>OX122913.1:5000000-7500000 GCA_944738685.1 Synanthedon myopaeformis | reverse complement strand
AAAAGAGAATTGTTTGTTGATTCTAAATGTAATAAATAATATAAAATGTCTAATTTTTATATTAATTTGTCTTTTCAAATTAATAAACAGTATATTACTTATACTTATGTTTAGTAATATTAAACATAATACATAGTAATTTAAACATGAATATATAATTTTTCTCTTTTCAAATCAATAAACAGTGATTTAGTGATATTATTAAAACACAAGAAATATTGTTATAAGTAAATTTAATTGTATAAGGACCTCTTTCACCATGTGTCAAGTAGGCTAACCGCCACTTAAAGTCACCGGTAACCGGGAATTAAGGAGATGATATACCTTTGTTTGTACGGTAAAAGTCCCAAACATTAAAAAGAAAATAATAAAAAAATTCGCATATCGAAGGATAAATAATTTAATAGAACATAAAATTATTTTTAAAAGTAACTAATCAACACTTTATTTGTAGTTGGTGAAAGAGGCCCTTATTGATATAAATTAGCGCTTAGCTATTACGAACTTTAAAAAATGTCATATGTTTGTTGGTTTTTAAATGTAATACTTTATATAAATTTGTCTTTTCATATTAATAAACAGAACCACATTAATAACAGAAATGTTCTTATATATTAAGTGTATTTATCTATATAAATTAGCGCTTAGCTGTTGTTTGTTTGTTGTTTTTAAATGTAATACTTTATATAAATTTGTCTTTTCATATTAATAAACAGAACCACATTAATAACAGAAATGTTCTTATATATTAAGTGTATTTATCTATATAAATTAGCGCTTAGCTGTTGTTTGTTTGTTGTTTTTAAATGTAATAGGTACACATAATTTATATAAATTTGTATTTTTAAATTAATAACCAGTATATATTTTTTATGTTAAATGATATTACTAAAACACAAGAAATATTTTTATAAGTATATTTAAGTGTATTTATTGATATAAATTAACGCTTAGCTGTTATGAACTTTAAATAAATGGCAATTGTTTGTTGTTTTTAAATGTAATACACATATTTTATATAAATTTGTATTTTTAAATTAATAAACAGTATTTATTATGTTTCATGATATTATTAAAACACAAGAAATATTTTTATAAGTATATTTAAGTGTAATTATTGATATATAATAGCGCTTAGGATACAAAAATGTAGGTATCTAATTAAAAGTTGGTAATAAATAAATACTAAATAAATGAAAATAATGTTGAAATATTCCATTATGTTTTAAAATATTTAAAAATAAGCTTAAAAATGAGACAGGTTTATAAAGTACAAAAAGAATTCAATAAAACTATTGATAAAGCTAGGTAATTTTAGCAACATCAAAATTGCAAACGGGCCAAATAAGTACACACCTTGCGACTTTTCTGTCAAATGAACACAAAAATAGTGTAAAAGAAAAGCAATATACGTACATGTTTATGTCTAGTGTTTGATGGCCTTCTCACAATTGTCACTGTGAATGTTAAATAGTTAAAAAAAAGTTTGTTTCGGGACGTTCATGTAGAGTTTTGACTTGATGCACTTGGGTTTAAAATTAAACCAGTGTAGGTGCGTGTAGTGAGCGGTTACTACGGTAAGTAAGTAAGGTCGGCGGGTCGACTGTGCGACCGGTCTCAACACCCGTCGCCCCCGCGCTACTCAGACACAGGAGGATCGTGAAAGTTTTTTAGTAGTCATTTTTAGATCGTATTCCTTTTCACGTGCACCCCGCATCGCGGTTCGCGGTCGACTGACTGAGTCGAGCGAGACTACTCGGCTGTGGCTCACCAATCATTAAGCCTACTAATACACCGAATTTGCATGCACCATCGCCAAATTTATACGGCAGGTACCTATCGGTATCAAGTCAACCTGAAAAACCTCAGAAAATAAAAGTTTGCTTTAAGTGTGAGCTTTTAAGTACAGAATGTTCCAAATGTTTTGTGACACCGTTAAGCATGGAGAGACGTGAAGAGAAACATGGCTCATACTGATTATAAGTGGACAAACATATCAAGTAATACATCGCAGCTCCTCTAGTTTAGTGAATGTCTGTCCTTCAGTGTGTGGGTATTTTCGTCATCCTGAAGCAGCAGTAGGCTTGAGCTGAAGTAATTGATTGAGTCAAGCTTTTAGTGGAGCTAGCTTTTCCATCATAGTTTGCAAATGTTGACAATACACCAGCTGTAGAAGAAGCTGTAATGGATGACACTAGTACTGGTCTAGTGGATGACACTAGTAATATTGAAACTAATAACAAAATTATCTACACTTTTATTTTATAGATAAATAAATATTGGTACTTTCGTGTAACTGCGAAAGAAGTAGATACTTTTTAAGATTACAATCGAGTAGTAACACTAATGAGTAATTTTAACCTACATCTATATATTGATAAATCACTAAGCATATGTCCATTGACACGCCTTTTATTGTTTTTACTAAGGAGAAGAAATTTTATTTTTGTGTTCTTTATGGGTAGCAACTAACTTTACTATAAGTACCAATTAAAAAAAAAATATAAAAACTACTGCAACACGCGACTGAATTATTAATGAATGATGATTCGATTATTTGAAATTTTGTATTTCATAAATATTCTTTGGAGGTAAGTAGGTAGTTACATCGTCATATTAAAATTAGCTGGAACTTTTAACAAAGCACCACGCAATTGGAAACATTTCAAATACTATACAAAAGTATTATAACCACAAGTTGTTTGGTTGGATACAAATCTCAATTTAATATTGAATTAACATGAATTTAATATTAATTAATTAAAACAATAGTTTTGATATTGTGATAAGATATACCGAATGCAAACACGATACAATTTCAGTAGGTATAGATATACGAGAAAACCAACAAATTTGGTTTTCGACTAGAAATAACCAATTTCATTCTTTTTGCTACTCCTGCCTGTGCTTTGATCTGAAAATAACAATGCCTAAAACGCGTTTTCACATGCATTCAACGGCAATTTTCGGGAATATTTTTTTGAAAAATCAACCTGGACAACGAAGATTGACGTTTTTTCAAACCAGAAGCTTATTTTGATGCAACGTAATGCATTTTTTAACTTGTTTTGTAATAATGCCGATAAATATAAATAACATTTTAGGACACATAGAATTACCTATGTGTAACTAATAACTTCAGGATTTTTGTGTCTTATTTTACGTAATAGAAAGTTTAGTAAGATTTTGGTTACATTTTCGTTAGGTTCTAAATAATTACGTTGAGAATTGGGGCGATTGAAATTGAAATTTTTTTTAAACTTTTTTCAAAAGTTAATATTAACAAACTAAGGAGTTAATATTAACTCTCCAATCACTGAATCCGTACTAATATTATAAATGCAAAAGTACGTTTGGATGTATGGATGTATGGATGTTTGTAACTCTTGTCTGCTTACTACTAGCTTGTGCCCGCGACTTCGTCCGCGTTGAACGATGAAAGGTACCCTATGTTCTTTCTGGTGTCCCAGACAACGTGTATGCAAATTTTCATGGTGATCGGTTCAGTAGGTTTTGCGTGAAAAATCTACAAACATCCATACATCCAAACATACTTTCGCATTTATAATATTAGTAGATATAGATTATAATATGTATTGAAGCATATAGTAGCCTGTAACGCGTAACGTGTGACAAGCGACATTTGATTTTTATTCCCATAAATTTTCACACTCCGGGCTTATACATGATATATGAAAATCTATTCTTAATGAGTAAACTCCAAAATAAGACATGGTCATGACGTCCTAGAGTTGCTCAAATGGGTCTTTGCAGGATTTGTGCGACAAGTTTCGATTGCAGATTATAATTACTGTTTTCTATTATAGTATAGAAGCTATAAATTCCTAACACCAAGTTGTAAGGAACATTATTTAGAAGACTTCACTGTTGGTCTGATTCGCAATTATAGGAAGACGAAAATTGCACCACGAAAATGATAACAAAGTTGGCTATTGTATAAAAAAAAAACAAAGGCATTGATTTCTCAGTTAACTTATTGGCTGAACTTAAGTATTTCGCGAACTTAAACTTGTATCAAATTGAAATATTATGGTGAATATCAAGTAAAATATAAATTAAATTGTGTTTTCCCACTAATTAGCAAAATAAACAATACTTTCTTAAATTTCGCGTGTTCAGTTCTAACAATACAATGATTGACTCATCGAATAAGCTTTACCTTTTTTTTTCGCGTGGGAATTACCTACGTATGTGCGGTTTAGTAGTGGTTTCGCACAATTTTTTTTCGTACGAATTTTGCGAAGAAGTGACTTTAAAATTAAAAAATATATTTTTAGTCGTTGTTTCGCACAAATATTGTTTTCATAAAAAAAAGTACCCTAACTAAGGTGATGTTTAGTTTCTATCAAAATTGCTTCACCTATATTTAAAAATTTATGTTAGTTGATAATATTAATGTTGTTGTGTATGATAAATATTGTAATTAGTATTAACTTTATGTTTTTAAATAAATAAATAAACTGTATATTTGAATTCTAAACAATTCGGAGGAGGTTTAAGAGGAAAGAACGATCTCTTGAGTGTTCATTGCGAGAATTCTTTCAACTTATATCGGCTTTTATTCCTAATAGGAACAATGAAAACAAACAGTAAATGGAATACTCAGAAAACTATTTTCAAACATATCGAAAAAATATTGTTAGGTGGGGAAAATATATTATTTTCTCTAGTATCATCAATACATATAATATGATAAAATCGTAAACGAGCAATATCTTTACACTAAATAGTACACTAACACTAATAATTTGTACACGGTGTACTTATATATATGTTACCAAAGGGAATAAAACAGTTTTTAGAATTATTGAAATCTAAAAATTATTTTATTCTAGAAACTATTCTAGAAAGTGCGGTCATGCTCATCGACTCACCTGTTATTAAAAATACCCTTATTATTCCTACTTTCTAACTACTATAACTACTATCTACTATATAAATGTATTATAAAGATCTGAATGTTTGTGTCTTAAAATGATTTAAAATGTTTTACACAGCATTGAATTTTAACAGAAAAGTGTTTCTATATACTTTTAATAATATTAGACTGAACCACAGCGAAGCGTGGCCGGGTTATTCTAGTATGTTATAAAAGCTTTGCACTATTAAAAAAAAAATTGTGTGTGTCAGGTACGACACACGACTGGAGTTTACTCCTTCGAACGATTATAAAATTTAAATGTTCACAATTCAAACACTCCGAAAGAACAACATTGTTCTTTTTTTAAATAATATTATGTTGATGGCGCAATATCTCTGAAACTTCAAATATTCTAAAATATTCAAAAAATAGAACGTAACGCATTCGTGGTCGCATTCCGTGTGACAATTTTGATTTTACTCCCATAACTTTTCATACCACTAGCTTATATATGCAAAGAAGTAAACTCCAAAAAAAACGCACAAATGTGTGTGTTGCAAGTTTAGAAACCAAAAATATAAAAGCTTACCTTGAAGATTCAGCGCAGACATGTTCGATTTGTGCGATCCGATAAAGTAACTCATTAGATAGGGAAAATAATTTTAAGGCGCCACCATAACACTAAACTAAGAATATCCCGATAGGAGAAGTTACATGGAAACAAGTAACTCGTGCGAGATGCCCACTACGAATGAAGTACCGTTACGTGAAATCACAGTTAGGGTGAAAAAAAATATAATAAGCTCTACTTTCATTGTCGTTTAGCGAAGGTGAGTAAGAAGGGTCCGAGTTAAAGCAGATGTAGGTACCGCGTGAGAAACGGGGGTGGCGTACAACCTTACAGCTGTCTTAAATATGAGTAAGTGTCTTATGCAATTATTAATTATTTTATAACAAGCGCTCTCTGTGTGTGCTACGAACAATTGAAATTGTCGGAAAAATTACTTAAATTACTATACGTCATAATACGTCGAAATAAAAAAAAATAACTATTACGAAATGTTAGATGTCCAGGTAATTTTTGGAGTTTACTCCTTTTCATATATAAGCCCGGGGTACGAAAATTTTTGGAGAAAAATCAAATGACACATGTCACACGTTACGCGTTACAGGCTACAATATGCTTCACTTCAATACATATTAATATAATATAATACATATGATAAAAACTCCACTGAGAAATAGCACTCGGTATGCGAGTTGAGATTGAAAGAAAACTTTAAACTAACAGTACATATGCTGTTTTGTTTGTCTGCGAGAGTAAATTATGCTAGAACACATTCCTCTATAAGTATATATATGTATAAGTATATTCATAATCGGCAGCGTAGCCTCTTTGTGCTGCTTGGAAGTACAAAGAGGTTGGCATCTTGGCTGCCATCACCATGCATGGCGACGTTTTAAATTGTGAATATTTTTTTAAATTTATCTGAATTAAATAGAAGATACTAATTGAGCCATCTTATCAAATTTTAAGTCTGAGAATTTAGATAGTTTGTTATTGACAAAACAAAAACAACTCAAACCAGAGCGCCATTAAAATGCCTTACTCAGTAGGACGAACCAGACAGAAATCCCTTTTTTCAAATTCAATATGTAAGTTATTTTTTTATTGGAATTTTTTAGAATACAAATATAAAAAGTAATAAATGTTATAAAAAAACTTAAAACTAGTAGGTATATTTCGCACGTAGCGGGGCAAGTTAGTTTTATTATTATTCTATTATAGTGTTTTTCTCCTAGACGTTAGTTTTAGCATAGAATTAGAAACTTGACTCTACACTGCCGGGTATCCAAGAGGATTTCCCAAAGTTAAAAAAAATTTTGATTCTTTCACCTGTAGAAAGCAACATTATTATTAGCGAAAAACTCACTTCTCTGTATCTTATTTTCAAAAAAGTGGAGATGATTTTTAATCGTAAAATGTAGCTATTATAATTTGGCATTTATTTGCTCATATAGATTAAATTACAAAGTATATTTTTAGACCCATACAAAGTATACTAACTTTTTATGTTATATTTTGTTCTAAACCTTTATTTTTGACATACCTTAGTAAAATGAAAATGTAATTTTTTTTATCTAGGTATATGTTTAACAGAACATGATATATTGGAAATTTTTAGGGTACTTACCTAGTTGAATCAATAAGAAAATATTTCAAGACTCTATCTATGAATGAGTAGGTATTAGGTAAGTTGGGAGTTTTTGTAGGCCTACATTAAATAACTTATATACTCGTATACGAAAAAAGTGCTTGAATAGGTTGACAGTGTAAATATCTGAACAGGTACTCGTTTTTTTTTTCAAACATTACCTACTCCCGATCCTATGATGAGATGATGTGGGGCGTTGCTGAGGTATAATACATTACGCTCCCAAATATTTTTTGTGCATCGCGATGCACAGTAGGTACTTGTTAATGTGTTTTTGCACCGCTTTTCAAACGACTTCAAAAAAGAAGAAGGTTCTCAATTCGATTGTATGTTTGTTACGCCATTACCTCCCAATTATGAATTGATTTATATGATTCTTCTTTTGTTTAATAGGTGATACTTCAGAGGTAGTCCCATATAAATTTTAAGGAAATTTATTCAGCGCTTTTTTTTTGAAATATTCAAAAACAATAATTTTGTATATTTGTTCCGCGATCATTCCGCTAATTATGAATAAAATTGAAAAAATAAAATTATTTTTATAAAAAAAAACTCACTTCAAGACTATTTCACAAACTTAAACTAAAAATTCGAAAATAATACTTTACTTCAAATCAAATAACATTTACATTTTATATTCAGTTAATTTTGGAGTCGGAAAAACCGCAGAATTAAACTGTCTTTCCTAGAACTATTATATTCTTCGTTAGATTCTCATTTTGGCGACCAGAAAAAACAATAGAAAATTACGGAAATCAGCCAGATAAAAACAGTAAAACCAAAGATCATCTTTTTGCAACATTTTCCTTTAAAAAAACTTTTGTCTAATTTTGGAGGTTTTTAAATAGATGTTGACGAGCCGAGTCGAGAGATTTCTTGCCTTAAGGCTCTGTCAATTTTGGAAATGAACTTTTAAAGGTGGCTATGCTTTTTTAATAGTAGTGCCACTACTATTAAAAAAGCATAGGGCATACTGCGTTTTGCAGTCATTTGGGCAGCCCTCGCAATAAAAAGCTTAATAATAATATCTTGTAATTTTAACTTGTAATAAAAAATAACTGAACTCAAATAAACAGACAAAAATTCTAAATACTATGAAAAAATAATGATAACACATGTACAATTTTTTTTTAAATAAAATATTTAATGTGCAGACACGGCTGTTACGTTTTTATTATACGTAACGTAATTATTGATATTGATTATATAAAGGATTGAAAAAAGTAACATTTGTAATTTTACTTAGGTACATAACACAAAGTATTAGTTATATCACATGATGATGGATTCAAGGTGAATTTCTTTAGGACAATTTATTTACACCAACAGGAAATCCGGGGAACGAAGTACTAATTAGGACTAATAGGAACATTTGTTATGATATAATCCTCAAAAAATTCAGTAAGTTTTTTTAATTTTTATATTAAGGTCGACACACGGGCTGACGGTCCACTTGATGGTGGTAGTAGTATGAAGTTAGTATTTTATGATTTTTAATTTGTTGAATTTGTCTCCATCCCAAATGGCAGAATAACTTATTGACTTAATTTTTGTATAACATCCCTTTATTGTAAACATAATTTGTATAAATATATATTTCACGCGACTTCGTCCGCGTAACTTTATAAAAATGAGAAGAAGAAATTACCTGATGGTAGACCGGGAACTGTCTGCGTTCCACCTTCGACGGGGGCCGAAAATTTTTTTTTATTAAAAAAATTATTTGGTAAATTTTTGATAGCAATTGGGGGGATTCACAGTATATAAAATAAATAATTTCCAAATAATATTACAAAATTTGCTCTCTATGTGTGTCGTGTTGATAAAATTTATTCATTCCTTAATTATTATATTTACTATTTTTTTAAGTCACAATAACTGTCATTTCACTCTCTATTATTTAGATAATAAATTATTATTTTTTAAGTCATTAACTAATTGAATTTGACTTGAATTGAAAAGGAAATTTTACTTCTTTGCATTCAAAACAAAATTATAGTTTATCTTATACGCCCTTGAGACTGTATTTGTATACAAAGAGTCTCTTTGTATTTGTATACATTATTCTCATTGTGATGGCATTAAGACCAAGGTTTTCAGTGGGGGTGTCCCCCACGAAAAATTAGTGTCAATAGTTAACTGTTTCCCACGGAGTGTGCGTAACACCTGGCTTATAACGGGGGTTGAAACGCCTTCATACAATAGTACCCCGTCTTGTAACCACGCATTTACTTTTTTAAATCTCCAGTAATATACGACGAAATTATGTTTGTATCTCTACGAAAAATGCATGTGAATGAAGTTGATATTTGTTAGTAAGGGATCGCGAGTCTGAGTGTTTTTTAATTATTATAAGCACTCGTTTACAAAGATTTAAATCGATATAAATATAAATTTAGAGATGTTTGGACGATGTAGGTATGTGTTTTAGTTAGACTATTATAGTACACATACATACATACATACATACATAAAACATAATATGGTATAGTAGGTACCTATTTAATACAACTCGATCCATATTGGTGACAAAAATAATAAAACAATTTTTTATAATAATTACTTGCGCATTGAATATTGATAATTGATTGATAACAGAGAAGTTGGTTTCATTTTTCATATACCTATACATGATAAATGAAATTTATAATTTATGCATCTTAAAACTTACGCTACAAACCATCAGGCGTTACTATGGCTAACCCCTCTTCTTCCGGGCTTGTTCTGCCGGAGCCTAAGGCAAGGTTATGTAAATCGGTTCAGCAGACGTAAATAATTTTTTTTATTGTTCTAACTATCACAGCAGATTGTTCTATTTATTTCAACTAGATACGAATATATATAGAAATATAATATACCTACATTAGGTAGACATCCATGACCTAGGTACAAATGGGTAGGGAGGCAGTGTTTGTCTGGTGAGTTCCAAGCTCTAATTCAATCAATACAAGTAATTTAAAACTTTCGAATCACAGTCAGTCAACGAAAGATGAAGAAGGGATAAAAGGACTCTGAACTTGCGCCTAACTCCAGCCTGAATAGCCTGTGGTTAAATCAGGCCCGGACTACGGGAATCACCGAGTTACTATAAATATTTCTATAGATATACTATATTTTACATAAAGTTATATTAAAAATTTAAATAGATTGCTAAGAAATAAAAAATAAAAAAGAAATCTGAGTGTTTAACATTTTATTGTAATTTATTGACATATTTATCTCTATTTTATTATAACATAAACGACAAAATTAGTAAATAAAATAACTTCAAAGAAAATGCTTCGAACGATACGCTTGATTTATATAAAAAAAAACATATGCGACTCTTATCCACGAGGACTGATAAACTTTGAATAGGACACATTCAAAGATTCTGATGTTATTGGGGAGATCGCTTGTAAACGAAAACAAACAGTGTAGGTGCTTAGTATAAAAAATCAGTAAAATCGTCATGCGAATTCCTATTATTATTATTACGGCAAACTGCGGCGGGTCGGCGTCAGCGCAGGTGTTCCCCGTGAGAATACTTTCCCCCTACGAATAAGGTTAGTACGGGCGGAGGGCATTTCGCAACAGTGCCACGGAATTTATTCCCACGAAAACGCAGTTAGATAACTATTAATATAGTAATATTAATTTAAATATCGATTTGAATTATAAGCAGAAGTTTTATTAGACCTACCTACTGCCCCTTATTCACCGTCGACCTATAATATAGACACGTACTTTTTTGTAGACCTATAAGAAAGAAATAATACCACAATACATTGTATTGTTTTGTTATAATTATCTCAAACGAATTAGGCACCGCTTTCAACGAAAGCTCCCAGATGGCTTGATTTTTTTCAAAATCGTTATATTTCAACAAATTGACACTATAAAATAATATATACCTTTTTATTGAATCGCTTTATTTATTGATGAAAACAGCATTAAAATCCGTTGCGTAGTTATAAAGATCTAAGTGTATGTATGTACATGCGGAGGGACAGACAGACAGATAGACGGCGGGAAGCAACTTTGTTTTATACTATGTAAATAAATAAGACTTATTACACACTGTACTTTGATTTTTTTCTAACATTTTTCCCGGATAAAATTACCTATATGTTAATCCAGGCAGTAAACTATCTATGTGCCAAAATTCATCTAAATCGGTTAACCGTTTATGAGATTAGCGTGCACAAACGCATGGACAAACAGACAAACAGTCAAAAATTCTTAAATCTTTTTTTGGCCTCGGTAACATAAGTACGTGTACGTACCTACAATTTTTTTTAAATCACAGACACGGATCGTTTAAAAAAAAAGTATAAACTAAATCTTTTCAATTCCAGTTAATAAGGCATAAGTTATGAGGCTTATGTTAATTTGAGACATGATATAAGTCAGTTGATCCCAGAATAGTAACTATTCCTTGAACTCTTTATTTATTAACGACATTTTTAAACATTATGACATTGTTTTCAGATTGGTGATAGCTATTTTAAATAAAATCTCACATAGGTTCAATAATGTCTTAAATTACATTTTGTACATGTATTTTAGATTAGCGGGACCACGTAATAAAGATTTCCGTTGTCTATGGTCTGGGCAAAAATAACCCTAGCTATAACCTATATTCTATCAATTTCCCTATTGGAAAATATTGGAATTACCTTACTTCCGGGCTAAGGAATAGGTACTTACTTCACGCCGCCGGAGGTGCGCCCTATATTCTCTATAAAGGCCCATAAAGCCCATATAACTTTATTATTTAACTTTCCTAACTAAATAAGTACTCTAATTAACTTCTGGGCTGATGTGCCAAAATATTTTCGTATTTTATTAAGTAAAAAGTTGCAGTAAGATATCTTTGGTTAATAACTGTTGTATCATTTAAGTCGTACAACAATTAGGCACTGTGTTTGTCGCATAATGTAAACAATGATGCAATAGTCACAATGAAACATTATTAATTTACTCTTTGTTTGTTTATATTTAAGTACAGTTATGCGTTTAAGCTTATCGAAAGATACCATCAAGCGGGGTTAATTTGACAGGTATTTGAGGTTTTTTTTTTCTACGACGCGTTTCTGTGGTATTCTATCTTTTTTTATCTGTGTAGAATAGTCCTTTGTCTATACAGTCCAATGCTCAAATGGGGAAAAAAAATGAATTTTTCTATTTTATTTTTTTTAAATTTTTGTGGTTAAAAGTGAGGGGCTATTTTGACATAGCATTGAAATGCACTGCAAGTCAAATAAATCGCTTAAAAGCTTACATTGATAAGCTTTCTACAAAAATAAGAAGCAATATTCATCATTTTGAGTTAAAATTTTATGAAAATTGAATAAAAAAAGGCCAAAATAATCAACATATCTTTGTTAGGAACCATATTTATAACAAGAGGAACTTTAAGAAATTAACTTATGAATAGAGATTCTTAACGTAATAACGTATAATTAAAGGTACAGTTACTTACATTAAAGTACTGAGTATTTGCTTAAACATTTTTTAGTAAAAGTAAAGAATCACAAAGTAAAGGAATCACAGAGATGATTAAAAAAATCAGCTAAACTTAACTTCAAAAATATAATATGTCTTCTATGTAATAATTAATATCACGAGCATCGGATTTTTGGATCTGTTACAGAATTTCAGAATAGGCTAGAAAGAATATGGTTGAATACATTTTATTTTATTATTATTATTAGTACATATTTTATTTTTACCTTAATTTTAAATTTTCTTTATTTATTCTTGTTCTATTTTTATAATCCTTACGATGGTTGATGTAAATTATATTAAAATAAATAAAATTAAATATCCAACGCGGGCGAGCCGCGGCCTCCAGCTATTCAAAAATAGAGAATCGAGCTATTCAATGTACGAGTATGTATATCAAGCGTTAATTGCTTTATACATATTTTGTCAGGCATTCTAATTGTCATAGTTTGACTAACGACACTCTCGAAGACGGATGCACAGATTACTATATCTATCCTATACCTATACAGTACTATACACACAAGGAGGGCGGGGGCGCGGGCAATAAGAAAAGTAATTTAAGTAGGTATACGTCTCACGAAGAAATTTATTTTCTCCGAAGGGTTGGAGTAGATTACCCTAAGAGGAACTTCTAATTAGTCGTCGGTGATTTTCTATGATGTGAACAACTGGACTTGAATGACCAGTTCCTGATCTGCCAATTTTATTTTTCAAATTGAGAAATTTTTAAATCTTCATTAAATGGGCAATTTTTTTTTAATAACTTGCCAAGGTTTTTTTTTAACAGACGAAGTGTCATTGTAAAATTTCAAAATTTCAGATCTTAATGCGGTGCCATCTATTAGTCGCTATGAATAATTTAGAGTCACTAGTGTTGTATCTGAAACACTTTTGAAATCATAGATGTCACGCCACCGGCAGGTATATCGCGCTATCGAAATGTTACTTGGCTTTCCTATATAAAGGCACTCTCGGGACTTCCTTTTCACACACAACCTTTCATAATAATAATGCATAATAAAATAACTATTCCTCCTCATAATAAACCCTTATAATAATGAACCCTAGCAATAATTCATAATAACATCACATTTTTCCATAATAGGTGGGTGGATCTCTAGGGTTCAAGGTTCGCCCGCCCCCAACGATCTTAAAAATCAAAGAAAGCCACACACAAGGTTAGAAGAACCGGTGTTTGGAGGGACACTGATGTCGAGTCATAACGAACGTCCCCGCGACTGCCGGGTATCCAATTATCCAGATTTCCAAACGTTAAAAAAAGGTTAGTACCGGTGTCACTATTGGAACTTAGGAGATCTAGGTTTGACGATTATGGTGCATCTGGTTCGTGGTTAGATTTAGAACCGATCTCTCCAATGGAACAGTAGTCAACTACCATCAACTGAACGTTAAGTTCTAAATATGAAAATCGGGATGGGACTGGGAATTTGAATGTATGGAATTCACCCTTATGAATTGCCCTTAGTTGTGCACATCGGTAGTTTCGGTACTTAGTTAGATTACTATAAAAGGCTAAAATAATAAGACCATAGGTGTTTTTCAATAATTTATTTACCGATCTACAAATACGTTTGTACACTGGTAATTTAACATTTTTGGCAAAATGCTTGCCCTAACACACATTATACATCTGAATTTATAAGACAATGTAAATAGCATATATTTAATTTAATGATTTCTGGTTTGCTAAATAAATAAAAAATGTTTTAAACGTTTAGGATACATATACTGTTAATTAAAAATGACATAAAATCATGAAGCACTTTGAACTGATTTAATTTTTACATAGACTTTTGAAGAACTTCTTAAATTTATTAAGAATAGTTTAGTTAATAATCAAAAAAATGGAAAAAAAAAATCATCACAGGCAGTGTTTATATTCCTTCCATTCCTTAGGATTTTTTTCACTATGACGCAGTACTAATACGATAAAACAATTTGTACGCAACAGTGATCTATCCCGCCCCCCTCGCTCCTCCGCCCGTCAAACAAACAGACCTACGAATTGAATACTGCGCCTGCCCCCTTCTACTTTTGCCCGCGAAGATGAGCTATTAGGATCTCTGGCGGTGTCTTTTCCGCAGAATGTAGTAGGTAGTTTTTTTTTATTATTTCTGAATAGATTTCTAAATATTTTAAAAACTTAATTAGGGAGCAGATTGTTATCTTAGGCAATCAGTGTTGATATTCTAAGACCTACATTGACAACAACAATAAAAATAACAAATCGTAAAACAAATTAAATACTAACTATGAGATCCTCAAAAACAATGACACCAATATCACACAGATTATATTGTATGATAGTTATGCGTATTAATTTGGTTTTCCCATTGCACATTATCATTAAAATCATATAAAAACCATTAATATGGTACATATGTTGCAACAAGCAAGTTAGCAACACATACCTATGTTGTTGTTAATTTATAGTTCTCTCACCGGCTCATAAGCGCAGTTGTTTTTTTTTTTTAAGTTTATATTTACTAACAGAAATTAGTATGATTAGCTGTTATAGCGATAATACCAATCTTACTAATTTCTGTCCGTGATTTCATCGATGTCTTTTTTTAAACTACTAGCTGTTGCACCCGACTTCGTCTGCAATGATTTAATTAATTTATGAAAACATAAATAAAGGAAAATGTCCTTAAGGTTTGGGTTACACTTATACAATAATGAAATAATTATGAACAGTCTAATAAAAATATTTAGAGAAAAGTTATTTGCTTAAAAGTTTATAACTGAACATCGGTTATGGTTTATGTAACAGTTAAAATGACTTGTTTACTATTTGTTAGTTCGTAACTATTCCATAATATTATATATCTAGTGACTAAGGTATTAAATAACATTTCATTTAAATATGTATGTAATATCGTTTTCCTCTTTGAAGTTCTCAATGTAAATCCTATGAAAATTTTGTTTCGTTTATGAGTGTATAGACGGTTAGCTGAAAATGCGACACTCAAGTATTTTATTTTGAATATATTCACCACCATATTCAGTTAACTTTCTATACACTGTTCCAGTGTTTAGTATATTATAATCTTATATTGTAAAACTACAAAAACACTATTCACAACATCACTTTTTCACGTCAATGAGTGATTGTACACTTATAAATTTTAATGGATCAAACAAGTACTGGAAAATCTTTTATAAATTATACAAAAGCATACTTAGATATTTCACAGTCTAGTATTATATTTTTTGTTGACAGACCGACATAGGTTAATATTTTACATTTCCATGGTTGGAGTAAAATGTTATAAGGTGAATGTTGGACAATATTACTAAAGTGAAATTGAGTTTTTGATGTGAAACTTTAATACAATTATAAGTAAAAGTTTAAATTAAAACAATATTAATAACAATAATTAAAAATTGTAAGAATATCTACTGATTTAACAAACCATAAAATAATAACTGCTTTGCAGTTGTTATTAATTAATATATTCGTAAAAATAACAAACTTAAATATATTTAATAAAATTTCACGTCTCATGTTTGAGTTATCTTTGGTAAGTAACATTGGTGTGGATACAAATTAAAATTATAAAAATATAAATTGTTTATACTATAAAAATTGCACTTTGATTACAATACCAATATTGGTAGACATCTTTGGATCCCAAATCTATATAAAAAAAACGTAAATTAATATTCATAATTCACTGGAAACTTATACAACGTGAGGAGACATTGTTTTCAGCGAATAAATAGTCCATATTAATACTAAATCAACACAACACAGATTTAATTTTTTTCAACTAACAATTTTAAAGTTTACCACGTCGCATTTTTGACGTCTTAGCTCCGTATTATACAAATGTGGTCAATGTCGTTGATATATGCCTACCTATTTATCTGCCGTGTGATTTCGTATGTATGTGTGATGACAACTTGCACTGAAACTTGATCTCTATCTTGCACTCTAACTTGGCTTCGTAAGAAAGCTCAACGTTGTTCAACGAGCTATGGAGATTGCTATGCTTCGGGGTTACGCTTCGTATCGAATTAGAAATGAGGAGATCCGCAGACGCAAGAAATTTACTGACATAAGCCGGCAAATCAGTAAGTTGAAGTGGCAATGGGCAGGACACATAGTAAGGAAAGTCGACGGTGGGAGTATTTTCGAGTGGAGACGACGGACTGGCATGCGCAACATAGGACGTCCACCCACAAGTTATACAGACACTCTAATAAGGGCCGTGGGTCGTCAATGGATCCAGCCTGCTTCTGACCGGTACTATTGGAAAAGACCTATGTCCAGCAGAGGATGTTCTGCTTATCTGAGTATCTGATATGAAGTGATTTCGTGAGCTTTGTTGATCACTTAATTAACTTTAAACACGATCTGTTTGTATCTTCTTTGTGTGAAGAGGTTATACTCTGCATTAGGGATTGCTAGGACTTTGCATATCTTCGAAGATTACCTACTCTCCTCTCAGATACTGATTTTACGATTATTACATTCAACGTTAGCGTTACAAGAAATTGTAAATACTCTGGATTTGTTTTCCCGTTTTGGATTATTATCACTCACAAAGGTAAGTATCCCATAGTACATTTTGCTTCTTGTACATTTTGCTACGGAGTGGTTTAAGTTACCTAATTGCAGTTCAATCTAACGAAATTTAGGGATCACACGGCAGAGTGGTTGGACATTCTTGGGAAGTACGGTCAATGGATTTTTTATTCTGTAACTTACACTTAAAATAAACATCAAGTACAAGTCTAAGTATGTAAGTAGGACATTTAATATAAGATTATATAATAGAAAGATTTTTATAGCGTTCAAACGCTCTCTAAGTCGACTTAATTAAACCAATTAAGTAATTAATTAACACTAACATTTAAAGCCTAATATTTCTTTTATAATTTTAACAAAATTCATATATCAGAAATGTTTCGAAAACTATTTTTTTGTACAAATTATCAAGTTGTAGAGATTACCATTTTATAAAGTGAATCCTACGCATCACATTCCGATGCAATGACTACTTGCATCGTATTTCAATAGATTCAAATTTCAAAATAATAGGTTAAACATATTTAACGAAAATTCAAACAATATTTAAAGACATCATGCAAGTCTATCCTTAATTATAAGTATAGTTAAACTACATAATATTTTGAAAGAGAGTTTATCTTTTATAAAAACGGGGTTTTAATGGTTTTCCCTCAAAACGAGTTAATAACTAACATATTACTTTTGCTATGCATTCGATTTTTTAAAATTTAAAGTTTTATGTACATATTACAAAATAGAATTTTGTTTTTTGTTTTTATTTGACAACAAATAACTAACTATTCGATTCATTTACTTATACAATCGCTATTACTAAATGGAAATATAATTAACAATAACTTACTTTATATAATGAGAAACGACCTTAACCATTCTAACCAGAAATTCTTCTTACATCTAATTAGCTTCTCGTTTTAAATGTATCAATTTCATTATATAAAAAAGATAAACATTGCGCTTATAAATTACATTAGATATTAAAAGAAATTCAGTTACTATATTTATAGTTTAAATTATGTATTTAAATTATATAAATTATTTAATACCTTCTGATTGTGAACACATAGCATACTGAATTTCAGAGGTAAAAATGAAAATAAGTTCGTTGCAAACAATGCGCATCATTTGCGCCAGTATTTATAGGTCGCGCATTCTATGACTCCCCGTTTACATGTGGCCATTGGATATGGCCGCTCGCGACCGCACGTTCTAGAGCAAGTGAGCGAGAGAGCAACATTATGTAGGTAAACACTCTCGCTCTCGCTCTCGCGTTGCCGGGCCTTTGATGTCCGTACGAAAAACCGCCTATTGAGGGATAGCCGGGAAACGCGAGCGGACACGGCAGTGTCAAGGGAAGCGACATGTTTACATGCTCGTGTTGCCCATTTTATTTCCCATGTCCCTGCTCATGGTCGTGGAAATGGGCCACATATAAACGGGGTATTAAGATCGGTCCGCGAAACTAGTGGGGGCAATCAGCGCATGTGTACAATTGTGCACAAAATTGCTAAGAGAAATGAATTTTTTTTCCTATTTCGTATTTTTTGCACCTTACTAACTTAACATATAATAACATTTGTTTTTTCCTCGTGACTTATCTTACTAGCATTTTCAGAAAAAAAAAAACAAAAGTAAATTTTAGTTAATATTCAATAAAATGGAAAAAAAAATTAATCATCACAGGCAGTGTTGATATTCCTTCCATTAAATCATCTTACGATGTCGAAGAAGGTTTTTTTTAGGAATTTTACACTGTGACTTAGTACTAATACGATAAAACAATTTGTACGCAACAGTGATCTATCCCGCCCCCCTCGCTCCTCCGCCCGTCAAACAAACAGACCTACGAATTGAATACTGCGCCTGCGCATGCCCCTTCTACTTTTGCCCAGAGATCTATATCCACCGTGCGAACTATACATACGTTTCACAAAATGTAATAAAACTTTAATACAATAATTAATCGCATTGAAATATCATTATGTTGTTTGTATAATACATTTCAAAATTGTCGATTGTACGATAATTTTTATTTTTTGGAGCATTTCTTTCAAAAGTATCAAAATTACCGCGCATTGCTTCCGAGGAACTTTAGGTATATATAAAAAAATAAAAATATTTTTTGCATTCCTAATTTTTGAAAAGGTTATGGCTATTTATCATCACGGTGTGATCCTTAGAACAGAAGAAAAGTCCGCAATAACGCTAAGCGAACTAGCCACAACACGGCATTGCAAATTGCGCCATGCCAGTTATAAACGTTGTTATGTTAGCCTTTGATTTGACACCGACGATATATAATACTTATAAAGTGTATATGTTTTTAAGAATAAAAGAAATTTAAAGAAAACTTTATAGTATTTATATGAATATTTTGAAAACCAGAGAGGTTTAGCTATCCAAGTCCTCAATTAGGCTTCTTATGTAACAGAATTATAACACATTATTGATTATATTAACTACATTTTGGTCTTGCAGTTGTGCGATTTTTCGTTTCTTACTTGTATGCAATAGTCTAAAAAAAATTACCCTAGGCATTTTAAATTGGCAATCTTACATTTAGTATACATTGGATTTTAAACACACATTGAATTTATAAGTAATTATTATTTAATGATTACATTCTAGACAATCGTCTAGTAATATATAAACATTGAAATTATATCAAATGAAACTTATTGTCTTTAAATCATATAGTTTGCAAATGAATCAAAACATACATACATTTTATTCGTTGATGTAAATGATTCGCTTGGGACAGACAATATTATTTAAATTTGATGAGCTTAAAAATAGACCAGCGGCAGTTATTAATCCCCTATAGCTAAGAAGGAATTAGTATTTGGCACTCGTGGAATTTGGTTTTATTTTTATATAATCTAATAATTATAAAACACCGATAATACTCGTAAGATTATCTAATGTTTCATATTATAAGATCCGGAGAGAGATCGTCCTTCACCCATCTCTTTCACGATGTTTGTAACTCTTTCACGTAAAAACTACTGAACCGATCATCATGAAATTTTGCATACACATTGTCTGGGACACCAGAAAGGACACCGGATACTTTCATCGTTCAACGCGGACGCGCGGTAAAGTGAAAGGGAGCAGCCAAGGCCAATATGGCGGCGCCCATGGTTCGCATCAGCTGACCGTGTAAAAATTTTTACTTGCATCGTGGTTTTATAAAACCACACAATGTTTTTTTTTTAAATTAAAGATATCCATTTATATTCTCATAGATAATAGTTGATAAAATAAACTTTTTGTATGGTAAACAGATAGATCAAGGACGATTTGTCATCGGATTCTGATTTATATGAATCAATACCTATACATTATAATATACACATTGTTAAATGGTTAGGCCCCAAAGAGACCTAAATAGGTTCAAGTATGGTTGGCCAGTTTTCGCAATTCAAATTGTTACTTTGTCTCTACACCCTAAAGTTTTAATGTAAGAAGATGTGACAATAATTGAGTAGTTTATATATATATATATGTACAAGATTGAAAATTAATTTAAGAATAGGGATTTACTTAGGAGTTAAACTGAAATGCATGATATTCATTAACTATTTTTTCAATTGATCCTTCATCAATGGCGTGTTACTTCGTTTCATTCTTAAAAAAGAATAACGAAAATATGTAACAAAAAATTAATAGGTACTTAAGTATTTTTGGTAGCTTTTTATTTCAATTGTTTTGGAATTACCTTTTCAAGGCAGCTTTTATAATTTTGTGCAAAATGAGATCGTTTAAATTGAGCTTAAAATGCAATTAGAGAAATTTTCTACGACTAAATTATATCAAAATTTAAAAATACCTACACTCTTTAATATCATATAATTATAATACTTTTCAATGTTTCCGAGCAACGTTGAAAATACTTATTTTTTTTGGTCAAATATAATATATGTAAATTATAAATTTTCCACGAATATTAGATTGTTACATTGTTCCTAGAATTCTCACAGATTAATTTAGCAAAAATATATCTAACTACTCTTAAGCTCTATGTTTTTTTTTAATTGTTGAATGTAATGTATTTTTCAAGGCGCATTGAGAAAGCGTTGTGCATTCATACACACTCGCCTGCTACTAACTTGATGCTAATGTTATACTTCCTCAATGTAAATAACCAAATATCGTTATATTATAATAGGTAGATAGTCGGTATCGCTTCCGCTTTTTTATTTATACCAATTTACTAATTGTAGCGTGATCTTAGACCTTACAAAACAATTTTATGGCCTAAATTTTTTTAAAGTTGTTTTCATTTTCACATAGGTAAATATTTCTCAATTTTTTACAATATATCTACATAACTTCCCATTTATATATTTCAAATTAATATAGAAATCACCGGGCGGTGTACCTATATGTTTTAAATAAACATGTTTAATGACATGACAGTATAACAGTATAAGTATGAAAAGACATTACAATTGCCCTTTTATTTTGCAAGGGACGGAATTAGGTCTCATAGCAACAAGTCGTAATAGTTCATCGCCCAAAATCTACAATGGGATTAAAAGTAGGTAGACCATAATGACGATGATTTCTATAAGCTGTTATAAGAGTATTTGATTTCTCTTTTAATCAAGTGTCCTGTATTCTTACTGTTTTATACGTAGGTAGACATTTGTGGTACTTTAGGGTGAAAGATGTCTGCACGTGTGATTCGTGTTCAGTTATTTTCTGTTTTCTTACTGGAGTCCGAGTCTGTCGGTGGATTAACACTTATCCGGACCTCCCCTTTGGGACCCACCACAATTTTGACCTGCAATAAATATTATTGATTAACTGATATTTGGTACGGTATGAAAGTATGATGCTGCGTAATTCATGAAACCACTGTAAATAAAATGCTACTTCAGCGCCTCCTATTTAATGGTGCTCCTATTTAATGGACTTTATCATGTTATAGAGTTCGTCTTCCTTATTTTTATTATTGTAATTCATGTGACAGCCTTTTCCCGAACCAGCATACAACGCTCATTTTTATATCTGCCATGTATCAGAGATGGCGTTGTACACGAATTTAATTTTTCCATTGCGCGAAGAATCTTTTCGAAGCCGACTAACAATCATCGAAATCAGTCGATCCATTCTGAAGATATCATCAAAACAGTTCCACACAAAATGTATGGGAAAATGAATTTTAATAATTTTTTTCGTGAATATTTTCGATGTTCTAATAGTGATTCTGCTACCAAACGATAAACCTTATTATTTCGCTAATGTGTAGACAGTTTAAACGTTGCTTGCTTATAAGACTTGCTCGTGCTTACCTAGTCCCCCCGTCAGACGTTCATAGCGTAATACACAGGGTTTACAGGAGGAGCCATAGGTGAGGTAGCCGTAGGCACCGAACCACTAGAAGGAGCTCCTTCTGGTGCTCCCCGGCTGGATCGAGATGGCGAACCTGGAGCCGGCTGGTATAAGGGGGCTGCCACCTGTAATACATTACGCGAAATCCTGTTACAATGGTACTATAACAATGACTATGGACAATAAATTTAGAATCCATCGAATATACGAGGAAACTTTCTAAATATTTCATGGCAGTTATTTTATGAATTGCTTCGCGAAGATTTAATAATTAATTTAACGAGATATCATAACATATAATAAAACTGTAATTATGTTAAATAACATATACGACGTTACCCTTACTTTTTCAGAGTAGCATATCATTTGTTTACCACCGCCAGCCTGAGAGGCAGGCACAGTTCTGTATCGGGCTGGAGCTGGGCAGAGCGTCTGTAATTATTACACATAATGTATGTTAATACACATATTGTTTAACGGAGAGAGATTGAGAAGTCTCGCGGTCAACCTATCAGATGATCCAAACCACCAGAAGACTAAGAACTAAGGAGACTAAGCCGACTAAGAAGAAGAATTGCGGAAGATGTCAATGTAAGCGCGCTTCTTTGGACAGTCTCCTCACATACTTCTTTGTATGGCTAAGATAGAAGGGTACACAAAAATGGTTCGGTCGTGGTTTTTTAGCGCCAATAACCTCTGTAACATATTGATGCACATCATTATAGCACAATATATCCAGGCTATATCACTTTACCATTTCTCTGTTTATCTGTTTTATCATTGTCTAATTATAATATGATCAAATAAAGTCACGTAACGATTATATACGCATATGATGATCAGTAATTTTATAAGTCTAGTATAGGTTGACTGTAAGATATAATATTTTATGCATAAGTGATCAGAAATTAATTAGTATAACTCATTTTCCTCAAAACAATATTTAAGTTACACGATTAAAAACTTACGTGAGATTAAAACACTGTGAAAGTCTATCGAAATAAAAAAAAAATCATTTGAGTTTTCGGTGTACCACTTGATATCGTATAAAGGTTTGCTTGGGTTAGTCCAAAAAACGATAGAACAGATTGGACAAAAAAAAAACAAGTTGGGGCCTGCTATGTTACTGGGAACGTAATAAGAGTTTTAATTGTCTATTTAAAAAATGTACAAGGTTTTGATTTTTGTAAGATTTTTTATCCTACCTGGAATGTGGCAGCTCCATGTGTATAGTGTGCCCTCTGAGACTGAACAGGAGCAGTCGGCTGAGGAGTACTTGAACCACTCCTACTTTGTTGTTGATAATATGAATGCATACGATTATCTAAAAAATAATATATTGTATTGTATAATAAAGTTCGTTAAAAAAATATTGTTACACTTTAAATAGAAGTGATATAAAGACTTTAAATAGGACTTAAATATAGCCGTATTTAATGTAAATGGGTAATTAGTATTAAAAAAAGTTTTTTTTTTTTAATTACGTCATTTCTGTTTTACGTCACACAAACATTTATTTTATATTACAAGTTTTAATTACTATAGTTAAATTTAACAATAAAATCCACGTCAACATCTGTGACTTGAAATGACACTGAGAATCTATTTAGAGAGATTTACAGGTGTGCTTCAGATTTCCATTTGACCAATGCCTAGTTAATTATCAAAAAAGATATAGCTGTCAATGGAACCATTTGAATGAAATTTCTTCGACACAATGGACTAACTTTTAACCCGTAATTTACGACACTTATGTTGCCTTTTGTTGCCTTTTGATAGGCTTCAGTGCCTTTTGTTAACTAAGCAAAGCTTCTGAGCATTAAGAAATATTGAATCACGAGTCTTCCAAATCATCCGAGACACTTTTAAGGTTTATACACAGCTAAATATTTACAATCGTTCCATAACTGAGATAATCACTTCAAAGCAAAGTAGAAATTATATTCCTATGTAGGTTAGTGTATCTTTGATATTATTATTTCACTGAATGCCGTCTGGCATTCTGTGAAATAATAATAAAAGTAAAGTGAAGGATGAGGAACGTGATTTTGCTCAAATAAAACAGCCGCTATGCATTTAGCAAAAGGAGGCTGATTGCTGTAGTGTATTATTCCACATTGTTTGAAATTAGTAATTAATATAAATAGTAATAGAGACGCGCTGGGCGAAGGATAAAATCGTGGATTAGGAATATCCGAGAGTGGACTGGGATTGCCTCGGTCGAGCAGCTATTCTAGTTGGCTCTTGACAGGGACCGGTTCAGAAGTTGACGGCTAACCTTCAGGACTGAAGAAGCACACAGAGATAGAGAATAAATAGGTAAAGACAAACAGTTCAGTAACACATTTATCATTGAAAAGATTTATTTCGTTTCTATCATTGAAAAGATTAATGTGTACCTACCCATTAACGATAAAAAAAAATAGAAACGATTTTTTTGTTTTCCACCTTTTAATGATTAAAATTAATGGTTTAATTATTTTAGTTTGTTGAGTTTAAATAAAGGTAAGAAGTTTATTTTGACTTACAGTCATTTGTGCTCCAGTGTGCACCGTAGTCGTGTTGATAATGATAATGGCCAGTGCTATTGTACGGCACATAAAGGAGCTGATGGTGATTCCTGATTGGCGGAGGCGACTCTGGTCTTCGGCACCTCGACGCTGAACGTACAGGCGATGTTTGTTCGGAACTCGTTTGTGAACTGTACAGCTCTTGACTACTATCCGAACAACTGTAATTAACGAGGATTGCCACATTAAGAAATGTGTGTAGAATTTGTTCTCATTAATATTTTTATTCTACCTAGAAATAAAAAATAAAGAAGAACAAATGTACTGATAGTTCTGGCCTATTTCGGCTAGAAAATATTGACTTACATCTTGCTGTATGATGTGACAACAGGTTGCATACTTGTAGCCGTCGCGCCCGATTGAAATATTATTTAGACAGTAAATTTGTTTAACTTCCATATATAAATTTAATTAACAAAATGTACTTCTATATAGAAGTAAAATTTGTTTGTTTATATGTAAGTAATCACTGATACTATGAGTCGATTTTAAGAACTCTAGCAACGATGTAGAGTAATGCATGTATTTAATTTCACCAAAATAAAATAAGTCGGAAAAACCCCGTTCCCGTGCCGGGAGCAATAAAAGCATGCACCTGGTATTTTATGATCGCTATCAAAGTACTTGGCGAATTAAACGCATGACTGGAATATAAATTTAAGACAATCTAAATTTAATTACCGAACGAGTAAATTTCTGCTTTCCTATAAATCTTGTGAAATTTCATATAAATTCATCATTATAATCTCAGCCGCAAGACTACCACTGCTGGACATAGATCTCCCCCATAATTTTTCAATCTTATTAAATTAGTCTTAAAGTCTTAAAAAAAGTAAAATATCCTAAATATACCTCGTAGGTGCTGCAAGTATACTGCCGACCATAGAAGGATTAAGAATAAGCGATAAGGAGGGACGGTGTAATTGGGCTAGGGCATCCCTTACTCACTTTACTGAAATACAACACCACATATGCTGTTATTTCAAGGTGGTGTTCTAAAGCGGTCTTAGCCATTGTTCTATTTTTTCTTGGCGTTGTTGAGGCGAAAGTTCTGCTCTTCTTCTTCTCGCCTTTGAAAAATTCTGATTAACACTTTCATTATCATTTAAACGTTCTTGATCAATACATATAGTTTGATTTTCTTTGACGTTCGTATAAGTATCAATTCGTAGAGTTTCAAGACAATATTCTACATAGTAAAACTCCTATAATCAAAATTACGAGCCACAATTCATAATAATTATAAAGTTAAATGTTTTGACTTTGAAACTCACCCTATGTTTGCGTAGAGAGAACAGTTGCGGTACATAGGATCCTGTGTCCTGTGTTGTTGATAGTGCGCATAGGAGGTTGCGTTTTGCGCGTGTGCATAGCACATATCATTGTGTTGCTGTTGTACGGCAGTAGTCGCACACTGACGACCGCTCACATAGTCCGGCGACTTTGACCTAAAAATTCAACAAGTTTTAAATTGGATAATAATGGGATCAAATTCGGAATCAACAAATAAAATCAGGGAATACAGTTTGTTGCTATAACTACATCTATGATCTACATCCAAAATTTAATTACACGACTCGATAGTTAAAGGGTCAAATATTTTTTGTAGTAGGTCAATAGTATATTCGAATTCGTTAGATACATACGAGTATAGAAAATATTACTCGTAACGTACCTATTCACATAAACAACACGGCCGCATCCGCGACACAGCCACACCCCATTTTTTTGTCTTACAACAACTTTATAAATCATACTGTTTAATAAGATGTAAAAATAATCCAGATTACTCATTCATAACTCCATTACCAGCCATTTATAATAAAATGCAGTCAAGAGATTAGCCTGGTCACATGAAAGGAGCAATAATTTATAAAACTCTTCCAGGATTTTCGCGAGCCAATGACCACACGAGCTTCAGATAAGCTTCTATATAGCGCAATAACAGTTTTCAAAGATTTCAATGTTTCTCTTTGATTTAATTTTACTTGGGTCGTTAGTAACAGCAGCACTTAACTTCCATGATTTAACCGAATTACCGCATTAATACGCGGCGGCTTGCGGTAATGTTGTGCACCGATGTTTACTTAATTTCTTTAACCTGGAGAGGAAATATGGTTTTATGCATTCAACGGTGGTTAATTATTATCTGCTCTCAATTCATCGACACGATAATTTTCATATTGAAAACATAGCAGCACAATTAAAATCATTAACAAATTAACAATAATAAGACTGTTTTATATATTTTACGAGTAAAATTTCCTTTGAAGCTACAGGTCTGTATATTTTACGAAAGCAAAGCCGTAATAAAATTAAGATGTAATACCAAGATGAATCAAAAAGTTCTTAGAACATCGGTTTTTTTCTTCAAAATAGTCCTTCGATGAATTTTAAATTTGCTTGTACTCCGTTGCCTAACAAATTCGTTTAAATAAATAATTATTTTCTTGTCTACATCACAAAACAATCGTCGTAAGATCATTGTATTATCTCAATACATTACAGAAGGGGATGGTCCTCTAAAAGCCTCTCTAAAACATCCATGCCTAATTAATCATCGGGCATGGATGTTCCTAATGATTAATCGGTGTAGATCCTCAACCACCTCGCCGCACTAATTAATCATTTCAGCATCCGAAACAATGTATCGAAGGTGCCAAGATGACCACAGATTAGGTAAAATTTTATACATTTCTCTTACTTTTTAATATTAATATTTTTAATAACAACGACAACGGTTTTTTGGTTACATTTTTAGCATTAGCTTTTAATGTTAAAAACTTTGTAACTATTTTAAAAGTACCGAAAAGCCAATTTGATAAATATTATTCATAGTTTTATGGTGCAAACAACTCATAACAGGGTAACATTTTCAAATACACAGCGCAGGTACAAAGCACAAAAGTTACCGGTAGAAAGTTTGTTAACTTTTTTCAATACTGCCACCGAATTCACAAATTTAGACAAGCTCTAAAAAATACACCAATATGTAGTTTGACATTTTAACAGTAGTTTTGTAACAATTAAAGAATAAGGAAAATATTTGCTTGAGCAAGTCAATGAAGATTGTAAATAAAAATTATCTACGAGAAATATTTTCTTTTCCTTAAAATGATACAAACTATATGTATACGTTTTTCCTCGCATAGCATTTTTCCTCATTCCATTCCTGAAATTGAGCCATTCATATTATGCAAAATTACGACAGTCTTCATGAAGGAGTTGATCAGATGGAACCTACTTTAATCTGCCTTTGTGAAAGCTGTACTTTCTGCGCTGAAAATCCAATCAAAGCGTTCAGGTAACCTACATCTCTGTAGAATAACACTTTTATAAAAATAAAAACATAAGGAATGTAGGTCATAAAAAAAGATTAAAGAAATTATGTAAAGATAAAAGATTATAGTTACATAATTTCAGACACTTTTAAATAGGTCATGCACATATTTATAAAGGAAAATTCAAATAGAAAAACTCATTCGATTCGTCCCAGTATTTCACGACATCTAACGCACTGAAGGCAGCTTGTATATTTTTTAATATTGAATAATTGGGTAAAACCAGATGCTCTACCAGTACCGAGTAAAATATCGCGAATAATTAAAATATCGGAATCGCGATATTCGAGCAACATTCAATACAGTGGTAACGGAAAATACAAAATTGAGGCTGTTTTTTGGACTTTTGATTTCAAAGGCTTATTTTATGGAAACTTTAACGATTTATAATTAACCAAAAAGTGTTTATAGAATTCGGTACCCTCTGTTACGACTGTCAAATTAATTTTAATTTTTACGATGGGGTTGCAAATATATTCTTTTTCTTGTAACAGGTGGCTGTCATCGTGTAGTTCACTAAAAGGTTAATCTTACCAATCTTACCTTTTAATTTGCGCAAATTAAGACAAAGGCCGTAGATGGAAGCAAAAAGATCGACTAGAGACACATTATCTGCCCATGGACCTCATATACTGAATCCAATGAACTCAGTATCATTGAGTCTCTCAAAGGACACAGTTATTTTGGAGGAGTTTAAATATTACACTCAACACATGTTCGATATTAGGATTTAGGCATTTAGTTTGATGTAGCCCATTTATAGATTACTTAATTGAGAACGTAACGTATCTTTCATTTTATTTCCATAAACGGACAAAGGGTTGGTAATATATATTGTTAAATAACTATTTAAGCGCAATGTTTTGCAATTTTAATTCAATAAATGTTGAAATAGTATTAAAATACTAACCAGTTGGAATTGGCACTTGTTCTACTTTGTGGACGCGAGTTGAGATTCGCCTCCGAATAGTAAGGCCAGGAATAGTTTGAATTGGTACGTTGACAGGCGTGAACCGGAATTTGCGATGGAGTTGTCACCGGCGAAGGCTGCAGTTCATTTTGCATCTGTTGCAGAATTTCGTCTGACGCGCCGAGTTGCTGTTTCACAGCTATTCCTCTAACGGCCGGCCGACGATGGAATCCTAAGTTATTGTTTAACAAATGATTAGTTTAATGAAAATTTCTTTCAGATAATGCCCTAATGCCTACATCTCTATCAGTCTATATGTCTATACTAGCTGGTGCCAGCGACTTCGTCCTTGTTGAAAAAAGAAAAATATAACACCTGAGAAAATATATGACTAATATAACGCCTGTGATCTTTTTATCGCTGCGGTGGCGCCGCCATTACTGCACTGATTTTTTTATATTTTCAGCCCCTTCCTCGGGTACCTAATAAACCTAACATTTTTCCAGGATAAAAATGAACCTAAAATAATTTTATGGATAACATATTCACGATTTCAGGAGCGAAACCGCAGGGCATAGCCTAGTATTATTAAGAGTGATTTTTTAGTATGTACGTAGGTATGTAGATTGTCATCTCAGGAACAACTAGTTCACTGTGCATTATTCCAAGCTAGACAGAGGCTCTTTAATGCGTATATTAAGTCTCCAATTGCAACCGGAGTACGTCGTCGGTCTAGTATTCCATATATTACATCTGTTTCTACTTCACAAATTTGCTGGACTTCACATTTTTTTGAATATTGGTAGACTTCTGGGGAATAAAATATAATTGTAAAATATATTAGGAAAATAAAATATTATTAGAAAAATAGGAAAATTATAATAGATGTTTGATTATTTGTATATAGATTATTAAAATCGATTACAATAGATTAATTATCAGCAAATATTTGCATGCCCTTGTTGGGTACATAATATCTTCACACAATATCTTCACACATTCCAAACACAGCACCACCTAGTTCCACAGTAAGCAACTAATGCTTGTATTATGGATACCAGACAGTTGATATACTAATATATAGATTACTTTTTTTTTTGTAAATACATACATATTATAAATACAAAACATCCATGACTCAGGTACAAAGGTAACATGTTACACATAAACATTTGCCCCTAGCGGGATTCGAACCCGCGACCGTTTGGTTAACAGCTAGGTTTACTTGCCACTAGACCAAACGTGTCGTCATAAGAACTTACGTTGCCTATAACTGTTGTATACTTATGAATTAAGATTCTGTAGCCATGTGTTTGCGCAGATAAAGTTTTATTTATTAGTAAGTATCACTAAAGGTTTATTTATTAGTATCCACACATAAAGTCGGAAAGATCGAGATGTAAACCTGCGTTTGCCGTTACGGTAACAAAGCATATTTCCCTATGAGCTGCCACAGTTTTATTGCTTTGAAAGGGTGAATCTAAATGTAAATGTTAAAATTTCATGGAAAATCAAATATGTACGTTTAATTTAACGGATAACAGCGTCTGTATATTCAGTTAGCTTTATTTATGCAATATAAATATTAGTCTCATCACTTTATTAAAGGGGCTACAACTGGTGGGAAAAGTGCATAAAAATAAAAAAGTCGCGACGATGTGGATTTCCTTTTAAGCCCTGTCCGTTGGAAGAGTTGAAATATAAAAATGTTATTTATGTTCATCTAGACATCAAAGAGTTTTGTGATTATTATATAATTTTATTTAAGTTCAAATAAGTTAAGTTTACATTTACTTTACGTGGGTTGATTATCAAATAAAAATTGTTAATTGGGCTTTCTCAACTTAGCTTTTAAATGGGTTTTTCTTATATACGATTAAGTCTAAACCTTTCAAAGTCTAGGAAGTAATTACCGCGTAATCTGCTTTATATTTAACTAGCTGGTTCCCGCGACTTCGTCTGCGTTGAATAATAAAAAATATAACATCTGAGAAAATATCGACATCTTTATCGCTGTGACGACGGTGGCACCATCACGGCGACAGTGAAGCCTAATTTCTTATATTTTTAGACGGAATCTAACATTTTTGCAGGATAAAAAGTACCCTATATGTTAATCTAGGTAATAAAATATGTGTGTGCCAAATTCCATTTGTTATGCTTATGCTACTTACCGTAATCATCATGTTCATCGTCGCTGCTAACTGGCTGCGATTCTTGACCATATTTTTGCTTTAATCGTTCTGTTCTTGGAGCAGTTGCACGAGCAAATGCTGCTAATCCATCGTCTCCGTCTCCAGCCCCTTGAATAACAACTCCAGCGATTATACTTCGTATAGAAAGATAATTGTATACAATATATAGTTTACATCTTGTTGGATTTCTCACTACTTCGTATCATCAATAACATTTGAAAGTTATTATTAGTTTTAGATACGAGGCCAGCATCAAACTACATAAACTAAGTGAAACTAACAAGTTGTCGCCCACACGTATGTCGCCTCTTGTATATAAATTATTTCAAACTTAAGTTATATTTCTATAAGAAAATTTATTCTATATAGTTTTAGCTGGAAATGCAAGTAACAAGAAACCAGTAAGGTTTTGTGATTACACAGTCACAGTCTATCCGTTTATATAATTATTAATTAAACAAAATAATTGTATTATATAGGTTCAATTTGTATTAGTTTCTGAATTGAAGCAAACATAAGGCATTGGATTTGTCAGCCTCTTACAAAACTCTATTTCGCTTAGATATCTGTTATATAGATTTCTCAGCGATATCTCAGGAAGATAGTTTACCTGGAGTGCCAGCCAACACATCTGGGGCTGGTGCGTCACTGTGTTCCTGAATTTCCAAATTAGTTGCTGATGAAGATGACGTTCTATCGCCTTGAGAAACGTAGTAGAACCCTTCGTGATGAGTTGCGCTACCCACGCAAGCAGTTAGAGGTGCAAGAGTGGATAGGAACTGGCGGCGAGGCTCTGTTCTTGGCTGAAATATGCGAGTCTTATAATCTTTTCATTTTGTGTCGTTTTCGATGGCATTCACTGTAATGAACTTAGCATTTTTTTAATTTAAGTTTTTGTAAGCTGGCTATGTTTTTATATATTTCCGACTAGCAGTGCATGCGACTTCGTACGTGCTGTAGTTCGCTTTTTGCCACCGAAACTTGACATTTTCCTGGATAAAAAGTATAATATAGGTATCAAACTATCCGTGTGCCAAATTTCGTCTAAATCCGTTTAGTTGGTTCTGAGATCAGTAATAACAACAAGTACGACGTGTACTTTTTTTTATTTTTCAAAAAATATTTTATGTTTACGATTTTTTCATATTTTTTTGAGAGCTTTCAAGCTTGCATGCCAATTTCACTGCTGAATAGAGTATATCATTATCCCAATAGGCCAAAGAATCCAGTTGTAAATGCTGCTATGTGGGAATCCACTTCCTTTCAATTACTCACCTTCTGAGGTTCCTGATGAACATCGCCCAAGTCAGGTGGCTGTTGTTTCATCAGCACTGGTGCTGATAAAGTGGAGCTAGAAGAACTGGAAGACGCACTTCCAAAAGCCTTCTCGCTGTTCTTGTCGATGCTACTGAATGACTTGTCACTTGACTTGTCACTGCAGCTACTGAATTTATCGATGTAACCTCCAGCTGGAGACGACCTTTGCTCTTGTTCTGGCTCGTCTTCGACGTCGCATGTTAGCAGACGTATGCGTTCCGCTAACGACGTTGTTTCTTGCTAAATTCAAAGACAAACCGTATACTTTAAATAGAGGAGAAATAATACATAAAAGGAAACAAAATTGTCACATACATGTAATTTCATATCAAAGTTTTACTTTATCTAAATTTTAAAAATCAGATAAAACTCAATGCTTTATCTACTGAACTCTATTTCTTATCTAGGTCAAAATGTCATAACCGTTTTGAATTAAATACTACCGACGCATCTAGATTTAAAAAACGAAAGCGCTCAACTATAATGAATTATAAAATATTTACAATATATATTAGATAAATGTATGAGTCATATAACGGCACAATTGTTATAGAAATAATGTCACGAAGACTCACAGGTCCATTATAAAGATACTGAAAATTTAATCGACCCAATAAACTTAGAACAAAACATTTTAGAACAACTCGTGCAGTGATCCTTTATTTTTATTGTACTTGATCGAGAAAGTAGTTCAGTTCTAATTAGATCAAAATCCGACGGTACAGCTAGCCTTCATTTAAAAGAATACTGATCTACAGTGACCTTCTATTAGTTTATGTAAAATCACATAAAGGAGCGTCCTATTTTCAAGTCTAAGGTATTATTAACGACCATATTTAACACGAAAGTTACGAGACGGCTAAATGAGAATGGCCTCAGGGATAAAACCGGGTCAGGTCATGTGAGACGTACCTTTGGCTGCTGTTTTTTCCTAGTTTCACTTCTAAGAAGTGAACATCTGAGCGCATTCCTCTCGGCAACTCGACGGACTGCTGCTTCTTCTGTCTTTGGTCTTACTCCTGCGTCCCATGCCCTATCATAAAACATGCATTTAATAAAAAAAATTTAAAGAAAATAAGTATGAGTAATAATTTTTCAAATACAACTGCGACTCCAAATAGCACAATTTCACTGGAAGACCCATTAGTACCGATAGCTCTTGCCTGAATTATCTGAACAACATTTAGAGCGAGTCAAGAGGTTTTTATATACCCAATCCGATTCAAAAATTATTTACGTAGCTCTATAAATTATTTCGTAAAAAGTAGGTCGCCACATGAACTCTCATGTCTGATTTTGCATAATTCACATATTAACTAATATTAACCAAATGGAATCCGTAAAATGTTGATATAATAAAATTAAACTAGAAGTTATCCAACTATATACGAAAGCACCTATTCTGTAATTTCATTATTTTAAAATTTGCTTGTGTATCGTTTATTTCACTGTTTAGTCAATGAAAATTGGGTAACTATACGCCTCGGGTTCGGGTAGGCGTACATAGACGCCATTAGGGAAAAGTCGAGCTAAAGGCATGATCTGATTTTCGTACTTCGTGGTTCGTGTATTAAAGTGTGTATTCTTTTACATATTTCGTTAGAATTAGACTGACAAGATGTATGTAAATGGTATTTCGACTTATAGGATCTATAAATACACCAAAAATAAATATGCAGTAATAACAAAGATGGAAGTAATACTATAACGATAATATTTTGTCCCTTTCACAGAATATCGTTGCATACAATACGCCATGTTTCTGTTATGGACGGTGTTGAAAATGCAGTATGTCTGTCAATCCCAATTGGAAACCTTTCACAGTTAAATTCAAATCTCACTACAAAGAGACATATGTAATTACGAGTGTTCAAACTGGCATTGACATTCCTTTGAGGACATGTATTCATTGGGTTGATTGACTACAGTAAACGTTCCGATCAGTCTTGTGGTATCTACAAGAGATAATCTATTTACTAGTAATACTAGAAGCATTTCTAGTTAGTTAAAAATTAGAACTTGATAATAATCTTATCCTATTTATGCATAAAATTAAAAAGTTTTAAAATGTATTATATATTAAGCATAAAGTTTATGAATTTTTTAAAACGTTGATTTTCATAATTTAATTTTGTCTAAAAATACAAACTTGATTTTTGTAAAATAACAATAAATAAAATAACAATTTTTGTAAAATAATAATAATAGTTTTTGTTAAATAACTGTCTAAAAATCGTAAATATTTTAAATAATTTCTATTTAGGATCATGCAGTGAGATCACGACCTAAATAAAATAATATTATATTTATAAGCCAGTTTTATGACCTAATTTATTACGCACCTATAAGAACTGGTTTTATGTAGGCACTGAAAAGTCTCGGTGTTTGTAACATAAGACTAATGTCTAATTATTATATTATACTTGTAAAATAACCATGTAATTTCGGTTTATTCGGTAATTAGTGTTACTCGTATTAAAGTGCGGGGGAGTATCGTCATTTATAACAACTTCATTAATTAAGAAACAAATTTTCAGATACGGATTCAAGTAATAATTTTAAAATATAAAAATATTATTTATCAGGCCACACTACGTGCTGTTGGTTATAATGATTGACGAAAAAATTACTCTATAACTATAACCAATATTTGAGGAAATACTATAGCAATCGTTATACGTTATATAGGAAATACTATAGTAGGACGTCCACCCACAAGTTAGAGAGACGCTCTAATAAGGGCCGTGGGTCGTCAGTGGAAACAGGTTGCTTCTGACCGGTCTTATTGGAAAATTGTGGGGGAAGCTCTTGTCCAGTGTAGCGGACGTCCAATGGCTGATGTTGATGATATACGAGTAGTGTGTAGTTGTGTACTTTTTGTTAATAAATGCATTAAAAGTAATTTTCTTAATATTTAATGAAAATTCAATATATGAAAGCTCACGATACATATCAGTGTGCCGATGCTTAGTGTGTGTATTCATAGCCATGAGACATGATTTATTTATATACTGTTAAATAAATTTTAAAATGAAAATTAAATAAGTAATTATAATATATTATGACGACATTTTTTGTGACATAAATTGTAATTGTATAATGTTCTGAAGCAAACAAATTATTTTGCGACATGTAGGTAATTCTGACAGTAATGTGTTGACATGTTCTTGAATTAATTCGAATATTTAGAGTTGATTACCCTGAGACCGCGTGGTCCGGCTAGATCAGTAGACCATAAAGGTAATTTTGTACGCGATCCCAGAGGGCCACACACTTTACTAAACTTTTAATTATACTTAATTGGGGTCTAAAATAAACATTTATTATTATAATTGTATTTGATAACGAAAGATATCACAGACAAGCCTACAAAGGATCATAGGTGGATTAACAAAATATATTTTACTAGCTGACGCACGCGACTTCGTCCGCATAACTTTATAAAATATATCCTATCTTTTAAGTTGGACCAAATTACATATAGTTATAAGGTTCAGTAGTTTAGGAGTTCATCGCGGAGGAACATGTGACACGTAATGATTTTACCTTAACGTTTCCGATGTAACAAGCTGAGGCTCTATCGCTGGCGGTGGTGGTCTTCCACTGTTAAACAATTGTTGGACTGCTGAATTCGCCTTGGGCACGTGGCTGGTTAAAATCAACGGCGTTTCTAACCTAAACATGAACAAATACATTTGTATAATTCAAAGTTCAAAATTTAAGGTAAGTAGCAGAGTTTCCATAAATAAAATCAATACTTATTAATCCAATTAATTATCTGTAGAAGAATATTAGTTTTGAACGAGTATAAAATAGAGCAAATAACTAAATATCGTGAAACTGACAATTAAAGCCGGAGGTTTACAAGGCAGAATTCAACCAATTAAAAGTTAAAATGTAAACAAGTCTGATACTTTTTTAATGAACTGAGAAAATATATAACGACTTCAATTTTTTTTTTCAATTGTAACGTGATATTCTTTTTTATTTATTTATTATTTATTATTCTGTTTTTTAGTTAATTTAAATTGATTTCTCTTAATTTCTCATTTTTATTTCCTCATTCATATTTCATAATTATTATCCAATCATAATTCACCTAGCTATCCGCCCCCGGCTTCGCACAGATGCATTTTTTCTGCAAATTATATACAAAAACTTTCCTTGTTCATCACTTTCTATTAGTGAAGACCGGATAGCATATTACTATTATTGCGTGGTTTAAAAGGACTTAATAGACATACATATTTCTTTTACCGTCTCTAACGAATTTGTTGCTAAATTTTCTTTACTACTTAACTATAATTTATTGTATATTTTTATTGAAATTAGATGCAAAAAGTAGTTTGCGTACTTTTGTTTATTAACTTAACCTGTGATTCAATCTAAAATTTCAAATTCATATGTGACTCTTAACTTTGATTGGAATTCCTGTTAGTAACTACGTACCTATTATATTCTTGTGATGTTAATTTATATTATGTAATCCTATAATTTACACAACCTGTTGAACGGAAACTGTGTTCGGTGTAACAGTATTCGTCCATTGAAAACAATTCTGCAGCTAAGTTTGGTAACTGAGTTTCGTCTATGCAGTTTGAACCACTTATTGAACTAACTGTGAGCAACATAGTATTCTTGTGATTTACGTCAAACTAAGGTCATTTTCAATGTCTGTGGGTTAACCCTTAAAATATGTGTAAATATTATTTAGTTAGATTCGTTATTCCTATCAGAATTAATTCATAAGAATTAATTCTGATAAATGAAAATCAAATTTTAAATTATGCAACAATCATCAAGCTGTAAATTTTTGTTGATAATATAATAATTTTATTATACAAGCCATAATTGTCTTTACAAGACATAGTGCATCAAGGAGCGCGTTATGTGTATATTTCAAAGTAATACTCAAAAATAAAAAAAAAGATTATTCAATATCTATCTATGCTTGTAAGACATAAACACTTTAATCGCATCGCAAGACATTTCGAAGGGAATCTAAAATTGAATTCTCAAAATGGTAACCAAAATTGTCAACAATTATTGTCAACGCCGATTAAAAAAACAACAAAATATAATCATTTTTAAAAAGCGAAAACATTTGTTTAGTGAAAACAATTCTAAATAATCCTTATGGACTAGTCCATACTTCCATACTAATATTATAAATGTGAAAATAACTATGTCTGTCTGTCTGTTACCTTTTTACGCCTTAACAACTCAACCGCAACAATAACAACAACAAATTACTGTAAATATAATAAAAAACTAACGCCTGGCCAAAGTGTTATAGCAACAACGAGTCAAAGAAAAAAATATAAAAGCAATATAACGCTATATTGCTTTTATAATTTTTATCTTTGAACGCGGACGAAGTCGCATACACCAGCTAGTTTTTTATAAAGCAATTCTGAACCAATGAAACCAGCGAACCTTAAAAGATATATATTATTTCGATGAATTAAACCCACTCTGTTACGCTCTCTCGGCAATTCTAGTAATTCAATTAGTGTTGAAACTGTAATTATTATAATAAAGCCAAATTTAATCAAGTAGCTTCCTGGAAATTCGAATACATATGTCTGTACCAAACAAGTACTTACTCTTTTGCGTCATTTGCTTTATATAATTCGCTATACGTACAATCATTGTATTTACAATGAATAAGTAGTAGGTACATTGAACAATCAAATATTATAAACGTCGGTGAGTTTTGTTAATGAATCCATTCCCTACATCGAAATAATATATCTGCAAGTTCGCTGGTTCCCTACCTTTCCCCTCTCCTCGTGTACACTCATGTATGTGCGACATATGTGGCCGCTGTTTCGAAATCTATGTGTGGATCGTCAACCGCATTTTATTTTATTTAATTAATCAACCCGCTATTAAAACGCAAGAAGAATCGCAATTTCTCGTTAAGTTTTCTACTAACATAAACCGCACCTGTGCTATCGAAGTGCGCATTGTGAATGAGTGGAATTGTTCTGTTGTGAACTTGCCGGCTGTGAGATCTATCCCCCGATTGTCAGCATCAGCTCATGCAGCTAGCTGGAGCTAAAGGAGTGTGCACGATTCCCTTATCCCATTTACGGTCCATTAAAGTAAAATTTAACGCATCTCTATCTCTTTTCCCGTCATCAAACTTTACATTAATATGGTGTGGTTGGTTAATGTTGTACGTGATTGTATAAATTAAAGATACGGATTACGACGGATTAAGAATTATATTTTACAAAGAAAGTTATTATAAGAACATGACAAATTGGTGACAAATTAATATAAGTGACAACATACATATGACATAAAAATATATATAAAAAGTATTAAAAGTAAAACCAAAAAGTATGTATAACGCAAAAGAGTATTTACAACAAGTCGCTACATCAGCCCCCCCGGAGACCTTTAGGTCGATAAACGTTTGGGAAAACAAACACGACGACCCGATCTTGTTCTGCGTTCCGGAGCGGACTGTTGAGGTGTAACAACAGCACGTTCGCTAGAAGTTTTAGGTGCCAGACTGGGCTCCTCTAGTATATATGCTGGTTTCAAACGGTCAATGGAAACATTATTCGATTTCCCTTTGATATCGAGCTTAAAAAATTTATCTGCACGGTTTATTACACGATAGGGTCCGGAAAATGTCGGTTGCAACGGTTTTCGAACAGAATCATCCCTTACGAAAACGTGAGATGCTGTTTTCAAGTCTTTATGAACGAAAACTTTTGGCATTCCGTGACGAACCGTTATCGTAGGCTGCAGTTTTCGCATTTGCAATTGCAGTCGGGACAAGAAATCCGTATAATCGATTACATTTTTACTTGAGCTCTCGAAGAAATCTCCAGGTAAACGCAATTGTTCGCCATACACCAGATCTGCGGTGGAAGCAGAAATGTCCTCTTTATAGGCCGTTCTTATACCTAAAAGTACAAAAGGCAAGGCTTCCAACCAATCTTCACTTTCATGACACTTGATCGCTGCTTTCATTTGCCTGTGGAATCGTTCCACTAAGCCATTGGCTGCAGGATGGTAAGCCGTTGTCATGAAATGTTCAGCTCCTATCATCTTCGCCAAACGTCGAAATGTGTCAGAAATAAATTGTCTTCCTCTGTCCGTCGTGATACGTTTTGGGCAACCAAATCTGGAAATCCATCCGAGAACAAATGCTTGAGTGATGGTCTCCGCTTTGATATCGGCGATTGGCATCACTTCAGGCCATCTCGTAAAACGATCCACTGCAGTCAAGCAATATCGATAACCACGACACAGCGGCAGGGGACCAACTATATCTATATGTACATGAGAAAAACGTTCGGATGGTGGAACAAATGTTTTTATCGGCGAATGTACATGCCTAGAAACTTTACTACGTTGGCATTGTAGACATGCTCTTGCCCATTCACGACCGTCTTTATTTATTCCCGGCCAGACATAACGTTGAGTAAGTAGCTTCACTGTCGTCTTACCACCAGGATGACTCAGTCTATGAAGCGAGTCAAAAGCTTCACGACGAAACTCAGGCGTAAGATACGGACGAGTAGTTGAGCCGGACATGTCGCAGAATATTGCTGCTTCTTTGGGTAGACCAGGTATCACTACCTTTTTAAGTTGCAGCGACGACCCTGTCTTCAGCAATTGCTGTAGATCAGGATCGGTGTCCTGTGAATTAGCTAATGCGGCGAAATCTATAATACTAATTGTATCAACTGGTCGAGATAACGCATCAGCAACAACATTGTCCTCTCCAGATATGTGCTTTATGTCTGTTGAAAATTGACCTATGAAATCTAGATATCGGAATTGACGAGGCGAGCATTTGTCTAATGGCTTTTGAAATGCAAAAATAATTGGCTTATGATCTGTATGAATTTCGAAAGGTTTAAGTTCTAACATGTGACGAAAATATTTAACACCTTCGTATATTGCCAACAACTCTCTATCATAAGGGCTGTATTTACACTGAGTTGCTGTTAGTTTTCTTGAAAAGAATCCTAATGGTTCCCATACATCGTCTACACGCTGTTGGATAACTGCACCAATTGCTAAGTCTGACGCATCCGTAACCAGCGCGACTTTAGAATTAGGATGAGGATGGGCAAGAAGTGTGGCTTCTGCTAGACTTGTTTTACAGATCAAAAATGCTCTATCTAAATTTTCGTTCCAATCTATTTTCGTCGAGTTTTTTAAATTTGGACCTGCTAACAAAGCATTCAGTGGTTTTTGCTTAAGTGCTGCTTGTGGTAGAAAACGTCGATAAAAGTTAATCATGCCCAAAAAACGACGAAGTTCTTTAACTGTCTTGGGGCGTGCAAAATTCTGTATGGCAGTTATCTTCTCTGGTAAAGGTTTTGTGCCATTGCTAGAAATATTGTGTCCGAGAAAAGCTACCTCTGTCTTTCCAAAATTACATTTTGCTGTGTTGATTAAAACACCATGTTGCCGTAGTCGTTCAAAAACTTGTCTCAGATGACTTTCGTGCTCTGTCACGTTCACTGACGCTATCAAAATGTCATCTAAATATGGAAAACAGAATTCTAGTTCGCAAAGAATTTCATCAATGAAACGTTGAAACGTCTGCGCAGCATTTTTAAAACCGAAACCCATAAAGTTAAATTCAAAAAGACCAAAAGGCGTCGTTATTGCTGTTTTTGGAATATCATCCGCAAATACTGGAATTTGGTTATAAGCACGTACCAAATCCAGAGTGCTAAATACTGTACAGCCATAGAGATTGTAGGAGAAATCTGCTAAGTGTCTGACTGGATATCGGTCTGGTATAGTACGAGCATTAAGAGCACGGTAATCACCACACGGCCTCCAACCTTGGTTCTTTTTGGGGACCAAATGTAAAGGTGAGGACCATGAGCTGTCAGATCGATGCGCGATACCTGTATGTACAAGCTGTTCAAACTCACGCTTAGCAATCTTGAGTCGTTCTGCATCTAATCTCCTTGGGCGGGAATACACCGGTGGACCAGGAGTAGTGCGAATATAGTGAACTGTATTATGTTTCACCTTTGGTGCCGAAGTATCACCGGCTGGACGGGTAATCTCTGGGTACTCTTGTAGAATTTGATGAAAAATAGATGTACCTGTAACTGTTTTAACATGGCACACAGAACAAGATTTTGCGGATATACCACTAATAGAAAGCGTTGTAATATTGTCAACCAAACGTTTATGCCTAATGTCTACCAATAACCCATAAAATTTTAAAAAATCTGCGCCTAAGATAGGTTTTGTTACATCTGCTACAACAAATCGCCATGAAAAATCACGACGTAAGCCTAGGTCAAGCTTTAAAGAAATTGTACCATAAGTAAAAATTGTCGATCCGTTTGCGGCGCATAATACGTATTTGTCCTTTTTAGGGCATGAACTACGTATAAAACTAACAGGATAAACACATAAGTCTGAACCACTATCCACTAAAAACTTCACCTGTGTCTTTTTGTCGGTCACGAATAAACGGGCTGAAACATTTTGACAATCGCTGGCCGTCATCAACGACTGTCGTCGGCATTTCCCTCATTGAAACTGCAAGTCGCGTGACACTTACTTGCGCGCGGGCCAAACTTGCTGTGATACCAGCACATACCACGACGTTGTCTTCGATTGCTGCTCCGAGAACGTGAACGGCGCCGGCCTGCGTAGCGCCCTCTACCTGGAGCATGTGGCCGCGCTGTCATCTTTAATTCCGCAATCTCGCGACTAAGACCGTCGACACACCGCCGGAGTTCGATCATCTCGCTTGACGTCGACGGCGTGGACACTTGGTGTATCTGCGGTTGAACTATATCTATCACTGTATCAGCGAGCTTAGCTAGGTCTTCTAAACAGCTTTTAGACTGCGAGGCAATTATTAACTGGACATGCGATGGCAGACGATTTGACCACAAAGATTTTATAAAGTCATCAGGAACGTCTGGTCCAGCAAGGTTCAACAAATGACGCAGGAATTGCGAAGGCTTGCGATCGCCAATGTCCTCATTGCTAATGAGCTGCCGAACTCGCTGCTCATTGGATGACGATAAACGTGAAATTAGCTCATCTCTTACCTTATCGTATTTTCCAGTATCGGGTGGGCTTTTTACAATGTCTTTGATTTCAGCGATAATTCTACAATCCAAATTTGCTATTACATGGTTGTATTTTGTCGAATCCGTAGTTATACCAGCTAAGGCGAATTGGCCTTCTAATTGGGCAAACCACAGTGCCGGATCTTCTGGCCAAAACGGTGGTACTTTAACACTCACACTATTTAAAATGTTCGGACGGCTATTTTGTTCCATCGTTATATTTATTCGTATGTAGTGTGCAAATTATATTAAAATCACGTCAGATTATCACGTCGGGGTCACCAAATTTGTGGTTGGTTAATGTTGTACGTGATTGTATAAATTAAAGATACGGATTACGACGGATTAAGAATTATATTTTACAAAGAAAGTTATTATAAGAACATGACAAATTGGTGACAAATTAATATAAGTGACAACATACATATGACATAAAAATATATATAAAAAGTATTAAAAGTAAAACCAAAAAGTATGTATAACGCAAAAGAGTATTTACAACAAGTCGCTACAATGGAAAATATTTACATCAAAATAGGTTGATTTCGAATAAGTCTTATTTAAACTAAATAAAATTGAAATTAGGAATTTATGATCATTATGGAGAACAAGTGAATCAATTATTGCAACTATCAATGTTACACACAATGATACTTGTGTTATTTTTTATCCTTCGATTATACCATTTTTTACAATTATTTTATACTGAAGGTCTAACTTGAAAGAATTTATTTACGCACCTAGAAGAGCCCTAACTTGTTGTGGATAGAAATACTAAATCTAGGATTCGTTCCAAATTTAAATGTATCCACGGAATAAAATTACCCAACCAAGTACACATTATGAACAGTGGGAACAATTAATCAGAATTTTTCTATTGATCTTAACATAAAAATAATTGCCGGCAACTAGGATACAGATATTCTGTGTACTCATTAGCAAATTAAAATGAAATTGTTTTTCTTATGAAAAATATATTTAAAAAGAGCCTGGAGCTAAGGAGGAAAGCTTAAATTAGATTATAGCTTTTCTATTTAGTTATTTACATCTCAGCATAAAATAAACGGATGTTTCAAAATAAATAAGGCAGATAAAGTTTCTCGGTCGCTTAGTGCCGTGGGAGACTCATGAAGCGCTTTAACTTTATAATAACCTAAGCCTTGTGCGGCTTTATATTATTGTTGGGAAATAAGAAAGACACAAGGTTGTTTTATTGCAGGGTTTTGAGGAATCCAGTTTTTGTGACATTTGAGATTTGTGTATTAAGGTTGGTTCTTTGATACGCATTTCTGTATAGTTCGTAACATATCTTAAATTTCTCCTTGGGCCCAAAAGAGATTGGCCACTGTTGGGCCCAGATAAAGTTATCATGTTACAGAAAAAGTAAATAGCGGAAAAATCCTTTATTTTTTATTAAACAAAAATCACAGAAAATTTTATTACTGTTGCAATGGCAAAGATATAATCAGTACATCCTGCCAGTCATGACGTAAGGTACGTCTCTGATCCACAAGTTTAGTATCGCTCAGCGGGCTATGCTCGGAGCTTCTTTGGTATATAAGATCTGAAATTCTGAAATTCGCCGAACCAAAGTTGTCGACTTAGCCAATAGAATTAACTAGTTAAAGTGGCATTGGGCTGGTCACATCTGACGCTGAGCGGTTAACCGATGGGGTAGAAAAGTTGGACAGAAGACTTGAAAGGCTTCGCAGGAAGCGGCTGGATGCGAATTACAGAAAACCGTGGGCGGTGTCGACTTGTTAAAAACATAACAGATGATACTATTTTAGGACTTGTAAGCGTAAGCGTCATGAAATTCTGGGCACGCGATGAATGGAAGATGAGCGGTGTCCACTCTAAAAATTTTAAATTTTGGGATATTTTAAGAGATAGTAAATTCAAAAGACTTGACAATGCAAGTCAATGAAGATTGTAAACAATTATCTGTGATAAAAGTAACAAAGATTATGAGGTATTCTACAAAACATAGCATGTAAGAGGAACTCATTGAACCTTTTGTTTTTATAGCTTCCTGTTGAAAAGTTTTCCATTATCTTAAAATATTACAAGCTATACTGAAATGTACCACTCTGGTGAATTTTGCTCGGATGTAATGTTTAAGTTTTAGTAAGATTATCCTCGATCGCTTCAATAACTTTGATGTTCATAATAATTAAGCAATGAGTTTGCCAATAAAGTATCTCATTTAAATTTTATGAATTCAATTTATTTCCAGTCATTATTATTCTTTGTTAAATAATAACAATGAAAACACTTTGTCTAAAATTAAATTTTGAAGTTTAAAGTGATAACTAATAAGTTATAATAATCAATTCTATTTATTTTTTTAAAAAATGAATGACGAATTACATTTCAAAATCACATGGCAGAACTTAACGAAGAGAAGTAATGGAAAGATGTGTTATGTTATGAATTTACCTGGAAATAACGGGAAAGTGAAAAGAGCAGAAAATATTATAGTAAGTGAACAAACGAGATAACTTTTAGGTACAGTCCGACGTCTCTTAAAAATGAAACCAGTTTGTATTTACATATGTGGGTTGTCCCAAAAAATAGGTTATGTTTTTAAAGCAATCGTAACCCGAAATTATCTGAATGTACATTTTTATACTGCATTGCAGATTATTATCTAATAGCCTTTGAATTGCTGCCTTTATGATGGGCCAGATTTATTCATAACAGATTTATTCTATCGTTAAAACAATACTTATAATTAAATGACTGTTAATAATTTTGTAGAAGAATATAATTACATATAATTTCCCAATAATATAATTACACAATTAAATTTATGTTTTTGTTTAAATGCTCTAATCATTGAACTTGTCGGATTTCAAAACCATAGGGATAAAGAAGGATTAGGATAATGTCTCTAAATAAATTACATTCAACATGATATTATAACCTTTACGTAATATGTGTTAAGATTTATGTTATGAGTATTTTTACCTGTGTGACGAAGTGTTCAGCTCTTTTTGAGCAATATTTTCGTTGCCAGTTGAAATCGAGACTCCCACTGGCTCTTGTTTCGGTGTTTCGTCCTCATGCTGGTCTTTGGGCCTTTCAACGAAGCGAACTGATCGGGGTGTCACTGAACCGTCTTCGTCGCTTGCTGTATTTGCTGAACGTTGGTCTTCGTTCTGCTGTAAATTGTAATTTTATTTAGTACCTGTTTGAGACAAGTATAATTATACAGGGTTGAATTTTTAACTGCGCCTGATGGGAATGTAATCTAAAAACTGGAGATAGCAAATTTTAGTCATTATAAACATTACTTTACTTTTTTTAAGTAGCAAAACTGAATTTTTGAAAGATAGTATGTAATTTTATAGAACACACCTGAGTATAGAGAACCGACTCAAAAACGAAAAATAAAAACGGGCATCAATCGATGGGGTCAATCAAAAGGATCAAATCTCTTTAACAAACGCGATAAATTACATGAAAGGCAAACCACGGAATCAAAGCTTTTAAATTCAATGGGACAAGATAAATCACTTTTACTCAAAGGGGCTATCGGACTGCTTGTGTTGGTAAGAAGTAAGAAGTATCTTTGACGTAATTTATTTATTAAAATCATTTTATAGTTTTCTTTCTTTCTTTTTTGACAATATTAGTTAAGAGCCAAATCGTAACCACATACCTGCTTTTGCTTGATACAATACAAATATTAGAATAAGTCTTTTAATACTTAAACTTTAAAAAAACTATAGTTAATCCATTAATGTTATATCCCAAAACTTTTGACATCTGTTAGTTACAATAACTATAAATTAGACGCGTTAAGGTCGAAAGTTGTAGACGGATACTAGTGAAACTTTTAATTAGTTATTATTCAGACAAAAATACGAATAAAAAATATTATAACGACTAAAATTTTAACTCATTGAATTTATTTACCTGTTCAGCGATATCTTTATCAGTGTCTAGTGACTTCCAAAGGCGTCCGCCCTTCAAAATGCCTCCTCTTCGTTGCCTCTGAGGTGAATTCTCAGACGATTGACGACCTTCGTTTTCCCCCGTATCGCTTTCTTCACCTTTGAAAAAAAAACATAAGATAATTTTTTTGCAGAAACCGTTCAGGCGCTAACATTTTTACAAAAAACCTTTTTTAGGGAAATATCTTTAATGCAATCATATGAAAAATTTAAAACATTGATATCGTAAACGTACATTCGAATATGAGGCGCATTTACTAACTTAATAAATTATATAGTTATTATTGAGCACTTGAATGGAATTCTTGCGTTATAGTATATCGTCAAAAACCAACCAAAATCTGCTGTGTACACTTTTGAGATATTGATAAAAAAGTTTTCCTGAAAACTTACATGAAAAATAAAAGTATTTTGTTTAAAACTTAGGGGGTATTATACTCATTTATCGTTTAAACATAAAAAAATTATAGTTTATTTATTATTTCGACTGCACATAACAGATCCAAGCTGCTGCACACAGCATATATTTTATTAAGAGGTCTTAGTTCGACAAATAGTGATGCACAATTTTTTTTATACGACAGACAAGGTTCTGTATGATTCACTAAGATCAAAATTTTGGAAAAAAGAGTGCACATCAGTGATTTTGGTTTGACAACGATGATATACGTGTAAATGGTGTTAAAGTCTAGTTCTAGTTTCAAAGGTTTACTTATGATTGATGAAAGCCTTTACAAACTTTACTGTAAAAGTGAACATTTTCAGACATTTTCTAGTAAGATAAGATTAGAGAGAATTTAGCACCGTCATGCTTCGTGACATATCCTATTTGGCCAATTTCTCGGAAATAGGATCACGTGTTGAGACCGACAGTCGTTCTGTAAAAGGAGATAATAATATGTACCTACTCGTATTTACCAATTCTCTTGTTCACCTCTCCTGAACAAAATATCTTGTTTATTTCTCAACATTTTTGTCATACAATTTCCTACAGGAATCTTAATTTTTATAATTCGAAAAACTGAACGTTTAAAATATCATATATAAATACGGATATATTTCAAAATGTATCCATATTTAAACTTTGAATCTACAGTTTATAATTATCTACGTGCTTTATAATTATTATGAACTGTGAAACAGTGAAAAACCGAAAAACCACTTTGACCACATTTTAATAATTATTCGCGGTTTTTCTTTTGCGGTTTCGATTTGTCGTATATTATTTAAATGGGTGAATGTCGATATTTATCTATTTACACAATTTATCTAATATACATTACAGCAGTAGTATGAAAAACATCTCTATTTAAGAATTGCCTAAATTTTTAATGGCCATGTCAGACTTTTCTGTACATGTCAATTTAAGGCGCTTAGTGCCGTCAAATAGGTACTTTCTTAAGTCTATTCCTCGTGTATGGGTAGACCATAAAGCTTGAATAAAAATAAATAATCAAAGTTTAGATAACATCAGAGTGCCTAGAACGCGTTTACTGCTCCTAAGCGGGTAAGGGTTGGAAATATTTACACGCTAAAAAATAAAGAATCTGTTGTACTTTAGGTAAGCACCATATAGCATAATTATGCAAAACAAAAAACGTTTTCATTCAAAATATCGAGATATCCTAATACCCGGTATTAGTTATTAGGCAGGTGAAGCCGCCCCAGACGGCCAAAGCCATTGATGACTCCAAGCGCCTTATACTTTAACCTTAACCTTAACCTTAACCTTAACCTTAACTTTAACCTTAACACACCTTATGTATGGAGATGCTCGTCACGTTGCAATTAGAATCCAATTATATTAATTTATTATATTAGTAGTTACTTACTGGTTAGTGGTGCTGCAGTGAGCTCACTTTGTGCCTCTTCGACTTCTGGAGGTGATTCTGTGAAAAAGGAACCTCATTATCATATTGTTAAATATATATATATATATATATATATATATATATATATATATATATAAAAGGCGATGTGTGTGTGTGTGTGTGTGTATTTATGTATGTATGTTCCCTATGGACTCCGAAACCTTTGAACCGATTTTGATGAAATTTTCAGACAACCTTCAGATTAATCCAGCGAGTAATCCTGTGAACTTTGGTATCGATCGGACTCGGACGAAGTCGCGGGCACCTACTAGTAATAAATAAAATTTATTTTGGTTAAGATAAACACGTAATAAAGTTTTGTAGCCATCGATACCCTTAACAGTGGTAGAGATTATTAAAATAGAAATTTCTAAAACACAATGAAAACAAGACCGAAAGAATTGTCAACAACTTAATAAATAATGTGAATCTTGCAAGAAATTTTGAAACACGTCAAACAAGCAATTATCAGTTTCATTAAGTGTATGAGAAATATCGTAGATGATAAATATTGATTTTCAAAATGATTTGATTACATTCTTTGAATATTTACTTGATTTGATAACAATTTGGTTTGATGACATTAAAACTTAACTAGCCAGGTGTCGGTACTCCGGGTTGCATTAATTAGTGCAATTAATAAACTGTCTTAAGGTAATGTTTAAGTTTGCGTAATAAGCATATGTAAGACTTAGATGACAATTTGTAAATACATACAGACTTTTTAACATTAATTTACAACAAAATTTATTGAACTAAATTAATAAGTAGACACAATCTCATCATGAATTTATTAGACACTTTGTATATACAATGGTGCGAATTGGGGCTATTCAACGAACTGGAGGCGAATACTAATACTAAACATGATAAAAACTTTTATCCATGATTCTTCATGCTGTGATAGCTTTAGGGGTTCGGTATTAGAATTATCTTTGAAGATGTAGATCTGCTAGATCTAGATCTTCGATTATTAGATCTATGCTAATTTATATCTATATTTTCATTGCCCGCTTCTGTATAATTTCTCCGGCATCTTTTTTAAAATCACTCAAAGAAGTTTTATTTATACGATTTTCACTAATGAAAAGAGTCATAAATGAGTAAGGATTCTGTATATATTACCGTCAGAATAAGAAATAAGTTAATATGCAAATTAACTAGGTAATCTATAAACTACCGGCAACGATTCGTTTAAGCGTGAAAAGTAGTAAAAAAAAAACAAGATTATCAAATAAAACAAAATATCGAAATTAAAACGTTTTACATTTACCACTTTTAACCGTACAACAATACAAGTACATTTAGGATTCGAAGTTTCAAAAACTGCAAATAGCGACAGAAACCTATTTTATTCCACACGATATTGAAGAGTAACGTCAACACGCGGCTGGACAGTTTGTCAATGTAATAAGTATCTGTGTAACTTGCATGAATGTTAAGAACCGTTTCGTAAGTAATGAACTGATCAATATTTAAGCCTCGGTCGTAAACTTTATATTAGTCAATTCAATTCATTTCAATTCAAATATTTATTGCGAAACCATAATGTATAAAGATGTTACAAAATTTATAAAGACCAGTGTTATGGACCCTGTCGGAGAGAGGAAGTGTAAACTAAATATATATTAAGATTTTTATTTTATTTAAATTAAATTTTAAATTAAATAATATTTACATTTATATTTACATTAAATAATGATATTATGTATAAAATATTCATTAATGTTATAGTAACATTTACTATTTAGGATTTTTTTTTTTAATTTATTTTATATTTGCCACTTGTATCACATTGCTCATCACCGAAACACAACAGCATACATGCTGTTATTTCACGGTGGTCATACGTAAGAGGATGATTACTGCCGCCAGACGCCTGACGTAACCACCTTTTATTAAAAGGGTCACGAATGAATTGTAAGTAAGTAACCAAGTATTTTGTTAGGTACATATTGCCTGTTGTTTAAACTTAAAATCAGTATTTAATATTCTTTTTATAGTATTAATAATTTAAATTGGTAAGCTTTAAATTGCGTTATATGCTAGCTAAATATAAATTTAGTAATTAAGGTGAAACGCGTAAATTGAAAGTTTAGATGAGTATCCATTTAATAAACCGTATTAAGGTCACACATTACCATTTCAGTAATAAATTAGAGGAGCTCCGGCGTTATTTTGATTTCATCAGTTAATAGAGAGTCAACATTCATCTAAATTAATAATAAATTTAGACATAACTATGGAATTATCTATAACAACGTTTAAGTTTGCCGTCGATGCGAAAGATGCTTTAAAAGTTAGTAAGTATTGATAAAAGGAATTTTGAGGAAATTTCGTCTTTATAAAACGCTCAAACGAACTTCCTTTGTAAATAACACCCTTGTAGATAATTCTATACCCTTACAATATTTAGGTACTCCTGTAGATGTTGAAGCAGATTTTAGAAATATTTATGTTAAAATCGTTTCATTGCTACTAATTTTTATTTTTTTACAATTCCCGAAACCCTGGTAGAATATATAATTAACATTAAAAAATTCATGGGAATAAATCATTAATACTTAATAGCTATTTTATATAGTTTGACTGGCATTTGTACTTGTAGAACGGGGAAAAAGTAGATAAATTTCAATCGATAAAATATGCAAACGAACATCATCTCGCCGTAACAAGTGTTGATAGTGCAAAGGAAACATTTTATTTGAATTTTCTTTGTCAAATAGAAGTAAAATGGAGAGATAGCAATATTTAAAAGGTATCCATAATTAATCTTTTTTCCCTTGTCCAATTGGTCCTCCTAAACTACTTTAAGCAATGCTACAGGTGCTACAAGTGCGCTGCCTACCATGATATATGATTACAAAGAGAGAGGCAAATGGTCTATGGCATCCCTACTCACTGAAACAAACACAAGCTGTTATTTCACTTCGGTATTCTGTAGTAGGCTGTAAGAGGGTGGTTACTTCTGCCAGGCGAGCTGCTCAAATGACTGCGAAATGCGATTTTCTCTGCCAATACTTGCCAGATCCAAACCAGAACCAACTATGAAAAGTTTAGCCTATTTTGAAGTTACTACATTAAGTATTCTGAAGGGATTTATACTGATGAAAGAATTTACTAATTCGGCAGTATAACATTTGTAAGTCATAACGTGCGAAGTCAAGGCGGTTAACTAGTGGTAGAATACATTTTATTTGTATTTATTATAACTAATAGAGAATATCGCTGCTGTGTTTGTACGCCTTTAAATGAAAATTTAATAGCCAAAAATGTTTAGTGTTTGTTATAACAGGAACGTTAGGGAAATGTGTTGAGTAATCTAAAACGAAATTTAACACCCAGAACTGTCTTGAGGCATGAGATTTTTACGGTAAAGTCTGTAAGACTGTAAGAAAGTCTGTAACACTTTCCCGGGGCAGTACCGCTGTATTCTGTGAAAACATTAGCCCCGGAAAACATTCGCTTCCCGCATTTCCACTTCCGGACTGCTTATTGGCCAGTGTGTTTTGCGCTTTAAGGATATTGTTGCAACGAATAAAAGAAAATAAAATGAACTACTTTCTAACTCAAAAATTATGATTTTATATAACACCATGAAATGTAAACTTAATTTATTCAAAAATTTAATACATAGGTAGGTATATTAGCAAAGTATTTGCACCCACAATTGTGCACTGTATGTAAACTGTGTAGAGTTTTATCCTATATACCTACGTAACCAGCTTTTGTCAGATTAATTGCTTTGCAACTTCTTTGTGAACTGATAATTTGCTATTAGCTTTTTGCATGAATAGATTTTTATCACCGTTTATCTTCTAGCACGCCAGCATCATTTTCATTCTTTGATTATTTTAAAAGCATTTTAAATACGCTTTCAGTCTTTGGTATTTGATTTGACTAGTAGAAACTAAGATATAATCTATACATTTTTCAATCTGTGAGTATAGTGCGACCACATTTCGTCCAAAAAGTGATAAAAATGTATAGCTTACATCGATTTAACATCCAAAGAAACATGTACAATTTCTCCATAGTTCATCCATACAATTCTAAATAGTTGATACTATGACGGTACTTTATATGTATATATAAACAATCTTAATATAATCTTAATATGTATACAAGAATAACTTGAATACAATCTTAATATATAAAAATTACGTGTCACATGTTCCTCCGCGATGAACTCCTAAATTAATGAACCGATTTTGATCAAACTTTGTAACTATTTGCAATTTGATCCAACTTAAAAGATATTTTATAAAGTTACGCGGACGAAGTCGCATGCGTCAGCTAGTATATATATGTTACTGGCAATCTGTATTATTCAGGTATTCTATATAATAACTAGGCAGTCAGGGTCAGGGTCTCGTCCGCCATGGCCGATACCCTGATGTGCATCGTGAAGTACATGGAATAATTCACTATCAGCGACGTAGTAGGTATATAATATTGTTATTCGGAGTATTCACAGGAAATATCAACTTTTTGATTTTTTGACCAAGTTAATCCCGGGGTGACTTTTTTTCGGCTGTTTTTATATTTTTTATTTCTTCTAACAATTGTTCATAGCATTGATCGTCAATAAATGTGCGATTTTCAGTATTTGCTGTTTCTCTTTTAATTCGTAATTGTCAATAAAACCTTTCTCTCATCTCAGATATTCGTTGATCGGCCGCCATTTTCAATTAAATAAATACATTTTGCGACCTGCACTTTTTACGATGTGCACATTCTGTGACCTGCACGTTTTACGATCTGCACGTTTTACTACCTGCACATTCTGCGACTTGCACATTATGTTTACGGCATTTAATGCATCCAAATAAGTTTACGGCATTTAATGGAATTTCTAGAAAAATAGATACAGATTTTTTTAGCATTTATATTTTTTTATGCCCGAGTTTTTAAAAACATAGAGCACCATTAAAAATAAAATGAACATGTTTTCTAGGAGTTCAAGTATGTACATTTATGTTTTTCGCTAGAAGCCATTAGCCAAACAAGGTTTGACTAATGCCCCTTATTTTCCACTTGCCCCCTTAAAATATAATTATCAATATTTCCAGATAATTTTAGTGAGACAACTAAATACAATCGTTACCATGTAACAATAGATATAAGTTTTATATTTACAAACAAGCTTTTAAAGATTGGAAGCACTTTATGGAAGCAGGCTACCTATTAGCACAAGCAAATCCACAGGTCTGCAAAAGCGCTGCCAACCTTAGTAAGTAGGAGTGAGCTCTGGTAAATAATAAACTCAATCAATATTTCACGATGGTTTGTGTAAGAGGATTTTGACACCAGACTGACTGCCCAATTAAAAACTGCAAAACGCAGATTGCCCGCCTAGCTATACTTTACTTGTTAGGTTTTTTATTTGTTTAATTTTTTCGCTTAGCTTTTTAAAAGGAGTCACTATATAACAAGAAAAAGCTTTTCATGTTATATTATTTCATAAAACATAATAATTGCTGTGATAAAAGCGGTGATAAATATATTTTTAGTTGAAACTGTAAAAGAAAAAAACTAACTAAAGAATACTGGCTGGCGTATTGCAAATAAAAAGTGTTCTTTACTCGTAGATGAAATCGTCTAAACGCCAATGAGGTTCGATAAAGTTTATGATGTTAGTTTTTATTTATAGTAAGGGGTAAATTATACGTAAAAGGTTTCATTCAATTTATTTAAACATATGAATAACATTTAAAAAAGACCCAACGCTTGGCAAAAGTATATGTCAGGCATCATGGGTAAGAATCCTCTATGATGTCAGTCGTCAATGTCAGTCGTTATATTGCTTTATATAATTTTTCAGGCGTTTATGTCTTTAATTTTTAAGAATTGAATTGAAGAAAGCGTTTTTTGAATTCTATAGATATAACTACTGATGACGCATAAACTAAATAGCATTCATTCTCTTTATTTCCTAATATTATGATAAGTTTAAAATGTATTCGATTTCCTAGCCCGAAAGCATGCATTCAATCCAGGAAGCCATTGAAGTGTAAAGATCGCCCGGCGGAAGAGTGGATTCAACTGCTTTTCACAATGGAACAACAAATGCAAAAATGTATAAATTGTGAAGGCACATGTTTCGATAAACATGAAAAGTATCGTAAATGTTCAGACTTATTTATTACAAACTTTTCAGTATACTTCTAAAACAAATTTTAAATTGTTTTTAAGTTATGAATTTAAATTACTTTTTGAAATATCTTTAATCTTTAAAGTATAGGACTTTATTTAAATAGGGTTACGCGCTGAAGTTCGCTTTTCAAAAATCCCACAGGAACCTAACATTTTTCCCAGATAAGAATAAATTTATATATTAATCCAGATAATGAACTATCTGTGTGCCAAATTTCATCCAAATCCGTTAAGCCGTTTTTAAGTAATCGAGTAACCAACATCCAAACAAAAATACAAACTTTTGCATTTATAATATTATAATAAGGATTAGGATTTATGTCACGTGATCTTTCTTTATTGTTTTTTGCTCGGCACTTTGTAAAATATTATTTTGTGCTACTTGTCAAAAATCAGTAAAAGTTTACAACGCAACAAAATGTCTACGTCACGTTTCGTACGTTCGCACATTCGTCTACGAAACTCTACGTTTCGTAGCAGCAGGTCGAAACTCGTAGACATATATAACTCGTAGAGATACAGTTTGTTCCAAACAAAAATAAACCTTCTTTCCGACAACTTTACTTCGACACGCTTTCACTCTATTGTGAACTTGTGTATATACAAACACATGTACCTATGTACGTATGTATTGTATATACAAACAGGAAATATTTCTTTGTAAAAGCCCGTGGAGTATTTGGAATATAACGGTTATATTCATTAGCTATAAACAAAATGTTAAAATGTGTTTTTTTTTTTGAGTTCAGAAGTTTTCATGCGGCAGCGGCTTTAAAACTACCTGTTATTAAAAACTATTAGGCTTTTGTGTGGCCGCCACAGTTTTATTCAACTGACTTTAAATATTTTTAGGTGATCCATCCATTTTAGGGAACGTTAAATTTTTCTATGTACTTTTCTTTATCTCCGACAACGTTTATGCTAAATTTCATGATGATCAGTTAAGTAGTTAAGTCGTGAAAACTTTACAAACAAACTCACTTTCACATTTATAATATTAGTTAGGATTACAATTTTAAAACTGTTGCTACTACTACAGTCGCCACCAATCGAAATTCGCGGTTGACCTATTTTCAGGTTACTACTAAACAAATTGTTAACCGAAAACTAACTAAACAAATTGTTAACGTTTTGTTATAATAATAAATATTCATCTTTTGTTAAACATGAAGAACTATAAAAAAAAAACATAAAAAAACATTAACATTGTCAAATTGTTTCATATGTTTGAGTATAAAAACAAACATATGTATGTTTCAGTGTTTTATTAGGTACGAGTAAAACTTAGTAGTGCCAGTATATTTTTAAAGTTTTTAATATTTTTAACGCTCGTTAGAATTACACGAAACAATATTATGTAAATTTTTATATTATATATCCTTATAATATAAAAATTTACATTACATTATATATCATTATATATCCTTACTAACTGGTGCTCGCGACTTCGTCCGAGTTGGAATTTTTTTAAAAAAAGCAATATAACCTTGACCTCGTGTTGCTATAACACTTTGGACAAGCGTAAGTTTTTTATTTTTTATTTATCCCTCGGGAATAGTCCTTTTATTCTGGGTGAAAGGTACCCTATGTCCTTTCTGATATCCCAGACAATGTGTATGCAAAATTTCATCGTGATACATCCAAACATATTTTCGTATTTATAATATTAGTAAGATTAGTACGGATTCGTCTGCTGAATAAGTTTTCATACGTAAATTTTGAAAAATATACTTAAAACTACTTTGGAATTATCTATATTACATGTCAAGATGCCGTCTCGTATAGAAACATTGTGGATTGATTATCTTATTTTTAAAACATATTTCCTAAACAGCAATCAAAATGTATTAAATTTGAGGTATGGGTAGGCTTACAACGACTAACAGTTTAAAGTGGTGTCCTCTTTGCTCTAAAAAAAACTTAATAGCACTATGAGAATAGTCACAATGCTATGAAAGATCAAAAAAATTAAAAGATAAAAAAGAAACATTTCGTATTATCGTACCCTACCTGAAAAATTAATTTTCTGCTCACAAATATCCTAGGTATCCTAGGTAATTACGAACGAACTGATAATGACGACATTAAAATTCTTTAAAATCAGTAAATAATGGAAGGTAAATTCCACATTCCAACGTTTTTGTAAACACGTGAAGTTAATTGCGGAAAATTAAACAAATTTTCCGCAACTTCACATGTTCACAAAAACTTTTAAAGTTTTAAACTACATTGAATAGTCGACACTCGTGTGGAAATTAGATCGAGCGCTATATTGCACTTTCAAAGTTTGTTGAATAAGTTCACATTAGTGAACCAACAGGGGGTTGTGAAACTGTTGTTCTAACATTCTAACAGACTTGATATAGAACCATTCAATTTGATACAACTTGACTGTAGTTTAACAACATTCTACGGCTAAAGGAAATTAGAGAGCTTCAGTAGACTATATTCAGAGTAAATTTAAAACTAAGTTTCATTTGACATAAATTTGGATTATTATTAAGTGACCGCTTCGGATTCTTCTTTCATTGTACAAAAGTCATCGCATATAAAAGATTGCATGCATTACATATAATTATATTTATTATAAATTACATAAATACATAAAAAAGTTGCTAGTTTAATAACTATTAAAACATATGGAAATATTCACAAAAAAAATAGCAATAAAATTCATTTTATCATACATTTTGTATGGAACGAGGCGGTACGAAGTTCGCCTGGGCCTGCTAGTTTTTCATAATTATAAAAAATCCGAATTACATAACATTATAAAAACTTTCTTTTTATGTGAAAGCGTAATTTTTGCAATTATTTTAGGCATACACAAACCTTGCCATTCGTTCTCTCAGGGGTTTAATTTATAGACATCTCTCATTAAACGATACATACAAAATGAAATCAAAATTTATAGAGGGAAATTTCAACTCTCTATCTTTAGTGATAACGTCTTATTCGATTCTTTGCCCTTCATGCATTAATAATAACAATGACATAGTTGTGGCCTTCATTTAAAAACTAGTTTTATTTAAATTATTTTATTTTAAACTGCGTTTTATTAAGACAAATATTTTAAAAATAAAATTTAAATCTTTTTAAGTGATTGTAGATGGATATATCTACAGTCATATAGCCTAGTTTAGTTACACCACCTAGTAGAACGGAATTGAGGTACCGCATTATTATAATTAAGTACGCTTATCTTAGGTACATCTCGAGATATAAATTAGTATCGTTCACGGTACTTTTAAATGGAACCATTTACACTGAGGTTTAACATATATTTTACATCTCAAACTATAATATTTTTCGATTGACCAAGCGATATTTTCAAAATATATTTCACCAATTCGCGCCATCAGTTCGTTAATAGTTAAATAGATATACGTAGTATATATCTAAGAATGTATTTCACCGTTTAAGTTATACTGTGTTATTTGTTGATCTTCGTTAATAAAATAAAATAAAGCTGAAATACATATTGTATCCCCAAATGCCACTAGAAACCAATGTTCCGACCATATGTCACTCCGCTGAGTGGATCTGTTACAAGCAATGTCCAACAAATCATTCATCATAATCATTCAAGAGCTTAAGCTCCAACCCACCACTGACGCGCATATATTCGATGTGTTTGTCTTACTTCACCCCTAATCGAGACAGGAACAAATACACATAATTCTAGATCGGCGTATAGAATGACTAATCGATGAAATGGGATGACGCAAAATAGCAATTTCGCAAATTAATTTCATTTACCTAAGTACCTACCTATAAGCTACTAGCAAAGTTATTATCCTCGTAATTGCATTAGTGCCATTTAGTTATCACATAAATAGTGAAGTACTTCGTAACGCCAATACTATATTAACATGTTCACAGTCCCCATATAAAAACGATTTAATCAACCCGTACATTCACGCAAGACATAGGTTTTCGAGAAATTTGGGAAGAATTATGACTAGATATGTTCAGTTTTATCCTACTAATATTATAAATGCGAAAGTTGTATTGTTTGGATGTTGTTGACCTCCGTGACATAAATACAACGTGTAGATAACAGCAGCAGCAAGTCTGTAAAGGTTCTTTTAAATTTAACTTTTTTTAAAATTTTTTTTATTGAGAACTTCAACTCTATCATAATCAATTCTTCTTTAGTGCTGATTTCTTGAACACTTTTATTTGGGCCGATACTGCTATCAACCCTTCTTACGCTTGTTTCAGATATAACTTTACTTAATTGGAGCTTGTCTATTTACAAAGATCCAAGTAAGTAACGTGTCTCTCGTAACTTGCGGTTAGAAACATAAGAGTGCTTGCCTACAACCCTTCTGACGACCCAATTTTTGACTCTACAACATGTAGTTTCATGTCAATAGGTTCTTGTGGAGCGTAAAAAAATTGTATTTACGTAGTTAAAATTGTAGTTACACTGTCTAGCTAGAGAATGCCGCAACAATCTTTAACTAAAACGTACCCAGTATAAAAATAAACTAGAAATATATAAAGCTTAAAAAATAATAAAGCATATTTCGTATATCGACAGACAGACTTAGGCATTACATTAGTCCAATCAAATTAAGTAATTAACCTAATGAAAATTTAGAGTATCTATTGAACTGATTAATGAACTACTCACTATAAGCTATTAATTAGCCCAAACAGACTAGTACTAATTGTAAACCAAATTAAGGATTCACCTGATAGTTGGTTGTGATTATTTTTTGTTGTTTGATTTGATAGTACTTAGTAATTAGTAGGTAACTAAACTATGATACCTTTCTTCATCGAACTAGCGGATGCATAACTGCTGAATTATGTATTAGTCAACTCGCATGTAAATTAACTCGCAAGCACCCCGAGTTATTATGTAATTTTACCTATTATTATTTCGTTACTCAATTCACTCACATTAGGTGATTCTCTACAGTTGAATATAAAAATTAAATAAATGTTAAGTCAAGCAACCACCGCAACCGGGCCCGACGAGAGAACAAAGTCTAAACATGGACCGTTTAGGAGTTGAATTAGTTTTAGTTAGTTATTAGGATCCCAAAATTGACCATTTAGTACCTTAATAATATAGTTCAAATAATTGATTAAGATCCAACTTCGACCATCTTTATACTTAGGTATACAAATATGTTAAGTTGGTTTGTTTACGTTTCGAAACACGAGAATGATTTTAATTCGGTTTTCGAATTAAAATCATTCTCGAAAGAGGGATTAAAGGAGAAAAAAAGTGCACCCGGGCGAAGCCGCGAGCGGCTCGCTAGTTTCTAATAAAAGTATTAAAATAATAGTGTTTTTGAAAACATCCCCGAGCGCCTCGCTGACTTGACATGTTTTCTTTCTTTTTATTTAACTTTCAAATGATTACTACGAGTAACACAACCAAGAAAATTATTAAATATGAAGAGAAATATGAAAATTGAAATGCTAAAAGGTTTTGCATAAATAAACAGTTATTTAATTCATAATTACAGAAACTCAGCTTTAACGGCATTCATAATCATCAGAGTGCAGCGGGTCTCTCCATTCATTTATTGGAAAAGTATTTATATTTTTTCCAATTCAAATTTACATTTGAATATTTATTTTACAAATGACTGTGATATTTACACGTCCGTCGCTATTGACACAAAAACTGTTTTACAGAAACGGAATAACTTCGATATTCCGAACATGAATGGCAACATCTCATTCCTTTTTGAGAAAATATTTGTAAATGTCTGTTAGTTAAACGACGACGCGACGAGTAGCGGCGTTGGGGCGAAGAGAGACGCGTTTATAACATAACGAAGTGCGACTATATAGCGACTTGGCAAGAGTCCAATACAGCCTTTAGTCTCACAAAATGCCTTCATAATATTATGCCGCTTTTAGCTTATATTTGTTCACAACACATTACGATTGAAGTTTAGATTACAATAAGTAATGCATAAAGGGTCACTCCACATTTGTTTATGGAATTAGTTTTTATATTATGACTAATATAAAGAAAATACATCTGATCGTAATTGTTAAAGAAAAGCTACTCGAGTAGCGTTTCCATTTTATGTTAAAATTTACAACAAAGAAATTTAGATCTCTTGAAATTGTTAGCTTATTCTAAAATTAACTTGAAAATAAGTTATCTTTAGCATAATTAATTTAGTTGAAAACTAAAACAGTAAGTAATCCTCATTAAGCTTTCTTGATATTTTGGTATTCAGGTAATATAATTTGTATTAGATTTGTCTTTGTCGCAATTTTTGAAGCCCCAACGCAAAGCTTAAGTGATCGAGGTGGTTCGTAGCTATAGTTTATGAAGATCTGTTCAAGACGTTTGAAGATCATCAGCCAATTTCCCAGTTGACATTGATTCATCATTTATTGAATTGTGTTCAACAAGTACAATCTGACTCTTTAGCAAGATCTAACCAACTTATTTTTAATACTGTTTTTTCTATGGACTTGCGATATCCTAACCGACATTTTTAAACTATTGTTATTTCTATGCTTGTACTGTATAAATAGTGTTTAGAATTATTAAATAGTGCAAGGTAAAAGTAAATCTCATTTTAAATTGTTCAAGAGTTAATAAAATACCTAAATGGCTGCTGTCGGTTTCACCCCGCAAGCCTTCCAGTTTACCTGAACTGACTTATAGAGCTCGTAGGGTTGACGCAGTGAAAAAATAAAAATATATATGAATTAACATCTTTTACAATTTAAATGGTACTTGTTTATTGGCTCTAATTTTGCAGTATTTATATATGTAGTTACACAAACATAATTATAAAAGTAAAAAAAATCTAAAAGATCGATAACAAATTATAATTCCAAATTAAGTTCCAAAGAACCACAAGGGGCTTTTATTGTATACCTAAGTTATTTTAATAATTTAAAGGTTTTTTTTAATAAGTTACCATTTAACAGATCTCCTTAAATGTATGACGATAGCCATTGTACATTTCAAAAGAGATTATAGATTTTTCAATATAGTCTGTTTGAGTTTAATGAATGCGCATCTCGTATGCGGGCAACCATAATTGGACTACACGATGCGGCGCCGAGCAATCTATTTGACGTGGACCGCTTTGTTTTACCAACAATGTTTTATACGTTTTAGTCCCGTATCTTTGAGAACAAGTTCCGACTTTGCAAGGAATTTGAGTACAATACGCTTCCGGCTTGCCGAAGAATTATGTTTCAAAAATTAATTGACAATTTGAAAGCTTTATTTTTATTCTTTTAACGTTGATAAGCAAAGTAAACTTAAACCGCAAAAATGACTAACTTCATAAAATAAAAGTTAGATGAACAGAGAAAAAAAGGTGTATTGCGTAAATAAAACCGATCCTCTTTTAACTTATAAAAGTCTGATAATATTATTGTACGAGCAACCGCAAAGTAAAGTACAGGAGAATGTTCATTTATTTTTTTGTTTAACACACATTTTCGCGTGATTTAAGTTGCGGTTTTATTTTAAAATTCTTTTAATTTCTTTTCATTATCTCTACGGTTATTTAAGATTAATAAGTGGAGACGAAAAATTCTTTCAAATACCCTGTACTAAACATTGCAAAAAAATCGTTCGTTCAGGGTGCCATTAAGCTCATTAAGCTTGATTAAAAGAAAAATATATACTTGTTTACAATTAAGGGAAAATACTGACAGAATAACATTATCACATTCATCTAATATCAACAAAAACAAATTTCTTTTTCTCTTTGACACTAATTCGCCTTTCATCATTCATCATTTCAGCCGACGTAGACGAGACGCCCACTGTTGCTTTCGTTATAACGGCGTTGGCGAGTTTCGTGGGCCCGAACGTAGGCCCGAATGTAGCTTTTAGCGTTTTACCTAGTTCCAAAAAAAATATAGCAACAAGACAATTTCAATTTCAACAGGTTCTAAATTTTTAAAACTGTCTAAAAGTGAATTGAATTTGGTCTTGTTTCCAGGTTGATTAGGGGTCATGTTTATGAACTCACCAGACCCAGACGAGCGCGTTGTTCGAATGGTTAAGTGGTTAGAGCCCTTTGACTCAATTGTCTGTGGTTTGAACTGGCTAGGACTACTAAGAAATTGAAATTCCTACTTTGAAACCCCAAGTCTCACCTAGCTTCACCTACCTAGTCCTAGTCTCCTTAGCTACGATTTCTGTTATAGTTTTAATGTAACAATAATCGCTCAATGTTACCTTAATGCCAATTTTACTAATTAAAAAAACTGTAAGGCTTGGTTCCCACTTGCCACTTGAACAAAAAACTGATTTGCATCATCAACTCTATATGATCAAAGGTATCAACCTTGTATTTCCGTAAAACAATTGTGCAGATTTATTTAAAATCCTTTGTTTCATCACACGCGGAACAGTTTCTCGATAATTATATATTTATTATGAGACTGATGAGTCCGTCACGAGCATAATCATATCACCATTTCAATTATTACCTCACTGACGTTAACTGACGCTGTTACCCTACCAATAAATTTTGGTTTGTCAAAATTATTTTTTATTATTTTTTATATCTAATCTTATACAACAAATACTTGCGCTTATTTTGTTGAAGAATATAATATATATAAACAAGAATGAATCGCTAAGTGTGTTGCTAAGCACAAACACAAGAATGCTAGGACCAATTCGGTTAATTCTTTTTTCTATTGGAAGTCCAAGGAGGTTATTATGAAAGAAAAAACGCCGGTATTAAATAAATTAATTTATATCTCTAAAAAAAATATATTTGAAAACTTAATTATGTTCTCAATTTGTTAGTATAGTTGAGAAAAGGTTTAAAATTTTTATAACTTAAGGATCTCAGCTGTTCGCCCTATTGTTTATAGCCTTCAAAGGAGCATAGATAAGTACCGCTGAAGTGTTGTCAAGAACATGAACGAGTTACCGAGTAACATTGAGTATAATAGCACAACACTTGATAAAAACGCGAATTCATAAAAAAAGCTTTTAAATTCTCAACAACAATCTATGTTGTGATAATAAAATATTAACTTTAAAAATATTTAAAAAGTTTAAATTAACAAAGTTGAAATAAAATATTGCCAAAAACAAATGGAACGTGAATTAAAAACTTTAGAATATTGAAAAATTCACGTTATCAAATTCGCTTAAATCGATAGATTGTAATTTTATACGTCATAATTAAAACGCGGCTTACAAAGGATTAGTCTAAAGATTACTTCTAAAATACAGCAGACTATTTTCCCTATGTTAAAATATCTGTTATTACAGACACATAACACATTTAAAAATTTAGAGGAAGTAGTAGGTGTCATTGAAAGTGTTCTACCTAATTTTTTTTTACATTACGTTCTATCTAGTTTTCTGTCTACATGAGAGAATTCCAAATTAGATCTAATGATCTACTGAATGAAACCCCAGTATTGCTGTTTATTACGGTTTTGCACTTGTCCACAGGTGTCATAATATAAAAATATATTATTATTATTAAAGACTTTCTCCTCCCGATGATTAAAATAAATAAAATATAAATTCAGTGGCTTTTATAAGCATTGCTATTTTTAAGAAAATTGTATTGTATAATAAAGTCGATTGATATAAAGACTATATTATAAGATATAGTATGTATTATAAGATAAGTAGTTTAATCAATTAAACTACTCAGTGAATTTCATAAGTGTGATTTGATTTATCTTTGAGGTATTTTATCGGGTCCATTCACAAAGAATCCAGATACCGGCGTGTTCAATGACGCCGTTATAACCATTTCGAATTATATGACACGTCACAAGTTTCGTATTAATAATATTAATATTTGTTTGAAGATAAGTGTGCTGCGGGGATGTTGTTAATCTTGTTGATTTTCCTCCTAAGATATTTCTTATGAAGACAGTATTTTTTGAGAAAATGAATATAGCAAATCAGATTGTATTACATACAACATAATTGGTTTTGTACCGAAGTTTTGGTTTGTTTTAATAAAATTAATTTAATAAAATTGAGAAAGGTAAATTGAATTTACTAAACACAATGATATATGTTTTATCGATTTCATTAAATTATAATGATTAAAGAACTGTTTTATATAATTTATTTTAATAAAACCGAGAAACATAAATTGAATTTACCGAAAACAAGATTGCCACCTAAATAATACTCATTAACAAAAGCAATTAATGTTGGAACCGTTGACTTGGTACGCTTCCGTGAATTCTCGTTTCACTAACTTGAACTTCTTCCTATATTAAATGCTCAATATTATTTTTATTATGACTTTTTCATTCTTCTAGCCGTAAGACAGATGTGACAAGGAGTTTGGAAACGAGCCAGCTCCTGTATTTCACAGTGCAGCCACCAATTTTCAAAGGCACACCTCCGCACTCACGTATGTTCGTTAGAATGAGAAATGTTCTGTACATTCCTGTGATACAATGGATCATTGTAAAATTGTCTGCCATCGCCTTATTCAGGTCATGTTTTCGTCATTAGAGCCACTGCACACTGTGTCTTGTGAGGCGGTAGATATGTGCTATTATTCTGTAAGGGTGTGGTTACTACCGCCAGACGGACTGCCCAAAAAGGTGCTACTTTTAGGTAGTGAGACCATAATTATAAGCAAACTTATAAAATCGATTCGACTCTTTTTTTCTTTACTTCCTTTATTGAAATAAATTAATCTCCAAGACTAAATATACAAATTGTATGGCCCCCAAAGTAAGCGCTATTAGGCTTGTCTTATGATAAAAAACGTCGAAACCCTGCAAAGTTGGCCTGCCGGTAATAAAATCGGCCCCTGAGTATAAAAATAAATAATGGGCTCGTCAAAATAAAAATTGTCAATATAATAATATAATATACAATAACATAATATAATAATAGTATATAAATTAGCGTGCCCTTCGCGAGATATGGTGCAACATTTGAAAACCTTTAAAAAAGTCTTAAATCCTCTTTGGCGGTTTTGCGGCGAGCTTAAACTATTTTTAGGGTCGAGTGGAGGCTCAACGAATGCCAGGGCCGAGATTTACTAGGGTCAAAATTGTAACCGTAATTATGTTATATAAAATACGGTTTTTAAATCGAAGGAGTTATGTGACGCGAGCAGAACAATAATAATTATGAACCCATGAATTTTATAAAAAAAAGACTAACTTTTTCTTTGCTTACAGGTTTACTTCGTTTATTGTTCGAGAATTATTGAGGCTCGGCATGCTTTGTAGTGAGTTATGATTCCCCCTCGGCCCATATTTCCAGGTCAAGGTTACTCTGAGGCCCTCCCCGCAACCCTCCGTACGAACCCTCGCCTCAAATCTAAATAGGAACAGCGAAAATATTATTCATGAGTTCAAAAATAGAAAAAAAGCCCTACTTAATATTTCATTTAAGATACATAATTTATGTTGGTACACATTTTAGTTAGCTCTAAATATTAGCTCATGATCTAAATATGACTTCAAAGATTGACCTGTGGGGTAACAGGGGTGCTTTTTGGAGCGGGAAATTGTGAGAGCTAAAATTAAAATTATATTAGGTGTGTTCTATTTTTAATTTACTATAACTAACTTACAGCCTGAAATCGTCCTAAACCCGTTTCTTTTCTCTTTTGGGTCATTTTCTTTATATATGTAATACAAAACTGAATAACCTCAAATTTCTACTTACAAAAGGTTTAATTTAAATAGTTTAATCAATACTAAATGGTATTATTACATTTATTTATTTATTCACTCACTTATGACCTCGTTGCATGCCTAATGCGATATATGTATGCCTATATACAATTTCGACGTCTGGATGACTATAATCACATACATAGTACAAATATACCACAAACACATATTACGATATCACCAACACATAGTGAGGACATTATATATCCTTCAATAACGAAGTTTCAATCAATAATTAAATAATATACTGTTCTTTATACTCTTGTAGTAAATTTAAGATGTATAAGAAATATTTAGCCAGCAATAAACAAGATTCTAGTTACTCATACTAATATTAAAAAATATATCGTAATATAAGTGAGTATTATTCGTTTTATTGGTTTCCATCTTTCCAGAAGTTTTGTAGCTCATGTTTATTCAAAGCATCTATCCGTACTAATAAAAAACTAACCCGTGGCCAAATTGTTATAGCAAAACGAGGTCAAGTGTTATATTGCTTTTTTTTAATTTTCAACGCGGACGAAGTCGCGAGCACCAGCTAGTTTTTAATATATTTATGAGAAATTTTTCTGTGTGTGCGGGTAGTCGTCCCATTCGTCCTATCTCACACTCCACCAATTCTGTCATCGATTATTATTGATGTAATTATTATCATTGTAATAAATAAAGGATAACTTCGAAAAACGACCATTGGAATTTCTAGATCTTTCAATTTCTATATTCATATTTTGTATAATTGCTGGGCAATGGTGCGTGCTAGCCTCTCCTCTGAGTAATGAAGTATAAACTTATTATTCACCATGCTTAACCATTGTAGTTTATCAGATTTTTTTTAAATGTATATATTAAGCTTGCTAGTATTCTAAAGACACGCTGGTTTTCTTCACCGTTAGAACAAGTAATAATCCTAAGTCCAAAAGTTAGTAAATGATACCCTAATAAAAGTTGCGCAGACGAAGTCCCGCGACAAAGCTAGTTATTTCGTACAAAATAATAATTTATATTAAATTCCCTAGATGTTGTCGCAATTGTCACTTTTTTTTATTCCACGCAGTTAACTTGACATGTCCCTATTCAAAAGTCATGAGATACATGACTTTACCATTACGTGAATGTATTAAAGATCCTTTCAAACCTTCCTCAGACAATATCAGTTCTGAAGTTTCAGAAGTAAAACAACATTTCGCTTTCAAACAACGTTCAAACTAATTTCGAATAAGGACGCTAAAATTGTTAATTAATTTTAAGCAGGTGTCGTCATTCATTCTAAGGAATAACAAAAAACAATAGGAGAAAATTAAAATTAGGAGAAACACATGTAAACACAGAAGAATTTTTGACAGAACCTCTTTCTCAAAATTGGAACTACCCAATTGGACTGTTAGTCCCAAGTAACATATAATTCAATGAATTCCCAACTGTTACTGGGATAGACATAAGATCTACTAATGACTATGGACATGACTAATAATGGGTTAATATGGCGTTCTACGAGAACTAATTCTGTGGTTATATATGGCTTCGGCATGTAATCGAAGAGACGGTTTAACCTTTGCGTAACGAAGAATGTTGTGGTTAACATGTAACATTTCCTATATGTATAATAAACAGTTTCAATAAACGCGATACACTATTTCAAAAATTTAATGTATAATATTATTAAGTCTATGAGAAGTTTGTAAGTGTAATGCAGATATCATAATAATTATAAAAACAACAATAATATATTATTATTATATTTACTTAATTGGATTTTGAAATTATTCCCAAAGTATCGATCGAATATAGACTCAAAAATTGATTCTTAAGCTATATCAAATTATGTAACCTTAATAACTAAGTTCTTAAACGAATGTTAATTACATTAGTTTAAGAACTTAGTTATTAAGGTTAAATAAAAAAGGTTTATTATTTTTAGCTTTTCAGTTTTTTCGGCGGTTTAATTTTTTGTTAAATAGTTAAAATCCAGCTGTAGAAATGTACTCAGAAGCAAAGAAACGCCCCCTTGATGACCGTCTCGCATCTTCTAAAAGATCAAGCAAAATCTTAAGGTACACCTACTTGGTATATATCCCTGAAATATTCCCTGAAAATAGTATTTGTTAATGTAGGTTTATTTTAGTATTTGTTTTTTTACTGATGAGATGGACTGAAGGTCAATTTTGATCTACAATAAATGCTCAAACTCAACTAAACTAGACATCTAACTCAACTAGACATCTCTACTAATATAGTTAACTATTTACAAACGCTTTAATTATAAAATCAATATGTTCACTCATTAGTGTGAAAACTATAGCATTGCGATTTATTTATAAAAATAGAGTGAGGCTTATATAAGCCGATATTATGATATAACATCTTTATTTAGATTCCTTGTAAACGCTATATTGTTTTTACGATATGATTTGGAAATTGTATATTTTTAAACTGGTAATGATAACGAGCAGTGTTGAAAAGACTAACATGTGGCTGCAAAGGCACATTATACCACCTTTGCAAATGGTTATATATTCAAATGGTTATATAACTATATTGGTGGTTCTACTTAAGTGGGATATTTAATATCGTAAAGCAAAAAACGAACTACAGCGCATACGATGTTGGTGGGCACCAGACTATATGAGTATAGTGGTGGGCACCAGCTGCAGCCACTTTGTAGAAAAAAATCTTAAGAAATACGAAACTGTCATTTAAACATTCCAAGCACAGTTTATCCATCTCCAATGACTACCTATTGAAGATATGTCTATAAATATTTTTCAATTTACTACAGCTGGTTCGTTGACATATCTATCAAACAGCGGTATACGCGTACAATTTGTAAATAAATTTGTTGCGCAACTTTCTATTGGAGAATAAATAATAAATTTTAAACCAATATCATAAAATAATAAAGTAATCTTTTGAATCCACTATTCAAATATTCAAGCATTTTGATTTTCATATATGTATGTACAAGTATTAAAACGTACAATAAACATTAGTAATAATAAAATACTTTGCAAAATTGAGAATTTGTGGAATGGCCGGCACCGTAGTATTTACCCTAAGTTATAATTGTAGCAAAAAGTTAGTGTAAGGGTCAACCCAATAATCGATTAAGGTAGGTAGGTACTTATTAGGAAAGTGTCCTAATGGCTACCTCGATCCGGATGAGGGTTAACACATGGATGATAAAGGATCACAACCTCCGTATACTGGGGCGGGTACACAATAGCCTGCTTAGCGACCTACTACTCTGCAGATAGGCGGCAGTAAAACCCTTTTTAGAACTATGGAATAGAGTGATTGCGTTGTTTTGGGAGAGTGTTCTGACAAATTTGCCGAATGGGTAAGTAGTAAGTACACCGTGTCATAAAATTTTATAATAAAAATAAAATAAAATTTTAAACGCTAAACTCGTATGCCATAGGTAAACTTTAAATTTTAGAGTTAAGACATATTTTTTGAATTTATTGATTTTTTTATGAATATATCGAACTAATTGCTCGGTGGCTCCACATAATTGTTACGGTTGACACGGCGGTGTCTACGTCACTGGTTTATACAGATACATACATATATAAAATGTGGTTTAACTTTAACTCGTCATAAAAGTCATAAAAAATTCTGGTCATAATCCTAGTATTAACACCAACAACATTGGAATTCAAAACTTTTCCACTTGGTGAATAAATGTCATATTTTCAACATGAAAATACAATTCAGTTGAAAAGAGCCAGTCGTAGGAAACCAAGTACGACAGCGACATTCGACATTCTTTAAACATTTTTTGCATTGGCCTTGTTGAAAGTCCAAGCTCTCAATATACATGTGAATTCATGCTTAAGTACAATAATAAAGCTTCTCTTTCAGTCAAATCGTTTGTTTTCTTTGGACTGCTTTAAAAATAGTTCCAATATATATTTTTAAAATTATTATTTGAAAAGCAGTTGGTCGAATGGTTGCGGTTTTAGCTCAATGAATCTCCCAGATCTGCTATGGAGACGAACTTTTGAAAGTTGGTCTTGAGTTGGTGTTTAGGGTTTCATTACAAATCCTTTGTGTATTTATATAATACAAGTCTAACCTTCATAACTTCATTTAAGGCCAGCTAAAATGGTGAGGTCGAGTGCTTATTTATTTATATATTCCTTAATAAAATATTATGTTGTGCAGGTAGTAAAAGTAAAATTCCCATGGGTAAAACTGCAGACGTAACTTCGAATCGTAGTCAAGTAATTTTCGTTTTCCTTTAAGGATTAGAAGCAATGATTGATTGCTCTAATACGAAGTTTAACCGCGGTATTTTTAACTGACTATCCCATAAAAGCGAATACTAATGGTCAACTATGATACCATTTACTTTTTGTTACAAATTCAAACAATAAACTTGTTGTTTGTTTTTGTTGTTGTTTGAATTTTCTTGACAATTTGACAATGTTGTTGACATTGAAGAATTGAAAATTGTTTCCGTAAAACATTGTTTTCAATTCAATTAGTTACCATTAATGTAAAACATGAAATTAATTATACTGAACAACTTATACAGTATGCAAAGCGAGCAATTTCACAGTTGCAAATGATATCTTTTATCTTCTCCAAGACGAGTTTGTGCCTCGTAAAATTGACTATACTGAAATAAATTCAGTACCTACACTCCTCTTCCGGTCTTTGACCTCGGAATACGGCATTCATTTGTGAGCCCCGTCAAACCATGTGCAAACCCGTTTCACCCGCAAATGCGTCATAGTGTTATGTACGTACATACCATACATACATCTACCAGTACACACATGAACATAATGTTTGTGAGAGTGTAAAAAGGCGAAGATCTCTATGTTTGTTGAGGGTTGACGCATTATGAAATAGCGCAAACACATATATTTCTGTATTAGATTAGATTTGAGATGGTGATTGATAACATTAATTTCATTTTCCATTAATGTTATAAATGCAAAAGTTTTCAGGATGGATGAATGTTTTCTACTCTTTAATGCGAAATTTTTAAATAAATTCGTGGTATTCAACTACCCTAAAAGTGAATTCTAAAACTCTGTAAGTAGCTTTATACAACGCTTTATTTAAAAATATGTATGATTTTTATAAGAAATTATTAGTGACAGTTCATATTCATGTTCATGTTGAATATTGAATTTTCTTATCCGCAAACTTCACAGGATCATCCGCTGGACTATACTGAAGATTGTCTGAAAATTTCATCAAAATCGATTCAGCAGTTTTGGAGTCCATAGGGAACATACTGGAACATACATAAACACATTGCCTTTTATTTATTGAGATTAATTGACCACGTGATTAAATACACACGCTTGTTACGTTTCAGAATCACTTGCTTGTTTATGGTCCTGGCGTATGGGCGGCTTTTTTATGCATTTAAACTTTGATTGCGATTTTCATAGTAGATGAGCAGAGAAATTCACAAAGTATAAATGAAATTGCAAGTGTATTATGATATATCGGAAAGTCTTAATAAGGTGTTATATTCCCAAAGACCTTCTTAACTTAACCCCAGGAAACATTTTTCCGCACAATTCAGATATATAAACAAGCAATAATGAAACTTTGCCCCTTTGAGACCCGAAAGCCGAAATAAAGGGAACAATAACTCGCGATAGTAAACTTCACTTACAAAATGAATTATTTACCTACACGTGCTATCAAAACTGACATGGCAACGACGTTGTTTAAATTTCGAAGTACTCGTAGATATTCACTAAAGGGGTCTTTTTAATTTTCCACAAACCAGCGACAGAAATGAAAGTAAACAGTAAACAATGAATAAAACGTGATAGTTCACTGTAAACACTAGTCTTTTCCAATTACAGAAGTTGGTACAAATAATAATACTTCTAGATAACATCGCTGTTCGCCCTTCAAATGGAAATAAATCCACAGCAATGTATACAACTTCAACTTGGAGGTCAAAGTACTGGGACGAAGATATTAAATTTGCTACATTTGAACCGAGTTTTTTTAACACTTATATATTTAAGGCTACGCTTATACATATATCATGATTAAGAATAAGGGACTAGCAAGGGATAGGGCAATGGCTCTAGCATCCCTTACTCGCTCACCGTAACACAACAGCACACATGCTGTAATTTCACGGTGGTCTTCTGTAAGTAGGTTGTTACTGCTGCCAAGTGAGCTGCCCAAATGGTTACTCAGTGCACTTTTCCACTACTTTCCAGATTAAGACCAAATCCAACTTTGAAAAGTTAAATTCCAACCTAGAAACGATGAGATAAGCAACTTAACCACTCGTCCATTGGGCTCGAAGGAATATAAGTATCTTTATAGCTACACCTCTATACTAATATTATAAAGAGAAAAGATTTGATTTTTTGTAAGTTGGTTTGTAATGGATTAACTCAAAGCTACATTGTAGCAAGTAGGGGCCGGCGCTGAGTGACGGTATGGCACGGCAGGGCACGCTTCGGCATCCCGCGGCATGCCTGTGGCACTTCGCGGTATCCCACAATACGCAGCCGAGTCGTGCCGAAACTATTCAGGTTAGCATTGCGTTATTCCGAAGTCGGTTGTGGATACATAACTATATTAAAATGATTGATTGGGATTGATAATAACACTTGTTGCTAAAGGGATGTCGCGGCATGCTTTGCATGACAAGGAACGCTATGCCCCTTGGTATTCAAATAGAGCAGTGTGAGTGCTATTGTATTTTATGTTTTATTATTTAGTTTATAATATTAGTCTTTGTTAGGATAACCTGAAATTTTAAAAAAATCAGACAGACACTTTCGCCTCCACAATTTCTGTGGTTACGAATATCAATATTTTTCTTTTTCGCTCAATTGAAAACTTTAAATCAAAATTTAGTTTTTGTTCGTGTATAAAGACATAATTTGTTTACATTTACATCGATTTCTACTCTCAACGTCTGGTACTTCAAAAAGAAAAACTGTACATTTATTTATTAAATTCAATTCTAAGAGCTTCCATAATAATTTACAAATAACTCTGTCTGTAACCACGTCGATAAGAAGAGATTAGGTCTTAGAATTTATTCATGCAATCATTTATGAGAGAATAAAATAAAAAATCTTAAAACGATTTTCTATACGACGCGCGACGTTATGAAGCAATCTTAAGATCTTTAAGAGGTCTTTAAAATATTGCCTTAAAGACCCTTACTTAATTTGTTAACTAAGTAACTAGCATTTATAATATCAGTTAATGTTAATATCTAATTATAATATTGTTATAAATATTATTATAATAATATTATAAATTATATTTATATTATTAAACACATAGAAGTTTTTTTAAACAATGGGAGAAAATGGTAAAACATACCTCAATCAACTTAACATCGTGTATGTAAAATTCTAAAGCTTTCGTTTTTGAGTGGAAGTGTTAAAAGTGTTCTGTTCTGTTCCCTCTCCGTGATATGTAGCAGTAAGTTCGTTAGCGTGATGAAGTGTGGAGCAAACGGCAAACTTCCAATCAAGGTAACATAGTTACTGACAGCAAATCACAGTTATTAACTTAGGCCAACTGAAAACTGCATTTCCGACCTTTTTGATTACTTATATGTGTGAACTAATTAAAAACATTAACCCACTATATAAGTATTTTCATTGATATTTACTTTTACAGACTTAATTCAAATAAGAATTAAATTGTCAAATATAACTTGTAGCAGCAAAATTTTGTAGGGTTTTAAAGATTAGTTTTAAAATAAATAAAATCAATCACGCCTCACAAGCGTGTTTCTGTATTTCTTTCTTTTTTATGATGAAGAGTGTCATCATCATCATCATCGTCTCCGCCTTAGGACGTCCACTGCTGGACATAGACTTCCCCCATATTTTTCCAATTGGGCCGGTCAGAAGCAACCTGGGTCCGCTGTTGACCAACGTTAATTACAGAAAAAAGTGGCTACACAAGCAACCTGACGGATAAACGACAAATTGGGAAAAAGGCAACAAAAGTTCCGAAAATGGGTATCTCCTATTCACCCACAGAAACAATAGCACCATTTTCATAGTGATGTCGTTTTACCAACCGTGAACACGTTCCCAGAACAATTCCAGAAATTCCCCAAATAACAACAATTCCAGGCGGAACGCTTCGTGCCCTACAAGTGCCAATACAAATTTATTCAGTAGACTTCCAATTCCGAAAAAACGAAGTAAACAAGCAGAGATACCAAAAATAAACTCCTAATACTTTAGGGCTTTAATTCCTTGGTTGGGTTTACTGGAATTTGAACCCACATCGACCGAAATATCATTCGTGTATTAGATCGCACATGTGACTTATATTATATATGTACTAGCGACCCTCCCCCGTCTTCGCATGGAATCAATGTTTTTATACATATTATTATGTGAACAAAGTTTTCCTCGTTTTTCTCTCTTTCCATTAGTGAAACCATATCAAAACCCATCGGGTGGGTTATTGTGGTTATTATTATGTACATATTACGTAAAGATTAGAAACACCGATACATTCACTATTAATTTTACCTTCAGAGTAAGTAGTACGTTTGTTATTGTTAAGTTATTTGTAGAATCCGTAGTTATTCTTAAAATAGATTTTGCTAAAATAGCAATGGTTAATGTCGTCGATGAAAGGAAGGGAATGATTGCATAATTAAACATGGTAAGTAAATGGTAAAGTAAGTAATGAATAATTAAACAATTTCAGGGGATAAAATCGAATAAAGGCGGTTCAAGAATTTTTTTTGTTGGTTTCTATGTTATTTATGTTAATAGATTAATAGAAACCTTTAAACATATGTTAATTTGTGTATCGTAACTCTATCAATAACTGAAATAGATTTTTTTCTGACATATACATTCTAAATGTACAAAATAAAAAAGTGTTCGCACACGATTGATTTAAATAAATTAAACTAGATATTGGTATATTTTAATAAACCGTTATAATGATTGTAAGACAAAAGTGATAGTTTTTTTTTTTTTCAGAGCCCGGCTGAAGCTAATAATATGAATATAAGCAATATTCGATTAAGCTTGATTGGGTTTTATTCCCTCGGTACGGATATTCCCTTGGTTGATTTTGCATTTATATTTTCTTTTAATTAACGCGTGGGAAGCAATATGTTTGAATTTATTTCTAATTTAGTGCAGCTCTATTCTGTTTTGTAACTGAACTATTTTTCCTAGAAGCAGGTGAATGGTTCATTGTAATTACAGTCACAATGAAAACTGCGTGAACGTCTTCAAAGATTTGTACTCACTAATTATTTTGTTTCCTCACTATAAATATATTATTTTTTTACTGCTAGTATAAGCGATATTAATTTCTAAGCCATATATACATCGATAAATATAAAGAGCACACTGATCGATCAGTTCGACCGTAATTCCTATCTGCGTCAACTATACCTAGAAAATTCTTTCCAACTATACTTTGTAATTCTTAAAATATAAAAGATATTATTTTAAAAGTGGTACATACCATCAGTCGGTGTCGTTTGTTGACTAGAATTGATGCGTGGCCTCTCTTCGCCCGCTGCGATGTGTTTTCCAGTCCTCCGGGCCACAGGACGCAATTCTTTATCTCTGTCCACGTCACTCGACTCTTCGTCCTCGTAATTGTATTCCATTTCTGCAAAATAACAACTTCTATTTGTTCTTTTATCAATTTCGCCATAAACGATCTATAAAGAGATTTACGCTCAGCCAACATTTGAAATCGTGGAAATATTTCAGCAAACTGAGTGGAGTTTTCAGATGCAAGGTAGCCGGGATTCAATGAGTGACTTTTAAATATCTTGTTTTATAAACACTAAACTAACGATTTCTCTCTGTTACTTGTTCATGGTTAACTGATATTTTAAAATATTTTTGTAAACTTTAGGGTAATAAGCTTATATATTCAATTCAATAAATAATATATATAAAAAATGTGAAAGTTTATTAATTAATTTAGGTAAAACTTGACATAAAATGTTTTCAAGTAATACCTAAATTAATATTTAACGCTAGGGACAACTGACAATGGTTTTTTTTAAAACATACTATTCAAAATATTAACAAAATACGTTTTATTATGAGCTATGACGTCTTATTATTTAAATCAATAAACAGAAGACAGTACAAAGTAAACAATCATGACGCGACGCGAGCCCGGCCTCGCAAGGAGTAGAAATTTCAAATATCCTTACTCCACTAAGAAACAATTTGGAATTTAGAAACAAATTTGGAACATATGTTTATTTTGTGCTTACATTTTAAAATAAACCTATGTTCCAAATTTCAGCTTTCTAGACTGAAGTACTTTTGACTGTGGGTTGATAGTCAGTTAGGACAAAAGATTTATACTCGTAGTGTGTTAAATAAAAATCTACTAAATTAACTTAATTAAATTTAAGACTAAATTTTTGTAAGCCAACGTTCTGTGGACTCGGAATAGGATCGAGCTTTTAAAGCCTTTGAGATAGTAATAACTTTAAACAATTTTTTAATTCTGTTGGAGAGTTGGAGTTATTATTGTCTTGAAATTTGTTACTGCATAAACTTTGGTATGGCTTGATGATTTGCTTGAAAATTGTTTATTCTACTAATAATATAATCCTAATAATAATATAATAATATAGACGTTAGATATTTTCTCTTTTGTTATATTTTTCATTTTTCAACGCGGAAGAAGTCGCGGGCACCAACTGGTATATTATACTTAAACAAGCACTTTGTCTTGTATTCTTTCTGAATTAAAATGCAGTTTCAAATAGTTTAATTTCTCACTCGTTTGATCGTAATTTTCCATGTAGGTACCTAATAGGTAAATAAATAGTAGGTAAATGCCATTAATACGATCACACATATAATTATGTCAGTCAAAGGTTTGATTGATTAATGTATGAATTTCCAAATTTTGATCAAAGTAACCAATAAACATATTAGTTTATGAATTCATGATAAAGTGTTAATGAATTGAGTGCGATCGCTAAGTAATTTCCAATACAATTTTAACATAATTTCCAATGTTGTTTTACATTTCTCTGTTTTATAACTTTATATTACACAATTAATATTACTTAACATACTCGTAACATGTATAAATACACATAATACATTATACAAGATTGCGTATTGTATATTACAATATTTTTTTATATATAAAAATTTAGCTTTCGTATGTTTAATGTACACAAAACTGGAAAACTAGCCGTGTTACATTTCATTTTAATAGAAGAGTGTTTTTATATATATTTTAGTCCGAAGTTTCAAAGGTAACGAAAAAAAAAACGAGCCACAGCGAAGCGTGGCTGGGTTCAGCTATTATTTAAATAAATCATAAACTTTTGCACAGAGATTTTACATAATAAGAACAAGATTTCAAAATACCTGCTAATACCGGGACGATTGCTTGTGGTCTTCAATTGAGGTAAATTGTCAGAAGTTGAAGTCTGTTTACGCTCAATATTTTTGAGTGTTTTCTTTTTCTTTTATGGAATAGATCATTGCAATAGATCATTGCATGAAGTATGTGTTTTCTAAAAGAGTAACAATTTTCGAAAGATATGAAAGCATATGTGAACCTATTATATACAGCTTGTTAGCATTGTGGAGAGGTCTGTGCCCAGTAGGGAGCCCTATATTACCCCAGAATAGCATCATTCTCTAATATACCATAGAAACTAGCGTGCCACTCATAACACAGCTACAAAAAAAAAATAGTAGAGCAATGTCTATGCTTTAATTAGACTCCCGTCAGTAAACCTTTCAGCAATATTAGCCAGCTCTACAAATAAAAAATATTAATATATGAATTCTTAGAACCGTAATAGATTGTGGAAATGGCAGCGTTCACATTATACTCGTCAAGTAGTCTTTTCATAAACCGTTATAGAGCTGGATCGAAGTTTTCTCTGGTGACATTGCGATTCACAAAAAAAAATACAAACAGGAAAATTATGACCATATAAAATTTATATGATGGTTCTGTTATCATTACATATTTATGAACTTGTTGGGTAAACAGGATAAAACCTTGATATTGATATAATTAATGCTAATGTTGGTAGTGGTAATATTTGTTAGTAATTATGGTTATATATGGTGAAAAGAAATTGAAGGATGCACATATTAAGTATTTTGATTTCTTAGTGGCGTAATCTGAAAGTCCAGCGATGTTGAATCTGACTTTCATAGATCGTTAAAGCGAATGATTAGCAGTTGCCCATTGAATTATCGGTATTCCAAATGCCCGCGTTGATTGACGACCCGACCCACTTTTAACCTTATTGAGTGCAGACTGAGTCCGATCATCAAAAATCTTATGGATCTAAGTCAATAAGATCTTTTATTTTTTCATTTTTAATACCCTCTGCAATACGGATATCTTTTAAAACTTATATAGGTTAAATAAATTATCGACATATAATCACATACATTTGTCAACGAACAATGTTTTGCAAGAAAGTTTCACGACTCACTAGTCGGTTTTGAATAACAATGAATTCAGGGCCTTGTTATTTGGTTACAGTAGGTAACGAACAGCTTCTGTTAATGACAGTAATGATGAAATGAACTAAAAGTATCATTACAATCACAGTAACATTTTGACTGCTTGAACTTTTCTGTTCATTTCATATGTTTTTATAAATTAATTTATATTTACGCATATTTATCGGTATTTTCATGCAAATTTTATTGTAAAATGCTGCAATCTTGAAAACCTGATCATTATTGGCAACGTTGAAGGTAAAAATATTACGAGGCCGATCGCCAAAGAGATGAACAGATCAAGTAAAGGAAGCCACCTCTATATTCGTATTACAAAGGCGTTTTGAACCCAATGTTCTTTGGGACGTTAACTAATTATAAGTTGCAACACTATCTTACACGTTACATAATGTTCGCAGGGAAAAAGTACAGGTATGCAGAAAAAAGATTTAAAAAATCTACGATATGCACTGAGAAAATCATAGTAAACATAACAGTACGTACAAATACTAGACTAATCTCGACTTTCTTGTCTACACATAGCCAGAGAATTTGTCCCTAATCAACCCGAGATATAACCAGGGATTGGGTAACGGATCCTGTTTATAACCTTTTATGAGAGGTAGGTAAGTCATTTCTTTATTCATTACCAACTTCATGGCTGTTAATCATTGTGTGTCATAGTTGCGTAGATATATTCACTCTTTCGTAGAAAGTATAGAAATTTATTTATCGTCTATATGAGATTTATATTAAACCTAACTTATTCAGAAGTAATCTAGTAACTCAATCTAACTCTAAACTAACTCGGAAGCAAGTTCTTGTTCTTGTCGTTTGATCCTGTAAGGTACGAGTTCATTGAAAAGTCTCAACATTGGATTCGTCTGTGTCAAATTAGTTAATTTAAATTTTAAATTGCTACTTTTGTCCTAATTCAATCATTAATTTATCAGTTTTAACGTAAAGGTACATTGTAAAATTTTAATTAGCTATTTTCTCGCAGATAACTTTAATGTTGAATTCGAAGTGATCATTGAATTACTTTATCAAACTGGCAAAGTTTTATATTTTAAGAATTGAAATATTTATTAATAATTTAATTATAATCGTTATATTAATTTATAATAATTTAGTTATATTGTTAATATATTATTATTTTGATTTGGTCAGTTTATCTTGTCATTGGAAAATTTTTATTTATATAATATATAATTTGCAAAATAAAAATGGACTCTTGCGATGCCGGGAGCGGATCGCTGTTGTACAAATTTACTGTAAATGGGAAATTTATAAAATGAATGTAAGGTCTAGATGCACAAATAATGTGCTCTTGCATGATAGTCATATAATATGGTTTAGGTGTAAATACTAATTGAATATGCTTCAGTCTCAGATTAGTAAAACTAAACCAGAATGTTGTTGTAACTCGGTACCCTACTGAATACACAATACAATACAATCCCTACATACGAATAACATACGTAGCAGTCCTTATCTACATTTCAAGTGACTTCAGTGTGTCGTCGTCAGTCCCATTGTCATCTGACCGCAGGTATATTGGTTAGGCTGTGATAAAATCAAAACACGTTCCAACTAAATCTTAAGTGTTCCCTGTTATAGTATATTTTAAGTTGTATATTTATACAACTTGAGACTCTTTAAGAACAGAGTGAATAGGGTATTTAAAAATGGTAGTATGAAAAGCCGATGGCCGCTGATGCCACGGATTTTGTGTGCAGGCCACAGAGATTGGGAAGCGCAGCGTAGGACAGCCCTTATTATAACTGACGACCTAGTAAAGGCCACGGATCGTTCCAAACTGCTTTTGATCGGTCCTACCCAAAAATTTTGGTAGAGGGTCTGAGCATTGGACGAACTACGACAGAAAGGGTTATAACGAATTTTATATGTGACTATTCATATGAGAATACTCTTTAGTGTTTAACAGACACTAATAACTTCCCAGTGATGGGTCTTTTAAGACATTTCAATTCAAATTTTCCAAAAAAATGTAGGGAAAAGAAACTTACGACTTATATAATAGTTTCCGAGGCTACTCTTATCATGTCAGAAGGTCGAGGTCGGGTGCTCGTAGCCTCACCCACGCTCCGTGCCGCCGCCGCCGTAAATATTAAAAATGTATTTCTAAATGAACTAACTATAGCACTACTTTTGTGCATATAAAAAATTTATGAATATATCTAATTTGATTACAATACAAAATTCAATTTGATGAAATTAAACAACAGTTTAATTAACAAAGATACAAATGTAAGTCACTCAGCGGGTGGAGCGATCTATGCTCGGATTTTCAAAAGTGGATAGGATCAGAAATTCTCAAATTCGCCGAAGAACCAAAGTTGTCGATTTAGCAACTGGCAATGGGCCGGTCATATCTGTCACAAAGCGGATAACCGATGAACTAGAAGAGTTCTTGAATGGGAGCCACAAATTGGAAAGCGCAGCGTGGGACGCCCTGCGAACAGGTGGACAGACTACCTGAAAGCTGGATGCGAAAGACAGAAGGCCGTACGTGGTGGCGAGCCTTTGGAAAGGTCTACATCCAGGAATGAAGAGACGCAGACTACTGATGATGACGATGATGAAACAACATGTACGAAAAGTTTACAATTGATCACCTATCTATAAGTAAACTGTTTTGATAGAGTTGAAAACGATGTTTCGAACTAGAGCGAAATCTTATTCGAATAAACGTTTTTCTAATTTTTTTTCTTACTCTTAAATATTTATATTCTATGTCGACCTAACCGAAATCGAACCAAAGATACGTGAGATAAACTGTGAGCTTTTTATACCCTCAATTTGAAAGCTGTAAATTGTAATATACTAAAAAACAAGAGCTGTGAAAGAGACCCCCTTCTATTTATCTATCGCGGTAGTCTGAGTTTGTTTTAATTTTTCCTTTTTGTCAACTCATCCCAATAACCACTCTAGCTAAGCTTTTTACAAACAGAAATTGAAACCGACAGCGAAATGAAGCATTTTTATTGGTACCTGGTTTCGCTACAGGGAAGGTAAATATTATATAATTTAATATCAACTTAGTACAAAGGCATTTTAAAACATCTCATTATAACATTAATTATAATGAAGATAAATCAGAATACGTTCTTAACTTTTTTAGTGGGTGCCAGATATTCGAATGGAAGAGAAAATTTCCCACATAACATAAAGCATCCAATTTTAAAGGACGAAATGATTAACCCCTTTTTAGAGTGTCTTAGTAGTCCCGGGTTTTCCTTGACGTATGCCTATAATAAGGATATTAAAATAGAATACAAAACACAGTCTGTGTTACGTCTGCTTTTGTTAGAAGTCTGTGGTTGAAAGAAACCTTGTAGAACATTTTTATATACGAGTATGTGTGCGTACTTATACTTAGATGAAAAACACGGATTAGTCGCGCTAATACCTAGTATAACTTTTGGATAGAACTTGAGATACTTGATAGAAAATGTACTTATGTTTAGACAATAGAAGTTTTAAACTCAAAATTACAAGACCACCACAAAAAATAATTATTATGTATATAAGTCCGGTTCACTGTATAAGTGTTGTGTAACGTTTGCCTCACAAGTCATCAAGTCAAGAATTTTGTCATTACATGTTTAATCGGCCCTCCCTGTCAAACATCTACCGAAGCCTTATTCGAAAATAAATTAATGAGTTGTAATACCTACGCCCAGAATCTTATCAAGCTTAAGTAAAAGCTAGTTGTATAGTAAATCTGTTTATGAGTAGTAAAACTAATAAAACTAATCTGATTATGAGTCGTCGGGTTTGTACGATATTCAGTAACTTCATTGAAACTCGCTCCTACCTTACAAAAGCGAGTGAATAATATTTACGCTCGGCAGTATTGCTAAGCCTTTGGACCAATAGAGATTGCATAGAGTTATAAGGCCCGCAGGCCACATTTTTGATATACCCGATCTAAATATTTGAATCGAATAAACTTTGCATATACGTTTCTATGACACACATCAAACAGCAATCGTAGCGAACTCCTTTCTCTCACTTGCTGAAATTTCAATAACTATTTTAGCAAAGCAAATAGGCATTTCAACATTAGAAATATCCGGAAAGAGAAGTATTACCCACGAAAAGGACAATGAAGAGGCAGGGGAGTGAAAGTTGTGGCTTGAGAAGGTACGAGATGCTAGGCTCATGGGGTCCCCGGATACCTACTTAGTTTTTCATCAAAATAGCAGGCAGCGTTAATAAGCAATAACAATGCTTATTTTCAGTAAATAAATTATTATTTTTTGTATCATTTTGTTCTTAATTAATGTACATAATTATATGCATATATAAAAGATAATTAATCGCAAAATGTAAAAACAAATTCTTTCTCAAGCAAATGAATATAATACATTTGTCACGCTTGGTAAAATTCTTTGTCTCAAATATACAATTATAATAAAGAAAACGTGTTTTCATAAGAGGCGAATCTTTTGTGCAGTCTGAATAGAAATACTACAGAACTGACGTTAGAGTTTAGAGGGTAGCTTACGTAACACACCGGTACACCATTTGAAGCCCTTCACTACCTTTTCCCGTGTATTCTATTCACGGATAAATCTGTGTACGTGAAGCCTATTGGTTAAAAGATATTTCAATAATCTTTTTTGTTTATTAACAAATATTTTTTTGTTAATACAATAATGATGTTTCATTTAATTTCATTTCATTTAAGTTATATATGTATATTTACATATTGTATAATATAAAATATACATATTAGTATAATAAAGCTTCTAAAGTCTAAAAGGGGACGCCTTTTAGACTTTAGACAAATAAAGCTTACACGGAACATGCGTTATCTGATTTTTATTCACATAATAACGATCACATGTCAAATCTTGTTTGATATTTGGATCTTTTTGCGTGTTCATGTAGGTATGTATGTATCCTTGTACGTTCAATATTTTGCAAGGTGGACCTCTGATACGACTTGCCAGTAAAACTTATATCTCTCTATATAAATTATTCAGCGTCCTTATATTTTATATTTCGGAATAGCCGAAATATAAAATAAAAAAAATTAGCCACAGCGAAGCGTGGCCGGATTCAGCTAGTAATAATATATTAGCAATATTGGTAAATTATACTAAACTTTAGGTGTACACAAATTGTTGTAAGATTAAATTAAAGAGGAATTAAAGAGGAATTAAAGAGGAAAGATTTGATTGCTTGTTTGTTTGTTTGCATTGAATAGGCTCAGAAACTATTGGACCGATTTGAAAAAATCTTTTACTGTTGGGTAGCTATATTATCAGCGAGTAACATAGGCTATATTTTATAAAGTTAAGTGGACGAAGTCGCGTGCAACAGCTAGTATTAGATAAAAACGAAAAATATAATAGATAATTTTTTAGTGCACTAGCTAATTAACTATTAAGTATAAATAAATGTTACTTTTTGTCGACGTGCTTTTCAAGTCTGTCACCAGAAGCTACTCATTCCAGACTATGAAAACATTACATGAAAGCATACTTGAACAGTTGTTGTTTCCAGTAGTAAGTTAAGAAGTACGGAACGTCGTTCTCATTACAATAACAAATGCTTTGTCCTTGTATAATATCATGAAACTTATTTCTATAGCTATACTCTAGCTAGACTATTCTCGTAGGTCAACATTATTAATGATTGTGCATCTACAAAATGAACAGTAGCGTAGCCATATAGAGTGTGGGTCTCGCCTTAAGTACGGCCTCGTACTTAAGGGCCTTTTGCGTCTTTTGCGTAGAGGTTGTACACTGTGCTACGGTATTGGCATGGTACGCTCATTATCAATAAAACGCCCTAAAACTTTCCTATTTAATACAGAATTCAAAATATTATATTTATTAATCGAAATTAAAATATTACTATTGTTAAGCTTACGTCACTGCACAACATTTCTTGCATAATTCAAAAAAAACCCCCCCTTTCAAAAGACTACTGTGAAACAACAGCACTTGTTCTGTTGTATTTGGGTGAGTGAGTAAGTATTGCCAGAGCCTATTTCCCTATACTTTCCCTATACCTACTTCCTTTCCTGCGCAATTGTATCCACCTGTGTGTGGCGTTGCTTCTGTTACAGGCGACAATAGTCATCGATATTATCAAGTTAATTGCGTTTTCTGTATATACAAATTCAATATTAGTTATTTGTGTGACGAATACAGCAGAAATTGCAAGGGACATAGTAGGTTTTTTTGCAATTTCGAAAGAGGCCTCGCAAAAGCAACACCGCGACGTATGGAACAGTCTACGCTATGCGAATGAAGACGGGGGGGGGGGGGGGGGACGTGGAGGAGGGGTGTGTGTGACTGAATGGACAAAAATCGATTGTGCGATGCGAGCCTTGGATTACTCGTTTAGACAAATTTAGCTTGCGTCATAAGATGCTGAAAGCTATAACGAATCGAACATAAGAAATCTAACCTTGGATAAATAAATTTATGAAATGTTAAGAAAAAATATGAAACCAATATAATGCTGCTTGAAACATATGAGCGTAGGCGTCAATGAAAACGCTTTGAATGAAGTATTGATTTTGAGCGATTCGTATGCAAGCTAACTTTAGTTCAAACGGTTTGTTTGCTTTTTGTTTGCACTGAGGCATTTATAGCAGTTACATTTCAATCAAAGGTGAAAATGTTAATAGCGTCCTTGAAAAGGTGACCTTCAAAAGGCTAGGGTTAACGACTCGGCATTTGTTCAGGGAATATTTTAAAACTAAACTATATTGTAAAAAGGTATTAGCGTACATAAATTAGAAATATATTATCATTTTTAAAGTTTGTCTACTCAATTCAATACAATAACATCATCATCAAATTAATTATCACATGCTTTACTGCTGAACATAGGCCTCCTCCTAATTTCCGAGTAGGATAGGTCAGAAGCAGCCTGGACCAGTCTACCTGCAACCCTTATTAGTCCTTATCCTTATTATTAGGACGTCCTACACTGCGCTTGCCGGTCCGTGGTCTCCACTCAAAAACCTTTCATAAGCATTGATCTAAAATATACTTATATATATAGTCTTTGTTCATACGTAGTCGCTCAGCGTAGTCGTATAATATTTTTTTAAATAACATCGGAACTAAAAAAAGGTGATCGCGAATTGTCGCGTTCACAAGTTTGACCAGCTGAAAACTTTTTATTTTAGGCCTTAATACCTCTTATAAAATTCATTTCAGCGGTATTTTCTTAGTGTTATTTTTATACATAGAAAGTATAAAACTGGCATCCAAAAATGGACTACATTAAAGCTACTAAGCCATTTCTAGTATTATTGTTTTTAATCATTACTAACAATTCAATAAATTTATTATTTAAAATAGCATATAATTGTGGATATAATTTCTTGTTAAGGCCTAAGGCTTTCTAGCCTTGTATATCAAACCAAATTTTAAACCAAACAAAATATGATACTGGTTAAAATATTCGTTAAAAATTCAATTGTTTTATGATCAATAACTGTGTCATTCATAAAGTCCTGGCTACATTTTCTCTATCTCTACTATATATAGTCTAATCTCAATGTATGGCACAACTTCTCGAAGCATAGGTAACCGTTTTGTTTACGTAATTAATTCAGTCAAAGGAATCGAGCCTCGTGGTTTCAAACTGAACTTCTCCTTTACACTAATGAAAGCCCTATTATAGCATCTCTTTTGCTCTTATGTTACCATTTCAACTTATCTGAACTAAAAATAAAACTGGCACAAAAAATATCTGAACTATCAGGGATCCGTGTTCACGAAAAACCAAGTTTTCTATTCATACTACCTACACGCTTCCGGCTCCACGGGTGCAAAATAAAAACTATCCTATCTTTTAAGTTGGACCAAATTACACATAGTTACGTAATTTTATCAAAATCGTTTCAGTAGTTTAGGAGTTCATCGCGGAGGAATATGTGACATGTAATATTTTATTGGTGGTTCCATAATAGAAAAATTACTATTTGAATTTTGGTGAAAAATTACAACTCGGAAATTTTGTCCCTTTGCATAATTCTTTGTTAAACTCACAGATCTCTACTAGATGGGATAAATTCCAGAGAGGGCAACGCATGTAAAAACAACGCATGCACTTCATTATGTTGTTGAGATGAGGTCTGCCCTTGAGCTTATTAATTTCTAAACGTTTGCTAACACTTGTTGTTTTAAAAGTTGTTTAATCTTGTTTAATCAATCGCTTAACATTGCTGCGAAATCCCCTTTTTCTGCCTATGGTGTTAGTGACACACGTAACAGAACACGTAAAACAGTTTTAATAATACAATTATTTAAATAATTTCGCCAGCTTAATGTTACAATTATCTTCAGAATTGAATAGTGATTAAAAACAAAAATACCTCGCTCGGTCAGTTTTTTATGCTGCTAACTGAATTGCATCTTGTATGCAGAGATAGCCAGGCATGTTGATAAATTGTAATGTCATATACCTAGGAGTAATGTAATGTTGTTATGGCGTGAAATAAAATGTCTAGACAAACCTAATAAAGGTTACATACATTGTTATCATCTTGTGTAGAAATATATGTTGGATAATAAATAAATAAATAAATCAATAAATCAATCAATCAATTAATCAATCAATCTTTAAAGAAGCTTCGTGGCTTTGATGTGGGAATGTTTATAATTATTTACCTGTTATTTATCCATTTGTAGACTTTGTAGCAATTCTAGTTTTCTATTTTTAATACTTTAAAAGAAATTTTGAATATTATTTCTAATCATAAACTAATATGAGAATTGTTAGTGAATTTTATAAACTCACAAAATTGCTTTAAGCGCTTCAAGTTGGATTTTAACATTCAAATAATAACTTTATTAAAAGTTATACAACGAACTGCATAAGAAGCCGCAATTTGATTAAATATTGAGGCATCAAGAAACAAATGTTCCCAATTTACTAAGTCTATTTATTCTTCATTGAGTGTTGTAGAGTAGGAAAATAAAACTTAGTAAACTTCAAGTAAAATTGCACTCATTGAGAGAAATATTATCTTACAGAGTAGATGTTACTCTAGCTCTGCTATCGTAGTCTTTTAAAATTAGCCAGCAGTACCTTAGTTTTAAACGCGTCAAATTTGATTTCCTGTCGCGGAGTTGACTCGTCCCTGTCACTGCACCAGGCCGCCCACCCCGTCACTGCAGCCGTAATTGCTTCAAGATTACATAAAATCTATACCAACCCCTAAGGAGATAATTTTTTAAATTTGTGTTACGTTTTGTTCATTTATTTCTTTTGTTCGTAGTTAGTTTTAATTTTACCTTAAAATGTAACAGTGGAAGTCCTATTTCGTTGAGATAAATAAGTGTGATACATTTTTTTAAATGTTATAATTAAGTCCCAATATAAATTTATACAGTAACTATAAATCGAAACCTTTTAACATTGTTTCTATAATTACAAATTTGCAGCAAAACACTAATAAGATGTGCACTTATATCACCAAAACTACTGATATGATGTCTATAATTTATCGCTCTTATACATAATTAGATTTATATTATTATAAGTGGCCCGCTCCCGGCTTCGCCAGGTTTCAAAATAAAAACTATTCTTTTAAGTTGGACCAAATTACATATAGGTAGTTACAAAGTTTGATCAAAATCGGTTTAGTAGTCAAGGAGTTCATCGCGGAGAAACATGTGACATGTAATTTTTATACATTAAGATTATTAGGTTAGTGTTATACTAGTCTTGGAGCAATAAATAAGACTACAAATTTAAAATTAAATACTCTGAAATACAATTTAAATACTCTGAAACCCTATTATTAACCCTGATAATAAATATTAACTAAGTTATAAGACATCTTTACAATGAGAAATTATAGTGGCCAATTCACGGAGAATGGCATAGTTTCAATCACTTGTGTGTATGGGCAACCGCAAATGCACTTACAGAGGAGCTTCTAACGAACTCCTCGGCTTTGGTTAGATTAGTGTGGACATCGACTCTATGGTGGAGTGTGACAGTAATTTTCTGTTCTGCCTTACTTCCGTGCGGTTTTGGTAATCATTGTAATTACAATTATTGTAATACGTTACAAACGTAGGTACCTTTTATAGAGGGTATTTAAAGAAATCGTAAGAATGACGTCAGTAACACAAACTTCTTATTTATATAATATTAGCTACACGCTCCCGGCTTCGCCCGGGTTCAATTTTAATACTATCATATCTTTTAATTTGGACCAAATTACACATAATTACGAAGTTTTACCAGTAGTTTAGGAGTTCATCGGCGGCAAACATGTGACACGAAATTTTTATATATAGAGAGATAATGTAATGACCATTCCCGGTTTTGCAAGGATCAATTTTATTCTGCAAATTACCTTTCTAGCTTTCTCGCTTAGAGGTGTAAAGTGAAAATCGTATCAAGATCCTTTAGGTGGCTTAGAAAGACAGGCGAGAACCAGACAGAGCTATTTTATTTAATAATATGTGTAGATATATATGGATGTGTAATCAGATTTAGAAGACAATATTAATAGTAGCAAATATTTATTTCAATTCCCCTTTACTGAAAGAAACCGCAATACTTCTTTATACTTACAATTCAATAAAGTTGAACATTGTGGCATCGATTTCGAGCTCACGCTCACAACATTGACGGCTTAACTCCTCCACTTTCAACTAAACGTAAGAACGAGTGCCTATAAAACTTTTATAGAAAGCTTTTAAATAGGTATTCATGTTTATTTTAAACATTTCAAGCCCTCAGCTTTAAGTATTACATTTAAAGAATTTATCTAAAGATTTTTAAATGTGTATATACATAATTTGGGGCAGGAATTATTTATTATACAGAAAACCGAAGAATTATATAACCTTCCATTCAATGATTTCGTGCTTCCATTATATCTTGCTTTTGTGGATTATTATGAGAGGGCATTCGATTCAATCGAACCATCGAAACGATGTCGTATTGATGATCGGTACATCGAGGTATTAAAGTGTTTATAAAATAAAGCCACTTTCCATTGAGAAGGAGGTGTGAGTCAAGGAGATGCTCATGGAGATGTAATATCTCCGTAACTATTCACTGCCGCTTTGTTAGATGCATTTAAGCTCCTGAAATTGGAAGCAATTGGCATCAACATAAACAGCGAATATAAGAAACCTCAACACGATACTCAAAGACCTCAACCTGGTTTTTCAAAGGACTTAAGATAAATGTGGAGCTTATGTCGGTAAGGGCCGCAGGTCGACGGTGGCTCCAGGCTGCTTCTGTCCGGTCCTATTGGGAGGCCTACGTCCAGCTGTGGACGTCCTGCGACTGAGATGATGATGATTAGTTTGTCTGACTGACTCTCACATTTTATCGTCTATTCTACTAACACGATTATGATCGTATATTACATTCACGCGACGCAGTTGTTTATAAAACCTAATCATATGTGGGTAGCATGTGAAGAAACGTAAGAAACAAACATCCGCAACTCGTTAAGATAATTCAAAGTAATATAAGTATCTTGTTATAAAATTTTCTATTTGATGCAGGATTTCGGATCCCTATTTTGAAAAACGTATATTTATAATAAACTGCTTATGGCTTTTTAAGTACAAATCAGACTTTATTTTAATTTCAAATACCGGAATAACTTCAATAAATCCGCTAAAAGAAAACTCTACGTAATAAAAGTAAAAATAAAATAACAAGTATAAAATATAAGCAACTGAGGAAATAAAGATAAATTGCTACAAAGTAGGAAATCGATGTTATTTCTGCTTCACACAGTAGACAGGAAAAGTGAAGCCATTTCCGTAGTGGGTGTGTACGTTATATATGTACGTGTAAATATTTAAGGGTTTTATAATACAAAATGAATGCTCGTATTTGTATTCTTTATACATGTTTATATATTAAATGGTATACAAATACAGGTATATCAAGTATAAGTATATTTTGTATATGTCGAATACAGTATACTCGTATTTTAGGTATATGTCAAAATTAAAACTTCCTATTCGAATTAATCACGCTCGAACAGTTTGGTTCATCGGACATCAAAGTGGCTCGGACTGTACATCAATAGAGGAGTGAACTTCTCCGAAAGCGTTTACCACCACTTAGATTTTATCGGAATAGTTCCGACAAGTTTGTCCGTACAAAAGGTAACTACAACTAACTGTACAGATATATCTCGAACATGTATTTTAATATTAACAGTCCATAAAGTTGGACTGAAAAAATATTAATATTTTTATGTAAAATTATTATTTTATGTAAGGTAATTTTTTAATTATTTTTATGAAAAAATATAGTTTTCTAAGTGCGCTGTCAACTTTAGTATGAAAGGGAATAGGCAAATGCGCACAGATATCTAACACAACAGAGCGCCTACTGTTACTGAAAACAGAGAGAAACATTTTCAAAATTACACTAACACAGACTTTTGACATCACTATAAAACCCTGCAAATCCCAGAAAAACGAAATCAACATGCAGTCGGAGAGATGTCAAACACTAGTGAGATTAAAGGATGTACTGGGAGCTTTTAATTCCAGCTTGATTTAAGCAGTAAATTTGCAGGATTTTACATAATTTATTTTAAAAAATTGTGGCTGACTAAATGTTAAACATTTTATATATTGTGTAGTCGTAGAACTCGTATGATCTCAGTATAATTTTCCAATGCGAGTAGAACTATGTGTCTTCATTATTGAGATAGATTGAGTAGAGTGGCTAATTTCATATTTCACTGGAATAAAGACGACAAAAGACCATTTCTTTTTTGGGGTAAATGCACAATTATTTCTAATGATCGTTATCCATATTTATCGTGGATGAAATAGGAAATGGAAACAGAACAAATGTACCTGGTGATAATTACATTTCCATGTAATCATATTTTATGAAATAAATTAATAAAATAAAATAAAATGATGGTTTACTTAATAGTAGGTGATTATCGCCTCCTAAGCAAGCAACACCATATACACAGGTACATGCCGACCCATATTGTAAAAGTCCTCATTAATGGCAGTACTTTAATAAACGCTTTAATGAGAACTGTAAAATGTTATTTTCCACAAAGCTCTTTCACTGCTGTCACTTGACGTATTAATAAAATCACTCGGTATACCGAGTGATTACCCAAACACGATAGTGTACATTTTATAGGTATAGTTTTATATTTAAACGTCCACTAACCGCAACGATGCTATCAAATTCGTGGGCCGTAATTACAACGGACACTCGCCGTGCAATACGTTCTCAATTAAAATAGGTAGAGGAGCTGTACACGAATTTCAATTACAGTGATCGTTCATGGCATTGGTCACATCGCTTTCATTTGCCAAAATAGATTAGAAACGCTAGTAATTTAATTTACAATGGCATCTCGTTAGATAACTATTCAGAAAATGTTATTTTGTCATTCATAACTGAGTATATGGAATGTCTATATTAAAATTATTATCAATTTATTTGTTTTCAAGGGGACGAGAGGAGTTCAAAACATTTACAAGTGTTTTTTTTTTCTTAATATAAATTCTTCTATTAGTTCTTTATGTAATATATACCTAGATACCTACTAGTATCTAAGTAGGTATAACTTTTGGACACGACTTCTCTATAAATTATAACCCATGTTGTGTTATTCCGATGGGACCTATATCAGGTACTGTGAAGTATAAGAATTCGTTCAAAAAATTTAATTAAGCACGAAAGGGTAAGTAAGTAACTAAGTTTCGTACCTACAAACTTTCTTATTATTATTATTCTATAAATCAATATTTACTCTATAATATTAGTAAGATATAATTTATTCACAATGTCACAGCTCAATCAAATTTATTTGTATACTCGTATCTTTAATATTCTGTTGTACCTACTTTTTAAAATACCTATATGTATTTTTGTGATGTACTTAGCTTTAATTTTCAGTTTGATAAGTTGTTGAAAATACGAGTAAATTACTTAATGAGTTATTGAGTTATTAAAATAAAATAGACAAAGCTGAAATTAAGACTTTTATTTCTAACTTTATGCTCCGAAGTTATGTTCAACATAATATCCAGCAATAGAAAAATCTAACTAATAAGTGAAACTTTTTTTTATATTCAGAATCAGACCATGAACATTCATGAATTGAAGTTTGATGCAACCAGATAAGTTTATATGATGTCAGTTTGTTTGCAGACAAAGAAGTATGTTTTCAGATAATGATGTACGTTATCCAAGCGCCCTGAAATTTCCTTTTTCCTTTGATACCAGGGAGACCTTTGTACATTATTTATAATGCAAAGCTTATTGATAAGACATAGATATAGAGGAGTAGAAACCTTCACAATGAACCTTTAACGAAAAGCTACGTAATAACTGGTTTAAAATGTACCAGAACTGTCTTTTTATATCAAATAGGTTGTAGAGAATTAACTGTCCATTATGAAATAAATTGAGATAGGTACTCAACCTCAGTGAAATAGCCTCAAACAAGAGCTATTATGTATTTTCACATTTCAATTAGCATCATTTTAGCAATTGTGTTTGTGCCTTTGTAAAATACAATAAGAAAAACTAAGAACTGTACTAGCACATTTATTGGAAATGGTTTTAAACAAGAGATTAAATTGCAAATTACAATCAATTAAATCCTTTTGTTTTCTCTTCTATAAATAGAACAAATAAGTTACAATTGAAACAATAGAAACGGGTATTTAAGAATATTGTTTTCCCTGAAATAAGTAATTAATTACTATTAATTACTATTAAATAGTAATACTACCACGAATTAATTGCTTGTAGCGTAGGCTATCTTTCAGAGAATTTATCTTTCAGAGAAGTAGTTGTGTCATTTGACTGTCTATTGGGGAAGGGGAGAATTACGTCCAATAATAGGCATCCATTGGATGTAGATTACTTTGTATATTGACATCATCGTCATATTTTGACCGTAGTGAAAATAGTGCTAATAAGCACTATTTATTGAACTTAATGTGCTTTGTGCAGCAGCTAGAATCTGTTGTGTTCAAAATTTAGTCAATTATCAAAATAATAAATAAAGTATGTTAAAAAAATATTTATGTTTAAAAAACAAATAAGTAAAACAATCCTAAGTTTCAAATAAAATACTTATTTTTTTAAACAAATCTTCATGTAAAGGAAATTTTTTCTGGAATTTTTTCCGTGACAATATCTCAAAAGTACTTTAAGCAAAGATCTTAGTTTGACTACGACGATATGTTTGTGTGTAGACCACTTTTCCTCTTCCTTGAGGTGATTTTAACTTGGACAGAATGGTGCATTGAGTCTTGATAAGTTTAGGAAGTTAATTAAACTTATTTCAACGACGTGCACGTGGACAGCAGTTACTAAACTAACTTATTCTCGCTCGACTTTTCACTGAAGCCTACCAAGTTTACGAGTTATTTCGAATAAAAAGTGAAACGGATAGCCTTTTTTTATTCCTTATTTGTTATTTCATTGCGGAGCGTTTAAAATGTTTTCCTCGTTCCCGTGTACAACCCGTAACGGAATTTTCCGAGAATCTTCTAGCTTTAAGGACAACTAATAAAAAGACATGATTTTTCAGAAAAATATAAGTAGGTATCCAGTTATAATATTTTCTTTCATAAAATCGCTTTTATTTTAACTTTATATTTTAACTTACCTATATATAGTGGCTTATTTTTACTGTAAATACCTCGTTTTATGATTATGACAATCCGTAATTGGCATCTTGATTATAATTTTATAAATATACAAGACCAAAGTTCCCTGGCTTCGCCTGGTGCAACCAGGAAGATTAATGTACATATTATGTAGCCTATGTACATCTGAAATAAAGTAGGTACCTACCTTTCAAATAAAGGAAAAGATTTCATATAAGTGCGCTGGTTCCAGAGATCATCCCCACTTACGAGTACGTACAGCAATTAAATTAAATTTTTATCTTGAATTATAACTCAAAAGTTAAATTAAAACAGAAGACCAAAAGCAATTATTGTGAAAGTTGTGGAACTTATTAACTTGTACTAAGATGAACTAATATGTAATACCTACAGATCTATTTTAAGTTTAATTTTTTCATATATTTTTTTTAAATTAAATTGAATCAATTTTCCTGCTAAAATATGACACAAATTCATATTTGATCGCAATATAAGAGCAATATTTTATATAGAAGAAAGAAGTTTGAAAGCATCAAATTATACAAAATTTTTATCAATTATAATAAATAATAATATACGATAAATTTGAAATAGGTTTAGTTTAAAACGCTTTTCCAATGGGTTCTTGTTGAATTTAAAATGTTATATTTTTATGTTGAATTTGCTAAATTTGAAATGTTTATACAACACACATACACATCCTAACTCGGATAATATATACAAATTACATATTTATATATTGCATAGTGAGTTGTTAACAATCAATTACCTACGTATTCAAGCGTAAATTCGGCAGGGTTGTGCATCCAATTACATATACTCGTATATACACATGAATGATTTCAGATTTAATTTTTTTTATTTCCATAAGTAAAAACCGTATTAAAATGAAAGAAATGTTTACTGTGATTCAGCTGTAACAGATAGATAAATATATGTAACCACGGTGAAGTTTTGAATTTTAAGGAGAAGTATAAATTTCAGTTAGAAACATGGATGAAGCATTTTTATGTAAGTATATCTTAAGGTTTAGCATATTTATTATTTATGTATATTAATTTTTCGGCGACTTGGTTGTACATAAAAATTCTAACGGTAAAACATAATTAAATTTCATGTATGTAAAGATTTATTACAATTTACTAATTTTGATTATAAATTATAAATACAATGACCCTAAAAGAAGACATCAACCTATGACCCCAAGAGAAAATCGTAAAGTCATACCTATTTGCTGCCGCATTTACCATTCGGACTATTGACCGAAAGGAACGAAAATAACTGTTCTGATTACTGATTTAACTTTAAAAATGGACTCAACAATACAGAGCAAAATTGTTTTTTGTTTCGAGTGCCGACTTTAAATCGCGAACTAGCGAAGTAGTCTATTGATTCTAATATAGACTACTGAGCGAAGTGAGTTATTTAAAGGCACAAGATTTAAAAAAAATTGCTCTCGTGTTAAACATACAACTTTTCACCTCAACAGCGAGAAAAGCGTTACTAGGTCATCTTTAGGTAAGAAAATCAATTAAGACAATTTTAAATATTATGTTTATTATAGCCATAGTCACATAAATTATAACTAAATTAAATACTCTACAGCGTACTTGGTAGCTTTCTTTTTGATAATTCCAAGAAATATGACAAAAACACCGTCTCAGAATACTTAAACTTTTTGGCACCTTTTGACAGTCGCCAATTATTCAATAATTCGTACGCCTGAAGATATTTTTTGAACTTGTTTGAAACTTATTCTCTTAATTCTTTTGGAGTTAGAGAATCTTCACCGCTGGACGTATTCATTTTTTTTTATATTTACCAAAACAATACAGAAACACCAAGACCTAATGCTGAAAAAAGGTTGATTTCATTTTGTTTTACAATATTGTTTTTTAGATGTTGCGTTCGGTTAATTGATATAATGTTTACTATTATTTATTTTAAATATTACGATTGAAAAATAGCAATAACACAATTTACAAATTTAAATTTCAATAAGTAAAAATAAAATTTTATTCCTGTGTATTAAATTGCTAGGCCAAAATGAGTTTCTGAACGGACCATTCCTTTTTGGTTGTGTTCGGAAATTAAATTTGACTTTTTTATGAAAACCAAACATGATATTTTTAAATATGTGATATTAATGTTTACTGTTATTTATTTTAAATATTACGATTTAAAAATAGCAATAATACAATTTACCAACTTAAATTTCAAAAATCTTAATTTATTGAATTTATTTATTTATAGAGTGTCTGAATGCACTTTTTCTTTTTTCTGCGTCGAGTAATAAAAAGAAAAATGTGGTGTTCGAATTTCGAATCACGCTCGCAGTACTTATTTTTTAAAGTTCAATTTTTTTTAACTATAGAAAACCAAAACTTTGAGAGATATAATTTTTTTGTTCACACGCAAAAAATATCTCAAGAAAAAATACAAAATGGCTGCCACATAGGTATTTGTATAAGTGTATTTGTGTATAAAAATAATTGTATTTTATGTACCACCACTGAATTATGCCCGGACACAGACTGCATACAAAAAATGAATGTACATATTTGTACGTTAGTGACAACCCTATCGTTAAATGGAGCGATTAGCCCTAAATTCGTCTCAAGGCTAAACACGCAGCGGCCTCGGTTTATTTCTCCTATCTGCTATATATCGCATATTTTGTTAGTAACTAGTATTACTTCAGAACAATGAACGTAGTTGATACAAATTACCATCTATCGACAATTAAATTAATTTTTTTTAAGCTTCGACGATAAGTAAACAACAATGAAACAATACAGTGAAATTTTAATCGTATTATATTTAAACCAAGCACTTAGTTAGCCCGCCATATTTGAAATAAAGCAATAAAATAACTGTACATTATATTTTACGTTATATAAATACACTTTTTGGAGTTCGATTTGCATAATTGCTTAAATATATACTATATATAAGCCCGTGGTATGAAAATTTATGGGAGTAAAATCAAAATGGTTACACGAATGCGTTATGTTATGCGTTACGTTCTATTTTCGAATATTTTAGAATATCTCTGAAGTTTCATAATTATATATTTTATAATCGTTCGTAAGGAGTATTTATTAATGGTCTGTCATTATTGAAGTTCATGTTAAATAATTATGTTCTATTTAATTGTCATTGTTTGTCAGTGTCATATATTTTCTCATGTATTTATTTATCGTTCGTAATGAGTAAACTCCAGTCGTGCGTAACATAAATAAAACATAAATAAAAAAGTGCTCCATCAACACTTTTTTATTTATGTTTTTTAGATGATCCCTTGGATACAGTGGATACAGTGCTTTTTCATTGTACCCTATGTCCTTCTGACAATTTGAAAATTTGTATGGAAATTTTCATTATGGACGGGTCGAGTATATTATTATATGTACCTACATATTAATATATATATTCCATTTAGAATAATATATTATCTATTTCAATAAAAGAGTAAAATATTTATGTACAATAAGACTGTTTCGATAAAAAACTTATTAATTTACATATAATAACAAATGAAATTTAGTAATTTAATTCACCTTTAACTAACCACACATGTTTTCAAAAAATAAATATAAAATTTCCAGAAAATCCGGACACTTCTCTGTTACTCCTCTATTCAAATTCTGTCGTCGTTAAGAAAAATTCCTTGTATATATAACTTACTCTTTTCATGGCTTGCTGAACACTTCCTTTACAGACCTAAAGTTAAGAGTCACTTTTTCATAGATCAACACTGGAGAATTATTGAACCTTGATGTTTATTCAACTAGAGACCTACCCCCGGATTCACATGGAGTCGAAATTTTCGAAAATCCTTTCTTAGCGAATGATCACCAAAATAAACCTGTGTTCCAAATTTTAGCTTTTTAGTCTTTGTATTATAGTTTTGTAATTTATTGTTAGAACTAGGCAGTGAATTTTGAATAATCATTCGCGGAATCAGTTCATAATTATGTACATGTACGCTATTTACTTAGCAAACAAAGTCATGCAGTGTATTAGTCTAAACAGTTAAACGCAATTCCCCTAGAACATTATTGAATTAATTTCATTGGCACCTTTGTGTGCGTACATTTTCAACAATTTATAGAATTTTCTATATAATTTCACGATATTTTTTTAAGAAACTCTTTGCTGTTATGCCTATGTAATTTTTCTTGTTAATGGCCTACATAATCAGTATTTTATTGAACATTAAGCGTAGTATCAACGCATTTAGATATGTGTATAGAGTGAGAGCGTTGCCCTGTAGACACGGTCACCTTTTGCGGGTTGAGTGACACCTTGTGTATGCAAAATGTCAACGAACGTTGTCGGGACGAAACCACCTTGCACCCCTTGAAACTTTAATCTTGTAGGATATTTTACTATTTAATTCCGACCGACTTAAAAGTTGCCAAGTTTTAGAGAAGTGGACACAGTAGGTAGATATAATCGAATCCGTGGGAATTTTTTTTTTTTTGGTTACGTTTGCATGTTCGATAGGTATTCAAATTTACATACACACCTAATATCTGGCTTAGTTCGCTCTTTAAGATTGGAAAGCGTCCATAAAAACACTTAGATATGCCAAAAATATTTCAGTACTGGCACGCCTAACTTACAAGGACTCCTCAAACCAAACACAATTTCTTTTATCCATTCGTACTCCATATTTATTATTAATATTATTAATTATAAATAAGAAAATTCACTACTACAGAGAATTGAATTACGGTTTGTTTTGATTCATTAAGTACAGAGTACGTGCTCATGCACTTCAAAGTAGGTAACCTAAACAAAAAAACTACCTAAAACAAACAAATTCGGTTTTCATTTTTCAGTGTTAATAATTTCAGTTTTCAAACAATGCTATTGCCATACGGCCTCAAATTTAAATCAAATTTAAAAAATAACAATTTATTAATACGTATTATTATTATTATTTAAGTTCATGTTTGAATTCTGTCAAACCTAGTAAATAACTAGGCAATCTAAAAATTTAAGTGTTGATTGATGTATGATTTTGCTACTAAATAAATTAATATATAAATAAATGATAATAATAAAATTCTTCATATGGACAAAAAGAATATTACGCAAAATTGAAAAGCAAATTGGTTAAATGTCCCTGAAACGCGGTTTTATGAGTAGTATGAGGTTTAATAAATTTTGTTCCGAGGTGTAATGTAAATTATCGGAAATTCATTACCACGTTCACAGCGAACGTGTTAATCACAAAAATATTTTACTGAAACAAAATTATACACATATAATAATGTGTCTAAACTATCATATGATTTTCTAAATAAACGTAATTATGAGAATACTAATTCGTCCGCGATTTTTTGTTAAGCATTAAAAAATAAAAAAGCAATTTCTCAAAATATACATGTTAGCAACAATTTACTCAATCTTTATTATATTTCCGTCAGACGTTAATTCTTTTTAATATTTTTAGATGATTCCTCTGGAAAAATTCTTTTTTCTGGATGAAGGTACCCTTTGTACTTTTCTGTATCCCTGAAAACCTTTATCATTTCTTCTAATTGTCCCCAAAAGTCAGAAGTTATAGATGAGCCACTTATTATAAAGTATCCAAATCCTAAGTAAAATTTTAAAAATGCAATAGTGAGTTTGTTTCTTTTTGATTTTGGTTTGACAACGACGACATGCTTCATATATCATCTTTGGGGCACGATTGTTAAGCCCGTCACAAATGTAGCTATAATATACATATATTAATATACCGTGCCATAATATATATTACGGTATTCGTTGGTGACGTCATAGAAATATATAATTATTATAGCTGCTTGTGTGGTCACTCCAATATTTGTATAGAAAATATATCGTAATATGCCTTGCTATAATTTGTATTAATACTAGTGGCCCGCTCCCGGCATCGCCCGGGTTCAAAACTATTCTATCTTTTAAGTTGGACCGAATTACACATAGTTACGAAGTTTTATCAAAATCGGTTCAGTAATTTAGGAGTTCATCGATGACACACAATGTGACACGTAATGTTTATTTATATATATATAAAGATAGAGATATATAATAATTACGTGTGTGACGGGCTTTAGGTGTGAGACGAAGAGGGGTGGACAGAAGACAGATGTCATCCGCCAGTGTACCGGAATTGCGGAACTGTTCCAAACGGCGAGTGACAGAGAGGCATTTTCGAGGTTATTATTTTTTATAGAGTAAGGTTAGGGACTCGCCCCGGCTTCACACGCATGCAATTTTGCGAACGTAAGCCTTCCTCATTTAATAGAAATATACTTATCTTTTTATTTATAAAGCAATGTGATCAAAGCGTTGGTATTATTTTTTATAGTGTACTAGCGATCCGCTCCTCATTTATCGCTCTTTCTATTAGGAAAAAACTGTATATAAATCTGTTTAGTTGTTTAAAAGGAGTTAGCGAAGAAGAGATAGCCTCTTATTAAAAATAGAAATCTATACTACTAATATTATAAAGAGGAAAGATTTGATTGTTTGTTTGCATTGAATAGGCTCCGAAATTACTGGACCGATTTGAAAAATTCTTTCACTGCTGGGAAGCTATATTATCAGCGACTAACATAGGCTATATACTATAGATATTATATATTTAATTAAAATTAGTTTTGAATCATAATGTTTTTTACTCAGGTAGTTCTACTTAGGTTTGTTGTACAAGGGCTTTGCGGTCACAGAGTTATTTGGTCGCGTCAAGTGCTTTGTGACTCTATGGGCCGACTCGACCTTACCCATAGCAAATGACGTTATTGTGAGGAAAAAGGTATTAAATAACACTAAACCATATATTTTATGCAATTTACTTGTGTTGTATTCTCTATAGTAATGTTTGTTACAGGAGGCTCTTGTAAACAAGCTAACCCGCGAACTTCCTACCGCCACAGGGAGAATAAAAACCCGTTTCATGCAAAATGTATGAGAAAATGAATTTTCTTAATATTTTTTTTTTCGTGAATATTTTTCCTAAGTTTTATTAGTTATTCTGCTATTCGGGATGGAGACAAATTCAATAAAACAAAGACCATAAAAATCAGTTCATCCGTTCTCGAGTTAAATGATGTAGGTAACTAACACGACTTTCTTTTATATATATATAAAAAAGATGTTAAGAAGGTAATAAAGCCTACCATCTGACCGATCCTTTTGAAAAATTATGTACGGCTATGGCTGAGATGATGATGATATATTTGTACATATGTAACAACAAAAAGAACTAGCTACAATACAGTCTTTATAGAGAGATTGGGGCGTATTCACAAAAAGGTACATAAGTGTATTTTTCGGTACAAGTTTTTCCTTAATTAGGCTAATTAACGCGCCTCGTTAGCTGTATAAAGAAACGTTCTTTGATTTCGGCATGTTAATTTACGGTTTTATCAAAAAAGCGACAGGAAGGTAAGTAGCTTGGATACACCCTATAAATACCAGCAATACCCGAGCTATAGTAAAATACGCCACCGTTCCTAAATACGATAAAGAGACGTTATGTTAATGGAAATGTGTTTCCTTTACTCACATTTCTGTAAAAACACGTAACAATTGTTCAACTAGAAATATCACTGAGCGCATGTCGGTGATGTTGGAATTTTTGTTTAATGTTTGATGCTCTTGTTAACTGAAAACTATCTCTCCGGTTACAATAACTTTGAAACAGAAGCCGAGAAAACGTTGGTATTATTTACACACTGTGAGCGAGCAAATTAACGGTATTATTTAAAATTTTGTTAGGTCACGTGTAATACAAAATGTGCATAACTGTCTTTTATCTATTATCTTATCTTAACATGTACCTACTAGGTATTCAATCTTGATTGCTCATAATATATTATACCGGCATTGAATTTTTTATTTTTAGATGATTCCTCGAGAAAAGTACTTTTTTCTCGTGTAAGACTAAAATTGGTTTTTTTTGGCACTTTTTTGAGAGTGCATTTTGAGAAATGGGTATTTATCAAAAAAGCCTTCTCATCGGTAGGTACTCACAATCAATCACTCAGTAAATGCTGTATCGGTAGGTAGGTACTGTATCGTTAATTTGAGGAAAAAATAATTCTCTAACTAGAAAAGGCCCTTACCTTCAAGTTGATTATTAGTAATTACAATACTTATGTTTCTACATTTATTTGTTTTTCTCTTGCTTTTATTTTTGTGTGATTCTTACCTTTTTGTATGTTTTCTCCAAGCTATAATAGTCTGTAGTGAGTTGTTATTTATTATATGTTTTAGTAATTTAGTGGAAACTTTGCTGATTTATGTTTTTCTTGTATGTATATGTATAATGTGTAGCGAGATATTGTATGTTTCCCTAATATAAATAAAATAAAATAAATCAATTTTGATAAAATCGAGTTTTATATTTTCTTCTCCTTTCTGCGCACTTTGTCGACTTATATGGCTTACCTTTCATGCACGTAACCGTTTAGAATAAAATCAATGCTGACGTATGTTATATTAAATTAAATATTGCAAATCAATAAAATCCTACTACAATAGAGTTTTTAGACACATTAACACGCAGATGCTATATCACGCGTCTTAAATAGTTTGGAGAAATATTTTTTTAAATCTATAATATTATATTATAATACTATTATTATTATTATTATTATTGATTCGATAGTTTTACATTACTATTATTATACACAAGAAAATTAAATTAAGTGACCTTGATTTTATTAGATTTTATGCATTATTTCAAGCACCTTTTGTCAACCGTGAACGTGCAAAAAAGGCTAAAACCTTCAAGTGCTTTCACTTGAGATGAGGACAATGATTCGTAAAAGTGTTTTGAAATATGATCCAACTTACATCACCGATTCTAAAAAGGTTTCTATGTGTTGTCATTGAACTACGAGTAATTGTAGATTAACGCCCCATTGTTGCAAGTTATATATAACTTATAAGATAATTTCGCTTCAGGATTTGGCTTAGAAATAAGTTTTTCTTTTAATTATAGAATGAAGATGAATATTTGGATTCAATTCGCAATGCGTTGGAATTTTTAGCTAAAAAGGATTCCGTAGGCTTCAAATAGAGACCTCAGTCGTCCGTGCTGTTTTAATTAAACATTATAATTACACATGAATAACAATCGCATACGTGAATTATGTAGGTACCTGAAAATGTGAAATCTCATATTTGTACAGATGTTTAAAGGAATGCATTATTAATTTATTTAATATAAAAAACAATGTCTTATGTGATTCCACAATATGAGAATTGTTTGTCGTTATCCTTTCCTTGTTAGTACAAGGGACGTAGATGCGCTGAGCTGTGTGAGGCAGAAATATGAGATGTGCGTGAACAAGGTCGACAGGATGGCATTTGTCCTTGGATAGAGGACGGTGACTCACCGAGAGGCTGATGTAAGGCAGCATGAGCATCGCAGTCCGCACATATAGTGGAACGGAGCATTCTCTCGCGTTGAAGTCGCCGTAAAAGTTGTAGATGTTGAGGAGTGAATACTGTCCCCGACCGTTCGCCAACAAGAAGCACGTCTCCGGCCTCCCACCACGCTTGTTCTCGTAGTGTCCCATCCCGATTGAATAGCCCCATATCTTTGTAACCCTCGGGCGGGCTCAGAGCGCCAGGCTCTGGCTCCTGATAGCGTTCGCAGGTTCCGCATCCCGTGCATTCCTCGCCTTCGCCCTCGTCAGAGTAACCACATTCGTCGCGGACGACAATAATGTAGTCAGCCTCGAAAAATTCATTAGCGGTCTCGTCGAAGACCACTCTATTTTTTTTAGATTTATGGTTACCCTTTTTGAGAGAGGATTTTAAATTTTCGTGATCCTTATTGTGGCGCGAGTCACGGGCCGCGCGGTCGCCGCGCATCGTCGCGAGTGTTCGCCGCGCGTGCGATAGGCAGAATGTCGAGCGAGCGAGAGTGGGTTTAACTCGGCGTAGAGACGAAGCAGAGCAGTAAGCGGTTGCCGGATAGACGACTGCAGCGCCGCACCGCCCTGCCCTGCCCTATCGATCGGCACTGCCGCCTCCCGCCGCGCCATCGCCTCAGCCGGCTCCCGCCCGCGCCGCCGTCCTATACCCTCAGACCATTCTCAGAGTCTCTGACCAGTCAGAACACTACCACTACCATACTGACTGGTACAGTCCGCCACAATTTATATTTCCCTTCACCAAGAAAATACTATAGGTAATCAATGACAGGTAATCGTGAACGAGCCGTGTTTGTAGGTATATTAAAAAAAATTCAAAATAGGGTATATTAAATTTAAAAAAAAAAAAAAAATTGTCTTGTGCTATTATTTATGTTAATAAGGTGAAAAAAGGTACAACTAACTAATTATAATGTAACTCCCCACATTCCATTGAGACCATTCTATCTAAGAGCTCAAATAAGCGATATATGCTGTATGTTGCTGAGAAAATACTTGATGATGCAGCATCAGGTCAAGATTACCATGTCTTGGAAATACGACCATATATTTTAAATTAATCAAAGCTGTGGAAATCAGTGAGATCCCTTCGTCAACTAAGAAATGAGGTAATGATTTTCAAACGCCTGAACAGATCTTCATAAATTGTAGCTAAAAACCATCTCGATCGCGTCTCTTTTAAGCAAAAACCAACCAACAAAAACAACAGGATCTAAATCGGTCCATCCGTTTTGGAGTATACACAGGTTAAATTTATAAAACCCCTCTTTTGCGTCGGGCTTTAAAAAGCGTACTTCGCATATACATCGCTTGTATTGTTTATACTTAACGTATACAAGGCCTCGTGCCTTGTAACCCACGAAAGAACCGTTTATAGCGCTTCTCGGCGCTATGTAGGAAGTTCCGGCTTACTGGATGACGAAGTCCCTCCACATACTGTCTGGGCTTGCAGGAAGGACTTGATTGGTGGGAGAAACTTCAGGTAATCAGTTAATTGTCCAGTTAATCAGCCAGGAATTATCTTTTACAGAAGAGACCCTACGGTGTTATATCAATGACAACACACACACACTGCTTGAAGAAATAATATAACGTTTCCCCGGACTAATAGGTCAACGGCTACATGAGCCTCATGACCTACTGCCCCTCTCATTTTACCAGAGAAAGGCTAGGCAGCCATCACTGCCTAACAAAGACAATTTCTGGCATTACATGTCGAGTACAAACGGATTCGATGCAAGCGAGTTCTCTAATATTTGTCAACTCTTACCCATTTCCCGAAATTCAAACATGATCTAAATAGCATGAGCAAAGTAAAGAGGCTGACAACTAACAATTATTTTATAAATCGGCAGCTCAGCAAGACTTCGGCACCCATTTCCTCGCTGCCCGATATTGCAAGTAAACATTGGCTATGCTGCCGTAGATAGAGGGCTGAGATATTTATTTATTTATTTTCATGTAAAACATACAGTGACTTCTTTCTTTGTGGATGTACCTACATTTGTTAACTCTTTGACGTAAAAACTACTGAACGAATTTTGAGGAAATTTAGCACGCAGTTAAATGGATTAAATTACAGGTTTATTTTTATCCTGAAAAAATATTAGGTTCCTTAGATTCCAGTTACAACTGTTATAACTGTATTGAAATACATCTGAAGGGACAGTATCCGCGCGATGAAATTTTAAAATGAAATAATAAACAGCGGATAAAAAAAAGGCATTTAGATGAACAACTCATCAGAACACTTTCCTTTACACAGGCGACTCACAGATACGAGTATGTATACATTTCTTATGATATCCAAGGATTTTTATACCAGGCGTTGTGTTTCTATAGATGTATTTCTATATTCGGTTCTGTAAGGAGTCAGTGGATTCTCCAGAATTTTATGCCTCTATTCTTCCCCGTGTTAGGAATTAATTAAATATTAAAATACAGAAGATTACTTTTGATAACTAGCCCGATCTATAACTCAATTATTATAATATTTATTTCTTCGCATGTGTTGATTTCTCTAATGACTTACTTTTTAAATTAAATAGTTGTTATTTAAATTTAATTTTTAAAGTGTTAGATCTGTTCATTGCGATAAATAAATCATATCCCAAAACTTTTTCTTGTCAATTTGCGGTTTTTATTTTATTTTATTGAATTTATTGGAGTTTCACTCCATTTGCATATAATATAAGCCCGTGGTATGACCAAATTTTGGGAGAAAAATCAAAATTGTCACATGGAATGCGAATGCGAATGCGTTACGTTGTATTTTTTGAATATTTTAGGATATCTGAAGTTTCAGAAATATTGCGCCATCTAATTTAAATTTTATCTTTCGTAAGGAGTATTATTCCCCCCGGGGTAATTTATTTTGTAACAAATATTAACAACAACATATTATATTATTGTTGCTAAATCATAAAGTTTGTTAAAATGTATCTCGACCAATTACTAGGGGGGATGGTACTAGGGGGGACCCCTAACTTAATCAGGGTCTTTATTTACCTTTTTTTTATTACTAGTTTGTTTTATTTAGTTTTCTTACTACTTCTTCTACAATAATAAATAAATTAATAACCGTAATGTCTCTGTTGTAATATTTTCCATATTACAATAACAGAGGCCGCATGAAGAAGTTTTCGACCCTTGACACGAGAGGGCGCTATCGATGACATTCCAATCCATGTTCGAATGTAACAGATGACGCCATTAGAGGCTTTACATTATTTTAAATAATAAATTCGATCAGCAAACGTTTTTGTAGACAGTCTAAAAATATATAAATACACGTGCAAACCTCTCGCTGGTCCAATATTTTATATGGATACCTACAGGATACCTATGATTTGAGGCGTAAGAACTAGCATTTAATTCGTGTTCTGTGATCTTTATGTTAGTTTGTCTGTGGTGTTCAATCGATAATTTTAGTTCATTCTTTTATTGATTGTTGCCAATTTGTGGGGAATTCCCCAAATTGCGAGGAATCTCATCTAAAGATGAGATCACACAAAATCCCCAATAAATTGGGGATTTTGTGTGGACTGCCACTATGCGGGAAAAATTTGAGTATTTTAACATTTACTTCAGTGCCGTGAGTTCCGAACGTGGTTTTTTTTTTCCAGGCGATTCCAGGAGCAACCAGCATGCTTGAGATCCTACCTAGGGGACTGAAGCTTAATATTATATATAGGTACAATTTGTATAACTTAATTTTAGACATAGATCAGTTGTCAATTTATTAATCATTTAGCTGTTTCACGCGACTTGGTTGCGTAACTTTATAAAATATAGCCTAATAGCTGGTGTCCGCAACTTCGTCCGCGATGAACGTTGAAAAGTACTCTATGTCCTTTCTGGTGTCCCAGACAACGTTTATGCAAAATTTCATGGTGATCAGTTCAGTAGTTTTTGCGTGACAACATTCATACATACATTACTGGCGTTAATTATAAAAATTAATTTACAATTACCAAGTAAACATTAGCTTATTAATTATAATGCAAATACTACAGATGTAGTAAGAAACTTCAGTGACTTAAAAAAAACAAAAAAAATAGAAATCGCCTCCCTTTAATAACTTCTAAAGGGTACCTATTAAAAGTTTAATAATTGTTTTAAATTGAAAATTTTTTTGTTAAAAACTTGCTTAAAATTTCATCAACCAAATAAAATGTTAACAACAAGCAAACAAACACAAACAAATAATAAATAAAAATAAATTATTTAGTTTTCATTGAAGAAGTTTTTTTTGGGTCGTTGTTCTCCCCAAATTCGGGGAATTTGAATTTTTTAGGGAAATTGAATAATCGACATTGGCAACACTGATAGAGTTAATTTTGTTTCATTCAGTCAAATGTCAAACAGTAAAATTAGTAAAAGCATAAAAATAACCTCTATAAAGTAAGTTATAACTTAAAATTATAAATTAAAATAGTTGATTCTATTAAGTTAAGTATTAACAAGTAAGTTTTCGTTTTGATAGCATATGTATTTTTGTAGGTACTTATGTATGGCCGGCCTTTACCATACATCATTCAGTGGTAAAATGCTTCCTTAAAATTTATGTAAGTACATACAATACAATTACAATAAATAATATTATTTATATGATTTTTGAGTTTAACTTACATAAATGTTTAAAAGCCCATTCACACACGTGATCTCACCGTCAAGCCATAGACGCTGCTGACGAAATTTTAACGTAACAAGTAAAAAACGAAATTATAGAAAATAGTCACAAGGTGCATTTGCCAATCTTTCTATGGAGCTAAAAATGGAAGACCAATACCTATATATTTTTTATTTTATCTTACAAGTTTGCAACACCTATGTCGTTGCTTGTGCTATAGGCGACAGTAGCCAGTTAGCCACCTAACATCAAATGGACTTTAAAATAAAAAAATAAAAAATTTAAAACGAGCAAAGCAATATTAATAAACTGTCATCTCAACATGTTAATATAAATATGTTAAATATGTTGGTTGAGAGGTATATTGATAGTTTTGTGAACTCCTGTTATGCAAGTTACTTAGGGCCTCTTTCATCATCTCTAAGTAAAGTGTCAAGTAGGCTAACCGCTATTTAGTCACCGGTCACCGGGAATGATGGAGCTGATATACCTTTGTTTGTACGGTAAAAGTCCCAAACATTAAAAAGAAAATAATAAAAAAAATCGCCTATGGAAGTATGCAGTAAACCAAGTGCATAATTTAATAAAACATAAAATTATTTCTAAAAGTAACTAATCAACACTTTACTTTTAGTTGGTGAAAGAGGCCCTTAGTCTCTCTCCTATTTCATTTGTACTTTTATATGTATTTAATTATTTTAATTTCTTTTCAGCAGTACACTTTAATGTACCTAAACAAGACAATTCTCACCGTGTTTTCATCTTACATATTAGGTATGTATAGTTCGCACGGTGGATATAGATCTCTGGGCAAAAGTAGAAGGGCCATGCGCAGGTGCAGTATTCAATTTGTAGCTCTGTTTGTTTGACAAGCGGAGGATAGAGGAGAACAGGAGTGTTATTGGTAGACCAGTCGTTCTTCCCCTTCCGCATTGCGTTCGCGCGTCTCGTGTCTCTTGGGTATTTATTGTTTTATCGTATTAGTACTACGTCATAGTGATGATTTAATGGAAGGAATATCAACACTGTCTGTGATGATTTCTTTATTTTTCCATTTTATTGAATATCTTTTTTTTTTATTTTTCTAAAATACTAGCAAGATAAGTCACGAGGATAAAACTGGTGTTATTATATGTTAAGTTAGTAAGGTGCAAAAAATATGAAATAAATAAGAAAAAAAATTTCATTTCCCTTAGCAATTTTGTGCGCAATTGTACACATGCGCCAATTGACCCCACTAGTTTCGCAGACCGATCTTAATAGAATGTGCGACCTATATACTAAAGAATTTATAAAGTAAATAAAATTTTCATTACTAATCATTTTATATATACCAATTTCTTGTTTACAGGTTTGGAAACTTTTGGTGCTCAAAGAACTAATCATCATAATAATTCAAAAATACAAACCACATATATATAATATATATTGCCAATTGTCACTGCTCATACCTGTTCATTCTATTACACCAGAACTGTGCTCATGGGCCTGCAGTTGACTGCACTCTATATTTTGTGGTTCTCATAAAAATGTCAGCTTAATATCAGCTTTCTTTGGATTGTAAGTAGCATTTCTTTTTCTTCTTCTTCTTTACATTACATTGGTATAAATCTCATATAAGTCCCCCACCGCATCTGTCTGTTTGTCCCTCCGCATGTACGCTTAGATCTTTTAATACGCAACGGATTTTAATGCGGTTTTCACTAATGGAAGGAGCGTTAAACGAGGAAGGTTATACTATATTATTTATACTAGCTGGTGTTCGCGACTTTGTCCGCGTTGTAAAATAAAAAAATATAACAGTTGATAGCGCCATCTATCTACCGTGGAGCGGGCCGCTAAAAATATCACCAAGCAGTTCTATCCGAATCCGATAGATTGGCGTGCCCCTATCTATCCTTCTGGGATATGGCTGTTCACAGTTCACATGGCTGACTCTTCACCTAATTCTATTTTAAACTACAATAGATAGATGGCGGGTTGCTAATTATAATATATCTTATAATATATTAACTAGTTAAATTTCTCAATGAGTGTAACTTTGAAAATTTTTAAATTAACTTTACTTAGCTTTTAGGTACCTCCCAATACTAAGAATACAGACATACTATCAATGCAACTGACGTACTCCGCCTGAACAGAATTTTCTTTGGCTCTGATGCCTGTCTTACTAATTTACATAAACGTTTGAGTGCTGTTTTGTTTCCTAAATTAATTTCCTAAATATTTAAATCCTATCCCGTTGTTATTGACTATCTTACCATTCCAATCATCTTTTGCTTCGTCTCTGCTCTGCTTAAAAAAAAATCATGTTTGAATATACATGTTTTTAACTAATATTTGTTTCGAAAAATTAAATTTCAGATTTCAAAACAATGCAATCCGTCGAGAGAACGTGCTATTAACGAATATATGACAGTTGATGTTGAATAATATTTGCATACTACAACACACCTGACTAGCAGATAAATTTTCTGGCGAGATTAGTGTTCTGATGTGCACCCAGGACACTATAAATTACTTTGTCACATTACTCAAAAGCGACATTAATGACATTAATTAGTCAAGAGATTAGTAATGAGATTTGAAGCACAACGTAAAATGTTTTGTACACTTGATTTTTGTCACTTTCAAAATGTCAATATTTCTTTGAAAGTAGGTATTTATCAAACACTCAGTATTACAGTAACAGTAGGCGTGCTTGGATCCTGCGCTGGATAGCCGTGGCGGGGCACTGATGACGTGTCCCCGCGACCCCGCCCATCTACGGCCGCGTCTAAAAGTCGTAGGTACGAATCCGGCATAACCCCGGAAAAAATAGAACTAATATAGGGAGGTGCACATAGCGGATTTTAGTCTGCTTTAAGCGCTTAAGAGTAACGTACCTATGCAGGATGAAGCTTGAAATCGATTGCACAATATTTTGTACAAACGATGTTTTCCACACTTTGCAAATTATTTTTCTTTACGTGAACATAATCAGTCGTCTGCGCTTGCCCTAAAAGTGAAGTAAACGTTTGCTTGTATGATTCCAAGATGTGATATTGCATATGTGTATACTAATGCTCAAATAAACAAAAGTTTTGAAGAAAACGTTTTATTTAGTCACCATTAATTTAATTATCTTGTAGGAAGCTAAATGTGATGATGCTAAATGTGGAGTTACTCGAGCGTCGTCGGGACTTATTGGATTTTGAAAATTAGATAGTAGAAAGAACATAAGGTTATATTATGGTATACCTTTTCACCGGTGGTGCTATTTTGAAATACTCGAGTGCGTCAGATTTTCATACCAACGGTTCAGCTTAAATTCTTAATAGTGGTGATTCATAATATTTGGAAGTTTTTTCTTAATCTGACGATTTGAAAAACAAAATTTTTCAATATTTTTTTAAATCACTGAATGTGACAAATACAATGTTCATAAAATAGCATTCTAATAAAAACAAATAAAGCATTTTTTTATTATTTCCGAAGTTAATTTTACAATTTTTTGAGGATATTTTGTCAACAAAACACACACTTTAAAATACCATCACTCGTAACAGATATTACCTAAGTTTTTAAAATTTAATTCGTAGATCATGTAGACACTAATTTTAGAAACTTACCTACTGTACGCTAATAATATAAATATATTGATTTCAACACCCAACTCAACTCAAGCAAGAAATATCCATTATCAATATTATATTATTTTACCTATTTTCCAATTTTGAGCTGGGACAAGTTTTTCTAAGTTGATACGAATTCATGAAACCTCCAGATTTAAACTCCTACTTATTAACCCCAATCAATAGTATTATTTATGAGCCAGTATTATCAGTGTTTTATTTATTGTGTGAATGAATATAATGATTAATTTTCGCTGTACAAAGAACAGAAGAAAATAATTGCTAAAGATTCTCTAGTCGAAATGGTGCAGCAGAAATCACATAAAGCGCCATCTAGTGGTCAGTAGCATAATTAATAATTGCAACACTGAAGTTGAATTCGATAATGTCTACACACTACATAATATCTAAAAATGTATTATTTTTTACTATCTTAAAAAATTACGAAACAGCTTACTTTTAGAACAAAAATGACTTCACAAAAACAGAAATATCTCAAATTTAATTCTAAAATAATATCACGAAAAATTACTAAAAGTTACACTTTTGATTATACTTTTCTTGAATGAAAATTTACGGAAATCGTATGTTTTTTTTATTAGCCGTGTAATTCAATATTTCTATAAGTTTGTCTCATATAATTTTATTAATATCTCGCTTTGATGTTTTGAATGTTTTGAACGAGAAAAAAAAAACAATTGTATGCTTTTTTGAAAAAAATTTTTTTTTTAATGTAACGTTTTTTTCTTGTGTGGTTGTTTAGTAGTGGCAGGGCTCACTGCGTTCCTCCGAGATGGTCAGCGTACCTCCACTTTCGGGTACGCCGAAGTTTCGACATAGTGCAAGCTTCCCTGTGTTGGACAGCCGTTTCTGATGTGATGTTACATCGTTCCCGCGACCTCGCCTATCTACAGCCGTGCTAGAAAGTCGTTGGGTTTCAGCCGGCAGGTGTCCGGCATAATTCCGCAGCAGCCGATACTATATACCGGGTTTAAAAAGGGCACACTGCGTAAATTGGGCAGCATGTGTTGTGGTATATAACGCCACCCTTATCGGGTAATTATAGCATGTGTGCTGTTGTGTTTTGATCTGTAAGTTAGGATTGCCAGCAAAGTTCCCTATACTATATTATCACCCTATCCTAATCCCCTCATTATCCTCTATTCTACTTAGGTTGGCAACACACCTATGGTGTTTCTTGTGCTAATAAATAGGCCATCTCCCATCAAGTGGTTTATCAGCCTACCTAATGATCATTACATTAAAAAATGACATATGAAACTCATCATGTCATTAAAAAATGGCCGTTGTAATTAGTTCAAATATAGCGATTATTCGGTAACAAACATATGCATTGTGATTAGTGGCGTCTATTCGTGAGTGTCATGATCGTATGATTACAACTGAAACATGTATCCAGCCTTGAATAGTATTCAATGAATTGAGCTCTGGATCGTGAAGAGATAAAAAATCCTCTATTCCCGATCCCTGAAGAATACCGACGAATCTGCTGATGTCATCTTTTTCTGAGATGATTTAAATATCACAGCCCAAACTCCAACTGAAAAATATAAATTTCACTTATATTATACCTATCTATTGTATCATTTCTTACTGCGTCTGTCTTCATTCATCGCGGGACTATACTTATGAGATGTATTTGTTTTACCAATTCTGATACCTATTTATTCCGAACTCTTCGAGGTAGTAATTTTGTCAGAAGGAAAAGTAATCTTGCGGCTCTGCAGGCGAAGGATTCAAGTGAAATGGTGAAGAGAAGTAGGTAAATGGTGTTTGCAAGACTCTCCTCTCTCACTGACCACAAAAAGACCGAAATAAATGCAGTCAGGTCCTGGATCATATTATTTGTTATCGATTTTACGAAACATCTAAATTTATGGAAAATAATTAAGCCATAAATAAAAATTTCAAAATCTTTAATTTTCGTTATCCAAATAATAATTCTTATTGTGCATACTATAAGTTTAAGCTAACTCATAAGTAGATAATGAGACCACACTTGTCGATAGAGTGCATTTATTGCATTGTTTGCATGAATGCTATATTATATATGGTCTCGACTTGTCTTCGCAGAACTAAGGTGAGACCGGAATGCACCGCCGGTGGCCAAGTGCACTCATTATTAAATAACTAGTCAGCAGATTCTTGTGAGTCACATACTCGTTATGAATTTAATGTATTTAGTTTCAGATAAATAACTTATGGTCCGAATTAATAATCATTAAAGAAATGTTCTGACGTCAAGCTGTTAAATATGTATCTTTTATTATTTTCGACATATTTAATAAACATCAGAAAAATTATTCAGAACCTTCACTGGAAAATTATTCGACTATTTGGTCATTTTCTCATCATATAATTTACCGGCTCCAGCGGCCAAAAGTAGAGTTTAGTTTAGATGCAACAAAATACATACTTAAATGGTTCCAATAAAACGCGTTAATTTTTTACACCACTTTCTGCCTTTCTTATTAACTATGATCATACAAGCAAGCGACTACAAATTTAAGTAAAGTGGACGTCGTTGTGAACCAAAAACCTATTATTATTATGTTTTCTACTTAGTAGTATTCCAACGTGACCTCATTACTAGAAAATTCCATGAAATAGATCAATCACTTCCTTTAAGAGAAATGCTTAGTTAGTTAAGTATCTGTTAATAAAGAAGATCTGTCGCGAAAATAGAGCATTGGTTCTATGTTCTATTTTCATAAGAAATCACCGATTCCGTACTTCCTTCAACAGACCCATTTTATTTTTAGTTATGTGTTAATGATGAAGATGTGTCGCAAAAATAGAGTCAATGTTATAATAAATGTCACAAAGGTGGACTAGGAAATAATAAGACAAGCGAATTTAATTGTAAATTATTAAATTTGCGAGAAACTTTTGTGTAGGTCGATTTGGGATTTTGCCCAAACTTTCGGATTGGGCTGTCAAGGACTATCCTCAAATCACTATATTCAATAATAGTAACGTAATACGCAAGATACATAAGTAACAACACTTAATTCAATAAGAATATAATAATACGTCTTAAGAGACACTTAAAGTTTTGGAAATCATTTGGGCATTTTGTGATACGCTCTTATCACCATTTTTCTCTAACATTGTCTACGCGTCAAGTCAAAGCTAGTTATTATATTATTATGTGGTTGTATTTGTCCGTACCTGATGCCTTTGTTATTTTTTCGTCCACCACATATTTGATTGTCCAAATTGTAAACATTCATGTCTTGGTGAATAGCTTATAGGGTTTATATTGGTGGCGATATAACTGATGCGGCGACTGGAGATCATCAGCTCGAAAACTATTAATATTCGTAAAACCTTGAACTGTACCTAAGTTAAAAATGTTTTGGAGCAATACACATACATATTAATAAACAACAGATAATAGCAGACAGGTGGGCTAAAATGTGATTCATATACAAAAAGAAATCCTTAATAATACCTATATTAAAGGATTTCTATCGCCGCAGCAGATATTCCGTAACCATTTCTAATCTTTAATTATATAAAAATTTTGCTTCCACAAAACTCAAAATTAGCTAAAATGGATTGACTTGAAATTTTTTACATGACATTGCATTTTTATAGAAGAGTGTTTTGAAAATTAGGTATATCGGAGCATCACTTGGTAGGCTTCACCGATTTTGCTGTTATTTTTTGTTGTATGTATGAAAGAAAATTTTTGGAAAAGCCACGAGGAAAATCCAGTGACTCTTAAATACATATAAGAATACATAGGAATAAATCTATGGAAAAATCGGAAAATGTGCCAGGTGTTTCTGTATGACATTAACAGACAGCGTCTGTCGGGTCAATTAGTTTCTAATAAAATACACAAACTAAACAGCTGAGGAATGAGTGTACAATTCTTGATTGAAGCGTACAACAACAATTGAATTTTCCTGATTTTACAGCGAGTCTACAGGATCTTTTTTTACAAGTCGGAACCTCGGATAAAATAAGAACTAAAGATTGAGCCTTGTGGACGCCCGAGTGAAGCTGGTAATTCAGTCAAACTACGCTTCGCCTCATTAAATTATTTACTAGTGTAAATACTCAATTGTGTGGTGAAAAGGTGTAAAAATCAGGATGGAATCACATTTTACACGTGAGTAAAATTTATAAAAATTGAGGTTATAACTTGGAACACAAAATCTTAATACAATAAACGGTCTACGAACATATGTTTATAAAACCAGCTTCACTGTGTTCAATAACTATTTCAATAAAAATTCTTCTTGAAATACTTCGAGACATTATTGAGAATTGAATTGTCAAAATGCTAAGAATTATTTTTTTCGTTTAAACTTAAAATGCTCTCGGGCCTTAGTCAAAGTAACAATTAAAATGTATGGGATGTATCACGTGATTTAGCGACGGTATATGTCAATCTTATTCATTTTATTGTTTTCAATCTTCGTTATCGTTTTAAATTGTTACTTTGACAAGGGCCCCTTGTTATTCACCGCTCAAATGAGGGTGAACAATACTGTAATATTGTATTATAATAACGTTCACATTTTGTTCACAAAAATGTTAACTAAAACTGTGGTAGTGTAGGTTAAAAAAATATACTAACGTCTCAAAGTCATCTCAAGTTAAAAAAATGTATATTAAACTCCTTTGCTGTCTAGATAAAAAATGTTTTTTTATTAAAAATGCTCAATTTCCAATTATTCAGATTTGGCACCGGGCGTTAATAGTGTGTATATATTATAATACGCGTTCGGTCGCCATGGCAACTAAATTTTACACCACCACCACCAGTTACAAAATTGGATTATTATTTTTTTGTAATTATTTAAATCGCGACCAGTTATATCAACCAAATTTCGCAAATAGTTCCTATTAGTTTAATGAACTATTAAATAATTTCGTTTATTTTTTTCATAAGATATATTAGCTTTTTCAAAGATTAACGTAAATTTGAATTTTTTATCTTACTAATGGCCATTTGAGAAGTTCTCTGATAGTTCCTGAAAAATACTTTTTCACTCGCTACGACCAACAATTGTTAACAAAAAGCTCATAAAAATGTGATTTTGGAACTGACTGCGAATGTTAGTTGCTATAGCTGTCAAAAACAGGATATGGTCAAATTCAATAGCATGATCGCTTCACTGGCGCGTAAGCAGTAATTGAGGCTGTATTACAAGATCTGGTTTCCATTGTTATTGATCAACTAGCAGTTGCACGCGACTTCATCCGCGTAACTTTATAAAATATAGCCTGTGTTACTCGCTGATAATATAACTTCCCAACAGTGAAAAAACTTTTCAAATGGGTCCAGTAGTTTCGGAGCCTATTAAATGCAAACAAACAAACAATCAAATCGTTCCTCTTTATAATATTAGTATAGATTAGTTTACAGTGAATATTGCAATATAATCTGTTTTATACATGTATATCTACTGTCTCTTGAAGTAGGTAAAGTGCAGTAGATAAAAGGCTCCAGGGTTTTCAAATATTTCTACGAAATGTATGGTTCAGGATATGTAATAGTCTGATCGAATCGTCATAAATGTCCTATATTTTCTTCATATAAGTTAAAAAAAAACCTTGTCAAGATTTTAGGATGACAGATCACTGAGAAACTTGAATCCATTGCCCAATCTCCTTAAAACCTTACCTCCTATCCTGTTTGCTAATTGTGTTGTTGTTGTTTGTTGATTGTTGTTGTTTTTTTGGTTACTGTAGGTGGCCCTAACAGTTAATCAATCCTATACCATAACAAATCAATTATATTTAACAAGTTGCTTAATAACCCGTAGAAAAATCCGAGATCACGTTACAAAACATTAAACTAAGTTGGAAACTTAACCTGCTTTGAATTATAGAAAGTTTTAATTAACATTATGAAAGGCAGTATTGATTACTTTTCATTACTTACTAATCAATTTTTGTATTACATATTAATTTGGCATTAGATATCAATTTTTGTCCTATATTAATAACTAGTGACAACGATATCGCACGGACATTTTAACCAAATTTTTCCTCATAAACCTTCGTCAGACTTCAACGAAAAAAAGATATAAGTAGCCAAATCGGATCAGCCGTTTTCGAGTTTTACGCTTAGCAACACATTTCCCTAAAAGTGAATTCATTTTTATTTATATACCTAGATAGAATTTTGTATTATTTCCCAAAACTCTCTCAGATATATTTGTTACACATTATTTTTTAACGATAGATAATAAATCATCGAGGATAATCATGAAATATATTTTACTTTTTGCTACAGACTTTTACTTTTACTTTTTGCTACAACTTTTTAACAATATAAGATGTTGATATGCAGTGCTAATCCACAATCGCAATGCTTCGCTCCGGACAGCTGTCTTAACATGTCACTAGTTGATAATAGTTATCGTGTAGAATATTCCCATGTATAACGGCATTATCGTCATTACACTTGTGCTACCTTACATGACTGAGTGAAAAATTAATGAAACAAGGACTTTACATTACAAAACTTTATTAGAAAAATTTTTGGATCTGTGGAATGTCATTAGGAACCAAGGATTTTACATTAAAACTTATTAGAAAAATTACGAAAATAAGAAATACGAAAAATCTTCTTTGTAGATCCGCTTATCCGTGGTGACCTGAAAGGAAGAAATAAATCCATTAAATTAACAAATAAACAATGCAGTTACAGCTATAATGTCACATACTCTTATTAAATCAGAAATACATACCTACATTGTATACAGTGTAAAACAGTGAAGTGAAAATAATGCAACATATACATTGTATACAGTGACAAAATGCAAAATAATACAGGAATTTCATAGTGAAAACATTTTCTTCCGACGCGACGTTATGACATCAGAAGAGTCAACAAAGCTGGCTGTGATATGTGCGAAGCAAAACCATTTCACGACCACTTTGCTGGCTCCCCTACTGCCTTGCTCTACAGCTTCTGAGATCTTGAACAGTCTTCTGAGCCCAAATCAATGTTGTCTGAACAAACATGTCGCTCATCAAAGCTGGCTGTGATATGGACAATGAACGCATATCACAACCACTTTGTGAGCGACATGCCGTTCTTTTTGATTCGGCTCTATCTCTTCGGCTGTGTAGCTTAACCGTGGAACTATCGCACAGCCCAACTCGTCAAAAATGGCTGTGATATGTATATAATAACTACAAGGCACAACCATTTTTACGAGGGGGCCATGGATTCACGTTGATGCTGAAAACAACATTGTAAAACACTGTAAAAGGCGCAAATATCTCTTTAAACCGACCACATCAAAGTGGCTGTGATATGAAGACAATAATACATTTCACTGCCGCTTTGACAGGCTAGGCCCGAGAACTTATGTTTCTGCATTATTAGAGGATACGGGCCGTGGCAGCAGACGAACGGTGTTCAAAATGAGTCCATGCTCATCAAAGCTGGCTGTGATAGTTGCTCAATGATCTATGACCAACCGACTTTGATGGCAAGGCCACATTTATCTTCTATACATCCTGTAAAGGTCACAAATAAACATTCACAAGGAAAAACATACAATAAAATAATCACACGATTGACACAATGCAGTAAGCCTCAAATGCAGGCAAAATATAAAACAAACACAAAATACAAAAGTATACAATATACAAAAATAGTACAAATATACAGTATAGAAATTGTTATAGTAATAAAAAACAATATGCATAAGTACCTACTTACTTACTTAAATGACATACGTATTTATACACCACAGCAAAAAAAGTTATAAATTTGATAGACAAATAAAATATAAGGGTACACAATTAAATAGCCGTTATAAATACTTCTTATACATGGCTCATTAACAAATAAGTAAATAATATAGTAAACATAATTAATAATTAACTAATATTATAACAACATAAAGGAAATTTTACAAGAATTGAAGTACATACGTGGGTGGGTACATGAAATAAATTTTGGGTACAGTTAATTACGTAAAGTTATCATATATAGTATTAATATTACTTCTGTTAAGTTGATCAGTTCAAATCTAATATGAAAATCGAGATATTTCTCGATTATTATTTAGAACGAAACCTTAGAAGAACGAGAAACTTAAACTACTTACTTTAGCAAGTTTTTACCTGTTAGAAGTTTTTTGATAGAAAATTATCGAATTTTCACTATATTTTGTATTTGAAGAATTCTTTCCAAAAAAATCTCAATTATTTGAAATAATACTCTATTACAAAATAAATAATTGTTTTTGTATCAATTTTAGCTTTATAAACAACCAACTGAAAATCTGCCTAATTTCTTACAAAAGAAATAGCGAGCAATTTCAATTGCATTAGATGTTGTTACGTATCCTTATCATGTATCCATGTGTCAAGAAATTATTTTAAAAATTTACAATGCCCATTGCTATTCAGTCTCCATAACATATAATGAACAACATGCGTCACCTAATATGACATGAAAAAAATATGAATTTATTTTTCATAATTTTAAATGTGTAAACATGTCTATGATAATTAAAATATAATTAGGTAAATTTCATGTTGGATTTCTATGAATGTAAGTCTGAATTAATAAAAAAAACCCTCAAAACCCTGTCAAATAAACCTCGTTTTACGGTACATGGCCACGCGCGTGGCGCTGGCGCCATCTATCTATTTTTTTTTAACAATGTTTTGTTTCGTTAGAAAACATCTTATTCCGTATTTTTGTACTTTGCAAGAACTTTGGTTCAAGTAAGCACGTTAAAAATTCTCAAAAACTACTGAACCGATTTGCCTTCTCCTTGCGTCGACTTGTCATAAATAGAATAGAGGCGCCTCCAAGTGATAGCGCAATTTATCTGTCATCTAATAAATGTACTAACAAAAAGTATATTTTAATTACTATTATACCTCGGTTATGTTTTAACATTACTTCGTACCTTTCGTAAATATAATTTATATTTGTAAGTTTTTGTAAAATTTAATACATAATTTTAATTATATGTCCAACTATTCAACCGACAAGCGGTACGTAAATCTAAAAAAAAAATAGCACTCTGGGAGTGCCGACAGAAGTGAAAACTTGAAAAATTACGTGTATTTTTTGAATCGTCAGGAAAGTACATACTGATATACAGAGGTGTCGGTTACGGTATCAGTGTCGCGAGTTCAATGGATTTTCCCATCTCAAAATTGGCCAACGCGCCTAAAGAAGTTTTCACTTCAAAAAATGCGATGTACTTACATTGTCATCAATTTAAAAAAATAAGCTTTGAAATATACATAAGTTGATTGTGACTATTTATTTTTTGCATTGCATTCGTATCTGTTAGTAATCGTAAATAACTCCTAAACGATTTAACCTGTCGAGGTCATATTCATAAATTTGTTTTGTTGAGGTGTTTTTTTTATGTCCTACCGGCTAGAATTCCTCTGACATAGGTCAGAGATCTTATGTAGCTTAGTAGAGTTGAGTAGAGTACCAACTTTTGGTACTGCTGTACACCTTCTAACGGCCACTTTTTTAAAATCATAATTGTTATATTTTATTTTTTCATTCCTTATTTTTCATTATATGGAACAAAAAGTTCGAACGTAGTACCTTAATATAGTTATTATATCAGATCGCATGACTGGTTGGAATCAATCACTAAACGAGCTGTGGAGGCTCGGGGCATGCTCGGGGTTACATTGTGAGATAGTATCGGGAGTGAGGAGATACTTAGACGAACGAAAGTTACCGACATAAACTGGCAGATTAGTAAGTTAATGGCAGTGGGCGACCCATGGGAACAGACGACCAGATAAAAGTCGCGGATCCAGGCTGAATCTGACCACTCCTTTTGGAAAGTTAAGGGAGAGGCCTATGTCTAGCATTCGGCATCCTACGGCTGAGATGAGATGACAATTACTGCGCTCTGTGCATTTCTATTTGAAGTGTAGATATGTGTCAATTAAGGTGATTATCATGGCAGTCAAGTGTTGTGGTGCAAGTGTACTCGACACAATATCACAATTTATTTTGCGGACAAAGTAACGTGTGACGTACTTAAGTCATCTATCTCAACATAATACGAGTATATTTTAGATATGGACTCGTTATCTCATATATAAAAAAAGACCATAAAGATATTTTTAAGATAAACATTATTACGATTAATGGTTTGCACATTATTGTCAATATAATTATCTTTTTGACCACTTTGTAACTAACAACTTGTCTTTAAGAATTTTGTAATAAGACATTGAAAATTGATTTTAAATAGAATTCTAACGATCTTGGAACAATCAATTGTAGGTACATTGTACATAATTGAAATTGAGCATTAGTTTGAACGAGAGTTAGAGTTATGCCAGAAAAAAATTAACGGTCTCAACGAATCTTATCGAAAACTTTGGATCCCTTTTTAAGAAAACTATGCGAACTGTGCTTAGTACTGGAGAAAGCTAATATTTTTTTTTTTATAATAATTGTTTATGCTGGAATTTCGGCCACTGGCCGAACTCTAGTTTATGTAACTCTATCTAAGGATTACCTAGTTTAAAATTAATACTAAGTAACGCAATTTAATGCGTACGTATTATTAAATTTTAAACAAGTTTTACACTTGGTTCATTTGGTAAAATTTACTAACATATTTTACGAAAACATTATTTTCTCTATAGAGAATTCCAGTCTTTTCAGAACTGACGAGTGTTACGATATCTAAAATAGACAGATAGCCATTTTAAAACTTTGCGGCATTGGGTTTCGATTCGTTGTGACTGTGGAAAAGATGAAGTGACATGTCATTTCCGCATGCAACTGACTATTGGATGTCAACATGATGCAAGAGAGTGACACTGACATGACTGCTGACTACCAATTGCTTGATTGACAATTAATTATGTTTTCATCTCTCCAGCACGAAAAGTGTGCTGTTGGTGCCTAAAAACTCGCAGAAAAATCGATTCTTGATGCGAGCGTGATTCGACATTCGAACACGCGATTTAACTCACACGAACAAAATTTTGATTTTATTAGTGTGTCCAGCCATAGCCTACTAGAGTCGGCCGACCATAGCCCACTAGAGTTGGCCCAACTGTGAAGATAGTTTCACAGCCGTTCAGAAACTGGTTCAGCATTAGGTCTTGTGTTTTTATACTGTTTTGGTAAATATAAAAAAAAATTGTAAGACCAGTGGTGATGGTCTAACTCTAGAAGAATTAAGAGAGCAAGTTTCAAATGCCGAACTTAGCTTTCTTCCAGAAAAGTCCCGTGAAAAATACCTTACCTAACACACAAGTAAATAAATACGACCATCACAGTTCCGAACAAAATTGTTACCTTTAATCTTACAAATTGCAGTAATTTAAATATTTTTGTTAATTTACTTAAATTTAATAATTTATAATTTATGTGATGTTAGCTACTTAATTATTTTTTTACCGAAAGATGACCTATAACGCTTTTCTCGCTGTTGAGGTGAAAAGTTGTATGTATAACACGAGAGAATTTTTTTTTATGTCTCGTGCCTTTAAATCACTCATTTCGCTCAGTAGTCTATATTAGAATCATCCGCTACGCTACGCTCGTGAAGAAAAACAATTAAGACAGTTTTAAATATTATGTTTATTATAGCCATAGTCACATAAATTATAACTAAATTAAATACTCTACAGAGTACTTTATAGCCTTGTTTTTGATAATTTCATGACAAAAACACCGTCTCAGAATAAGTTTTAGCACCTTTTGACAGTCGCCAAATATTGAATAATTCGAACGCCTGAAGATATTTTTCACGCGACGTTTCTGGAATAAGTTCGGCATTTGAAACTTGGTCTTTTAATTCTTTTGGAATTAGAGAATCTTCACCGCTGGACGTATTAATTTTTTTTCATATTTACCAAAACAGTACAAAAACACCAAGGCCTAATGCTGAAAAAAGGTTGATTCAATTTTGTTTTTTAGATGTTGCGTTCGGATATTGCATTGACATTTTTATGAAACCAAACATATTTTTAAGTAATTGATATAATGTTTTCGAATCACGCTCGTAAAAAAAATATCGATTTTCTGCGTATTTTTAGGCACCAAATGCACCCTTTTCGTGCTGGAGATGTGAAAATAACTCAATTTTGTCGCCATGAAAGTTTGAATTTTCTCTCATCTGATTGGTGCGAGTTGTTCATAATAATTACTTATGTATTATATAAATGCTTAATATTTTCATAATAATTTGTTTTATTTACAATTAAAGTGAATTTCGACTCTTTATTTCATGAAAAAAGCGTGTGAATTATTATTTTTTTTTTTTCAAAAAAGCCCATAATGACTTTTAAAATAATTAAAATCTATGAGTGATTCAAAATTTTTTTTATATAAATACTTTACTAAGTGTAGTTTCCCCGCAACTTTTTCTTAGGTGTTATTTACTCACTTTGTCTTTTATCATATTAGTTAGTATTAGGAATACGAGTGGATTCATAAAAATTAGTGTATATTAAAAGATTTGTTGAATTCAGTAGTAAAATCCGAAAGAGGCAAATGTGAGAATTTTATAAGATGATTGTTTGCGACGTGGTTTAAACGAAATAAAAAGAAATAATTCTAAGTAGGTAAATAAGATAATAAATGGACAAAAGTTATATTTATGTTCTTGTTTACATTTAAAATGCACTCACAGTTATCGGTGAATGTCGGTGGGTTCAATAATACGTTAATTATTAATTTCAATTTCATTAACCGAATTCTGAAGAATTTTAATGAATCATTAAGAATATTTTTTACAATAGTTTAAAAGTCGTCTAAGTTGTAAGTTTTAAAGTCGTATAAGTTATATATTATGTATATGTATAAGTATTTTTTGGTTGTAATTTTGAAATCTTGATTAATTGGGACATTTTTTTTAAATAACTTGCCAAGAGGTTACAGTACTTTAAAAAACGAAGTGTCAAAATTGACTGAACAAAGATTTTTAACTATGACTCAATTAAACTTTATTTTTTAATACAAAACTCACAGAATCAATTATTGAAATTATGACTGCAATCAAGATTACACAAAAATATAAATAACTACAAAATTGAAAATTTGTGATCACAATACCCAAAAATGTCGTCCATGGTGTTGATTTTCCCCATTTTCAAATAATATCTATATTATCTCTTAACCAAGTGATATGGATTTTTTTCGTATTTTTCCAGGGCTGGTATAACCTAGCCTATCGCCTAAACACACACACATACACATATGTATATCAAAGAATGACAGTCGCGCAAGTTCAGCGCTTTTTAACCCACACAAAAAATTCCCAACGCGCTACCAAATGAAACTGATGCTCTAACTTAACGATCAACCGCTTTATAGTGGTCTAATTGTGTGTGCAGATTAATAAATAATTACGAGTCAACAGTTAACCTTTGAGAATGAACATAGCTACAATAATTGCTTTGAGATAATATTCCACAAACAATATTCCAACTCCACAAAGAATCATGCTCAAAAAACGCTGCTTGCGGAGTGAACTTATATTCTAAACTAGACTCTAAAAATGCTGATAAATATATTTGGAGACAACACATTTTATTAAACCTTTTAAAATAAATGCAAGATTTTTAAAATAAAAAATATAAGAAAATTCAGAGATTAAAAAATTACGTTCACTTATTTATAAGTCGCGGGTATTAAAAAGATACTGTTGTCTTTCCATACACGTTGTCTGGGACAGAAAGGACCTTTCATCGTTCAACGCGGACGAAGGCGCGGGCACCAGCTAGTAACTTATATGTATAGAGTTTTTACACAGCTTATATAGAAAGGGCAAGCGAAACTTTTCACTTATTGCGACCAGCATACTTATTACAGCAACAAAAAACGAGCTTTAATTAAAATTTTATAACCCCTGACATTGTATTGAGAAATACGCTGTACCTGTTCTGTAATCTGTAAAAGTTGCTGAAGAGTTGGGTTTCCTGCAGACTACTGGATGCTGCAGTATTAGACTAAGGTTATCATGTCATGAAAATACCACCGAAGTAACAGATCACCAAATTTCAAATCAAACAAACCTGTAAAACCTTCGTCAACTTGAACGGCTAAACAGATCCTCAGATAATTATAACAGATAATTATAGTTAAAAGATATCTCGATCACGTCAGCATCGTCGTCGTCAGCAAACATAAAAACTGGATCAAAATCGGTTTGAGAGCTATGATGCCATAGACAGACACACAAATATATAACTTATATAACTATTTAGAGTCGAGTATCGGAGGTTATGAACAAATCTTAAATTTCGATTATTTAATTGAATAATTGGAGGTATGTAGAATATTCGAAAGTACACATCCGATTTAAAAAATTCTTACACAAATAGAATAGAATTTCAGGATGGATATAGGCTAAATATTCCACGCGGGCGAAGCTTCGAGCTTAGCTAATTAACTAAAAATAAAGATCCAACGTTAGGCAAAAGTATAATGTCAGTTATATATATCTTTTATTTATTTTTCAACGCGGACGAAGTCACGGGCCCCAGATTATTGCGTGTATCGAGATTTTTGACTATAAGGTTTAAATTAAAGTTATTATTTGAAAATAATAAGGAGACTTTCAAATTTCGAATTTTGAATTAATTAATTTGTCATGGTTTTCATTACTTGCTTTGCGTCGTTTAAAACTACATGATTTCTATCATTTTTGTGAAAACTCTAAGTAATCGCACAGATTAACGCTAAAGTTGTTAGATAACTCCTATTTAGTAGCATGACGCGGTCTTAACTCCTGACGCCCGACGCAAAAACGGGGTGTTATAAGTTTGAATTGTGTGTGTATCTGTGTATCTGTGTGTCTGCGGAATTGTAGCTCCTAAAGGGATGGACCGATTTTAATCCGGTTTTTTTGTTGATTTTGATCTGTTGAGGCGTTCGAAGCCCATATCCAAGATAACGAAGGGATTTCACTAACTTCCAAATTATCGATTATTGTGAAATTTGGTGGTATTTTCATGACAAGGTAACCTTGATCTTATGCTGCAGCATCTAGCAGTCTGCGGGACACCCAACTCCCCAGCAAGTTACAGCAGATATAGCGTGTTTTTCTAATACGAATGTACGATTTGAAAAACATTGATTTATATATTTGCAGGATAAATCATTGGTTGCAAAAGCAAAGATTTAGGTAAGTTCATAAATTGTTACCGCTCGTTACACCAAATTAGTAAGGGCGTGTAGGTATATTTTATATTTCTAATATACCTTCACATACGTATTATCGAACTTACGTATTACTTTACTGCATGGAGCAATCATTTCTCTTACTACTGAATGCCTAAACTATCTACGAAATTATGCTTCTATTTTTAATATATACCATACCTAGCTGATTTTAACTTATCATGAAAAATAAATATTAATTAGCTATGGTATCAAAAATTTCATATTATATATGAAAAAGTATGTCTGGTCTGTTTCTATATTTCTGGCTGTCGCGGCTAAATTTCGACGTCAATTTTGATAAATTTTGATAAGTTTGAAACTCAAGCAACAGCTATACAAGAAAATGTCCCGAATTTCATTAAAATCAAAGACTTTCTTGAATTTTTATATTGTGTTAATTTAGATACTGTGTCAATATCAATTATCATACAAGTAGGTATACCTAACCTAAAGCGAATCCAAGATTTTGACATCAGTAGGTACTCATATAAGTCTCACAGTAGTTAGTAATTAGCATTTATTTTAAAAATAGTTAATTTTTTTTTTTAAATTCTAATCTTTTTCAAACGGCGACGCTAAGCTCCCCAATTCCCGACACACATGGTAACCAGGCACCCGCCAATTCCGAGGGTATGTCAAATTATAATATACTGCCACGTTGCGTCTTGCTTACACCCTTAAAATTTTAACGATGAGGGAAAGTAACAGAAAAAGAACCAATGTTGACAAAAAACGTAGAGGTTCGGGTTCAGGTAGACAGACACGCCGTATTTCGGTTGAACCAAGTTGAACTCAACAAACCAAAATTATTTAATCCCATAGATTTTAACGACATCGTGTTGAGAATATTTTTATGATTTTTACATTCCAATTTGATACATTTCACCTACAAAGTTTAAAAGGAATATATAACAGGAAAATTCATAATATTTATTATTATTGAAAATCACTATCCTTTAGTATAGGTAATAGGTATAGATCGGTATCAAAACAATTATTCCGTTCGTAGACGATTCCTCGGCCGTTTTTAAATTTATTATAAAAATAATTTCATGTACCCAGTTATTGAAAGGAATTGGTATTATTATAAAAGTACATATATAAAAAAAATATATAAAAACAAAGTGTTGAGCTGTTTATGTGTATTTACGCGAGTTAAATATATTAAAAAGATTTTAAACTTCAAATATTTTATAGTTATAGAGATAGATTTTGAAATAAATATTGTGCTACTAAGTTCAGCAATTTTGCTGTAAGTAAAATGCAAGTGAGATTCATTTAATGAAGAGATTTAAAGTAGATATTAACAGTAACCAATCATCAGCAACAACAACCAAGTAATATTTTGCCCACAACTTAAAATATGTGGAGTATTCTACTCGCATTGGGTTCTAATTTCCTAAACAACTCTTATTCGTTTTGGCACAAATGGCTTTGTTGTTTTTTCAACTGTTCCATTATAAATTTTGTCCCCTATTGTACGTGAAGTTTGGAAATTCATCAAAGAAATTAGGGGTAAATCATTATTAGTCCAAAAATATTTAATTAATCTTCAGATTCTCGAAATATTCTTAGTTATTTTAATATTACTGGTTAACTTAAAAAAAATAATAATTAAAAGTAGATTTTAAAGTGAACACAATTTATACAAATACAGTGGATTTCGGTTATAATTATTTGAATGGAACTTAATTATTTTTAACGGTTTCATTTTAAAAAAAATGGTAAAATCGTCATTTAATTTGATAAGTATTAAATAAACGCAACACTTTGTTTTTATATTTTAAATGTAAAGTTTACAATCTATTTGTATACAGCAGCCGTCCGCTACTTGTTGGAAGAATCTTCTTAATGTGAACGGCAATTCGCAAGAAGATTTATGCTCAATTCCCATGAAAGACAAGGTAGTGAGAATTTTGATGTACCAGGACATCTCACTACCCATGTCTTTCACGGGGCAGAGAGCATGCTCCGACGACGCCAAATCAGCCAATTATATATTTTATTCACTATTAAACTACATAAAATTTATAGCCAATTGTAATTACTTTAGCCCGATTCATAAACACCTTAGCCTGTATTTATCTACTTCATTACAATATTTCTCTATTCTGCATTTAGTTTTTTAGCAGTGTACAATTGGTTTTAAAAAAAATATGACCTAATAAAAATAAATAAGTGAGTTTATTCATATTTAAATTATGTGATTTAAATATCTAATAGTTATTATTTAAATGTTTTTTTTTTGTTTCTATTTATTCCTTATTAATTAAATTATCTGTACAAATTTTTCTGTTCTTTTGAGAATCACATATTATTAAAAGTAAAAACTTATATAATATAGTTTATACCATACATTATATTTACTTTCTCGTAGAACGCTTTATTGGAACTATGATATTGCTTAGCAAAATCTTAATCAATAATCAATAATGATCTTTTAATGTTCCGCAATTTTATGATAAATTTGCACACTGTTAAAAAAGGAATGCATAATTTTGTTCAATGCTTCGGTGTTTGGAAATATTATGGAATTTTTAAATAATTTTGACAAGTATAATAATATTTATATTGAAAAGCAAAGACACGATTAGAAGCCCGCTTTGACATATCTCAAATTAATTCATTAATATGTAATTGTAAACCATTCAAACCAAACATGTACCTAATAAGGTATAGAAAATTCAGAGAATAGAATAAGGTTTATATTATACCTCTAATTATAAATCTCCAACAATTATGATAATCGAATATTTTCGACTTTAATAGATAAGCTAATAAATACATCTATACCATAAATTACTTTTTATTTAATCATTATTAAAAACAAAACCTAAAAGATTTTTTTTTAAATATTTCTAACATTACGCGCCAATGTTACGCGCACGTTTTGTCAAAATGGATCTTTAACCGTATCTTTGCCGCATTGATTATTAATTTACCAAATAAAAAAAAGCTAAATATGATATAAAATTTTGACACAATGAAAATATATAAAAAATTAAAAATTAAAAACTACTTAAAAAGCGGTATTTGTCACTACCATCGTCTTAACGAATTAATTTTATCTATATGTAATTTGATTTAACTAATAGTTGCAAATGAGATTCAAAAGATCATAATCGGTAGGCGACTGTTAAAATTAATTCATAAAAAATATTTCATTATCAAAATTAAAGCAATCGTGTCGAAAAGTAAATAAATGTAGTTTGAGACAAATTTCTATAATCTACTGACAATTTAGACGATATCTACTGAGCTCCGAAAGACTATATGTATATGTTCGATACATTTTCAAATAATATAATAAACTTACTCGTATTTCGTAAGAGAGGTTTAACGATTTATTTGATTGGCATACCTTAAACTTAAACCGTCAACATGCCTTTCAAATCAACTCTTAATATGTAGACTAAACAATCAGCAACTTTTTGTTTAACTTTCCAACCTCTGAATGTAAACAAAAGCATGTAACAAAAGCACAGTTTGAGCCGTCGTCAAAGTGAGGTCAGATCTCATATTTTAAGCACTTCATGTATAATAAAACTTAAAGTTTATTATCACCATTTGTCACCGAACTTAGAAGGCAAGAAATCAAAAAAAAATTTTTCTTTCTATTGAAGGTTATTCGTTAAAATTTTGGTTAATACTATTTTAAATTTTTAAATATTTATAATATGTGTTTTCCACTGAAATATATATCTTTTATATTCGATAAAAGGTTTTTATGACTTACGTATTATGTGAATTTAAAATCAAGATTTATTTTATAGATTTCAAGCATATTTCAAGTCAATTCTTAGACTTCGAAAAAAGGAACATTCTACCAGTATGTAGGCAAGACTGTGATTACAATAAAAAAGGTATTGCAAGTAATTTTTCAAAACTAATCTTGGATGCAAGTAATTTAATTAGAATGTTTCTAATTAAATTACAGTCAATCTCGATTATTTTGAATTTCAGTTTAACTTTGAATACAATTTCATAAACAGTTTAATATTTTTTATCCCAGTATTATAATGTTAAAATAGATAACATGAACATGAATCGAAACGCAAGAATGATTATAAAAAACCGCATCTAACAATGTCATTTTACAATTACTTGTTACGTATTGTAAAATGTTTGTAACGTGTGTTTTAATTCCAATTATTCAAAGGGAAAGTGTCTGCTGGTATCCCCAGATAATGTGCCCAAAAGTTAGTACCTATATGAAAACTGAACCAAAGAGATAATTACGAAAATGTTAGCCAACCTCCGCATTAAGGTTTTATTCTCCAAACTTTGAATGTGAATTTAATCGAAATTTTAATAAAGCTTGCAAAATATTTTATTTGTGTAAACATAAAAATATTTAAAAAGTTACCCGGGGCTGCTGTAACCCATTTAAAGTTTTAATTTAAATAACAAATTTAATTTATAATTTCTAAGTACGACTGCTTTGTAGAATATTAAAAAAGTACTGTAAAAATTGAACAAATAGCGAAATACAAAATTTATACTTACAAAATATAAAATATTACAAAATGAATAACAAGATTATCCAAGACCAATAAATGAAGAGACAGTATTCTCTCTCAGAGTTTAAAGTGCGGAAGGAGCTTGTTTTCCAATAATTAAGTTTCGAAAAACTCGATTAATATTGGTAGTCCAGTGCAATTAGACGTTTTTAAGGGAAAATGATAATGTTGTTTTTGTTGGGTTTCTAAGGGGACCTAAAATAAGAAGTTTATCAAAAAAGTTTAATAAAACAGTCGGATATTACTCGTTGACAGTCGCCTCCCGATCAATTAAAAATAAAAGTATTTAAAATTTTGTTTATTATTAAAATAATTGATAATTAAATCAATTTACTGTGAAGAAGTTAAACAAAGAAGCATTATGAAATTATTATTACAAACTTTATATCTGTAATGTTAACAACAGAATTTAACCGCGTTTAATAAACAATTTGTCGAATTAATCTTATTAATTGTACAAAATCGTACTGAATATTAGTTTTTCAACTAATGTTTTTCAAGGCTATAAGAGCATAAATTTAAGCGAATTCTCCTCGGGGGAATGGGACTTTAAAACCAGTGAACGATTTACGGACAAAATGCTATTGTATAGTTACGAGGTAGTGACATTGGAAGCATAAAAAGCCCCAGGCACGACGGGCGGTTCCTGATAGCCCCAAATTCTGATAGCCACATTTTTTTTTATTAGTGGTATGACTCGGTCTTGACTAAATAAAGAAATGGTACAGTCGGAGCCAATTAGAATATAACTAGTAAGAAAATAAAATTTTACTGTAAGTTGATTTAGTGGTGCAATGACAATGTCAAAAATAATCTTTTTATATTTAATTTCAATACAAAAATAACACAGCCACCAAAACATATTTATTTTAATTTGTTTTAATTTTCTTTATTTTAGCTGATTTATCCATGTTTTATTTTTTTTGGGGCTAGTTGGAAGTCAAGTATTAAGTCAAGTCGAGGTGCTGATTGTATTTGGGGCTATCAGGAACCACCCGTCACGACATGGATACAATAAAAACAACAAATAAGGAACCAAACAATGAAATATCCGAGAAAAAATATCCACTTAGATTTTATCATAAAATTATATGTGAAATAAATACAAATCAGAGGATATTTTTCTCTCGGTATAAAGATTGAACTTACGTGTCAAACGCGTCGGGATTGATGGCACTTGCACAGGGCAATTGCAGTATACCCATACACCTACATAGCAGCACCATTGATAGCTGTCAAAATTGATTACAAAACTGATATAATAATGCGACTTTACTTACAAAAAATACGCGTCAACAAAAACGAGCCAACAACTATATCTGTCAAAATCAGTGTAATTTAGCCGATAGGATTTCTTCGGCGACCTTTAAATTGATCTACAAAAGACATTAATGGCAGTTCCACAATCGTATAATGTTCACTCAGCCTACAATAAAAATCGCAGGATCATTTGCGCACGCTAAAAAACTTTAAGATAAAATATTAATATTAAATTTATTGAGATTTAAATTTAAACAGCGCACCAGCAACCCATCTGATTTTGCTTGTGTCCTTCGGCGACGGTAACCACCTACCATCAAGTGACCGTCAGCCTGTTTGGCACCCTTTACAATAATTGAAAAAATAAAAATTTTTATAGAAAAAAATCAATTACCGTAAATAAAATGTGTATGTCACTTTTGTGTAAAACTCCATTCTTACATACTGCTGCAAAAAGTCATTATATACGTAGATTGCAACTGTAACAAGAGGAAAGCCATTCTAGCTATAATGTAAAATAGTTCTCACGCGATGCGTAACATAATAAATGAAATTATGATTAAACCTAAATATGATAAAACACAAATATTCAAAAATGCGCCAGCATTAAAAATTCACAATAGTTATTTGTTCAACAAGTGAGAAAAGTTGTTTTTTTTTTTTATATAGACTACTGAGCAGTCTAGGCACGAGACATAAAAAATAATTTGCTCACGTGTTAAACATACAACTTTTCACCTCTACCAGCGAGAAAAGCGTTATTAGGTTAGCGTTAATCAATTTAGATAATTATAAACAATATAGTCAACACTCTCATAAATTATAACTAAATTAACAATATTAAAAGTTTAAATAAAATAAAAATAAAATGTTATTCCTATGAGTTAAATCGCCAGGCCAAAATGAGTTTCTGAACGGACCATTTCTTTTTAGATGTTACGTTCGGAAATTGCACTGGTTGACATTTTTATGAAAAACAAACATGATATTTTTAAGTACCTAAGTGATATTAATGCTTACTATTATTAATTTTAAATATTACGATTTACAAATAGCAATACTTAATACAATTTACTGATATTTCATAAATAAAAAACAAAATTTTATCTTTTTTTTTATATATATATATATATATATAAAAGACTGTTACTTAAATCGCTAGACAAGACAAAAAAAATATTTTGCTGTGAGTTTTTAGGCACCAAAAGCATTTCGTGCTGGAGAGGTGAAAAATATGAAGAAATATAAAATATCTAGTCTAAAAAATTAAAATAATCTGTAAATATACATTATACTTAGCATTATTAACTTAAAATTACAATTACCTAATATGAGTTTATAAATAAATAAAATAAGTCTAAAGAATATAAAAATATAAAATATCACGGTGCAACTTACATTTCGAAGTTATTCCTTCAACTGTCACGGGCATATAGAAACAATTGGGTTGTGCCATCGCTTCAAATTCACTTGTAAACTGAAATGAAAACAAATTAATTTTATGTCTAAATGAGACTCATTAAATTCATTAATACGATTATAACTTATTTTATGATTTATTATTTATAAAGTTTTTTTTTAACTGTCACTTATTTAATTACCTAACTATCGCAGGACACACTTCTCAAGAAAGCGTCTCGAGATGAACTATAACGAAATCAAATGTGTCAACTAGTTTATACCTTTGCATAATGCTTATTAGTCACAATGTAATTCAACCTTACATATACCACACACACACTACACAACGCCATAGGTAGAAGGATTAAGAATAAAGAATAAGGAAGGTATCGGGTAACGGGCTCACTCACCGAAACACAACAGCACATATGCTGTTATTTCACTGTGGTCTTTTGTAACTGCCGCCAGACGGGCTGACCAAATGACTGTAAGGGATACCAGAGCAAAATTTCCCCATCCCTTCCTTATCCTCAACCGTTCTGTAGTCGGCAGCGCACTTACAACACCTATGGCGTTGCTTGTGCTATAGGCGACGGTAGCCACATACCATCAAGTGGACCGTCAGCCTGTCTGTCGACCTTAAAATAAAAAAATATTTCTTTGTTTCCGTGATCCAATTCAATATATTCTTTTTTATGTGGTATTTTATAATTTCCAGTTTTATTTGACTCGCTTGCCTTTTAAACAAGCGAGTAGCTAGTTTGGTATAAAGAAATTGTTGACTATATGTATCAAGTATGGCCTAGAATCTAAAAGTAGGTAAGGTAATCTAAGCTATATCATATTCATGTTGGAATATATCAAAATAATTCTGTCTTACTGTAACAAGTAGATTGAGAGTCTTTCTCCTTCACACAGTTATGGGCCCAGCAAATTAAAACTTCCCAGTGAAATAAATTTAAAATAAAATAAGTAAATTTGTGGTTTCAAAGAAATGTACAATTCAAAATTAAAGCGAAATATTAAACCGTTTGACGGGGACAAATACAGTTTGTGCACAGTTGCAACATTTCGATGACTTAATTACATATCTAATTACTGGCTGCCGGTGCAAAATTGAAAGAGGCAGATACAATTAATTGCACATTTATTTATGACGATTCCATAGCATGATGATGTCATAGCATTTCTGTTGCAAAATATGGAATATTCATTAGTGCAACAAAGAAAGGAAACCTTCAAGTAATTAGCAATATAATAGGTAAGTATAAAAGGAATCGTACAGGTATTCTTTTCAGGAATTCTTTTTTAGATATTCAGAAATTACTTGCAATTTATTGTATGTTAAGAAGATGCAAAATGTTGGCATGACTGTCGTTTAAAGACGGCGGTGTGAAAATAATAATTTTGAAGGTAAAATCGAAACATGTGGTAAGTCTTTGAACATGTTTTAATAGTGAACTATTAAAACATTTAAAAAAAAAACATTAAAAAAAATGTTACCTCCAAGTAACAATCTATATGAAGCTTGCATAAATGTAAAACAAGCATGTTTACCGTTTAATAATTAATTGAATACCAATTAACAAACCTTAAAATTATAAAACGACCTATTTTTATGATGCATACAGATTGGACCACCCATCAATCCTTCAAGTGTTTACAGCAATAATTATTTTTATTGATAAGTGCACCCACTACTAAATACTTAGGAGGTCCCCGAGAACCGGACACTTAGGAATAACAAAAATAAAAAAATCGTGTAACGACTAATTTGTTTATTTCTCTTTAATAAGCTCTCAACTGTATACCTAATGAAAGTCAACACAGATATATCAGCAGTCTCAAATGTTACTTTAAATGTACTAGATAATAAAGAACAATTAACATAGAAAAATGGACGTTTTCAAAAAGGTTCAAAATGACGGACAGCCTACTTTTCGTTCATTTTTAAACTTAAACATTATTTTAACAAACAATTCGTAACAATATCTATTACAAATTTACAATAAAACAAATCACCAGTTAATAAAGAAAACTGTATAAAATTAGTTTACCGATTCGTGGAAAATGTTATATATTTTTTTCAAATTTACTATATTATATGGTGTAATTGTTTGTTTTCCCAAATAAAATAAAATAAAACTAATTTTAATTCTAATAAACTTTGGTTTATAATCAGGAACGTTTTATATAGAATCACAAAACCTTAATTGTGTAGGTACCTACATAATTTAAATACTGTTTACAGACCCCAAAAAATAAATTCGATCAAAATTTTTACTAACCTCAAGATTCGCACTACGCTCCACGACGAATGAGTCAGCACTGGCTAATGGCATGCTGGTATTTCATGGTGATCAGTTCAGTAGTTTTTGCGTGAAAGAGTTACAAACATCCATACATCCATACATCCATACATCCAAATATACTTTCGCATTTATAATATTAGTATATAGTATAGATATAGATATAAAGTTTTTGGAGAAAACTTTATATCAATAACAATTTTCCTTCGCATAGGCATCGAGATTGTTATAATCCCTTTATAGGTCATGAAAGCCTTGGTTAATGAAGGAATAATTTAGTTTACATCCAATAAAGCAAAAAAACAATCAAGTAACCGTCCGCATCTAAATTCATGACTTTGGCATCGAGTATAAATAACAAAAAAGAAAGAAAAGCACATAGTTTACAATAAATTATAAAAAGGAAAAATTCCGAAAAATTCTTATTACAAAAACTTTTAATTTTTTTAATACTTTTTAAACTTTATATCTATATCTATACGTACCATGGAAAATTCAAAATTTGGAAATAATAACTTTTTCCAATTCAAAATTTTTCTGTTAGCGCCTGTTTCGTCTAAACTACTTAAAGGATTTCAATGCGGTTTTCACTAATGGAAAGAGTTCGTTGATCATTTTTTGCATCAATGAAAAGTAATTTCCAATCACATCTTTTCATTAGTTTGTGTACACAATTTGCAGAAAAAAATGCGACCGGGCGAAGCTGGGGGCGCGGCCTCTTGTTGTATTATAAATGGTTTTGAATTTCTTATTTTGTCCGCAAACTGTCGCCAAAATGTAGTAACCAAACAATATAAAAACAATTCCATAATAAATCACATATAATCATCGGGATATATTAGATACCAATTATCAAATAAATAGGTTTGTATTTATTATAATTGGTTTGTCCTGATAACTGTATAATCAAAATAATTGAAAACGATCATTAAAAAAATTATTATGTCACTTGATAAAGTTCCAAAAAAAAACCTATTATTGTATGTAGTATTTAACCACTATTTAAATTACTTGTATATTATACAGGTTGTATGTATGTAAAATATTATATGTGGTTTCAATAAAAGGTATGTGTCTTTCTACATCTGTGGTAGCTTTTGGGTGTTGTATTTATTTATTTATTGTTATAATCTAAGTAGTTTAAGTACAAATATATTAAAATAATAATTTCTAGTAGAATAATAAAATGAGGTCAATAAAATAATAAAATGAGGACGAATTGGTCAATTTTCGTAGCGCGCCTATTCGTCTGCGCCCCTTTGAACATTTTTCCATTAAATTTATAAACTGAACAGATAAATTGGTAACGAATAGTATTATTTTTATAACTGAACGATATAAAATGTAACTGCTGTACTGGTGACAAAATAACAAATAAAAGGAAGTCACAATCTGGCGATAATAGATTTATTTGGCCACAGATCTCTACCATTTTGAGTACCTACGAAGCCTATTATTTTCAGATTTTATTGATAATCCATTTCTTATTTTAGATACATATTGACATTAATTTGGTAATTTATACCTGGCGACACTTTATACTTATCTGACAATGAAAATATTTCGTGGCGATAGATCTATTAATTAGATGATACAAGTTGATGACAAATAAAAAGTTTGTATGTTAATAATATGAATAAAAAATACTTGCCATTGTATGGCAAGTAAATTAAGTAAGTAAGTAAGTAAGTAAGTAAGTAAGTTGTTTTAATGTTGAATTAAAATACGATTAAAATAAATTATAAATTATTTTATAGTTTCGCACGGATGCAATTTTTTCTATAAATTGTATACAACATACCTTCAGTATTTATTGCTCTTTCCATCAGTGAAAACCGTAACAACACCTTTTGTTGGTTAAGATTAACTTAATGGAGAAACAGACAGAAGCGGCCAACAACTTTATAATATTTATAACTTTATTACTACCAGCTCGTAATGTACATGGGAAAAGTTAAAAGTTTAATAGATATATATATTTAACTACAGTTAGCCTACACAGACGTATCGAGAAACAGCTGGTTTAACAATATTACTTCAATGTTTATACTTTTGTATTATTTCTGCATTAATTATCATAATGACTGATGTAAAATATTCGACATTTGTCTTTGAGCAAAATCGTTTCGTACTTATCGCATTTTTTGATTACAACAATAGAGTTTACTGGCTTAATGTAAGTACTGATAACATTATGCCACTCTTTTTATTAATGCTATAACTCTTATTCTATGGATGTGAATGGAGAGCGTTAAAACTGTTAAAAAATTAAATTTAACTTTATGTCCCAGAGATTTTTTTAAATTTTAAAACCTGATGGTAGGTGAATACCTTCGCCTATAACACAAGCACAGACTAGAGCCAACTTTGAAAAGTACATTTCTAAAGTTGACCCAACCGGGAATCGAACTCGGCAACCCTGTGACGGACGAACGGAGACAAGCATCTTAACAATCATCCAACCGAGGCATTAAAAATATTTTTCTTTATATATAATAATAATATTGGTATAATTAATGATACTACAAAAAGCAGAATTGCTATTTCTAAGGACTATTCTTACAACTAAATTTTATTTGTTACTGTGTGCAAGTTATTATGTGTAACATAAATATTATTGTAACTAAACCAATAACATCCTCTTCAATCCGTAGAACGATAACAAAGCATAATTAGAAGCGTACGTGACTTTAGTCAGAGCGAGTATCAGATTCTCAAAAGTCAGTAATAGCTTTTTAAGAAATTTGTTATAAGTGACTCAACACCTAATATTAACCAGCCAGCGTTGGGTGGAGCTAAGTTTGAACAGGTAAACGCCACATACAAATTAATTTTCGGACTCTTTCCAAAAAGCTTGGGTAATACCTACTAATAGGTAGACCTTGGTAAACCTAAGATTACTTATTCTTCTAGCATTACTCGTAACATTTTTTTATTTATTTTCAACAACACACATTAAGTTAAGCTTAATGTTTTAAGCCTTCCGTAAAAAATATTTAACTGATGGTGAAAACCGCATCAAAATACGCATCAAAAGACGCGGAAAGCAACTTCAAATTATACTAAGTAATATATTAGCGAACCGTTCCCGTTTTCGCACGGGTGGAATTTTTTTTTTTGCAATTTACATATAAAAACCTTTCTCGTTTAACGCTCTTTCCATTAGAGATAACCGCATTAAAATCCGTTGCGTAGTTTAAAACTTCTAAGCGTATACATACAGAGGTACAGTAGATGGCGGGTTACATACCATAAAGATGTAATGAAGATGTTTGAAACACGTTTATGCAAAGTTTAATTTGAAATGTAGAATTCACTCATGCATTCCGGTTTATTAATTAGTAAGTGTTGTAGTTATTCTCTGATGTGCATACCATCGTGCAAACTATGAATATTGTAAACTAATTCGAATTGACACGAATCAATGCATACGAGTATATGAATGATTGTTGGATAGATTGGGCGCAAATGTTTGTACATTGGCCAAATAAGTTGATAATTTAACATTTACTCATAGTACGAAACTTGAAATTTTAACAATCGATCGTGGTTACAACGCGCATGCGAAGTAATCGCTTTAACCATTGGAAGGAGTTTGCTTGATCCTCCTCCTTTTACGTTATTTAAACGTATGTATCTTATTACTGAAAGCATAGAGTTTATTTTGTTGTAACAGTCGGCTGAGTTAAAATTAAAAACATTTTCCTACTAGTCCATGGGAGCTGGATACAACAATCTCTTATTTACTATAAACAATGAGAACTTATAAACAATGAGAACTTATAAACAATGTAGGCTGTTGTTTTATAAATATTACAATTCAAGGAACTAATAAATAAGGTCACCTAATTTAGTCATTTTGGACATTTTAAGCAATCAGTGGGCTACTAATATTGTAAAGAGAAAAGATTTGTACTTTTGTTTGTAATGAATAAACACAAAAACCACTGAACCGAATTTAAAAATTGGTTCACCTCAGAAGGCTACATTATCAGCGAGCAACATTACTTTTATAAAATTACGCGGGCTAAGTCGCGTGCAACAGCTATGTAAAATATTACTAAAACGATTTCTGTTCTCAACTAACAACTATTATCATCTGTCTTCACTGTGATTAAATAGTAATTTTTTGTTGTTTCAAAAGAAGTACTTCCACGAATAGATGTATAATGTTTTTTTGAAACCGAACAATGTTTTATTGTTTTTTTATTGTTTTTTTTTTTATTGTTTTAAAAATTCTTTGCACTATAAAACATAATAGACTATTTATTTTATAAAGTTACGCGGACGAAGTCGCGCTCAACAGCTAGAGTGATATAATTTGATCCGAACGTTCTTATGCGTAATATTACAAGTTTAGTTAACGTATTTCGCTCGAGTGGACTGCAGAATAACCACAATACAACATCAATACCCTGACCTCGGGTAAAGCTAACGGCTCCAGTGCATTCGCCGTTTCCGAGTTCAATGGCATACGTTTTTTCGCCAACTCTTAAGGGCTCGGCACATATACGACAGAGGGTTGCACGTCAGCGTTGCGACTCTTCGAGTTGCAGCAAATCGTAACTGCAACTCGTCGACGACGCATAGCCATTCCGCTCCGTCGGATATGTGCCAAAGCCTACGCAACCGATGCCATTCAAGACCGACCGTTTACTCAACACGTAAAGCAGGCAGACTCAAAATTACTTAGGTATACTTACATTAGTTTAAGAATTTAGTTATTTTTTGCTTTTCAGTTTTTTCGGAAGTTTAATTTTTTGTTTATATATTATAATTTTTTGCATATAATCTACTAAACTACATGCTTAATTTTTGATTGCTTTTTTTAAATTGTAATACACAACTCCGCATTAAAATCTGTGAATGAACAATAAATCGTCCCTATTTACCCACCCTTAGAGTAGGATTTTTTTTCCAAATTTATTTGGGACCAACCTTATCCAATAAAAAAAGAATTATCATAGTGCGTGGTCATACATTACACATATATATATATAATCCTCCGTCCGAATTGAGAACCTCCTCCGTTTTTCGTTTTGTCGTTTTCGTTGAAAACACAATGACACAAACGAAAATCCCTCGCGCGTTTTCTACCGCTTTCCCATTTCCAATGCGTCATATTTTCAATTGTGTGAAGAATCGCAAAAATTCGGAAAGTTGAGTTTGAAATGCTTGACGCCTGCCGCAGTGCGCTTCTCCAGAATGTTTGCAATTTCTTTGGAAGACACGTAATTTTTTTTTTCCCATATCTAAGGAACTTTACATTTGGTTTAACGTTCACTATGTATTCAATTTCTTCGCAATCTAAATTAATTCTTAGAATTTTTAAAACTTATTGTATTACTAACTAGCTGATGCCCACGACTTCATCCGCGTTGAAAAATAAAAAATAACTGTATAGAGATAGGTATGGGCTAAAAAATCTCAAAAGCCGAAATATTTTGTGCATATTGCATGGTAGATACATAATAATTTTTTTAGTTTTTAACGCAAGACGCGTGTGTCTGTGTATCTTGTGTGTTTGTCTTTGGAAACGTAGCTTCCAATCGAATGATCCGATATTGATCCGGGATTTTTTTGTTTTCAAACTGGCTGGCGTGATCGGGGTCGTTCTTAGCTATAATGTATGAAAAACTGTTCAAGCGTGAGGCGTTTAAAGACCATCAGCCTATTTCCTAGTTGACGAAGAGTTTTCACTAACAATAAATGTTCGATTGATGTGGCATTTGGTTATTGTTACTTTGATGATATTTCCTTGGCATGTTAATCTTGACCTGATGCTGCAGCATCGAGTTATCTGCGGGATACTCAACTCCATAGCAACATATAGAAGATATAGCGTGTTTGGGCTCAATATAAATCGGGGCTTAATTTATAATTTGTATATCTTGCTCCAAATACAAATACCAAGGTCACCGTTTGCAACAATTGCTGTTCAGATATAATTTTAAAAGATACAAATGTTAAGATTTAAAAGGGGTGGAAGAGCTGTAAGAATATTTAATGTCTATTTTGTACAATGCAAACCACAACAATAATGACAAACCAAATTTATAAAAAGACCAAGTAAATTTAAAAAGAAAAGGTAACAAAAAAAAAGGAAACTACATTAGCTGTTAACATTCTCCAAAAAGCGTAATTTATTTCAAATATGTGTTTCTTTATTTACTTTTAGTTTATTTTTTGTTTTTGATAGTCTTTAAATAAAAAATATTTACTATCCCCATAATAAAATGATCTATTATTCCACAATGACCTCGTCGTCTACCAAATTACTCTCAATTTAACTCGTTTTAAAAAGAGTTTATACTCTGACTGACCTCACTCAATATAAACTATTGGACCGTAACGCGTCCTCATCTAAAATAGTTTTTATTAAGATAGTAATAAGAGCGAATATCAATTAATTGATTTTTCTAAAGACGTTCAACAACAATCGGTGATAACTTGTTATCAGTTACAGTGTAGATACTTAATAAATTTCTAAAATTTACACATTTTGATTGCCTTTATTCAACGGAAGAGGGCAAGAAACCTTCAAATAATAAAATACGACTGTTATTACATTTCCAATTTTACAGCCGGAAGAGGACTATTATAAGAAGCTAATATGATTTTAAAATATAAATTTGTACATAAAACATACCTATTTATTTATTATTGTTGTATTAATCTGTTAATTAAATACAAAATAAATCTTATTAGATTCCTTAGTAGGTATTAAAATAAAAGCTTCATTTTATAAACTATTATCCTCGTTCTTGCCATTTACCTACTTACATGAAACCTATAATCTCGTTGCAATTCTTCCGCCGTCGCGTCGAGCTAATTAGAAATTGTTCGTCGGCTTAAATTACATGAAGCATTATACACTCTACGAGTGAACAGGATCAATAACGTAGAGAAAATGATAGTTATTTTAACTAAAAGCTAATAGAAACTAATACCTTTGGAAATTCATGACAATAAATTAAACTTTAGTTTATGTTTTGACGTTTTTAAGCCATTTACAAAATGTTGAGACAAACAAGTGTATTACGTCACAACAGTATGATAACAATGTTATGAAAGAGCGTTATCAATTCAGCAGAACGCACTTGCAGGGACGTCAAATGCCTTATCTTACGTTAACCACCAAATATAATATCAACACAGTGATTCGGCAATCGCATTATGTACATTATAGGTAGGTATAGGTACTGGTGAGAATATCAGTTTTTTTTTAATATTCTCCGGTGAAAAAAGTTTATATAACAGTTAAGTTCCCGTTATATCTGAACTAAATGTATCTTTAATCCAGATTTAATGAAAGCAAGATTTTCGAGTTTCGCATAAAAATGATAAATGTTAAAAACAAAATCTTTCTTTATTAAAAATTATTAAGAATTAAAGTAAAATTAAATACTTTTATTAAGTATTACCTAAAGAAAACAAAAGCTCGTCGAAAACTTTAAAGTCGCGGGCAAATATAGTTGAGAATAATAAACATCTATGCCGCTTAAAAGAACATTCTGTAATTTATTTAGTTAGTAATAGTAACGGTTGTGTAAAGTACTATTGGACATTAATATCAAAATAGAATTTTAGTTCCGTCGCATTGAACTGAGCTATGTAAAAATTAAACTTGTGATGCGTACATTACACATTAGGTATAGTTTGTTACAGATACTCGTATGATACGAGATACCCTACGCATATAATAATAACACTGTAATCAATTTGGCAAACGCCCAAAATTATAAAGAGAACCGGTAATATGTATTCATGTAGGTAATTTAGTTCGTGTGTAAAGAATTAGGAATGTTAGAAAAACTATTTGCTTTTTAAATTTTTATGTTATATTCTTTATACTCGTAGTTATTCATATTTAAATTTACAATACAATTTTGTGAACGAAAGTATGATATATCACTAGTCTAAGACTTATTACGGAATAAAAAGCATGTCATGTGAATTCAGGATATAATATAATTGTGCTTGCCAAGTTTCATCAGTCAAGTTAAGCAGTTTAGATGCTTAATATATAATTATCTAAATAGCGCCATCTAGACACCGACTTATAATTTTTGGGAACTATAAAGTGCGAGACATATTACCATTGAACCACATTGAACTAATTATGCGGTAATAATAATTTCAGCGCTTTATTCTTAATTTTTGAGTATGAAACTTCAAAACACTTGAGATATAGTAAGATACAAAAATTATAAAATAAAATCTATACTAAGTAAAGTAAAATAGGTAAAGATAAACACAAAAGATTTGTATTTTTGTTTGTAAAGAATAAACACAAAAACTACTGAACCGATTTTGAAAAATCTTACACCTATTATCAGCGAGTAACATAGGCTATCTATATTAATCTTATAAAGAGGAAAGATTTGTTTGTTTGTTTGCATTGAATAGGCTCCGAAACTACTGGACCGATTTGAAAAATTCCTTCACTGTTGGGAAACTATATTATCAGCGAGTAACATAGGCTATGTTTTATAAAGTTACTCGCAAGATGTCGCGTGCAACAGCTAGTACTAAATAAATTCAATTTTTGTAATGCAGCTCAGTTGCAAGAGCGGATGCGTAAAAATTTCATTCAATTAAAACACTCAAACTAACAGCTTTAAATTAAAACCATTTTTATACAAGTGATGTTCCCGCATGACGGCGAATATTACAAACAAAAGCTACGTTGAAGAAGAATTGTGAATTTTTATTGTTACTTCATAATATAGAAGTGCTATCAGAAGTGTAACAATGACTCACGTAACTATTTAAGGTAAGTGTTTTATCTTATTTTAGAAAATATGAGAATAATTTAATTAATCAATTTATTTAAACATCTTGTTTCAAAATTTAAAGAAAATCCTAATATTGTGTTAAAAAATTTTATGTTAAAAATGTAAAAAATAATTTATCTAAATTCTATAACTTAATTAAAAAATAAAATTGTAGTACCAACTTTGAAAATTAATCTACGACTTATAATTTTTTTTAAAATGATCTTTTATCGTAATTTTGGTGGCCTGTGGCAGACACTTCATGAATTATTATTTTTTATAGAAATTTAGCTTGTAAAAGTTGTAAAAGTGATATAGTTTTATTACTTGTTTTCAAATATACAGAATTATTAGGACCTTGAAAAAATATACTCGCTGTTTTTTTTACAAAATAAAAGTTTTATTTAAAATATAGGAACAAAAACATTTCACTCAAAGTATTGCCCATCACTAGAGACCATTTTCTTCCATCTTTCTGGCAGTATATGAATTCGAGTGTATTTTGAGGTTATCCAAGAATAGGTGAAAATTGGAAAGGCTATGTCAGGTGAATACAGTTTTCACTGGTTTTGCAACATGAGGCCGAGTGTTGTCATCGTGTTGTCTCTGCTCGTATTAGTGGCCGTTTTTCTTTTAGGGCTCCACTCAAACGCATTGATTGAAGTCGATAGCGAACCCCCGTAATAGTGCCATTCGGTTTGAGCAATTACACCCTGCTGATCCCATCAAATGCAGAGAAGAAGCTTCGAATCATGGATGTTTGGTTTTGCGGACGATGTTGATGCATGGCCGATCTTACCCCACAATTTTCTACGCTTTGGATTATCGTAGTGTATCCACTTTTCATCGCCAGTCACAATACGGTGCAAACCTTTTCTTTTCTGCCGTTGAAGCAGGTTCACATGTGATAAAACGCCGTTCGACGTCTCTCCGCTTCAATTCATACGGCATCCAATGTCCTTGCTTCTGGATCATTCCTAACACTTTTAAGCCTTTTTAAACTGTTGACTCATCTACTTGTTATGTTTTTCCAAGTTCTCCTAGCGTCTGACATCGGTCTTGATCAAGTAATTCATCCTAAAATCATTATTTTTGAAGCGTCGAAACCAGTCTCTGCATGTCGTATCCGACAGAGCATTGTCACCGTAAATCTCAACAAGAATTCTGTGTGCTTCAGCTACAGATTTCTTTTGAATAAAATAGTGCAATAAAATTCCCTGCAAATACACTTTATTTGGCACAAGATGGGCACAAAGTAGACATTTTCAGAGCCAATAAAAAACACTTTATTTACACTAAAGGGAACTACCATACACTGAAATATAAGGTTAGATACAGTACCTCCTTGCAGGTGCGTTACCATTCGAAATTCCATGCACGGAATCTTTGAAGAAACAGCGAGAACTTATTCAAGGTCTTATTATTATAACAGAGTTTGATCGTACTGTCAAGGAGCGCCACATCGTAAATATTTTTTTACATTTTTTTACATTCTGTCTAAATTTGAAAAAAATAAATGAAACTTCTTAACACATTTTAAAAATTATTTCACTAATAGATTAGCTATACCGTCCCAGATTACAATAAATGTTGATTTATTTGCTTTAAAGTATGATTTCAATACAAAATTTTATATTTTTAAATCAAGTCGAATTTAATCAGAGGTTGGAAACGATGTAGGTCTGTCGAAGCCGAGTAGGGCTGCTAGTCACATAATAAAAATATTCACATTTTATAAATGCCAGTACGAGGAGATAAACTATCCATTTCAATAGTCATGTCGGTGTGAATACGATAATTTATCATATGTGTGACACTGTCCAAAGTGGAGGACGACTAGATTAACAATCACTTACAATTCGTTGACAAAAATGAAGCGGGTTGATGACTTCAATAAATTTGTTTATTTTCACATATCCCTAACATAGCTTAGAGTTACTTTTTGGATATTATTGCGACTTTTATGTCACTTTAAAGTGTACATTTAATTAAAGAACTTTGATTATTTAAGTTAAAGTTCGAATGAAATTACATAAAAATAAAAGCAGCGTATAGTATATTAATTCGATTAACTGAGTTGAAATAGTGCGTTGAAATGACTGGGACAATTAACTCTATACTTTCTATTTTATTTTTAACAATTAATGTCATTAATACATGAAAAGAGAAAATCCAAATCCAAAATAAGTAAAATATAACCGAACGCTACTGTTTGAGAGTAGAGAAGCTAAGATGTCACACGTAACATAAACTGAAATGTATATCTATATAATATAAAAGGCGATGTGTGTAATGTATGTCTCCTACAAACTCCATAACCGCTGAACCGATTTTGATGAAACTTTCAGGAACACCTGTGAAGTTTGGTAGCGATCGGACGCGGACGAAGTCGCGGGCATATACAAGTTATATATGAAACCCGATATGTAACGTTATATGATTTAAGTTAGTTGTACGCATAGCAATATGTAATTAATTACGCATTCAAAATTCAAACGTTAATCCCTTACCTGGTAACTCCAGCACGCCTCGCCCACGGCCTGCTTTTATAGTTTACCACCCGCTTCTCTTCAATAAACATAATTACGTGATGTCGAACCAATTTATATCTGAAACAACAAACAAATAATTCCACATTAATTCAAACTAGATTTTAATTCATTTGCATATTTTTGTATTCAATTTTTTAGTTTTATAAACTACTAAAAGATCTGAAAGTAAAACATTGGACCTAACGAACAAAATTTAGTTAAACATTAACGCAGAAAGCAGGATTTCTAAGAGAATTCGCAAATAAATGAGATATAATTTCATATAAAGTTAGCTCAAACAAAGTGAGAATAGGATGGGACGAGACGGTATCCTGTGTAGAGTTACACATTATTATATTGCATAATGTGTAATATATAACTCGCCGGAAGAGTCAGCCTATGTTGAATTGTTCCGAACCATTATATAACAAGTTTTCTAAAGAAAATTCTCTCATCGTCGTCTTTAACAGTCGACAGACTCCTATTGTAGGCCTTCCCTATAGATCGAAAATAATCACATACACGCGGATGTTATGTGAACGTTACTAAATTGTCACCTTTTGAGTACCTTTCGCCCACATCGGTTATTAGGGCTTTACGAGCCTTTGGGTCTGTCCTCTCTACATCAGCTTGCTAATTATAAGAGCTATGTCGGCGATTTTAGATCATCTAAGAGTTTATCATCATATTCATTATATCACAGATAGTGACCACCTCTCTATGCTTAAATTATTACTGGCAAAATACACTGGCAATATATACATATTTATGTATTAGACGCGAAGATGTATATTCCCTACCGATAATCAGTGGAGTAAGATTCGTGGATTGAAATGTGAAGCGGTACCGGTATCCCGGTATTGCACTTGATGTAGGAGTATATTTAGAAAGTACAATAAAACAAAATATCCTTGAAAGTTTGGTCGGTCGATGCCTTTAAACACCATCTGTTCAAAGACGATCCGTTTTACACACCCAAGTCAAAGTTGCAACCAGACACCATTGAACAGCTACACCCTACCTGAATATGATAATTTTACAGACGAATAAAAAACTCCAAGCAAACTCGCTTTTTATTTCATACTAGCGGGTGCCCGCAACTTCGTACGCGCTGTATTTCGTTTTTCTTTAATCCCATAGGAGGCTAACATTTTTTCAGGCTAAAAGGCGTCGAGGTACTGAACTATCTGTCTGACAAATTTCATCCAAATTCGTTAAGCTGTCCTTGTTTCTAAGAATACCTAGCGTGGAGCAGACAAGCAGATCAAAATTCTAAAAACTATATTTTTGACCTCGGTAAAAGTCAATCGAATATTGACTATTAGCAATTATGGACGTTAAAAAAAAAGGTCAACTGTTCGCTAACAAATATTAATTTAATAATATTTGGGTTATTATAAAAAGTAATAATCTGGAAATCTAATATTAATTTCATTAATTATAAATGGTATACGCATTTTACCTTCACAATTACTTACAGGAACGTGCAAATTACGAGATACGCTCGTGGAAATCAATTGATTCCCGACTAATAAGTCGGTAAATTGCGGCGTTTATTCGATTAGTGCTGACTAGAGCAGACGTATTTCACGAAATTATCGATAAATGAATCTTCGTCTGCCTTTCTGTTTTATATTCAATTATTAATAAAACGTAGCGATCACGCCAATGGCACAGATCGCGTCGCATGTTTAAACAAAAGCGGACGAAGTTTGCTAAATGGAAATAGAAAATCAGTATCCGGATAAAGATTTATCGACGTTCGAACGAGAACCGTTCGCCGAAGACGGGAGTGCATGCGCATTTGCGGTCATGTTAGCAATGTTAATTGCGTGCGGCGACGCGACGCTCTACTTCATTTAACGGAACGTAGCGTGGACGGTACAACGGATGCTTTTTTGAGACCCCCCGTTTTAAACCAGTACACAACACGTAAACACCACCTACCTTGCTTTGCTTTCATTACACTCAAACGCAAAGCCAACTTGTCAACCGGATTCTTTTTAAACTGCAAAAAAAAATCAGGGGGCATAATTATGACAGTGATCCGATTAATTACATTAAATCGGATTATTTTTCTAGCTTTTTGTTGAACTATGTGAACTACAAATTAAACGCACAGAAAATAAACTTGTGGCACAGTAAATGCCTCTATATTAAAAAGATTTCTCCGCCCTAGCCAACATGCCGAGCGTTCAGCGATGACGGGAACGCTAAACGACACGCTATATACATTGACAATTTGCATAAACTAGTGTTTGCTGAGATTGGCCTCTCATTTCCACTGGATTCTCTAGGCAAGTGCCTAAGGCTTTAATTCATGACACGCAAATAACAATTGTTAAAAAAAATATTCTCAAGTATAAAGCAAAACAAGGATACTTCTTTGATCAGCATACATTTTATAAATTAAACAGTCTCTACTGAATTCTAAAATACTCAATTTTCCAGAACTATTAATAATCACCTATTCGGTTAATTTCACATTAAAGTTATAAATATAATTTTAAATCGACAAGTCTGCATTTTGGTTTTCATTTCATATATTACTCTTCCCGTCTGTTTTCATAAAATACACAGTAAATACATATAAAAATGTAGGGCCTACGTAGCTTAGATAAGATCTCTCGCAACTGTGTTAAGTAACTGACACGAGGGACTAAAAGTACCGCTTACTAAAATAACCGAAGATATTGAGTACGTGGGAGTCTCCTGAAAAATAGAACTGCCGAGGCGCATTACAACACAACGGATTTTAGGTAGGCCGCACATTGGCTACTTTAGTAGCTCATTTTCTGTCACAGAAGCGACCACACTGTTTTGTCTTGTCAGTTGTCACGATAGAACTGTTGCATTAGGCTAAGCTCACATGACCGCGCGGTACAAGTTCTACAAACATGTATCGACCTGTTCAGTTTAATCGCTTAGATTTTTGGTCTATTGGGTCGAGATCAAATTTCCCTCAAAAAATAAGTAGCGATAAGATCGCACACGCGTCTGTACAGTAGGGAATTTGTTGCAAGCAACAATATGGAAGCCGGACCTAGACGAATCGCGTTGCTCGCGTGATAGTAGGTAGACAATGTGCGTTCTCCCTTAGTCAAAATTATAATGTATTATTTTAATTAAGTTTTTCATACTTCAGGACGCGGCATTCGCGGACAAAAGTCCCTCGTCTGCCTAGGCTCTTATTCTAACTAAAAACCGAAAAAAATAATAATCTTTGTTCTTTGTAATGTATATAATGTAATAATAAAATGTAAATTATTCCACCAAAGACGATATAATACTGGTTATAAATGTGTATGAATAAAAAAGGCGACAGGCGTTTAATTTATCTATGATTGTTTCCATTCTTGTCAACTGCAAATTAAAGGCTCTACTACCGGATGACTACTCATGCATATAAAGTTCGTCGTTCATATTGCGATCATACAATTAAGTCACGTAAGGTAAGTAACACTTGAAGATCTCAGTCAATTTTGGTTGAAGTCAGTAAGTCAGTGCGTTTTTAAGACATTTAATTTTAAGCTAATTTTTAAATATTTTATAAATCTGTATTTATTATAATTTCATTGTTAGGTAAATAAAACTTGTTTCGCCTACAAGTAATAGTATTTTTTTACGAACGTCAAGGCACACTAAAAGCACTAATTTAATATCCAACGAATAATACGAAAATAATATATCAAAAAATACTTGATCCTTTAGCTGTGTAATGAGTGGCGTAATTAAATTTTGAATGTAGATAACAAATATGTAAGCTACAGCATCAAACTATATCCCCCGATTTTGTTATCACCAGTTTTTACATTTGCCTCTCACTATGGATATAAATTTAAAGACGTATTCACTTTAAAAAAACGGGAATTTTCTAATGGTTTATTATATTTTTAAAAATTTAAATTCAACAGAAAGAACAGTCGTTTAAAAATGGAACGTAGAATACCGACCGGAGATTACGTATCTGCATAATAATGTATGGTTTGTGACGTCACATCCTTGTTGCAGGTCCATCAACCAAACCAAACGGTCGACGTTCCGCTAAATGGGATCGTTTTAACCGACAACAGTGTACGATGCTCATTAAGCGAGTTGTTTTCGTTACACTGATCTAAAAAATGTTAACAGGCTTGTAGTAAAGAAAGTGAAATCGAGTTCGTCTTTTAAAATACTATCTGACAAATGATAAACAGTTTTACAATCTTAATGCACTTTATTAAATTAAATAAATTAACTTATTAAACATTGAAATCACATAGCGTATACGTTACTCCCATTTTATTTTCGTTATCATATCATCTTTGTCGGCGTAAATAACCTTTTGTATACTATTTCAGATAATTTTATTTTCGGTTGTCGTATCTAAAAATATTTTAACGCAATTTAAAAGGTCAAACATTTTTACTAATTCTCAGAAAATCATGTTTAATTTGACGAATGATATTCTGGAAAATAATAATATGTATATTATCAAAGATATACGTAAAAGATGAGCTTTCTTCGCATACCGAGCGTTGCGTGTACACAACCCAATGCCCGTGGCGATAGCTCTGATTCACACTCCATTTCGCACGAGGCCTGCGCCTGCGAATCTAATAACACCCGCGTACAATAAATTCTTTACGAAACGAATACAAGTCTTACTATTTTTAATTTATTATACCTATCTAAACTCTTTCTACATGAACATAAGTGCACTATTATTATCTTCGAATGTATTGTAGGAAATTAGTTATTAGTTGCCGAAATTATTGTACATTCAAATAAAATATAGAATGACTTCATTAAATGTAGTACGAGTAACCTAACATGCACTTTATACCTATTAACTTTCTCCCTTTTTTACGTTGGGATTACACTCGTACTCGTACGCGGACTCCTGCCGGCTAAAACCTAACCCAACGACTTTTTATCTTTATCAATTTTGCCGTGTGCGTCCGTAAGCCCGTAAGTAATATTAAGTAAGTAAGTACTTAAGTAAGTAAGTAAGTTATCTCTTTATTATTTTTTTAATATTATTATTTAAAATATTTATAATGGCTAGATTGTAAAAAAATATTAGAACTCATAACACGAGATTCGTATTAAAGAAAAGGATGTTCGCGAATGGTTCGATACAGCAAATTGACATTAAATATAATTTCATAAATAGACGAACTCATTATTATTAGACAATATTGGCGTAGATTTTCGGATGTGAATTTACGGATAAACTGAGACACTGTTTGTATTGGCAGCGGAAGTACGGTAGACTACTTAGACTACACAGAAAAATCGTATTAATAAACCAATTAGACAGAATTATTGAAAAAAAAAAAAGATCGTTTTCCAGGAATACGATAAAAGAAAAAATCACAGGAACCAATGATAAATGACAGAAATTAACAAACATAAGTTTACAGACATATAAAAAGTCGAATTGAAGCTAGCTAGAACAAAAAGCAACCTTAGATGAAAAAAATCCTTTGGTGAAACAGAGATTTTCATCAAACCAATAAGTTAAATATTCATGGTTACCTTGTACACATATTTCAAAGCGGGCCTAAAATCCTATCGTGGGGAAAATGAAAAGGATTAACTGAGAACAGCGAACTTTAATTATTTCGATGACTGAAATGTTTTTCGAATTGCAAAAAATTCTATTCAAACCGAATCTGCGAACCATTTCTTGTTTCATAGCATCACTACAAGTTCTGCCAACCTTTGAGCTTCGAAACTAATCATCTGATGTAAAAAATCCTTCACCAAAAGTTACAATAAAATTTGAGGATGGACATAAATATCCAACACTTACAAAAGAACCTATAGGAGTATTGTCAGGCGTTAAATTACTTTAAATATTTTGTAAAATCTCAAGGCAGACGAAGTTGCGGGCACCAGCTATAAATAATATAAAAGGCAAAAGTAAGTGTAACAAAGCGTTCCATAACAAATTAGAAGTAACAACAGAACGATAAAACAATCAGAAACTTAGGTAAAACCTAATTAAGTTTTTCTGTACCTAATTAGAAAAATAGATTTACATCCTAAATCCTGAAGAAAACTCCGCGATGGCATATCTATTATTGTAATTGTTGACTCACAGTAACCATTTCTTTCATTAAAACCATATAAATCAGTTATCTCTGTTTCTCCGCTAACTACTTCTAAACCATCCACGAATTTTAATTCGATTTACAATTATTAAAAGAGGGATAAACGAGAAAAGTTTGTGTATTATAAAAAAATCATCCTGGGCGAAGCCGTTCGCGCGCGGAGCGGGGCGCTAGTTAAGTAAAAAGGATGAAATAAATATGAAATGTAAAGTTTAACATAACAAAAAGACCTGGATTTAATAACTTTTTTACTAATAATCATACAAGAGAATTTAAAAACTAAGCCTTGTCAAATGACAAAATATGAGTTGAGAGGCGTGAAATAGCAGTAGACAAAAGCAATGGACATGCACAGACATTATTAAACGTTCCATGAAAAACACTTCTCATAACGAAATGAATGGAATTTTTGAATGAATCATGAAATTTAGTCATAACAAGATTTAGTCCCACCACGCATTAGGTACACATACGAGTATCTTAAAGCACGTGTTTAATATGTAATACACTAGGGGCCCGCTTGCGGCTTCGCGTGTATGATTTTTTTTCTGCAAATTATATAATTTGTATATATATAAATAAATAATATACACAAATTAATATTCGCGTTTACCGCTCTTCCAATAGTGAAAACTGTATCACAATCATTTAGGTGGTTTAGTTAAAGAGATAGCACAAAATTTGACAATTAATATTTACCTAAACATAAAGTTTTTCTCAAATCGTTTAAAAGTCCAAGATTTTAAACTAATATTAGTTCTATATCGTGTCAAGATCATCACTACACACGAAAATGTATAAAATAAAATTATTTTCTATTATAATCTTTATAGTTCTGGTTATATGTAACAATAGTTGATTGATATCTAGCGAATATCCTTAAGTTTGCTGAATGAATAAAGTTCAAAAGAGATATCATATATTTTATATCATAAAGAGATTCATATAAGAGATAGATTATATTTTGCTGCAAACATAATTAAATTTCAAGTTAACTTAAAAATTAAGTTTCTAATGTTATTAATAAATTTTCTAAAACTATTAATAAAGTTATTAATTTTCTAAACATATCTGAAGCAATCGAAAACATCGAACTAAACATATTATTGAAATATTTATAAAATATATGAAAAGAAATATAAAATTATCCTTTTCGCGTTTGTCTGTATAATATCCGCTTACCCCAAACCATGCAACGAATTTTGATACGTTTTTAATGCTATTTTCACCATCAATTAGATAAATAAATATTCTTAACAATATTTTGCAACCAAGTTGCCGAAACTTTCCGCATCTCTCTTTTCTCCACTAACTAGTACTTCTAAACCACTAATAAAAAGAGGGATAAACGAGAATGTTTTGTAAATTAAGAAAAAAACATCTCGGGCGAAACCGGGAGATGGACGCTGGTACATAATATACATAATCTACAAAATTTTATTGTTACTTACAGTAAAGATTTTATTTTGATGAAGTATAGAAACACTGATGTTTAATTTACACAATTTTTACACAACCGCTTTTAGATACACATCGAGAGGTAAGATTGAATATAAATCATCCATACACCGGTGCTAAGATTATTGATCATATGATAACAGGTGCGTAGGTGGTGTGGGACGTAGCTCTCAATCGATGTGTCCCTCACGACCACGTGGGCCAAGACCACGCAACACAACGATGCCAAAAAGGAAGCCTCCTTCGCATAGATATTCGTATAATAGAACCTTCCTGTTGTGTCAACCGATCGCGATCGCCGAGTGAAACAGACAAGTACCTACCATACCCCTTTGATCCTCAGAATGCGCGCGCAATTTTTCCCCACTCGCACTTGTTGGTGCTAAGTACAACATATACCTACTGGACTAGAACTATCTAAAATATAATTAGGTCGATTCTATTGTATGAAAAAAACGTGAAGCTACATGTAGGTACACGTAGGTGAGGTTGTACGTGAGGTACGGCCCTTGGTAGACCCGAAATTTAGTCTCAAAAATTCAAGTTATTGTAATTTGGCTCATTAAGTTGCGCATAATGTTTTCTCGGAAAAGCGGCTGAACATTTCTTGGCCTTAAGGCAACAAGTCACGCGAAATACCTAGTTAACGCGAAAAGAGTATTGGTAGACTAGATTTTTATTAATATTATTGTATCCGGTGTGATGGAGAAACTCATATTTCAGGGAGCGTTTACAGAGGATTATGTATTTAAGTTTTATGTAGACACTGACACTATGCTTGTTACCTGATTCCACACAATTAAGTTAAGATTAAAAATAAAATTATTGTAAATCTAAATAGAGACAATTTAGTAAAATAAATCGAACGTAAGAGCGTGTGCTTTGTAATTAGCTACGTATGTTTATACGATCTTTTATCTGAGAACACGTGAGTACTAAAAAGTGGAACCGTTCTCTAAAGAGGCCCGTCAAGGCGGTCTGGTCATTGGCACGGGGCCGCGACTCGCGAGGTCTTCGCCCTGTGCCATCTCTCTCGTGGCAATAACTGACCTAGCACTAGACGCACCTTCGCCTAGATGAGGGGCGCTTTGCACCTGGCGAGTAGCGACCGAGCCAACATTCGTTTTTGTGCTAGTTATCTGTCGGTAGCAATTTATTTTAAACGTCTGCACGCAGATGGCGCAAGCGCAAGGGTCGCACGCTATCTCTATATGGGTGCGATTATACACCCTAATGTGATGCACACAGGATGCAGATCAGAGTACACCAGTTCCCCGTGGGTGAGTTGTAAACAAACCGGGTGAGGGCATTGCCTGCTCGCCACTCCCCGCGCTTTGCCGCGGCTGCGACGACGCCATTCAACCGGGAAGTTCATGCTTTATTTTTAGCGTTCTACGAAACAAGCAACGCAGTATTTTAATATAACGGCTGTTGGTGGGGTAAAACATTATTTCTTTACCACCGACCGAATGTACGTGTGTGTAGAGGATAAAGAGTAAGGAATGGTCGAAGTCAAACAATGATATTTCTGCATGCATTGTGATACGGTATCGCGTGTTTGTGCGCGGGCGCTATGTGTCACACAATGGCCAATGTATGTAGTACTACAGACTCCGCCACTCAAAAATTCCACAGTTAACCGAAATTGTTGGGTCACTTAAAACAGATGATTTATAAGGAAAACCATGCTTGAGGGCAAGATTGAACATGCCTGAAAGTGAAACACAATGTAAAATTCATTGTAAAGCGGCGAACAAACACATTATCAGCACCGCAACGCCGCGGTCGACAGGAAATAAAACGGTGGCTGGGCTATTTTTAAAACCGGTCTCTCGAATACTATACCTTGCTTAGTGTTAACGAAGACGAAGGGTTGTTTTGTGATGTCACGAGGCCAGGTGCACAATGTGGGGTCAACAGCCTCGAATACGCGCCAAACTAATGATCTAATTGCTATTTGGTAATAATGGTGACATTGACATTGGTTAGGTGAAAAATAGTCGCACGAGCAGTTTGGTGGTTGGAACCGCGAGAAGGTGGTTGGGACCGGGTAGTTGGCGGGTGGCGGGTGGCGGGTGGCGCTGGGAGTCGGGTCGGGCGTGAGTCAATGACCCGAGGGCGCGGGAGGGTGCGCGCGCACGCAGCCGCGCCCCGCCTTTATTTATTACGCTACGCGCGACGCGTTTGGCGCCGGCAACGCGCTGCGACGCGGTCCGGCGGGGCGGGGCGGGACGGAGCGGAGGCCGCATTCCGGACGGCCAGCGCCGTTGCCGATGCGGCCCACCACCGCAAGCTGCGAAAATAACGCGCACTAATGCTATCCCACAAGCCAGCCAACGTCAATAGCGAGTCACACTTTAAAATAAACTAAACTGAAAACTTACTTGGTTTCAGGAATATGCGTGGTACACGTGCGCCGTTCCGGTGCGTCACTCTATAGTCTTTTAGCTTAACGCCACCAAAGTCACTGTCCATCATGGGAAATGTCACGAGAGAGTTCATTGTATTTAAGGCGAAGTTAAGTCAACACAGGTACACATGGCGCGCGCGAATTATCACGCCGGAGCGGAAGATGGTCACGTCAGCTTCGATGGCAATATGACGCATTAGTGAGCGCGCCGCGCGGTTCTACAGTGTGCGCAAGCAGCCGAGCCAGGGGAGTGATGCGCGAGTGGGGGCCGCGGGAGCCCAACTAGCGTTGGACAAGTGCTGCCCTCTGCTACGGGCTCATCGACCGCGCCGAGTGCCGCCGTGCCGCGCCGCCCGCGGGCGGTGCTGAAGCCATCCATGCCACTCTCACTGTACGGCAACTCACCGCTCACCCCAGAACACAAAGCCGATTCTGTCCATATTCTGTCACACGAACCGTGCAGATGCTTATTGGCGTCACGTGATTGATATAGCGGTTAGCTAACAAATACAATTTCAACAGTACAACATTTCACATTGCTTTTCACAAAATAAACTCCCAAAAATAGTTACCTCGATTTAGGACTTGTTGATAGATTATAACCAGATTAAAATTTAAAACTAGTCTACATCTAACGAACACGTGTATTCTAAACGCGGTTAAAACTCGATCGCGTTATAAATGATAACGCGTCATGATTCACAGTCTTTCAAAAAAAACGTCCAGTGAGTGGTCCCGAGCGAGTGCCCCTGATGGTGGTCAATGGTTGGCTAACGGACCGAACGCGACGCGACGTGTCAACAACCACGCACACATTACATTACGTTTAACAAAATTTTCAATGTTACATCTTTTATCATTGCCCATTCTTTCAAAATATCTTTCTTTCTGTTCCAAGTAGATAACATATTATGGAATAGAATAATAGGAAATGTCTACGAACCCGATTGCCAAGGCCGCTCTAATTGCAGGTGTTCTAACAAAAACGTTTATTCATTTGCTCACTTTTGATTTCACACACAAAGTTGGTGCATTGAAAAAATCTACTATAAATGGTTACTAGTAAAGATGAGCAACAATTGCACGATTCATGTTTTATTTGGGAATGGATTTAGGTACTTAGTCGGGCCAAGTAAGAAAAAACTAATCTTTTGAATGAGTAGGTACATTTTTCTGATCTATAGGTATATATTATGTAGGTTTATAATCGCATATTTAGAAAAATTATCACGCGCATTTTCTTAATAAAAATAAATTATGGATTGGAAAAGTTAAGAAGAAGAATTTTTGCTTGGATATATCTCCGCCGCTCCAAAGGTTTAATTTGCGTTTTTAGAACTCAAAAAGAAAATACAGAACAGCCTATGACCTGATCAATGACCTGGAAAAATTTAAATGTAATTAGCATTAATAGGAACGCACACATCAATCTGGTACTGTAAGACTAGGTTGTATATGACCCTGAGTCTGGTAACCGTAGAACCAATGATGGGGTGATTTACCTAAAAGGATAACCGCGCTTTCGGGCAGCTATTTACTTACAATTAACAGGCCCTATGTCAACGATCACTATAGGAGTTATTTCCACCATAAGTGTTTGTGGTCTTTTTTAAATTTTTATTTTTTGTTGAAAATTCACATTAAAAAGAAACTCAGAGGGCAGCGGCTAATTTCCACTTCTTAAATAAATTATTAATAGTTTGAAATTGAAATATACATGCGGGTACGCAAACAGCGCTGACGAGGCAACGCTTCACCTAGTACATGTTCTGCCCTCACGACGTATAAAGTTATACAGCCCATTTATAAAGTTATACAAAGTATCATGAAATCGTATCCGGGTAGATAACGTGGTTTGTCGGTTGGTAATAGATGGTTTTTTGTACCGTCAAAGCCAAACCATCAACATTCATTACATGGGGATATTAAACACCTACCTAACATTACTCTGGGTAAGTGCTCTGCTTGAGTATGGGATCACAGCAACCTCTGAATTCATAGATGGCGAAGACAGTGATCGTTCGTGTGTTTGTTTTTCTGGAAATTTATAGGTAATAAATAATATGGGGAAGATTACGTCTTTCTTGCTAAAGGGAATAATGTCTTGTTATTTCTGTCCTTAGTAAGCTCTTGGTATGTGTTCTTTTCTGTGCACCTCAAATTTCAGGTGGTTTATCGCAACCTACAATGTAGACTCGTACCAAGAAGCGCTCTGCGTTGCGGTCTATAATGAGTCACACCAATCAAAAATAGATAACTCGAGAAATCTTCAAAAATGACTGAGATAACATATTAAACGTTAAAAAGTACGGCCTCTTGGAAAATCATGATAAGCGACCGCTCCAATGTGTGACGTCACGCTGCGAGACGGCGTTTACGTACCTTACATACTTTGGCTCGTCCCTCCCCAACATAACACTCGCGGCGTGATGTCATCGCAGTAGCGCGTGAATGAACGCAAATTTAAAAAGCGGTGAAACTTTTCAACACTGTAACTTTGGAAATCCTAGCCCGATTTTGATGAAACAAACGCTATTAGGGTATGATTTAAGCTCTAATAAAATGTACCTAACTACGCATATTGTCACACGTTAAAATATATAATGCGTTTAAATATAAATATTTTAATAGATGGTGATGAAAAACTAGAATACTCGAAAAAATTAAAAATAAAACGCCTTATATCTTTATTAACTGTGACGACGGTGACGCCGCCGATTTTTTTAAATATTTTTTTAGCCACCCCTCAAAAACCTAACATTTCTTCAAGCTAATAAGTATCCTTATATGTTAATCTAGGAAAAACTATCTGTGTGACAAATTTCATTCAAATCTGTTAAGCCGTTTTTGCTTGAAAGATTTTTAATTTATGTAGTAGAATAGGATAGTATAGGATATATTTCGCATCATTTTTAGCCAAACTGACTGCAGTCAGCTAAACTAAGCTAACGCAAGTTCTAATTAAAAATTATAAACGTTTTTACATTCTATTGGAACACGTTATATCTGCTGTAAGTTACTGAGGAGTTGGGTATCGCGCAGACTACTTGATGCTGGAGCATCAGATCAAAGTTACCATGTCATAAAAATACCATCGAAGTAGGTAAGTACCTACACCAAATTTCAAGTCAATCGAACCCGTAATAGTTAGTGAGATCCTTCGTCAACTTGGAAATGAGCTGATGATCTTCAAACGCCTGACCAGGTCATAAAAATACCATCGAAGTAGGTAAGTACCTACACCAAATTTCAAGTCAATCGAACCCGTAATAGTTAGTGAGATCCTTCGTCAACTTGGAAATGAGCTGATGATCTTCAAACGCCTGACCAGGTCATAAAAATACCATCGAAGTAGGTAAGTACCTACACCAAATTTCAAGTCAATCGAACCCGTAATAGTTAGTGAGATCCTTCGTCAACTTGGAAATGAGCTGATGATCTTCAAACGCCTGACCAGGTCTTCATAAATTATAGCTAAGAACCATTTCGACACGTCACCTTTCAAACAAACAAACAAACAAAAACGAATAAAACGGTACATCCGTTCGGGTGCTATAATGCTACACACAGACACAGATACACAGGTCAAACTTATAGAACAAGGGGTGATTTGCGTTGCGTCGAGCGTAAAAATTGGTAGGTAAGATCTTTAACAGTGTCTACCCGCTTAGTCGAAAATTACTATTTTTTAGCACCAACATAGCATTTAAACAAACCAAAACATAACCGCCTTTCAATATTTTATGAATCTTGTTATGCCATTATTTCTATTATCAATGTTTATTAAAGTCGTAAATTTATCTGATTCAAAAACTGCAATTGAATAAAAACCAAATATTTCACTTTTTCGTTTTCACGCCATTATATGCATATCTCTACTGTAAGCATAACCTTAATCACTAACTTTTAATGCACTTACTTGTTTTAATCTCTATGTTTCTCTTGGAAAGTAATAAATAAACATGACTGGCGGGGGTGCGCTTCGGCGACGTTATTTATTTATAGTTCAGTTTAAAAAGGTTTGTCTATCTTTTTAAAAAGGATCTATTTAAAAAGATTGTCTATCTTTTAAAATAGGTCAGTTTAAAATGGTTGTCTATATTTTTAAAAAGGTTCTTTTTAAAAAGATTGTCTATCTTTAAATAGGTCAGTTTAAAAAGGTTGTTTATCTTTTTAAAAAGGTTCTATTTAAAAAGATTACCTATCTTTTAAATTAGGTCAGTTTAAAATGGATATCTATATTTTTGAAAAGGTTCTATTTAAAAAGATTGTGTATCTTTTAAATAGGTCAGTATAAAAAGGTTGTCTATCTTTTTAAAAAGGTTATATTTAAAAAGATTGTCTATCTTTTAAAATAGGTCTGTTTAAAATGGTTGTCCCAAGGAAAAAGTCCCCCCAGACAAAAGTACTGTTCCCAAGGAATCATCTAAAATGAAATTTTAAAAAACTAAAGCCTGGCCAGTGTTAGCAAGAGCAACAAGAGGTATATAGCATTTTATTTTTCAACGCGGACGATGTCACGGGCATTAGCGTGTAAAAATATATAGGTATTATAAAATAGTTAAACAAATATATAATATTTATCATTTTGTGATGTGAAAGAAAAAAATCAAATAGAATATGTAGAATAACATTATACATAGAAAGGATTCCAAACTATGAAGAAACTTACATAGCATGTGCATTGTCCCCGGACTGTTGGCAAATGGTGCACACCAGTGACCTCAATATGGGACACGTCACTATAGTCTTCTTTCCATCCTTCATTTTAACCACGGTTGAAACTGGATGCGTGCAAGTACTGTGTGTTTAATACCTGCTATCCATGGACAGTTGGCTTTGTGACTTGTGTAATGAGGTTGGCGGCGAAGAAACTATGAGCGAATCTAATTACGCCAATAAGTGAATTGTTTCTTTCAATCACCTACTTTATACAATATAATAACATATTTTAATTACGTATATTTTTTTCTTTAGAAGTTTTCAAAAGTTAATTATTTGAAGTACCTAGGTACCTAATGCCTTTTTTTTAACGAGAAGTAATCCGCTTACAGATTCCCTGCCGCTGGCTAGGCGGAAGGAGTATGTGGGGGTCGCCCAGCACCTAATCATAGCGGCACTGGGAATACCCACTAAAACTACCCGGTGTCTCCTTGCCCTTTTAGCGGGGTGGATCGGGCTCTGCCTGGGCAACAACTCCGATCCAACCTACCTAAAGGTATATAGTCATTACTCTAGGAATCTATACACTAGCTGTTGCACGCGATTTTATCTAGGTAATTTTATAAAATATTGCCTATGCTTCTCGCTGAGACTGTGGCGAAAAATGTGCCTTGCATCTCCCGCAGTTCGGTACGTGCAATCATAAGATTTGAAGGTGTCGGATCTTCTGATCCACAATTCTTGTCACTACCTAACTAATAGTGACCATTTGACTAGCTCGTTGTTTTTTGAGACTATAGGTAAACGGAAGGACAAAAATACAACCCGGGTACCTATTTGTAACTGAACATAAAGTAAATAAATTGTCTAAACGCAGTATACTTTTCCTAGTATCAAGCGTCTCTTTGTGATCTAAAAGAAAAGATAGGGACAGCATGCATCGCCTACGCAGGACACCCAGAAATAGCTATGCGACGTTTCTGACTCAGCGCAGACAATGGACCGTGTTGTACTTACGGCAACTTTCGCGAATTTATCCACAAATATTTCACCGATTACAAAGAAATTGGACCCTTAAAAGTTCAAGTACTGTAATGTAAGTTAAGAAGTAAACGTTTTTTCTTTTATAAATTTTATAAAATTTCCAGGATTTTATTTTATGCGGCAATCGTTTTATACTACATTATATATATGTATTTAGATATTTAACAAAAGATAATACGAAACGTGCTCAAATATTACTTTAAATTTCGAACAACTATTCAGTACAAAGTTACCTAATAGTACTCGTAGGTAAGATATCAATGGTTTTTAAAGAATTCCATTACAAAGTTAATCTTTAATCGGTTCTATATCTTTAAAAACGGAATTCCTTAGATCTCACGGACACCAAAGTTGGAATAAAAATTCAATAAACAAAGACCGGTCGTAGTCTCCACGCACAACACATTTATATGGAAATCTCAAGACGTTTCAACTTAAAGTTGGTTAAACTTTGTCGACTGCCTTTAGATAGTTTTATTTTTAATAAAAGGCAGCACAGGCAAGTTAACGGTCCATTTTATGGTAAAAGTGGTAGCCACTTACCATCGATTGGACCGTTCGCTAATATGACAATAGCATCAGTAATATGCAAGCGCATTTGATCGTAATAAGTAGTGTAAAAGATACGAGACATATAACTTGGTTCTGCCATCCCTTTATATCAATAACATAGTTCAATGCTTTAGATAGTTTTATTTTTAATAAAAGGCAGCACGGGCAAGTTAACGGTCCATTTTATGGTAAAAGTGGTAGCCACTTACCATCAAATGGACCGTTCACCATGACAATAGCAAATAAAGGTATTCAAGTGCAATTTGATCGTAATAGTACAAAAGATATGAGACAAAGCAATAGATTCTGATATCCTTTACTAAATAAAACGCAAAACTGCTGTTGTCAGGGTTATCTTTTGTAAGAGTGTTATACCTATATATATTTTTTGTTTTTGTAAAAAAAACTCATGCAGAAGAAAACATCATGAAATAAAACCATATTTACCGCGTTAAATAAAGGATGCGTTATCCTATCTTCAACTTCTCACTTAACCTGTATTATGTCAAGGCATTCCCATGGCGTTTCTTCACTTCGAGTGGATATCAGCCTGCCTGCCTAAGGCAGAACTTGAATACTTTTTTCACTTGAATACGAGTACGTCTTTAAATTTGATTCCATACTTGGAGACAATTCAGGAAAATGAAATATGAAAATGAATAGGATGAATGAAGGATATTTTTTTTATTATATGTTGTATTCGAATTCGTTGCATATATATATATATATATATATATATATTATAATACGTTGAATATATATTATAATATGGTGCCTGAATGCTGGTGACATAAAATGAAGCCAAAACGTTTGGTCGATTTACAAGGTGGCGTTGTCCATCACGACGATCAGGTCGTCTCAGTTCAACGAAGTGCCGTTATTCAAATATTTCTTGAGCCAAGTGCTTGGCAAACATGGCCGATGGTACCTACATACTAATGCAGCGCTATGCTAATTGTTACACCAGCCACATATTAATTTAACTAAGGCATTTTAAAACTGTGCGTACTTGTTCACCAAAGGCCACTCAGTAACGGTCTAGGTTTAGAAATGGAAGCAAATGTACCAGACCGATGCAATCACTGTCGGTAGACTGTTACGCATAGTGATGTCAAATGACTATGTCCGAAAGGATAGAATATTAATTTCATAGTCTATGTGCGTCCGAAAAGCTATTATTGCGGTAACGCATGGATGGTTTAGTAGACTTGTTACATTTAATCCATTATATAATATGGATTTGCACAATGCATTCCACTGGAGATAGCCTATCTGGAGATAATAGTCTCCACCACAGCATCGCAGTATCACCACACTATCAATATTAACTACTACAATATCAGTGAAAAATTTAATGAACTGATTTTTCGATTTATCATAGATATGTAAATAGGAATTTGCTAAAAAAAAAAACCAACTCTCTTGTTCACTTCCATCATAATCAGGTTACGCGCCTCACACATTTTTGTGCTTTTAAGCGAAAGAAACGGAAGTACGGAGGGGATTTCTTGCATAACTTTTTTTATAAAAAATATTACACTGAAATTTTCTCAGATTTTAAAAATACAATTATTACAAAAAAAATATAAGAAAAATATTTAACTATCACTAATGCGAAAAAGGTTGTTAGTAATCACCTAATGTTATAAATACGAAAATATGTCAGGATGGATGTAATGATGTTGTTACTCTTTCACGCAAAAACGGGTTAACCAGATTTCTATGAAATTTGGAATACTTCCTGGATACTTTTTTAATATGAAAAATTGGGAGTGCGCGACTGGCGACACCGCCATCACAGCAATAAAGACATTTTCATTTGTTGGAAGTCGCGGGCATCGGCTAGTTTTTAAAATACAATTCAATGCAGGTAATTTACTAAAACAAAAGTGCTCATTAACGTTAATAAATATATTGGGCGGCTTAAACTACAGTAGGTACTTTTAAAGTGTAATTTCAGCCCCGTGTTTTTACAATATTTTAATCGAGTCTAATTTGAGTGCCATCGCTCTTTTGTTTTAAACAAAGATGGTTTTAAACATTTCAACATTTTTTATTTAATTAAAGAGAGTCGTCATTAAAATATTACGAAATTGTTTAGCATTGGAAAATTACAATTCATATTTCAAACATAAATACATATTACAAAATTGTTGATGAATTTGTGGAATTTGACATTTTGATGAACACTAATTATGTGTAATTGAATTTTTTTTGTATTACTTATGTAGGTAATACAGAAACATGTAAAATATAACACCTAAAGACATCCTAAAGAGAATATCTGACATATTTATCGTTATGACGATAAGTGTTTATATTAGACGATCCCTCGGGAACCTAACATTTTTCTAAGATGAAAAGTACTCTAGGTATATGTTAATCCAGGTAATAAACTCGCTGTAACGACTTGCACACTATGGTTAAGCTGAGCTGTGGCGGTGCTGGTACCGTTTGGTGACAAATTTCATCCAAATATGTTAAACCGTTTTTGTGTGAAAGAGTAACAAACATACGTCCCATCCTGACAGACTTTCGCATTTATAACATTAATAGGAAATTTTGGTGTGCATATGTAGGTACTAAAAATAATAAAGATTATCCTAATAAGACTTTTGGTTATAGGTATTTATAAAACCTGCTCGACTAAATAAAGGAATAAAATATTGTGCATAAATATTTTTCATAATATAATATTGCATAGGTAATAAATATAAAATACTAGCTGTTGCACGCAACTTCGTCTGCGTATAGCTTCTGTTACTCGCTGATATGTAGCTTTCTATAGAAAGGATTTTTAAAATCAGTCCAATAGTTTTTTAATATATTTTTTAAAAACAAAAATTCAAATATTTTCTCTTTATAATATTAGAGTAGACTTGCGCAAGTAGCGTATTGTAACTGCAAAAAGCAAATTCATAACAAGACTACAATTGCGGCCAAGCACAAGCAGTTACAGGAATGGCCTGTGAATATTTGCACCGAGCATCGATGTAGCCGCCACGACTGGTCCAACGGCATTCTCAACCGCTGCCACTGCACAAGAGCCAAGACACGCATTTACCATAACTAAACAGTAACCAAACTACTTGTGAAAAATACGTCAAACCGAATAAAATATCAGTAAAAATAGCGCCACAACAGATATGTTTCATGAGCCAAATGCCAAATGACTAGAAGTATCTTTCAACAAAATGTATTTTTTTTATTCGCTTAATAATTAAATTTATTAATATAAAAAACTTAGGTTGTTATAATATACAATTCTCTAAAAAAGGACGCTAGTAAGAAGTTTTTGAGAAATTTATTTGTGTAACGCATTTGTGTGATACCTACTCATGTCTGAAATGAATATGAACTTTTTTTATAACTTTTATAACGGCATCTTTATAGCTTATTATTTGTATGTAATGAAAAGTTTTACAGATATTCACATAAAAATGAAAGCGGTTCGTAGACTAATATGCATTTGTGCAACTGATATGATAGCGTCACGTGTCAATGCGATCATGTTTACAACAACAAGAGATATGTGAGGCGAGAGTGAGGCGGTCTGCAAGAGTGGGACAGACAAATCGAGCGTGGGAACGCACTCCAATAACATTGGCCGGGATGCATTTGCGCCTGAGGCAATTCAGCCGACAAGTTACTGGAAAAAAGCTGTCAGTGTACTCATGTCGAGACTTTCGAAATCCTCGCGAAAATAACGGACTTCTCGAATACCTATTTAAAATATGAACAAAATTTATTTTTAGTGTGTCCGTGAAATAACAAGAGTGTTTTATTTATTTATATATTTATAACTTCTAAAAATAGATACGTAAGGAAATTCTACATAAGGAAAGGAATTATTTCTATATCTTTAACTTCTAAAAATAGATACATAAGGAAAATATCCTCTTCCGAAAACTGCTTTCGTACCTTTGTGGTGTAGGTGGCTGAAAGCAATAATGTAATAAAGCCTTAACTTATAAAAGGAAAAATATATTATCGAATATAACAAATTTTCCAATTTATTTGAGGTACAAATAGCTCAATATTTTATAATATACATATATTTATAAAATACAGTTAATGTCCGCTTCTATCTAAACTAGCCAATGTATTTTTATACGTTTTTCACTAATAGAAAGAGTACAATATGCAGAAAAAAAATTGCATCAATGCGAAGTTGGGGGCCGGTCGCTAGTATGAAATGCAACATTTCAAAATGCCGACCCCTAACCTACAGCGACTTTACTAAGTTCGGTAACCCCCTTTTATATTTTGTACAACATCCACAAATTTCACTCCTGACTTTTTTTTACTATTATAACGATAATTTTTTTTTTCTAATCCACGCATGTAATAGAAAATATTCAGTAGTAGAGACTTGAATCTGCCTGTAACTTGTGGACAGGCAGTCTCTTGTCCACACTTGGCTAAATAAAAAAAAAAGGATTTGTAGACATTGACATTAGAATATGGACTGTATATTAATAGAGGGATGACAAAGATGAAAAGATATTAAACTTTAAAGCGTCGATACTGGTGCATAATCAGCTATACCGGAATATTTAGCTCCATGAGTTATTCGGAACAAATGAAGAGATAGCACATCGCGTAGCGATGGAATGCAGCCACACCGAGCTCTACACTCTCTAGTTAGCCCATGAGATAAACGAGCTATGTATGATTACTGATCACAATAGAAATTATAATATAGGTAATACAGAAATTAACAACAGTTGCTTGACTATATATATTTCACAAAGATAGAAATTCCTTTTAAGTGCAGTTATAAACAAAGATTTTAAAAGGATTTTCACGCACATTACGATTAATTTCAAAATTGCTTTCTGTAATAATTACAAAACATAAAATGTGAAGATTATTTTATCTTCCACTGTAGCGTTGAATTCGCTTTTCTCTTCCTTTGCTTATATAATTACGTCTTTAAAAAGTACAAGTCTTTTAAAAAGTTTCTTGAGTTTTCACAAATTCACAAAGATTTCACAGCGATTAACTCAAGAACACCAAAACTGTCTTTGGAAAAAAGCATTTAAGTAATCACAAAACTATAGTGAATGTTGAAACTAGAAAACTAAGAAGATAATATGAGAGAAAAATATTTGAAAAATCCATTGAACTATATGTTATTCTAAATCATTGGAAAAATCCAATGTACCTACCGGAAGTTTCATATTGAACCGTCTACTACAACAGTTATTGAAAAATTTACAATGGAGTGCACACTCGTGTAGCATGTGGGATGAAGAATTAGGTGGGATGTAGTTGATTGAGCTCGAATAATCTAGCATCTACTCGCAGTACCTACGAGTCTGCATCAATATAACGCTGGATAAACTTAGAATGATTTATATGTTAGTTGGTTGATTTTTTTTATGGTAAGCTCAGAGAGGCAACTTGACTTGACAGTCCACTATAACACGTGGTACGTGGCTACCGTCGACTATAACGCAAGTAATGCCATAGGATTAAGGATAGAGAAATGGGCTCTGGCATCCCTTACCCGCATCCCTCTGGCATATCACGGTGGTCTCCTGTAAAAAGGGTGGTTACTACTGTCAGACGAGCTGCCCAAATACTGCGAAATGCAGCGTGCCTTGAAACTGTAAGATTTAAAATTTTCATAAATAAAAACCTACATATCGAATCCCACCAAAGCCTCTAGCCTACAATAAAGTGGATGCAATTTTGTGGAAAGAATAATATTATTAATCTTGTTCGCTCCATGGAATGGTTTAAACGCCAGTACACGAGTTACAAAAACAACATTAACGCTGGACTTCATGGCTGCACGATGCAACCAACGAGTTGACTGTAAAAAACAGGATCACATATGTTTTATTTATTAAAGAGTGCCGAGCTTGAAAACAACCCGAGAGGCCGTTAGCACTGAAATCAACTACAAATGCATCATTTTGGCATAAAATAAAACTGAGCATGCACTTACTTCTTGAATACAAAAGTGCCGGCTTCCTATATTTATTATACGTTATAATGTGAAATCAACGGGACGCTTGTGCCGCTAACTGGAAATTGTATTCAGAATGCTTTTAATAAGATATTGTAAAAAAGCACTCAGAACGCAGCCGTGACATTAGGCGGTTTTTAACCCCCGATTCCCAACGCAAAAACGGAGTGTTATAAAATTGACGTGTGTGTATCTGTGTATCTGTCTGTATAGTAGCATTGTAACTCACAAACGGAAAACTGACTTGAGCGGGATTGTTTTTAACTATAATTTATTAAGATTTGTCCAAGTGTATGAAGACCATCAGCCCATTTCGAAGGGATTCATAGTAACATGTGGAATGTTCGATTGATGTGAAATTTGTTAAGATGTTAAATATGTTTAAGATAATAATAAAATATCATATAATAATGGCAAAACGCCAACTAGTATACAACCCGTTACAAGCAGCTTTAGTATAACATATTTTGTGCTCTAATTTTTAATATTTTCTTTTGAACAAAATATTATTAAAATTCAAGTCTCGCTGTCCATTTAGATTAAATATAAAAAATGACCATTTTAAATGTAACTAATTCTACAAAAGATTTTTTCCTTTGAACTTCAAATTTATTAGGACCACTACTTATATTCCATTTGACATGTATGTCAATATTTACTCACTTGCTTTCTCCTTGTCGCGTGACGGCGTGTCGCTTTCCGTCTATTGTTTTGCCTGCATAAACTGAAAATAAGCACAATATTTCTGCAGTTTAACATACTCTCTCTCTCTCTCTCTCTTTCTCTCTTTCTCTCTCTCTCTCTCTCTCTCTCTCTCTCCTTGGTAAATTGATGCAGATATACCTACACATTTAATTTTCATTATTGTAATGCAGCACTTTCGCAGCACTGCTCAAAATACCCGATGTTATGTCAATATAAACTGAATATGAATTCGGCTTTTAAGAAAACAACTGAATCCCAAAATAACCCAAATAATTCTAAATTAAGTAACAAGTAAAATGAAGTCCACGTTTAAAGAGTTCGAGTCAGAGAAGTCATTATTTCTTCAACAAATTTTGCTACCCTCCTCACTATCGTTCATTAAAAATGTGATAACAAAATGATATATTCCTCGATGAAATTTTTCTATCTTATTTCACCCCCCTTGAAAATGAAATTTGATATATACCACATACATAGAAACATTCTTTTTTTATTAATAGTGTTTATTTGTGTTCTTGGAAGTCCATACTTTCTTCTATTCTAGAATATATCGCCCGTTCACCTATCTTTACTACCAGTATCCGCACTGGTAGTGATAGGGATAATTTCCACTCTTGTGAAACATCCTATTTCGATCCGACCGGTATCTATTTCGAAAACCATTAGAAATCAAGTTCGATAAAAGTTAAAATAATATGGCTCCAAGTACAATTTTACCGCCAATTATTCGATAAATATGGCATAATCTGTTTAGTAACTAAACAGTTACTTCTTTTAATACAGTTGAGAGAAATTAATAAACACGTATTTCACCCCTTCTTAGTTAATTATTACGGTTTCCATAATTTTATCTGTAAATTCACATTCTATAATCGGAACATAATGTTCCTTTGTGCTTTGATATTCTTTTGTGAATTATGTGAATCCTTTTGTGCTTTGAATCATATTGAATATTTGAAATATTTCATTTCCGTTATTTTTCGATTTTGCAGCCTTTAAAGGTTTCGACTTTGTAGCGTTCAAAGGTTGAAATCCAGTGTACAAAGGTTGCTCGTTGGAGCAATGCAACAAAATCCATTTTATATTCTTACTTTCTCGGAATTTTATACATACACTGTACTGAAATCCCTGTCGTAGCGTTTTCAATGTTTAGGTAAATAATTCTGATGAATTATTTTATCCAATGGACAGAATTTTGTTAATAAAAAATTTATCAAATAAAATAAAAATAAATTAGAAATTTACCAAACATATGATATGAACCCTAAAACTAAGCACAATGTTTACGTGTCATCTTATAAGTGTTTAAACTGTTAAAATCACGCTTTGTTTCTAGAACCTGTTTAAGTGTAAGTTTAAGTTTATGAATGATTTTATAAAAAAAAATCCATACATCTTCATAAACAATGGGATACTAGCCGATATAAAATATATGAACGCGAGTTTCTTTGTTTGTTGGTTACGATCATAATTGCATATCAGGGAATACAAAATAACCAAAAAAAATCCAATAAGAATGTGAAACATATCATGGGCAAAAGCTAATTTATATATTTTATTAAGTGTTAATTAATGATACAAAGACAATATGTGCAATATTTTATAATATTTAGGTAATAAAAAAGACCCTATTAAAGATTATAAATATCCTAAGTAACAATGTTATTTACCGGAAATGGATTAGTTATAGGGTTTCACGATATTCCGAGTGAAAATGTATTAAAATGTTCTGTGGTTTAGTTGTGAAAAGGTAACAGGAAAATACCGTTACTTTTCATTATACGTAAGTAGTTGAGTTAGTGAGTTAGGAGGTGAAAGAAGAATTTAGAAGAGAAGAAAAGATGAAGGAGCAAGAAACTAAAGTTAGTTTCTTTTTGAACAGTACCGTAATGACGTAATGCAGATCACAAACACAGAACGTGGTCTAGTTAGTCAGACAACATGACCGAGTTATTGCCTGTCCACTTTTAAAGATCTATGCAATCTTTGAGACGAGGCAATGCACTGTCACAGACGTTTACAATTGCTGATGTCACCTTGAGCGGTGATCGTCTACTGCAAGGTAGATCAAAGATAAATAATACATGACCTGCGCCTCACATCGAATATGGGAACGATGTTTTTATGGAACATCCTATCGAAATTCAAATTCACTTCTAAAAGTTTAATTTCAAACTATCCGTTAAAAGTAGGTATAATTTTCAATGAGCAGGTATTGTTTATCCTGACTAGCTATCAACGCAGAGGCAAAGCTACTAAGTCTAGAAAGCTGAAATTTAGAACACAGGTTTATTTTATAAAATAAGAGAGGATTTTTGATAATTTCAACACCGTGCGAATCCGGGATGGGTCGCTGCTAGTTTAAATATATAATTCTTTGTTATTTAGTTAAACCAGAGTAATTTATGTTACCTTATATCAAAACAGTGACATACGTAAATATGAAATTTTTATAGAAAAAACCTTGTTCTTAACTATGTTGCATTGAAAATGAATGCAACAGTTTTTTTTTTAATAAAATAAGTTCAGAAGCTCAGAGTGAAGTTAAAAAAAAGTACTAGGATACAATGATCGCGAGGCGGTTGACCTTGCTCGGTGTTTACGTCGCCCAGCGTGCATCGGTCGCAGGCACGACGACGATGGGACACAAACAACCTACATACACATATCTATACCGATGCTAATGCAGTTGTATGGTTGCATCTATATTATAGTGGTTCGAGTATGCAGGACGCCGCCGACCGCGTCCGGTTAGGCGCGCTGCGTTCCGATCAGACAACAGGAATGGCACTGAACTCTTAGCGGCCATTGTGAACCCTAAGGCACTTGCCTCTGCATGTTATACGTTCTTAAAAAACCCATCTATGCACTCGAAGCGGGCAAATACTAATTATAAAGAGTTTCTTCAAAACATCGACCAATATCCGCTAAAATTAAATGAGGTCGTGAGCTTTTATGCTGAGTTTCGCGCTTCGACAATCCAACGGCGCGTCGGCGCTGAGTAAACAGAAAGGTGTAATTTAAAAAAAAAGTTCTCTGTCGTTTCGCGTAGATTTTTGAACCATTTTTTACACAAGACCTTTCTATATAGGTACCCCATATTCTATATAACCATATTTGTGAAGTTGGTCTCCATCAAGTTCAATAATCAATTTCTCGTAGAAAATATTTATTATTGATATAAAATATAAAATACTTTATATCAATAATACAAAACTATTGATATAAAGTATAGAAAACTCCAGAAATATGTGGGGGGGGGGGCAACTAGAACTCACGTCATTTTTTTTTATCGCGATATTGGTGGCCCAACTTCACATACGCATAAATCTCTACGATTAGTTACACCATTACGTGACAACGGATGCCTTGAATTATTACAGAGATGAGAATAAAATAGAAACAAGAATAATGTAGTTCCGATTCATATGCTCCGTTACAGTGAATGTTACATACCTATCTATGACCACAGCAATGAAAGGACTGTATTCGACATTCCATTCGATTGGTATTCCGCACAATTCGACAGCAGTGGTCGAAGTAGGTATGTCAGACGACAAACAATAATTCACACCGTTTAAATTCATTTGGTTTGGTTTCCTCATTTGGTTTCCCGGATAGTTTGATAGAGGAATTCTAGGTATTTTTTTAAAAACAGCAATTGTGTTTCAAAAATACGAATTTAACACATAAATATCACGTAATTACTATTTCATTTATTTGTAAATTGTAATTGATATGATCAAGTGATTATGTTAAATTGAACTTTATAAAGATTATTTATGTAGGTAGGTACTTATTTTTTTTTCTTAGATATATTTAATTACAAGATAAAAAAAACAATAAAACATATTATAAAAAAAACTTAATCCTAGAGTGCTGCAAGTAGCGGGGCAAGGCCCAAGCTACCAAACCAAGAAGTACCACCGTCTGTATCTTATTTGTATTGTAAATATATTTTTTATTGGGCTTTTCTTAAACAACCGATGTTTCCCGGTCGACCCCGATTGGAGCGCCACCTATCAGGTCAAATTGTGATCTCATCAAAATAGGACCAGCCGTAGCAGGACTTCTTCCTATTTGTTACAATAATATGTATGTTAAATTCATAGTTATAAAACTGTTTCAACTGTCGTTTGTAAGTGATAACGAAAACCAACGCGGCATGAAACGATAGGTAGAGCATTTATTCAGTCGTGATGAGAGGTGCGATTTTTTAATTATATAACTCTGGTACAAACTACTTTGTAAACTGTACCCAAATAATTATAATGTAAGTGTAAATCATTAACTCAAGACTGAAATAATTATTTTGAACTACGTTTCTGAAAGATCGTCACCCACATATATACTAACCATAGATCGTGACTTTAATACATTTAATATTTAAAAGGGATAAGTTGGATTTTCTCCTGGTGGGAAACCGGATGGGGACGGATGGGGATGGTGGGGAACGGTTGGAGCTCCACCGGCCACCTCTCGCTGGGCCTCCCAGTCCTTGTGGGTCTAGATTCAGCGCACGAAGACCGGCGTGGGTCGCAGCGGGCGGTTCTCTTGGGTGGCTCTGTCGCTCAATGGTAGTTGGAGTTGGGCAACCTAACAAAAAATAAGCCTCAACTTTTTCTGGGTCAATTAAGATGTATTAGTAGGACTTTCAAAAGCGAATAAATTTTTACGTGTATGTATTTTTTTTTACCCTTTCATGGTGTAATTTAAAAGGCCACCTCGCAGATATGAGGTCACAGATTGTGAGCAATAAAAAAAAAGAATCATCATTACCTAAAGAAACTTGAAAATAATGTAACTTTTAGAAATCGGTTTAGAGACTTTGCTCTTATGCATCTCATTTATTCAGAAAATCTTTTGCAGAGGTGTAAGTAGGCCTAACTGGGATGCGGTACCTACGGTAGGTAATGATTACGACTAGGACATTTAAACCACATTTAGGACATTAAGGGGCTTAATAAATGTCCCAGGATAAATATTAATACAATACGAAAAATTCTAGTAGGTACAGATTTTGTTTTAAAGCAAAATGGTCTTAAATTTAAATATCCTCATTAAGTCCACATGTGTGTTCTTATCTCATGAATGCCGCGCGACTGTCCTAAATTCGAGTCCTAAACTGTCGCGTCGTATTACTTAGTGCAAGTTTGTTGACTCCTGGGCAGGCCCACAATCGAGGGGTTCACTGAGGTAGATCGCAAAGACGTACAGTTAGCATTCGCCCGCATTGGACTTTCACTATTCATACAATGTACTTGTGAACTCATTAAAAATACCTAGGCACATAGGTACTCTTTTTTTAAACTTTAGACTCGACGACATCTCAATAACGAACACAATGGACCCCTTGTGCATTATTGTAGGAACTAACGACAACTGTAATCATTCATTTAATACGTTTAGTCATCATACCCAATCTAACAAGGCAGAAAGTGCTCGTTGAGGCGTAAATTTCGCGCCCTGTCCTCCAAACAACGCTATGGTACACAAAAAAAGAGACAGAGTGTGCGCAACCGAGCGTGTGTGACAAGGAGGAGAATGTTGTTGCGGAATGCGGCGCTCTTCATTTTTGTAACGGACAACGGGTCGAAAAGCGCGCGTCGCAGTGGAGCGAGGGCCAATGTAGTACGAGCCTTGGGGGGGCAAGAGGGGAAACGGCTGTAGTACGACAGCCCGCGCTTCTCGTAAAGGAAGCGACCCTGGCGCGGTCATTGCTCGGCACGGCCGCATTCCTCTCCCGCACCACCCCGCGGCCCCCGCCAGCCCTCCGCAGCGCCTGAGCATCAATGAACGGCGCGCGCGCAACACCTCTAGCGCGTCCCTCCCATACTCCTATCTCGTTCCGACCATGTTCCGACCACATCTACTTTTATATCCTTCCTACTTCATCAACAACTGCCTATAGGTACTCTACTCTATTATATTATTCACACAGGTATGAATTTCTATACCATTTAATGAATTTCACATGTACAGCTTAACTTACACAAAAACCTACAATTTTATTTATTGATAAGCAAGTGCACTTACATAGGCAAAGTTACACTATGTTATGTAGTTACATCAACATATTTTTAATTCGCACTGGAAGATAACGATAACATTCAAATAACTTCAATTCAAATTTCCTGTTTGAGCAATTTTTTACACTTATTATTACATATTATATAGGTAGTTTAAAAAAGGAATACATTAAAATGAAAAAGAAAATTGCAAATTATACTTTGGGTTTTATAAAAAGCTAAGATATGATTCAAATTAAATTTATTAAGAGATGACCTCCATATGACGTGTACCTAGATTTCCTTTGTAACCTTTGAGTTAGGTACGGTGCTGGTATAAATAAAATATAAATGGGTTTAAGGGGAAAAAAATAGGATGAAGTGCATCATATATAACTCAAGAAGACCCAACGGTAACCAACAAAACAATGCAGGTAGATATTTTTTTGGCAATTCTGTAGATGTAGACGGTCCCTTAACAACTAAGAGCAGATATTTATTGTTATTTGCACGCACAATGGCACGTTTTTGACTCTTTTATAAAGTTGCGCAACATTTATGGACTAGTCAAGTGACATGACCATAAATGTTGCGCAACGCTTTAAACTCCTAACAGTTTCTTTAAAAATACCTACAATTTAAATATGTACTTTTTTTCTTATGATTATAGTACGTCGCAAGAAGTACCAAACGGCTCACTAATCTATATAAGTAAGTACAGGTATATATAAAAAAAAGAATCTCTACTCGAGAACGACTGCATCAATTCTGAAGTCCAAGAAGAAGTCCAAGAGAAAAATTTGAAAAATTACCGGGAAAATTGCATCCGTGCGAAGCTGGGAGTGGATCGCTAGTAAAAAATAATACTCTATAAATATGTAAAAAATCAACTTTATTACCTTATAATTATAAATTTATGACATAAAAACGGAACTGAAAAAAATAATAAAACAAGCACAGGAATTAAACACGTTCTCATACTAATTATAAATTGAAACTGCGACAACTTTTAAAAATATAAGGCTATTAGAGCCACTATACACAGTCGACAAGTCGATCGACTAAAACATAGGCAATTTGACTAGTAGGTATACCTGTAGAACTCAACACGATGCTCGATGACTCAACCCAGTTTCCCAAAGAGTAGGCCTTAAGATGAATGGATAACACGAAAGTTATGTCTAATTTCCATGTTGTGCCAACCTCATTAACAGTTTCCCAACTGTTCACCTCTTCTCGAAGTTCTGGACGAGTACATCTACTTGGGACAAACAGTCCAATTAGGTAGAGCCAACTTCGAGAAGGAGGTTGATCGTCGAATACAGCTCGGATAGGCAGCGTTCAAGAAGCTCCGTGACATCTTCTTGTCCAAAATTCCTCAGTGTCCTAAAACAAAAGTTTTAGACCATTGTGTGTTGCGGTATAGTTCTGGTTCTAGTTATGGCGAGACTTTTGAACCTCTACAGTCATTGGTATTACTTTATTGATTTTAATCCGAGGACCATTAAAGCGACACTGGCCTATCGACTAGGCGATTTTCTATGAATACGCGTAAATACCCATCGCGCCAGCGCAGCGAATATTTCGCCAGTGCGTAATGGCCTTAACAGCCAACAAAATTTAGAAGATATTTTATTATTCACATTTCTATTCATATGTTCAGATATTTAAAACATTTAAGACTATCCTAATTGCTATAATATTCTAATTTTGCACTACACAAATATTTTACGAACTTACCTTACCTACTTACAAAACTAGACAGAAAAAAAATTACAAACTTGAATGAATGTATTGAATTAAGTTAAGCGAAAGGCCAACGAACTGAGCGGAATATGTAAGTACTTTCTTGAGTTTTATTACTATCTATTTAAGAAATCCTGACATCCACTTGAACATTATATCAATGATATAGGTATATGAATACAGTACTTTAATATCGACTAAAAAAAATAGAAATATTAAAAAAAAAAACACACTAAGAACATAAAAGCTTAGGTCATATAAAATTAATTGGCCTTGTTTCTACTTCGTTAGGTTACACAGTGTTCAAAAATTGCCTAGTCTTTTGACCCAGAATTCAACACTGTCACAGGTTTAAGATGACCTGTGTATAACGTAAAACGTAGTTTAGTTTTCATAATCATTTTAAATACAATCAATTTAATACACAATTATTGTATTAAAATCGTTTCTACATTGCAAAATTTATTTTCTGTGCATAATTTTAGAGTAGGTACCTAACCTACTCGCTATTATCAATAACATAGGTATAGGTAAATAAAGTAACAATGATAAGATTGATAAGAAATAAACGTACTGGGTACCTATAGTGACATTTTACCTTAAAAATAACATTTTTAGTGTTTGAGAGATTAAATTTCTCAACATTCAGGCTACTCATATTGTTCATGGCATTCGGTTCTTTAATTTCAATTATCAATTTATCATTGAGACAAACCTTATGTAAAAATAAGCTTTTATTGACATTATTGCGATTTAGGATTCGTGTCTGCTCTCATTGTAAAATACGTCAAATGTGTCATTTTGTACTTTTTTGCGTAGATATTGTAATAAAATAAGAACACCATATTTAACCATACAAACAATATAAAACCATTTGTTATTTTATCCAAAGCAAAATGTGCGTATGGATGCCAAATTCATTTTACATTTAGTTTATGTAATTTCCATCCAAATCCGATTACCATTCACATATGTATATAGAGTTTATATTATCTTATTATTATTAATATTTTTATTAATTAAAATATTTATTTTATATAAATAAGTTATTTTTTTACTTACATAAAGAAAATAATTTGGGTTCGTCTTTTAATTTGTGCGTGAATAAATCCATTAATAGATAACACATTCGCGACGTCGCATCTTCTAAGAATAAGGACAATAAAAAGGAGTATACAGGAGCTATCTACAGCATCGTCGTAGTTGTCCAACGGCTTTGCGCTTCGTGGCAAAGCGCGCGGTCAACGCTCGGCAAACTGCCGGACTTACAGGTTGAACATGGGGCAATGGAATCCGTGGAGGACAAAAAAGAAACGCGCCTGGACCGCACTGCCATCGCCACTGTGCCGCGCCTCTAACTGCTACCTCCTACTAAATGACAGAACGTATTCCGGGGGATGTTTTTACATTAGTCTCCAAACACATTATTTACGTTAATGCATGATATTCATACCAAAGTCAAGAGCAAGCCTTTTTTTAATATTGTGAAATCCCAAGGACGCTGCGGGGTTATGCTAGTCTCCTACCGGTTAAAACCTACCGGCTTTCTAGCGACTTTCTAGCGGGGTAATATGTAGACGGGGCGGCGCGCGGACGTTGTGTCAGAACATCCACGACAAGTCAATGGCGGTGACGAAGAAATAGTGAAAAAATAGATGAAACAAAGTAAGCATACAAGAATAGGTTCTTTTATATTAATGGACAGAAATAGAGTCCACTCAAACTCAGTCATATTGTTACCGTGATAGTCTGTGAGACATTAGTCACACCTCTAGACTCCTGTTCTGTTTATATTCGCGGCTCATTCGCGGATCGAAATTTGCTCATCGAATTGCGCATAGAAAATAAAAAGTTAAGAGCTCCTAAAAATTCTTTACAATATGTAAGAAGAGTATAAATATTATCTTTGTTAAGAATAGGACTAGGATAATATAATAAGAATAAGAATAGAATAGACGAAAAGAATGATAACTTGTTTGTAGAAGTAGGTTCTCGTAGCAGTGGATGAAAAACACATGTGAGAGATCCTGTAGAATAATAGAATGTCAACTTTCAATAGGTGCACGTACCAAAGAAGTTACAAGGAAAAACGAAATTGTTGTAGTGAAACAATAGATAAACAAGAAGCCAAGTCGTTTACAATTTTACAAGTTGAATGTTACTGTGTCTGAAAGTTAACTAACTTTATAATCACGACTGTACTTACGTATCTGACTAACCTTGCAATTTTGTCATGTCATCCTGTGTAACAACATAATTTTTGGAGATAAGCCTGTGGTATGAAAATTTATGGGAGTAAAATCAAAATTGTCACACGGTATGCGTTACGATCTATTTTTGAATATTTTAGAATATCTGAAGTTTCAGAGATATTGTACCATCTACACAATATTTTTTAAAAAAAGAACAATGTTGTTCTTTCGGCGTGTTTGAATTGTGAAAATTTAAACGTATTTTATAATCGTTCAAGATCAAGAAATGTATCATAAGTGACAGTTCCAAATAAATAAAAGAAAACGAGCAGATTGGAATTAAAAAAGTGGACGTTGTTCTCTTCTTCGCAGTGATTTGGGCAGTACATCTGGCGACAGTAACCATTTAAAATACCACGTAAAATAAATCTATGTGTTCTGTTGTGTTTCGGTGAGTGAGTATCCCATTTTCATATAAGTATATACCTTATCCTCAATCTAACTATGGACGTCCGCGCATTTGCAGCACCTGTAGCGTTGCTACCATCAAATGGACCGACAGCCTGTCGACCTTAACATTAAAATACGAATTTACCTACGAACAATTTCCATAAAATTAGATTGGGATAGGTAAAAAAAATTACTTTTTTTTAAAGTTTATATGCAAGGGCGTGTCATAACATACAGTAACATTTCTTTTTACGTTGCCAGAATTAAATCATATAGGTAACAACCATCGATAATATTATTACAATTAGGTGAGCCAGAGAATTTCGTATAAATACCACATAATATTGATTTGTTTGTAACTCTTCATAAGCGCTTAATAATATTAATCAACCTTCCAACACCCATTTCAATAGGTTATTAAATGAAAGTCGTTTGACTCACAGAAATTAAGAAAAATTTAGTCAAACAAATCTATAAATCTATAAACATGAGAGCCTTATAATATCGAAATCCTCAAACTAAAAAGTCGAGTCTCGCTAAAACCTGAAACTCTTTTACCAAAATAAAATGGCTGATCAAGATGAAAGTTCGTGGAATGTAATTAAATTCGCTTAAAACCAAATCTACTCTCAAAATCCTTCCGCATAGAATGACTACTATGCATGGCGAAGTTGTCCACTTTACAACAATAGATATTCGACGCTAAACTCATCTGAAGTGAAATTTTCCGTACGAAATAACTAATTTCAATGTTGGCAGGAATTAATTTTAGATTAAATTTTGTTTGTATAGACCCACGTTTGGCTTCCATACAGTAGGCACGGCATGATATATGTTTCGATTATAGTTTTTTTCAACTTCAAACTATAATTTCCTTTTAGAATTTCTTTATGTGCCCAAAATTTCTGCCAGATTATGTTTATTCTCCTATCTATTTCTTCTTCCTTACTTGCCCTAGTTAACGAGACTTGTTTCCCAAGATAAACACAAAACTATCAATATATTCTATATTTTGTCCTTTCACAATTTGGTCATAATTCTGGTTTTTGACACATTCATTTCCAGTCCAATTTTTGAGCTTTCCTCATCCAAACCACCAGGAATCCAGGGAAAGATTGGTTAAACATTGGTAATGACAGAAAACAATGGAAAAAAAATGAGGGAGGCTTTTACCCAAATAAGGGATCCACAAGCCTACAATTAGCTTATTTAATTTATTAAATTGATGTCTTTTTATTTTTGTTAATTGTTTGTGGAAATAAATAAAGCTTTATTATTATTATTGCAAATTCCAGGATAACCAAAAGAAATCTTAAAGGATTTATATAAACCGTTCAGCATCTAGTGCTGAAACTCTTGAAGAAATTTTAATGAATTGGTATTTGTCTACGAGATAGTGCTGAGATTATTCATTATAATTAAATGTTTACGAATCACTTCTCGTTTTTTTTAAAACCCTCACATACTCACATAGGTTATTAAAGATGTATTGTAATACAGAGAAAATTCAAGTTCAATAAATTAGCAGTAGGTAATGACTCAAAATGAAAAGGAGCCTCCCTTGTATTTAATTACCCTGGGGACAAGAGACCTTTTGTTATATTACATCGTGATTATTAAATTGTAGTCATATTAGGAGTTCCGTTGTAAATAAGATTAACGTGGTATATTGTATTAAATAAAAGAAGGCATTATTAGGTATTTTCTCTTGTAACCGGCGATCATTAAAATAAATGATAAGTAAAAGAGAAAAAGGTACCTTATACACGTGGCGCCCATCGTCGGTGCGTTCGCTAATTTCTTAGAATTCATATATTGAGTGCGGTTTTCTGAGAAGAGTGGCCAACTTTTTACGCGCCAAATTCTTATTACAATGAAGTAGGAATAACACCGCGCATTCCGTAGGCCCGAGCCCTCTACGGCTGCTTGTGCAATCTGTGACGGCTACATCCCGCCACCCGCTTTTAGAGGCGTTGACTCATGCTGTATCTTTGATGCACCGTTTATGACCATTTCGACTCCATCGCACCCAAATGGTAATATATTTCCTGTGTGACATATAGGGGTATAAGATGATTCTAATTTTTTAAGGTATTTTTTTTGTTTTCACTTTGAAGAATTACGTAATAAAAGTATTTCTTAATTTCAGCAATTTCCTGTGAATATTACAGATTTATAAAATTCATATTATAAATTTTACATTTTTCGTAAGTAAATATGAAATTGGTGACTTGTATTTGGGAAATTCACGATATTTTAATACTTTCAAACTTTACCTAATATCTATGAAACCCCATTATATTACACGATATTTTCTTTATTTCTTAATTTCTTACCATCTTAATAAACAAGGATTCTTCGCGGCCTAGTTCCGTTATTGTTAAGTTTAGCTCTTCCTTGCTAAGAGATAAATTTTTGGCTGGTGTAATAATAAGTCTATTAGTTCAGATCGGTTCAGTAGTTTTTGCGTGAAAGAGTTACAAACATCCATACATCAAAACATACTTTCGCATTTATAATATTAGTACGGATTTCATGGCACTAACGAGTCTGTCTCAGTGTAATTAGCATATGTAACGCCTACGGTAAGATATTAGATCTTGTTTTCTGCGCCTTTTAATGTTGAAACAGAACAAAGTAACTTTTCTTCTTGCCAAATAGATAAATATCATCTACCTCTTGAAATTAATTTTGAAATAAATGATAAAGAGGCTTTCCTGTCTCCTAATACAATAATAAAATCTAATTTTAGAAGCGCTGATTATGAAGTTATCAATAAATATATTGAGGGTTGGATTGGGTAACTTTGTTTGGTGAGTGTAAGGGTGCAAATGATATGATAAAAATATTTTACATAGAGCTACGCAAAGTAATTGAAAAATGTGTACGAAAGAAAAAAAAATAAAAAACAAAGCTTCTTATCCTGTCTGGTACTCAAAAAACTTAATTAAAAGATTGACAGAAAAGAATGAATATAGAAAATTGTACAAAAAATAATCTTTCGCTTTTTTTATTTTAATCATTATTTTTCTGATGTTATAATCACACGCTGAAGAACGGTTTCGTTACAGATCTTTTACGTCCAATCAATACGATTCAAAACCTGTTTCATTATATCGTCTTTCAATGTTCATGTTTGGCAGCCACTTGACAAGATATTTCACTGAAGTAACCTTTAAGTTTGATTTAAGTTAGATAATGTTATCCGAGGACAAAGCATCACAAACATGTGCTGCTCCAACCCTGAAATAATTTATTTATTAAAGACACCGTTAAAGAGCCTTTTGATAAATCACGATATAAATACCAATCATACGACCGAGTCTGTTTCCACCGTCGTGCGTCCAAGGGATAAGTAATCCGGGCCGGGAACACAGGCTTTTATCCAAGTATTGGTGGTCTCAGTAGGTTGTTAAAAAATCGGAGCAAGACTTCGTACCTCCATTTGTAATTTGAAACTTATTTATAATTTAATCATTTGAATTTGATGAAATATTATAATTTTAAAGTAGATAGGTGCATAAGACCTAACAACTAAAATTTTGAGGCTTATTAAATACACAAAAGGTTGGGATCGTATTGCGTAAGTCAGTATCCATTTAGGACATAATATGTTTAGGTCATTATGCGTTTAGTCCCACAAAAGTATATCAAGTACATGACAGATATTTTAAAAGTTTTTAACTATCAAATGGTAAAAACAGTAATGGCGTCCATGATAAGTCTCTAAATTTAACATTTAAAGGCGAAGACTCACCAGACATTTGTGATTGCGAGCAAAAATGATTATTATACTTACAAGATTTAAAACTTTTTACATTCGATTTCGAGATTGGTAAAACTTGGAGAAATTATTCCTCGAGATGTTATCTCGGAAAGAGATGGAACCCAAAACCAAGTGGTTTTGCATATTATTATATTTAATAATGGTGTTTACTTCATATTACATTAGTATTACATTCATATTATTGACTTCTTCATTCTTAGATTTTCCATGTTTAAGATATCAAATGACAACTAATAAATTATTTACGAAAATCAGTCCACTATTTTCAGTGTTTCCTATAAATACCTATATATTTAACATTTTACTAAGGCAGGTTGATATTCACTATTTAGTAAAATATACATTGTAATAGTGACTAATAGCTATATAATATACATTGTATTAGTAAATATAGCCTATGTCACTCACTGATAAGGTCAGTATGCCTGGAGAAAATTATTATGAAGACAGATAATGGTTATAATGCCTATAATTTTTTTATATCTGAATCGAATTACCATTATATTCGGATGAGAATATTTGACCTCGTGGAGTTAGGCCTTTTATAAAATTTAAAAACATCGAAACTAGAACAGATTATCTTCGTATAACGGCCCATAATGGATAACTGTTTGCTGTATATCGTTTTGCTAGCTTTAATTGTAAAAATATAAAGCGCTCGACAGATGACATTAGAAAGATATGTCAAACTTGTGATTTGAGAGCATTGCAAGAGACTTGGTTACTGCCTGAGGATGTACCTTATCTGGGCACGATCGACTGCAACTTCGGTTATTCAGGAACATCAGCAATAGATACGACAGCAGGTATAGTGCGCGGAAGACCGTATGGCGGTGTAGCCATTTTATGAAGAAACGTCGTCTTTTAAAAAGTGTCAGTATTGCGTATTTGTGCTATTAAAATAATAACTAGTGATCGGCCGATTATTGTATCTAGCAGCACCGCTCACTGCATTTGGGCCGGGATGGAACCGCCACGGAATCCCAACCGCTTCAGGTGGTCACTGAGGCTGGCTGGGATCAAACCATTGACGGACAGAACAACTGAGATGATTTCAGCGGAGGCCACAGCCCACATATCGACAAACTCCCGTGGGCTAGGTCGAGGTAGCCTTGATTCAGTCTTTCTAATGGGAATTGCGATAAACGAGGAAGGAAAAACTGCACATGTGCGAAGCTGCGGACGGCTTGATTATCGAATCAGATAAAATCCATCAAATTCACACTTCTGATATCAAGTGCTGCTCTTATTACATCCTTAAAGAGGAAAGAGAGGAGAAAGAGATATTTTATTATATTAATCGAGTAAAAAAGCCTTTTTGAATATCCAAGGTATAAATATGGACGTGAGTAAACATTAGATTTTTCAAATATTATAAGAAAATTTGTTGAGTATGTATAACATAAGATTGTTCCGGATGTGCCCGTACAAAGTGTTGGTGTACGTAGTACCGCATAAATTCGATGCGGGCGTTCGTTTCGTTCGATCCGAGCGCGGTCGTGGTATTTCGCCAGTAGGTGGGTCGCCTGATCTCTCCAGCGGTATTGCAATGCACATCCGGGCCGGTCGATACTACAGGCGACTTGCGTTGCGCGGTACCGAGCCATCCACGCCACCCCGCGCCGCTAATACGGCCCCGTCCCTTCTTAAAAACCCCTCCACGGCGACTCACATCGATTGGTGCCTTGATAATTAAACGCTACTTGCGAAATGTTATCCACTAACAGGGAATAAATCCACGCACCAAAATATTACATAAACGGACAAAAAAAAAAACTATGTATAAAAAGGTACAAATGATTTTCATTTGAACTTTTCACCTCACCGTAACTTCACAAAATATCTAATTACATTTCGAGCAAAACAAAACACTCAACACGTGTCTGTTTTCACTAAGCTCTTTTCTTTAACTCCTCAAAATGATAGGATAGGTACCTAATTTAGAAAATTTCAAAAATTCAATCTTCTGCCAAAGTATGATTGAGGCTTTTATTCCCCTAACACAATACCTAGACAATACAATTCAATTAAATTAAAAGATAAAACATTCTAAGATATTCTATTTCAAAAATGTTCATTAAATTAATTATTAATAAGTATTATTCCGAGCTCAGAAATTTTAATGTCTGGGATATTAGATTTTTTTTACAAAACTTTTATTAGTAAAACTGTTCAATAAAGTAGTTAACGTCTTCAATAGATTTGATAGAATTCATCTTGTCTGAGCGCCGTAGAGCTCTATAGAGTTTTCTAATTGGTTCAAAAGCTTACCCCTACTCTCCCCTTACCCTCCTGTGAAGCAACAGGTCGTTCGTAGATAATGTTACCTGCACTTACAATTATTGGGAACGAGTAGTTATAACATGATCGGCATCTGCATATTGTGTTCGCACAATAATTAGCACACTGGAGTGGCAATTACTGGGCCAATTATTATGAAAGCCTAGGCTTTCATATTAATTAATTTGCAATATTGTCGTGTATCACAAAGGAGATTTTTTTGAACCATGTTAATGTAAAAAAAACACACAGCTTTTGTACTTAATTAAGGGTGGTCCACCACAGTACACATCATATGGCGATCTGAGATCAGTCGCGATGGATTGATCTGGTCTTAGTTTATGGTTTGGGTTTGACATGCAAATATTGAAGGGTCGTTGTTAGGTTCCAATTTTTTTTTCGTCTTTCAGAGAGCTTAGGTAAGCTTAAAGTAAGCTTTAGGAGAATCAGTCCCGTTTACAAAAAATGTAATCATTTTTTTTTAATAAACCGTCTTTGAATGGCACAACTTTGGCACATTTAAAAATAAATTGTTGTAAACGTACTTAATCATCAAATAAACTCGCATTATGGCGTGTTATATTACTTAATTCAGACATGGCGATTGCCGTGTCGGTGGTGTAATGGTAGCATAGTTGCCTACGAATGCAATTGATCCGGGTTCGAATCTCGGCCGACATCGTATATAATAGTCTGTGTCTTTTGCGTTTTTTTATTATTATATTATTATTAGCTGAATTGAATTCAATTTCTTATTATAATAAACTAGTATAGCACGCAACTTCGTCCGCTTCCGATCGCTACCAAACTTCACAGGAACACCCGCTGCACTAATCTGAAGATTGTCTATAGGGGACACATACATACACACATCGCCTTTTATATATTAAGAAGAAGAAGATGAAGGAATACTCGTCAGTTTTCAAATTCATTCCTTTATTAAGTAGTAGACTCTTAGTACCTTTTGAAACTAAAGCACTAAGCAGACAACTGCATAATTATGAACTTACTACATATGATAACAAGGATCAATATGAATATGGTACCTCTGACCAATAATCTAGTTTCATATCAACATCAAACCTTTTTTAAGATTCATGTAAATATGTCCTATTTAATTGTCATTGTGTGTCAGTGTCATATATTTTCTCTTGTATTTCTTGCGATCAATAATAATCGTATTTACCTAATTCGATAATGCAAAGGAATTTTAATATCCATCAAAGAGCTGGAATTAGTGCAGATCGTGGAACTGGCTAAAATATAAGTGAAATAATCTTTGTTCAAATCATAATAATTAACTACAAATACTTTAAAGTGGACCGCGAGCCAGCAACTTATCTTTATCCCGCGGACGCGCGAACTTTGGAACAATCTCCCTCCTGAGGTGTTCCCACCTAGCTACAATATGGGCTACTTCAAGCGAGCTGTAAATAAAATAAACTCCTACAGGGTGGGCACCGCACTAGCACATCCCTTGGTGTTGCTTGTGTCTTTAGGCGGCGGTAACTACCTACCATCAAGTGAGCCGCCAGCCTGTCTGCCACCTTTATATTATAAAAAAAAGCAACAGATTTTCATGACCAATCAATTCATGAAGCCCTGTGAACGTCAGCTGCCGCTCCGTGGGTGGGTTCAGTAACGATACCCTCCCAAAAGTAGGGCACACTGCGTTTCGCAGTCATTTGAGCAGCCCGTCTGGCGGGCGTGAACAACCACCTTACAGAATATCACCATGAAATAACAGCATATACGTGCTTCGGTGAGTGAGTAAGGGATGCCAGAGCCCATTTTCCCTATCCCTTACCCTTAATCCTTCTATGGTCGGCAGCACACTTGTGGCACTTATGGCGTTGCTTGTGTTATAGGCGACGGTAGCCACCTACCATCAAGTGGACCGTCAGCCTGTCTGTCGATCTTAACAATAATACAAAAAAAAATAGAATGTCATCCAGATTAACCAGCTGATATTCTTATTTATTCATAATAGCAGATAAACCATCATGTGATAAATTTTCAACTGAGAAGAAATGCGATCGGCTGACGCATAATCCACCACTTTATAGTCAGCTGACTTTTTTTGTGCCTGGCTCGTGGACCAAAGGTTCTGGATTATGCTCTCGCCTTGTTGGTTCAATGCGAATGCGACTACAATTTGTGATAATATAATGTATTTTTGAGATTCTGTCCTTATGCGAACAAACCATTGATACGTATGGCGGATATTTGTTTTGTTTGTTTAAATAAATTTTACCATAATTAGTAGGTACTATTCATTTTATTTCTTGAAAAAACAATATCCGTACTAATATCATAATACGTCAATAATTTAATATCATAATTGATTTCGGGATTAGTCGTAGTTTCCTAGTTTTCCCGATGGCAAAACATTCACTACATCCTCCTTAGTTGACCTGTCAGTCAACTAGCCTATTGCAAACGTCAATGCAATATTCTGTTTTGTTTGAAATGAATTGTTGGTATGACTGATATTGCCCTGGTGCAAGCAAATGTCGACTTTAAGGTGACGAACCTTTTCATACCGCGACTTTACAATGTTTGTCGACGATATTGTTGTCCTGGCAAATTCGATAGAGTATCGATTTCGATACTCTATAAATTCGAATAGAACTCAACACGTTGATCGATTTTTTCTTATATTAAGGTCGTCAGGCAGACTGACGGTCCACTTGATGGTAAGTGGCTACCGTCGCCTATAACACAAGAAACGCCATAGGTGCTGCAAGTGCGTTGCCGACAATAGAAGGATTAAGGGATAAGGATAAGGATAGGGATAAGGAAGAGACGGGGTAATGGGCTCTAGCATCCCTACTCACTCACCCCACAACTGAAATGTCTACTACAATTGCACATATGCCTCTATTCTTCTGTAAGGGGGAGGTTGTAAGTGGGTGGGTGATGTAGCTGATAAACTGTGGTAGCTGTGCACTTTAAATAAACCTAGATATATGAAATAACTTAACTCTGCGGCGTAAATAAATCCTAATTTAGTGAACAATTTAACAAATTAAGATATAATTGTTTTGTAGGGTTTTAACTAAGTGTATTTTACATGAAACACCTTTTTAATAACAAACCGCTCAACTAACAACATGAACAAACCACTCTAACTAAACTCCAGTGCACCGTGTTCGGTTAACTTCATCAGTTGCTAATTGGATTAAATTGTCCCGTCCGCCGAGTGTCACGGATGAACGTCCGTACGAAGGACAATAAATTAACAGAACTTTTAGATTTTTCATGGTATTCTTAGTTGCGTATTGTGACTGTCTTAAGGATTAAAGCGATATTTTGTAGGTTTGTGTGCCTACAGTGTTTATTTATGATCCTTAAGATTCACTATAGGGTTCCTTTCCCAAAATTATTTAAACACACCTTTTAAACACATTAAATATGCTTCAAAAACTGGGTCGCTTTGAGAAAAAAAAAATTATTAGTGCTTCGAATTAATTGCTTATTTATTCTATTCTATTTTATTAGAACTAATACATATATGCCCGCGACTTCGTCCGCGTCCGATCGCTACCAAACTTCACAGGAACACCCGCTGGACTAATCTGAAGATTGTCTGAAAGTTTGATCAAAATCGGTTCAGCGGTTTTGGAGTATATAGGAGACATACATACACACATCGCATTTTATATTATTATCACATGTCAAAAGCATAAAATATCAAGCATAAAACTTTAGTTTATATAATTTGGTGGTATTAAGCTTTTCCATGCCACTAAATTCTTCAACTGACTCTGATATGTAAATGAAAGATATAATAGGTATCTAAATATATGACAAAATTAATGAGTTGCATTTTAATTCAGGAATAGATCTAGTAAAAGTGATATAGGCCAACTGGTTTTTGAAATAATTATAAATATCAAATCATTAAAATAAATGTTTTTGATTTCTAGCTGACCCTACTTTAAAAGTAAAAAAAGTAACAATATGGCTCTCGCCCGGTCCTACTCTTATTCTTACCGCGCATTGTACTCTAACGCCAATTTCTACCTGTCGAAGATAATATATGTATGTCCATATATTCACATTCCTTATAGTACTAATATAGTAATAGTTAGTAGAATACTGTATGTTATGTAATAATTATATGTTACGAATGTTTGTGAGGATGCATGATTGAGCTCCACTACCCTCCGTGCTCCATATCCATCTGATACGTCTAGAATAAATAGTTGAGGTCTAGAGAAAAGTGTATAATTAATTAAGGATGGAACAAATCATGAATGAGTTCGGAAGGCTGGTGGACGAGGAGCAACTTAAAGAAAATAGTGATTACCAACTGCGTATATATACGGACGGCAGCAAGATTGACGGCCGGGTTGGGGCCGCGCTATCCATATGGAATGGCGAGGCCGAAACGTCGGCCGTCAAACTTGGTCTGCCGTCCTATTGCACCGTCTACCAGGCCGAGCTCTTGGCGGTGTGTGAGGCGACGAGGGTGATCCTGCGACGTAGCGAAACTACCCCTGCAATTTACAGCGACTCAATGGCTGCCCTCCAGACCATCGCGGCGAATAGTTGCTTACACCCTCTGGCGGTGGAAGCCCGGAGTAACTTGAGGACTGCTTCTTCGAGGAAGAAGTGTATCAAGTTATTCTGGGTCAAGGCTCACGCCGGCCTAGAGGGTAACGAGGGGGCGGACCACCTAGCTAGGGAGGCAGCGCTAAAGTCCAAGACCAAGCCAAAGTACGACCTGTGTCCGGTCTCATTCGTCAGGCGAAGCATACGCATGCGATCGCTTGAGGAATGGGACCGCAGGTACGTGCAAGGCGACACAGCGGCAGTGTCAAAGCTGTTTTTCCCCAGTGCTGCCGGGGCCTTCTCGATAATCAAGAAGATTGGCATCAATAATATTTTGACACAGGTATTTACGGGGCACGGTGGATTCTCCGAGTACTTGAATCGCTTCAAGTGCAAGGAGAGTCCATCGTGTGTCTGTGACCCTAGTGTTGCGGAGACGGTCCCTCACCTGCTGACCGAATGCCCGGCGACTGAGAAGGAGAGAGTCGACACTGAACTCGAAATTGACCTGGAAATTACAAAGGAAAACTTAAAAGAAATAATGAGGAGCGATAGAAGGGATAAAGCAATAAGGAGAAATAAAGACTAAAATTGTAAATATTAAACTAAATATAAATTAATTATTGTATTTTTTGATATATTATACAGAGATGTTTGCGGAACTTAAAGTTAATATTGTATTATTTAATGCTTAGTGTCTTAATTATTGACGTATTTAAATTAATGTTTTAAATCAAAATTTAATATTCCCGAATTTTAATATTGTTAATGTTTTACATTACCGAATTTCAATAATGTTAATGTTTTAAAGAATAATTATTTAATGTTTAGCAAGCTGTGTTCAAAATGTTTTTAATGTCGTCTGTGTAATAATATTGTATAGTGTCTAATTATTTACCCTGTGTCACCCTATCTGCTAAGAGTAAGGAATAATAAAATAAGAAATATATAATAGATAGTCAGATCAGGAATTGATAGGCGGAAATCCCATCCGCAATGGAATGAATGAGGATGAATGTAAGAAAGACAAAGTATGAAGCATGAAAGTACGAGAGGCAAGTGAGCGAGAACTGGTATGAAAGAGAAATGTAGATATAGGCTTCAGCGCATAATGCTGGAGGGATTTAAGTAAAAAAAAAAATAATAAAAAAAAAACAAATCATGAATAGCAGTGAAAATCATATGATTTTAATTTTCATATGTCATCCCTGCTATTCTAACTCGCAATCACAGCGATTGAGATTTGTCATTCGAATGAAAGAATTCGTGCGGCGATCATGCCATTGTATGATCAGACAACGGACGGAGCGGAATGCTTTCACTCATGGTGTATGCGTGCGAGTACTCGTAGTGCTTCCCGTAGTAATGACCCGCTCTCTCACATACCACATTAAACTTTAAGGCGATCTGAATAAAGTGGTGATTTGATTACAAATTATTTTATTGCTACTTAATGATATGATGTTTTGAACACAACGACATTTTACTTGTCGGGGCTGTCGGGTAGGCACTAGGAAGTACTATACCTATAATCGAACGCGCGTCTTGTTGTGTGTTTTAGACGTGTGTGACTAGACGTTATATGGTTACATTGTGATTAGACGCTTGTATATAAAACAATTAACTTCTAAATACGCCAATGTGAAGTCCATTTTATTTAAATTTTAATTTTTTACCTACTTAATGAAATCAAAAACAATTTTCTATTGTCAGTCCTACCCTAAGCCAGCTTAAGTATGAAGGGAAAATCATTGCTAATTTCTATTATTTATAAGAAATCCTAAACAATGTTGATGTTTAGAAATGTACTTATATAAATAATTATTGATAGATAATAATTAATTTATTGGTAAAACGCATTATTAAAATTATTACTCGCTTGTACTTTATTCATAACTAGCGGTCCGCCCCGGCTTCGCGGGGGTATTTAACAAATTATTCGAATACGTATTCCAGTGTCGCCTACATCGTATATTATGTAGCCAGCTGAGTCGGGTGAGAGGCGACCACGCGACTTTTTTCTAATACTTACATTTTTAAACTCATGATATCTTTCGAATTGAATGTCCGAATGGAATAATTCAAAAAAATTATATAAAGGAATTTAAGCAGTCTTGAATATGAAGTAATTTATTTTGAAAAGGATTAAATCCAAGATACATATAAAGAGCCTTTTCTAGCGGCGGCATTTCAATTAATTTTTTAAAATAAAAGAACACTTATTGTGGCATAACTATAATAGTTATAATATAATAATGCTGTCGCAACATTTTTTTTATAGATAATGATGTATTCTGCAAAGTCGTAGCATATTATCTATCATCAATAGTTTTCGCAGCGCACGCGATGTAATTTAGGAATATTTTAGGTCATTTTTTTACACCTTGGGTTACATTATTGGGGTTTTAGTTAGAATCCCTAATTTTTTTTAAATTGTAACGAAGCGTTACATGTTTCAAATAAAAATTAATAAATTAATTAATAAAAGTAAAATAATAATAATTCTAAAGTACACGTCAGGAGTACAATGAGTGCCTGCACTGCGTTGAGGAGACAGATAGTCCGACTACCCACAACCTACACAAATTTGTGTTGCCTATCACAGAGCGTATTAAATATATTAATTTATTTCCGATCAGACTGTTTTTTATTTTCTCCGTAGGCTATACTAGCGCCCAACATTTAGATTCTCTTCACAATTTAGTGCGCCGTTAGAAATACCTAACGCGCGAAAAAATATAATATATCCTATGTCACCCGGGGATAGTGTAGCTTCCTAACAGTGAAAGAATTTTTCAAATCGGTCCAGTAGTTTCGGAGCCTATTCAATGCAAACAAACAAACAATCAAATCTTTCTTCTTTATAATATTAGTAAGTAAGTATAGATAAAATGTACATTTATATGTATATAATTTCTATGAAGACAAATAACAGCTATATAATATTAAAAATGATTCACAATGAAAAATCACACAGACCGTGTCTATTATAAAAAAATCATACGCAATGAAAACTAGAGGTGATTTCACTGACAAAAAAAATCATAAGACATATGATTATTTATGATTTCTAAATAGCAATCATTTTCATTTTAATAAATACATTAGGCAGCCGCGCATTACAGGAGACTGTGAATAGCATATGTTTCGGTGTGTGAGTGAGTAAGGCCATTGTATTATTCCCGCCTCCTTTATGCAATCAGGGTCGTCTGCGCCATTTACCCCATTTTATTTACCGATTTAGTCTATCGGGATTTTTTATAGGTATATTTTTTCCACTTTTATCCACCCTCTTAATTAATATATTTGTGGGTTAATGTACCAAAACCTAAAATACCGATTTCTCTGAGAATTTAAATCGTATGGTGTACTATTTTGCTACCTACAATGTATCTAGAATCTAGAGTAGCCAATATAATTATCAGTCTACAGAAAATAATACACTACCATCTTGAATAGCAGTTTTGGATTTTTTTCGATTTTATAACACACATACACACACGACACGTGGGTTCATTTCGAAGTATTTATTCCGTAAAGCCCTGTATATTATTTACCTATCTGATTCAAATTTATTTACCTATCTGCTTCAAATTGTTTTAATATAGACAATTTAACATTATCTACAATCTATAATACAAAAATACCCCACAATTATTTATAAACAGACTTTGGTTTGGTAACCATTCGTCAGCGCTCGTATAATAACTCATCAACACAGAGAGCTTTTACTTAATCAATAAATCAAAGTTCCACAATAGTTCACATACGGTAGCGATTTACCTTTACAAAAAGACATTTATGATTATTTCAGCTAAATTAACACCTGTAGTGTGTAATAAATGGTCTTTATGTTTTGTTTAATTTACAAATGGTATAAATAGTTGTAACAAAAATTACAAGCAACTCCTTAGTTAGCATCGGTGGCTCCATCTTTTGACGAGTAGATTTTGAAAGAGAATATTTTAATTGAAGTGTGTTGGTGTTGCCTCTTTTCCTTCATAGATGAACAGTGTACGTTGTAGATTTTAATTGCAACTTTGTAACAGATGCTTTTAAATATAATTGCTTTCACGGGAATGGAGAAAGAAACGTACTGATGTTTTATTATTCTATGAATAGAATTTTAAATAATATAATGCAAATACTAATAAATACAAATCACAGTAACATAGAATACTTTTTAATGATATCTACATAAATCTCAAATTTTCTAGTATGTACGTATTAATTTCAAATTTTGTAAATATGCAAAAATTGCATTCATTAAAAAAATATCATTCTTATTATAAATGCAAAATTTGAAATCATTAATTTATAATTCACGCAGGAAGGAAATGAATTTGTGAAATTTCTTTATAGTTTTGCTGGCTTGGTTTCAAGTTATCTTTGTTTTCTAGTTTTAAAGTTTATTTTATGTTAGTTCTAAATTTGTTTACCTAATTATTTATCTTAATCAAAACTAGTAAATATAAATATTAAAAATATATTATTACAATTTATTATTTTTAATATTATGGATCTATATTCGAAATTATACGAAATTGGCAATAAATCTAAACAAGGAATGCACTAGTTATATTAATAAAAATGTCTTATAAATTCACAGTTTTAAGGTTTCGGTCTTAAAAACCGTAATTTATCGATATATTCAAGAAGAGTAGGGTGGGGCTAGGGAGATAGTCTAAAATGAGATCACCCAAATAAATCTTTTCTTGTGACGTTCGACGATAGGAAGGGGATCGCAGTTGACCGAGGGAGCACAAACAAGGCATGAGAGGCATCCTCTTCTACAGATACCTCAATAGTGATGTGGATGTTACGATCGATGAATTGATTCTACATCGCTTGTAACATCGATTTTAGGATTCGATTGCTTGCTAATACTTGTAATTTATAATAAGTTTCTGTTGTGACTTGTAATTTATAATATGTTTGAGTAATTTAGTGGAAACTTTGCTGATGTATGTTTTTCTTGTATGTATATGTATAAAGTGTAGCGAGATATTGTATGTTTCCCTAATATAAGTAAAATAAAATATTAATAGCAATCATTAAATTATAAGTGTAATTAATTTGATTTACTATTATTAAAAAACGTATTTCAACACTTTATTATCAGAATGTTTTTATATTTGAAAAGCCGTTAGTTAATAATATATAAATACAAGGTAGAAATTTATGTTTTAAAATTTTACCTATAATTGAATATAAAACTATGCGATAACATCTGGGTGCATCTGACTCTTCGATACTTAACTCGACAGTTGTTTGACGCAGATTCTACTCATACTTGACTCATTCGTTCACTTCGTTCGCATCATTGATCGTAACGAACGTAATAAAACAGTACCATCCCTACGCGGCCGTCTTTCTGCTTGTGTTCTATACTATATGAAGCATAATTCCTAATTTTTTATTAATAGTATACGATTTTATTTGTTTTCTTTGGTTTAAATACATAATTTGTAATTAAATTTATTGTTTCTTCAAATTAATCATGACTTGGGGTTTCGTTACTTGTGGCCCAAATGAAGCGCTCGTTGTTTCGGGTAAGTATTTACTGAACACAATTTTATACAATTATTATCAATAATATTATTTGATATATTAATTTATACATTAAAATTGACTGCATAAGTAATAAACTATTTTACAGTGGTATAAACACTATTCCCTATGCAATTATATCAGGCAGTCTGGCTGGCGCCAACTTATTTTATTTTTGGACAAACATAATTTAGAGTCCCCCAGGCGGTTTTGAGAAGTGCACAATATTTTCTATTTGTGTAGATATTTTTTATATTAATCTAAATCATTGGACAAAAAATTATATATTTTTTTATTATATACCTACACAGTTTTCCACGAGAATTACTGATGCTAAGGTATATGGTTTTGACATAATAAATGCATCTTTCTAAAAGCAGACAGTTCATACGATAAAAATGATTTATTCTAGTGATTTAGCATCTGAAATAAGTATTTGGTCTGAAATATATTTATATCTATAACTGAAACTAAAGTTAAATGAATAAAGAAAATTATCTTTTTATTATATAAATTAGGTGAGGTTTTTTAAATCATAAACTTTACTTACTTTTTAAAACATTAAAATCTATTTAATATTATGAATTTCATCTAATTCTCTTTTATATTTTTGATTATAAATTTAAAAAGTATGCAAAAAGCTTGACAATATTTTGTAATTTACTTTACAAGCCAACAAAAGTAACTGTTGGTATGAAGGATATTGTAAATATTGATATTGAAAATCCACAAACACTGAAAACTTTATTTAATCATTTTGTCTTTTAATTTGCCTCACTAACATAAAATGTGTTTGTTCATTAATCTGTATTATTATATTTATAATATTTATAATATAAATACTTTTATATATTTATATAATATATAAAACAAAGTCGTGTTAATTTCACCATTTCAAGAAATCAAGAATGGCTGGACCAATTTTCATGATGTTTGTGATCGTGATTCATGATCTTTTCCCCAAATAGCAGAATATCTATCAAAAAACAATGGGCCACTGAATGTAAGGTGGCTACCGTCTCCTATAACACAAGTAACGCCACAGGTGTTGCAAGTGCACTGCCAATCATAGTAGGATTAACGATAAGGGATTAACAATGGATAGGGTGATGGGATATGGTCTGGCGATGACCAATCCATGACTAATATTTAAGAATTTTTTTATACATTCTAAAAATTTCTAAATATAAACTGATAATGTTTCTGTTAGTGTTAATTTTATCAGTTTGTTCTCAAGTGTCAGAAATACAAAACAATAGGAGATAATTATGATAAAGAACATAATCCATTTTGTGGGGCCAGTGATATTTTACACGTTATTATTATTATAAAAACATTTTTCACTATGGCGCCAAGGCTCTTTCTTAGCGTTTTCTCTGAGACGATATTCTGCCTTAAATAATTAAAAATATAATAAAGATGTATAATTATCCAAATGTTACAAAAATGTCTTCTAAAATTGTCACAAAAATGTTAACTTTTTACATTGTAATATAATCTTTAAAACTTTATTGTGATTTTGAAAAATGTTTAAAATATTGTTTTCTATTATTATAATAAGTTTAATATTGTTGGCCGGCACTTTTAAAATTAGCCCAAAAATGTATGGAGCTGGGTGATTTCCTTTCTAAGTATTTTTCCCAATATAGGTTAATAATCCTTATGGATCCAATCCACATTCCATAAAGATTTTAGCAATATTAATTATATATTTTTTATTATTATTTTTAATGCTAAGATCGACAGACAAGCTTACCATCCGCTTGATGATAGGTTAAGGAGCTACCGTCGTCTATAATACAAGCGATGCCACAGGTGGTGCAAGTGTGTTGCCGACTATAGTATTATAGAATTAAGGATAAGCGGAATTGGGAAAAGGATAGGGAAATGGGTTCTGCAATCCCTTACTCACACCGATATAAAACAACTCAGACCGGCTGCCCAAATGACCGGAACCGAAAGCCCTAGGCGTTAAGGCAAGAACCCTAAACCCAAATGAGATTTTTGTTTAATATTTTGTAAAGAGATTTAATTAAATCTTAAATTCATCTGAGGATGAATACTCAGTTATTTTTCTCAGGAGACCAGAGGCAGTTAGTTTGAAAGAAGCATTGATAAATTATGTTATTTTCCTAAGAGCGAGAATTTCAATTTCAGGATGCTGCTATTCAAAGCCATTGTTGGTTCCGGGCGGCCGCGCTTTCGTGTGGCCAGCAATCCAGCGCGTTCAGAGGATATCTCTAAATACTATGACACTACAAGTAGAGTCGCCAACTGTGTATACCAGTCAGGGAGTACCAATTTCTGTGACTGGAATTGCTCAGGCAAGTGTATAATTTTTTTATGTGTCTTTGTCTTGTCTTCTCGTCCGGACAGATAAGCAGCATTGTCTTCATTTATTGGAATGTTTGTAACTGTCAAACTATCTGTCAATATACATCTAAATACACGTCTATAAAATAAATATCTAAGATAAAATTATAGGACTTGAGCACAAAAAATACTTAATTGAGTTTTTGAGTGCAATTGATAGTTATCTCAAGGTTATTTCAATTTAAACTATATTTTTAAATTAGGAACATTATAATTACAGTGCAAACTACTATTCTAAACATGTTGAATCTAAAATCATTATGCCTTTAGATGTTATGCTCTTTTAAATAAATTTATATTTATTGAATTTCTACGCCGAAACATCATAGACTAAAAGTCGTATTCGGCCATTCCAATTAGTGTGACCGAATGTTAATGGCCACCAATGATAATAAATTAAACATTCTATTTCAAGGAGCTGATCTCATATTTTTATTGATGTAATTGTTCATAGTTTTTTTATATTAATGAAATTCATAATTGCATATTAAAGTATTTAATAGTATCTTAAAATTATGGTTTTGACAATACTAAATGAAATAGCTATTTATAAAAACGAAAGTACATTTAAAAGGATAGTTCACAATAAAACTCTGTGCTTTCTTTAATGCAGGAGGTTTATTTTGTGAATAATCTCAGTATTGTTCATAGTGCTATCTATGCTCCTATAGCACTGACCTGTAATATATACACCACTGGACAGGCTGTCCCACACAAATAACAGCTAATTTTTTGTGCCATTTTGAAACGCCGCCCTCGATTGTCCCGAGAACTAATTATTCCATAGATATATATATAATATGTATGTAATCACTAATTTTAGTTCCATGGACACTCGTTGTATAGTCAGTTACCAATAGTAAAATGTTACTGTAAAAAACGTATATTAAGGGCCAGTTTTATAAACGACATACCTTTTTCCCGTTCGTTACAGTGCTGGTAACGAACGGTTAACGGTCCGTCAATAACGTTTACCGACGGTGGTTCTATAAAAGAAATTAAACATTCGGTAACTGTTTATGAATATTGTTGATGGTTTCGTTGTAGTCTGTCAAGAACTGTCAAGTGTCGCGGCACAAACACATTTATTTACAAAATAACATTCTAAAATTTCCAACTTTAATATTTATTAACCTCAACTTGTCACTTGACAAAATAAACGGATACGTAACTATCATAGTCAGTAACGAGCCAGTAAACGCTAGCTGTCGAATTATACTGTTGACTAAAGAACAGTTGTTTATATTATTATACTATTAAATCATTTTTTCGTCTATTTGATATAAAATTTAACTAACGGATCGTTATAAAACTGGCCCCCTGTTTAAAAGCTTCTTTCACACTACATACGAATGACAGAGACAGAGAACAAAACTTTATATAACAGTTATAATTAAAATAGTAATCTTTGCTTTTGTAAAGATATTGAATATTTTTTTTAAATATAATTTCAGGTCAAAATTCAAGGTCAAAATGCCGAGATGTTACTCTCCGCTTGCGAACAGTTCCTTGGCAAAACGGAACACGATATTCAACATATAGCCCTGGTAACCCTTGAAGGTCATCAGCGTGCTATCATGGGATCTATGACTGTGGAGGAAATATACAAGGACAGAAAGATTTTCTCTAAAAAGGTATGTAAATTGTATATCGGTATTTCATTGTTTGATAACAACAGAATAAAGCTATATTGTTTTAGTGATAAGGTGTGATTAGTGATTTGTTTTAGTGATAAACATTTGCAATTAGCTAATGTTTAATATTTCGGTACATATTCATAAAATAACAATCGTGGACTAATTAACATCAATATTAACATTCACAATGGTTAATTTGTAACCACATGTGTTGTTATATTTTAACAATTGCACAATAAAATTGTTGTATATTGAATCTGTTGATTGTTTTATAAGCAGTTATTAAAGAAACGTTAAATATAATTAATAGCTTAGATTTGGCTGTTGTTTTTGCTGGTAGATGGTGACTTGAATAGAAATACAAACCAAGCTGGAGATGTAAGTGTAGGGACTGTTGAAACTGTATATAAAAGTGAAATAAGGAGGAAGGATTGGAAGGAAGATTCCTTACAGCAACAGCTCACTTGCTGCTATTACAAGAAATAAAAAGAAACCTCTCGTTTACATTACGTCACTGCTCTTCACACTTAGTATTTCATTTATTGTCCAAAATCTTTCAATGGCAGCACAGTCGGCAATAAATATGAATATTCACTGAGACAATTACAGTCTCAGTCCTGAGACTTAAGGCTCACTGATGAGCCTTAAGTCTTAAAAATGACCAGACTTAGACATGTATTATTACATATAATTATTATTACAACACAATAATAATTATGTGCTAATAACACTATCGATAATATATTTTCTTACGATTAGGTATGCGGAAATTTGTTAAATGATAAATATTTTTCCTGTTTTGCAATATTGTAGTTGTCAAAAGAAATTATTGTTATTGAAAATCGTAATAATAACAATAATTTATGTGACGTATGTTATAATTTTTCAGGTTTTCGAAGTTGCCTCAAGTGATCTAATCAACATGGGGATAACTGTGGTTTCTTACACCCTAAAAGATATAAGGGATGAAGAGGTATGTGTCAATTTTGTTAAATTTTTTTGTTATTTATTTTCTTCTACTTTTTTCATACATAGTCATTTTATCTATTAATATAAATAGTAGGTACTTATAGATGCTTCAATACTGTTCTACTTTCTCACAAGTAATTGGTGTTTTCTTTGCATCCCTTATTTCTCTTGCACAATTCCCACATAAGTATTTTTAACTTAAGATTAATTACAAAGAATAGTTGATATATCTAGTACTGTACATCACTGTTGCTCCCAATGCCATAGTCTATATTCTTTGACCGCCGCCTTGAAATCATGTATGTAGGTAGTGCTTTTTAATTAGTCTTAGCAAACCTTTTATCCCTTAAAGTATAAAAATGTAAAAATAATTCAGTCAATGTAATTTTATATCCAAAAAATGCATTATTTTAAAAATGTGTAAGACTTTAGTAGAAGCTACATCGTCTATAGGACCAACTATTATATCGTATACAATAGCCTATAGGAGGAGGAAGACTCTACGCTTGACTTCGGTTCGTCTGACGATATAGTAAAATTAATAGGAAAGAAGTGGATTCTAAAGGCAGGCGTTGACTGACGGTATGGCACAGCGCGGCACAATGATTTCAGCACTCACACAACTTTGCATGCGGCGACGTGCCGAAGCATGCTGTGGCATGACGCGGAACGCTACGGCCTCTTGGTATTGAAATAAAGGAGTGTGAATGCTGAGATCACTGCAATAAGGTTAGTCATTGCAATAATATGTTTAGGAAAAATTTATTTGCCGTGACGTGCTGTGCCAGTGAGCGCAGGCCTTAATAGTATGCTGTTAATATGATAAATAGAATTTGAATGTGTATATTCCTTTTTCATTTTGTTACGTGCTCAATCTCCTTGGCTCCCGATTTTGTAGTTGCATTTTGTGAACTTACTTAATGCCACCATCGACTGCTATGACGTCGTATTGGTAATGGTAACTATATGCTTAGAATAGAAGTATAGTAGTGAATGACCACCATGTCTTATTCCGTCCACAAATTACACATTAGATTTTTCTGCTTTCCTTTTATCATGACGCCAGGAAGCTAAGGTAAGTCCTTTCAAAATTATACTGTGTGTTCATCTATGAGACTCTTAAAGCGACTACAGCGCACAGAAATGTGGACACCGGAATCGAAAAAAAAAATAGTAGAATGTTTTCTTTTTGTGAATGTCTCAATGCTTGTGAGATAACTAAAATTGTAGGAAATTGAAAAATCCTAATTTATCCTAATTTGTAACACAATTCAAAAATTGTACAAACATCGGGTAGTATTTCCACTAACTATTAATTGTATTTTTTGGTTTAAATATTGCGAACTTTGAATATCCATGAATGACCTATTATAACTAGTAATAAATTCTAGATTTCTAGAATACTTATGTTCAAGAAAACACATATAAACTTAGTTAATAGTTAATTAACTAAGTTTATATGTGTTAGATACCACACAAACCAGCTACCGTCAATTACAATTACCTATAATTAATTTATCCTTTAATTTTGAAATTCGGATAAGACGAAAGTCATGTTCAACGGGCATATTGACCCAGAACCATTGAGGATGACTCTTGAAGTTGTGCAGGATTATGTATATATATGGGACAAACGATCCATTTAGGTGTAAATAACTAACTAGAGGCTGACAGTAGAATCCATCTGGTTTGGGCTGAATTCGGGAAGCTACGTCATCTGTTTTCATCACCTTTGCCGCAATGTCTTTAGACCAATGCCTATAATCAGTGCATCGTGTCAGTAATGACGTATGGTACTGAAACGTGCCCCCCTCACAGCAATACCGGTCCATAAGTTCAAAGTTCCTCCGCGATCTATGGTGTTTCTTTGGTGGATTGGATCAGAAATTCTGAAATTCGCCGAAAAACCAAAGTTGTCATCATAAGCGAGAGGATTTGCAAGCTGAAGTGGCAATGGGCCCGTCACATCAGTTGCAGAACGGATAAACGAAGGGGTAGACGAGTTCTCGATAGAAGGACAGGGGGCCTTGGGAGATGCCTATATCTCAACAGTGGTTAGAAGATACAGGCTAATTGATGTATCACAAATGGAAAGAGCACCTATGACATTTTTGCCGAATTCTGTTTCATGAAATCTGCATTTCGAAGTTGGGCAGTTCCTATACAATACAGATTTATTGATATTTCTTCGATAGTAGTCTAAAAATACGTATTCGCCTTGTTAAAACAATAAACATTCCTAAATTTTCACATGGGCTCTAACAAAGATTGTAATTATTTGATTGTATTCCTTACTAGGGATATTTGAAAGCTCTCGGCATGGCTCGTACTGCCGAAGTGAAACGCGATGCACGCATCGGCGAGGCTGAAGCTCACGCCGAAGCCAGGATAAAAGAAGCAATGGCTGAAGAGCAACGAATGGCTGCAAGATTTCTGAACGACACTGAAATCGCTAAGGCACAGCGAGACTTCGAACTAAAGAAAGCCGCTTATGATGTCGAAGTTCAAACTAAAAAGGTATGACATGACTATTTTAGTAAACTAATTGCCTATTTTGAGATTGATATTTTTTGAGTATTTAAAAAAATACTATAGTTTCGAGGTTTTGACTATGTTTTGAGTAGGTTTTGAGGTCTAGCGAATGTTTCAATCTAAAGTTCATGATGATTTCATTTTTTTAATTAATATTGATTTAGTGGTTTGTTTAACTTTAAAAGCTTAACGGAATTGCTTTAATAGAATGAAAAAATTTGTAGTCAAAAACTTTATATTGTAATCTTTATGAACGTAAAAAATAAGTGTTACTCGTAATATATTCTTATAAGTTAACGCTGTTATTAATAACAATACATACATCACACATAGTCGTTCTAAGATTGACATTTTTACTTATCACGCGACACTTTGAGTTGACCAGTGAATTAGATATCGGTTTGCACAGGCTGAAGCGGAGATGGCATATGAATTGCAAGCAGCCAAAACCAAGCAACGAATCAAGGAAGAGCAAATGCAAATTGCAGTCGTGGAGCGTACTCAGGAGATTAACGTTCAGAAGTGGGAGGTGCAGCGGCGAGAGAAAGAACTCGAAGCAACTATTCGCAGGTCATTTTCAATTTATTCATTATTACTCTTGAGTTGTGCATAAAAAAAAATCATATAATACATATTTTATGATAAAAAACGAAAGCATGATCGTTAAACATCATTTTATATCATTTTAGTATACTTACATCACTATTAGAAAAAAGTGACAAGCATTTCTAAGGTTTCTATTTTATTTTTTACTGTTATTTCTGAATTATAGACCAGCTGAAGCTGAAAAGTTTAAATTGGAAAAATTGGCGGAAGCCCACCGATTGAAAACAGTCTTGGAAGCGGAAGCTGAAGCTGAAGCTGTTAAAGTTCGCGGAGAAGTAAGTTAATATGAAATATTGTATTATTAAAATATAAAATTTTATCATACTAAATTATATCGTATTATGCACAAGTACAACTGTTTATTTACCTACACGTGTTGATCTATTTTCAACTAGTTCACAAAAATATAAAAATAATGTTGTTAAGTTGTTTTAGTTTTATGGTGTTGTTTTGTTCGTCCTTGTTTTTGTATTTTTGTGTATTCTTGTTTATACTCGTATATATGTAAGTTTTCTCTGTATAAAATTAGTTTACCAATTCGTGGAAAATGTCGTTGCTTGCACTATTACCTTTATTTATGTATGTTTCTCTTTTCCAAATTTAGTATGTATGGTGTATTGTTTGTTTTCCAAAATAAAATAAATTATAAATGTTTATATTACTTTCAGGCGGAGGCGTACGCAATCAAAGCTAAAGCTGCAGCCGACGCCGAACAAATGGCTAAGAAGGCCGAGGCTTGGAAGGAGTATGGTTCAGCTGCAATGGTTGACATGATGCTTGAAACACTGCCAAAGGTAAATATCAGCGCGTCGCGTCTCTGTTTGAGCTGACTCTTCATAATCTCAGCTGCAAGACGTCCACTGGTGGACATAGGTCTACCACGCTGTGATTATTACTGGATATCCTTGTCCTGCCTTAGTAAGTTATTGTAAGTCTACGGATCTTCTCATTTCTGATTCGATCTCGCAGTATAACCCTAAGCGTAGCCCTCTCCATACCTCGTTAGTAAAGTTTACCTTCTTATGACTATGACTAGAAAATGTCAAATGGAAAACAACATTTAAGTACATATCTTTGTTAATTTAACAGGTGGCAGCGGAAGTGGCGGCTCCATTGTCGCAAGCGCGCAAGGTGACGATGGTGTCGTGCGGCGGTGGTGAAGTGGGCGCCGCCAAACTCACCGGCGAAGTCCTCAATATTGTACAATGTATTCCCGAACTCGTTAAGGGTGTCACCGGCGTCGATATATCTAAGGTATTTATATATATGAACCCAAAAACACTAATATAATTAATAGAAACGAGGAAATGGACAAAAGTACTGAAAAAAAAAGTAACGTCCAACACATTTTCACTGTCAGAGTAAAGAACAGAACTAACTTTTTAGTGTTACTAAAACAATTCTGACTCAACTTCTATTCCTATCGTAATTCCGCTTAGTCAGTTTTCAGTCAAACGCATGACACATTTATAAAAGCGTAATTTAGTTATCAAAACTACCTAGTTTACAGTTAGGTATTTATTAAGATTATTCCAAAACATTCAGTGATAATCCACTTGAAATTTTTCATACATTTTCCAAACACCTGTACTTGTATTCGCCATCTTGTAAAACTAGTTTTACATGATTTGTTTGTAGATAGTTAAATTTTTCCTGACTAGGAAATATGTATTAGCACAATAGATAACACATTCCCAACGCCTGTTTGATGTCCATTACAAACGGAAATTAAATTTAAACCAATTTTTTTTTTAAATATTAGTTCAATTAATCAATTACAATATAATAGAAGTATGTACTGTTTTATATATACATATAAAACAGTATATATATAAAACGAAAACGAAAAAATAAACCGATTTATATATATATCGTTTTATTTTTTCTTGCGTACGACAACACAATTAAAAAATGCAATAAAAACGTACTGAATTGCGCACAATCATTTTTTTATTGCTTAATTAAAAATATTCTCTAACACACTTGAGCTTTTGTTTCTCTATTAGTTTAATAGTGATTAGTCACGAGACATATCTTGAGCATGTTAAAAGTGATTAATATCTACATACTCTAATTGTCTATATATTGTCTAACACCATGTTCATTTATCATTGTGCACTGAGAGCTAATTTCATGACGTAAATTTCAAAGTTTTGAAAATTTGAAAGAAAAATATCAAGAAACAATATCACAGTCTTTTTTAAGTTTGCCCGTTACGAGTTTTGTGTACGAGTTTTACGAGTTTTGCCCGTTTCGAATCTTACTTCTTACTAATATTATAAATGTGAAAGTATGTTTGGATGTATGGATGTTTGTTACTCTTTCACGCAAAAACTACTGAACCGATCGCATACATCATGAAATTTTGCATACACGTTGTCTGGGACACCAGAAAGGACATAGGGTATCTTTCATCCAGAAAAAAGGACTATTCCCGAGGGATAAATAAAAAATAAAAATCTAACGCCTGGCCAGTGTTATAGCAACACGAGGTCAAGCGTTATATTGCTTTTTTTTATTTTCAACACGGACGAAGTCGCGAGCACCAGCTAGTGTTCCATAATTACACATTTACTGAAATTGTAGTAATCTTAAAAAGAAATCGTTTCAGTTTTTAAAAGTTAATTTCTAAGTTTTTAAAGTTATTCCATGTTTTATCAATTTTTGTTTTATTTACGAAGTCATAGGCAAATTTTGAGTGGAAAAGCGTGAAAATATTCCATGAGAACATTTTTATGTACATCTTGTTCGTAAAATATTGAATTTAATAATAAATCATTTTGCATTTAAAATGGATATGGGTATATTTGAGATCGATAAACCGTAAAATTGTTTCTCTATCAACATATGAGTTCGTAATGGAAATGTTCATGGGGCAAGTTTCCACTTACTTCAATTTTAAAACTTTCTTTTATTAACGACACTATATTATTAGAACTACTAGAAGAGACTGTGTGAGTTCGATTTGTTTGGTTAGTTTGATGTGGCGTTCATCAGATTGGCTCGTCATATGCTTGGCTTTACTAACATGAGGTATGTGTAATGGTTGGGGTGTAAGGCGGTTAGTGAGCCCGCACCTGTACCTACTCCGACTGCGCGCGGCGACTCCACTAGGAAGGCGCGATAACTGCAACACAAAATAGTTCCATCTATGCTAATGTTCACCGGGGTAAGTCACCGATCATACTGCACGCTTTTACATATATGTATGTCGCTCTCTGTTCTGTTTTGGATTCATTATAATCATCGTATGGGTTGGCAGCTCATTTAATCTTCTTGTGTTCATAAACGACGGTTGCCATTCACCATCACGTGGAACTGCGTTATGTCTAAAATAAACATTAAAATTTCTTAGCACTTTGTTTGAATACAATTGGTATAGACTTTGAAGTTTTTCACACATAATCGTAGACACTCAATAAGCGTATACGGTTTTCGCTGTGGAATGGTGCTAATGACATTATACAGTATCGTAAATGTCACTATCGTAAGTTGACACAACATAAAAATATGACTTAATACTGCCACACTAAATATTAAATATCATAGGCGTAAAGTACGGAACCATTAATCTAGGCTGCTTCTGACTGGTCCTATTGGAAAATTATGGGGGACGATTATGTCTAGCAGTGGAAAAATATTTAATTTATTTCATTTATTCATTATCGTCTCAGCCGTAGGACGGCCACTGCTGAACATAAGCCACTTCCACATTGAACCGCATTTTTTCTTATCTATAAAACTAGTAAGCACGTGAATAAGCTGCACTCGCAAGTTCATGAAGTTACGTTACGTCATGAACTTGCGTTTACAGCTGAAATATTACGTCATGTTTGTAAGGCGGCTATTTGTACTATGCCACAGTGTCTACAAGGAATTCTATGTACAAAATATTTAGTGTTTTCTCTTAAAGTGGACATTATTCCTAAAATGTTATATTACCACTTTAAGTAAGAACTACGTCCCACTCGCCCCTTCTTTTCGTTTATTGTACACTTTTACAGCTAATTAAAAGCATATAGTAACTAAAACGTAGTTTTAACTTATTCAATGTTAGTAATGGTTTAACTTAATAGTATTTATGACTTATTTGTCAAGATGAATGGTTATTATTAAAGTATGCTTAATAATTTCTATTTTATTACATATTTTATCTACACATTTGCGAAAATTACATTTGATGGTGATAATCTCAGTAGGTAATCTTAGCCGTGAGTAAAAGGTGTGAAATTCGATTTAACGCTCTGTTAACTTGGCTTGGTAAATTAAAAAGGATTATTTATGCACACCTATTTTATAACAATAAATCTGTGCTTTAGTTTCAGAAACAAGTACAATAATAACATGTTTTGTAACTTGTTGAAAATTTGTGCAAACTGTGTGATAATGGAATGTATTTGTTTACAGGATATTCGTGCCATGTAATCGAATGTCCACACAGAGGATGAATCGTATCTTCAAAGGTCAACAACAGCGCGGTGTTTTTTGTTTGTTCAATTATTATTTACTTATGTAATTAGATAATAAGCGATAATTTCATTCGACCTAAGTGCCACTTTTGGTATTTTCTTGAAGTTGAAATATTTACCAAAACAAAATTTATTATAAGAAAATGAAATATGAAAAACCTATTGAACGATGAGCTCGTCTAACGTTACATTAAATCATTAAACATTAACATGATTAGAATATCGCTGAAATCTCAGAATATGCTAACTACTGTAGAGGTCAAAATTTATATTTTTCCATATATTTTCATATGAAGTGTAATAAGAAAATTATTCTCGTATCGCGATTTCATAGCACTGTTATAGGTCGTAATCGATTTGTTAATGTTCGTCACATCACCAACGTTTCGATGACGCACATGATAAATTAATAGTATTTTTTATTCCATTAAGTTTTACTCTTTTACTGCATAAATGGATATACTTAGATAATTTACACTCTACGTTTTATATAAACGAAAGCTTAGGAAAGTGGCAAATTAGGAAGCTTTTTTGTTCAGTCTAAACTATTACACAAATTTTGCTACTTTTTGTTTCGTTGTTGAATTAAATGTTTGAAGCAAAATTTCAAATTTTCTGTTCAAGCAAAATCACAGAACAAAATAGAGTGCGGTGTGTGACGAATACAATGTACAAGTGTTGTTCTAGCGTATGTCTAATGAATTAATAGAATTTTGACCAATCGCCTAAAAAAAATTCCCAGAGTAGAAAATACAAAATGACTTGTTATACATACAAAAAACAAATGAATAATACCTATATTTTTTTATTTAGCTAAACTGTCGTTAGAATAGGGTAGGTAAATGAAAATTGTTTGGTGTTCAAAAGTGCGGTTTAGATATTAGATATAAAATTTAGCCCATTTGATTAAAAGATGTGTGTTTCTCTCTCTGTATCCTACAGCGGGTTTTAAAAATTATATTCGTAGACTATTATTGCGTGCTTATATAATAAAATTAACAAAAAATATCCCTACGTTACGTTTACGACCTCTTAAGTTGAGCTGTTTTTCTTTTGTTTTGCTTTTAAGGCATTAATCGTAATTAAGATAAATTAAATCTTCATTAGTTTTTCTTTTATAATTTTACTTTTCACATTTTCGGTACAATAGAAAAATGAATGATTCCTGTTTGTTTTATGTCTGTAAGCTCGTAGTAGGGTACAGATTACGTTGTAAGTTGGTGTCGCGTTGAACTGTATTAAGCTTTAGCGAGCAATGCTTAAAAAAATGCTATTTGTCACCCGCTTGGCCTCACTATAGTCGACAAGTTATTTTATTAGATGGAATATTCAAATATTTATTCATAATATATTTAGGCATTATTTCTTACGTTTTGAACATTGATATTGTTTAGTTTTAATAATGTTTTTTTAATATTTTATTTATCAAACTGTGATTTCTTTGTAAAATCTCTCAAGAGGAATGATTAAACTCGAACTGGGCTTCTGCCCTATTGTAACCCGAGACTATCCGTTTATATATTTTTTTAAATTAAATAACGAGTACAAATAAAATATTGTGCAATTAAAAATAACAAATAATAACTGTGATCTTGTAATACACTTTAAAAATAATTATGGGTGGCAATTATTGTTTAGAATTCTCCACGTGGCATGATGTTTAAGCATTTCTCTGAATGTTCTTACAAAAAATGATTAATTTGTTTCCAGTGTTCTAAATTTATAAGTATTTCCATATTATTGTTTAAGGACATCAAAGATTCCATTGTATTTTTACTCAACGTTTATACCTCATACCTTATATGTTGGTATTGGTGCCATATATTTATATTATACTACATAGTTTATTTTATTTTTTATTATTTTAAAGTTACGAAGCATTCGTTTCTTTTATTTTCTATTTTTGTATAATAGTTGTTTTTTTTTTAAGTGAAGTAATATATTCCCTATATATGTTTACTTTTATGTTGTTTAATGATAGATTAATTTGTGATTTTTTTTTTGATTAATAATGAACTATAGCCACGCCAAGAAGTTCTCGACAAACTAAACTTCTTTAAAAATATGTAAGTTTGTAAACATCTCCTAGCTAGGGTATTTATTGTATTCGGGAGGGACTAAAAAGTAGTCGTTTCCTCTACGTGTAAATTGTAAATGAGGTCTAAAGATAATCTCGTTTGTTCATATTTGCTTAGTTTAATTTTTGTGAAATGTATTTCTAGTTGTTTTAGGTATGACGTTTAGATTGAAGTGTCAATTTTTGATGTTCATGCACTGAGAGTGGCACAAATTTACTTTTGTTCTGTGTGAATCACCTTTGACATTGTACGTGTATTGAAGTGGTTTTTATTCATGTATATTCATTAAAAAATCAATATTAAATCAATGCGTTTTATTTTTTTTATATAGGTATATGACTTTTAACCCCAACGTCCACTAAGCTTTTAACCTCACTTCTGTCTGAGCTTAAAGGATTGTTCCACTGTATAAATATTTTGTTAAACACTTACTTATTCAATGCATATAAATTTATATGTCCTGTTTACACTATCATTCGCGAACTATCTCTCGCAAATGGCTAGTCAGTTTACTTTTGGAGAAACATTGAAATCATAAATTAGGTTAATAAAGGAATAAAACAATCTTTTAACTAAGAAAACAACTTAAATATATTCTATACAATTATCCTACTTAAATTTTAGAGACACACTACATACTTACTTTTCTATTAGTACTTAGGTATTTATTTTTTGATTTGTTGATTACAGCCCTCAGAAATTACATACCCTTTTATTTTCAACATGTTTTAAAACTATATTTTTCTTTAGCTATCGAGTGGTTTAATTAAATTTTGGATGTAGACTATTATTCACAAAACGATTTTGTTATAATCGTTTTGTGAATTATTGCCTCCCACTATGGAAGCAAATTTATTCACGCCAAAAAGAGTAGTAATTTTGTTTTTAATGAAATTTAAAAAACAACAATTGCTTATTTAATGAGTTTAATTCGCACCATTCAAGTAGCTAGTAAAGACGAGAGTCTACACACGATAAAGGAGTTTATATTATTGTCTTTATTGTGAAATATGAAGTTTATTCAAAAAGATGATATGGAGGAAATATGTTCATTGCGAAATAAATATGATAGGGGTTACATGGGGCATCAAAGTCCAAACGCTTATTTAGGTATAATAATGCGAATTAGGCACTCTGCGTTTTAGGCTTATAAAGAAAATAAAAGGAGACAAGTAACAGAAAATAATTGTTATTGTATTTAACCAAGTTGTGTATGGAAAACGAAAGTCCTTTCTTCTATCCCCATTCCCCACCTTAATTTATTTAATTTTCCGTTCAGGAAGAACTTTTCTTTATGCAGAAATAAAAGTAAGTATAATTTGAGCCCCCAATAGACAAACTTTGTAAACCTCTCCAGTCTCCTTATTATCAGAAAATGGTATTGTCACCGTATATTATATACCTTCAAATCTACCTGAAGCTGACTGTACAAAGACAAGAGAAGTAAAATGAAACAAAGTTTTTATAAGAAACAATGCTTTTATTCATGACCAATTAATTATATTGAAGTTGATTTACAATGGCATTAGAGTACAGTATGAATATGAATAATCTTAACATATTTGTATACTCATTAGTCTACCGATTAAGCAACATTGAGGCATTTTTTCACTGGTTTATAAATTTATAATTAATTTAAAAAATATAAAAAATACATCTAATGTTTTATTCAATAATGATATTCCACAGAATTTGCATTTAGCGAGAAAGAACCGGCGGAGAACTTATTAGTTATAATAACTAATAAGTGATGTAATATTGTTATGTGATAGACCTTATGTCTAAACGATTTTTATTTCTCACTTTGGCAATAACGTGGAAAACAATTAATCAATAAAATTAGACAGAAATATAATTATATTTCTATAGTGATGTGATGTAAATTTATTATTTATGAATGAAGATGATGTAGGCTTAGCCAGTACATAGATCTGTAAGTGATTGGATTATTAAAACTACATAGTAATTAAAATCATAAATTTCATCAAATAATACAGAGTTTAAATTATTTGTGTTTATATAACGAAACCGAATAAAAGTTACATCAATAAAATAGGCGATATTTGAAATTCTCGGATAGAACCTGGGCCAAATTTTTCAAAAAAAATTCCTAGCGGCCCGCACTACCTAATTTAACAAAAGCAAACAAGATTTTTTGAGGAAAATTAATATCCCAAGCATCTCATAAAGGCGCATACTAGTGATGTGCCGGATATACATATCCGTATCCGCGGATATCCGAGGGAGAAGGAAGATCCGTATCCGTATCCGTTACTTTATATATATAATAGATGATTAGGTAGCAATGAGATACTACTTTCATGTACTGCATTCGTCAGATACGTTTTAGGTCAAGTCAAAAATACAGTCGAATACATTTCATATACTCGTAGAAGTGCCTGGACTTGTGCACACGAGGGTCACAGAATTACTAATGCTCTAGAAATTTAGTACACATTAGTCAGATTCTGCTTTCGTCAGATAATTTTATTTTCCCGTGTAGGTCAGAAATTTAAAACTGATGACGAAACGGCACTTATGATAATTCCACATTCGACAGATTCCGCTTTCGTCAGATAACTAGTTGGACGAACCTTTCATAAAATCTAATTTCGCATTCAACAGCCTTCATACCTCTCCTAAATCGTTTTGTTGTAAACACCTACTTGAATAATAAGTGCCTGGCATTTATTAGCATTTTATAACAATATAGGCATTTATTTTATAGCAATATAGGCATTTATTTTATAGCAATATAGGCATTTATTAGCAATAAGCATTTTACTTTTTGAAAACTATATTTTTTGAAAATTGATAACGATGGTATTGTCTTTGTTAAAAGCAAACGATTTATTTAATTTAAGTAGCTCGAAGTTAAAACTGGACATGTGGTCCGTTTTGATACACTATTTGGTAGAAACTGACGAAAATGTAATTATTGGCTTTCCACATTCGTCATTCATGACCAAAGCGAACTAAACTTTCATAAATTTCGATTTATGACGAAAGTGGAATCTGACGGATCTAAATCGCTCTAGAATCAACAACAAGTAGCTCCAAGAAACAAAGTGGCTCAAGATAGACGCGAATGGAAAAGGTTGAAGGAATTGTTAATTGTACGAGTAGATATGAATAAAGGCCGTATTATTATTATTATTTATAATCAATTAATAGTTATATTTTCATTTATTCAACAAAAATATATGTAATATCAAATGTAAGTAGTTTTTGAAGTTATGTAAGTTTTTCTTGTATTCTCGCATTTACTTTTTGTGCCAACAATGAACATGACAATATTTAAACTAACTTATTTGGTAACTATTCAACTGGACTATTTGTCGATAATAATTGAAGTTTCGATAAATAGTCCAGTAACTTTGTCGTCTGAATGTATGGGGTAGTATGCGTCAAATCCGGTAGTTCTGATTTTTTGCAGACTTGTTTATGATGTTGGCCTAATGAATAATCCAAGTTTGTGACCTCGAACGCCGAACGCAACTTTGTCAAAAATCGAAAAAACCACGAAAAAATCGTTATTTTTTCAAATTTTGGCGATTATAACCCTAAAGGACTAGTTTTTGAAAAAACTTTCTTAGGACGTTTTTAAAGTAGACTAAATTTGCTACAATATGATACTAGAACTGTCTCTGTAGACCCAACAGTTTCCGAGATTAAGCCTTTCAAAATTTATCATATTTTTCGAACTTCGCAATTTTTGCAATATTTTAGACGTCACTCAAAATTCTAGCGGGATGAAGTTCCAATTACCTCCGACTGAGTGTGCTAGTCTTTGGCTTAGGGAAGATGCAAATGATGTCCATAGTCGAAAAAAATCCGGACATTGAAAAGCAAGCTGCGATTTTTCTCGACACCAACTTTACACCAATCTCTCTCTCTCTCGCACGAATTGTTACAGTTCCACCTTCCTTGTCCGAACTGCTAGGGGGTGAGCACTTACTAGGTAAGCGTCGTCCACCTTCGGCCACATCAAGTGAGATCGCGGCCAAGCGCTACCTTTATTCAATTAAAAAAAAAAATACACCTGACGAGATAACAGCAGCAGAAGAGCGAGTCATAATTGCTGTATACGGAGGCAACCCCAACACCGGTAACCTTGACGAGCTGCGGTACCAACTATTCGGCAGGGCTGCGATGAAAACCACCTTCAATCTAGCCAGGTTACCTCCTACACGAGACTCTGCTCGATTTCACTCCTTGCGGACATACCATCAGGTAAAAATTCGTCCCTGCATAAGTTACATATCATTCAACATTTTCTGTTCTCATGTACAATTTTCTTACAGGTACAGGCGTGGTTGGGAGTCACACTGAACCCTCTCTCCTGGGGGTGGATATCCACGCTACAAGGCCTCAACCCCAAAATGATGACCAGAGATTCAGCCCCACAACACTTCTTGCGGATGATTTCTTGCGGCTGCACGAAGGGTTGTGGGAACGCGTGCAGCTGCATGAAGGCAGGATTAAAATGCTCATCAGTCTGCAGGCACTGCAGCGGGGCCTCTTGTGACAATATACCTGATGTTGCAGTAGTAAATATCCCAGAAGGCGACGATCTGTCCGATGTCGAAATGGGAGTTCCCTCCGTATAGAGCAATTATGACTCGCTCTTCTGGTCATCATTTTGGGGTTGAGGTCTTGTGGCGTGGATAGCCACCCCCAGGAGAGAGGGTTCAGTGTGACTCCCAACCACGCCTGTACCTCTAAGAAGATTGTTGATGATGAATGATATGTAACTGATGCAAGGATGAATTTTTACATGGTATATCCGCAAGGAGTGAAATCGAGCAGTCTCGTGTAGGAGGTAACCTGGCTAGATTGAAGATGGTTTTCGTCGCAGCCCTGGCGAATAGTTGGTACCGCAGCTCGTCAAGGTTATGGGTGTTGGGGTTGCCTCCGTATAGAGCAATTATGACTCGCTCTTCTGCTGCTGCTATCTCGTCAGGTGTATTTTTTTTTTTTATTTTTTTTTTTAATTGAATCAAGGTAGCGCTTGGCCGCGATCTCACTTGAAGTGGCCGAAGGTGGACGACGCTTACCTAGTAAGTGCTCACTCCCTAGCGGTTTGGACAAGGAAGGTGGAACTGTAACGCTTCGTGCGAGAGAGAGAGAGATTGGTGTAGAGTTGGTGTCGAGAAAAATCGCAGCTTGTTTTTCAATGTCCGGATTTTTTTCGACTATGGACATCATTTGCATATTCCCTAAGCCAAATCTAGCACACTCAGTCGGAGGTAATTGGAACTTCATCCCGCTAGAGTTATTTGAGTGAAGTCTAAAATATTGCAAAAATTGCGAAGTTCAAAAAAAATGATAAACTTTGAAAGGCTTAATCTCGGAAACTGTTGGGTCTACAGAGACAGTTCTAGTATCATATTATAGAAAATTTAGTCTACTTTAAAAACGTCCTAAGAAAGTTTTTTCAAAAACTAGTCCTTTAGAGTTATAATCGCCAAAATTTGAAAAAATAACGATTTTTTCGCGGTTTTTTCGATTTTTGACAAAGTTGCGTTCGGCGCTCGAGGTCACAAACTTGGATTATTCATTAGGCCAACATCATAAACAAGTCTGCAAAAAATCAGAACTACCGGATTTGACGCATACTGTGATGTATAAAGTTACTGGACTAAAAGTTTTGTCACAGATAATTATATGATTATAATATTTGAAGTTTATAATTCTCATTAGTTTATATGCTAACTTAAAACTTCTCTCTAATACATTTTTTCATAGAGATCTACTAAAATAGAAAATATTTACTGTAACATACTTAATTGAATTTCCACTGTATAATAATTCATAGATGTAAATAGGCAAATGTCACAGAAAGTGAGAAGCCTGTACAATAGTGAAAAATAATGTAGGGGAGAGTCCTAAAGTACCGGCCAGTCACTGTTTGCGCAGTTGTAATATAGATGGCGCTAATTTGCTTGTCCCCACTTGTGTAGTTCATTCATACAGGTATATGCGCCGAACGGCGGCGATCTGTCGCGACAGGTTTGCGACCAGTGCGCAAATTTGCATTACGCGTAGTGAACGTACGATACCTCAGTAAATTCTGTAGATTATATCAACAGAAGTCCATCGTGGTATGTATTGATTACTTACTAGTTGTAATAAAATGGGTTTTAATCCATACTTTTAGCGTTGATTTTATCATGGAACGAACACAACATTTTATTCCGTTTCCTACAGGACCGGCCACAAAAGTGTCCTCCAGTGCCGGCCACTGTAAAAGTTTATTTTTAATTGGTTTATATTTTTTATAGGTTAACAATGACGTCGGGCAATGAGGACGAAGATAAAAATAAGAAAAAAGGGCACCTGGGAACCTGCTAATATGCATAGGGCTGTGGGAGAAGATCTAGGCAATGAAACGAGTGCGTGTCAGGCCGCAAATAAATACAATGTACCCAGAACTACTTTAAATGATAGAATTAGCAGTATTAAAAACAAGAAAGAGGTATCCATTATGCCTGTTATGGGTCGCTTCCACAATACGTTTTCACCAGAACACGAACAAGTGAAGGACGTAGCAAACAGCTTCTTGCTTCTCAAACATCCGACGTTGACCCTGTTATTTCTGCTTCTGTACTTGGAGCCTCAACTTCTCAATTATCACCGTCTCAAAGTAATGCTGCCCATGACCAGTCAGTTAAAGATTTAACGCAACAATTTCAAAATTATCACCGGTTCCTGATGCTTCCAAAAGATTTACTGTACGGCGACGATAAGCTGAAAAAAGTGAAATCCTAACAAGTTCGCCATTCAAAAATTATCTTGAAGAAAGGCAATAAGAAAAAAATAAGGTTGATTCTGTTAAGCGAGGAATGAGTTTGCCGTCAGGTGAGCTAGTTAGCAAGAAAGGGAAGGGTTTGATCTCAGGAAAGCAAGTCAGTAAAAAAAGCAAAAAAAAAAAAACAAATGAAAACCAAAGACCCTCTCATAATAATCCTAATCAGCAAGAGACTATTTGCCCTCTCTGTCTTGAATCTCATGAAGAAGATTGCATTCAATGTGGAAACTGCAAAATTTGGGTCCATGAGGCTTGTGCTAATATTTCCGAGATGTCAGAGATTATATTTGTGATTATTGCTTTGTTTAAATAACATTTACTGAAGTTGGATTTGCCGGCAGGTACTGGAGGCCATTTTATGTGTTTTTTTTATCATGTAACCTAAGTGTTTTCTTTTTCCTTCTAAAAAAACCTTAGGGTGACGGTACTGCAAGACTCTCCCCTACAGTTATGCATGAAGAACTTGCACACAATAGGTAAACATTTTACTAACCCGTTTCCAAACAGGGTTATCGGATTGTAAAACTATTTTGCCTTACACGTCTCCTTATTAAATACAATACTTTTAATGTATATGTTGAATGTAATAATATGAGACTATTTACCTAAAGTGTAATTTACACCATAATCTACTGGGCGAGGTGAAACGATGTTAGTGTAACGCTGATTTATTTCTTTTCTTGTTCTCGAATTCTCTCGAAATCTGACTACGTTGTTAGGGTAATCTGCAAACAAGACAAATTAACTAAATTACTGCAAACCAGATTTTAATGCTGGAGGAATGTTAGGTTCCTGAAGGATCGACTAAAAATATAAAAATAAAAATAGCGATAAAGATGTCAGGAGTGTTATATTTCATTTTTCAACGCGGACGAACTTGCGGGCACCAGCTAGTAGGTATATAATCATAGGCGTCTCCAAACAAGAAGCAAAAGATAACAAGGTTACATTAAGTTAGTAATAACGAGTTGAATATTTTGAAATGCTCATTATCAACGTAGGTATATTGCTTGAGCCTAAATGAGTTTGTTTTATAATGGAAAAAACCACAGTCAAAAATATTTAACAATAATAACAAATTTAAAATTATATAAAATATTATTAGAATTAAAAACACTCCCAATCAACAAAATTTAGTTTATATAAGAGTTTGTTTAATAATAATCGTTTTACAGTTAACTGACGACTTATCGAACAACGTGAACGAATTGATTTTATAAACCTCTCTAATTTGTCATTGGGTAAACATTTAACGTAACTTAGATTGATGCTTAAACAATTTCATTAAATTAGTAAGTATCTTTTTCCAATGCTCAATACCTATGGACAATGCCCTATTTGTCGATATTCACAATAACGCGTTTACACACAAAAAGACATAGGTATTTATAAAACCTTATTATTAGACTTTTGTGTATTGTTTTTAAATAGAATATATAATCATGTTTAAATTAAGTAATATTTTAAAAAAAAAAGATTCATTTCTACTGAGACAACAAAATTAACGTGCGTTATTAATTTCTCGATTCGAAAAGAGAAAGCGAGTAAATAAATCTACTTTGGCGACATATTTATTAAGCAGGCTTACTTACAATAAGGAAGGAAAGAATTCTAGAAAGTTGTACCACAAAATATAAAGACATTCCCGTAAAACTAACACAAGATGTGGTATAGTAAGTATTTCTTGAACAAGTGGAAGAATGATAGCGTGCATAAATAAATAGTAGGTAATATTTAATGAGAGCTGAGGCATAAAATTATTTGTTTTTGCATAAAAGAGTACAAACTTTAAATATAAAAGAGTAGGAATTGTAAATGCTAGATAACCCCACCAACACCAATGCAATACTTGTGTTTTGACAACATAGTAAATAAGTTTAAATTAATATTAGCAAATAAATTTGATTTAATATTTTAAATGGGTGTTTATTTTTTCATATTCATGCAACGTAGATGAAAACCATAGTCATTGGGTAATCCCCTAAATAAAACTAAAGTTGGTTACGAATATGTCAAATAAGTTACCATTAATTTGTGAACGTTACTCAGACATTGTAAGACTATGGGCCTCTTTCATCAACTACAAGTAAAGTGTTGATTAGTTACTTTTAGAAATAATTTTATGTTTTATTAAATTATGCACTCGGTTTACTGCATCCTTCGATAGGCGAATTTTTTTAAATATTTTCTTTTTAATGTTTGGAACTTTTACCTTACAAACAAAGGTTTATCATCTCCTTAATTCCCGGTTACCGGTGACTTTAAATGGCGGTTAGCCTACTTGACACATGGTGAAAGTGGCCCTATCACTAATATAAATAATTATCTCATTACCTGTATTATGTCATAGTCTAAACATGAGCAAGTATTTATAACATAGTGAAACAGATTTACTTGCAATTAATTATCATGTAAAGATGACGAATGCGAAGATGTTTTCGACGTTTAGTCCGGGCAAGGAAAAAAAGTTTGTATGGAAAAATTACATTAAATCGTACAAAAGGGATTATTTTGTAGTTTGATTAAATATTAGCTTGTAAATGGTATTTTCGAACTTGCTACAAGGTGACGTTCCAGATTTTTTTTAAATGCCTTTTGAATGTTAAATTTTCAAATATTAAATGATAGTAAATATTACACGGGTGACTTTTTTATAGAGGGACTTATCATAAATATATTAGAAATAAAATCCAAAAATGCACCAATTTTTCTTAAAAATATGTGACTTTTTTGTCTCAAAGGTTTTAAATAGAAAAGAAAAAATATAACTCTAAAATAAAAACCCAACAATCGGTGATTTTTCACCATAACATATATTTATTTATGGAACACTATAGCATAAATTTTCACTAGAGTGACTACTGTGGTTTTTTTTTAACAGTTTTTTCTGTTTTTTATACATAACAATAAATCTCAAAGAGATTATCTTTTGCAAATAAAATAATAATTGATAATTTGTCTCAAAATAAAATTTTCACCCGAAAATACAAACACTGTTTCTAGTATTTGCAAAAAATAGTAATGAAATATTTATCAAGGGGCAAGGGTGAAGCGGGCGGTGAGGTAGTACACTGCGCCTTGTCAATGCGGTCCGATTCAAGTTTCAACATGTTGAATACGGTTCTAATACGGTTGTCTCAGGTCGCGTCTTTACTGTCACTTTTAAGTACATTGCTTCTTGTGTTCGATTACAGCTGGAACGTACCTCACTATACAAAGAAATGTACTTCTCGGTGAGCAACAATGTCGGCACTCGAATTTTGGTGGCAGGTAACAAATATTCTAAGAGTGAGTTAGCAAATCAATGTTACGTAATTGTAACCTTAACGAACTACTCTTACAGCTTAATTCACTTTAGTTTGCATTCTCAAAGCATGCCTAAGTGTGAATGCTTATAGTTACTGTATGAATCCATGCTCCAGTAGTAATTCTCACATACTACTGCCTGCACCCGGACGTGTCTACTGAATCATTATTTAAGATCTTCAAAGGCCAATAACTTCGCAACCGATTGCGCCAAAATTCAGTGCGATGTGTCGTTGGATTTGGAAAATCAACGCCTTTTTTCCCGACTTGGCGGCAAACACTACTTCCCTCGCCCGACTTTACCCCCAAAAATTGAAAATCCAATAACTCCTTTGTCCTTCGTAGTAAATAGACGTGCAATACGTCGTTGGATAGGCCATGACGAGACCTGTCCGAGGATCGTACTTGACTATAGCTACACCCGGTTTCGTTTGTAATTTTAAAATAAACTATTTTTAGTATTTTTTATTAAAAAATTCTAAATTCACTCCCTAACCGATTCCCCTCCGTCGTGACCCTTCCTTTATTTGGCTCACCCCCCTCCCCCTAAACCTCTGCTGGAGTATTTCGGGATCTCCAGCATGGATTTTTACAAAAATCGTAGGGAATGTTATGTTCTACAACTTGAGATATTTTATCGATAGATTATCGAGATATTTTCCGAAAACAAAAATTTGATTTTTTTAATCGATCATAATTATCTCGGTAAATATTAACAATGGAGAAAAAAGTTTCAAATAAAAAAGATTGGAAATGTTATCCTCTACAAAAAAAAAAAACCAGGATTTTTAACGTAAAAGTCACTGTTTTTCAAGCGCGTTTTTAAAGATGGCCTACAGGTACAGAAAAACAGCGATGGCAACTTTCATTGCGCTAGAGCTCAGTAATTTGATTTTACAAAAAAAAGTTTTTCTTACAAAAATTGTTTCATTTTTTTTTTGTATTTCCAAAAATTATCGAGATATTTCTAAAAACAAAAATTTGTTTAATTTAATCGATTATATCTCGGCAAATATTAACAATAGAGAAAAAAGTTTAACATAAAAAAGATGGGAAATTATATCGTCTACATAAAAGGTCTGCGATTTTTAACATAAAAGTCACCGTTTCCGAAATATTTGCAAAAAGGCGTTTTTTAATACTCGTATGGTGGCTAACGCTCGCGGTTTCAGATGGAAGGTTTATATCTGTTTTTATACTATATAGATCAATGCCAACTCTGATGAACGAATTAGACATTATATTAAGAAATAATCTATACTAATTTGTATTTTTGTATGTTTATTATGAAAAATCCTTTCACGTATAGAAAGCTAGAAACATTATCAGCGAGCAACATAGGCTATATTTTATAAAGTTACGCAGGCGAAGTCGCGTGCAACAGCTAGTATATTAAACAATGATAAAATACATCTTATATAATAGAAATATTATGGCACCGCTATCCCAGGAAAGCAAACAAAGTAATATGTCACGTTGCATCGAAAATATATCTCCCTCCCTTTCGCACACTAGCCACAAAGGACGGGTCCAAGGTCGCGCGCCGAATGTGCACGCATTATTATATAGTTACAAACTATTACCTAAATTTTAAATTAATTCTGTTTGCTTAAATATGTCATAAAATTTTGGTGCCTTTTTGTTGAGTGTGTATAATATGCATACATCTTTTTAAGATAGTTTATCAGAAATTCTTTAAAAATAACATTTTAACGTACTGTGTATCCAAAACTTTCAATAAAAAAATATGTGGAATTTTTAAATACAATGTAATGAAATACAAAGCTTAATGAAAACACAAAAATCTCCTCTGTACGATTTTACAATAAAATATAATAGCAATTAAATATTTTACCCCCTATTTCTCGTAATAGCTGTTGCGAGGGAGGGCAAAAAATGTAACACGGGTTTCTAATGAAACTAAACTATATTCAAAACAAGAAAAACAAACTATACGAAATAATGTGTTCAAAATTTTATTTTTCCCGGACTATACTTAAGGAAAAGTATGTAGACATAACTCCTATGTAACGTTAAGACGAGAACTTAGCAGAAAAGAGTTATTTTCGTCGCCTAATTTGACTTCTTTCTTAGAACAAAATTAAAACTTAGATAAAAATACGCGTTATAGACTATATTTGAAAAAGTTTGAAACGGGCAGATTTATATATAAAAAAAAAACTTTTTTCGGAGAACAAAAATATTACATTCACTGACACGGGGAAAGATAGTTTTAAATTTAATTTTATTATCTAACTTTAAAACCAACTTGAAAATGTCAATAGCTAACTGATAACCTGTTCAATGTTATTAACAAAAATGCAAATTATCATATGAACTATGTAGTATAAATTTGATAATTATAAAAAAGATCTAATTTTAATTATATTTAATAAATAGTACAGTCAAATTAATCCCTGTAGTTTTGAAAATTGGTACAATTATAACTTTTTGCTCATATCACGAATATCTAGGAAGCATAGCATTATGATTACTTCTGACAAAAGTTTGTACATAAAATTTTCTACAAATTTGAATATATTCATTTTTATTCTACGATCAATACTTTAGGAACTACAGGCTGTGTAAGTTTACAGAGAGACAAAAATAGACGGGTTAAGAAAACCCGTTTTCGGCGTTATTTATCGCCATTATTTATCTTATTACTGATCAAACTATAAATTTCACTTTGATCAACTATTTTCATGTCTTTAGTTTTTCGTTGGGATTTAAAAAAAAATTTGATCTATACCTGTGTACAAAAACTATGATATTAAGCCTAATTATTCTAGTTCCTTGTTTTAACATCAATGATTTAATAAATACCCACTTGAATTAAGTATCTTTATTTTCTATATCAATGAAGTTTGTGTAATCTAGAAACAACTATTATTGTCTACATAAATATTTTTTTCTCGCTGTTCACAAAAAATATTTAGAATTAGTTTTTTTTTTTAGTTCTTCTTGGTTTATAACCATAGGATATCAACATATATTTTCTATTTAGTGTAAACTAGTTGTTTTGCGAATTATTTGTTACATATTATGATACCACCACCGAATTACAAATTACAAGATGACCTTTAACTGACCTGAGCCTAGTTAACGTGTCCACTTTCAGCCCACACGCGATGGAACAAACTGTAGGTACATACAGATACACAAAAAATTAATATGAAAAATAAATAAATATCTTCTATTTGTAGCTATTTTTTGGATTTTTAAACTCAATAATGAATTAACACAGTTGTATTTTTAGAAGCTGAATATTGAATTCGTTCACGCGGCTAATATTTGTAAAATTCCAATAGTTACACCGCTAAGTTATTATAGTATTTTAAATAGTTTAAAATACAGTTAAAATCCGCGTCGTTGTCTGTCTCTTTACGTCTAAACTTCGTCTAAACTTTTCAAAATAAGGTATCATTTTGAGAATCATCTAAGAAAAATTTTAATTAAAATTATAAACAGTCAAAATTATTACAAAAAAACTTGAAAGTATGAACACAAATATTGGCCGCGTTACTATAATTTAATAAAAATTATGCTTTTCAGCAACGACGATTTACAAATCATGAGCAAACATAAATTCAGAAACATTTCAATTAGGTATTTTAAACGACACACATAGGTAAGTAATTAGTTAAAGAGGACATCGTTAGTATAACACTTTTAAAATTTATGCTAATTTGATATGCTATTATTGATATTGACTATTTTTATGAGTATTCCTTTGTAAACTGTGACCTAGTTACTTGCTTAAAAATTAGTAGTTTTTATCATACTAATTATCTATTGAACTATATTTGTACTAGACTTTCTTTAATATAACATTCTAAACTTCCTGTTGTCATGTAAAAAAATTGTATATATATGTATATTTACATGTATATCTAGAGTAAAAAAATGTATAAAATTTTCAATATTTAATTGCAATTTTTATGTCTTGCATGACATTGACACAACGAATAATATATATTAAAAAACTTTATATATATATATATATAACCTACTAATGCTTTTTAGCATAATGTTTGGCGTACGAGTTCGAGCAGGACAATGTCTGCTGGGTCTGCTAGTATTTTTATATATTTAACTGTCATCATAGGAAAGAAATATTTAACTTAACAATACAACAATAGGGTTTAATTTGTTTGCTATTTTACCAGCTGTAGTGACGTAAACAAGCTTCATTTATAGATCCAAAATTTAGTGCAGTAAGTAATGAGACTTGATGATCTTCAATGAGACCAATTGAAGAAAAAAATAATTTAGTTACTTTAGTTATAAACATTATTATTAAAATATATCAACTTCATATTTTTTACTGCACATTTTTTACTTTCACTGCTGAAGCAATGTTGGTCATTTACATTTTTTTTTTTCATGTTACCTACCTAGCCCTATTATTAGATATTGTTAATGCCGCAATTTAGATAAATTTATATCTTTCATTTGAATATGTTTAAATAAAATTTCAAATCTCTTAAAAAACATTCAGTTATTTAGTATTTAGTAGATTAAGCAAGAGCATCCATCATCTGATATATAAAACAATTTAGACACTAAGAATTTAGACACCTTACTTTTAACTAGATTACTAATTAATAGGCCACTCTTCAGAAACGACTCTTGCAATTATTAATAGCACTAAATTATAATATTGTAATAAACTATACTATATGGTCAAGCACCCATAACTGAAAGGCTTTACAAAAACTCTACAGGAAGAGCTTTATTCATATATGAATTGTATATTTATACATTTAATTTATTCATGATGATTTAACACAATCTTTAGTTAGGAAGGACTGTGGGAAGATATAAAAATAACTTAATGGGCAAGGAATGTAATTATTTCAAATGACTAATACAATAACAAAAATATTGGATTAATTTAGAATTTTTTGGAATGAGTAACAATAACAAATGGTTAATATTAAGATAACAAAAAGCATTAGAGTTAAAATTAAACATGGAACTAATTTAAAATGAAATGTTTATAAGAGATCTCATATTATACCTCAAATTCATTATTTCAGAAACTTAATTATGTAGAAATGTGTAATAATTTGTTGTAGGAACTATGTCACAAGTAATTATTACAATCTTAAAGCCAAAAAATTCAATGAAATTTATTATTATTATTATTTAATAAGTAATTCATTAGTTCCACACTTTTTCAACGGCTGTTTATTAAAAGTGTATAAAAGTAAGAAGCCTGCATGCCAAAAGATTAATTACCTAATCAAAAACTGATTGCAGTCTCATTAATTTTAAATACAATCATTGTTATACTTTACCAAATCCATGTTTGTAAACTCGCTTTCTGTAAAGGCGCTTATTAAAAAGATACTTAATTACTACAATTATAATAATGAAAGATAATATGTACAGCAAGCTTAGCAATCCAATATCCAGATAGGAGAAGGGGCTAGTTGACATCCCCGACGATTTTGATTGCTTCATTTCTCTGATGCTCCTTGAACCGTAGACACTTTGCATATATTCAAACACATTTGGCAAACTCCAAGCACCATTTGGTAACCGACATTCTGGACATTTTTTTGCACTGGGAAACTGAATTTTCGGGTGTTCCGGATCTTCTGTTATATCGCCAGCAAGTCTCAAATTAACTTCATTGTGTGCTATCCACAGCCAAAGTACAGCTTTATCATTCTCTTTGACATCAAACAGTCTATTAGTTTTAGCCAATGCCTGAAAATGTTTTGCGCAGTCGGTGCATCCAAAGAAATTTTTTATGTATCGGTGCATGACTCTCAAAACTTTAGGACCTTCCGTGCCCGTGTTTAAAGCGGCATTGACTGTCAAAGTATGAAACAGAGTCCAGAGTCCACAAGAATAGCCTCTATACTGTATTTGACTGCCTTCACATGAAACATACTCTAAATTTGTTATGTACACTGGTGCATATTGTTTTTCCATTCTTCTCACCAACTCGGACACCTCGTTTCCACCCCATTCATGTTTTGTGGAAAGTGTATTACGCAAAACAATAATAAACTCTTTGAGGTTCCCCCCTCTAAATGGAAAATTCTCTGCAAGCACATCTAAATAATTAAGTATCACATCCAAACGTTCACCAGTTATTAACTTGTATCTTACTATCTCTGTGTTAAGACTAATCTTAATTGTCTTCTCCAAATCATTATAATAGACTATGTCATCCATTAATACTGAGTTCCCTTCTCTAGGGTTTTCCTTAAAATTATCCCATTGATCCATTTGACGAGGTGGGAACGTATAGTAATTTGATTTCAAAAATTTGTTTATAGATTTCAGTAACTCTTGTTTTGTCGGATTGTTCGGTGTTAGAACACTGTGCTGTAAATTTCTTTTTACGACAACAACACTCGGTGTACTAGTTACTCCGGCAATGGATGTCAGTTCGCTTGTGTCATAAACACGTTTCACTCTGACATGTTCGTAGTCGTTTAAGTCCAATATCAATTCAGATCCAGTTGTTGAGTTTTCAGTTTCAAATACAAGGAATGTATAAGCAGTGTCATTTGGTACATCCTTAAGAGTTGATGTGAAACTCTCATATGATGCTATAGTCAATGGCGGAGCCTTCGAAAGGCGACCTTTTGATTGTTCCGTTCGCATTTTTAAAATAATTTGATTTTTAAGTTTATCTGCGCTGTCTGTTGTTTGTAGTTTGTCGCCAACATTTGCGTTCCCCTTGACATAATTCTCGTGTAGATATCTAAGGGAAGGATACGCCATTACTTCGAATTGTCTACAAATCTCATTGTTCTCCTCAACAGAACAATCAATTACAGCAAGTTGAAGGATATTTCTCCATGCAAAAATGTCGAAAGCCATGCTCTTGAATTTAGGCGCGAAAGACCGACAATGACCGCAATAGCTGTTGTAAAATTGCACTACCAATGCGTGTTTCTGGCCATATATTTTTCTTTCAAAATTTCGATTCGTTAAAACAATTACATGGTTGGACTTACTATAAAGCCCTTGTTCGAAGACATCGTCACTTATAATGGATGCACCGTTCACTAATGTAAATGTAAAAATTCCTAGTAATAATAAATGCCAACTGTCCATTTTGGTATAACTTTCTTTTATAGCACAACACGAGTGTTTTATTACTAATTTCACTTATATGCGAGACGCACGTGTAAATAAGGCGCATAAGACGACTGACTGTATTCAGATTTCAGTAAAAACTGATTATAAATAAATATAAACCAAATAATAAATAGAGCAACCTCATACGAGTTCAAAGCAAGCAATAAAATCAAGTTAAGAATGAATAATATGAAATGAACTACATCATAATAAGGCATAACATAATAATTGACATTGACAACATAGATAGCAGTTTGTAATCAGTTGGACGCACTGATCTGTCATCTGTCCCATACAATACAAATGAAAGATAATTTTGTGTACCATTTTGAAACGCCGGCGTCGAAAATCCCGAGAACTAATTTTGACGTTTACGTATTTTTATTCCATAGATATGTATAATACTGTGTGTTTTTTGTCTATTTTTGATGTCTTAGGGCAGAGGCGGCTTTACCTATGGTGCAGGGTGTGCGTTGCGGTGTTAGGGGGCGCCGGTCGCGGCATTTTCAATGAACCTGCGCCCGTGTTAGACGCCGGGGGGGCGCTAAAGACGCCTCTGTCTTAGGGAGTGTAAGTTTATTTGTGTCCGCTTGAGTTTTGAAACATGTGTATTCTGCAAATGTTGCATGGACAATTTTAATTATTGCATGACTAATTTTAGTTCCATGGACTATCGCTCCATAGCTTACAGCGCCAAAATGGCGTTTCTCAAATAGGCATAAAAATAATTTGACAGCAGCCTGTCCAGTGGTATATATGGCCCTGATTCTGTATCGCAACTATGATTTCACCAGCTGTGTGAACCTGGAACCCGACATGACGTAATCAATTTTTTTTTAATGTATACGTTTGTACTCCGTATGTACTGGTTTGTACCAATTTTTTTTTCGTTTGTACCTCGATGGGTTCGGAGATACAAAATTTTCAAAATACCCAGAACCCGACTTGAAAGGAATCGATTTTTTTTTAAATGCATACGTTTGTACTCCGTATGTACTTGTTTGTACTAATTTTCTTTTCGTTTGTACCTCAAGGGGTTCGAAATTACCGGCATTAAAAAAAGTGCGAAAATGGTAAATCTGTCATTTTTCGATATATTCGAAATCTGCGAGCGGGGATAGATTCCTAGTTGTTTGTACCCATCAAAACCACTGAAAGTTTCGTTTGTACCTCAAGGGGTTCGAAAGTACCGACAAATTTACCATTTTCATACTTTCTTCCATATCAACATTTAATCACTTCATTTTAAATATCAATATATAACTTTGTGGTTGGTTTGTGCTGTACGTGATTGTATAAATTAAAGATACGGATTACGACGGATTAAGAATTATATTTTACAAAGAAAGTTATTATAAAAAGATGACAAATTGGTGACAAATTAATATAAGTGACAACATACATATGACATAAAAATATATTAAAAAGTATTAAAAGTAAAACGAAAAAGTATGTATAACGCAAAAGAGTATTTACAACAAGTCCCTACATCAGCCCCCCCGGAGACCTTTAGGTCGATAAACGTTTGGGAAAACAAACACGACGACCCGATCTTGTTCTGCGTTCCGGAGCGGGCTGTTGAGGTGTAACAACAGCACGTTCGCTAGAAGTTGTAGGTGCCAGACTGGGCTCCTCTAGTATATATGCTGGTTTCAAACGGTCAATGGAAACATTATTCGATTTTCCTTTGATATCGAGCTTAAAAAATTTATCTGCACGGTTTATTACACGATAGGGTCCGGAAAATGTCGGTTGCAACGGTTTTCGAACAGAATCATCTCTTACGAAAACGTGAGATGCTGTTTTCAAGTCTTTATGAACGAAAACTTTTGGCATTCCGTGACGAACCGTTATCGTAGGCTGCAGTTTTCGCATTTGCAATTGCAGTCGGGACAGGAAATCTGTATAATCGATTACATTTTTATTTGAGCTCTCGAAGAAATCTCCAGGTAAACGCAATTGTTCACCATACACCAGATCTGCGGTGGAAGCTGAAATGTCCTCTTTATAGGCCGTTCTTATACCTAAAAGTACAAAAGGCAAGGCTTCCAACCAATCTTCACTTTCATGACACTTGATCGCTGCTTTCATTTGCCTGTGGAATCGTTCCACTAAGCCATTGGCTGCAGGATGGTAAGCCGTAGTCATGAAATGTTCAGCTCCAATCATCTTCGCCAAACGTCGAAATGTGTCAGAAATAAATTGACGTCCTCTGTCTGTCGTGATACGTTTTGGGCAACCAAATCTGGAAATCCATCCGAGAACAAATGCTTGAGTGATGGTCTCCGCTTTGATATCGGCGATTGGCATCACTTCAGGCCATCTCGTAAAACGATCCACTGCAGTCAAGCAATATCGATAACCACGACACAGCGGCAGGGGACCAACTATATCTATATGTACATGAGCAAAACGTTCAGATGGTGGAACAAATGTTTTTATCGGCGAATGTACATGCCTAGAAACTTTACTACGTTGGCATTGTAGACATGCTCGTGCCCATTCACGACCGTCTTTATTTATTCCGGGCCAGACATAACGTTGAGCAAGTAGCTTCACTGTCGTCTTACCACCAGGATGACTCAGTCTATGAAGCGAGTCAAAAGCTTCACGACGAAACTCAGGCGTAAGATACGGACGAGCAGTTGAGCCGGACATGTCGCAGAATATTTCTGCTTCTTTGGGTAGACCAGGAATCACTACCTTTTTAAGTTGTAGCGACGACCCTGTCTTCAGCAATTGCTGTAGATCAGAATCGGTGTCCTGTGAATTAGCTAATGCGGCGAAATCTATAATACTAATTGTATCAACTGGTCGAGATAACGCATCAGCAACAACATTGTCCTCCCCAGATATGTGCTTTATGTCTGTTGAAAATTGACCTATGAAATCTAGATATCGGAATTGACGAGGCGAGCATTTGTCTAATGGCTTTTGAAATGCAAAAATAATTGGCTTATGATCTGTATGAATTTCGAAAGGTTTAAGTTCTAACATGTGACGAAAATATTTAACACCTTCGTATATTGCCAACAACTCTCTATCATAAGGGCTGTATTTACACTGAGTTGCTGTTAGTTTTATTGAAAAGAATCCTAACGGTTCCCATACATCGTCTACACGCTGTTGGATAACTGCACCAATTGCTAAGTCTGACGCATCCGTAACCAGCGCGACTTTCGAGTTAGGATGAGGATGGGCAAGAAGTGTGGCTTCTGCTAGACTTGTTTTACAGATTAAAAATGCTCTATCTAAATTTTCGTTCCAAACTATTTTCGTCGAGTTTTTTAAATTTGGACCTGCTAACAAAGCATTCAGTGGTTTTTGCTTAAGCGCTGCTTGTGGCAGAAAACGTCGATAAAAGTTAATCATGCCCAAAAAACGACGAAGTTCTTTAACTGTCTTGGGGCGTGCAAAATTCTGTATGGCAGTTACCTTCTCTGGTAAAGGTTTTGTGCCATTGCTAGAAATATTGTGTCCGAGAAAAGCTACCTCTGTCTTTCCAAAATTACATTTTGCTGTGTTGATTAAAACACCATGTTGCCGTAGTCGTTCAAAAACTTGTCTCAGATGACTTTCGTGCTCTGTCACATTTACTGACGCTATCAAAATGTCATCTAAATATGGAAAACAGAATTCTAGTTCGCAAAGAATTTCATCAATGAAACGTTGAAACGTCTGTGCAGCATTTTTAAAACCGAAACCCATAAAGTTAAATTCAAAAAGACCAAAAGGCGTCGTTATTGCGGTTTTTGGAATATCATCCGCAAATACTGGAATTTGGTTATAAGCGCGTACCAAATCCAGAGTGCTAAATACTGTACAGCCATAGAGATTGTAGGAAAAATCTGCTAAGTGTCTGACTGGATATCGGTCTGGTATAGTACGAGCATTAAGAGCACGGTAATCACCACACGGCCTCCAACCTTGGTTCTTTTTGGGGACCAAATGTAAAGGTGAGGACCATGAGCTGTCAGATCGATGCGCGATACCTGTATGTACAAGCTGTTCAAACTCACGCTTAGCAATCTTGAGTCGTTCTGCATCTAATCTCCTTGGGCGGCAATACACTGGTGGACCAGGAGTAGTGCGAATATAGTGAACCGTATTATGTTTCACCTTTGGTGCCGAAGTATCACCGGCTGGACGCGTAATCTCTGGGTACTCTTGTAGAATGTGATGAAAAATAGATGTACCTGTAACTGTTTTAACATGGCACACAGAACAAGATTTTGCGGATATACCACTAATAGAAAGCGTTGTAATATTGTCAACCAAACGTTTATGCCTAATGTCTACCAATAACCCATAAAATTTTAAAAAATCTGCGCCTAGGATAGGTTTTGTTACATCTGCTACAACAAATCGCCATGAAAAATCACGACGTAAGCCTAGGTCGAGCTTTAAAGAAATTGTACCATAAGTAAAAATTGTCGATCCGTTTGCGGCGCATAATACGTATTTGTCCTTTTTAGGGCGTAAACTACGTATAAAACTAACGGGATAAACACATAAGTCTGAACCACTATCCACTAAAAACTTCACCTGTGTCTTTTTGTCGGTCACGAATAAACGGGCTGAAACATTTTGACAATCGCTGGCCGTCATCAACGACTGTCGTCGGCATTTCCCTCATTGAAACTGCAAGGCGCGTGACACTTACTCGCGCGTGGGCCAAACTTGCTGTGATACCAGCACATACCACCACGTTGTCTTCGATTGCTGCTCCGAGAACGTGAACGGCGCCGGTCTGGGTAGCGCCCTCTACTTGAAGCATGTGGCCGCGCTGTCATCTTTAATTCCGCAATCTCGCGACTAAGACCGTCGACACACCGCCGGAGTTCGATCATCTCGCTTGACGTCGACGGCGTGGACACTTGGTGTATCTGCGGTTGAACTATATCTATCACTGTATCAGCGAGCTTAGCTAGGTCTTCTAAACAGCTTTTAGACTGCGAGGCAATTATTAACTGGACGTGCGATGGCAGACGATTTGACCACAAAGTTTTTATAAAGTCATCAGGAACGTCTGGTCCAGCAAGGTTTAACAAATGACGCAGGAATTGCGAAGGCTTGCGATCGCCAATGTCCTCATTGCTAATGAGCTGCCGAACTCGCTGCTCATTGGACGACGATATACGCGAAATTAGCTCATCTCTTACCTTATCGTATTTTCCTGTATCGGGTGGGCTTTTTACAATGTCTTTGATTTCAGCGATAATTCTACAATCCAAATTTGCTATTACATGGTTGTATTTTGTCGAATCCGTAGTTATACCAGCTAAGGCGAATTGGCCTTCTAATTGGGCAAACCACAATGCAGGATCTTCTTGCCAAAACGGTGGTACTTTAACACTCACACTATTTAAAATGTTCGGACGGCTATTTTGTTCCATCGTTATATTTATTCGTATGTAGTGTGCAAATTATATTAAAATCACGTCAGATTATCACGTCGGAGTTACCAAATTTGTGGTTGGTTTGTGCTGTACGTGATTGTATAAATTAAAGATACGGATTACGACGGATTAAGAATTATATTTTACAAAGAAAGTTATTATAAAAAGATGACAAATTGGTGACAAATTAATATAAGTGACAACATACATATGACATAAAAATATATTAAAAAGTATTAAAAGTAAAACGAAAAAGTATGTATAACGCAAAAGAGTATTTACAACAAGTCCCTACAACTTCATATAAACATATTCATCAAAATTACTTTATAACCATCTCAATACAATTTCTAAAACACACTTCTAAATATCTTCAAATCAACTGATATACATTTGTAAAAAAACCGTTTATGTTTTTTAATTTTACACGAATGTTAAAAATTCAAACCTCTAACAAAATTATCTATGGCACGTTATGATTTCACCATAGAATAATAACTAAAGATTATTCTATGGATTTCACAGAAATCACAGGATACTATTATATTTATTTGACAATTCCACTGATAGCACAGATAACATTATGTTATCTCAGCTGTTTACCTTCTATTTATTTTTTAAATAAAGCGAGTAAATCATGGTAAATCACGTATTAATTATCAGTCAGTGTCCATCCATATAATAAATAAAATATATATCAGTATTGTTTAGGCGTTTATCACCTAAACAATACTAATATTTTATTATATGTGTTGCCGCACGTCAGACGGCTTGTTTACATTTTAATTACAAACTATTGTTTAATTAGAAGCTATATACAAAGGCTTGAATGAAATAATAAGCGCTTTAATTGGTTGGTATTAAGTGGTGCGCGGCGAGAATGATGCGACGTGCGTTCCGCGTCGTGGCTTGCCAAGTACTGTCCCGGCGCATGCGCGAAGCGTCAGTGCGGCAGCGTCGCCATTTTGCCGGTTCCAAAAGTCATGTAGCAAGGTTTGTAAGGCTGTGTCTTACAAACCTTGCTACCTTGCTACATGACATACATGACAAGGTTGTCTACACATGGAATGTAGGCGATATATACACGGGGTATGTGTACCCTACATATTATTTAAAGGACAAACCTATTATTTTCACAACAAAGTTTTATTCATTGTCCTATGGATTACGTTTTTTTTTTATAATTTCTTATTTTAGACACATATTGACATTAATTTTGTAATTCATACCTGGCGACACATTTATTTAATTGACAATGATAATATTTCGTGCCGACAGATATATATTATAATTAGATGATACAAGTTGATGACAAAATATAAATTTTTATGACGGAAAATATTCCGCTGTTACAGTAGTACAACCAAGAAGTTACTATTGGTGGTACAAATGCTACAATGTTGTATCACTACATCGAACCATCTATCTTGTGTTCCAGTAACGACTACATCGAACCATCTATCTTGTGGTCCAGTAACAACTACATCAAACCATCTATATTGTTGTCCAGTAACATCTACATCGAACATCACCCTATGGTCCAGTAACATCTACATCGAACCTTCTACCATTACAATTGATACAAAGAGTATGTACATACGTAGCACACTCACTTTCGAAAAATTCTGCACACGGTTCAGGGCAACAGTCTCCTCTCCATGTAACCATATATTCCAGTGCCGTACACGTGACTGTCTCATCGCCCTCACTCAGAAACTCCAATTCGTAATGTCCACCGGGCAAGACTTTGATAAATTGATAAGGCTCACGTAAACAGGAATCTAATTTTTCTGAGGACTGTAAATGTTTTAGTGCAAAAACAAGATCATTGACTTAGGGAAGGCGTCTTTCTGGTCTGCGTGTGCATCTTGGTAGCATTGATAATTTTTTTTCGCGCCTACTGCACGATGTCGGCGTAAACCCTCTACCGCTACATCACGAGAAGAGTTAGAAGAGTCCCAAATCACCCTTTTCCAATCGTGTGATCTGTTCGCGGACTTCTTTGTCGGCGTCCTACGCTATTATCCTGCCAAGTTACGTGGTTTGGTTATTCGATATACCGTTTTAGTAATAATATGAGCTCGGATTCACCTGATCCAAACTGATCAGGTGAAGCCTTAATCAACTTAATTATAACTTTAATGAACCTAACTAATTAACTTTAATTTAATTTGGTTAGGAATCCTGCTTGGGTACGGGTTGGTTATGATGCAAAACTTTAGCGCAACGATAGCTTTTATATCCATTTTGTCCACATTTAAAACATTTTGGTTTGACTGGCTGAGTGGAATTCGCGTATTGCTATAATTGTAGTTGACGGTGATCATATTTAGCGTGAACGGGCTTAGAATAATTGATAAAAATGAAATCAAATTATCGGTCGTCAAATCAAGTCAAATTGCCGCAGCTCGCACCTGTGCATCAACTATACCATGAATCGGACAATCGGACATGAATAATTATTCATGTCCGATTTTTATGATTTTTATTTATTAATGAACCGATTTTTAATGTTCTTTATTTTATAGCAGAATAACTATTAAAACTTAGGAAAAATAATCACGAAAAAAAATGAAGAAAATTCATTTTCTCATACATTTTGTATGAAACGGGTTTTTTTTCTCCCCGAGGCGGTACGAAGTTCGCGGGTCAGCTCGTATAATACAAAAATTACGTGTCACATGGTTCCTCCGCGATGAACTCCTAAACTATTGAACCGATTTTGATCAAACTTTGTAAGTATATGTGATTTGACAAGATAGGATTTCGAACTATTTTCTCTTATACTTTCGTAAACATTACTTAGAAGTAATAAGTAATTATATGTCATTCAATAAAGTCAAAATGTTCCATTGAGAACATTTGTGGAGAAAGTCTTATAAAATAAACTTAGATAAAATCAAATTGTAATCTAAAAGAGACTTTTAATATATTAATTTAATTTAGAAATTCTATTTTAATTTCGTTTAATATATGTTGTTCAGCTACTTATTATATTTATTAACAAAATGGTTTCGAGTCCACAAATATCAATATTTTGTATAATTGCTACAGAATTTTGTGAACGATTTTCGTTTTGCGGATTAAGAAGTACGTATATATACAATTAATACATTAATTGCTTATAGAGGCCTTAAAGCATAGGCACATAGCATAGCATTATATTGACGCAGTCTTCTTATATAAAATAATAAATAATCACATCAATTCTTCTTCACTTTTAGAATGTATTTACTTCAATGTACCAAAGCTCAGGACAAGATCAAGTGATACATTTCATATTCCTTACTGTAGAACTAATCATTCTAAGAATTCCTTCTTTCATCGTTCTTAGTATCACTACAATAAGATTCTGAATGATATTGGCATATTTTCCAACAATTTGAATTCTTATAAAAAGAATATTGGCGAATTACTTTTGAAAAATTAATTTTATCAATTATAGAAAATTCTCTTCTTTTTCTTTTTTGGTCTTATAATTATTATTTTTTAATTAATAAATAAATGTAAAAATATAATTTTTATGATTCTTTAGGCCTATTTGTATATAATAATCTATAATATATATTTTTTGTATTTATGGCTGTATGTAATCTAAATAAATAAATAAATAAAAATTAAAGCTTGCATTAGACTTAGAACCAGTTTTAAGGCGGTGTCTTCGGCGGATTTTCATCGATCCTCGAGTCCCAACTGCCGAGACCGTCTTCATCCCCCCATCCCGCCCCTTTCATCCCCCCCATACAAAACCACTGCTTTAGCCGAAACGAATGGAACGGTCAGACTATGTACTGCGGTGGTCGCTATGGCGCGTTTCCATCCCTCCGTGATATGCTTCCTGCGGTCATCCCGATTTTTGGGTTTCGCATCCGTTCACCCCCCAAATGTTAGTTAGTTCAAACTGTTCTCCTGGAAGCAGGCGACTTGGAGCAATTCTTTTCACCGAATTGGATAGAGGGTGATGTCACATGCTTCAGTCAAATCTGTGACCCTCGGTGCGCCGACCTGATAAAAAGTCTGTAAGAGTTCCTCGGAAACTATGAGTCGCAGAGGGGCAGAGTTTGCGGAATGTCAAAGAGGGTCATCGGGGGCTACCACATCGCGACCTATCTCTATCCCGTCCGTACTTTTTTTACATCCCATACAACTTTTGAGAGCGCGCAGCCGAGACCCTTCCCGCGCACAATCTAGTTAGAAATGGTTAAATAATAAATGGTTAGAAATATGAAGATCGATTAAGTATAGTAGAGTAGAGCAAGTACAATAATAAGTATAGAATGGAATAAAAATTCATGGAAAGCTATTATAAATTCTGTAGAGAAACTACATTTTTTACATAGATTTATGAATAATAAAGATGCTGCTGATGTTACAAAAGGCCGGTATTTATTGGATAAATTTACCTGTACTAAATTTAGCTATTAAAATTGCGGTTTACAGTATGTATAAGTAAAAGAAGGCTTAGTAAAGAGGCCAACGAATATTTAATGAAGGATTTCCCATTGTTTGTGATGGTGTTTAGAAAATAAATACAATATTTTCAAAATCATAATCTTTTTTGATGTTTTTAACCGAAGTATGCATTTTTTTGTTATGTTTCACACTAAGTTTTGTAACATTTGTCCGTTTTAACATAAGTTTTGTAACGAGCCCGTTGGATAAGTGGTTAAGGTGCTTGCCATAACGCTCTTTTACAGGGGTGGAACTTTGGAAATGAATTTTTCAAAGTTGGCTCTGGTCAGGATCTGAAAAATAGTGACAGAGAGCACACACTGCATTTCATAGTCATTTGGGCAGCCGATCTGGCGGCAATATCCACCCCCTTATAGAAGACCACCATGAAATAACAGTATGTGTGCTGATGCACATAGTAGGGTAGATGTGGGGATAGTTGCCCCACTTTTTGAAATGGGCGATTTACATACAGAAGATGAGCATTTAATAATCTGAAACTTTTGTGAAGATTAGTATCAATGAAGATAATAATCAGGATAATTTAATACTTTTTGTTTTATTTAATTATTTATAAACGAAATAAGAACACCTTATAAATGAGCATAGATGCCTCAGTGATATTTTGACCTGTAGGATAGTTGTCCTGAGGAATTAATGAATTTTTTTTATTTTCGTCACTCACTATTGCACTTGCATTAGCGCACTTGTGTTATAAGCGTCGGTAGCCATCTACCATCAAGTGGTCCGTAAGCCTGTCGACCTTATTAAAAAAGAACATTCACCGTAGAACAAATTATTATTTCAACTCCATACATAACACCAACAATACTTATTGGTACAGGTCTAAAGATAACTTCTGTCCCGCTCGATATTCTCAAAGTTCTAAATATTTCGTTTATATTGATTATATATATATTTTATTCTTTACAGCGATTCTTTCTTTGTATTTGAGGAACATATTATGTTTTCACGAGAACACAGCTACGGTCGTTTACCACTTATTCATAATGATGTGTTACACAATGCCTCTAGTCGGAGCTATTTTAGCTGATAACTTTATTGGACGTTACAAGTAAGTAAGTATTTTACACGAGGGAACTTTCTATAGGTTAAAGAATTTTCAAAATGAGTCTAGTAGTTTTAGAGTTTATTCATTACAAACATACAAATCTTCTGTCTTTATAATATCAGTATAGATTTTTTTAATAATTTTTCTAAAATATATTAAAAGTAGCCTAATAGTACGAGTTTATCTAGTTTTACATCTTGTCATATTCTTTTTCTTTTGAAGATTTCTCCGCTCTTAAATGCATATTAAAAATTAACTACATAGTTATATGTGTTGGTACCTCTATATAAAGAACTCGAAAAAGTAGAAAATTACATATATTGACCCATTGCGACTTTTAGTATGCTCATGCGGATAACGTAAGGTATAACTGTAGCAATTTTCAAAACTACACGAATTATTTCCCCTGATTGCCCATATTCAACTTAATTTGACTATCACATAATTGTATGAGACAATAGAGCGTCGTCATATTTACTTAAAAATAATAATTCTTCATTAATTTTTTATTTTTTTATTTTTCAGTGTTATCCTGTATTTCACAGTTATTTATTTCTTTGGAACGTTACTAACGTGTTTCTCAGCAATACCACCATTGAAGTTGCCACCCACGTACGTAATGTTTAAATAGGTACACACTAATTCTACAGCGTGGAAATGTAAGTGTAGAATAAGTTTTTAAAAATATGTTAATTGCAATAAATAAAATAATAGTTATTTGTTCAACTAGAGAGCAAAATTGTTTTTTGCTGCGGGTGCCGACTAGCGAACTACTAGCGAAGTACGAACGACGAACTAGCGAAGCAGTCTATAGAATTGAATCACGAGCGTAGCGAGCACAGCGTGAACGGCTGTGAAATTATCTTCACACCTGGGCCAACTCTAGTCGGCTATGGTCACACACACACACTAATAAAATCAAAATTTTATTCCTGTGAGTTAAATCGCGTGTTCGAATTTCGAATAACGCTCGCATCAAGAATCGATTTTTCTGCCAGTTTTTAGGCACCAACAGCACCCTTTTCGTGCTGATATCAAAGCCTTGCCTTAATCCTACTATGGTAAGCATAAGGCAGCGCACTTACAGCGCTCACTTACTCATGGGGTAGCCAGCTATCATCAAGTAGACCGTTAGCCTGTCTGAAGAGAGTAACATGAAAATAAAATTGAGAAAATTTAGACGAGACACGGAGCTGAATTCGATTGAAATAGGGCATTAATTAATATTTAATTTTTCAGATTGACTTCTATGATTGGACTTGTCTTGATTGCTATTGGAACTGGCGGCATTAAGCCATGTGTGGCTGCGTTTGGGGGAGATCAGGTACATTATATATATATTAATTGCTAGGTTTCATAGCTAGGTTATAAGAGTAATATTCCAGATCTATTATTTTGAAAAATGTATCAATTGCAGTTTCGTCTTCCCGAAGAGAATCAACGGTTGCAGCGATTTTTTTCTACATTCTATTGCACTGTAAATCTGGGAGGATTTATAGGAATGATCGTGACGCCCGCCCTGCGTAGATCTATTATGTGCTTCGGCGATGACACCTGTTACGCTCTTGGCTTCGGCTTTCCGGCTATCCTAGTACTTATATCTATTGGTATCTGTTATTATTTTGTTTTTATGTATAAGCATCACTGACCTACGTAAGACTGTAGACACGACAAACGCACAAGACAAGACTTGTAAGTGTGAATTTTAAATAATGATCATTTGCTGATATCACGATTTTGACCTGTCTGTAATACAATTTAACTAATATATGAAAGTCATTTCGTATTGGTCTAATGATTAATGTCTTGAACGTTTTAAACTCTGGAACCAGACGGATTATAAAAATTATTTTTGGATTTGTGAAGCTTATCTTCAGGATTTTTTATACTCCATTAAATCGAGCGTTTATATAAGAGCGTTTTATTTAAAAAGACTGTTTGTGTGGCTAACAATTTTTGTCTAGTCTAGTTTACAAAAACACATTATTTACCGAAATAAAATATTAATTAGTAAGACTAATTTAAATAGTAAATGAAAATCTTTCAGGAACATTTATCGCCGGAAAGAAATGGTACAAAATCAAGAAACCTCAAAATAATGTCACCTTCAAATTTTTTCAATGTGTTTGGGTAAAGTGCAATAATTACTTTTTTTATTTCACAATAATCTAAATGGAAATAATAGAAAACATCTGTTTTCATTTGTAATAATATCAAAGCGAAGTTAATTGACTAATAATATCCTTTCCCCGTATTCTCACAGCGGTTTTAGATTAGTGAAATATTTTATGGGATATTTAGACTTCCAAGATACGCTCATTCATTATTCAACCGTGCTGAAAGCCACGTTTTTGCTTAACTTCGCAAATAACTTTGAAAGTTTAACAAAAGTTAGCAGCTTTACTTTCCTGCATTTTTCCTCACTTTGATTCTTTATTTTCTATTTTAATACATCACTTTGGAGGGAGGAAGACATTGAAAGTAAATGGGAATCTTTATAACTAAAACAAAAAACGTCATTTTTTAAAATCTTTCCCGGTCAGGCTATCCGAAGACCAAAATAAAAGCAGTCTGCAATAAGTTCACCTTATCGGTGTTAGATGGCGACAGCTGAGCTTAAATCGCGCTATCGTTTGGTTTTTGCAAAAAAGTATTTAATTAACTTAAAAGAATAGGATATATAGATTGCACCCCGGACGAAGCCGGGAGCGGGTAGCTTGTTACATATAAAAATTTTTTTTTCACCGTTTTTGGCTGTCAAAAGTTATGCCCACCCCTGGACTCAAGGGACTTTTCAGACAAATTTTCAGCTTGGTTGGAGTTTTTCCAAAGCCATGCCCATTTTTCGTCTAAAGTTACTGGATCAATGTGTCCTTTTTTTACTTTAGCCCGGTCAAGCAAACGGTCAACAAAAAAAAAATGAAAAATTTAATAATTCAATTTTTGGAACATGCAAATAACAATATGAGCTTTTATTTCGTCGACAGATATTTGAGTATTATTTATTTGTTTGGGATTTATGAATTTTAAAATGAAGCGTGCAGCGTAATTGCATTTCAGCATGCTTTCGAAAGTAAATATTAAAGAATGATAAATAGAGAATAGGTATATTAAGGAGAAAATTAAATGAAACAAACGCTTATAACAACAACAACAAACAACAACAACAACGACGATTTAAAACAACAAGCATATATACATATCCTGAGTTTCTTTCGGGGTTTTTTCTCAGGATCGTCATCTTGCCTTTTTTTCTGAAACCTTGGTAAATTTAAATTTATAATGACGATCATAAAAGTTTCTTGGAGAAACTAATTGATAAATAAATATTTTGATTTTATTTTTCTGTAGATAACAATTATCAATAATGAATATTAAATTCATTTTCCAATGTTATATAGGCATAAGTAATGTAGCACAAAGTAGCTTTAAGAGCCTATTATAAATTATAGGAGATGTAATTACAAACTAACTGTAGGTGACCTTATAGTCGTAGCCACCAAAACCGGACATCTAATTCCAAACATAACGTTAAAGATCTTTTCTGCTCGTAACAAAAATAAACCTTTCAGACAATTTTGATAGCTGGAATAAGATAAAAAAATTTACTAAGATTTGACATTAACATTAGTTTTTCTCCGAAGCGATGTTTAATCCGAAGCACTTGTGCGGCATCGTTTATTAGAATAACAGGCTTTATTGAAATGGCTAAAATTAAGCAGTTTTTACAATGATTGAATTCATTTATTAAATTTGATTTTAGTTTATCGGACATTCTTTGAAATTTGACGCACATGTCATAAGCCATATTCTGTACCTCCAAGTGAACGGCCTCTATACACTTGTAATGATTTCATAACTTTTACGTTATTTAAGTTATTGTAATTTTTATTATAATTCGTGTGATAATTTCTTTGGTTGGTAATTGGATTTTCTTTGTAAAGATTGTTGTGGTTGAATCACATTTTTTTATTTGATGGTAGTCTTTTCAAATAAGACTGTAAAATTTAGATTTTGTTGTAAAATTCAATCATATTAGTAGGGTTTACATATAAAACTGCGAAGCGACGTAACATAGTAGAAATCTACGAGCTCGCAGAACGCATCCCAAGAACTTGATCGACGAATTGATCGCATTACGAACTTCCGAACCGTGAAAGGGAACGCCTTTCCGCACGAAATCGCATCGTACTTAGTAATTTGCATCGCAGTTTACTGCGTCGCGAATTCGCATCGCGCCGATTCGCAGTTTTGTATGTTAGTACTAATTCATTCACCCAAAAAAAAAAAAACGGGTTCTTGTGAACGCTTAATTTATTTTCGTAGTAGGTAACATCCAGCAAAATTGCAAATTTACGAGGGTTGTCCGTAAAAATAAATAATCACAGACATCTTCGTCTTGCGGGGACTGGGAGAGGAGGAACTAAGTGTCACCAGATCCCGCCGTACAGCGCTCCTGGCGACTACAGCTCCTCCCGAACCTTATTTTTACGGACAATTCTTGTATTTTTAATGTACTTACTTTAATTGCTTTCTCTGCATGAATTCGCATCTCCAACGAAAAGTAAAAAAAAAATTAAATCCAATCAGATTTTATGAAATGGTCAACCTGAACTCCAAGAAAAGATAGAAACTCTCAAACTACTGTAATGGAAATTTTAACCAACATCGCGACTCACAAGAATTTCCTAAGTGCTAATTTGAATCTAATCCTCTCGAGCTTGTTTTGCTAGCACGGCGAGAGTTCTTAGTTTTTTTTTTTTTTGTTCAAAGAAAAGGCTTTTCATACCTGAGTATGAGCAAGAAAACTATAACTACGTAGCTTGCCCTAGATGGGCTGTGGGCTGTGTATCAAATTTTGTCGAGCGGCCCTTCTAACTGAGTTTGGCTTAATCTAAATACAGGGCAATTTTTTTTTACAAAAAAAAATCTTGTTAGTTTTTAGACGCAATTCATGTAAGCTCTAATCTTCTAGACGCTAAACTTTATTCTGCTTAAACACGACGGAGCTCATATAATTGATATCTACGGCTGATATGGCGGCACTTTGATTATAATTCCAAAACTATGTGCATCAAAGGAAGGTATTCATTAGTAATAACCATTCAATAATATCTCAATTCATTACAAGTTAATTTGAATTTGTATATCAAAGTGAACTAATATAGGTATAGGTGTATGTAATGATTATAAGCATCTAAATACATCTTCATTTCAATATCCTAGTTTAATATTCATAGTGGAATACTTATTTGTGTGATTGAAGTAATAAAATAAGGTACCTATTCGATAAAAGAATATTCTAATCAAAATAAAATAAGAATTATCAAATAACTACAATGATTTTTTCACACTAGTCACGCAAATCCATACTAGTCACGAATTAAAATCCGTAACGTAGTTTAAAAGATCTAGGCAGGGGAGGACAGACGGCGGGGGACTTTGTTACTATGTAAAGATGCGTATCTTTATACATAACTAAGGTTAAATATATTAAATATTTTTATTATTTCATTTGATTGTCGCCCCTGAAAGACTGATTTGTTTCTCTATCTATACCATTCATTCGTTCCATAGTTTCCATAGTTGGCAAGACTAGGCTAGGTATCAATTTATTTTACATTTGTCGTTTACTTACAAAAGAAATTTAATCTTGAGCATTCCACTTCTTAATCATAAAAAGCATTCTGGAAAAATAATACGATGGGTTCTCTTTTACATAATTAAAAATCATTCAATACTTCCTCTGCTTTGTTTGCGTATCTTTTTAATGGTTTGAAAAAAATTTAAAAATGTTAATTGTTACTGTTTGGTATTTGAGATTAGTATAATTAAATTTATAATTGAAACATTTTTCTTCATCTTCCCCTTCTCATGTAAATATTGTTCGATAAAATAATGACCAAATATACTTTACTGAATGACTTTTTTCAATATTCAGGCACACGTTTAAGTGGGTACTTATTCTGATTTAGTACTGATTCATGAGAAAATCATTTACATACATAAAATAAATACTATAGTTGCAAGAAGTAGAATATTGAATTTGTTGTTACTACAGTTAATGAAATTTTCAGTTAAACAGCCCTGCAAGTTTTCTATGTGTATTAAAAAACCTCTTTAACTTTATTTCAGTACTTAGTAAGTTATGATTTCAGTACGCAGTCTGGAAGCGACTTAAACACGATGCGAAAACGGAGGGTCCCCCTCGGGAACATTGGCTGGATTATTCAATAGAGAAATACGGCTCTAAACTTGTAAATGAGATGAAAGTTGTGTTTTCCATACTTTATTTGTATCTCCCAGTGCCGATATTTTGGTCGCTTTTCGATCAACAGGTTTGTTATTCAATCTATACTAATAAATAAAATTTAAGTGTGTCTGTTTGTAATGTCAAAATAACTGCTTTTTACTAGATGTATATCAAAGTATATATAAGTACGAGTGTAGTATAACAAATTGCAGTAATTTTATTTTCAACTTTTAATATTTTTGTTAATTTAGTTATAATTTATGTGACTGGCTATGTGAATGTTAGCTTCTTAATTGATTTTCTTACCTAAAGATGAACTATAACGCTTTTCTCGCTTTTTAGGTGAAAAGTTGTATGTTTAACACGAGAGAAAATTTATGTCTCGTGTCTTTAAATCACTCACTTCGCTCAGTAGTCTATATTAGAATCATTCGCTACGCTCGTGATTCAATTCTAGACTACTTCGCTAGTTCGTGATTTAATGTCAGCACTCGCAGCAAAAAACAATTTTGCTCTAGTTGAACAAATAACTATTGTAATGTAGTTTCGTAGATTTTCAGGCCGATTTTGGTATTGACACAGCGGATGTTGCACCTAGGCTTTACAACGAGTTTCAAAACGTTAGAGTTTCAATCGATATAAATACAGGGAATAAGCCATAGAATATTTGTCATGTTAAAATAAGAGAAGTCATTAATGGGTAAAGAAAAGATATAAAAAATATTGCGAAAAAGTATCTACGTCATCTGAAAATCCAATTTACGAGTATTCGAATACAATTTGAATGCTGAAAGCAAACATATCGAATTTTGTTAAAAACTTTTGTCCAGTTTTATTCGTTTTTTTAGACAGATTACATAGCGCTCAGCTATTTGTGTATAGAGTTATTATATGCTAGACGAGACCGTTTAATCGTTAAGACTAAATCTATATCAAAGTATATACATACGGTACTTATAACAAGTTTTTAAAATTATTGCTTATCTATTCGTCTATCTGTTTGTGCCGGTTCATCTCCGCATCGGCTGGACCGATTTTGACGGGAATTTCGCTGACAAATAGTTGATGTTATAAGGAGTAACTTAAGCTACTGTTATTTTAGAAAAATAAAAAAATAAATATACAACATATACACTCAGCGGCAGAAAATGTGGCCCATATACATATTGTGAATTTGTAAACAAACTAAGCATTATTTATGGGACTTTTTAATGATAGGTGTCAAGTAGATTTTTTTGTTTATTGAAGTCGGTAAGTTGAGATTTATTTGCGTTTTTTTAAACTTTTGTTACATTATGGATCGAACTGTATTGAACTTATACCAGGAAGGAAAGTAAAATTATTCTTTTAAAGATTTTCACTGTGGAATCATTTTTTTTTTACTTTTTTATTGTTGTTTTTTATTTGTTGTTAATTTCGATTCCAGAAAAAATAAAAAAATGCCAATCACACCTGCTCAGGTTGCTCAACCAAGGTTATTAACCGAACAAGGAAGAACTCAACGTAAGGTGACCAAAGATTATATAAGTATATGGAGGTGACTGTAATTCTCAATGTACCACGTACCACATTGAGAAGAGATTTGCTCGTGAACATGTGAAATGGACCACCCAACAATGGAGCAAAGTCTTACTCAGACGAATGCAGAGTAGCCTTACGAGCACCAGAGGGACAAGAGAGAGTGTATAGACGACGAGGAGAACGATTTCTTCCCATTATAACACGTCAAATTGTCGGTTATCAAAGTGGGTCCGTTATGGTATCGGGAGGGGTGTGTTCGGATCCTCCCTTACCCACCTAATAAATTTTGTATAAAGTAGTTTAGCACCACTACTTATTCTATTGTGTCTTATTTTTAATAAACTTGTGTTGTGGTAAGTCTCGTGTTTCATTTGTTAGGCTGACTTCTCCATTTAGCTCAGGCAAAGGCGTCCCGCCCCGTCTTGTGCTCTTACTGGCTGAAACCTAATCGGTGGTAAGCGATCTGGGTGGTTGCGAAGCGACAGACAAGCACCGCACACCAGAGAGGTTACAACATGACTATGACATACTTAAAAGGCGCATCCGAGGACTTTTTAACCCGCCAGAGACTCTTCCTAACCTAAAGTAGTTCTTGTGGCAGCCTGGGAGGATATTCATGAAATGAATATAACAACATTCTGCAAAGCGTGTCAACGCATGCAGGCTGTCATTACAACTAGAGGTGACAATACAGGCTACTAACTTTTTTTTAAAATTTTTAAAGTTCATCTTTACTGTTATTTTAAATAAAGCAAAGATTCTAGGAAAAATAGGTCTCTCATACATAATGTTTAGGTCTCAAATTTATGAGAGCCATTATTAAAATGACTAGTTGTACCCTTAATTATAGGGTTCTCGGTGGACGTTTCAAGCGTCTAGACTACGCAGTGAGGTGTTCGGTTTAACCCTAATGCCTGATCAACTTCAAGTAATGAACCCGGCGATGGTTCTTCTAATGATTCCGGTGTGTCCTGGAGGCGTTTATCCAATTTTGCCTGAACTCGCACCACTGAAGAAAATGTTTATTGGAGGAGTGCTTGCTGCCTTGGCCTTTTTTGCAGCGGGCATTTTGCAAATTGGCATTGAGGTACTGATAATACACTGTTAACTTTTGCTAGGTTTGAAATTATTTAAGTTGTAATATGAACTTGATAAAAATATAAACGCATTTTACAAAGATTGCAACTTTTAATAATAAAGACGGCTATTTAATAATAAAGATACAATGCATGGCAAAAGTAAAATTCTATGTTTGTCAAGCGTTATTTCTTTTATTTTTCAACTAAACTGACGAACTAAGCTAAGCTAAGCTGACGAAGTTCAACCCTGCAACCCAAAATTAAATGCGTTTGTTCTGCAAATAGGTATCAACACTCCAACAGCCGAGTTCACAACGTACGGGTATTGTATTGTTAAATACATTAGAATGCCCCATCGAGGTGCTAGTGCGTGGTCATGGATTCGCCAACGTAGAACAAAAAGGTAACGCACTGATGACGTCACTGCCACACCAAGAACTTAGTCTTCTTTCGAGTTGCCCCATCAATTGTGCCGGTCGAGTTATGAAAAAACATCGCGTCGAGAACAAACTACGTCCTGTTGAACGTATGGTAATGTACTATATCGTTTATACTAGAGTGATAGTAGAGGAGACGAGATAGTAGTAAATTTACATTAAATAAAAACTTTTTAACAAAAAAATTAAACCGCCGAAAAAACTGAAAAGCATAAAATAATTTTATTTAACCTTAATAACTAAGTTCTTAAACTAATGTAAGTATACCTAAATAATTTTGAGTCGCCGCCCCGCATCATGCTTTACATACATTAGTTTAAGAACTTAGTTATTAAGGTTAAATAAAATTATTTTTTGCTTTTCAGTTTTTTCTGTGGTTTAATTTATTTTGTTAATTTTTTTTTATTTTGTATTTTTATGTGGCTATAATCTATTAATTACTACATGCTTAATTTTTGATTACTTTTTTAAATTGTAATACACGACTCGGCATTAAAATCTGTTAGTGAAAAATAAATAATTTTTCCCACCATGGGGAAATAGGGGTTATTTATTTTTCATTCATGAAATATCTTATTTCATTGTAAAAATAATATAGGCATATCCTTGTAGTTTATGCCCATTGTGATTGGCCAAAACTCAGACGACCAAATAACGTTGTATTTTATGGATTCAAACTCATTTACGAAATCATTGACTGGTAAACCAAAATTGAAGTAAGTTTTCTTCTAAATATATTTAATATATATTAGAATATTAAATTCTAAGAAGTAAATTACCTTTATGAGATATCTTATACGACTTCTTAACAAAATAATGTTAGAAATTGTAGCTCGTCGTAGCTGGTTTTGATAACGAATCTATTCATCTATTTCAATCGAATTGAATGGTAAAATGAAAGTATCTGTATATCTGGAAATCATGAACATGTCTATATTATGATATAGAAAGCACATAAATTAAGATGTTTGTTCACACTAATCTCCGATAATTACCAATCAATTGATTTCAATGAAATTATGAGAGAATGTACGCGGAAGAAAACACGATTAAGATTAAGTAATGTTGTAGAACTAGGTTTTTCATAATTGCTAAAGGAATAATTAGTCCAATTTGGACTAGATTAGGAAAGTAGTGGGCATTTCGCAGTCGCCAGCAGACCATCTGGCGGCAGCAACCATCCCCGTAAAGAAAACCATCGTGAAATAACAAAACATGTGCTGTTTGCATTTCCGTGAGTGAGTAAGGGTTGCCAGAGCTCATTTCCCTATCAATCAAGTGAAAAACCGCATTAAAGTCAGTTGAGCTGTTTCTGAGATTAGTGTGCACAAACGCACAAACAAACAGGCAATCAAGACAAAAAATCTAGTACCTTCTACTTATTGACCTCGTTAACATGAAAACAGGTTTTTTTATTATAAAATGTACAGGAGGCTCACTTACGATTGTAAATATGTATTGATGATATACAATATATATTCCCAATAGGTACTTAAGATTCCAATTTTTTTTATTGCAGGGTGGTATACTTGGGTAATACGGGTCCAAATAAAAATGTATCTATTACTGTTGAAACTGAGAAGAGATTGACCGACATATACTATGTTTCGGACGCTCCCATCGATCATATAGGAGAGTCTGCGTTTATGTGTCTCCAGCCTGGCAAGTAAGTTGGGCATCTTGACTTCACACGTCAGTTTCGAAAATGTGCAACTTTCAAAAAGTTGAAGTTTTCATTCGATTTTTTTTTATGTTGGCTATGATTTAAAAAATCTGATCATAATCGGTCTATTCGTTCCAAGACGTTGGGGTGCTACGATTCCAAAGACAGACGCGCAGGTACACAGATACATTTATACACAGATACACAGCATGCACATAAAAACTATTGCAACACGTTACGCGGGGTTAAAAATGCATGAGTAAAAGTAATTAAGTAAGAGTTATATATTTTTTTTATGATCTGTTACAATTGCTTTGCTATTGTTTTTCTAATAAAAGTTTGCATGATAAAATTTTTCAATAACGCAGTAAAACTGAATTGGATTAGCAGAAACCAAAGGGAGACATCCATATTCATATGAAATTGTTTTTGAAATAAACACAGATTTCATTTCATTTTCTGTAAAAATGTCATTCCCATGGGATGAAACATGTTTTTTTTTTGGAGCTACTGCAGCTACGAGTAAAAGCTTCGTTTGTCGGCTGTCAGTAGGCAGACTATTCTGAAATAAATTGCATTTCGGAGTTAGGAGTTTATTAATGTAAATTTTTATTAGATTCAAATGGCGTGTGGACAGTGCAGATGGAGAAGTATCTGGATCCGGCGAGGGTTTATTGAGGACTGGTGGTGTTTACGTACTGTGTTTAAGAGAACGACTGGGTCGACTTGACGCGGCAGTCCTCTATGCACCAAATCCGCCAAACGAACTGCATCTAGTCTGGATTGTACCGCAATATCTACTTGTTTCAATTGCTGAAATCATGTTCGCCGTTTCTGGTCTGGAATTCTCTTACCTAGAGGTAAATTGATCAATTTTTATGTAAATAATTTTATGTAAAGAGCCGTCACATTACTTTTAAGTAATATAGGACACTAGCTGGTGCTCGCGACTTCGTCAGCATTGAAAACACTTTGAAGAACACTTGACTAGTATAGAAGTACAGATCTAAAAACTACTGAACCGATCACCATGAAATTTTGCATACACGTTATCTGGGACACCAAAAAGGACATAGGGTACCTTTTATCCAGAAAAAAAGGACCATTCCCGAGGGATAAATAAAAAATAAAAAACTAACGCCTGGCCAAAGTGTTATAGCAACACGAGGTCAAGCGTTATATTGCTTTTTTTTAAATTTACAACGCGGACGAAGTTGCGAGCACCAGCTAGTTAATAATAAATTATTTAATTAAGTACCTATATTACTTAAATAAAAATAAAAAAGTAACTTTTGTAAGTTTTAAGAAAGATAAAGATATTTTGTTTAGTATATCATCACAACACTTACCTAGTCTTACCCTAGTAACTTTAGTAGGTAGATATAGGTAGTTTTTCAAAACTGTAAAATTCAATCAATAGAGTGTAGGTGGAAGCAATAAGAAGTTATTTTGAAAATTATTTAGCTAACAATCGTAGTCAATTATTGGAAAAAATGTTCAGGACATTCGACGCAACACACGAGTGGTGGCGGTGAATAACGGTTCAAAGTCACCTTTTAATTAAGTGCTACCCTTTAGCACCGTGCTAAAACGTTTATTCCGAGGGGCTGCAGGCTATAGTTGAACAAATACTGGGGCTCTTACAGCGTTCGACCTATTTAAGTTACGTATAACAAGTTTAAGGAACAATCAAATTAAAACGGACCATTTGATCACTAACTAATCTACACACTTTTGTCATCGTATAATTCAACGCATTAATTATATATAAAGGCAAAATTGACCCTTGTTTGGTGTTTTTATTTTAAATCTATTAACTATTAAAACATAGTCTAATAAATTAATACATTTGGTTAATCACTCCCCTAAAGCACTAATTCCTATTCATTTTCAATATTGGCCTAATTGTAGATTCTATATAAGCTTTTAAGTCATCCATTTTGAAGTTGTTATTGAAAACACGATCGAGCTCCATATGAAGCGAGCTCGGGGTACAATTCTCTTAATTGCAATAGAAGGCTGAAAGCTCTGTGAAAGTGCGCTACCAACCTTAAAATCTGTTCATTTAGTTTAGATTACAGATTTCCAGTGTTTGCATAAAAGCTAGTTATAAAATAAACATTTTTCTATTTCCGTTTTTAAACTATTCACATAATCTGTTTGCGACATTTAAGATAATTTGTCAAACAATTCATATGAGTTTGTCTAACTTTACAGACATCAGACACCCAGTCAGGGGTACTCGTAGTCATCTTTTTATAGCTTTTTATCTTATATAAAATAACAACTTCATAAAAATAGAATCGTGCCGATTTTACACATTTTAAATGCGAAATTACTTTGTGGCGAATTTACAATAAGCCCTTTATAGGATAGTCACAATACATTAAGTACCTGGTGTATTAATTTTTTTCTGGTTAACTGGACGCCTCTAACGCTTTTGATATCAATACTGATTTAAATTTATTTATTATTTTTATAATTAATTATTTCTCTTAAAGTGAGAACAAACCGGTTAGTTACATTACATCTACTATAATGCTAATAAGCAGTCAAATCACTTTGTAATTTATTTAATTAAAAAATGACATTAATAAGAAATAAACAAAGAAGACCCTCTCAATACAAGTTAATGCAAACACTTCTTGGGTAAAATATATAGATTGGAATACGTACAAGTATGCCTGTAATTATTAACTTGTAACACATGTTCATAGCGACATGATCATAGCGACATACTGTTTTGTATAAAAGATTTTAAATTTCAGGCACCAAAAAGTATGAAAACTATAACGATCGCAGCCTGGTACCTGTCTGTAGCTTTCGGAAACCTAATAGTTATTCTTATAGCTCAAGCTAAACTATTCGAGTCTAGGGTAAGTTTTTTTGCCGAGGTTTGGAACTCCCTGCTGGCGTCTGTATTTCCAAGCTCATATAACCCAAATCTTTTCAAAGTTCGAGTGAATAGGCATCTTCTGGGTGAGCTCGCTCCATCATAGGCCTCCTCCTTGCTACAAAGCTGGTTGTTGGCCAAGAGCAATAATTAAAAAAGTATTTTTCTTATTTTTATTTATTATGATTAAATAAAAATAATAAAAATCTCGGCGGTTCAGTACCTAAGTTGAAGTGGCAGTGGGCAAGACACGTAGTACGGAGAGTCAACGGCCGCTGGGGCCGAAAGGTTCTCGAGTGGAGGCCACCATACAGCGGTGCCAGACGATTTGATAAGGGCCGCGGGTTGACGGTGGCTCCAGGCTGCTTCTGGCCGGTTTGATGTTATAGGGGAGCTCTATGTCCAGAAGTGGACATCCTACGACTCAGACGATGATGATGAATTAAATATGCAACGCATTAGCATTGCAATACAGCGAGGAATTGCTGCCAGCATCCTCGGCACCATGCCGCGGGCACACCGGAGGTTAGTTTTATTTAGAATTAATAAATATATAAATATGTATATGAATTAAATTAATTTTATTTATTCTAATATCTTACTAATATTATAAATGCGAAGGTATGTTTGGATGTATGGATGTTTGTAACTTTTTCACGCAAAAACTACTGAACCGATCACCATGAAATTTTGCATACACATTGTCTGGGACACCAGAAAGGACATAGGGTACCTTTCATCCAGAAAAAAATGACTATTCCCGAGGGATCAATAAAAAATAAATAACTATCGCCTGGCCAAAGTGTTATAGCAACACGAGGTCAAGCGTAATATTGCTTTTTTTTTTCAACGCAGACGAAGTCGCGAGCACCAGCTAGTTATATATAATTTATTATTCCCATACGAGTATTAGTCTACCAGGTAATTTCTTCGAGAGCTTATTTAGAAAAGCGTATATTAAATAAGATCTGAAGCAACTATTTTCCAATTACTTAAAAGCTTTCTGTAAGACAGAAAGTTCTTCCTTGAAATTCTCCATATAAACCAAGACTGCTCAAGATTTTTAAAACATCTCTCGAATTTGAACTACAAAGTCGTCTTTTGCAACTTTTGCTCGACCCATTCATACTTCGTACCTTGCTTCATCTTCGCAACTTTTTAAGTCTTTCAATGAACTTTAAATAAGTATTTACGCCCGTTCTATCTATCCATCCCTACTAAGGTATCCCTACTGACTAGTACATAGATTTTATTACACATCCTCACTGTTCGAAATTTTTTAATATATACCTTATCCATAACTAATACCCTGACAGCCCACATAAAACATAATATATAGTATAACATAATTAAATAAATTTTGACAACAGTTCTAATGCATCATTGTGCTTCCAATTGACCTGCTTTTCAACTTTATGTCAACTTTATGTTTCTGTCAGAACATGTTTATAGTTAGATTGGCGGCCAGACGGGCTCTCCCCCGATGCCGGAGAAGAGCCCGGTTCATCCCGCTCAATGGGCAAGGAGGCACCGGGGAGTTTTAGTGGGTATTCCCCAATATAAACGTAAACCGAAATTAGAAGTCTCAATCATTAACCACCTAGCAATACGTATATAATAAGGATGAGGAAAGACGTTCGATATATGTTCGGAATAGCATCCGTTTTATGGTAACGGAAGTGACTGAGGAAAAACGGATTCTGCGATCAAATACACTCGTAGATTCTCATTCGCATACAAAATTCAATCCAAATATCATCGTCGTAACAAAACATATTTACACTTAATTTTACACTTTTTTTTTACCGAAAATCCAAAAGTACGAAGTAAAATTGTTGACTAACTTTAAAATAAATAGTAAATAAATAACTTCACCTTCGTGAAAATAATACGTAATTGAAAATAGAATCTACGAGCTACAAGATTCTTTCTCACAGTATCTGCTACCTACCCGAGCTGGCGGAAATTGTATGACTTACATTTGGTACTTGCAAGTGAATATTTTATTATTAATAACTTACGCCCCATCACTAGGTGAACTATAGTGAATAAGTTATATTGCTGATCTGTCTTGTTACTACATTACCACATTCGGAAATTTTGAGCGGTAGCAGTACATCATAGGTTATTTGGGATTGTATTTTGTAAATTTAGTTAGTAAACTAAAAATCAAAATTTAATCAGTAAATTGACTTAGGTCGACTAAGAATCAAAATAGTGATTTTGTTAACAGGCAAAAGAATTTTTCGTGTACGCCGGAGTTCTCTTCGTAGCCATGTTTCAGTTTCTGCGGATGTCACGAGGTTTTCAATCGACATTCGTCGATGGTGATACCTCTTCGAACGAAAGTAGGCCTTTGTTGCACTATCGTTCAAAGGTTTGTGTTACGAGTATTGATTAATTAATTATTACAATGCCGACATAATCTATATCTATAATGTATTTATTAAGTAGATATTGCTTTATGGAATATTGGTTGTTCGATAAGGTAAGTAAATGTATTTTAAGATTTAAACGCCTAATGTAACTACAAATTTTTAATTCCCCATGGCAAATGGCAATTCTTGTGGATTTTTGTAGACCTTTAACTTTCCACGCCTTATTACAATGTCATTAAAATCATAGATGTGCCCTAAAATATCCATTATGAACACAAAAGTAATCCTTTAATTATTGCCTTATGTTTTCTAATCGATTGAAAAGTTTGTTTTCGTTCAGTTGGCGATTGGTTAATTGGTGAATAACTCATAGAGTACCTATAAATTAAACCATGTTTCATAAGAATCGGTCAAAGGAATTACAGAGTTGATATTGCTCTTTGAGAATAAGTGGTTAAATTATTAAGGTCACATTACAAGGGTTTTTGCTTTAATACGACTGTATAAAACACGGGAGCCCCACTTTATAAATAGCTAAAAGTATTCATATATAATTCATGGACACTAATGCACCTGGAAATTTCTTCGGCTTAAAATATATGTGATTCAGGTAAAATGAAATAATTCGCGCGTTTAAAAACTTTATTTGGTGGGAGTGCGGGTTTCAAACAACTCCCGGAGGATATGGGGGCGTTAAACTCATCTTGGGTTTAGCTTTTAATATGAATCGTAATCCTGGGCTTTGAAGAAGAAAACTGTATTTTAAAGTTTCCACGTCCCGAATCAGTACGAGTTCTCTAATCAGCTTACACAGATGAAAGCTTACTTTTTGATGCGAAAAATTTGACACATAAAAAATACCATACCCCTTGGTTATTTAAAAAAATGTCTCATTTAATCAAGATTTTAAAATACTAAAATACATGCTTTGTGAAGCTAAGTTTTCACTTTTGACGTGCAGTCCAATGACTGAAAGTTTTTTTTTTGTTGCAGACAATGACGGTTCACATGATTGTAGTTGGCTACGGTCGCCTATAAAACAAGCAACGTCACAGGTGTTGCAAGTGCGCTGCCGACTATGGTGGGATTAAGGATAAGTGAAGAGCAGAGGAAAAGGCATAAGTGAGTATGTCATAACATACTCACTTATCGAAACACATCACATATGCTGTCACGGTGGTCTTTTGTAAAGGGGCGGTTACTACCATCAGACGGGCTGCATAAATGACTGCGAAACACATTGTGCCCTGCCACTATACTTGCCAGATCCAGACCAGAGCACACTATGAAAAATACAGTTCCTTATCTGTCCCTCCATAATCGCTTACTATTGCTTAATATTGTCTCGTAGGCCCCGTACTTGTCTTCACAATAAATCAATATTGTATTGTAGGAAGTATAATTTTACAAAATGAATCGCCTTGTTTTTACAGCTAATATCGGTGCATTCGCTGGCGGCGTCCAGTACTTACGTGGGCAACGCTTCTTGCGTATCTTCTTGCGGAGCTTCATGCTTGGGTGTGATCGAACCAACGTGCAAAGGAGCATGGCCTCACAGAGCCTATGTACACATCGGTACTCCGAGTTCTGATGAAATGGAAGCTACTACTCTAGCCAAAGATTGACTTGCAATTATTATAAAGAAATAAAAAACTGTAATACGATATAGGCATTCATTATATTAACTATTTATATTATTATCTTCATTCAAGACAGGTAATGTGCATACTTTTTTTGTTCAATTTTAGACGTAAATTTTAGATATGTTTATGCTAAGCTAGATTATTAATATATATTTTGTTAATTGGAAAACGTGTTTAATTTCCGTTTCAACAGTTCGCTTTGGAGATTCTAAAAACATGTCTGTATCCAAAGTTCTAACTGGAGTTTCGAAACTCGAATCACTTGAGGTACTTACTTATTACGGTGATATATATATTATAAAATTATATAATTTTATAATAGTATAGTAATTTTATAAATAAATGTACATTTATTTATCATTTCTATAAAGACAATAGCAGCAAACGATTCACGATGAAAAATCACACAGCATCTGTGGTGCAACACCTGTTATCTTGCTCTGAGAGTAGCTGTTGAATACCGTCAAACGGGGTTACTTTGACTTCCAGAGGAACATTGACAGATTTTGGGGCTAAATTGACAATGGGTTAGAACAGGTCTGTTGGTGTCTTTATAAGTTCCATTAATTGAGCTGGCAAAGAAGGATAATTCGAACTTAAGTTCTATATGCTAATGCGACTATAAATGGTACAGTTGGTCCGGAGGGTTTCTATCGGCTTATGCTATGTCAAAATAGGCCCTCACTGGGTAACTGACACTTACAAAAAACAATAGTTTTTTTCCATTTGAGCATTGGACTGTATAGCCAAAAAGCTGGCGAACTGGCAACGTACTTTCTGTACATACACGTGTGATCGTAGCATATAAATAAGCGTATGACAGTATCGGTGTTTACTCACATATTGACAAACATGTACTAAAATTTCGGTCTTATTTAAAAGCTATTGTTTTCTTTGGGAAAATATAATTCGGCGTAAGCGGGAATTAAATTAAATGCCGAGGGATGTCATTTTAGTTGTAACATTTGTTCATAAATGGAAAAAAAAACTTTCCAACCAAATCGTCTGTTTCTCATACAAACCTGGAAGGCGTGCGTTTTGGTAAATAAGCAACTAATGAATATGAATATTAAATATTTGTAGATGTTAGTGCTATTTGTATAACATTCATAACCAACCTGAATTGACTTGAAAAGCGTGCGTTTTGGTAAATAAGCAACTAATGAAAATATGTGGAACATTAAACTTGGTGTACTTGGTATATGTTTGTGCTATTTGTTAGTATTGAAGATCATATGATAAGTTAACAGTCGTTACTAATTTCTTTTCGATTTTCGCTCAAATTTTCTTTTCGATAAAATCGTCAAAGGTTAACCTAAAAATAAAGTGATGTAAACCAATGATCCTCTCCCGGTTTCTTCCGGCTTGCAATTTTTATATGTAATAGACGAACTTTCCTCGTTTATCCCTCTTTCAATTCGTTTATATCTCTTGTTTTGGAGTACAATATAGATTAGGTAAATTTAAATATATTTGTGTAGATAAACAAAATTAATTAATAAATGTCGAACATTTCAGTGATGCATGCAGATGGTACGCAAAATCTTTGCACTAACCACGAGGAGTACAATCCATCGTTTGAGGACGAACAATATCCGAATTCTGGTGATATACCCCTTCTCAATAGAAAGGTACTTATACAACCCTTTTCGTCACAGCTATTATTTCTTATTTTCTACGCATAAAGAAGAGGTAAACAAGAGAAAGTGTCGGTCAGCTTACTCTAAGAAGCGATGTAGTAGTGGCAAAGAGGTGAGGCACTGTTACTGTTATTTTGTTCTATCGTCAATAGTTTTCGCAGCGACGCGATGTAAATAATATTTTAGGTAATTTTTTTACACCTTCGGTTACACTATTTTAGTTTTAGTAAGGATCCCTAATTTTTTTGAAAATATAATATAGCCTATGTTTACTAGCTTCCCAACAGTGAAAGAATTTTTCAAATTGGTTCAGTAGTTTCGGAGCCTATTCAATGCAAATAAATAAACAAACAAACAAACAAACAAATCTTTCCTCTTTATAATATTAGTAAGTATAGATAACAATTTCGCGGCACCCGTTTACGGTGAAAAAATGTCAAAACTTCAGTAAAAAATATCACATTTCAATTATAATGCATGTCGCATATTAAAATTTATTCTCTTGGTTCACATTTCTTATAACGATATTAAAAGCATAATTTATTTTTATATTTCCAAATCCAATATCCTTTTACATAAGATCCATTGAGGAGCGTTATGAGTAACAAAGAGAGGAAGATTAGTGCCGATAATGATAATTTCCTTTTTTAAAAGAACATGTTATAGAGCAATTATCCGATGCAGGTACACGGAGAGACTACGTTCACGCTAGCCTTGTTGTGTGAAGGAGGCGGTCCCTGGTTATTGAGCAAACTCCGTTTGATGTTCAGTGTTCGTTCGTATATACCTAATCAACATTTTGGTGTACTGGATAGCACTCAAACGTGAACTTACTCAGGCTCGTTACTCTTCAATTAGTACAAATTTAAATTCTACTGTCCAAAATTTCTTTCTCATAACTAATCCAACACAAAATAATATAAACGACTTTTTTGGTGAAAACTGAATCATGCCGAACTGTTTTGTTATGATAGAGTTGTTCTAGATGGGTGTAACCGTTACCCTCGTTAACTATGTAAATCGTGACAATTTTCTCTTAATTATTATTCGTTATCTTTAATTCATGTCAAAACTATGTTAGGTTAGGTGCAGTGAACATTGCTAAAATTTGTTTCAACTAAATTGAAGAATATATTATTAAAGTTGTTTTTATTTAACAAGCAGCAGTGTATTGATTTGTCCATTGACTGTTTGATCGAGAATGTCTTGTGCGACATCCAGTCAGACTAATACAGTAAGAAAACGAAGGAGTTTGATAATTTAATTAGCAAATATTTTTATTAAAGAGAGAAAGAAAGAAAAGACATTTTTAATTAGTTTCATTAGACTTTTAGATTTCACAGTACAGCAAAGTGGTGGTTTTCAGAGGCGGTATGCTAGCTATATTATTGTTAGTTGGATCCAAACCGCGCCAAGTTTTGAGTTACTTACACAATAATTCACCTAATTGGAGCAAAGCAATCCTCTTGGGATATCGAGTCTGTGAGAAATCTACTTTAATTTCTGAGTTAGTTAGATCAAGTCAGGCGTTCCAGTGTAAACCGAACATACTCTTCATTTCAGAGAAAGTTCTCTTCAAAGTGCCTTTTTTCAGTGAAATTTCCAAAAGGCAACTTTGTACTAATTTATTTTAAGCGAAATTCTCTCTTTTGAACATGCATTTCATGCCAATTAGAAATTAGAATTTGCTTCAAGTAATAAAAATACAGAATACTTCTCACATACAACAACGCTTCTCCCGTATTTAGATAACCACTTGTTCACAATTTTAAGCCTATGTAAGTGATAATGTAAGGTCATATTACAGCCGCGTTAAAGTTCTCAAGAAGTGCCACATTCTGCAGTAAATAAGTGTTTGAAGACTATTAGATTGAAGAAAGCAAAGATTCGTATCGACGCATTATTTTTGCATGCATATTTTCAAAAAACGTATTCGTCAGATTAACCTTGTACCGTGGTTACTGGGAGTGGAATGCAAAAAATGCAGTGTAAATAATCTGTCAACTGTGGAAAGTTTCAGCATACCTTCATAGTGCAGTAAGGTGATGTTTAACGACCTTTAGCATCTGAAGCGTATGTTTGCTAAAGACTTTTCTGCTGTGATACCAAATAGAACATTTTCGTTTGGAAGAAAATTAAATAACATTATAAAAAAGCGAATAATAGTTATTTGTTTAACTAGAAAGCATAGTTGTTTTTTGGTGGACTTTAAATCACGAACTAGCGAAGTAGCCTACACTACTGAGCGAAGTGAGTGTTTATTATAGCTATTATAGCTACTGTTTATTATAGCTAACATTCACATAGCCAGTCACATAAATTATAACTAAATTAACAAAAATATTAAAAGTTGGAAGTAAAATTACTGCAACTTGTAGGATTAAAGATAATAGTTTTGTTCGGAAGGTCGTAACTTGCGTGTAAGGGGCCTGTCTATGTTTGTACGAATGAAATAATTCGTACGAATGAAGATTTTTTCACGGTAAGACAATGACATAACCATTGTCTTACCGTCTTGGAAAAAATAATAATGTAATGTTTTTCTTATAAATCTTTTAAACATACATAGTCTTAAAATACCTGTGCGTAGAATTGTTATTAAAAGAAGTCCTTTGAATTACATATAGATGTATTTTTTAAACACGAAATGCGTCAATGCATTTCATTTACAAAGTTAGTACAGTCAAATTAAGCCGAATATGGGCAATCAGGGGAAATAATTCGTAGATATTCGCGATATGAGCAAAAACCTGAAGAAAGGTACCTAAGTACCTAAGTAAAAACCTGAAGTAAGGTTAGGTACCGCATACACACCAAACTCAAATAATTATAATTTTGCAGATATTCAAAGGGAAGGGAGTAACTGTATTGGAGCATCCATACATAGCGAGTATCAGAAGGAACTTCGCTCATTATTTGGTTGGAGTTATACTAACGAAAAATTGCTTAATCACAGTTGCAGACCCATTGTACAGGTTACACGATTTATATTTGAACGATTTTAATTAATATTATATACAAAAAATACTGAATATATATTGCAAATACATATTTTTATGTAAAACGATATCAAGAGAATTCTGAATATATTTTGTATAGGTACTTCTCTACTACAAAAGTCCCATTATAGTAGCAAAAAACAATATTAATTATCTTTTACAATTTATCCAGAGAAAGACAAACGTTTTCTTCTATTTCCTCATCTCAGCAATTTTAATATCCCCAGGTTGACGACTGTAGTTGTCGTTTTTTATATTCTATAAGATTTTCCCTTTAAGGATATTTGATATAATAATAATTAAATTGGTTGTTTTATTTGTATTATATATTTTAACGGCTCGATGTTTTTTAAGAATATGTATAATAGACAAGATAGCATTATGCATTTAAGTATGTGCGGTCCACTTTCTCATATATCATAGATATATGACATATTTTGTAAATCGTCTAAATCTAAAAAGGCAATTTCTTGGTACATACCTATATTTATTCGTAGGTACATACTAAGAAAAAGCGAAAAATTTAATTCTGGGATTTCCTAAGTCCATTTTTAAATATGCATTAAACTATGGACGTAATATTTACGTCCATAGTTGTGGAATACCAGGTGGGTCATAACGATGCCTTTCAACAGGCACGAGGGTAAGAGTAGGAGACAACGAGATCCCCCCCTAGGTGGGCCATGACCTTGTCGTCAACAGTTGTTAAGGGGCTTACCCTCAAAAATCCGAGGGGTCGCTGGGGTCGGTGTTTCTGTCCCATCGGCCTTTGCTCGTCCAATCGAATTGGTTTGTTGGGGACAAAGAAGGCCCCACCCGTATGCTCCGAACGGGCTCCGTTCAACGGAGCTCGTGGCGGAGTGCACCATAGAACCCTCCCCTCTGCTTTCTCACCAGCTGTCGACGGGGGAGTGAGGTAGCGACCCTAGGAAACCCGGGGGATGAACCCAGGTCCCTGCTCATTTGCCGAAGTTATTACCGACGCTTGGGTCAGCAAAGGGGTCTGTGGGCTACAGTGCTGGTGGTGCTCCCAGGTAAATCCGGCCCCCGAAGACTGCCTCACACGGGGTCGAAATGCCGGTAGACGCCGCTGCGGTGGCGTCGTCCGGCTGTCTCGGGCGTCAGAGTAGTGGGGTGACCCATTGATGTTCCAGTGGGTCGTCACAGGAGAAGGTCGCCCTGGCTGCAGAAGATGGGCCGTGAGGATATGGCGGCGTTTGTGTGGCCCGGGGATAAGGCTTCGCTATGATAGGGTTTTAGTGCATTCTTCCCGGTGATAAGTCACTTCATCGTGCGGTCCCACATACTGCTCTCGTCGGCGAGGCACAATTCGTAAATGTAATTTCCCTTCCTCAAAAAAAAAAAAGGAAACAACAAGATAGAGTAAAGAATATAATTTAGTACTTTCTAATAATATAGAGGAGTATATTTCAATATTTATGTCGTAATATAAGTATGATAACTATAGCTGTTGGGAAAATATTTATTTAACGTAAGGAAGTATAGATAAGTATGAAGCGTAACAATTTGCAATAATAGGAAGTGTAAAAATTTTCCTCAAAGTCCAAAATAAAGTTTTCGCGGAATTACATTCAGTTGAGTGTCGAATAATTCGAGAGAAAATAGAAAGAATACATTCAGTTTGGCAGATACTTTCGGAATAATTTTATTCAAATAAATAACTAAGTATACATTTGTACTAAGACTGGCTTTTCAATCGACGAAAACGAAAAAACGGAGGAGGGTCTCAAGTCGACGAGTATAAATTTTTTTTATGTATGCATAACTTTTTACAGAGTAGTCGGATTTTGATGATGTTTTTATTGGAAAGGGGTGATTTATTGTTCACTCACAGGTTTTAATGCTGAGTTGTGTATTACAATTTAAAAAAGTAATTAAAAATTAAGCATGTAGTAATTATTCAATTCAATTCAATTCAATTCAAAATTACTAGATATTAGCCACAAAAAATTATAAACTAAAAACTTTTTAACAAAAAAATTAAATCGCCGAAAAAACTGAAAAGAAAAAAATTTATTTTAAACTAATGTTCTTAAACTAACTAAGTTACTTAACTAAGTTCTTAAACTAATTTAAATAAAGCGTGATGCGCGGCGGCGACTCAAAATTGCATAGGTATACTTACATTAATTTAAAAACTTAGTTATTACGCTTAAATAAAATTATTTTTTGATTTTCAGTTTTTTCGGCGGTTTAATATTTTTGTTAAAAAGTTTTTATACATGTACTTAGCTCGCGCCTTTCCTCGACTATAAAATATAAGTAGAAAAAATAGCCATGACGTGTGCTGTTCTAAATATTGGTCAAAAAATATGCCTAAATCGAAGGCATACTCGTAAGTAGTTCCAGAGATTACTTCGTAACTTATCTTTACAGGAAATAAATCCGCAAATTCAATACTGAAAGACGTATTCAATAGAGATTCTCCCATTCAACCACGCGCTGCTGCAGAATTCATAGTCCCTTTGAATTTTAAACTAGGTATTTTAAATGGCTCCAACAATTTTGAAAATTCTTAGCTGGGGTTACTAGATGTTTTAGACCAAAATGCAAATTTTTCAACAATTCTTTCACTATGTTAACTTTAGAAAATGTCTTCTGATTATTTGAGGATAATACAAGAATACTGCAATTATACTCTTAAATTCGACTCTTAAAGCCAATTATTTCTACTCTCAAGGCGTAATGGAAGCAGACCTAACGAAATCTTTTGTATATTTATTTAAGGATCTCTTCCCATTCATTGGAAGAAGATTTTCATATAAAAAAATGCTGCCCACATATTTAGCTTTGTCGATCACTTGTGCCAAAACTATAGCAGACTCACATCCATATTATTATAAAATTTCACTTTTCTCTTCTTTTTGCATGAAAAACGGCATCAAAATGACTCCCCTTTTTGTGAACAAGTGTATATATAAGTTGCATCTTATCGAAATGACTGCCCGTTATAATTTGTATAAAAACCAATATTGTTATTAAACACGTAAAATAAAAAATGCCAACCTAATCTTTACTTACATACCTAATGAAATCTTGTGCACAATGCGTACACTTGTCTGGTGGAAGCTGTTTTCTTATTAAGATGCGATATTTTCAGAGTTCCCACATATGAGTTGAACGTGGTAGTCGGAGAAACGTACGCAGATCGTGGTACTCATTTACTCAATGTTGTTTTTGTCATTATACATCATGACTTCGATCCTTACACAATGAATGCAGACATATCACTGCTAAGATTATATGAAGACATTGTTTTTAGGTAAGGTTTTTATGTTACTTCTTATCACAATAATCATATAACACGCGCAGAGAATTATTATGCCCACGTAAGCATATATAATTTGATAGGGAAAATCTTTCGGAGTATGAAATATTTCCATTAAAAAAAATAATGTTACATTAATATGTTTGTAAAAATGCTTTCAGAGTTTCAGTAAAGCCTATAGCTCTGGTTGGACGTTCTATAAACGGATCAAAGGCTCTTGTTACTGGTTGGGGTCGATGTGATTGGACAGTGTAATATGATTTTAAATTTTCAACATTTTACAACCATTTACGGACTAGATATGAAATGAAAGATTTGACGCCTTAATTCGTAGGAAAATTAGACATAATTCTATATAATTGTCGTTATGTGTAGTAGAGCTTAACGAATTTTTAATTACTATCAAGTTATTAAAAAATCTATTTAATTTACTTAATTAAAATGCAAACATAGATAAATTAATACTAAAAATTTGTACAAATTTATGTATAAATAAGGAATCGGTGGTATGAAAATTAATGGGAGTAAAATCAAAATTGTCACACGAATGCGTTAAGTTATGCGTTATAGTTGACTTCTATTTTTTTAAATATTTCCGATTCAGAGATTTTGCGCCATCTATACAATATTATTTTAAAAAAGAACAAAGAATAACATTTCACAATTCCAAATAGTCTATTCCCAGTAGTTCAGTTAACAGTCTGGATGACCGAACTAGTGACACGCCGAAATCAGTGTGTTTTGTGAAAATTTAAATTTTATAATCGTTCGTAAGGAGTATAAACTCCAGTCTTGTGTCGGAGCTGACACACACAATTTTTTTTATCGTTTATCTTTCCTATATTTTACGATAATATTAATATAACTAGCACATAGTTTATACAGTATTTCCTTTTACTTATTCTCTATTACTTAGAAAATAAGGTTTACTTGGAGTAAGTAGCAAATAATTGAATTCTTGGTTGTTTGTGTATGCATACGCTGTTTATGTTCTATTTGCTACGTACGAACGTACCGTAATTCGTTATTTGAATTAAAAAGAGAAAGACAGCAACTGGGCAATTATCCACCTGTATAGTCAAAGGTTTGCCAGCTCTACTGTGAGCACTTTTTAAAGTATATATAACTATGTACAAATAAATACCGCTAACATATAAATTATTTATTTTCCAAGGATGCAGTACTCTGTTTACCACGGACGTCAACTTATTTCCCGGACGAGAGATTTGATTCCCTATTGAGGAGTGTTTCATTTACAATAATAGCACCCAGCTCCTATTGCAAGGAATATACAATGGTATATAAACTGTTTCAATTATACAATTGAATTGATCGATCTAAGTGTAATCACGGTATTTAAAAAACATACAACTAAATAAACATAAGCTGGAATACAAATTAGTAAGTAATATTCTATAAAGTAAAAAACAGTGTGTTTCCTGTGACACATGTTTTATCTTTTACATATATTATATTGTAATTTGTCAAGAGTAATAATATATTGTAACATAATTTTTTCAAATAATCTATCACAAAATAGGTACATACTGGGATTTTTTCGTTTCATATCAACAGTTCAAAAGATGTTAAAGAATTTAATAAACATTATTCTTATAAATTCAAGCAGAAACATTCAATGAAATTTAAGGGGAAAAAGTCGAATCTCTCTTACTTAATTTCCTTTGTATTTTTTTTTACAGTTGAACAACAATTTAAGCCTGATTATGACTTATGTTTCTTTTCCCACAGTACTTGCACAGTATTTTTAATTAGAACAGAAATATACCACGCTTTGTTTGGACATTCGTCCGTGCGTAGAAGATCCACTTAGAACATTTATTTTACAAGTAAAGTCTATATGTATTGTAGAGTTATTCGTCGTCTCTTGCTCTCTGTCTCACTGTACGTTACATAATTAAGGATCGGATTAGACTCGAACAGTGTTTACATTCAATTCACACTGCATTTACTCAGTCAGCGAATACACACGACTAGTTATGAGTAATGCCTCGTGCATTGACATAATCTCGTTTTGTGTACGTACCGTATTAACACTCAGATCTCATTGCAAATCTTTGTTATGTTTTAACGTTATACAACCCTCATAATAAAAGTGTGGCCCGTGGGCCGCGTGTGGGTAAATATGCGAAATCGTCTCATCATTTGGCAATGGTCGTAGGGCCCACTATGAACCTTGATAATATTACCTGAACGCTTTATATAAGCAAAGTTACGTATAAAAACGAGTTCCATCCAAGTGTCAAACACTCATGAACACACTCATAAAATTTTCATCATAATTGTATTGTTTTTGATGTGAATTATCTGTTGCGTTTGCGGCGGGTGAGACCAGTTGTTGGAGTGGTGACGCCAACGTTTACCCAAACTTTGGCCTATAACACTTAACTTGTACTAGTCTCTGCCACAGGACGTCCACTACTGAACATAAGCCTCTCCCATAAGTAGGACTTAGTACTTAGTGCTAATTAGTCTAAAAAAATAAGCACTAAGTCTTCACTAACAAGCACTAAGGTTTACATAACAAACCTACTGACGGATATGAAACGGCTCCGAAGAGCGCTGGGTCATCACTGAAACGAAATAGTTTCTTTTGTGTTGGAGTGAGTAATTTTGGATGGACCAACAGTCCGTGTTCTCTTTGCTAATATCGTGCTTTTGAAGAATAAAATAAACCTTTTTAATTTGTGTTATGTACGTTTGAATATTTGTTTAAGTTGTTATTATTTCACTTTCTATAAAAGATTTAACATGATCCTTTTAGACAATTTTTTTTAATTTAAAATAATTGAAAATGCAAGTAATTACAGAAATATGTTACCTATTAATGAACATATTTCATAAGTAAAGACGACACTAAGAGAATTTTAAAAGTACTGAATATGTATAATACGTACTTTAGAAAAAAATTATTTTTAAATGTTTTTATTTAATACCTCACGGACTTTTTGGTCATCCCAACATATTATTTAGATATGTATCCTATCTGCGAAAACGTGTTTAAAATATTTGTGATAATTTTATTCACTGTATTATTATTTGTTTGTGTAAGTATTATAAATAAAAGAAAACTATTTTAGGTACCCAGTCTTAATTAACTCATTGCTAATAATGAAACTAAAGGTCGATACCATCATAGCAACACAACTTGCTCTACTGTACAAGTAATATCTTACGTAATTTCCGTAGCTCTTCTTGTTAGCTAATGGAACGGAACAACTAGCGCCTATTACTGAGCTGAAAGCAGGCATTCCTGTCTTCACTTTTCAATGTATATTTACTTTTGAATTGTTAAACCTTGTTGTTAAATCTTTGATTCACGTTCTATGTAGGTACATGAGCAATATATTGTAAAAAAGAAATTGTTCAAAATTCATCAAAATTAAAATACTACTGCAGCCGGAAACACCGCTCTTCCGTAAAAAAATTAAAATAAAATATTTATTCTAAACCATATATGTAGTTTATCGTAACCAATAATGAAAAGAGTGGGTCAGTGTGTGCGAATGTGTTAATGCACTCTATTAGGACAAATACCTTACATTTATTTGATTCTATTTACATTAATAAATATAAAAATACGACTGTATATACAAAATAAAAACCCGAAACGATATATTAAATTTTGTTTAAAATGCTTTATTACCTTGTGTTAATATAATAAGACTAAGTTTCCCCTGAAGTCACAAGCACAAAGGATCCCTTACGGTCTCTACAAAGCTCCGTCCGAGCGCTGAATTATGCCAAATACCGCTTAAATTCGTTTTACGTACCTTTAATAACGTAATAATATAAGTTTTGAAAATATTCACCAACTAGATTTTGCCCGCGACTTTGTACGCGCCCCTTTTTCTTAAGTGAAATCACATTAATCTTGTTTACATTTATTCAATCATTGTTGCTGATATATTTTTGTCAGGCGTTAAAAACTTATATTTATTTTTAGATGATCTCTAGGGATCTCTTTTTTTTCTGGATGATAGGTAAACGATGTCCTTTATAGTATGCCTGACAACGTGTATGCAAAATTTCATGACAATTAAAGAGTAAAAGCTTGACAAGCAAATAAACAATCTCACTTTCGCATTCATAATGGGTGAAGAATATATTATCCAAATTTTACTCAATTAAAAAATATCTCGTGAGCAAATAACGAACACATAAGTATAATCAAAAAGTTTTTTTTACGTTTTCTATTTAATTTTCAAAAGAAAATTTTGTTCTGAAATTATTAAGTGCCTTGCATTCGTGACTAAATGCTACTTGTTTTAACTTACAATTTGAGGTAGGCCGGGTGACTAATTGAATTATTTTAGTTTGTATTATCGTTTAACTCCCAGTAAATTTTCAGATTACGCTTGTACACGTCGAGAAGGAAAATATCAATTTAGAATTTGAACCTTATATTGCGCAGTTACCGATGAAATTACATTGGCCACTTTGAACTTTAATAGCTCGAGTTTCACATGAAGTTCTAACTTTTATTAAATTTTTAATTAGAATTTGTTGTTCTTCTTCTAAAATTCAGTTTATCATTTGTTTTTTTGAACGGCTTGTTAATATTTAACTATACTCCAAATATTTATGATCATCAAAAAAATAAACAATTTAAAATTATTTACTTACTGGATGTATGTTAATTAAAATACTTATCACTGGAATGTTTCAGCGTGATAATAAAATTTTGCCTGGAATGCTATGCGGGGGTCCAGCCAGAGAAGAGAAGGAACTGATGCCATGTTTGGCGATTCCAGGTGCACCTCTTGTAGTCCACGGCCATTTGGCAGGACTTCAATCTTGGGGCATTGGTTGCGCGTTCAAGAAAGATCTACCTCTCATATATACAGATATCGCTTACTACTCTCAGTATGTACGAATTGTGTCAAAATCAAAACTTTTATATAGCTTCAACTAATTAAATAGACCATTAATTAAGTATCATCAATTTGACCGACCATCATACATTTGTGTATTTTTCAATTTCGAATATTATTATTTTTTTTTAATTTACTGTATTCATCAATTCAAGATATTAATTCCATGTATTAAGTTCTATGTTCAGTAATATATTCTTTGCCTTTTTTATATTCTAAGTAAATAATTATAGAAGGTTATATTTTTAAAAAAGTCCATTATGAAATACCTTTTAACATGTAAACTTCTTATCTACGAGTATTTTTTACTTTTATTTTTGTCTTAGATTTGCTTTCCAAATATTTTTATTTTTGCTCTCCAGTTATTTTGTTTGTTTAATTAGATCCCCTCTCCTTTGTTTTTTTTTTTTCTAGCGATTGATAACAATACCAAGAAATTTTATCCATCAAATAAATGTTCATTGCTTAAGTAGTGTGTGACTTGCACAATCTTTCTGAATTATTTTCTAAATCCATTAACTTATTGTTGTATTCAATAAAGTTCAAGATACTTACCGCCTAACTCTTGTTAGATATTTATCGTAACTCTCTACAACAACATTTTTGGTTATTTTTTGCAGATGGTTGAAAGAGAGCGTCGGAATTTTAAAGAGTGTAAAAAAAAGTAATTTATCTTCACTGCTTAAAGCAACACTAGCCAAAAGAATGTTAATTTTGTATGATAAAACCAGGAAATATAAACCCACACCTCTGAAATATATCGACATCCATATAGTACCCTTAAATATAGATGAGACTTTAGCTTCATTGGACGCATCGGTATACGACGTTAGAGATTTCATACATGAAAGCATAAACAGAAACAAAACTAATATGTACTCGGAATATAAGAAGCATATAAAACTACTCTATAACATATCTATGATAAAAAACGAAATGGATACCAATGTTAAAAATGTTTCAGCCTTTCTAACTGATGTCAGTGAAGTGGATTTTTCTTAATTTATAATAAAAAATTTTTTATTTCTATCAATGTCTTTCATTTCATGAATCATAATTCATTTGTATTTTTTTTAGTTTCGTTGAACAACCTAATCATATGAAATATTAAATTTAATCTGAATAAAACATTTAACTGCCAGTAAAATATGTATTTTAAAACGTTTGCTTTTCAACAAAATTTTATTTAGTCAGATTTTTGTAACACTAACTAATTAAATAAGTAATTAAATTTATGTGGCCGGCCATCTTGTGGACTGTCAGCTCTATATACTCTATATATACTATTATGTGCTGCCCTTTGCTATTACAACCGTGTTACAACTTACTAATGCACCACGTCATTCCCTCATTCCTGTTTTAATATCGCATAGTAAGTCTCCATAGCTTAACGAACGCTTACTATAGTTCTTACTAGTCTCTTACTCGTAGAGACCACGGTAACATACAATTATCGAAAATGTTTCACTTGTTACCCTGTGTGAAATCGTCAAATTGTTTATTTACATAATACTTTATCTTACTAATACTAATATTATAAAGAGGAAAGATTTGATTGTTTGTTTGCATTGAATAGGCTCCGAAACTACTGGACTGATTTGAAAAATTCTTTCACTCTTGGAAAGCTATATTATCAGCGAGTAACATAGGCTATATTTTATAAAGTTACTCGGACGAAGTCGCGTGCATTAGCTAGTTTGAAAACCAAAATGTGTGTAGGTATAATTTTAAGTATTGTAAATAAAAGAACATTAAATATTTATTACGGATTTATTTGGTTTACGCCATTGGTACATAGTTTAAACGGATAAACTTGGGAATGCCGTAATCACAATTTACTATGACATTTAACACTAACAGCGATATTACTGTTACGACCATTTATAATTTTTATTAGTTAAACATTTAAAAATTTCCATTTATATTTTTGTAAGGATTCGCACATGAAGATGAAGAAGACTTGTCAGCATATTTACGATGAAAATCATTCAATTCGCCGTGCCATAAAATTTTCCAAAAACTCAACGCTACGGCGGATTGAAGATTACAGGGCTCTATTTAATTAATGTTACATACTAATATGACACATTCAACTCTAAAAACTACGGAGACAAGATATCGTAACAGTAGGTACTTGTCAGTTTTATACAGGGCGTAACGAGTTATATTCAAAAATTTCAATAGGTATCGTAATTAATTGTGTACAACTACCATGTATAAATTGAACAGTCAGCCAAATGCAGCTCTTATTTTATAAGGTATAATTTTTAAATAAATTATAATTGTGTGTTGTATTGTGGCGAATCTCGATAAAAGTTTTTATTATTTATATTGAAAATGTGACCATCATTTCTGCATTGCGTCTTACCGATTGAAATGTAAGTTCTACAGAATCACAGACTTCAATTTTTTATTTAATTTATATTCAACAAATATTTTACGCCTTGTATATTAATAAGTACACAATAAAAAACAAGTAAGTACAGTAGGTACTAAAGTTTTAATCATCATTTTCCAACAAAGGACCTTCCACCCTTCAACTTCTCTATAACCTAAATTTACTTCTAGACAGTTGGCATATGACAGTCTCATTTATAATTTATCTTATACATCCCATCTTTCTACGATCATCATTTTATGAATTTTGACGTATACAAGTAGCAAATGGAAATCCATCGTAAACAAATATAATAAATTAATAATACAAAATACAAAAAAAATAATAGTGGAATGTAATATGGCGGAAGTCGTTAAAATTTTGTATTCTATTAATACAAAGAAATATTCTCACAAAACTATTCTTCCTAATTGAATATTTAGTCAATGTAGTGGCTTTTTAAGCCTTTTCACATTAAGACCAATGTTTAACAGTATTAGCCAGATTCATCTACCCAATACGTAAAGCGTCAATATTCGTTACGTGACTAACCCAATACCGTCTCAATATTGAGTGAATTATAAAAAAGGTATAAAGATTTAGGAAATTATGAACACTCATAACTTGTTCTAGCTGAAAAAGCGACAAATCAAAACGTCGTTAAAAAATGGATATTCAAAATAGCATTGTACAAATATTTTTTGAAGCGACGATTAAACAAGAAATTGAAAGATGAATACACAATCAATAATTTGACAGATTATTTGTAATTGAATTTATATAAAAAAAAAACAAAATTTAATCATACGAATACAGAGTATATATATAATAGGTATATATTTATTTTTGATACGTTAATGCATTATATGCTATAATACGGACCTAATTTCTACTTTTTCATAATAATAACAATAAAACTCTAAATCGATACTAATAAGATTTAAAAATTCATAAAAAAAAAACAAACACTAGTTGATTTTACAATAATCACGCTAACGCACTCCTTACTGCATTTTTGAATCTGATGTAACAAGACGTGTACAACAGTAGGTAAGTAATAATATAGATATTGGGAAACCACAACATCAGATATGTAGGATCAAAGCGCTAATTTATATAATATGAACGCTTTTTTTATTCGGGAAATTATTTTACTAGGGTACTCTTTGGTATTTTATAATAAAACATTAAATCTATTAGGCTCTGTTACAATAACATTCTACACAATTACTGGTTAAATAGATAGCCGTTCCCTACATTGATTTAAGAGCAACCGCGGCGACGGTACATTCTCATTTCGCTAGTCGCAACGGCGATCCATTCGTTTTTAGCTGAATCAAACCAGGTTAATCCGAGAGTGTATTTACCATTGATGTTAACGTGTTGACAATGAGAGAACCACCAACCACCTTCATAGTTGCCTGCGCAGTGAGTATTCGAGATGTCCCTATCGCGGTCAATAGTGGAGAACTCCATGTGATTTTGATATTCGAATGCATCGCTTGCGTTCCCTTTAAAACCACTGACATCCAACACGTAACCAGTCTCGCCGCTACCAACTGAGAAATGCTCGTATTGCGCATACCATACGCCTCCGTAAATGTCTGTCATGTCTATCTTCATTGATGAGCAATTGTCTGCCGTGAGCCTGTGCATGGATTCAAGTCCTAACCAATACTCAGAACTGGAATCGCCAAATCCGTGAACATATTCCACAAACTTTCGGTTGAATTCAACTGAACCGTTGTATCTGCGTTGCAAAAGAGTTGTTCTGTTGCTACACCAGGCCTCGACTGGTAATTTGCCAGGGCGAATAAGGTAAGTGCCTGCTGGACCGGATACACTTGAACAATCCTTGGGAAGTTGATTCACTAGATCTTCGTATTCCCTTTCGAGTGGTTGCAGTTCCTTCAGTTCTCCCATTATTTCTGGCAGCGGAATACTCTCCGTTCGATTGTGCTCGTGAACGTTAGATTCAGTCTGTGAAGTAAATGAAGACAGGTTTACAAAATAGATAAAATGATGAAATTTATATTAAACAAACTACATATTTATTAAATGACTTTTATGTATAAATGGGCGTAATTGCTACTGTAAAGGTAATTAGTACATAATGAGTGGATTAACGATGAAATTCTGTACTGCACGTTCAAATTCAACGTTTTGTTGCGGTTAAGTACAAACCCATAGAGCTTAATATAGTACGCATCATTGGACCCATTGCATTGCATTAATATTACAGTATGCAATGCATTGAAACATATTTGACCAATCCACCACTATTTTGCTGTAGGTATGGTATAATCGTATAAAAATATCTTAGTTAACTCAACTTCAAAACAATGCAAAGATATTGATAAAATAGGCAATAATTCGCTTTTTTCACTATAAATAAGTACAAAATGTATAAAACTAAATAAGATGTTAGTGGTAAAAATTTAAATTTTTGGCTAAGTAATAAAAGTAGAATTGTTTGTAATTAATTAATTCCTTTGAGAGCTAAATGTTTCATTATTATCAATTTAACTGATTACTATGTATGCGTTCCCTAAATATTTAAACTTGTTACCTGAAGAAAGTCTATTGGAACTACCAATAAATTTGGAATGTTGTCCGATTGGTATGTTCTATTTGAAAATGAATTTATAATAAACTAAAACTAACCTTAAGGATATGATCATTAAGTCTGTGGTAATGCTGTTTGGAGCGAGCTTCAAGTTCGACGATGGAATCGTTAACTCTCTTCATAAAAAGACGATCCATTTCAGCGCGATCGATTGCGTTGCTTACGCTCACAGCAATCGCCTTTACAGATTGCCGTAGATTTTCTTGGTCTTCCTTCAAATACGACGACTGGGCGTTTAGCTGGTGAAATGACAAATATTTCGTTAAAGGAGAATTCTAATAGCAAACTAATTTAAACGATATACAAGTATAACTCTATTGTGCAACCAACCTGAGCAAAGCTGATATCAAGTTTCGATATTTCCCGCCTAAATTCTGGTATTGTCTTATCTGCTTTATTTTCAATGCCTTCCACGTCTTCACGCAATTCTAACATTGAGGCGTGCACTTTATCGAAATCCGACACCTTCTGTGTTGTGTTCTTAAGTTGACCCTTTAATATCTTCGTCTCCAATTCAAGAAACTCCATCTTAGCTGACATAAGATGCCAGTTCGGCTCTTCGACACGGTCTAAACGTCTTTGCACATCGAGAATTTGGGTTTGTAAATTTTGCTGATACTCTTCAAGTTGATCTTGGGTGCGAGCAAGGCGGGATATTTGGATGTGCACCATTTTACTGTGCCGATATTTATGGCCGTGTCGTGTCTCCTCTCTATTTTCAGGATATTCAGTCACGTCGTTGCAGTTTACATTCAAATCCATAATGTCCTTATTTTTCATCTAAAACAATGCAAAAATTAACAATCAAATACATTTAATAAGAATGAAATTGTATTTGAAGAAAGAAATATTATAACAGAAACAATTATTAATGAAGTCAGTTTATTGTAAGTATCAAAAATATAGACGATTTTCTTTGAAAAGAAAGAGCAAAGATAAAGAGACAAGTATAATATCTGTATTGGAAAGAAATGATATATTGTCGTTTTTGCTCATTCTTTCACGCCTCATTACCTAGCGCTCTATGTTTGCGTATGACACGACTTTTACTTCATACTTTCGTTACGAAAGGTACGAAATATTTTTAGCATAACATCAAAATGTAATAAATTTTTGCAATATATAGAAGTGCGTATTGTTATTAGTAGGAGACGAGAAAGTTTGCATATTTGATATTCATTGTAGGTAATATTATTACAACATTGTACATGGAGAAAGTACTGTTATTCTTGTATTTAAAAAAATATCTGCCACAGTGACAGATGGCTGCAGATAACAGATGGCTTACTGATAAACATGTGGCACATTGTACCTTTTTTCACGAAATGAACAAGTACATAAGTAAGACACATTATGAAGCCATGTAGTCGTGCACATACCTACTACAGAAACTGAGTCATTAAGAATGGAGCCTTTATACGTGCTAGTGTCAATGGCGCACTTACGAAAACATGAAAAATTTCTAAGTCAAGCCGTCGTCGCTGCAGACAATAGGAAATGCTTTGAATCACGAGAGAGAAGAGTATTTACTTCGGAAATACATGTCAGTGAGAATGATCATTGAAATCAATTGTTACTGACTAATTACAGTATCAGATAAATCTTGAGGAGGTTACAAAAAAAGTGAATCTTTACATAGTATATGTAAAGTTCATAGTTTCATTTCTTTATACGTTAAGTGACGTCATAATATACCTACCACGAGAGCCGACAATCTTCATCTAGGCAACCTACTTTCTTCTGTTTAGCTTAGTGCAGGGGTAACTATGAACTGAGTAAGATATTTGTTAAGAAAGTTTATATACTTGCTACTTTTTTAACATTGACTATTGAGTAAATTAAAACGACAAAAACAGTTAATGCTATGTCCTGTTAATTATAAGCTTCGTACAATTCTTTACGTAAAAAAAATTGAGATCGGCATTATCGAATTATACGATTATTACTAATCGCAAGAATTAGTAATAACACAATGACAATTAAATAGAACATATTTGACATGAACTTCGTAATGACAGACCTTAAAAATGGTTTGATGTTGATATGAAACTAGATTATTGGTCAGAGGTGTATACCATATTGATCCTTGTTATCATATCTAGTAAGTTTACTTTCATATGCAGTTGTCTGCTTAGTGCTTTAGTTTCAAAAGGTACTAAGAGTCTACTACTTAATAAAGGAATGAATTTGAAAACTGACGAAGGTATTAAGGACCCCACTGTACCTACCTACTCATGACCCACCTACTCAAGTTCCCGAAGCTATATGTCTAACTCTTATGATAAGTTTCGTGGCAACGAGGAATGCAAATATCCACGTGTCAAAGGGGAATTTTTTGTAGGTAAGTATTTAAAAATATACGAGTATATTATATTAGTTTGCCATGTTGCCAACGGACTAATTAAAGTTAAGTTATAATAACCATTTTTATAATAATTCAGTAATAATATAACACTGAATGAGGTTTTGTATTAAATGCTGTTAATTAAATGGTATTCAAGTTACTATCGTCAGATGGGCTCCGCAGTTTATGTTATTGCAGAATAGAGTGTCCTGTTACTACCAACATTTATGGTTGTGACTGCATTTAATAATAATTAACCTTAATTTGATTTAATCAAAACTAATAAGCGCTGAAATTTTAAATTGCTGCCAAATTGATAATAAATCAATATTGACAGTAAAAACCCCTTAATTATTACAGGCCAGTCACGTTCGTTAGGGTCGCGAAGAGAAGCGAAATTATAGGGAAGTAAATCACCCTTTCGGAAATGCTAAACGGAAAAGTCGTTTTTGTAATTTATTGTTTATATTACGTAGAATAATTATAATAAATGTTGTTTAAAATTAGTGTGGTGTTTTGCTATTAAACATTGCTTGTAATTATCATTATGGATTCGGTATCACTTTATTAATATATAATATACATTTTTAATTAAAACTATTCCATATAGACACAAAAATACAGATTTTATGTGCTTTCTGAATTGTAAAGTTCCCATTTATGTGCAGGTTTTTGATCAAGCCAAAATCAAGTTAATATTGTTAAGATATTTTTCTGTTCACGAACGGAACTTAATTAGAAATTCTTTTTTTTAAATAACTAAGTAAGATAAAAACTCAAGTTAATCGATCGTTAATATCCTTCCTTTTAACTTTTACGTCACTAATGAAGGTAAGCTGGTTAGATCGTTTGTTGAAAATGTTTATTTTGTCTAATTTTCTTTCTGAATGTAATTGTAAATTCATCCCATGTAACATGATTAAGGTGGTTTTCGACAATCCTGATCTACTTATTTTTTAAATTTGTCGTTGACCACAAAATTGAAATTGCAAATTTATAGATATTTGAATTGAACAAGATTTTTAATACAAAATTTTCTGAGTTTATAGACAAAAACCTTTGATTGTAATAAAAATGATACTTAGTTATATTAGAATTCGTTTATTATCATTAACAACACGTTATCATTAACAACCCATAATTTAGACTCATAATTGTTCTTTACTTAAAGAACTTACGCACACTGCGTTTTGCACTTAACCTTACAGAAGACCACTGTTAAAAAATCCCATCTCTTCCTAATCCTAAATCTAAGTAATTAACCTTAGATTCGACTATGGTCGGCAGCGCATTATTGGCGACGGCGGCCACCTATCTTAAAGTTGACCGTTAGACTCACAGCATGTCTGAAGATCTTTATTTTGAAAGATATTTTGTAATTTTCTGATTAAACTAACTATATTAAACATTGTATTCTCATTCCGCTTTGAACTAAGCTGAGAAATATTTTCCTTGTAATCAGAGAAAATGCTGTTGGCACTATAAAGTCCTTTCCTTCTTTGGTCTTTATTAAAAGCGTATGCGGATATAAAGTAGATAGATACTCCAGTCTGGCAATACATCGCAGCAACGTTGATCCTGCATTATTCAACCACAAACACAGCTCGGCCAACGAGTGTTAGCTTTCAGCTCGAACCTTTGTAGTACACAATCAAAGGTTGTACATGAAGACAACGTACTCATATGTGCACACGATACGTAAGCATTTACAAAGTCCGTGTTGCTAAGCTATAGGGTTCATTTCTCGTACGACCGGTTGACGTATATGAATTTGTATAGGACAACTATCAAACAAGAACCGTCAGGTAGTACGAGCTTAAGGTCTATCAATATTTATGATTGCCTTGCCCCTGAATTGTGTGCTTAAGTATCAAAAATTGGTTTATTGTATTATAAATTACAAGTAATGCAATTTTTATTCATAATTTTAAAATTATGGAAATAATGTAATGTCACCAACAATAACCGATAAAATTAAACATTAACAAGTATTACCAGTAAATTATATTTCGGAAACGAAAAAATTTCATGGCAATTATATACATATATAGTAAAATACCTACCTATAAAAAAATCGTAAACGAGTCGTCTATACCTACATTAAATAAATAAACCATTTGTACACGTTATGTTTATGTTACCGAAAATAAAAAAATAGTTTTTAGAATTTTTAGCTGACTGTTTGTGCGTTTGTGCACGCTAATCTCAGAAACGGCTTAACCGATTTGAATGCGGTTTTCACTGATTACCTGGATTAAAATATAGGATACTTTTCACCCTGAAAAAATTAACTACAGCGCGTACGATGTTAAACATATTGAAATATATGTACTTACTATATTATTTAATAATAATATTATTAATAATCATCTAATAAAGTTGTTTAACGAATGCTTGCTTCTATTATCTTATTATTATAAAACTAACGATACTTAAACATTCGAAATATAATTGCATAATTATATTTTAATTTTAATGAAAGATTTGTGTTAAAGTCCATCCATCACTTAGAAATTTAAAATTAGCTTTGAACTGGCTTTGAAATATTTATTTATAGATCGTGGATAAGACCGCAAGACAACCTTAACTTTTGGAAATAGAACTGGCCGAGACGTCTTATAAATTTTATAATACACTAACTGAATCCGGCCACGCTTGGCTCATCTTTTTTACGTTTCCGTTAGAACTTCAGAATAAAATGTATATAGAAACACTCTTCTCTTGAAATGAAATGTTGTGTAAAAATTTCAAGTCAATACATGGGCTAGTCTTCTAATTTTGTAGATAGTAACATACGGAAACTAAATTTTTATTTTTTTTTTTATTATTTTTTTTTAGTAGCACACACACGTTAACACGAGGAATTTTGCTAAGACCACTGAAACAGGATAAGTAAGGTATTATACCCAAATCGCGTATTTATCCAACTTCCGTAAAAATAAGTGGTCACTAGGGTGTTGGAAGACCCGAAATCAGCAATTATTTTAAGAAGCCAGAGTATTTTATTAGAATATTATTATTTCAATTGTTCATTATTGCTCCTGACAGAATAAAATCCTCTTTCATGAAGTTGTAGATGAATTTCATACTTTCGTGGTGATGGGACTAACAATGCTGGAGTTATATAGCCGACATACGAAACCGAAGCTTCGTTACAGAATTTGCAACAAATTGATATACTTACTACAAAAAAATACAACAATATTGTCGAACGTTTATCATTTGAGTGAGTTGCCATCTGCTCGAAATCGTTGGCTATGCAATTAAGTGGCTTGCTCGAAACTTGTTTTCGCCATGCCGCAATCCTGGCGCGTTTGTCCATTACCTACTTAAAAATGATCAACGTGGCTAACTAGATTAATCTATAGATTTTCTTCAAATAAAAACACTGCTATAGTAGCACAACTAAACACGACTTTCTTTTATATAATACTAGCTGTTGCATGCGACTTCGTCCGCGTAACTTTATAACATATTGCCTATGTTGCTAGCTGATAATATAGCTGTCTATAGGTGAAATAATTTTCAAAATCCGTTCAGTAGTTCAGGAGTTCATCGCGGACAAACAACGTGACACGAAATTTTTATGTATTAAGATGATTACATGATAGATTCTTTTTTCATATTGAGATAAGCCTTCAGGAGTAAAAAATAAGGAGTACATAGCCAATATACTTGTATCCAATTGAATACAATATTTAGAAAATTATCTAATCAATAAATTATTACTTGGTAAAGATAAAAGAGGATACTTTATTGCTGGATCCTTAGGGTGAGTGAAGAGCAAGATTAGTTCTAATCGTTAGAACTAATATCTATACTTACTTTACTAATATTATAAAGCTGAAGGGTTATTTGTTTGGTTGAAAGCGTTAATTTCAGAACTGAGATACTGGTTTGAATTGAAAAAATATTTTTGTCTTGGATAGCATTTATCGAGAAAGGCGGCTACATAACATTTTGAACGCGGACGAAGTCACGGGCAGAAGCTGGTTTAGAGTGTTAATTATTTAAACAACTTATCCACTCGACTAGTCTCGAGTTGCGTCGTGCTAATAACGCGAAGGTCGCGGGTTCGATCCTCTCATGAGACAGGGTATCATTTCACTTTTTTTTCTGGTTTTTATTTTTTTTTATTTCATATTTACTATGCCAGTCAATGCAAATCACTATAAATATTACTGTAACAACTAATCATACTACATTCTGTCCGTGATTTCATCCGTGTATTTTTATAAATTACCAGCTGAACCCGGCCTCGCTCTGGCTCAGTCTAATGTGAATTTTATTATAAGTGTAAATAAAAGTGTTCCAGCGAACGTAGGTTTACCGAAAGACACATTGTTCAATTTAATATCTTACCTTACGTTGCTGTCGCTATATTTTGTTTTAATTGTTTAGAAAACTATGTTGATTTATAAGATGATACAAAAACTTGAATAAATTATGTTTATGGTGTTTATGCAAAAATTAGATAAAAAATTGGATAAATTTTCAGGTCTCAGGTTTCACCCTTTAATCTAAAATCTCGCTATAAAATATGAATTTTATTTCCATATGGTTTCACTAGTTCAATCGAATTTCTAGTTTCGGTCTGTTAGAGTCAGGGTAGTTCATTCTATGCGCCTAGTTCAGTACTACTTACCTAGTTTCTATCTATCTCTAGTATCCTTTGTAACTGCGATATCAATTTATGTTAAAAGACACTCAAGAAAGTCACTTAATTAAAATTGTTAAGTAAATACGTATAACTCGCAGACGTGGCTTGAGGGCATAACCTTAACACACTATGAATGACGCTTGGACTATTTCACAGAGTCATTCAAGCATTCAGAATCCAGTAGAAACCTCTTTGGCATTCACTACTGAGCTATTTTATCCATATACCCTTGGTTTCAAAAGAAGTCACTTTTTCATCTTCTAACCTATAAAGTAAAGATCTTATCAATCCAAATATTCTCCAACGAAGTTCAATGTAAGTATATTTCAAATCATATTGAAATAGATGTAACAAAAAATTATGAACACGTTATAGCGACTAAGTTTATTATATATGGTGACGGGGACTTATTTTTAAATAGTATATACAATAATAATAACTATAGATATATAATAATAACCATCTACGTGAATGAATACATATAATTTATATATATTTATAGCAAAAAGTAAATAATTTAAAAGAGAAAATATTTTATATAGCATTTAATTAAGTTATGTATAATACCTATATTTGAACTAAAATATTCACGTCAGACAGTTAAAAATTGTATAATGGACACTTTGAGTTTGAGAGGCCAGTTGCGCTTTCGATCGCAAAACAGCTTCCAAAGAATGGTTGTAGATGCGCATCTGCATACTTACTTGCATGCTGCAGGTGGTATGTACTGTAGCTCGCTAGTGTATAATTATTAAATAATAATTCTAAATAAGGATGTCGCCAAAAGTTGCCTCCTCAATTAATAAGCACACATTTTTTTAAGAACCATAATAAATTCAATTTGAATATAACTTTATATTTTAAAACTTGAAATGTAATATTATTGTTTATTTTATTTCGAATTGGCTTAAAATAAATTTAAAATTAAATTTAAAGAATTTGAAATTTATATATAAGTTTGAAGAATTTGTATAACGTGTATATTATCGTTTTTTTTTTTTTTTTTGTAATCGTTCTAGATTATTCTTATGGTGTGTAATAAGTACTATATAAAATTGCTATTGTTTATATAAGAAATAACAGTGTTGGCACATAATGAACTTAATGAATTTCGCCTATTTAGGCTTGTACTTGTGTACTTACGCTACAACTCAAGGAAAACATAAGAAATATTTTAATTTCCTTCTATAAGTGTCATACTAAAATGAGATGAACAAAAACGAGTGTGTTTGCATTTTTTATTTTTTGTTATCATTCCACAAAATATAACGTTATTTATTATTATTTAATTTATATAAAGGAATACGTGGAACCAGACGCAGCTGTATCTTCAATGGATTGATTCGGTATGATTTGTTTTCTCCCGCTGTTACCAATGTATCTAGGAGAACAATGGACGTGACCACGAATACCATTTGTTTTCTTTTGACACATATAATAAATTACTTATATAAATAAGTAGTGACCCGCTCTCGGTTACGCCCGGGATCAGTTGCTATTAAGATTGATATTTAAATGCAATTCTTTATTGGCCGAAGCTTTTCCTCCCTGCGCTTTTCTGTCCTATAAACAAAATATAAAACCGAACCTATATAACTTCCAGCCAATCCAGCAGAGATCAATTTATTCATTTCAACACCGTGAAATTAACTGAATATTGAAGTGAGTCGAACATTTATTGGGTAGATCCGATACACCGATTGCCAAAAGCGAGAACTCTTGACCTACTACTGCAATATGTTTTAGTCACTGAACTATTGAGGTATATGTCAAGCTATTTCGATTTGTTTATATATATAGTACCATTTAGTACAGATAATTTATTGGATGGAGGTTCTCGGGACGTCTTTTTAAGATATCTACTGCAGACGAGTTGCTGTAGTAAAATTTTGTCTTATGATTTTTATGAGTTTTTTATGAGTTAAGTATTAGAAAAATAATTATAAGTTTTTGCTTACATTTGTACTAAGTAATTCATAATATTCTGTAAAATTGTAGTTTTCCAAGGAATGCGTAAATCAAACAGACACACATATTTTATGAGGAGCTTTATTGTGTATTGTCAAGTGACTTATCACCGGTAATACTCACTAAAACCCACCCGGATTCTACCATCAGCGGTGATGTGAAGGCCCGAGATCACAACGAGACCTTTCTTCGGATCCCCACACACCGCTACGTCCGCTTCTGACTCAACTCGTGGCGAGAGCCTGACTACTAGTAAGTGTAGTGTCTGTTAGCTTAGAGTGTATTGATTTATATGCCTCCAGGTTTATTTATTTTATATTATATAAAATAATGAAGGTTGTCAGACAGCCTGGTGGTCCACTTGATGGTAGATAGCTACAGTCACCTATTCACAAGGAATACCAAAGGTACTGCTCGGTGGCTGTCGACCATAGTAGGGATACTCCCACCAGACGGGCTGCCCAAATGGTTTCGAAACGCAGGGTACACCTCTGTCACTACTTAAAACTCAACCTTTTTCTATATTTATAATATAAAAACTGAATAATTTAATTAAAGGCATATGGTGTTTTGAGTCTGCCAAACAGGTTTACAGGGATGTAGAAAATAGCATGCGAAACACATCTGGTTCGGTAAAGTAAGACTTTTTACGACTGGTGTCTACCGGAGTTATTTTCCAACATATTTTTTTAAACATTCACGCAGATACAATTACATTTGAGAAATTAAAAAGTAAAAGAGAGCTTTTGTTATTGTATTATATGTTATTTTTTTTTAAATTGAGTCAAGGCAGCGCTTGGCCGCGATCTCACTTGATGTTAAGGTGCAGATGCGGCCGAAGGTGGACCACGCTTACCTAGTAAGTGCCCATTTACCCTAGATTTATCTTTGTAATAATTTATTTTCTCTAACTATTTTCACTGTAATTTACAATTATACATTTTACATGATATAGTAATATTAGGATTTCAATGTTTATTTTTAGTTGTTACGATTTTTTTATTAATATAAAAATGGGAATTTAAAATATCAAAGTATGATTAGTATGCCCGTACGTAATTACGAAAGCACGAAAACGGAGATGCACGCCCGACTGGATTTAAACAAATATCCGATGTCGGAAGACTTTGTGCTGATTAACTCCTAATTCAAATAGGGTAAGTGCGGTTAGTGACACGTATGATGTGTCGGGAGACTACAGATGAACTTTTACTATGGAAATATCTTAATTCATTTGACTTAGATGCACTAGATAAATGTGTATCAATTCTTTTAGATTCCCACCACACGACATTAATTTATGTAATCACATGAAGGAAGGAAGGTAAATTAGGGTAGGTAGAAATAAGATATGATGAGGATAAGAAAAAAGGCTTTGGCATACTCTCAGCGCAAATAAAGAATGTTTCATTACGCCAAACGGATTGCCCAGTTTATGACGACCCAGCCACTTTTAAAATACAATGAAATTGCTTTCATTCTCCAACAATTCGACGCATTCCAACATTCCAACATAAAAAGAAATTCAACGCCTGACAGAAATAGGTACACGAACAATAAAGATTAAATAAATTATTGCTCATACATGTCAGGCGATGATTTTTTTTTTATTTTTCTACGCTTAAGATAAGTCTTAAGCGTTGAAGAAGCGTTTAAGAAGAAGCAAAATGTAGTATTGCATAAACGTTAATGAGGGCCATACAATAAAAGTAAAACTAACGACCTGAAACGAGTGGTACAATGGAGAGCAATCGCAAATGAAAAAACTGTTGTAACAAGATTTCTTGGGTAAGAAATTAATTAAATTCTTACTTGTGTTAAGCTATTGTTCCCCTAATGGAAATAACTGTAAGAAATATTTCTGAAACGCCAATTATTTACAAACTATATAATAAAACTGACTCGAATCCTCTTAGCAGATTTCCTAACAAGCTGGCCGCATTATTTTATTGTATAGAGCATCGCTAATTTGCTGAAACAAATCGAGTTCTTCCCATATTAATACAAAGATTATTCCTATTGCCTATCAAAATATATATATTTGAATTCGCACCCTCGTCTCTCTAGACAAAATAGGGGTTTGACAGGTAAATCTGAACTGAATACTAATGCGATGGTGCCGAATTGGTTTATAACGTTCCAGGTCAGCTGAAAATGGATGTGTGGTCTAACTGCTAACGAGGGGCAGCCTCGTTTTGCATTACTGTATACCACAAACAAGGAAACACAAATAGTGACAAAATGCCATTGATTGAATCCGTACCCTACATCAACAAAATCAAAACAAAAAGAATCATTTTCAACAGAATAGTTATTGTGTGAGTAATATTGTGAATTGTTTCTATAATCAACTTACCCGTGCCGATATTTTTTATGCAAATTTTGTGTGTACAACAGAATGATTTCTACTATTGTTCTGTATAAATCCTAAAAAATCCACTATTTCGCTGTTTTTGTTATTTAAATTCTACAACACAATATGTTAGTTACCAAGCACACAAAGAAATATACGTATTGATTGTTATTGTGACTTGGATTCTGGTCTGGTCACCTCAACGTAAATATTAGCATACAAAAATGCTTTATAAAATAAATCAAAATAAATAGCTTTATAAAACTATTATTTAAAAATAAATGGCTACCGATTGGCGACAGTTAAATTATTTCATTATATGTTAAAACTATAAAGCTATACCTAATAACTTGAATTAATTTTAATATTTTATACCTTAAAAATATTTTGGGCTTCCACTCACTTTATGCTCAACTGTACTTAAAACCAAAATCTGTAAGTAAACAGTAAAAGCACTTAGTATTCATATGCAATTAAATTTGAAGAACCCGTTTTTAGAGTAATTAAGGGTTAACTTTCTCTTGACTCAAGGTTCTCTGGATAAACTATTAATTTGTTGCAGGATCAAATTGCCGGTTCGTCAATGTTTTCCTGCCGTATGTTCTTTGCAAGCACACGGTACAACAAAACAAAATACTTAACTCTGGGACCTCTCCGACTATCCGTCTTGTGACTACATCCGTTTTCTTTATTTCAAGAGTTAAACGCAATAAAAAACTAATATAAGCAAAGACAGGCAGACATTGTTTGTCCTTCAATGATGCGGAAGGCGACCCGTTTATACGTTTTCTCTGGGCAAGCAGGCAGCTGCGTTCCGTTTTTTATTTTCTTTACTCAAATTTAATTCCATGAATGTGTAATTCGTGGAAATTAAACAGTGCTGTTTTATAGGATTTTAATCAAAATTGAGTGCATCTTTTCAGTGTACTTTTTCATACTTTTACTTTTATTATTTAGTTAGGAAACGTAGTTTTATGTATAAAGAGGGCTTTCTTTGTGTTAAAACATTTTATTAAGAATTCTATTATTTTTATGATCTCATACTTAAGTAGGTACATTTGAATCGAGTAATACAATAAATGTCGAATGAAAACGACGAGACTCAAATAATTACAAAAGTTATATTCTCCATCTTAATGCTAAAAAAGGTAGTATTATAATAACTACTGAAAATTTCAACTATTAACAAATTTTAACCAAAATTAACTAGTACACAGGTACATTGCAAAACTGTCTCAAAAGCTTCTCTGCAGCTTATATCGGTAGATGTAGATATAATTTTATTGCCTATTTTAGTTATCTTCTCGAAATGTTCATCGCTGATTTAAAAGCTCTTTATATATCTGTGTAAACTATTATAACTGTTGTAAGGAATGTAATTTGTCATTTAATTTATTTCAAAGATGACAAAATTAATGACATCCTTAGTTTCTTTCGAGGTTTCTTCTCAGAATTGTTAACATTTTAACTATTTTTTTTGAAACCTGTTAAAAATAATGTGACGACTTTAAATGTTATTGGTAAATCTGTTTTTTGAAGGTTTTGAAGCAATAATTAACAGCAGTGAAACAGTAATTTCACTGTTAATTTATTTGACGACACGTTTGGTCTAGTGGCTAGTAACCCCTAGCTGTTAACCAACGGTCGCGGGTTCGAATCCCGCTAGGGGCAAAGGTTTATGCGTTAACATTTTACCTTTGTACCTGAGTCATGGATGTTTTGTATTTATAATATGTATGTATTTACAAAAAAAAGTTTTCTATGTAGTATAATCAACTGTCTGGTATCCATAATACAAGCATTAGTTGCTTACTGTGGAACTAGATGGTGCTGTGTGGAATGTGTGAAGATATTTATTTATTTATTTTATTTTATTTTATTTTATTTTATTATTTATTTATGAACCAAAAACAATTTATAACAATACTAACTGACCTGGCAAACTTCGTGCCGCCCCGTTCCATAGAAAATGCTGAAGAAAATTAATTTTATTTAGAATTGTTTTCGTGAATATTTCAGATGATTTAATAGTTGCTCTGCTAGGGTTTAAATGTTATATTTAAATGTAGGTAATTTATACTCGACGCAAAAAGATGTAAAAAATGCTCTACTATCCGTGCGAAGCCAGGGCGGGTCAGGCCGCAATATAAAACTCAAATTGAGAGGTTGGATAGAGTGTTTAACTTGTATCAGAAAGATCAACTGTTTTTATACAAGATTATGAATCATTATATTGATTCACCATTCCTATTAAGCAATATTGGATTGAGTTGCCCTCGAATAAATTCACGCCTTAAGTGTTCGTTATACATTCCGTTCTGCAAAAAGAATTATACAAGCAATACCTTTTGCATCGCTCCTGTAATTTTTATAATGAACACTTGCTAGATCTGGATATTTTCAGTTGTCCTATAGGAGCCTATAAACGAAGCCTTAAACAAGCTCTCGAAAATATAGTTGAGTAGTCTCCTTTTTGTTACGGCCTCCTTGTTGTTATTTGTTAACTGGTTTATTTATTTGTTTTTCTCTTTCTTTTTTTTTGTGTGATTCTTACCTTTTTGTATGTTTTCTCCCAGCTCCAATATTCTATAGTGACTTGTAATTTAAAACGTAATTTAGTGGAAACTTTGCTGATTTAGGTATGTTTTTCTTATATGTATGTATAATGTGTAGCGAGATATTGTATGTTTCCCTAATATAAATAAAATAAAGTAAAATAGTAAATAATAATAGTGGTTTATATTATGTAATAAAAATATTACAATTTTGCAGTACAAATGCTGCACTTTGCAAATGTCGAGTCAAACGTCGATTTACAAGCGAAAAAGAGGACTAGTTAGAGGACTCTCGTTTCAAATATGGTTTGCTAGCCGAATTTATGTAAGTCATGTCTGGTCGTTATCTATATAGTTAGGTACGAGTAAGTACCTACTACTTGGAAACCTTCCGATCTTCAGTTCGCAATTTTAACCTCCTGGGTACGATAAGTGCGCGCAAAACTCCGCCGAAACCTTAGTGATAAATAACCGGGAGGTACGTAAATCATATCACTGCTTTGATTAGTCAATTACGTTAAAACATTAAATTTATCATGTATCCTTCCAAATTTAAAATATTACCAACGTAACAATGTTAACGACCCGACACCAGCTTCGCATGGAGTTGAAATTTTCAAAATGCTTACGTTACAAAATAGACTTAGCAGTTTTGGCTATTTGTAGAACAAGTATAAACTAAACAAATAGAATCTGTTTTTCTTTTGATGCATTTTACGATTCTTTTAATCTTAAGACTGCCTAACATTAACTAGATTTCCATCGTATGAAATATGTTCTGCAAATACTTGATATTAGATAAATTATTTCCGTGTATCTACTTATTCTTTTATTTTTAATAATAAATAAATTTAATTATGATGATTCAATTCGATTCGATATAATTATCAGCTAAATAGAAGTAACTATACTTACTATATAAACCTAGCGACCCATCCCCGGCTTCACTGATGTAATAGTTTCTCGATTTTAACCTTCCTCGTTATCGCTCTTTCTATTAGTGAAATCAAAATCCGTTGGGCGGTTTAGTTAATGGAATGGAGAAACGGACATAGGCGGACAGACTTATTTTATAATATTTATATATATAAATGGATTAATCAAATATTTATTTTACATCTTATTTTTATTGAATTAAACTACTTTAATGTGGATAAACTACTTAAACACGAGTAGGTACTTATATTTTAAATTCAAGTATAATTTTGGTTTAACATGAGTGCGAAATATCACAAATAATACAATGAACTTTTAACCGGAGTCTGTCGATTGAATGCGACCTTTACCTAAACGCTAGCAATATGCAAGCGCTCTCACGCATCGTCAGATTGTATCGGTCTGACGGTTTCGATCAATCAAGACTATTGTGACAATCGATGACCTGCAATTTAAACCAAGGGACTACGGTCGCCACCAATTTATTTGTGTTCCACGTATGAGAGAGCCTCGGCCGCACTCCGCACTGGTAACTATTCTGAACTGAGCACCGCTTCCATACTTACACCTCGTGCAGAGATTTATTACTTTGTTGCAGCCACGAGGAATTTTTCATTTAAAAAATTTGAAAATGTAATTTGAAATGCATTTCTGGATGCAAGCAAAAGCAACAGTATCAAGTAAAATAACGTCCTTTGACAAAATTAACTTTGAACTCAAAATGCTAGTGCCTGGCTGGAGTATTGCGGACGGAATCCGTTTGCCGTTCGAAATCAGGTTGAAAGGCACAAAATAGTTCTCAACATCTTGAGGTTCTCTTCGAAATACAACGACAAAGCTACATCACGTAGTTACGATTTAAAAAAAGACGTTCAGAACTCACTGTAATTGTAATTGCTTTAGCATAATTCAGTATAGTTTTGGTCTCATTTTTCTTCTTGCTTCATCGAACTAAATTGTAACTTTAATTAATAATTCTTACATACCTAGTTATAATTTGAAATCGCTTTATGCGTCTGTCTGACACTGTCTATCCTTAATCGGGCAATGGTTTTCAACATTAATTATATATATTTTCACTGAAGATTTTTGTAAATAAATCGCGTCATACTGTCACAAAGACAAATACAAATGTACTAGTCGTCAAAGATTTATTAAATGTTACCATGAACTTGACTGCTTTGGACTTGACGGACTCGTTTTGTAAAACCCAAAGAAAAATTGCGGACTTGACTTGACTGACTAGTCTCGGGATATGCTACTTTTGGTTTTAGTTTGAATATTGCCTTTTTTTTATTTTAAAAAAGGCTATTTTAAATTGCTATTCTTACAAATGACACTGGCAATATCACCGGAGAAGATCTGATGGAGCCAAGACATTAAAAGAGAAGGAGAAGCAGAAGTAAATGTTACCAACAAATATGTAATAAGAGATTGTCTGAAAAGACTGAATTAACGTCTAACTTCAAGCAGTATCTGCGGCCAATAGTTGGAATAAAAATCTTACAAGAATATCTGATGGAGTGAGAAATATGCGCTTACGTCGAGCGATAAAAAGTTTATCATTGGCTTAATTACTGACGGGGATCGGATTTCGTAAGGTACTTTGGGTACCGTGTGAGGTCCTTACAGTTTTTGCTTCGGTTATACAGCGGCGAGGTGCTTAGCGGCATTCCCACAGGCATTCGAGAAATCGTTTCTCACGACCCTCCTCCACAAATTAAAAGAACTCGCCTTTATATTGTTCGTAATTTAATACTCACTTTTTTATAATAAATATGTCGCGTACACGACACAATTTCATATAGGCTTCTATTTAAAACATTCGCAAAGACAATAAATAAGAATAACAAGAACAGAATAAATCTGTTTATTTCTTTTTTGTTGTTCGGATATTCTTTACAAAAAAAAACTCTGAAATAGCAGAGAGCACTTTATATACGTTCCACTACTGATTGAACTTTAAAACTTTTGTAAGTAATAATTTCGTAGAGTTTTTTATGAGAGAAATGTCAAAGAATTACGTCAGCATAAAGATTTAAAAGAAATAAATGAAAAACGTAAAATTCTTCGACGTGTTATTAAGATTTAGTTCATAAACATTTGTAATCCAATAGTTCAACAGATTTTTTTAGCTAATTACTTAATGGATGATTGTTAGTATCTACCATACATGTATAAAGAGTTAAATGAAAGTTTTTGACATTCGACAAGGCTCAATTATTTCGAAACTAATACGAATTTGGAATAGCAGTGCACACTTGACTGCAGAGGATGCCACAACATAAAGGAAGTATAGCCGCCCAATCAACCGACTAATACGAAGATATGCCTTTGCAAATTACTGAACAGAAATTTAACTCGCTTCCTACCCGTGAAAGTCTTACGAACTGTGTAGGAGGGTAAGTGTACCTATATTATTTAACGAACAACTCACTTTCCAAGTAGTATGATGATGTTAAAGTATGTACTTTAACATAGGAAATTTATACCTAACGCGCTACAGTGAACTGTTAATTTAGAATATGAAGGATTAGAGTTACAAATTATTATAACAGCCGTGGAAAACTTAGTTTCTAGTGTAAGTTCGCTATACTTGTTACGCTCGACAAGTGCCTTTAGTAACATGTGCCGGAGAAAATATAATACTGACTGAGTATTTTGTTTTCATCTACACATTAGACGGTCTTAATATATTAATAGTATCTTCCTCTATTAATATCGATAACAACTAAAGCCTATACCTTATTTGGACAAATCTTTAGTAAGAGTATAACCTTTTATATGTTAGCAATAATGATGACTTATTAATGTTAATATAACCAAGATAATACAAGAGCGAGCCAATCATGGCCTCTTTAAAGAAAAATATAGTAATATGAAAATAACACATAGAAAATCAATTAGAGAGGTTCATAAAACGACTTAATTGGATAAAATAAAACACAAAACTCAATTATGGTTTTTGCAAAATAAAAGGTGGACAAATAGACAAACAAGAGTAGGTAACACAATTTTTAGCAAGAGAAAAAAATATAAAGGCGCCTCAGAAAAGAGATCATAATAGACAAAACGTTTTGGATGCAAATCACTCAAAAAAGAGACATTTGGATTGTCTTGGTGGAGACCTACTCTACACTCATTATAACTTTTGTATTATTTTGCTATACCTTTTTTGTATTTAACATTATTTATTAATTAGCATAATGGCATAATAATAATCCATCTGCAACAAAGATAACAAAAACGAAATACAGGAAAGAGAGTAAATAATAAAAGCTTATTAAGGTGTGTAGGAATACTCATTTAATTTCGAAGCTCTGCAGCGGAAGATCGTATATTGCCGCACTTAGTTCCATTTACTATGAGTCTTGTTAATTTTTTCTCTTGTGAGCGTAAGAAACTGTTTGGGATTAAATAGTTTCTTGGTTCCAAAGCAGCTGTCTCTATTTATATAATACAGCTTCTTAATTAAAGGCAATGTTTATTCTCTTTGATATAACTCTCTTTGATGTTCATGTAATATCGCCTTTAATACGACAAACCAGTCTGTGGTCGTCTTTTACTTAAATCAAACACTCGCTAGTTTACAGAACCCTCTAACCAAGCTCTAACCTAATAACCTAGTATTAGAAGTTTTAATAATTTTATTTAATTTATGATTTTATTCTATAATACTTACGTGATTTATTTAGATTAGGATAAAACCTCTCAAAAAATTTAAATTACTAACTACGTACACATGCTTATATATTTTTGAAATTTGTATAAGTGTAAATATACACGGTCAACTTTTCAGATAAAAGACGTGCATAGTTTTTTATTTATTTGCAACTCTGTGAAATGGCCCAAAAACGATGTGGAATCCACTTAAGAGTTATCTACCAGGATTAAATTAGTTTATCGAAACTCCACCGCCACAAAGGGCTAATTTACATGCGCCCCTGTCGACAAATTGTTCGTTAGTGAATGAACTCCCTCTTACTTTTCATAAAGGAAATCGACTTCATAGGTATTTACTTTTAACATAGTGATCTATCTCTCAACGTCGGATTTCAATTTCAGTTCAGCTAATGAAAACATTATGATAGAGTAGTAAAATATTAATAATAAAGAATTCAGTTCTATCCCGACTTACGCCACCGGTTTATATGTGGAGTTCATAGCGTCGATAGTGGAAAAAAAAATCCCCTATCTACGGTTCATAGGCATTATACGAAAAAGGTATTGTATGGATAGGTTGAAACTTTGGAACAATTTCTCCTCTGAGGTGTTTCCTAACTAAAATGTGGGCTTCTTCAACAATACAAACAAATTCTTACATGATCGCGGTACCATCAAGAGGAATGTCTGCTTGGATGTCTTTAATTGAAAAGAATCATGACAAAAATCTTATTTTCTAACAGTATCAAGCCAAATTTAGCATAAAGTTAGCAAACCAACCAATTTATTTTGTGTTAGGTAGGTATGTCACGTTGTTATGTTGAAGTCGTCAGACAGGCAGACGATTCACTCGATGGTTACGTTCTATTAACACAAACAACGTCACAGGAGCTGCAAGTGCGCTGCCGCACTTGATCGGGATTAAAGATCGGGATTTGGAAATTGGCTCTACTATCCCTCACTTACTTTAAGGGATGCCAGACTCCATTTCCTTATGCCTTATCTCTGCCTTACCCTTAACCCTACTATAGCCTGCAGCGCACTTGCTGCAAGTGTGTAGGCGACGGTAGCCACCTACCATCAAGACGTGGACCGATAGTCTGTCTACAGATCTTAATATAATAAAAAATCTTACTAATCGAATAACTTAATCGATAAGTTCCCTGTTATTAGTATTTTATCAATGAATTATAATTAATATAAAATGTTGAGTTCATAAGTCAACAGTGAGCTTTCAAGTGCTAAAGTAAGAAAGGCGTTCGGTTGTACTTGAGTTTTAAGCATTTGTGAATAATGAAGGAGCTGGCGAGGGACAAGGGTCGATTGTTTACAAATTCAGGATCCCTTTTATTTTGCGCTCTCCCTTTATATATACTTTCATAAGAACACTCTTATATATATTTTTAAAAATAAATTAATACTATTTCATTTTTATTTATTTATCATAATTATATTCTTAGTTAAACTATATTCAGTTAAGAAACTAAGGAATAAATAGATAAATCTAGGAATTTTCTAAACTGGAATACTTAGTTGCTATTTGCTATGTATGTGCCCTTTTATTGTAACATACATTACATAGTATATCTACTCTATCAAGACAGGCTCCTGGCTACAGACTTGTCTAGATCGTTTCTCGAATTAAGCTACAAAAGAATCGATTTTGTTGTGTCAACAATTATCGAGGCTATTTACCTGATGTGCTGACAAAAGAAAAAATGGCTCGTTTCATATCTATATATATAAAAATGTTGTGTTGGTTTGTGTATTACTCAAAAACTCGAAAACTAGCCGACGGATTGACTTGAAATTTTTACACAATATGCAATATTTATTTTTCTCGTAATAATATAATCTCGATCGCGAAAAAATCGCTAGCTCAGCAACGAGAACCGCTGACACATTTAAAGTGGATGTTATGGCAGCCGAGTTAATAGCAGACTGAGCCACAGCAAAGAGAAGTCTGGTTAAGCTAGTATTGTTATATAAATTAAACATAAATGCTTGCAAAGATTCACTACTAAAGATAAATTTTTATAATGCAAAAAATAATAATAATTAAAGCAAGTATAACGTTGCTTGAAATAAAGGCGATAATATTATCCTATTAACAAGGATTGTGACGTAGTTCACAAGTTTCCAATGTTCCCGTCTACAAAGTAAATTGTGCGATTCATTTTAAATAGCGAAAGTTCTGGAAGCAGTTCTATATTCTAATACATGTTTATATTGTTAATCTAATTTAAAAGTTTCAATGCTTTTGTTTATAATAGACTAGATACTTAGCCCTGACATCGCATATATTAAATTCTTCTGCAAATTACATAAACAAAATAATAAAAACCTTATCAAAATTCGTTGGTTGGTTTAAAATAATTTAGCTGAGAAACAGATAAATAACCGATACAAATAAAAACGAGGTTAGTACATTGTTCTTAAAGTATTTTGTATTTATTACCAAATTTTTATAAACTCCTTTCTTAGCGGATAACTTTATAAAATAAAGCTATTATGTTCCAAATTTCAGCTTTCTTGTCTTAGCAGTTTTTGGCTGTGAGTAGAAAATTAGTCAGAACTAATAATTTTATAAGTAGGTTTAATTAACTAAGTTTAAAAAAAGTACCCATAATACGTCCGATTATGCATGTAACCATCACATTTCATTACCCTTAAATATTCAAAATGACTGGCACATTGACCAGAAAAAAGTAGTGAGAGCCCAACGGTCGACGACGGTTATGATCAGTGAGCGTGGAGACACCACCTGTTATTAACACTCCGCAATTCCGTCTTCAACTTTAAATATACCGGCATAAAACTTAATTTCGTCTGGAACTTATCAACAAACCTCAACGTACACACTATACTTAATAAAAAAATAGAAATCTATATTAAACCCATAGTCATTTCTAATTACAAACTGTAGTTAAAATATCACAAAGGGATGCCAACGATTTAAACAAAAGTTTTATCAACAAAAATTCAGATTAAATTTTATTTCTGCGGTTGGATTATTACTTTACAGCCTCTCTAACTATTTTGTGGGCAATGATAATTTATAAACATGTATAATATTTTATGACTCATGAATACTTTTCGCAACGCAAGCCAAATAATAAGTACATTAAATAATTTTATTATAATTTTTTTTTAGCGTGGATAATTCAGTAGAATTAAAAAAATAATTAAAATTACACACATTTAAACATATAGTGATATAATGTTGGATAATTTTATTAGTGAAATCGGTCCCTTATAAGAAGTGATTTAACACAAAAAGGTCATTTTATCAGGAATCGGCATATACACAAAGGGTTTTTTCTTGATAAAGGCGGAAACGTTGAAAACCTTTATATAATATGAAAGCGCGAGCGGAGTCTTTCGGACCGTGAATCATCGTAAGGGTCCCGATAAATATGAGGGGAAGAAGGGAAAACAATGCTCTCTAGGGATGCCGTACTTGCCTCGGAGATGGACGCGTATTTACATAGGTTATAAAAATGAACGTGAAAAATATTACACATTTATTTAATAATTTAATAGTTGCAGTATAGCAAAAATTTATAAAAAATATCGAACAAACTGTGCAAGATTAACTTCAAAGCTGAGCATTATATACAAATTTAGGAATACAAGCATAAAATATCCTACGAAGTAATATTATAAATGCGAAAGTTTGTGAAGGTATGGATGTATGTTGTTACTCTTTCGCGTAAAAACTACTGAACGGATTATAATGATATTTTGCACACAGATAGTTTATTTAGTTGCCGTGGTGGGTCTACCATCGTCACAGCGATATGTTAGGCGTTATTTAGGTATTAAATTTTTCAATTTTTAACGCAAACGAAGTCGCGGGCACCAGCTAGTTATTTCATAATTGTTTTAAGTAGTGAAATATTACACTCGTTTTAAGAAATCAAAGTTATGTTACATAGTTATATAAATCAAGCACGATATGTTTACATAATTATATAAAGAAGTAAACGTAAAACACACATATATAATATTGATAAGTCATTTTACACATTGAGTAGGACGAGCCGAGATCCTATATTTTCAAATGAATTTGGCGAAGCGTACACACGCGTAACAAATAAACGTTGCATTGGGAAATGTGATAACCTTTTGTACTTCTGAGCTATGCTTATACCTGTGGTCTTTATTTCTGAGAGTCTAAACAGAACCAATACATTACGTTAACCCAATTATTAAACGTTTAATGATTTGATACAAAAAATGCATAGTTATATGGCTTATTTAGGTACCTTATGTACCTCTATTATTATTATTAGTTCGTTATTAGTTAATTTTATTAAAATAAATCTACTGTGTAAACCTTACCGTGTCTCAACAAATTAATTTTGTAAGAAGTATAATGTAAGAAGGCAAATTGATTTAATGAGAAAGTTAATATTAAAAAGTAAAATCTTAATATCAGCGAAGGCTTTGCCTACTTTCGGTAAATTTCATTACATATTGAAGGCTATTTGCCTTTCAATATGCAATCTGCGAGAACGATAAGGGTTCAATGAATATCACTTCGAATCTTTCACGTCTTTCAATACTTTGCATTTCCTTTTTTCCACAAAAAAGGAATCCACCTAAGTAAGATATTTACGTAATTGCTTTTATATTGCACCCTTTTATTACTTAAGGCTTGTGTTTAAGAGGCATCGTACAAATTTTGTAGGGACTATACCTATTCATTCTTTTGCATTTAAAACAATACAACCGTCGTCGATAATAATAACTTATTGGACAATTAAAAAATTATTTACTTTTTAATCCCTAGGCGGTCCAGGCGATGCTCGTTTTTGTAGAATGAAGCTAGATATAGATACAAGGAATACATCGAATTGATCTTTTTTATATAACAACTAGCCTTCTACTTACTTCATATTCTACTCCTTCATAAAATTCTACTTACTTCTTTTGTAATCTTTGCCAGATGAGAGCGTAGTTCCGCCATGCCAGCTCTCACTTGCTGTGATTCGTACTTGAGACGCCCAACTTCGTTGTCCAGCTTGTCCAAGCGTGTTTCTTGTGTGCGAGCCAGCTGGACTAGATCCGAAGTTTCCATCAACGCTTTTTTCAGCTATAAACAAAATTTCCCTATTAAATTGAATCCCATTTGGCTGTAGGATATAGGTTGACAATGATGAAAATATATAAATGTGTTTTGTGGAATAAGTAGATTCAGAAGGTGTCTGCAAACCCGAGGTATATTATAACTTGTTATAGTTACTTTTGTGTAATTATCACCTAAAATCGATTTGATTGTAACTCTTTATCATTATTAGAGTTGTGGCGACCTCCTTTAAGTTACCTATTTGGAACTTACGTTTTAGTTTCCGTGTCATTCTTTCAAATGAAGAAGCACGGAAATGAGAGAGAGTCGGCCTTCAACTCTGCTACAGAAAGCACGCGCTTTCTCGCCACTCATCACCACAAACGCCCATCGTGCGTAATGTAAAAACGCCCATTCGTGCGTTTCATCAAATGTTCAAATGTATATAATAAATGTGTGTAAATATGTAAATAATTAATGTGGAGTTCATTTTCATCCCACAGAGTTATCAATCTTAATCAATCTTCTAACTCTAATTCATTGTGATTGATAATATATATTTTTTATTTGGTAAAATAAACAATTACACCATACATAGTAAATTTGAAAAAGAGAAACATACATAAATAAAGGTAACAGTGCAATCATCGACATATTCCACGAATTGCTAAACTAATTTTATACAGAGAAAACTATACATATTTATAAACAAAAATACACAAAAATTCAAAAACAAAGAATAAAACTAAAACAACAACAATATTCATTAAATACTATAAAAGACACTGAATTGTTTTCAAAGACTTTCAAATGGGAAAAAAATAATTCGGGTGAATCTTGCGGGCGAATGGGACCAAAATCAATCTTTCTCACTTACTCTAAGAACATTACAAGATAGAAAATCTCAAACTAAGCTCTCAAGTCTCGCTGGTTAACAATTAAAGACAATTTCATGCAACCCCAAGGAAATTCAAGGAATGAATAACAGATAGGTCCGCCATGGATTTCATCTCTTGATGGTAATTTCTAATTTCAAATTTTTCCTAAACGACCTCTGTATTAAAATAAAGTATTTTTATAAGGTGTATAAAACAAAAAAAAGAAATCGGTCGAGCTATTTTTGAGTTCCTACCAGACTCAATTGATTGCATCGCGATTGATTTTTATATAATTACCTATACAAAGAAAAAAAAGTTGAACAAATTAAGTATTTCGGTAATTCTATATGAAAACTATTCTTATTTGTAAAACTATTCATATTAATGAAAATAATTTCAATCAAATATTTCCTTGAACCAACTTTGTATTAACTCACCAATCACATCTCCATTTATGATTTTATCTTCTTGCAGAGGGAACAAAGTATGTACATATATACATGTAATACATCAATAAAGCGTGCCTTTGCTGAATGAGTAAACCATGTGTACAAAGAAAATCCAGAAGCACTTGTAAGATTAAATTTTGTCGGCCATTTTGAAAGTGCGAATACTCTTAGCCTTGCGGCTGTATATCTACTTACATTAAGTAGATATACATAAATATTAAACAAATATGTAGGTATAATGGAAAAAAGAGATGATAGACTAGTCGGTAGCTCAGCTACAGACATGAGAGAAGCAATTTCCAATCCCTGGTTGACTTATTCGATTTGCAATCTACGAAGGCTTGTGAATTCTGTCAATAAGTAAAATTTGCCTAAAGTGTGGCCCACGCTTATAATGAGAAGAGGTTTAAGTCAGAAATGTAACGTAGAATGTAAGTATCCGACAGAGACGTATATTATAGGCATATACAAATACATACGAGCTATAATATATTACTTTTATATTTCTTAAGTGTTGAAAAACACATCTTACGAGTAAGTGTTAAAACCCTTAAAAACTCCTTGAGTCTGTGAACATTGTTTACGTTATAAGTAATTTAACATAGAAACACATGGAAAAAAATAGAAATGTTTTCAAAACAAGATCCAAGATTTAATTAAAATAGCAAATAAATATCCATAGACAATTTAAAAATATATTTCGATATAATAAATTCTTCATCATAGGATTCACAGAGTTTTTATCCACATTCTACACCTTTCAAGTTGTAACTTGTAATAATTTTCTAATAAGTTATACCTAATACATTTAATAAATGTCTGTAAATTAATAATACTCTGTCTTCGTTAAAAATGTTTAATTATTGAGCTTGTATAACTGTTATAACACAAGTCGATAGTCGCGGCATAGCCTTAAAATTGAACAGTATACAAGAACAGAATCAAAGTATAACAACGTCAGCGTTTACGTCTATATACATTTTAAAATAAAAGTCATATATACTTAGATTATTCCAACATATTTTTATAAGAATTTCTTTAACAAACCTCATTACGTATGTTGTGGAGTTGTCGAAGCAAAACCGAATTATTGAAATTTTCTCTCAGTTCACGCATTTCAACACGAAGTTCATTCATAGACGTCTTGGCCCATTGCAATGTAGTTTCTGCATTCCTCTCACGATTCCCACCAGAGTGAGTGTTTGAAGATAGCCTGCAAGAAAAGAATGTTTATTCACAAAAATTACAACAAATGTACAAACATTGAAGAATTCCTTGTTTGATATCAACTCCTTAGTTAAAAAACAAATCATCTTGTGAAATCGCTCCGTGTAATGAAGTTTTCTGTATAATTACTCAGCCTCATGAAATTAAACAGAAAAAGACATTAACGATAATAAAGCAAAACCAGAACTCTTTCTAACCGTTATTATCCACGATTAAAATTTGTGGCGCAATATCTTTTCATCTTTTGTTTTTGTTTGCGACAACCGTGCTTCCGAGTGGGTAATATAAAATTATTTCAAAGGAAATGACATTTTTCATAGATATAATCCTTTTAGTATTGATATGGTGATCTGAATCAGCATACTTAATAAATGTCTATTTTTTATGATAATATTACACGCTAGTTAAGTTCGGTGGCAGCAGAGGATAGGCTTTGAGATTGAGATGAGGATAGGCTAATGGGCTCCCTTACCGAAACACAACAACATACGAGTAATTGCTGTTATTTCACGCTTGTCTTCTGTAATCTAAATTTATTCCAATAAACTATCAATGCAAAATATAACTCAATATTTTTCTTTTTTTTTTAATCAATATTTTAGATCCATCAGATCTTCACTGATTTTCTATGATTTTGCCAATGTAAATTGTAAAAATATATATAAAACGCAAAATTTAAATCAAAATCAAAAGTAGCAGATCCCGATTTGAATTACATATAAATAATGTACAACAACGTTAACAAGGCGTAGGCAACCGTCACCCCTTATACAAGACGTAGTCTAAGTTGGTTTATTGATTTTGTGAAAATCAATTGCTACATTCAGCAGCACTAATTGTTTATTCAATGTCAATTTGTTGAAAATTACGAACTAGTATGCGTGAATAAGTTACGATCGCGAAGTGATATTCAAATAGGCAAATGCCTAAAAACACATTTTATTAAACATCTACAAGTTTCTACTCGATCACTCACACCCACACCAATTGACGTGATCAATATTAAATTATTATTTAATGTATATTTAATTATGGATATTTCCCGAGCCTATACCTTTACTTGAGCCTATTTCCCTTGCTTGTGAATTACACTATTCGATTAACATTCTTGAGACGATTGGTACATAGTATTAATAATATAAGTAAATAATATCTAGTATCTATATATACTAAAATTATAAAGAGAGAAAATTTGTATTTTTGTATGTTTGTAATGAATAAACTCAAAACTACTGGACCTATTTTAAAAATTCTTTCATTTATAGAAAGATATATTATCAGCGAGTAACATGGGCTATATTTATATGTGGAAAAGGGATGGTAAGTATAAAAAAACACCCTGAGACCGCGTGGTTCGACTGCTTCGTCCGAATTATCGAACGACGCCGAATTTTTTTTCCTGTTGAAAAATATAATTAAATAACTCTTAAACAAATTCACTCCAGTAATCAAAGATGCCTATCATTTGTTATGATCTGCGCAAAAAGTATTTGCGAAGGCTAAGAGCTGTTCAGATAAAATATAATAAATCTACTTAATAATCCTTTATTACATTGTGTTTTAAATTACTTTGTTCCTGCCTTTGTTGCAGTGGATTATGAACGTGGACAATTCCAACAATTATTCTTATATATTTTATACTTTACTTTTGTTCGTACTTTTGTTATAGAAATAGCAAAATGTATAAGATACCTACATAGAATGGTAAACGAAAGACGACTTTAACGACAACAGGTATCAAAAAATATGGGATAATAGATATAATACCAAATAAATATAATAAATAGCAAGTATGGGATACATGTGTATTTTAGTTATTAGTAGTTAAATAGGGATTTAATTAATTTAATTTAATTTAATTTAATAGTTAAATAAGGATACCTTTGGAAAAAAATAGGGTGTGTCTGTGTCGTTTTTTTTTTTACGAGTAATAATTTTTTGAGCGTATTATATGCATATCTAAAGAATTTGTGTTATACCAATTTTACAAAAATATTCTTTTATCCTTTAGCTATCGAGTGGTATAATTAAATTTTGAAATTAGACGATAGATATGTAGCCACAGAATCAAACTGTAATCCCCGATTTTGTTATCATCACACATTTATGAATTGCTTCCCACTATGGAAAATCGTATTAATATCAAAAATGTATAAAAATTACAGTATATACATGCCAACAACATTCTACCCTAATTCTTGTTATTCTACCCTTATTCTACCCGAGCGGCCATTTTGTTTTATTAATATGGAGTACAATATAATTTACATAAATGAAATTGTTATTTTTTGAGCGAAATCCCTCCGCTTCAAATAGGCCGGTTTAAATAATCACACATGAAATCCCAGTTCATAGCTGTCAAATAAAAACAAATTTAAGCATATCTGAAACATTTGAGTAATTAAGTATATAAAAGCCCCAAAGTAAAAAGTAACATATGGCGCGAAGTGTTTGCCCTCTGGTCGAAATTGGAAAATAATTAATTTGAAAGTAGGTAGAAATAAATCTAAGAGTTTCCAAAAAAATAATGGTAATATTAATAGCAATTAAAAAAAAAAGAAATTCGGTTGGCAGACAGAAATAAAAGTCACTGAAATGTATTAATTATATTCTCTAATAGTGTTAAAAATAAACAAGTACCTAAGTAATACCTAAGTAGTCTAGACCTAAGTAGTCTTGAATCACGAGCGTAGCGAGTGTTTCTAATATAGACTACTGAGCGAAGTGAGTGAGCGAAGAGAGGTGAAAAACATACAAATTTTCACCTCAACAGCGAGAAAAGCGTTACTAGATCATCTTTAGGTAAGAAAATCAATTAAGAAAATTTTAAATAATGCATTTATTATAGCTAACATTCATATAGCCAAAATCACATAAATTATAACTAAATTAACAAAAATATTAACAGAACCAGTGAATTAAATCTCCGTGAAAATTGCGTCATAAAATTGGTGTCGTATTATCGTCACAATAATTTCTACTCAGTTCTTATATTATTGTGATATTAAAAATTAATATAATTAGCAATCAAAGATTAATACAGAGCGTGACGCAGGATGCAGTGTTACGGTACGTCGCGTGGTCACTAGCGTGTCTCCTGGCTTGTACTGGCCTCTGCTTTTTACTCTTCCGGTTCCGTTTAATAGCTCATACACTGTGTTACGATCATATACATAACATAATTTAGACTCAAACGCAATTAATACTATATTTAAAATCGAGTTATATTAGAATTGGCTTGTGTTCCAGTCAGTTCTAAAGCCAGACCGACTTTTACACAAAAAATTCTTCGATATGATGCAAGAGATAATACTCATCGATTATGATTACCACAGTAACCTAACATTTTTCAGTATAAAAAGTATCTGCATGCCAAAGTTCTAAAATTGTGACATATCTATACTTAATACAAAACATATACAAAACCGCCTCAGCTTATTTCTCCCATGTGATCATTATAGAAGGATTTACTCAATTTATTAAAAGGTGTTAAGAAAAATTGAATTACTATAATTCTTGTTAGACGAAATTGTGATTTTAAGGTGTTTTGCAGGTACTAAAGTCGCGTACAAAAATAATTGTAAAATATTACGATATCAGGATTGGTTTCAGATTAGGTAGGTTGATAAGTACACATTTAACATCATACTTATGTAAATAAAACATTATCTATATTACATTTCGTGTTTGCACGGCGACGACTGACTTACACTATCTTTATGATAATCGACAGGTGGTAGTGTTCTGATTGAGACAATCTCTATTTCCAAATAGAAGTTTTTAAAAATATCGCTGACCCTAATAAATTATGGTAGGTATCTCATTTTTTGGATGGCTATAATGATTTACTTGAGAACATTAAAATTCATTGATATCTTATGGCGTTATTTATTTTATTTTATCAATATTTTATTCAGTCCTCACAATAAAAGTAACTTAGTATACTTGAATAAGTTTTCCATTTATTGAATACAGTCCTCTCACTTGAATTAACTCTGAAAAGATACTTCGCATAACATCATCTTATGATGACACGTCATGGTCCATTCATTGGAATATCTTTTCAGTGAAAAAAGTATTCATTTCACGTCTTGCGGGCATATAGAAAGTTCGCAACAAAATATTACTCGTGTGTCCTTTTTTATTAAACTTTAATTCACGTGTTAATAAAAGCCGTGTACAATAAAAGCCCCGTAAATTTGTTACCATTAGGTATATATAATTTTTAATCAAAAACAATATGTAGGTATTGTAAATATTCAGTATGCAGATGACGGATTGCCACAACGTTTTATTAGCGAAAAAAGATGTCAACGATTTTCAAGTTTAAAAACTATAAACTATTATATAGTTAATATATAAACTCATCATTATCTCAGCCGTAGAACGTCCACTACTGGATATGCCTCACCCATAGTTTTCTCCTTGACAGAAAACTAATTACGTAAGCTATAATTAAAAAGTATAAACTAACCCTCGACTTCCTATTGAGCCCAAACACGCTATATCTGCTGTAAGTTGCTGAGGAGTTGGGTATCGCGCAGACTACTTGATGCTGCCGAATCAGGTCAAGTAAGCATGTCATGGAAATACCACTGTAGTACAGTATACCAAATTACAGTATACCAAGTATACATAAAACGAGCTTGTGGAAGTTAGTGAGATCCCTTCGTCTACTAGTAAATGGGCTGATGATCTTCAGACGCTTATTTGAAGATCATCATCCCACGGCGATGTTAAAAATAATAATGATTGTTTTAAACAACTTAATATATTTACATCTCACATACAAAAACTGTGAATTAAGTCAAAAAGCTAAAAATCCAATTAATCATAGTATCAATCACTATTGTAAGACATATTATTTGCGATTATTCTTTTAACACTAAATATTACTAAATAAAATTTACCTGTTAAAGTTAAGATCGAAATTTATCGAATATTCAAAGGAACAAAAAATTTCATACTTATTGAAGTGATTGTAGATAGACAACTTTTATGATAGCCATAATCTCACAATAAGGGGCGCGGTAACGGTAGCATTATTAAAATTAACCATTTGGGGAGAAAGCAGAATTGCTTTTTTGGGTAATTGTGAATTATATTTTATTAGCATTTGGCAAATGAAACGATTCTTTTTGTAGCCTTATAAATATTATGTTTTACGAGATTATATCAGTTTCTTTTATACATTTTCTAACTTACAGAATGCACAAATACACACCGGGCGTTATAATTTAAAAAAATTCATTATAAGCAGCAGATGTAGTTATTTTGAATGCGCCATGTGCAAGCCAGCAGCGCCTGCGCCCGAAGGCATTAGAAAAAATACACGTGCCCAATTTTTGGCCTTATGGATAATAATGTTAAAAAAAAAACAGATCAAACCCGGTCGACGTGCAAACGAATATAGACCTTAGAACTACATAATTTTAATACTTCGTTTCATTTGGAATTCTTTAGAAACTGACAACAATCGGATCGTTTTGGACAAAGCAGCAGCGCAGCGGTTACTAAAATAGCACCTGCCGTTTGGTTTTTAATAGAAAACGGAGTTTATACAGTGATCTTATAATGAATCTTTTTCCGAAAACGCTAATAATTTATATAAGTATTGTATAAATTCTACATGTACATGTTACATGTATAACATGTATAACATGTTAATGTATGTTAAACCCTGTAGGCATTGGTCAAATCCAAATTTCATGTGTTTAATACTTTGATAAATAAATTTATCAAAGTTTTCCACTAAAAATCTAAGAAATCACAAGACCCAAATATAGTTTTCATTCATCCTTTCTCTATAACTCTATTTTGTTTGTCCGGGTTAATCTCTTAAAGTGGCTTTATAGATTTGTTCGCACATGGAGAAATATTCATATATAGAGTACCTACTATTTAAATGTCGTTTTCTTAAATAATAATCTTTTAACTGTGCGCTAATTCACAAATAGAAGTAGAACTTTTAATTAGATACAAGGTTAATAAAATAAATGACCAACAGTCGATGAAATAAATCTTGTCAGTATGTGTCTTGTCAGCAGTATCTCTAAATAGAGAATAATAGTTCGTACGGGCTGTAGGGAAATGGAAATGGGCTTTGGATACCTTACTATTTTTCTAAATCACAACAGTTAATTCGTGGTGTTATTATATATAGGGGTTATTATTTAAGCCTTACTAATTACTATTCAGACACCTAAATTTAACTTTAAATTTAATTAAATGTAAAATCAAATGTAATTCATGAAATAAACCGTTTAATTTTACGTGGTCTTTTTGCACACCCTGTAGCTATTATAGGTACGTAAAAAAGGCACACGCCCTATTCGTCGTCAGTTCCCGGATGTGAGCTCGTAGCACATTACTTCCGGTTGAGATATAAATAAACATACTATATAAATGCCAGATGTTTGTTTACCCCTAGACTATGGTTATTACAAGCGAATTCATAATTATTATGAATGATTAAGGGCCTCTTTCACCAACTAGAAGTAAAGTGTTGATTAGTTACTTTTAGAAATAATTTTATGTTTTATTAAATAATGCACTCGGTTTATTGCATTCTTCGATAGGCGAAGGATTTTTTTATTATTTTCTTTTTAATGTTTGGTACTTTCACCGTACAAACAAAGGTATATCAGCTCCATCATTCCCGGTGACCGGTGACTTTAAATACCTACATAAATAGACACATGAAAACCTGTAAAATGCGCACCCCATTTGAATACAATTGATAACTTGCTCGAATACCGAGTCTTGTGGTAATAAACGTCGAAGTGGTCTATCATAATTCACAACTGAAATGATAAAAGGTAAAAAAGGAAAGGCTCCCGTAAAAACCATACCCGTAAAAATCACAAGTTAAATTTCATCAAAACGAATGCACAATAGCCTTTCAAGAACCATTCCCATTCTCTTGTGTAATAATATTAAATTTTTTTCGTTGAAACTTTATAATTTTCCTTGTGATGCAAAAAGGGCTATTTTCTCAGACTTGTTTTATTTTTAATATGCGCTATGAAAATTTTCCTGTCGAGATAAAATTTTAAGCGTCTTCCTCGGCTCATATTCAAGTCCGCTATCAAAAGGAGCATTATTACGATTATATACAGGTTTCTTTTGAGTTGTTTAATCCGTACTTAATGAATTGTTAAAAATATGATTGTTATACGTCTCTGTGTCGCCTTTTTATATTATGTTAACCGAATTAGATGTAATATTTAATGAAGGATGAATGTTCTTATGACGTTATATTTGTAAGTAATATTTAATTTGAAATCTTTTAAAGTAAATATACTTATATTATGTGGCAATTATCTCTCAAAATGGAAACATGAACGGGTGGCCGTGAAATAAAAAATTACAACAAGTAACAAATCGACGAATAAAACACTGCCAGCTGGCTTTGTTGAATTTCAAGTATGCGAACCTATCTAGTACGTGCGTTTTATAACTACTTACTAGTTTATATAGCTTACCTGGACAACACTTATTACCATCGCATAAGGTCCAAAATTAATATTTATAGGTGTGCTCGCAACGCAATTTGGTTCCAGTCAGTAGATACATCCCGCTCGGAGGAGCAGGTGTCTTTATACTTAAGTCAATAGGACATTGTAATGTATGGCCAATTATTTTTAAGCGCGAAAACATTAAATTGCTCTTCCTATTCTTCCATAGTCAACGTCATCTAAAATTTGATAAAATTTCATGCTAACTATGAATTAAATATGTTTTCCTTTAGTTTGACGAGAAGTGAAAGAACTTTAGTGTCGTTTCAAGTTAACAAGTCATAACAAGTCAGAACAAGTTGCGTCAGATAAACAGTAATTAAACACATCTGTTAATTACAAACAGGCGCTATATTTATTAAGAAGTCTCTAACAGCTAATGTGTTTGATTGTGTGCTCTATGCTTGATTTGGCTTAAAATATGGTCGGTGTATTTCCAATTTAAAATCAATTTTATTCCCCTCTTATAACAAGGTGTATACTTTATTTACAAAGTTCATTTTCATCATCACTCAGACTTAAAATTACGCAGAAATCATATTGTGAAATGCGGGTAAAAAATAAGTAGGTACGTAAAACAGCGGCCGTCAGTGTACTTAAGACAACACCTTTCAAATCCAAGGATGAACCTCAAAGGCATTTCGAAATGGGAATAAAAACACTTTGTAATTTCCATCCCAAAGGAGGCTGGCCGGCGAGAATATTGTGTTGATCAGATGGCCTGGTTCTCTTTGAGGGGCACTTGTTTCCGACCATCTCGAACGAAACACCACTTCGATCTTTACGACTTTTATGTTACGACACGTCTTTCGGTGCTTCAACAGCGATTGGTACAAAATTTTGTATCTGCTATTTATATCTGCTTGAACTGAATGTATTCGTATTGTATTGCTTTGTAAGGTGTCACTAAATTATATTTTTGACAAGGAAGCTGTGTAATTTATAGAAATACTAGCTGCTGCTCGCGTTTTCGTTCGCGTTGAAAAATAAAAAATACAAAAAACGACCTTTCTATTAGTAAAAACCGCATAACCGCATAACCGTTCAGTTGTTTTTGAGTACAGACAGACAGAAAGACGCGGCGGGACTTTGTTTTAGAATATATAAGGACATTTGAGATTATTGATAGTTTACTTCCAAGTCTAGTGCTTCCACGTATCGTTTTCCTTGAGAAAAACAAATGTTGTATTGTTTGTTAGAAGTTATTACATTTTTGAAATTGCCTTAATGCTAACATAATTATTAAATAAGGTATCCTTTGGACGGAAACGGAGTTCATTAGGCATTTAAACTTTTTAACTGTTTTCAAATAACACGAGTTAAAATTTTCTCTCATGGTACAGCGGTTAAACTCATTTGTGAAGTTTAATAACGCCGGCAAACATAATTATTTAACTGCAATATAAACACATTGCATACAAATCGGGAGTTATTTCAAGAGGCTTCAGAAGGTTTATTTAATACCTATTTTTTTCTGGATACTTATTTTCCTTTCTTTATTACGTTATCTAGTGCTGTTTATTATAAATCTAATAGTAATTAAAAATGAAAAATATTATTACACAAGCGTGTCTCAATAAATAATTACTAGAATATAGGATAGATTGGATACTAAGAGTACATATGTTCATAAAATATTTATGCTTTCGGTATAATTCAACCAATAATACACAGTAAGCCTCGAACTAATTGCTAATTAACAGGCTGTTTGAATTGAGATACTCACACCTTTAGGTAACTACATGCATACGTAGGACGGGGTAAGGGTCTGATTTCTATGAAAAAACGATAATTAATAAATAATTTAATTAAAAACGGCTATGTATTATACCTCATATTAATCTTTATTAAATGGGCCAGATTTTTTTTGCTACAGGGTCACTTTTTGGTAGTACTTTTTTCCACAGTAAGCTTCTAAGCTAGACTTTGTTTTTCATAACATTTAAAAAATATTGAAGACCCTGTATAAAAAATTGCAACCAGATAGAAGCTCATACTAGTCATTGTATTTATGACCCAAATTAGATAACTCAGACGTGCTGTAACTCACAGCAAGTTTAACTTAAAAAATAACGTTTGCACATTGCGGTAATCCGAACTTGTGATGAAAGTTAAGCACTCGACAAAAGAGTTCCTCTCAAGAAATATTTTGTTCTATAAATTAATAAATGAAATCATTGAAAAAAATTGAGAAAATAAAATGAAGGTACGTAAAACAATGTCCTCACGCGTTTCCCATATATCACTCAGTAAAGCCCACCTGAACAAGGCAAATCTGAAAGATATTTTTTTACCATGTAGCCTACATTTATTTCTTTTCGTTGCATTTATGAGCAGAAATATTCTGTACTGTACTTTAAACACGTAATGCATGATTTATTTTTAATTTATGTAATGACTTTAGCAGTCTTTTTCACATTATTTTAAACTGATTAGTTTTCTTTTTTTAGTTTTTATGTTGTTGTTATTTGTAGTTGTTGTTGTTGTATGTTGAAATGTAGATACGAGTAAAAAAGTAAAAAGATGGAACCGCTCAACTTGTTCGTTTACTCGTATTACAATTTTATACTACTAGCTGTCCTGCTCCCGGCTTCACCTGGGGTGCAATTTTTATAACAAAAATATTTAACCTAATTCGATGGTATTTCCATGACATGGTAACCTTGAACTAATGCTGCAGCATCAAATAGTCTGCGGAAGACTCTACTCCTCAGCAACTTACAGCAAATATAGCGTGTTTAGGCTCAATAGAAAGTCGAGGGTTAGTTTTATAATTTTACTAGCTGTTCCGCTCCCGGCTTCGCCCGGGGTGCAATTTTTATAATAAATATTTACTTAATCCAGCCGATAGATTACCTTACACCGCCATCTGTGAGAATCTCATGGAACTCACAGTTGTTTTAAAAGTTATCTGTGAGTTCCATAAAATTCTCACAGATGGCGGTGTAAGGTAATTTATAACTCTTTCTCATAACATATCTCTTAAGTTGGACCAAATTACACATAGTTACGAAGTTTTATCAAAATCGGATCAGTAGTTTAGGAGTTCACCGAGGACACACAACGTGTCACATATAATTTTTATATTAATAAACTATAATATATATAAAGATTGTTTTCACTAGCACTTTCTACTCAAAAATTCAGAATATGGAAAGTAATTTTACATAACAAGAATTCCACCTGAGCCAGATTATATTATACTTTTAGTTTGATAGGGTAGCGGTGATGCTGCTTCCTTAATTTTCGTTTAAAGAATTTAGAAAATATTATATTTAGACCTCACTTACTATAATCTAGTATAAATGTTTCCAATAAAATGGCATTTAGAATCTATTATAATTTAATAATTAAAAAAAATTAACCAGCTTAGAATTAAAAACTTAGTCTACAAGTTTTCATAATATTTTTCTATATTCGTGAACTTTTTTCTAGTGACTTATTTTTTGTATAAAAAAATACAAAAAGATCGCATCGAAAAGAAAGATTCGATACAATTAATATTGTTTGTCACTGTCCCTAATCGATCAATGTACTCGTAGAACCGAAGTGATCGGCTGCCAAACGACCGTTTTCAAGATTAAATTATTTTTGAAAGACACTTTCGTTAAGAAATTTCGATAAATTCTCTCGGCGTCCAATACTCGCAATAACATAAATTAGAAGAAGACGTATTAAACAATTCCTCAATTGATGACGAATTAAAAAAATACACGCAAAAAGATCGTAAGAACAATTTCCGTAAAATGTAAATCGGCCAATAAAAATGGATATATTATATAAAGGAACGTCTATAAGAGAATATAGATAAGCACACACAAACCCTTGGTTGGAAACAGACAATGAAAGGATCCTGTTGATTTTATTCGCTCCTGCTAAAATTATACGCTCCGTATTCTAAACGCTGCATTGTTTCAAAATAATTTCGCTGGCAATTTAATTATTTTATTCTACATAAAATACACATAATCATATTTTAGTAAATCTTCCAAAAGTATCAGTAAATTTTTTTAAATGGTGCATAAAAATAAATCTATTAAAAAAAACTAAATTTAAACTAATAAAAAGAAAACAAATTATATTAAATCTCGTGATTGTAATAAATAATTAAAAATAACCTTTTTCAATTAATGTTTCCATTTAAAAAAATAATTACATTTTATTTAATAAATAAACTTTTCCAAAAACTTACTTCATTTCTTCAAATTCCCTTTTGAGTCGATTGAAATCAGTCATGTGTAGGGTCTTCAAAACTTGAACTTGTTCAGTTAAAGAAGCGATTTGCTCTTTCAACATCAATTCTGTTGCATTTGAAAATAAAAATAAAGTCATAATGAAACACAAAATTTTCTCCATTTTAATGTGAGTCCCACGTAATATAATAACGTAAGTTCGCGGCACGCGAGGGAGGCAACGAACGTCACGCCTCGACCAAGGGAACAGACAGGAATGAATGCGCGCCGGCTATAAACTCCATTTTATACCTGACCCTGTGTAACATATCGAGGCGCAGATGTGTTCAACAGTTGTCCCAAAGCCTCCAGAAACGACACAGTTTTCCAATTGTCTCTGTGCACGTTTACAGTGTCTGTATTTGGCGTTTGGATGCGAGGGACGTTTATAATTTATGACAAAAATCAATTTTCTTGGTCACAAAAATTTATATTGACTTAAATATGGCTCTAAAAATCTCTATAAATGCCATAAAATAGGACCAAGGCGGTGGTCTAAAAAGATCTATTAATTGCAATATGAATTTAAAGTAATATATTTTAAATACATAAATCACTCGAAAACATTCATCATCATTATCATCATCTCAGCCGTAAAACGTACACTGCTATCCCAATAATTTTCTTACAGGACCGAATATTTCGAAAAAATTAATTCTGATTGATTTCAGTTTGAAAAATTGTATTTTATTTTATTTTTGTATATGTTCTAATGGTAAAACCAAAACCAAAAGACGGGTGGCATTATGGTGGAATGTGAGGCACTAACTAATAGATAGCCCAGTAAAGGCATACAAGCTATGAATTTTCTGTGAGTCTCATTAGTTACATACTCGAAAACTTTAACCAAATAATATATTGAAAACATATAAACTAATATAAAGATACAAAATTTACCTTTTTTTTATTACAGGCGGGTTTGCTCTTGGCCAGCATCCAGCATAATGGGTCGAGCTCACCCAGAAGATGCCTATTCGCTCGAACTTTGAAAAGATTTGCCTACGTTACTTTTGACTTTATTTTGGGCGTACATTTTTTAACTTCATAAAGATTTTAAAGTTTATTATAAATATTCCTTTAAATTTCTAAGAAAAACGACAGCGTACAAAGAATGCTTTACTTGTAGGAGTATTATTTATTCGTAGCTTGTAGGGCAGTGTTTAAGACTGTTTAGGCATAATTAATTAAAATGTCTAAATACCCAAATAGACACCAAATCGGCACTTAAGACATTCATCAATTAAATTTTAGGCTCCTTATAGGTTTTACTACGTAACTATTCAATCAAAAATAGATTTGCGCTTGATTGCGTATCTTTTCATCTGTGCTGACTAACCAAAAGGATTAACTTACCGATTATTTGTGTTCAATTTATCAGACATTCAATGTACATGGAAAATTCAGAATTGAAAACAAAGCCAGCTTAATGATAAACTTTTCATACATATATTTAACGTAGATAGGTAAGTAATGTATGTAGGTAAATTAACAAATGAAATTTCATTTTACACTTTAATGAATATAATTCTATCAATTACTAATAATTAGAATAGTTTTCTTTTTTTTTTAGAGAAAAGTTTAGGGTGCCAATAAATTGGAGGGGTGCCATTAGGTCATCTGAGAGATGAGATACATGATGAGATATTAAAATTTATTTTGCCAAAGGTTCATCTGGCGGTAGAACCACTTCAATACTGAAAAAACAATGACAGTGTATAAGTTGACTGTCAGCTTGCCTGCTGATCTTTATCATAAGAAAGGAAACATCTGAATATATATATATTTATAACAGGTAAGAGTGTACTTCCTACAAAATGTAGTGATGACTACAAAGCAGTTCAATTATGTTAATTCTCATTGATTACAGCAGATGAATTATATTAATAGAAATACGAGTAAATATAATGCGGTACACCGCAACGCAACACTTCTTTATTCATTCGCATTTAAAATGGTCTGTAGATACAATTATTATAGACATATAGATATATATGTATATAGATAATAAGCCGCCCAGGCTGCAACCTGCGGCTGTAATCTCACCGTCGACGCCTCCCTCATACAAAATATTGAATGCTGTAAATCCTGTAACATATACCATTTTAAATGTATATAATGATATCTCAAACCTACTTTTGAAACTCGTGCCAAGTTTTTCTTACGAAAGCGCAACGTTGCTCAGGCAGCTATGCTGATTATGGTTAATTTGCGAGATCGAGGAGATCCATAGACATATGACGGATCTTTAATTTGCTACAATTTTCTCGACATCTAATGAGAAATTAGATGAAAGTATTCATTATTCTACGTACATTATATTTCTACGTAAACCCATCATCCCATAAAATTTCGTGTGAATTTCACAAACGAAAACGTTTGTTACATATATATTATTATTACACAAAGCCAAGTCAAAGTCAACCACGCGAAAGGCACACGTGAAAACCTTGTACCGCGGTTCAATGAAATTCTTAAATTAAACATATATATACAAATCAGAATGAAGATTGGTAAAGTGATTGTGAGATAAAGAATAGAGAAAAGAAAAAAATGATTTCTTTTTCTTTTAAAATGTGTGATATTTTTTTTTATTGGAGTAAGTATATATATATATTATATAAGCCCGTGGTATGAAAATTTGGCCTAGTATCAGTAGTCCGATCACTCAATCCGATGATCGGACTGATGAGACTTTTTCGTCTCAGTAGTCCGATGTTCTAAATCATCGGACTTTTATGGGAGTAAAATCAAAATTGTCACACGGAAGGCGAGCACGAATGTGTTACGTTCTATTTTTTGAATATTTTAGAATATCTGATTTTCAGATATTTTAGAGTTTCAGAGATATTGCGCCATCTACACAATATTATTTAAGAAAGAACAATTCTAATTCTAAGAAATTCTATTATAGACTACTGAGCGAAATGAGTGATTTAAAGGCACGAGACATAAAAAAAATTGTTCTCGTGTTAAACGTACAACTTTTCACCTCAACAGCGAGAAAAGCGTTACTAGGTCAATTAAGACAATTTCAAATACCTATTATGTTTATTATAGCCAACACTTACATAGCCATAGTCACATAAATTATAACTAAATTAACAAAAATATTAAAAGTTAATAATAAAAGGTAACAGTTTTGTTCGGAACTGTGATGGTCGTATTATTTACTTGCATGTGGTAAGGGTCCTGTCTATCTTAACAGCTGGGCCGACTCTAGTCGGCTATGGCTGGACATACTAATAAAATATTCCTGTAAGTTAAATCGCGTGTTCGGATTTCGAATCACGCTCGCATCAAAAATTGATTTTGCTGCTAGTTTTTAGGCACCAAAAGCAAGCACCCTTTTCGTGCTGGAGAGGTGAAAATTTAAATGTTATAATCGTTAGTAAGGAGTAAATTCCAGTCGTGGGTCGGTCGGAGCTGACACATACACATTTTTTTTTGTGCATCCCTATATTGCAAAAGGTATACTTGCACGTTATTCATTGATACTCTTTATGATTGCATAAATATGACGGCAAAAGTATAGCAAAATATATGTATATATTGTCAAGCGTTGTTTTATTTTTCAAATAGGACGAATACTAATAGTTTCTTATAAATCGCTCATTTGGAATAACAATTTGTGACCGGTAAAAAAATTAATAGTTAAATTAATTCATTAAATTAAAATAAATTAAATTGTTCTAAAGGTAGCTAGGATATTGGATTCTCTGTTATAGAAATCTGTTCTACTACATTCTAAATACAAAATCAATTTAACATGACACGCTTTATGATTATGCAGGTAACATGATTGGCAACACGATACGAAGCCATGTTCTAAGCGTTTAACACTTGGACTTTTCTGACGACATATGGGTATGGGCAACCACTTGTTCATTAGACCCAGGCATATTCTGTTACAAAACCACAAAGAAACTAGCTGTTGCACGCGACTTCGCCCGCGTGTGTTTATAAAATGTAGCCTATGTTGCTCGCTGATAATGTAGCCTTTCTATAGGTGAAAGAATTTTCAAAATAGGTGCAATAGTTTTTGAGTTTATTCTTTACAAACATACAAAAATACAAATCTTCTCTCTTTATAATATAAGTAATCTTTTTTTGTATATAAGTTATATATTAGACTAGCTGGTGCCCGTGACTTCGTTCGCGTTGAAAAAGATAATACATATTTTTGTTATTTTTTGTTGAATTTTATGTTTGAATGTGTATTTATGAGTACTAAATTAACTAAAATAACTCGTACTGACTGACTAGTTTAAAAATTTCACCAAGCCACTGGAAAGGGTTAGTCCAAACAGTTCTACTATTAGTTCTAAGATAGAACCGTTTGAACAAAAAAAATTCAACTATTATGCACAGTATGACAGATATATATTAAGTATTCTATGCCGTATAGTTCAATAATTCTATGCTCGATTACGGGGTAAACAGTTCAGAAAATACAATAGTTAAGGAATGGTAGTTCCGGTTAATTAAATAATAATAAAATTAATGAAAAACGTATTTTTCCATTTTTTCCATTGCTGGTACTTATATATCTCAATTAAACAGTTGTTTCCAAACGAGATTTATAATTACGACAGACTGCACATGAAAATCTTTTTATTTTAAACGTGCAAAGGCAGTCCGTCTGCCGGCTACTAATGAAAAATCTAGATTGAATCTTTGAAATAGAAAGCTTTTTATGCTATTTTACAAAAAGTTAATTAAAATGACTGATCAGAACCATTGATTTTCTTTCGCAAACCTTAAAAAATGGCTCATTTTCATTATGTCGAAATATGAATAGAAATAAATAAAAATCTTAGCCGTCTGATTAATTTTGTATCTAAGAATCTCATCTTCATTAACGACTGGATAGGAGGAAAATAAAAATAATGTTTCGTCTGTAAATGAACTTTACCATATATTTTTGAACCAAATAACCAGTCAATAACGAGAGGCAGTTAGTTATAGGTATGTAATATATAAGATTATTATGCTGTTAACTTATCGTTACTTTTTATTGTGCCGATTTACTTTTTTTGCCCGTGGGACTATTGAAATATACCTTATGGCGCAATGTTCGCCATATGTTCTGCAGTAAGCGGTAAGTATACCTAAATATAAAAAACAGAAATACATCTCAGTCGTCCCTATTAACATTGCCTTGATTGACCCATATCACGCTATGCTCAATCCTATCTATATTATAACTGCGAATGTAAGTTTATTTCTTAATTTTTCACGCCTCAATTGATCGTCGTGAAATTTTGCATTAAATTTTCAGGGATACAGAAAATTATTAGGGTACGTTTCATCCAAAAAAGTACTGCTCCCGAGAGATCATCTAAAATTGAAAATAAAAAATTAAATGCCTGAAAATAAAGATTGAATAAATCTTTAAGGCCTAAGAAAAAGGGTCACGGATAGTCACGGGCAAAAGCTAGTTAGCCTCCACTGCTGACCCTCCCCTATAGTATTCCTGTAGGGCCGGTCAGAAGCAAGCCAGGATCTAGCATATATTTTATCAAAAAATATAATTATATATATTAAATTAAATACTATATAAACTAGAAAAGGCAGATTATACAGGTAGAAGACAAAACATGCAATGAACTAAAAATATATACTGCATATAAATAATCGCTCTCTCGTACCCCTAACACATATGCCGCGGCCACCACGTCACATCTGTCCTTCTCTGCCTTCTATACTATACAGATACACATTAACTAAGTAGCGCACGGGCCGATCAATCTACAGTATGTTCACAAATATATTTAGACAGAGGAAAAAAAATGGGGTGTGGCTGTGTCGTGGACGCGGTCGTGTGTTTTACATGAATACTTGTACGTGACGAGTAATATTTTCTTTAAGCGTATATGTATATATCCAACGATATAACAAAAAAATATGAGAGCCTAACAAAAAAAAAAATTCTTGATGTTGATGACCTACATACGAGCTACAGCATCAAATTGTATCCCCCGATTTTGGTTATAGATAAGGTAGGCTCTCCCATACAATCATTTTGGATGGGACTAAATATGACATACAGCAAAATTAATAAGTAAATAGAATATTTTTGCAGCATCTGTGGATTTTAAATATCTTTGTTTAGCTTGTAAATATACTTATATTATAATACAACCTACATGGATTTACAATATAATTATTATTTTGTTAATAGGTAATATGGATGTTATATCTAAAATAAATGATTATTATTATTATTATTAATAATAATTTTATAATAATAATAATAATAATAATTTTAAATAGACTCATTTAAAAAATATCAATGCATTATTTTTGCATTTTGCTATTAAAATACACATTTAGACGACGTTAATTAGTCAAGTCGAGAGAGGCTATGTTTGTTTATAAATATACCTATAAATAAGGCTCCGAAACTACTGGACCGATTTAGAAAAATTCTTTCACTGTTGGGAAGCTATATCATCAGCGAGTATTTTATAAAGTTACGCGGGCGAAGCCGCGTGCAACAGCTAGTTTATCAATAAAAAATTTGGTACAGAGATAATGAAAAATTATTAAGTGGAATTGTAATGCAAACATTACCATAAGTAGTCATTTAACAAATTTGATTTTTTTTAAATTTGTTTTTGATTAATTCGTTGATAACCAGATATAATCGAGCAACCTGTATATCGATATCAGCCGAGATCGCGGCGACACCTGCTCTACCCGCACCTGCCCGCCTCTGATTCGCCAAAACGAACAGTCGGAGAGCTCACCTGCCGCATCGATTGGGACTTTGGTTGTCCACTTCGATACCAGCTTGCTCTATCTACCCAATATACATACCTATACTCAATTACCCTACAATCAATGTCATTATTGCAATCCTTGTTAATTTGCAAACTGAATATTTTAATTATTAAAAGTAAATATTTTCTGTTACTATATGAAATGTTACTTGAATGTTTGTTATTTTATCACGCAAAAACGGCTGAATGGATTTGGATGAAATTTGGCACACACATAGCTTATTATCTGGAGTAACATATAGGATTATCTTAGAAAAATGTTAGGTTCCCGTGGGATTTTTAAGAAAATTAACTACTGTACGTACAAAGATGCGGGCACCAGCTAGTAAAATAAAATTTAGTAAAAAAAACTTCAAAGTGAGTCAGTGTATTAATTACTAGCAGGCGCCCAAGACTGCTAGTATTTAATATAAACAATATTATAAAGCTTTGAACTCCTGTTGCTATAAAACTTTGACCTGGCGTTAGTTTTGAATAAGAATCAGTTTGTTGCAGCTTCACGCCAACAAGTTGCAGTTAAAAACACCGCAGGCGCTTACGAATATCACAGCGTCAAACAAACCAATCCAAGCTACTCGTTTGCATTCACTATCTATTCGCTAAACAATCTACAATTAAGTAAACTGTTCAAACTCGATATTTGGCTTTTTATTAATAAAGGCTCTGTCAACATTCTCACTAGTATTGACCATCAGAAATGGGCTGGGCAAGTAAGTCATGGTATGATATCCAAGAGACGGAGTTAGAAGACAGGGGCGTTCAATAAGAAGATTGGAAGACGATATTGGTATTATAATATTTCCCTAGGAAGTGGCATTACAATAAAGGACACACTAATAAAATCAAAATTTTATTCCTATGAGTTAAATCGCGTGTTCGAATTTCGAATGACGCTCGCATCAAGAATCGATTTTTCTGACAGTTTTTAGGCACCAACAGCACCCTTTTCGTGCTGGAGAGGTGAAAAATTTCTGTAACTTCTATTCACAATTTTTCACATCTGTTTTTGTATTCCATTTTTTTTAAACCCTGTTTGACGTTGACGTCTATCGTTTTAGTTCTCACACACTGTGGTTAGAGGGCGCTTGGTTTAGTTGTTACCACAACAATTCTACACGAATGGATATTCAAACAGTTGTAAAAGCAATCTAACTTCACGACGGCGCCGAGGCGTACATCCTGGATTGATCCTGTTGTTAGACTTGCTAGTCGTCCCATTGGGACGTGAAGTTAATGTAATGAACTACCCCTATGATATGTATTGCACTTCCAGTGCATCAAATGATTAAAGAATAAAGAATTATTTTCAAAATCAAATCAAATCAAAATATTTATTTATCAATTAGGTTTCTACAAGAAACTCTTATGATCGTCATTACAAATTTAAATTTATCAGGGTTACGGAAAAAAAACCAAGATGACGATCCTGAAAACAAATCCCGAAAGAAACTCAGGATACTATTAAAAATTATATTGTCATCTTTAAAATATAAAATAACAACAATTACACTACTAATCCTAATAATAAATAATACCTACTATAACAATTATTATTAGGTTTTCGTGCCGCATGATGAAAACCTCGTGAAAGCTTAACTGAAAAAGAAAAGCTCACTAACTAAAGTACTCTCAGGGCCTCTTTCACCATCTCTGACAGTAACCGAGTGCATAATTTAATCTATACTAATACTAGCTGGTGCTTGCGACTTAGTCCGCCTTGAAAATTTAAAAAAAAAAGCAATATAACGTTTGATCTTGTGTTGCTATAGCACTTTAGCCAGGCGTTAGTTTATTATTTTTTAATTATACCTCGGAAATAGTCTTTTTTTTCTGGATGAATGTCCGTATGTCCTTTCTGGTGTCCCAGACAACGTGTATGCAAAATTTCACGGTAATCGGTTCAGTAGTTTTTGTGTGAAAGAGTTACAAACATCCATACAAGATCCATACCGTCATGATAAGAGCCATTTGGAACAGTCGCTAGACTTGCTTTTTCGGCTTATTTCGCATTAACTGAAGCATCGGGTCAGATCAACTATTGGTGTGGCGACTACACTGCACACATTATACCCAAATGATCCCAAAAGTCATTCAAGCAATTAAAGTCAAAACTCATAGAATTATATTAATTATAATTTAAATAAAAAAACTTTTATTTTATTCATTTATTTTACTTGAACGAGGCATTCAACATTTTTTATAAACCCCTTTGCAAAAGAAACAAACATTATGTTTACAAAAATAATTACAAATTAAGATTGGCCTTCTTTACAGATCCCCCTTCAGCCACAATAATTTCCGAAACATGTAACCAATTTCACTTGCAAAGGAATCTATTGACAATGTGTGAAAACTACAAATATATGCACTGTGTGCGACCAAAGGCTAGAAGCTAATAAGAAATTATTAGTGGATTATTCCTACCATGGACGTAAGACTGATTGCTTGAAAAAATTGCATTTATGAAAATGTACTGTATTACGATTACAATAGTTAAAGTATATTTTTGATTGCGCCTTATACAGAGCGATATACACCCTATTAGAAAGGGACACACAGCCTCTCTTTACTACATATCCTGCTCGGCTCGCTTTTTAGCTGCCAGTAAACAGTCCTGCTTATTATATTAGGTCCATGGTTCCTACAGATTCCTATGAGAAAGTGTCCGTCGAATACGCTCAGTTAGGCGGCGCTGTAGTAGCATTAAGATGTGACGCACTATACTATAGTAGAATTTTATTTATGGTTATTTCATGAACCAACCAATCATATCAAACACCAATGCTATACTAGCGCCATTCTGGTCAATTTATGAACCACTATTTAATGCGTTTAACTTGCCACTTTTTCAGTTTTTTCACCCGTGTAAGTTGGTCCACCTTTATCTGTACTCTCCATAATAGGGCCTATTCCAAAGAAACATTGTTGAATGTCAACGACACGAAGCAGTCATCACAAAATGGTATTTTCTATTTTATACGTTCCTACCTTTTTAACTTATAGTAAAGCTAGATTATTAAATAAGTGTTGTTGCGGATATTCGAATCCACATCCGCAAACGTGGAAATCCCACTTTAATTTAGACATCGTATCCGCAATAATTAACGCGAATCTTTTGCGGATGCGAATATGGAGCTAGTCCTAAATCGGGCGGATTTCCCCAGGATGAATTATTAAAATGTTTTAATTTTTATAATTTAAATTGCTTCAATTTTCTATTAAGAAATTATTAAATTAAAATCATTTATTTCTGCATTAAAAATTAAAATTATTAGAAAAACTTGAAATCCGCATTCAAGTTCGCGGATGTGATGCTATTAAAAACCCGCATATGCGGATGTTGAAAATTCTGCACCGCAACAACCCTCGTTCACGAATCATATCAAGTAACCAATCAAACGGTGCATTACTTAAGTGATTATATCTAACCAACAACTATTACTATTGCAATGTGGCACTAGAGTTAACTAATTTTGTACTTTTTAAACCATCTGCATAACATCGGGGCAAAAGTATAGTGCGTTCCGTAATCCAAAGGAGTAATTTGTCATTTCCTGGGTTGCAAATTTTTGACCATAATCGGACTTATTAAAAAACTTTCGGTTTTATAAAACCGTAATCATTGCTATATAGAACATTAATTAGTTTATAATTAATTGTTTAATTAATATTAATATTAATATATTTTAATTGTAGAAATTATATTTTTAGAAAAATCTGTTCAATAAGTTGTAATTGTTTCGATTATTGTAACTTTTCTAATAAGAATATTTTCACAACTGACATAATTTTATATTATTTTTACCTCAAAAGAACAAATACGTATTGAGTTATGATATTTTTGTTTCACTAATTCCAATTCGACTTGGTCGTGACCAATGACCAATTGGTCATTGGTAATCTTGCTTTAAACGAAATTCAAATCTTAAAGTAACAATAATACGAATGTTGAATCAATAAAAACAAGATAAAAATATTTTTACCGTAAAATTCAATCAAAACCGATATTATAGTACAGCACTACTTAGAAAACGTTGGTAACTTTATTTTAAAGTTTGACATTGGGACCTATCAAATTACTCCATCGAATTATGGAACACAAAGTGTGTTAAATATTTTTACAGAATACATACTCTCAATAATTCGTCACCATGACGTCATCGTTCGCGCTACAATCTACAGAATAAGCGCGGATGTTATAGAGCCAGGTTTGCATTCCAACGAGATGCCGACTTGACTTGACTGAGTAGTATAACTTACATAAATATATGGAACTTATAATTATATTATATTATATTATATTATATTATATTATATCCCCGTACAAGAGGACGGATTTTGACAAATATTTTAAAAGGACGGACTGTGTTCTACTACATCTATCTCACTATTAAATATATAGTGAGATAAAATAAGAACTAAAGACAGAGCCCTGTGGACGCCAGAGTGAAGCCGGTACAGCTACGGCTTCGCCGTGTAGATACACGGTTACACACACGACACGGCAATTAAAATACCTCGCCTATAATTAATCTCCCATACCATCAATCTATCACAACTATGGATTTCACTCGCCATACAAAACACTATGAACTTTATGGAACATTTAAAAGTAACATATGCGTAGAGCATGAACTCTGTCATTTAAAACCAACCAAACATCTGACATTTAAAGAAAATGTGACTTTAGTCAACACATCTTTAGATCTCATATCGATCACATTGTAAAAAAATCGGCTCCGATGCTTGGATTCTTAAGAACACCAAAACATTTAAATCTAATCGTACTAAAATGACACTATACAATTCCCTAGTACGAAGCCATCTCGAATACGCTATTGTTTCGTGGAATCCGTTTTATGCTCTGCACTCTCAGCGTGTTGAAAATGTTCAGCGTTCTTTTATTAGGTTCTTGGCATTCTCTTCGTCAGGTATATCTCATAGATGCTCGTATGAGGATTGTTTGGAGTTGGTATGCCTGTAATTGGTGCGCGTGTCAACTAAAATACGCTGTGTATCATTATAATATAAATAATTTTAACATGTGTACTGTAGGTGTATCTTAAAATAAATTTTTAAAAAATGCGTAGCAATATGCAAGACTCCGCCATGATTCCGTTTAGGCGTACTTTTTATATGCCGCTTTGGCATTTGTGACGCAAATTCCATCCTACTTGTAGTACTTTGATGGCCCATACCAATAATTAATAAAATTAAGGATGTAAAAACCAGTCTTTAAAAAAATAAAAACCAGAATGGAATCTCATTTCACATGTAAAAGTAAACTTGGAAACCTATATTTCAAATATAAATAACCGTAAATTGTGGTTATAGCTTGGAACAAAAAATGTTTATAAAATAAAAATTCTATCTATAGTTCTTATTTGGTCTGAGATATTAAAGTTAATTAAATCACAAACTTGTGCGTTCCTACAATTTCATTTTCATTTTATTCAGGTAGCATCCCAGAAATGCATAAGTATGATGAATGAGTCTGCACACGTCTATCAAATGCATGGCTACACTATACTCGTACAGCTTTTGTCTCGTGCAAAGTTAACTATCACTATATAGTCAAATAATTTAGATTATGAATATTATCCCCCTACAGTGATATTTTACAAAATAAAGTATCGTTGCAGTGATCACTCAGTTTATACTTGCGGATTTAGATAACATTCAAAACTGAGATATTAGTGGTGTGCGACCTGGTCTTACATGTTGATTTAGTTTATTAAAAATAATCCAAGAATACGCTATATATATTACATTATATTAATACGTTATATAAACCTGATTTATGGCCTACTCGAGTACAAAATAATATTGAATTAACATAATAATATTACATAAATACTGTTGGTATTAACATTTGTTTGACACGAAATTGACATATGTCAACAATCTTTTACACTCTTTAACGGAAATGTGTGTACTCATTCTTTATATAAAAATGTACTTTGTGACTAATTTTCAACAGAAAAAGACACAACAGACATTGTATAACTTCACTACTAAAACATTAAATACTATAAAATACAATTATTCACATAAATCTATCGCCATGTACTGTGTCCGTTACTGGGGCTCCCCGGACTGGAAACGGTCGAATCGTTCAGGTATGGATCGTTCGATCCGGTTTCGTCGGATCTTATCACTTCATCAGCGGGATGGCGGCAAAAAGGGCACTGTCCTTTCGTCACTAGTTGAATTTCGTAGTCTTCCAGATAAAACAACTGTAAAAAAAACGACAAAGAATATGACAAATTGTGGAAAAACATTTATTACAAAAAAAAAAAATTGATAAAATCGTATGCATAAAATTTAATTAAATTAAGGCTCTTAAATCAGTCAATTAAATGGTAACATTCGACGACTTGCCACTTTATAAAATTTGATTTAAAAAAAAATATAATTAAAATCCATCCAAATCAGCTCATCGCTAAACTACCTGGACACTAAGTATCAACCATCATCGCAGTCGGTGGATCTACGAATACTGTTGCACATTGGATTTACTCAATAATATATACTTGTGTATTTAGTGGGATCAGCTTGGTGCTTGGATTATGAATTGCTCAAACGGAACGAAACCATTACTGGAGCTGTCTACCAAACACAATTGATGAGATATAGTCGAACACTCAAGGAAAAGCGTTGCATGTTGCATGTTGCAGGAATAAAACATTAGGTATATGTATACTTGTCGTGTCTGAAGTAGTAGTGGGCGCGCTTTTCCTTGAGTGTTCGACTCCGGCCATTTCCATAGCTCGTTAGAGAAATAATGAATAGTGAAATTATAATTAAATAGTGGACTTACATTGTAACAATGCGGACAAGCGATAGCAGGTAATTCCGGTAGCATGTTACGGTAGTACAATGGAGGTAAGAGAGGTCGAGACACAACTATTACACTCGTCGGACTCAGCTGCAATAGAGCACCGCGATTGCAAACCACCACACCGCTGTCGTCCTCCTGAACAAATAGTTTAGTTTAGTTAATGGACGCTCCAACACAATGGGCAATCAACGAAGATAGGTTAAACATTACCTCGTCATATTTATCCAAAAATGGATCCGACGTTTCCATATCGTGGTTTATTTTCAACACTTCAGCGTCACCTGTATCTTCAGTGTCCGACTCCGGAATTGGCATACGCTCAATTAACTCCAATGCCTCTTCATCGCTAATACCCGTCGCCGGCACAAATTGGACCAGGGGCAGAACCTCTGTAAAATATTGGTATAAACGTTGAGTTCTACCATCCCCAGGCAAGGCAAGGGGGTCGTACAACAATATACAAACTTTACCTATTTATATATATATATATAAATTACGTGTCACGTTGTTTGATGCCGATGAACTCTTAAACTACTAAACCGATTTTGATAAAACTTCGTAACTAATTGTATTTTGGTCCATATTAAAAGATAGGATTGTTAATATCTCAATTTATAGTCGCAATATTTTTTATTGCAAATTATTGTTGCAAAGAGTTATAATTATCTGTGTGTTCCATAAGATAATATTTTAACAGATGGCGGTGTATGGTAATTTATCGGTTGGATTGAGTAAGTATACAATAGATGGTGCTATGTTAAAAGTAATTTATGAGTTCCATAAGATTCTAACAGATAGCGGTGTAAGGTAATTTATCGGCTGGATTGAGTACGGAGCTAGTGATGAAATATATCTAAAATCATTACCGTGAGTGGGTAGTGAGTGCGCTAGTGTGTGCGAACAATGCGGACACTTAAAAGCGCACAACGGTGGAGAGTGGCGGCGACACCTCCAACAGAGAGGTGCTATCTCATCTTCCCTCCCTTCACTGCCGCTACTCCGACTCTTCAATATCAACAGCTCCACGCTCTCCTTTAAATTTGAAGTAACAACATTTAAAATAGCTTATCGGAAACTATACATCAGATGTGATCCCGGCCTTATACATCGAATATTGCAAATCCAATACTAATATTATAAATGCGAAAGTAACTCTGTCTGTCTCTACCTAATAGGCGAAAGTAACGCCTTAACTACTCAACCGATCACCTACTGGCCCAGCGGCCCAAAGGCTCTCTGTACTGTGGTCCTGCCAATTGTCCCTTCAATTTCACTAAGTTCGCTGGCTTATGTCGGTATTTTTTATGTCGTTGCGTTATTGAGCTCCTTATAAAAACTGTTGGTTTGGATTCTGGAAGTTAGGTTATGAACAAAAAAAAAGAAGCATGTACATAATATAAATGAGTAATTCAAACCGAAATAGAGTCCAACCCGAACGTACTTGTCAGAACGTGTTTTTCGGGGCATGGCGCTGTCCGCGCTGTATCTTTTTGGTAAGTTGTAAAGGAGGATTAACTATTAACGGACTTGAGGAAAGTTAACTTAAATTATTATTTAACGGATTAACAGTCTTGAACCCAGCTATGGACGACAGTAGCATCTACATAATTGTAGATACTGTAATGTTTGTCGCCTACAGTCCAATGAAACAGTTAAAACAATGTTAGTTCCTTTGAAAATATAATACGTAGTATAAATGTGAGAAAACTTACTTGAAACTTTTGTGGTATTTGCAAGCCCAATATTTTATCGAGCATTTGTCGAGCGAGAGTATTGGCATTAAGCGTCTTAGCCTGTTTCGCGAGACACAAATACAGGCAGCTGTAAAGTGTACTTGTAGTTTGGGGAATTATTTGGTAATAGTTTTCTATTTTTGAATATTTTAGAATATCTAGTTTCAGAGATATTGCGCCATCTACACAACATTTAAAAAAAAAGAACAATGTTGTTATTTCGGCGTGTTCTAATTGTGAAAATTTAAATATATTTTATAAACGTTCGTAATGAGTAAACTCCAGTCGTGCGTCGGAGCTGACACACACACATTTTTTTTATATTATTAAAACAGGTAAGAAAGGATACAACATAGACAGGCCTTGAGGTGGATCATCTTCGTCCATTACGGAGAGGACATAGCGCGCAGCGTTAAGCAGGGCGTCCGGTTGACTCAGTGAGAATGGTTCGTGTATAGACCTGTGCACACATTCGTACGCGTAGTATATACGCGCTAGTCGTTCGTTGTGCGCATGAGCAGATTGCTCCTTTTCACGGTCTCTGTAATTTAAGAAATGAAAAATTATATATATTCATTCATGTTAAATGCGTCGTGAAGATTCACGATCACAGGTCAAGTGGTTTGTGGCCTACGTACAACTTTCCTACATTTGTTCATCTGTAATATGTCTGTGCGCACACTAATAAAAAATCACTAATATTTTAAGGTTATGTTGTTGCCTGATGTCCACCAACCTTACAATAGTGACGTTTACATCTGAGAATTTTATCCATAACTTACTGGTGGCGCCAACTTTTATCAAACGGTGGAAACTTATTTGTACACCAATAACATTGTAGAACTGAATAATTTTTATTTAACATAAAAAAAATAATAATAATAATAACACTAACTTTCCGGTGAGGCTGTCTGCTTTCTCAAGACACTGTGTTGCTAGTAAATGATGCAAGTAACTGGCGTCACTGAAACGTTCCTCTTCAATCGCATTACAGACTAATATAGAGAAAACGCGCATCGCAGTCTCTGTCTCACCGGCCATATGATATGCTGAAATAAATAAGTATTTCCTTTTCATTCAATTTACTGAATAATTAATTTAGTAAACTATTATATTATTACGGGACATATCTGTCAAGAAGGGGTTGGGTGATGGGTGATGGGTGATGACAGCTCTGAAGTGACGACCAAGGTCTAAACGCTCCGTGGGCCGATCACCTAGCCGACTCGCTGTACTGATGATTTCAAAAGAGCGGACCACAGTTAAGCGCAGGCCACACCGCCAGCTAACGAGCAAGCTAACGGGCATGTCATGTAAAATATAATCGCTAGCTCGCTGGCTCTTTTCTTACTGTTCACACTGCGAACTACAGAACTAAGCGAGGTGAACGATGTGATCGCTGGCATCGTCGGATATCTTCGGTCGCCTCATTCGTAGCATCGCTCTAGTTCGCGGTGTGAACAAAGTATGAAAACAGATGAAACGATGCTCGCCCGCATCGCTCCCTCGCTAGCTAGCTGGCAGTGTGAGTGTGGCAAAACGCATTTGCAACACCAGTGGCGTTGCTTATGTTAAACGACGGTAGCCATCTACCATCAATTGGATCATCAGCTTGTCTGCTGACCTTAACATAAAAAGGAAGGAAAGAAAGTATAAAGCCTAATTTATACCTTTTTGAGCTTCTACAAATTTGTTTTGTTCCGCCATCCGATGTGCATAAGGTAAATAAACATCACGTTTGCATTCAACATGTTCACGCGCCAAGGCGAACGCTCGCGACCATTCGCCTGCAGAAACCGCCAGTTGACACACCTGCCTATAACAAAAGAATTTACCCATAATTAACTAAATTAATTAAACAGTAATCTATTACAGCAGTGATAGCCGGAGCTAGAAATCAATCTCACGAAGACCATGATAATGACAAACAATCGCAAAATACCAATAAAATACCTTCGTTCAATACCTGGATTAATCTAATCTATCCTTTAAAAGAATCCACCATATTTTTTGATTTTTGATAATCCAAACTGCCGAAATGGATATCATCGCCAAGCGCCTTTTTTCTTGGAGGCTGTTCGGGACATCATCTACAGGAGCGGTGCACATCAATATTTTTACATGATCGATGTGCTATTGTATTCTTAAAAGTAGGCACTATTTGAATTACCATCACTTGTAATTGATAAATAAAAACTGTTTCTATAAAAAAAATCATAAACAGACACGTCTTTTTTGAGAATCGCAACTGCGTATAACCCCTTAATGAAAACCCACTAGAATACACGAATAAATACGTGTATTTGGGAAAAACTCAGTTTGGGCAAATATAACAATGAAACAGAAATAGATAGAAGAGTACAACAAACGTGGAATAAATACTAGAGTTTAAAAGAAGTATTTAAGATCAAATTACGAATAAGTATGAAAACTAAGATCATGAACTCTAGCCTCTTACCGTGTTTGACATACGGATGCCAAACCTGGAAATTTACAGCCAAAGCCAAGCACAAACTCACAACCTGCCAGCGGGGAATGAAGCGAAGCATGCTCAATGTAAAACACATTGAAAAAATTAGACACGCAAGAATAAGATCTTTAACAAAATGCATAAATGCCTTGAACTACGCACAAAAACTAAAGTGGAAATGGGCAGGCCACGTAGCGAGGGCACCAAAGTGGTGTCATAACGTCCCCACGACCCCGTCCATCAACGGCCGCGCTAGAAAGAAAGTCATTGTGTTTTAGCCGGTACGAATCCGGCATAACCCCGCAGCGTCCCCTACACTGCCGGTTATCCAAGAGGATTTCCCAACGTTAAAAAAAAAATGTGGAAGGGTCCACAAGGAAAAAGAAATAGAGGCAGAACACTAACACGATGGGACGACAAAATCACAAAAACGGCCGGCTCAAACTAGAGCCAGATAACAAAAAATACATATGGTTATGGGCGCATTTACTCAACCGAGGTCCTTGCAGAGGAGAACTAATAATAAATTATAAGAAATAATTTAAAAATCAGGATTTTCCAATTCATGCGTACGTACTTACTCGAAGTGTAAGGAAAATATTGCAAGGAAATTCCTGTCCAAAAAACTAGCAATAGTGAAAAGACAAGCCCCGCCAACTCGTATCATGTTGCCCCACACATAGGGCGGAATATAACTTTCCCGACTGATATTTTCTAGATTGATATTAAAGTGCAACCTGAAAATATAAGGGCAAAAGGAAGGAAAGGATCACCGGGAAAAGATACATTAGACTTACTTGTAGTCTCCAAGTCTTTGGTAAACGTCTGCGGCGGTCGCTGGCTCCCCAGCCATCACTAATGCTTCGGCGACGTACCGCAACGACTCACTCGACCCTTTATCGAGTTTACGAGCCAACTCTATAAGCCTGGATTTATAAATACATATTTTGTTTAGTTTATTCTGTACTTGCTGTCTTGTCTGTAATATCTGTATCAATGTGTAAAGCTGTTTTGTTCTTATTCATCTTGTAATGTAAAGATTGAATAGAGATCAGCAATTGTTCGTTGTTAAAAAAAACCTAAAAGAAAGGTGTATTTATTCATAGAATTTTTTTAATCGATTTAATATATTTAGTTTTAGAGGTACCTGTGCATCTTCACTTCAAGTTTATACGATAATCTCAAATATATGCATTCACTATTATTTACAGAAGAGAAGCCACTATTATCCTATTTATCCTATAGTATTTAAAAAACTTAGCTGTAACTGTAATAATTGTTTAATAAACTTACATATCCTTCTTGCCACTTTCAGCCATAAGCTGTGCGGCTTTTTTGACGTCGCCTGCCGCTAAATACATTTCTGCAGCAGCCCTGGGTTCATTGACGTGTCGGGCCCATTCGGCCCTACGGCGAGCTAGGGCGGCCACACCCTCGCCTTCACTTACGTACTCCTGAAGATGAAAAGAAATATAGTATCAAGTTTCTTAAGGAAAAAATGTGTGTGTCAGCTCTGACGCACGACTGGAGTTTACTCCTTACGAACGATTATAAAATACATAATAAAAATTATAAAAACATTTATCTTAACGAATTAATATCAGCGCCATCTCTGTTCGATTGATTACCGGTGCCATCTAGTTTTCACAAGAATTTATTATTACGTAACATATTCTAGTTTCAGAAATATTGTGTAGATGGCGCTAAAATTAAAACTATCGCGTAACGTGTGACATGTGATAATTTTGATTTTACTCCCATAAATGTACATAGTTTCATACCCCGGGCTTATATATGAAAATCGATTCTTACGGAGTAAACTCCAATAAGAGGGAGATTATCATCTCAGCCGTAGGACGTCCATTGCTGAATATAGGCCTTCCCATAATTTTCCAAAAGGATCGGTCAGAAGCAGCCTGGATCCACCGTCGTCTGTCCACCTTGTGGTTGTCCTGGTCCAATCGAGAACTTTCTAACCCTAGCGGCCGTTGGCCCACTGCCACTTCAACTTATTCGTCCGCCGGCTTATGTCGGTAACTTTCGACTTCTAATAGTGTTAATTATACCTGCGCTTTATTGAACATCCTCAAGTCGACGTAGAGATTGAGCGCTCTGTCGTCTCTGCCGGCCGAATGGTAGCAACGCGCCGCATCCACATATCGGCCTCGATAAGAATATATGTCACCTAATATCACGGATCGCGTCTCACCGGCTTCAAAGCGCTCCTAAAAAATAAACACATCATGATTTATATAGTCCTCGGTGACAGAGAAAATGTGAACAAAGTAAATAATACACATTCTGTATAACAATTATTTAAATTAGGTATATGTTTCAAGATGTTCTAACTTTGGTACCCAAACTCCACTTGATTTGATGAAATATAATTGTTTAATGGTATTATCAAGTGCATTCCACCTGATGGGAGATGGCACCATCGTCTATAAACAGGAAAAACACCCCGTTACAGACTACCACCGTGAAACAGCACGTGTGCCGTTGTGTTTCGGTGAGTGAGTAAGGGATGAGCGATTTCCCTATTTCCCTAACCTATCTCAATCCCTACTCATAAGTCCTGCTATTATCGGCAGCGCACTTGCAGCTTCTGTGGCGATGTTTGTTCTATAGGCAACCGTAGGCCATCTACCATCAAGTGAACCGTCTACCTGATGACAAGCTTAAGGTTTTTAAGGAGTTTTTAAGGAGGTAGTTACTGCCGCCGAGACGACCTGCCCTAGTTTGTGATTGCAGAACGCAATGTGTGACCCACCACTACTAAAATGAACTTAACATACTTATTACTTACTTGCAAGTGATCTATAAGTGAAAGGAACACAATATTTTCGTTGCGCTGAAACGCCTTTCTGGCAACTTCGAATGACAACTCCTCTAAAGCGGCGACTCCCAATCTCTCCCAGAAGAGGGCTGTGACTCCCAAGCATGCTACCGCGTATGCATCACTAAGAACATTTTGAACAGGCTGTAATACTACAACAGTAGGTAAACTACATACATTTAGAGTAAGCGAGCAGTTACTTGCAGTCGTGAATCTTCGTTCACGCAGAAAAGAAAGTCGGCTCCGACGATTAACGATGACAACTTAAAACTTATAATTAACCTTAGATACAATATCTATAAGGTTCATCATACAACGCGCACTCGCGTAACATGCCGCTAACATGGCGGCAGCTGGCGACCAATAGCGGTACTGGAAAAAGCCGCGAAGTTTGTGGATTGATCAATAGCATTTCCCACGCTTTAAAAATTCGTCTTCTGCGCAGGTACATCGGTAAGCCATATCAATTTCCTCAGTATATAATTTAACAGGTTATTTACACTTCAACACACGAAAATCCAGATTTGAGACGTAACTAGGTGTGTATATATATCATAATCAATTGAATTTCTTACGAAAACAATAAAGTAAATAAATAATACAAATTCTCACTTGAACAATTTCTGTTGTATGTATTGATGTACCGCATGTGACAGAGGTACGTTTATAGTCTGCATGGAATTAGCTTGGAGACAAAACACGCGACCACCCTTCAACAAGAACAACAGTTTAAAGTAATTCATACTTTGGAGAAAAAGCTTTGGAGTTATGGTATAAAATTATTACTTGAAATCCGACGACAGATCCAGCCAACGGTTGAGTCGCTGGTGGAAACTGACCAGCCTTTATAGACAGCAATCCACCTCCGGATAGACTCAGCAGCTCGTCACACCAGGAATTCCAAGACACGGATGATACATTTTCTTCCTGTAAATGTCATTAAACTAACGCATCATCACTATTGAAATTTAATAAATATTAAATTAAATATCTTAATATAATTTATATTAAAATGATTAATTAAATGAACCGATTTTGATCAGGATTTTTTGTTTGCAAGCTGACGTGATCGAAATGGTTTTTAACCTTTAGTTCATGAAGATCTATTCAGGCGTTTGAAGATCATCTGCCTATTTCCTAGTTGACGAAGGGATTTCACTAACTTTCACAGGTTTGATTTTTTAATTTATTTTATTTACACACAAAAAAATACAATTGGTGGTACCTACACAGTTTAAGTGTACTATAAACTCAATTAAGTTTATACCGTACACCAGAGTTGTTTACAATAATAGAAATATATTCAGAATTAGTGCTATACAGAATTGTTGTAAACAAATACAAACAAAAAAATGAAGTACATATATGAAGGTAGATACAATTTTTGGTAGGTAGGTAGGTAGAAACGCTTTAATAACCCTGTCGTCCTTCTTGTCCCACTCTTACATGCAGCTAATTCATATAAGTGCATTCTTGCGGATAACAAGAATGCACACTTTCTACATTGATTGATATGAAATTGGGTAAACTGTTACCTACTTCGATGGTATTTCCATGACATGGTAACCTTAAACTAATGCTGCAGCATCAAATAGTCTGCGGGAGACCCAACTCCTCAGCAACTTACAGCAAATATAGCGTGTTTAGGCTCAATAGAAAGTCGAGGGTTTTATAATTTTACTAGCTGTCCCGCTCCCGGCTTCGCCCGGGGTGCAATTTTTATAATAAATATTTACTTAATCCAGCCGATAAATTACCTTACACCGCCATCTGTGAGAAAGTCATGGAACTCACAGTTGTTTTAAAACTTATTTTAGAAGTTATCTGTGATTTCCATAAAGTTCTCACAGATGGCAATTTATCGGCTAGCTTAAACATCATCTATCACTGACCGTATATAATAATTCACTAGTTGGTAAGCTGTAGACTCGACAAACCGAAGAGTCGTCTACCACTGCTATACGTCCCCTAGAAGCGCTGACGTCCAGACAACGTACGCTCGCTGGAGTTTGTAGAATCATCTTAGAACGGCCAATAGATGGCTCCACTTGCCATATCTAAAACAATCAAACATTTTTTTAACCATATCGTTCCTTTTTTTACTTATCTATATATAAAATCACAGCAGCACAGTTCTTTGGAGTGCAACTGAAGCTATAAAAATATATAATGGCTTTAAAACAAAATTCTTTGCTTCTTCGAAGAGTGCCTGTGTGGAATGTGATTTTAAGTACATATATTAAAAAAACGTTGTGTGGTTTTATGAAACAACGATTTTTTTCTACACGGTCAGCTGATACGACCATGGGCGCCACCCATGGTCTTGGCTGCTCTGCTGAGCGCCTTTCACTTTACCCCTACTACGTGGCCGGCTGTAATACGACATGCGATAAATGGACGAAAAAGTTTCACTTTAAAAAATAAGCAAAGGTACCATAATACACAGAAGATATACATTACCTGTCCATTCAGTAACCCTAAAAGTAATACTTCTTCAAAGTAAAGTGTGGTAACTTTAATGTATCGTATTGGTGCTGGCACTGTCCATGACTTGGGTAACTTGCGTCCGATCATGACGAGTTTTGCATCCTGTAAATTAAAAAAGATAAGTCGTTTCGTATACAATTGAACAAATGTCTGGGTGGGTAAACAGACCAGAAAACCAGGCAAGGAATAGCACAATCCCCTATTGCTAAATCTTTACCAGTAAGAATTTGCTGCACATGCATCCACTGTAATGTCGCTTGTGGTTTTAGGCGATGTTTCAACCTACCAACGCTTTGAACTCAGAAGTACATAATTATTCAGAAAGTAAGTACACGACGCATGCGCAGCAGCTAATTAAACTGCGGAGGAAAACCTACCTTTACCAGGATAAAGTCAACATAAGTTCGGTTTTCAACAACAGTGACTATGTTGTGCAATTTTAAGCAATTTAAGCCGATTTAAGCAACAAATAAAGTTAAGATTAGAAAATAAAATACTTGCCTGACAAAGAAGCAAGGCATCACTAGTTGCAACTAGGAGTGAACACTCGGTCTTTTGTGATAATTTCTCCTTAACCCTGTACAACATGCCTTCGACATCGCCCTGTTCATACACCACCACGCGTTCAGGTAACTGCACCTATAAATAGAATAAGATAAATAATATAAATACGTATACTCTTTACGTACATCACACTTCTATAAGTGTAGCAATATTCGTATGCAAAATGATAACATTAAGACTTCCCCACCACCCCCTACTAGAGACGGTAGTCTCAATGCGCATTTGGGAGCTAGTTTATTTGCACGTTGTAGAGTTAAACATTATCCAAAAAAGAGACATTAATGCCTTATTCTGCTGTGATTTAATGTAATAATCAAAATGAAAATCAAATCAAAATCCAATCAAAAGAGTTTCTCCAAGAAACTCTTATGATCGTCATTATAAATTTAAATTTACTAGGGTTTCGGAAAAAAGGCAAGATGACGATCCTGAGAAGAAACCCCGAAAGAAATTCAGGATATCATTCTTTTTGTCATCTTTAAAATAATAAAATAACAACAATAAATAAAATAAAAATGTGAATAAGATTCTGGTGTATCGTTATTCTGCTATTCGGGACGGAGACGAATCCAACAAAACAAAGATCATGAAAATCAATCCAGCCGTTTTCGAGTTGTAAATGGTTTAACTAACACGACTTTCTTTTATATATATAGATGCATTAAATACATGTTATTGAAAACTTACTGCCAACCGATGTTTATAAATGGCAATTTTTTGCACTCTGTCGTGACATTTGATCCTCACTTTATTGCCAGTTGTTAGATGTTGTATAATGACATCAGACATGTTCTCCCTGTAAGCATACCGCTCGCGATACAATCCGTGGACAGTACTGAAGACTATTTGATAACACCACAATGTACCATCTTGACATCCCACTGCCTGAAACAGATATTGAAACGGTATTTAAATGAACCTATTTTAAGAAAATAACAGTAAATGATGATTATAACTGATAATGACATCCGCGCATCCCAGTGCTGGAAAACTCCGGTTCTGGAATAAGGTAAAATGTCCTTATTCCCATCTATTCGTCAACGTCAAGCCTGCTGTCGATTCGTTCTCTTTTGACATACATTGGTAATATATCAATATTTATTTTTAAAGTCAAAAAACAAAGTCAAGAGTTTATTTTCAGAATATCAAACAGATAATCGCTCCAACTCATAATATCGAAATCTAGCACTAGTAAAAACTAGCACATAGAAAATACAACATTTATAATGTATGTAGTACAGTACAGTAAGTTCCGTAGTGACCTCGCCTCTCGCTTTCCTGCAATCTGTGCGAGTGACAACATATGCGTCTTCTTTACGTTGTTCTACACGACTGTATCACTTAATGTATGGTATGGAAGACGGAAGTGTACTCACCATGGTATGGAGGTTAGGAGATGGAACAATCGCCCACACCCACTCCTGAGGCGTATTCAGTATTGGCACACCTTCCGATGTTAGCACAGCCCATCCACCCACACCGCCCACAAGCAACAACTCGCCAAGTAAAGAAATTGACAGTGCAGACAAACCTGAAAAAAAAATGTATTCACTCAAAAAATGCTTTCTTACAAGAATATAAATAATTTGTATATGATTTTCTTACTTTTATTTTCTTGTTTTACCCTTAGCGGCCACACGGGGTGACTAGTTAGTTACCCCAGGCTTAATAAAAATGGAATTAGAGAGGTCTTAAACCGGTCAAATTAATACAACAAACGACATCTGCGGGGGGCAGACAAGTGTGAGATGTGACTTCGCTACATAGTAAGCAAAAAAATGCAAAGCGGCGCTTCGAGCGTTCGTTTTCTCTAACTAGTGTGGCCGCAACCGTGGTTCAGTACAATTTTTTTTTTTCGAATCGACTTATGGTGCCAATCGACGAAATAAAGGTAAGTTTTTGATATTTTAGTAAACAAATTTTTTTTTTTGTTCCTAATTGTTATGAAATCTAGTCTGATTATGTAAAATATGAATTGTTTATCGCATAAATCTTGTGTACGTTCATTGTAGGTTCATGTGGAAATACAATATACATACTTAGTTCCATATACATTAAAAAAAATTGTCTCAAATTTTTTTATATTAAGTAAAAAATTGACGATACATTTCCCAAAAAAATATTTGACTAAAAAGTGCGCATCTACATGTGAGAAGTGAAATGAAGTGAAATATGTATTTAAAAGCTAATAAAATGAAAAAAAAAAAGCCAATTTCATGATTTGTAATTTTTTTCATTTTTTTTCTCTCCAGTAATTTTGCAAAATAAATATACTTTGGTATATATTGTGCGGATCATTCCGAAACTCTAGCCGTTAATATTGCAAAATGGCGGAGTTATGGATTTTTTCCGAAATAGGCATTTTTTCTTCCAGAATTTTGACCTATATGACCAGTTTTTAGAGCAGCATCTATGAATTAACCAACTTAAACCATTAGAAATGTTGAAGAACTGTTCAACGAACATGAAACAATCAGTTAAAAGTCTTAAAACATCTAAACATCTTGTCCTATTTGGTTTTTCAGCGTGGGGTAATAAGTTATCCCGTGTGACCGCTATGTGGCCTGGCTGAGGTGTGGCCGCTATGGGTTAAATTTTTTACGTCAAAAAAATTAATAATTAAATATAGTACAAATAACAAAAATTTAAAATAATTGGGATTGTTTACAGAGAGATTTGACCAGGCTCGATTCCTGGTTGCCTATGAGCTTAATTAAAAAAAAATTCAATGTAATTTTTCTAAATCCAAAAATCGAAGCCTTCCTAAGAACAAATTTTAGTATCTCTTATGGTTTCAGATTTGTCCTCACTGGCCTGTTTGAATTGATCATGGCTGTGAAAGCTATAAATTGTGTATGTTTACATAATTCTATTACCTATATTCCTTTCCTTCAACACTTGTTGTCCCTGCAGGTTGTAGAAGGATAGTGTGTCATTCCAGTCGGTCACATGAAGAGTAGATTTTGAAAAAGTGACAGCCCACACTGCAGCATCTCTTGTTATTCGTTGGATTTCATCACCTGCCTGAAATATTATGTACATAAAAAATCCTTTAAGTTTCTGCAAAATATAGTTACAGTTCCACCAACTTATCGTATTATCGTATTATAATAATCGTAAACGAGCTGTCTGTATATTAAATATTAAAAAAAACAGTGGCACTCCGGGAGTGCCGACAGAAATGAAAACTTGAACAATTACGTGTTTATTTTTTGAATCGTCAGGAAATATTTTATTGTGCAGGAAAAGAAGTGTTTTTTTTTTATTCATTAGTATAAACTACTACCTACAAATGTTTTAATTTTTTTAAAACTTTTTTTTTCCATCTCAAAAAATGTCAACATGCATGTGTATCTTATGTATGTATATACACAATATACGTATATACTTATATACTGAGGTGTCGGTTACAGTAACAGTGTCGCAAGTTCAATGGTTTTTTCCCATCTCAAAAATGCCCAACGCGCCTAAAGAAGTTTACACTTCAAAAATTACCCATATTGTTTATGTTACCAAGGCCAAACATATAATTTTTAGTATTTTTGTCTGGTTGTCTGTGTGTTTGTGCACGCTAATCTCAAAAACGGCTAACGGATTTTAATGAAATTGGCACACAGAATGTTTAACATTCCTGGATTAACATATAGGATACTTTTTATCCTGAAAAATGTTAGGTTACTGTAGGATTTTCAAAAAACTAAGTACAGCGCGTATGCACAGCTTTTCTGCTATATGAATGGTACCGCTCATCAATTTAGTGTGAGAGAGAGTATATCCATTTAACAACAAGCTGACAATATTCATTGACGGTTTATACTTCCACACATAGCGTCGTTAGTTCCTTCTTTACAAATTAGATGGACATAACTTTTATATTAACCGTGATAAATTTTTTACCTTGTCTCTTATAGCAACCACACCACTAGCTAATCCAATAGCTAGATATTGTCCGTTTTGTGACCAAGCGCAGCATGTAATGCGGCCTGAAATCCTGTACTTTTGTACAGCTTTAACGTCTGTCGACCAAAAAGCGAAGTCTGACAGAGCGCATGAAGCTAAATGTAATGTAACAGGATTGTATGCTAAGCACTGGATTGCTTCGCTATGTCTGAAACAAGAAATCAAGTCACAATGGTTCATATCTTTTCACTTAGGTATAACATTAATAAATTTCTTTATGTTAAGATCGACAAACAGGCTGGCGGTCCTAGTGATGGTAGGTGGCTACCGTAGCCTATAACACAAGCAACACCACAGGTGCTGCAAGTGTGCTGCAGACCATATTACAATTAAGCATAGGAATTATGAAGGGATGAGGAACTGAGTCAGCACCACAGTGGTCTTCTATTAGGGGATCGTTACTGCCGCCAAACGGGCTGCCCAAATGACTGCAAATGCAGCGTGACTTGCTTTACTTTCCAAATCTAGAGCAGAGCCAATTTTAAAAAGTTCCTTTCCAAAGTTGACCATGCCGGGAATCGAACCCGACACCTCTGAGACAGAGCGTTAAGGCAAGCACCCCAACAGCTCATTCAACGAACTTGTCAAATACTTTGTAGTCCTATATCTTATACTCACGAATATTTAAGAACTCCTTCCATTTTCGATGTCCATATAATGACATTTTTATCAGCACTACCGCTTGCAAATTTCTTTCCATCTCCGCAGTAAGCTACAGCATACACAGGTCCCTTGTGGGCTTGAAGTAACTGGACAAGCGAACCATCTCTTGGGTCATATACCATCACTTTTTCACCAGCACCAATAACCAATTGAGTTCCATCTGGACTGAAGCAAACTGTGTGTACACTTAAAGAGAAAAAGGCAATATTGGTGAAGATTATTTATTATTTTATACGATTTATTATATTAACTAGAGGGTAGACCAAAGGAACCTCCAACAAACCCCTTTCTAAACTAAACACTTTATGTTTCTCTATTTACTTATATACAAATATGTACAAATTGTTATAAACATGTAAAATCAAAATTGACTTAAAATTCTCATACAGAAAAGGGACAAGCGGCTCAACTATTTGGTAATTTGTTTTACTAAACTTTGCCAAATCTTAAAATGAATAACACTTTTTTTATTATTTATTATAGTTATTTAGTTTTTACATAAATTATTGTCTGTTTACTGGCGCGTGTAATTTTTAGCTTGGGTTGGGTTATGTTTATCGTTTGTTAATAGAAATTAAATAATTTAGACGAAGTACATACCTTGAATATTCCACTTTGTCAGCTTCATGGATTTTATTTACCCACTTCGGCACAGTCCTCATTTTTAAAGTTTATCTTACTACAGTTACACACTTAAACTAAACAAATAAATTTTAATGATAAATAAAATGAACAGTCCATTTTCTCACTTTAAAAATTATTCATTGTTTTAATTATTATGTTGTAAATTATACATTAACAAATTATGAACTTATCAATAAAATTGTTTGTTTGTATTTTGTATTGACTATATTGGACGTAGAGCAGGTTGATTTGGTCACAGAGCAGGTTCTTGCTACCACAGACAAGAGAATATGCTGACATAGTTAGTGCCAATGTCAAAAATATTTATTATTAGCTAATATTAGATTAGATTGGTTTTTCTTTCAAATATAAATTTGTTTAAATTTTATAGAGTAGCATCACAAAAAGCATCATAAAATGTTAAATTACAACTTGTTAAATCTACAAGGAAAATTTTGCTTGTGATTGGAATTTTCCTACTGGTAATAATCCCACTGCCATAATAAAAACACAACGCGTTGTGTGTGAAAATAATATTAGTTAAATGAGCATTAAAACATTTTATGCTGAATGACACCGACTACTGAAATAAAAATGGTGTAGTTTCTTCCTATGTAAAAAACCTAGTTTTTTAAAATTAATTACTTGGAACATATGATGGTTTTATTCCTACATTCTCACTAGTTTTAAGTCGTAAAGATGTTAACGAAAATAATAAGTGTTAACGAGTTACATGTGTTATATTAAGTTTACTGGATTTGATCGCGTAATGGTCATATCGTGACATCTATGTATGTCATAAAAACAGTTAAAAATGAAATTATCTCATGGGTCCCACCCAGGTTCGATTCCCGGCAGGATTACTTTGGGGATGAACTTTTAAAATTTGGCTCTGGTCTGGTCTCGGAAATTAGCGCAGTGGTAGTAACCACCCGTAAAACCACTGTGAAATAATAGCATGTGAGTGAGTAAGGGAAGCCAGAGCCCATTTCCCTATCCCTCCTTTCCTGATCCTCAATCCTACTATGGTTGGCAGCGCACTTGCGAACATACGAGACATTCGTCACATTCACTTTTTACCACTATTCGCCATTAGACATTCGTCATATTCGTATAGGTCACACCCATTTTAGCGGCACCTGTGGCGTTGTTTGTGTAGCCACCTACCATCAAGTGGACCGTCAATCTATTAAACCTTAACATAAAAAATCTTCATCTTCATTGAAAACACCAGTTAAGGGAGGAAGGAATGACGTTCACAACGGTTTGCATTCATTTGTTTGGGTGTATATTCATATATGATAACATAAAACATCCACCAGAGTCCAGTCGTGTGTCGGAGCTGATACACACTTTTTTTTGTGTCATGTGTCCTGATAATTGACAATCTGACTAGATATTTTACTATAGGTACTTTACGAAACAGTATTGTGCGAAAACACTACTAAACCGTTATTAAGCGACTGTAGGAACTAACTGTGTGCAATCGTATGTGTTTATTCTAATGTGTTGTTTTTATTTTATAAAATTTTTTTAAACTATAATAAATTACAAAATAATTAAATAAACTATAATAATTTACAAATTATATATTACATTTTTACAAAAGATTTACAAAAAAATCTTATGGGAGCCACGGTAGCTGAAGTTATCTTCGAATCCTGTTGAATAACAATGGGGTTCAGTTTTACCCAGTTTCAGTATAAAATTGCGAACGGAAAATAAAATACACATAATTCTGCTTAAAGATTTATTTACAATAAACTGTCAAAAGATTGTAGTTAAATTTTACACTCATTGTAAATCTTATGAATTAGTTTTTGAAAAAACAAATAATAAATCTTGGCCCCTGTTTTGTGATAAGGGCAACATTTTTCATTTTTAGCGGATCTATAACAAAGTCTGTTTTCCCAGTGACTAGGGATGGGATCTACTTGAAAGATACGGCAGACATTAAAACATAGGACAATGGAGAAATATATACTGAAAGAATTCTGTAAGTACTTAATGTACAAAAACCATCTAAATCGATTAAAATTAAAATTCTCAAGATTTAAATAGCCTGCTAAGTTCTTTGATGGCTTCGATTTAAATGTGACAAATTAGTGTTATATCATTACCCAGTCAACTAAAAAATCTCAAATCTACTAAACAGCTGGACCGATTTTTATGATCTTTGTTTTGTCCGGAATAGCAGAATAAAAAATAAAAACAATAAACAGAAAATCATTATAGAAAGAAATTGTACCATCAAAAGATTGTCCATCTTTTTAAAAGGTTCTATTTAAATATATTATATTATTTATATACATAAAAGAAAGTCGTGTTAGTTACACCATTTATACAGGTGCTCCAAGTACGCTGCCGACCATACTAGGATAAAGGGATTAGTGAAGGGATAGGGCATGGGCATGGGCATGGGCATGGGGCCAAATGACTACGAAACACAGTGTGCCCAACAACTACTTAAGCAATTCTATGCGAAGCATTCGCTTTAATAAAGAATTAGATTCGTTTAAATGTAATTAAAATAGATTTAATTTTGATATATGTAGGTACACTTACTTTGCCTAATTCATTTTGAGTATTTATTTATTATAATAAAAAAGGCGGTACGAAGTTCGCCGGGTCAGCTAGTACTACATAAAAATCAAATATTCAAGTGTTCTCTATATTCCAGTCTTTTCTTTAGTAGTAGAACTACAAAAAATATGTAAATTCACGAATTTCTCCCACTGTCCTGTAAAAACTGTAAGATAAGGGAATTTTATCTATTTTTGCTTACAAATAGGGTTACCTCAGTTAGATTACCGCGGTAAAATAGCTCGGTAGGAAAGCAATTAAATAGTTAAGGATCCCGGGGCTAAGTTTAAGTTAAGTTAGAAATGAGTCTAAATATTGCACTCACTTTTAAAGAAACGGAAAAATAAAAATAGAGGCACATATATATGCCAAAAAAAATCAGAGTATATTATGATCACTTATTAGTATAAATAAGACAATATAGTATAAAAAAATAGAATGATTAGAATGTGAGTTTTATAAAACTTACAAATATTGTAATTGTTTACTTTTACTTAATATTTATTGTTAAGTCATTTGTGATAAGAAAAATTTCGTTGCTATTTTATTATGCTGTGATTGATGTAGAAGACCTTTAGCAAAATATACACTTACTTTTACTTTATAGCTATGAAAGGAACATATCACTAGTAACCAATACATGTTACCGGGTAATCATCCTTAAAGCAAAGTCAACGAGACAACGCAAAACATGTAAACAAACTTTCAATGGTTATCAAGACGGAGAAATTAGGACATAGGACATAGAAAGACATAAGACACAGAATAGAACAAATATTATGTGCTTATAATCGATTTTAGAGTAAATATAAGTACCTAATATAAACTGCAACCATAGATCTAACTATGAAAAAGGTAATCTAACTGTCCTGTACCATCTTGATAAATTACCCGGCACATCAATTTCCGAAATTCAAATGTTATTCATATGAATCAAGCATGTATAAGACATGAATAAAATTTGGCCTCTATACAACGAAGAAAATTTGTATTTGCAATAGCAATTTTTGATATGCTAACGTTTACCACTTACGACGCGAATCTTTTAAAGAAATAATTATAATACAAGAAATAATACAAAGAGTATCGTTTTAATAAAAAAATTATACAAAAATGTATTTTTAACTATTTTTGTTTTGCACAAATCTCTGTTCATCATTGTACTTATAGTGAACGAATAAAAAAACATGCAAAAATGCATATTATGAGTATTATAATAACTAGATACGTCATTGGACATATTTTATTTTAGTTTGTGCTACAGAAATTGACGAATATTGAAATCAATACATATATATATTCAGAAAATGAATGCAGTCAAAATAATAACTGTAGCTACTTCATAAGCACCACTCTTATAGTGTTCTATTAGGAAAATTATGTACAAATTAGTGAGACTTGTTAAAACATTTCTAAAAATTTATTCTAAAAATTTCTAAAAAGACGGACATGAAAATCTACTAAAGTAAGTAGTTAAACAAAGAATAAACAATAGAGTTAGTAACTGACTTTTAAGTTAAAAATAATAACAAAGTGTTCCGCGTATTATATTATCTAAAATATTAACAATTGCATAAAACATCTTCAACTTTTGTATAATTCAAGTACATAGTCCATTTACAATATTTTAAACACACTGAGGAATATTTCAACCTGTTATAAACGAACGTTAAATACAGCCACGTATATTTAAGTAATAAGAAATTCACAACACTATTTATAAAAATTACACTTACTATTTTCCCGTACGACGAACCGTTTCCTTTGTTAAATAAATTTACTCTCTATTTACTATACAAATACTTAATTAATGTATACAAATATTATAAAAAATTTTCTCTGAAAATATATTTAAAATAAAATAACAAGTTAAAAATTCTTAAAAATTACCTAAAAACTGATGAGCAAAAAAATTACCTCAGTTTTCTTAATTAGAAATATAGAATTGACTTAATTATCTGCTGCCAAAATAGTTATTTATTATTCCTACTGCTGTTACTTTTTTTACAAACAAAAATACATTTTGTAATAATATCCCAATTGTTTCCAACAAATAAGTATACTGAGTGTTTTTAGCAAAAGCAATAAATGCGACTAAAGATGAATATTAAAACAAATGTATCTTTAAATAAAATATATCAACTTATCTATTTAAAAAAAGTAAATGTGATGCAATTTAATAATAAATGTATTATTATTATTAACTCGCTAAATAATACTAAAAAGAACATCCATTTCATCATTACGAAAACAAATAATCAGTAATGTCGGTTTGCTTGCTCACCAGTACGAAATCAAATTGAGTATAACTTAACTTTGATTTTGAATTTCACAAATTATAAGTCTGATTATTAATAATAAACTATTTAAAATCTAAACTAGTCATCTGATAGATATAAAAATTAAATATAATTCAAATTCATATAAAAATTATTATAACTTTCAACTAGTATTAAATATAACCTAATTGAATTTAAGTTATATTTAAACTGTGAATCTTAGATTTCATACCCAATAAATTATTACTGATCTTAATCAATATCCTACAAAGCAACTTTTAAAGTAAATTAAAGAAAACTTTAAGTCTGTAAAAAGTTACTCGACATAAATTTGCGTATTTCACTTATAACTAAGAAAATAATTAATTAAAACCATAAAAAGCAATATAAATCAATAACAGAGACAAAATTACTACTAAGACAAACTTATATGTAATTAAATTACTTGATTATTTTTTACTGTTCTTCATTTTGTTGTATTCGTTAAAAAGACCTTGAAGATCCTTGAGAGACCTTTCCAACTGTTTGATGAAATTTGCGGAGCTCTGAAAAATAATATTCAAATGTATACTAGCTGGCTAAAGTCACTAAGCATCACCTTTACTCAATATTCGCAGTCATTTTGGGCAGCCCGTCTGGCGGCTGTAACCACCCTCTTCCAGAACTGTGATATTACAACATGTATGCTGTTTTGTTTTGATAATCTATGAAAGGACTCTTTATTTCGCTTGATATTACTATTTAACAAATATCTTGCATTTTTTATGTTAAATTCAACAGACAGGCTGACGGTCCACTTGATGGTCGATGGCTACTGAGCAACGCCACAGTTGCTGCAGGTGCGTTGCCACCCATAGTAGGATTAAGGATGGGGATTATGAAGGGATAGATAGGAAAATGGGCTCTGGCATCCCTCACTCGCCGAAACACAACAGCACACATGCACTTTGGTCTTCTGTAAGGGGGTGGGTAACTGCCGCCAGACGGGTCGGAAAAATGACTGTGATGGAACACAAGGAATGATCAGAGTAGAGGTCGTTGCTTACCGTGACTGGGCAGCTCTTCTTACTGGACACGTGGAAAAATATGATATCTTCGCCAGCAATAATGTACGAAACTCCATAACCATCGTCAGCCACTGGACCGAATCCACCGCCTGCGCTTATGCACTTCGGATGCTTCTTCAAGTCCAACTTGGGCGTTTGACCTGAATTCAACAAAGAATTTTAAAAGATTAGCAACAAATAAATCTCAATCCGTTCTTGTGAAAAACAAACGAGTAAGTACCGAAATTTTTATTGCATTGCTATTGGTCCACGTAAACAACAAAAAGTTATTTTTTGTTATCTATCACAAAAATAAGTTGTCATACTATCACATTTACTTGTAATTCCATAAAAACCGGTTTTCGGTTTATTGAATATAATAACAGAAATATTATTTACATATTTACAATTTGAAACAAGAACAAAGGTGTAAGGCCCCGCCTCTTACAATTCAGATTAGACCTGAAGAACGACTTGTTAATAACAATAAGGTAAGAAATAATGTTCCAAACTTTTCCCTTTTGCAGCAATGACATTTATTGACAAACTTTAATTCATTCAATTACGACCATTGCAAAGTCATAATTGATTTTATTCTTACCGTGAGGTGTCTGGCTAGTGGACAAACGCCAGGGTTCATTGAACACTTCTTGGAGGAAAGGCGACTCCAGTTCCAAGTATTTGGAGACGACATATAGACAAAACAGATGTCTGTCTATGCCGCGGCCTGCCATCGCGTCCTGATATCCTAACTGATGACGTTGTGCAGCCTTCATAAACAAATCCATACGCTCTTCAACCTGCAAAATATAATATATGGAGCGGTAATTCGCTGACAAGACAAGGACAGCAAATTTCTCATACTAATTCAGTCTAATCAACTGTATGGTTTATGTAAACGTAGTACTAAATTGCCACATTGTATACATAAAAATAAAATATTTTAAATAATTCAAAATTTACATTTAGATTATATATAATTTTTTTTTTAAAAAACTGTATGTTATGATTGAACAAGTTTTAAATATTATTCGGAATATTGCTTCAAATCTATGATCCTAGAAGCAATTTACAATATTTAATTTGAGGACTAAAGGCATTTAACAGTGCGGCATTCAGATTCAACCCAGTTGGAGCCCAAAACTACATTATATTACGCGATCAAAAAAATGATTACCGTTGATTTGGGATCGACCATCGATTTCACCCATGCGGAGCTCTCTATAGTGCAAGGACGAACTGTTTCGGTTCTTCCCTCGCGGTACAGTCTCGTCATTGACGCCTCGTACGTGAGACAGAAGCGGCCTGCATCTCGATAGTAAGACAACTGCAGTATCATTTGGATGAACGCATCGGGTGAAATACGACATTTCTTCATGAAACCTAAAAAGGTACACTTTTTTGAAGTATGTGTGAGAATTGCACATGGTAATATATTATTTACAATAAAAATATTCATGTTGTATACAAATGCAGTAATTAAGTGATGTAGGTATAGGAAAAGATTTTTTTACCTTTTCCATATTTGGTGTATGTCAGAATCTTGAGGTCTACGTCGTTGAGCAATTTTTCGGCGACGCCATATGAAGTATTTATAGCTGCCAGTGTGTCTTCGTTGTTCAGGTCCCATTGCAGTCGCATGGGCGCCGGAGGCGGACTATCGATAGTGCCTATTGCGTTCCCGTCAGCATTGTACCTGTCATTTTGTTTTAAACAATTCTCAAAGTTGTGTAACTGAGATATTCGATATTATGTAATAAATTATTGTTGATATTTTTTTTAATAACATACATTTGTTTTCTTACAACATTTACAAAAGTTAAGAACAAAAAAATTGTATAAATTCATTACAGCTTGACAATAATTATTCATCATGTACTAAACATTGCAGTGCAGGCAGGCGTTTCGCAGTGATTTGGGCAGCCTGTCTGGCGGCAGTAACCACTCCCTTACAGAAAAACACTGTTGTGTAAGAGATGCTAGAGGCCAATTCCCTATACCTTCCTCATCCCTTATCCTTAATTCTACTATAATCGGCGGCGCACTTGCACCACCTGTGGCGACGGTAGCCACCTACCATCAAGCGGACCGCCAGCCTGTCTGTTGAGACCTTGATATATAAAAAAAAAAATAACATTTTCGAGAAAAAAAATGTATGGTACGAAATAACTTACCCAATATCAATTTCGGACCACAAGACGTGTTCCCATAAGTGACCCATCACTGGTGCGTCAGCCCTGAAATAATATTAAGATTTATTTGATTGAAGTTAAATAGGTTAAATAAAATATATATTATATAGTGTTAGCGTCTGCTATTTATGTTGACTGAAGTTGATTGATTAAGGCGGAAAGTATAGTAAACGAACACGTTCGCGAAGAGAGGTCATCGTAGTACTCGTATATTTGCACATCTTATAGTTGGAATTGTAGTTCTTCTGAGATATTGTAGGAGAGAGAGAGGAATTGTAGATAAGTAAGTGGTTAAATTAATTCCCTAAATGTACCCGAAGTAGAGGGTGCTAACAATAGGTAAATATATATATATATCTCATATTATATAGTCTTATAAAAATTATATCAAGTAAATGAATTTGAATTTATGAAATAAATATCTATTTAAATAATAAATATTCACTTACCATGTATGCTCGGCATTGAATCCAACCTGTTGAAATTACAATGTTTTATTTATAAATATTATTGTTTAAATAAAGTACAATCAATTGGAATTTTGAAAATCGGCTGGAAACTGTCCTGTATAGTGACTATGCTTTCGAAAGAATATAAATCCATCATATAATGTTTTCAAGGGAATTGGACAAATTTTCAGAAAAATTATAATAGATTTGGTTTTTTTCTTCAAAATTAAATAAATATATATTGTATTTATTTAAATCTAAAAAACCATTGTTATCTACTTTATTTTATACTAGCGACCCACCCCCGAATACGCACGGATGCATATTTTTTTTCTGCACGGTTTGTAAATATAAATTTACAAACGTTCCTCGTTTATCATTATTTCCATTAGTGAAAATTGTATCAAAACCAATTGGGTGGCTTAGAAAAAGATAGCGGACAAAGCAGACGGAAGTCGAATTAGACTTTATATTATATCGCCTCAATTTTAGATTCACTTTGTTACACTTTTGTTGCATAATTATTTCATCTTTCAAGAAACAAAATAAACTTACATATCCATTCGTACTGAAGCATAGATTGAAAGACTTGTCGAACCACCGGTCGTAACCTTTGCCGTGAAGAAGAACGCGTCCGTAGTTTGTCAACTTTTTATCATCATTGGGGTCGAATCCATATTCTATGTCATCTGAAAAACAAATTTCCTTCAACTTAGCTTTATAAATTACTAAGATAACGTTATGTGATAGACAGGGATGCCGAGAGATTATTTTAATTTATATTATTTAAAAAACAGCATAAGTATGCGATTTAGCTGGACAACCTATTCATTTGCAATTTATCAATGTCAACAACACCCGCTGTTTATTTGCCGGTGCTCTTTTGTATGGGGATGGTCATTACAGCCAGACGATCTGCATAGTTTAAGTCAAATTTAATCAAATCAAAATATTTATTTATCAATTAGGTTTCTCCAAGAAACTCTTATGATCGTCATTATAAATTTTAATTTACTAGGGTTTCGGAAAAAAGGCAAGATGACGTTACTGAGAAGAAACCCCGAAAGAAACTCAGTATACCTACCATTCTTTTTGTCATCTTTAAAATAATAAAATATTATAACAACAATTACAAGGACACAGTAACGAACAAGACAACAGAACATAGTGTGTTTTACTACTACTGAATTAGAAATTATATAATATAAATGGTTTTTTTAAATTTATTTACAATTTAACACATCTGGATAAGAAGTATTATTAGAAAAAAATTGGAAAAAAATATACCTAAACAGACGTTGAACGCTGCCCTTTCGATACAATGCAGTGATGTCCTGTTGTGTCCTCTATTGAACATAGTCTGGCGAATGTGGGCCCAATGGCTGCGTTCACCAGCTGTAAGGGCCCCAACACGCTCCTCCCCTACTTCCGGTAAGGATTTATCATCTAATATTTGTTGGATTTGTCTGCAACAATTACGTAATCATTTTACTACTATAAATCATCTACTTCGTAGGTACGTCATACTTTAAATCTTAGTTTCCATTTTGATTCGTTACAATGGGCGAAAATTTTAAATGTTTTTTTTTTAGAAAATGAATTATTATTATTTTTTAAGGTAGACCCAACATTTGATTTCGTAAAAATAAACGTATAATTGCTATTAGTAAAAAAGACATAAAAGCCATTCTTGAGTTACAAACGCGTTTTTCTTTTGTATATTTTAATGTATAGATAGATTTTACTTAAAGAAATTGAATAATATAGCTTCTTATGTTATCTTTATTACCTATGAACACCGATAACAAGACAACAGTTGAACTTGTAGACGCGTCCCAGACACGTTTTTCTTATCTATGTTTAAACATTAATTAATTATACGAATTATACTTTGTAAGAGTTAATGAAAACACTTTACGTTATAGAACGCAATATTTTATGTAAATTGTTAACATTTGTATTTTAAATATAGGAATGAATAATTTGTTATGTTTCGACAATGATTAAACTCTGCAATCTAATCCCGTTAATAGCTAAACCTATAGGGCTATTTTTCTTTTTCAAATGTTCGTTAAAGTCCGAGTAAGGTTCTTATGAAAAGAAAAATTTTAAAAAATGTATATTACATCTTTGCGAAGCCGGGGGCGATTCACTAGTATGAAATAATTACGATAAATAGACAATATTTAAAAGTTAGTGAGTCAGTACAAGTATTCAACGTATTTTCAATACATATATTCAGTAATACTTTTCATATGTGAATACGATAATAAAGTAGGTGTAAAAATATTAGTAAAAATATGAGTGTAATAATAATAGAACACTGTTTATGTTTATGAGCGATGAATACCAGAGCCTTAGTTCCTTGCACATCTAATGTTGCTAGTATTTGTAGATGATGGTAGCCACGTACCGTCTATATAGTAGACTGATCAATATATTTAAAAAATACTTACGCTTGTATTTCAACAGGTTTCAACAAACGTCCCCTCGAGTAGACAAACACTTTGAAATAGCGGCCTTTGTGGTAAACGGTGATATGGTTCGAATCATGATAATGCACGATCTTGTCCGTTTCAATACCAGGAACACGTACCGTGTTGAATAAACGTTCATATTGCCACGAACACAATGGCACCATTGACTGCAGCATTATCTGTAAATAATATTAATATTAAATTATATGAAAATAATATTAAATTAGCCTGACACGCCTGACATATATAAAGCAATATAACGCCTGACATAATACACATACCGGTTCCAGTTCCTGTCTGTCAATGAGCCTTCTAAACTGCAGACACAGGTGAATGACAACACCAGCTCTGGCTGCTTGGCTGTCAGTGGGCTTCATCATAATAGCATCAATTCCGTAAAAGTTTGAGTTAACCATTAAAGGGGATCGTCCACGCAGGTAGACATATTCCTCCCACCAATCGGAAACATAATTAGCCGACCACCAAGACTTCAAAACCAAATATCTTTGTAGCTTTACAGCTATTGTGTTTTGGAATTCTTTTGCCATACTCTCCACACGTTTGTAATTTTCATCATCTAACAAGGGCCGAACACTTATGAGGTACTGCAAGTAAAAACAACATTTATTAAGATTTCTGGTTTTAAAATTAAGATAAAACGAAACATGAGTGATACGTTGATAAGATTAGAAATAAAGGCGCTGTCCATTTCTGTTTTTTCTCTTAAATCACTTTAACGGATTTTCATATGGTTTTCGATGAATATAATAAGATAGAGCCGTTCGATAATTATAATAAGAAGTTATATAGAAGAATCAATAAACAATAACCAGAAAAAAGTACAATTTTAATTATAAAAAAAAGACTAAGAGTAAAAGATTTCTATGAAAAACTCCTTGAATATGAATCTGGATATGTATAATAAGCTTAATAGCTTCAACCCTTACCCGTGTCATTGTGTCTTCGACTGAAGGTAATGGAAGTCTAGGTAATGAGCCTTGAAAACTGTACAGCTTAGGTTTGTTCCAACCAGACAGTACCTTCACAATACTTGCCCATAACTTTGTTTTCAAGGAAATCTTTGAACCGGGAGCACGAGATTCATACATCCAGCCCTATAATAAACATATTAATAAATAAAAAAATAACAAAGGCAAAAAATATATATTAATTATTACTTTTTACTAATAAAGCTTCTTATTACTCGATTTAATATAACATCTATGTTTATACAAAAAAATAATAATTTAAGCAAATTTAAACAGCCACTTTCTTGTAGTTATTAATAATAATTGTTATTTAAGTCCGTTTTATTTTATAAAACAATCACCACATCTAAATTCAAATCCTTTTAAACCGCCATTTAAAGACTAATACAAAATATTTGTAATCACTATTTATATTATGATTATGTTATAAGTAATATAGGTTTTATCTATTTATTTGGGTATATTACTTATTTATATAACCAATCATTTAATAGAAAAAAAAGGACAAACAAGAAGAGAGAAGGATTTGAATACTAACAATTTGGAACTTTTATATTATATGAAATACTTATTCATTAAAAAAGAAACCTACCTTATACATAAGGAGTAGCTTTAGAAGATATCTCATTAGGAAAATCACCGATAGCCACATTGTAAGAGCTGCCAACAAGCAAGCGATCACTTGCCACGCTGTTGATTCGCTAAATGAAAAAAAAAAAAGTAAAAATAAGCAATGAAAAAATAATTGACAAAGGACACGAAAAAAGGACAGAATTAAAGTAAAGTTCAGTGTGACACCAATTCTTTTACGAAATTACATACCCTTTTTCACATATCCTTAATTAATTGAAAATTACAGTTAACATAAATAATAGCATAAAAATTTAATTTTGAGAGGGTACAAGAATAATAAAATTAATATTAAATATATTAAAAGGAGAAATATTCTGTCGAAACAGAGAGCATGCAAATAGGTAATGTTTAATATTAAATAAATTTGAATTATGTGAAAAAAAAAAAGAATATCTGACAACTAAATAAAATTATTAAAAACGTGTGCATCATAATGAATAAGAAAATGTTGCAAATAAATATATATGATATATTCAAAAACTTTTTAGGTTTACATACCCAGGTAAAAACGCCAAAGTCTTTCGAACTAAACCAAAAGGTATGTTGAACCCTCCGAAATGAGCTGCCAGAAGGAGAGACCACAGCACATACATAGACTGAAGGTGTCCAGGATAGACGCCATTATGAACACTGTTCTGTAAACAATAACATTATTTATTGGATAAGTTTCTATTTGTATATCTATACTAATATTATAAATAAGAGGAGAAGATTTGTATGTTCGTAATGAATAAACTCAAAAACTACTGGACCGATTTTCACCTATAAAAAGCTACATTATCAGCGATTAATATAGGCTATTTTTATTAAAAGTTACAGGCTGTTTATCGTGCAACAGCTTATCTATATTTTTTAAAAATTTAGCTCTCGCGAAAGATGTGAAACATCAAAAATAATTTGTTTAAAATATTCTTTATTTAAAAAATACATATTAGTTCCGCCAAATGTATGCCTGTAATGCCTTTCAGGTCGTCTGGCCACCTGGCCACAATACGTGGCCTCCATTCGAGAACTCGTCTACCCTATCCATCGAAATAATATATCTTTGCAAGCAACCCTATCTGCTATCCGCAGAGATGTGATGTGCTTTGTGACTCATTTGTATTAATACATTTGGGAAGTCTACTAATTACTAAACTAATACTAACTTCTATTGGACATAAAGGAACTCTTAGCCATAAATCCCCATAATTCATTTTCAATCAACATATGATTTGATCAACATAAACTCGGGAAGAGAAAAACGATCGCACGGGACGTTGTAATAATCTAGCCACGTATTACAGAGGTGACCTATTATAGTTAAGTATTGTCATGGTCAAACGACGACTCATGGCCACGATAAACACAGCCATTGTAACTGAATCCAGTGATTACATATTATAACTTAATCTCAATAGGAGTAGATATTGTTGCAGGTATGTGATGATTACACTGAAATTTTTATATATAACATTATTTTTATAAAAGATAATGCAACTATCTTATTAGGTATCATCAGGTACTTTTTACTCTAACATGTATATTTTGTTTCTAAATTATCAAATAAAGTTTGTTTAACTTATTGATATTGTTTAATAAGATTTTATTTGTTAATAAAATCAAAAAAATTTTATTAACATGTACTGGGTTCATGCTAATAAAAAATACATAAAAAATACTCAAGAGGAATAAATTAAAACTCAGATATAGTTAATTGTGAATAATATAAATTGTGTGCCAAGTTGTTAAAAATTTAAATCTGCAGATTTACAGATACTCGTAATGAATATTTATCATAAATACCGATACAGATATGACCTTAATTTAACTTTTTTAATCTGACTTGCACTGCACGTATTTTTTGTTTTGTATTAAGTTATATAATTGTTAATTCTATAAACATGTGCATTGTAAGTCCCATTTTAAATATTTAATTAGGTTGAGTACTAGTGTCTAAACTAGCCTGTATCTTAGACGCTGGTTTCTTCCAGTGACAATAATTCCACTTATAACAACAATCCATTCTATTTTACACACCTTTTTGATTTTACAAATATGAGAGTAATTTAAAAAAAAATAACATATGGGTGAGGCAGCCAAAAAGTGATAATTTGATAAATGACTTTGGGACCGTAACATAAACTTAAACTTTTGGTATATACATAAGTATTTAAAACTACCAACTTTTACAGTTTACCTTGTAAAAAGTATCATTTTTATTTGTATTTTAAATACACGAACGACTGTAAAACTATTTCTTTCCATTAAAAAAAATGTTTTTTATTGCGAGATCACACACTACAATTGCTAGTACAAATAAAAGTGTCCCAAATGATACCCCCAAACATAATTGGTATTAATTTTAAAATTCGGTTCATTCAAATAAAAATTAAAATATTTTCTTTGAAGAACCACCTATTTTAGACAATGTTTATTTACTTTATTAGTTTATTAATCAATATAATAATTATTTACAATAATAATAAAAAAATGTCCGAGTATTTGTTACTCATTTAAGTTACCATAATTTGTATATTATGAAGCAATTGAGACTTAAGACAAAAAATGTGTGATTTTTAAGAAATAATAAAAAATTTTAATGAGATTTCATAGTATTTTATTAACTACCTTTACTTTGAAATTAATATATGTAATGAAACATAATAATGCAAAAGATTTGTCCAAGATCCACTTTTTGTTCCTTGGAATCCGCGGATACTTATACATACATGCAACACATCACTAATATAATAATATCTTCTACTTACTCTGAAGCGTGCCAGCCGCTTTCGCCAGGATCTCAATCCAGACTCCCACACAAGGTAGAGAACTTCTCTATCAAAATTCACATCCCAACCATCGTGGGTAATTGCAAATGAAAATGCAACAGCAGAATGAGCTTCCGCCATCCTCACACAATCTGTAACAAAACAAATCATTAAAAAAATACACAAATGTCTACCCTCACATTTTTATAGGCCATATGTATCTAACTACCTATATAGGTAATAAATCACGCAAATGTACCCATCTCATAATATACCCATAAATGGCCAAGAGCAAACCCATCCCATAAATGCGAAAGTATGTATGGATGTATGGATGTTTGTAACTCTTTCAGGCAAAAACTACTGAACTGATCGCCATGAAATTTTGCATACACGTTGTCTGGGACACCAGAAAGGACATAGGGTACCTTTCATCATTCAACGTGGATGAAGTCGCGGGCACCAGCTAATCTCTAATATAAAAAAACACATCTTTATAGGCAATATGGTAGGTACTGAATATTTTATTAACTACCTGGATATTATTAGATTAGATGACAAATTATAATAATTAAAAATAATGATAAATGTTACATAATACATGTTTTTATTATTACCTAGCTATAGCAAAATTATCAGATGTTTTAGTATTTATTTATACGAATATAGTATTTACAGGGAGAAATCAGAAAAAACACTTGGAAGCTTTCTATACGTTTGCACACACACACACACACACACACATACGCAGTTGGTTGGTGTCAAAGTCTAACCTGAGCCTTGTATAGTGAGTTTTGTCTTGAGGAAAGTGACAGTATTTATACCTAAATAATTATGTAAAATTTTCTAAACAGTGGAGGGCTAATACAATGCTTTCTTTGGTAATTATAATATTGATTAAGCTTAAATAGGTCATGTCACGTGCTAAACGATATTTACGTACCCACAATTATTCTAATGAGAATACATTAAGGAATCAAGTAACGTAACTAGGTGCAAAAATACGAACATTTATTTAAATCTACATCTACAGCAGTATATAAAAATAATTATGTGAAAAGTTTCGATTAAAAAAGTTAAATAGTAACTTACTCTCTCGCTGCTAGTCCCAAATTATCAATTATATTATTAAAAAAAAAAAAAAAAACTGCCACTGCCTACTTTCTTTTCGCTCAAATATTTATATTAAGAATACTGTAAAAGTGATCAACGTAAAAACATTTTAAATATTTTTTACATTAAAGAACTGAAACGAACCGAACCGAACCAACCAACCAATAAATAAAAGTGAAGTGCAGTGAAATAAATAGTGTGACCATCTTGAAATTGAAAATCCTCCCCATTTTGGCTGGAAAACTACCAAACGGTGTAAAAACCAAACGAAGAAATGCCAAAATCTTGCCACTTTTTGAAGTGAAAACTTCTTTAGGCGCGTTGGGCATTTTTGAGATGGGAAAAAACCATTGAACTCGCGACTTGTTACTGTAACTGTATGTTTTCGCCACCGCAGGTATTGCGCCATCTACACAATATCAATGAAACTAGAATATGTTTAGAACTAGAAACTAATTGAATTTTGAATTGAAATAATACGTCAATGAAAACAGATGGCCCTGATATTAATTCAAAAATTAAAAAAAAAGAACAATTTTTAGATGGGATAAAACCATTGAACTCGCGACTTGTTACCGTAATCAATACCTCTGTATATAAGTACTAAGCAGACAACTGCATATAAAAGTATTTTTGTGAAGCTTAGTTTTCACTTCTAACGTAGCGTCCAACGACTGACATGTATTTTTTTTAAATAGAATATACATCACGAAAACTATTGATGATAGAACAAAATAATGTACTACGACTTTGTAGAACACATCATTATCTACAAAAAGTGTCGCGACAGCATATGTCTAACTATTATAGTTATGCCACAATAAGTGTTCTTTTATTTTAAACAAATAATTGAAATACCACCGCTAGAAAAGGCTCTTTACTTGTATCTTGGTATTAATCCCTTTCAAAATAAATTACTTTATATTCAAGACTGCTTAAATAACTTTATATAACTTTTTGAATTATTCAATTCGGACATTCCATTCGAAAGATATCACGAGTTACTTACATCGAAAATGTAAGTATTAGAAAAAAATCGTAGCACCATAATATGCAATGTAGGCGTCACTGGGGTACGGGAGTCGATGTCAAGAAAAAAGTGCCGTGCGGCTCATACGCGCGGTCGGCTCCCTACGCTGTGGTAGTGAATCGAATAATTTGATAAATACCCGTGGGATCTATTACGCTCCTTTGTTTTATTAAATTTATCTGAAGGAATATTCTCTCGCAATAAGCGTTCGAAAACATAGCAGACCCTTTGTGAAATTCGTAATGTACCTACAAATATTTTCTCGTTCCATCAGTTTTTCTTATTTACCAATAGCACCCCAAACTTTTCGCATCCAAACTAATGTGGGTATTCCCCCATTCAGTTTAAACAAATGTTTTGTAAGGTTGACAAAACTTTTTTTAACATTAAAAAAATCCTCTGCTAATAGGGAAAATTATTGTCATAAGTGAAATCCTGCCAAATACTGCAAAACTTTACTAGACGTCAACAGTATATGCCAAAGGTTGGGTATATGGGCTCAATCTTGCCAAAATGGCAGGATCCTGCCACATATGGTCACACTCGCTAAAGAAAGGCCACAGAGCGCTATATGTATAGTCTAGTGCTGCCAACTTTGAAAACGTAATTACAGTGTTTCCATTTCAAAAATAGTGAAAATTTAACCCTGGCTATAAAGCTGCCAAAACCAAAACAAATGTAAAAATAGATGAGCACACACCCTTTAGACGAAGAGGTATCATTTAATTTCAAAATGTGTATGTTCAAATAAAATTAATGTCCAATCATGCTCGAAATGACAAGATAGCAATAGAAATTGTCACTTTGAACTTTCAAAGGAAAACAGACCTTATCCTTCTGCAACATACAAAGAATGTCTTAGGGTGATAAAGCACTTTACTGGTCGACTACATTAGAAAAAATCTCAAAAATTCGATGTGATTTATTATTTCTTAAAAATTCTAACAAAATAAAATTTTAAAAACTAATTATCATTGGGGACACATTTTATATAATAACACTAAAAATTATATATTTTTTCTCTGCAGCTCGAAAATTATTTTTATTTTTTTCGATTATTGGCTCGAAATTATAGGAACAATAAGTTAGTAATTTAGTTTTTTCCTATTTAAAATAAGCAAAAAGAACAGGTTTATAATTTTATTTGTTAACTATCAACACTTTTGTAAATTCTATATATCTGGAATGACGCCCCATTGCTGGATTGCTGCTACCTCAGCGCTTTTTCAGCTTGTTAACAATTAACAATAACAATATAGGTACTGGAATCGGTCCGTAGCACTGACCTGTAACCACGGACTTGTGGTTTATTGTTAAAAACCAAACTCTATTTACAATTTAATAGAATGACTATTTATTATTTACAATAAAAATACTAATTAACTAAAAAGAACATTCTATCCGAACAAAACCAAACCGACAATAGTAGTATGACACCCGTGACACTTATCCTCTTTTTCCAACCCGCGCGCAAACAGTATCTACAGTCTGTCAAGTAAGAGCGTGGTCGACTTTACCGACAGTTAATGAAAGATTTCGCTCTAATTCCTTCGCGAGCCGATAGAGGGAAGCTTTGTCCTTGATGCATTGTCAACAAAGGTTCAGTTGTCGTTGATCTTTTGAAAGAGAATCACGTTAAACGCCATGAGTGCTAAGTACGCGTCGCGCTACGAGGCTGTGTTCCTTTGCATCCACCCGAAAGGTCCCAAAATGTCGCAATCAGCGGCTGCTAAATATATGAGAAAGTCGAAGGCATTTGTACAGAAGTGGATACAGCGATATAAAGTGACTAAAAATGTCGATGATTTACCAGAACGTGGTTCGATAGGAAAAGTGAACAAAAAAGATGAAAAAAGAATAGTGAATCTGTTTTCGCGGAATCCTGCTTTAACACTGCGGCAAGGACAAGCAAAATTAATGGCAAAAGGTTTAGATATATCCTACGAAACTATCCGAACCCTTCTTCGTACTCATGGTCTGAAATGGCGCAACACAATGAAGAAGCCTCTGTTGACTGAAAAACATGTGACAAAGCGACTCGCTTGGGCGCATGAGAATATTGATAGAGATTTTGAAAATGTCATTTTTACTGATGAATGTTCTATATGGGCAAGTTCTGTCCTCACGCGAGCCTGGTCAACTTCCACCAATAGGTTTGTTCAGCGGACCGTAAAACATGGAATAAAGGTGCATCTTTGGGGCTGCTTCTCAAAGCAGGGATTCGGCACTTTGTACCTCTTTACTGACAACCTAAATGCCGAGAAAATGATAAAAATCTACAAAAAGGCTTTACTGCCATCTGCCAAACGATGGTTCATCACAAAAAATGAAGATTGGATTCTGCAGGAGGACAACGATCCTAAACACCGCAGCAAGCTCTGTACTCAGTGGAAGACTCAATCTGGCATCGTTACATTGGATTGGCCGTCGCAGTCGCCCGATGCAAACCCTATTGAAAATGTGTGGGCATATATTAAACAGAAGCTTCGTGGAAGACGCACATACACTTTGAAGCAGTTGTTTTACCAAATTCGTCGGATCTGGAGATCCTTGCCACTAGAATACGCCGTCAAATTAGTAGAAAGCATGCCTCGGAGATGCCAGGCAATTATCGACGCCGGTGGTGACTGGACACATTATTGACCAAATTGCATCATTGTTTGTAATGTGTACAATGTATATGTAAATATGAAAGTTTCATAAAATATTTTTTTTTATAAATTAACACGACCACGCTCTTACTTGACAGACGGTACATCGAACGCTCTTTGCGTTCGCTACAGACTTACAATTAACTTCGTAGAGGTTCACGCCTGTAACTAAACTAATATATACGTCTGGGCAGGCTGTCCCATAAAAATGACAGCTAATTTCGTGTACCATTTTAAAACGCCGCCCTCTATTGTCCCAAGAACTAATTTTGACGTTTGCGTATTTTTATTCCATAGATACGTATATGTATAATCACTAATTTTAGTTCCATGGACAATCGTTCTATAGCCTGCAGCGCCAAAATGGCATTTTTCAAATAGGCATAAAAATAATTTGACAGCAGCCGGTCCAGGTATATATTACAGGTCAGTGGTCCGTAGTGCTTCCCATTCTCGTTTTTAGACTAGCGTTTTTGTTGAATGTATCAAAAATTAAAGTACGCTAAAGAATATGTACTTACTGTGTTATGTGAGCCCTGGGGCTCACAACAGTCAAGTAGTCTCGAGTTGCCTATTTTTTAGATATGCTAATTTTTTAAATATGCAAAATGAAAAATAAGCAAAATAATACACCTCAGTCTCTATCCTTTTTTCGACCAATTTATGTAGAATAATTATTTATCAAATATTATTCAGTGTACGATTTCTTACTGTTATAATTATTTTAATAAATCAACATATTAATAGTACATTGTTCAACTACAGAGCAAAATCGTTTTTTGCTGCGAGTGCCGACTTTAAATCACGAACTAGCGAAGTAATTATATTATATAATTTTCCTCAATGGAACGAAGACCCGAAAGTAAGATATAAATGTATTTTTTTAAAGTAAATGATGACAGCTGACTGATGATCCACGTGATGGCCTATGAAATCATTGGGTTACTCAAATACAATTATATCAAGGAATTTTATTTATTTATTTTTATTTTTACATAAGATCCACCCACATTTGCTCACACATATACTCTTAACAAAAAACTATAACAAACATGTGTGGCAACTAATTATAGGTGAATACCACTTTGAAGGTGAACTAAACTCAATATAATACAATGTTAAAAAAATTAAAAGAACAAAAAATGATTACAGTACAAACAACGAAAAACAGAATTAAAAAGTAGGAAAAAAAAATAAAGCAATTAAAAAACTATTATTTTTAAGAACAGTTTTTTATGTTAATGTCGACAGACATGCTGACGGTCCACTGGTCCTATATCACAAGTAACACGAGAGGTGCTGCAAGTGCGCTGCCACTGCCATAATGTAGTCGGATTGAGGATAAGGAGTTTTTATAGGGAACTTGGTTCAGTCACACATTAAATACTTAAACTGGTCAACCTCGTCAAGAGAAATGCCACTTAGACGCACAGATGGCAATCCTTAAAGCTGACTTTAAAAATACTGACAAGTTCACATAGTGCCTTCATGAATAAATTCCCACAAGAGATGATCAAACACCCCGGACCAGATAAGTTTAGTATGGGACAGTATGAAGACACAGCAGACGAAGTACCTATAGGAATATTAGATTGAGTGGAAATCACCATTCTGAATCCAAATTCATTATTATGCAAGTACACATGTTTTTCCAACAGTGTAGTTGCAAAGCAACAAAATAATTCGAGAAAATCTTAGCCAGAGATTTAGGTCTATCGAGAATACCTAGTTGTTTTCGTTTCGGGCCCTTGGCACCACAGACTTGAACCACTGGTTTTATCAGACAATGCAAATAGTTTATTTTCTTTATCTTAAGAACGAATACAATAACATAATGAAAATATTCAATGAGAATATCAAAATACTTACATAACCTGCTTTAAGTGTTAGAGATATTATGTAGGTATCTTTTTAATATAGCAAGTGTAGTTTTTGCAATAGTCTTATTTCATAGTCAGCTTAAGATAATAATAATATAGTTAAGTTATTACTTAAGTTAGTTAAGTCTTTCATAAAGATTCAAACAGTAAGTAGATATTTTAATATTCATAGAAGTTTGTATATTTATAGATAAGTACCTAACTGGTTCTTTCTAGAATCTGGATATTGGTAGATAATCTACAAGACAACTTAATAAACTATTTTTTTTTTAATCGCATTTCTAATTATTTTGCTACCTCCGGGTTAACATAACATATTATTTTAATTTTTAATCATCATAATACGATTTAAATTAATATGACGTACGACGACTAAGTAAACAAGCGTATGCCCTTCATAATATATCTAAAACTGTAAGGATTGAAGCTATCTTAGAGGCATATTACGGCCTTGTCAAATCTGTGCTCAGGTAAGGATTCTGTTCTGGGGAATCTCGACTGATAAAATTTTTATTTTCAAAGCACAAAAAAGATGTATTAGAGCAATGTTTAAATTAAAAGTAACAGATAGTTGTATGCGTTATTTTAAAAAACATAAAATACTAACACTGCCTTCACTTTTTATATATGAGGTTCTAGTATATGTAAAAGCGAACCCTATTTTATTTAGACGAGTTTCAGAGCACAGTAAAAGAGCTCAAAAAGATCCATCCAAATAGGCTGTGTATTCGCAAAGCATACACAGCTTATGCACAAAAGTGTTTTTTATCTGGCACCAGTCATTTATAATAAAATCACGAACAATATTAAGCAGCTCAATATTAATATATTTAAGAAGATAATTAAAGAATTACTAGTTGATAAATGTTACTATGATTTAAAAGATTATATGTCTGATTACTTAAGGTGATACAATTCAGCTTTCCTCCATACAAACGTGAATTATGATTACTCCGCTGTTTTATGTTTAATTTGCAATAGTAAGCATGATGTCGATTTATCTTGTCGTTAACTAGGTTCGCTTTCGAACAAACTTTAAAAAAAAGTATTAATTTAAAAGATATAATACTTGAAAAATCCATTAATTTAAAAAATATTATTTTTTTATTAATTTTATTTAGTATTTTTTTCTGTGTATTTTGATAATTTAGTATCTCCGAACCCATTGCGGTACAAACGAAAAATAAGTTGGTACAAACCAGTACATATGGAGGACAAACGTATGCATTTAAAAAAAAATTATCACTTCATGTCGGGTTCCAGGTTCACACAGCTATGTAGGCGTCACTAATTTGGCGAAGCCGGGGCGTGCTGCTAGTATGTACTACAATAAATTAGTGATAGAACACTCACGGCAAACGTCCGCGTTCGACGAGATCTCGTAGTGTGCGTTGCCTAACAACGTCACAATACGGTCCAATTGTGTATGTGTGCGCGCTATGTTCTAACTGCTCATCAATGAGTCTTTCCCTTTCGCTCAAATTCTGTGTGAGACAGGATGCATTTTAGCTACAGGCACCGATGAGTTCGAGCCGCCGACTAGTTTCACCTTAATGGATGGTGGTGATTAAAAAATTATTTTGTTATGTAGTGTTCGCAAAATATTTGCACACCCCAAAGGGTAGAATGTAGCGAGCCTTATTATGAAACCATTATAATTACCTACCTATATTCAGCAAATAAATTAGTATTATTATTATTATTATTATTAGACTGCAATATGGGGGCTTCTATTGTTCCGAGATAGATACATTATGCTATGCATCCAATAAACATATGTACCTATTTTAGAGCTGGTAAACACTAGGCGTTTTAAAGCGCGCGCTTTGCTAACGCGCGCTTTAAAAACTATGAAGTTCTACGAGTATTACATGTGTACGGTGTACACATTACAACGCGCGCTTCTCAGTTTTCTCTTCAAGCGCGCGTTAGGCGGGCGCTTCGAGATACATGGGTCGCTATTTGGTTGTACATTTAAACCCGCGCTTTCGTGTAGAGTGGACACACGACGTACAAAAATGGAGATTGACCATTTTAATACCGATTTCTTTATCGACTAAATCTAAAAGCGACCATCTATTTGGGATATAGAAAGTCCAGATTATAAAAATAAAACATTAAAAAAACGTAATTTGGGTGGAGATTATAACGACGGTAGAGGAGTCACACATAAGCAATCACTTCGACGTCCATTTCCGTACTGAGCCAGAGCCAGAAGTATACTCATAATACTCACCATGCTAACGCTCGTCGAGCGCCGTGTATGTACGCTACCAACGCGCGCCTAACGCAACGCCAAGCGCTCAATGTGTACTCGCTCATATATTTGATATATTTACAACTCCTAGTCACGTGACCACCGTGAAGCTTTTTGATTTATTATAAATAATATATCATCAATAGATCTGATTTTATTGATATAAGTACAGACTCATCGAAAGTTATTGGTGTCAATAACATTTTAACCGTCTAATTTGATTTATCACATAAACGTAGACATTTATTTGCCATTAGATTCATATTTTTAATCGTAATGGTATTTTCCAAATGTAAATATATTGGCAACTAAAAAAACATCGTAAAAGTAAAAATGTTTTAAATTTTTCAATTATAGCAACACCGATAGCCCGCCACGTTTTGCCATTCGCCAACTCCAGCCTAGGGTTGTACCAAAATGTTGTATTCGTCGATACGAATAAAAAAATCAGCCTCTCAATACTCGGATACATCGAAAATTAATATTGCGATTTCGAAATATAATATCGTAATATATTTTATTAAACAATTGTTCATTTTATCAAAGAAAATAGCGCGGTATACTGTAAAATAGCGCTGTATACTGTAATTTAAAATTGTACTGCACGAAACTTGAATTAAATAATATTTTATAATAATACTCATTGAAAACAACTTTAAATTTGTTTCTAAATTATACAACATGAATGCTTGTGGAATGTTAAGTTTCCACTGTATCTTTCCTTAGTTATCAAACAAATTTCTTCATCCACCTCTTCAAAATGGTTTTATTTGTTTATTTATTTATTTTTTAAATAAATAATGCTATTTATTCACTTTGCATTGCAACCCGTTCAATCTTACATAACTGTTTACTATTTACTGCACTTGTTTACTGTAGATTTCTGGACAGTAGCGGATAGTGTAGCTACTAAATTTCTCGTCACTGTACTAAATTACTAAAGTAGTCCGAAAACAAGCCCAGACACTGGGTATATGGCAAAACTAGCTGGTGGCGCGTGAAATTGACCTCCTCCAGTCCAGACTTAAATCCGTTGGATTATAAAATATGGCAACACTTGGAGGGAAAGGGATGCTCAAACCCTCACCTGTTTTGGAGTCACTCAGGGCATCCTTAATCAAAGCATCCGCCGATATTGATATAGAATAAAACTATACGGGAAATTGTTGCTAATTAGTACCGCAAAAATTAATTTTGTTGCTCAATTAATTTACGAGAAACGACGGATATACTGACGTAATATTACTACCATATACAATATCTCGATAAAGAAAGCACCTATCGAACCGAATCAAACGGCTTATTTTGTTGCTAATTTGTTGCTCTCAGGTAGGTTAGTTAGATATTAAAAAATGTCATCCCTTCAAGGGGGATAAACTACCCCGATATATTGAAATTGAGAATAACGAACTAAAGTAGCTAACGGGCCCGTTCCAACGGCTTATTTTGTTGTTAATTTGTTGCTCTTGCCCGGTTTCTGAAGTTCCCAGTTAAACTCTCACTAACTATTGATTCGATAAAGTTAAACTTAAGGTAAACGTCGGTTAACTGTCACTGCGTTTCTGAATACTCGTACAAAATGGAGCCGTTCATTCATTAACTATGTAACCGATAGCCAGTTCTTTAATTTACCACTAGATGGGTCTTGTCTTAAATTGATTTTATCATATCAATTCAAGTAAAGTCAAAGACATTCCTAGATAAATAAGTGACCAAAAACTATTATTATTATATAAATTACTATAATTCCTTATTTATCAAGAATGATATCGCTGTCAAGGAAGTGTCAAATGCGCTAGCATCTTGTTATAGCTGTGTTGTCAAATCTGATAAAAACTCCTTGTCATTGTTTTCTACGCTTTTCTTGATTTTTTCTTTTCTATTCATTGAATATTAATTTATTATCAATATAATTTAAATATTTTCTTTTCACTGAAAAATTTAAGTAAACAGAGATCGATATTATATACGACACTATATCGATTTAGACTTAATCGAATTGTTCGTTCACCGCATGCGCTACACTACTTCAATCAGTCAAGTCAAGACCAATTTTTATTATAGCAATAGCTGTCCATTCGGCAACGGCAACGGTGATTTGGAACTAGTTTTTACTTTTCCACGTGATTATTCAACATGACTGCGATTCCACCAGGTCCTAATGGTCCTACTTATAAAATTGGGATAGTGAAGCAGGTATTTTATTTCTCATAATAAGTTTTCTCATAAAAATATACTTTCGTTCGATACCTCGTGCAAATTATATCCATCCACTTTGCCCTGTTGGCATCATGTCTATAGATCGCCAACGCATGATTTTTCACTTTCAATACTTATTTTATGAATTATTACATTATTAATAGAGTTTTAGTTGTTATATTAACAAATCCATTTAATTTACGATGTTTAATCGTTTTCTAAACATGTTTAGATTGTGTTTTTAATTGACGATTTTCACTTTTAGGTGTTGTCCGGAGATACAATAGTGATAAGAAGACAGCCCAGAGGGGGTCCACCACCGGAAAAAACAATCGCCCTTTCTGGAATTACAGCGCCGAAGCTTGCCCGCCAACGTACCGCGAACAGGTATCTTCTTCACTTAATCTTAGAACCAAACATAAGTGTTAATATATCGTAGCATTTATCTATGTCAAAAAGCTATGTTTAATTTGTTACGATTATTGATTTTAGAGTAAATAGGTATATAGGTTCCACATTCTTTGATACTACATTGTTACCTACTCTGCATTGAGTTTGTGATTTTATTAAAAGTATAATCAAAGTGAAAGTTGAACATTTGAATGTGAGTTTAACTGTTGCATAAGCGAATTACTGTACTTCATTTAATGCTGGTTTTAAATTGAATTGAAATAAATAATAAATATTATTTTTATACATTTATTTATTTCAATTTTGTCAGTGTTGTTTGTTCTTTAACAAACATTTATAGATTGAAAATTAAAAACAAAGGATTGAACTCAATATTTGAAGATAATATGAGCTCAAATAGCATTTTAAAAATAAAAAATATTTTTTGCTTAAAAAGTATTTCAAAATAATAAAAATAAACAAAAACAATTAATTTTCACATATTTTTGTCATCCACATATGGGATCATAAAAAATGTAATGCAGGTAGGTACATTGTATGTAACATTGGTTAATTTAGATCAACCTATATGCTAGTATCAATATTTTCAATATATATAATTTTTTCACAAGTACATGAATCTAATGATTTTGCCAGCGCATCCATAATGTAATTTGAACACAGCTTTTTGAGTTGACTACAAAAGTAACAAAAAATCTAATTTCAAGCTGCAATATATTATATATTTCAATAATGTATTCAAAATAAATAATAATAACCAAAATAAATAAAAATAAAAATAATATCTGTGGAATCCATTATTAAATTACTTGATTGAAAAGCACAAATATAAAATGACATGATGATGTACTTTATGGATATAGTTTACCATATGACATATGTTCATTTGTTACATTAATGTAATGAGTACTTAATGGATACCAAGGATTTCGTATTTCTGTGCTTGGGTGGGCAGTACACAGAAGAGATGATGATGTTACCATGTTTATCATGAACTGTAACAGTAGTTGCTTGAATGGCTTCCGTTTTGAACTGAATTTCTTCGTGATGTTTGATGGAATTTCTAATGATTATAGCTGTGCCGCCATGCGCTGTACCATCCGGATGGTTGGTTGAGTACAGACTGTAGTTTTTTATTTTAACTAGGCTATTACTCGTGAAATGTGTTTCTGATATAAGTAAGATATCGAGATCATGCAACTTCAAAAGGTTCTCTACTTCGCCTTTGTTGGGCGATAAGCCTTTTACGTTCCAAGTTGCTAACTTTAGGGACGTAAAGAGGTCAGGTTCTGGACGAGAGTAGTTATGAGGCCCATAAAGGTGCTCATTTGTTGTAAGAGGAAATCGAATTTTTCGGATTGTTTGACAAGCAGCTCTTCTAGTGTTGTGTTAGTGGATTGTTCTCTTGATATTGTAGGAGTTTGAATTGCGATTTTACTTTGTTGACCCTTCAATACATTTGCGTAACTGGCAGATTCTCTTTCGTTTGGTCGTAGTCTTCGTCTGGAAGTCGGAGAGTCTGGAATTATGTTTTCTCTGGTTTGTTGTTGGACAGTCACTAGGGTTTCATCCGTTTTTCGTTTAGTGCTTCTCTGGTATTTTCGTTGAAGGATTTCCTTATATACTTCACAGCCCTTGTAGTTAGCGGGATGAGGTCCCTGGCATAAAGCGCATGTGGCTGGAGTATTGTAAAGATTGCTTTTATTTGCTTCAAAACTTTATCAACACAGTAATAACTTAAACTGTTTTGCTGTTTTCTTGAATCTTTCGCACGTCTGCAACTTAAACATACAGTCTTATGTATGTCCTATGTACATACTTTCTCGTACATTATGTAAACAGAGAAAAGCCAGGATGAAAAAGTATGTTAAGGAAATATCCACAAGGAAGCAACGTGAAGACACGTAAGAGTGTTTATCTGATTTTAATCAAGATTGAATAATAAGTAAATTAGATAAATTGTTATAATAAAATGCACGATTGCAATGTGGAAACGTGACAATATAAATGTGGAGAGTAAGAAAAAAATATATAAAGAAATTTATGTATAAAGTATTCACCAATCAGCCAAGTTGACTATAGCTAACGATAGTCTGTAGTCTTCTTAGACGAGTAATCAAGATGAAACCTTGTTACTCTGGGTCACTCAACTGACATACTAATTGTTAATGTTAGTTATAAGTGCCACAAGTAAATTAATATCCAGAAGAGATTAGATTTGATTTGCATCCCTAGTGCACTTGCCGTTAACAAACAGACTAACTGACTTGACAATTAGACAAACGATCAACATCCAGCTGATTCTTAAGACGCCATTTTGTTATCGTTTCCTCCTTGATAATAATAAATTTTTGTAGCATTCACTTTTGTTTAAGAACTATGTTGTTTTGCTTAAATATTTTAAAAAAATTTAATAAGCTACATTTTCCTATTCATTTGTACTTACAGTTCTTCTGTTCCTATTGATTTATATACATTTATTTGGTTATTTATATTCTTGTTTACTGTTCCTTATCTACTTTAGTGTTAATACTTGTATAACTTTATATATCATAAAGACAATATTTGTCATTGCAAATATTGTAACTAAAATGCATTAAAATTTATGCTGTTCTATTATTTCATAATAATTTTTCACATGTAATGTAATTCATTATTAGGTATAAGACTTTTTGTTGGTTAATGACCTTAAATTACACAATGTTCAATCAATACTCATTGGTCCTCATTTAAGAAAAGTGATGATTAATAAAAAATTCATAATTACACCCAATACCTAAAAAATAACTACCTATTATAAATACTTATAAATTATACTTATTTTTTTAATGCATTGCACATATAATTACACCCAACATTTTTCTTTTGACAGCGATATTGAAACAAAAGATGAACCGTATGCATGGGAGGCTCGCGAGTTCCTTCGGAAAAAGCTCGTCGGCAAGGAAGTCATGTTTACTTCAGACAAACCACCCAATTCGGCAACAAGAGAATATGGAACCGTTTGGGTTGGTAAAGACCCAACCAAAGACGAAAGTGTGACTGAATCTCTGTTGGCCGAAGGTCTTGCGAAGGTTCGAGACAGCAGTAGAAACATCCCGCAGCTAAAGAAGCTTGTTGAAATTGAGGATGCTGCGAGATCACAAGCTAAGGGGATCTGGTCTAATGAGCTGGAGGTTAATATTAACTATTTAAACTTAGAGTTCGAATGATAATGGCGAGTTATTCGACTATTCGCCATAGGGAATGGCGATTTTTCACTATTACAACTATTCGTGGCATCTATAATTTTTTTATTTATTTTTTTTAAATTGTTGAGTAGTTCTCACAGGCTAATGTTGCATTTTTCACAGGATCATGTTCGTGATATTAAGTGGACTGTGGAAAACCCCAAGGCATTTGTAAACAAGTGCAGTGGTAAACCAGTTAAAGCGATCATTGAATATGTACGAGATGGATCCACTGTTAGGCTCTGTTTGCTGCCAGACTTCTACCAGATAACGTTGATGCTCTCTGGAATTAGAGTAAGTGAAATTTTACATCATGCTTATGGTATAACGATTGCAAATTGAATACTTGAAAATGTACATGTACGATGATAATTTTATTAATTTAAATTATTAATATTAGTGTCCAGCGGTGAAACAGGATGGCGATTCTGAACCGTATGCAGCCGAGGCTCGCTTTTTCCTTGAATCAAAACTTCTACAGAGAGATGTTGAAGTTACACTGGAATCAGTCAGCAACAATTGCTTTGTAGGAACAATACTCCATCCACAAGGCAACATTGCTGAGGCCTTGTTGCGACAAGGTTTTGCTAAATGTGTTGATTGGTCACTGGCTGTTATGAAATCAGGTTGGTAACTCGGTACCTGTGCTGTGTTACAGTTCATTTCGAATGACTGTTGTAAGAGTAATAATTTTTTTTTTGAGCATAAATTAACATGACTACTATGGAATATAATTATTTAGTAATTAAAATACAAACTGTATGACATATTATTTTTTAATACAGGGGCAACATCTTTGAGAACCGCTGAGAGAGCAGCTAAAGCGGATAAATTGCGCATATGGACGAACTACGTTAGCAACGCACCAGTGATTGCAGCAAAAGACAAGGAATTCACAGGGACCGTTATAGAGGTTGTTAATGGAGATGCTCTAGTGCTGAAGATAAATAACCAACAGAAGAAAGTTTTCCTGGCCAGCATCAGACCACCTCGTGAAAAGTAAGCTTTCATTTCTGTTTTACGACTTTTTACTGTTTCCTACACCAAAAGGAGAACTTTGTTTTTTAACCCTCGACTCCCGACGCAAAAACGGGGTGTGTCTGTCCGTAGAATCATAGCGCCCAAACGGTTGCACCAATACAAAAGTTAGTTTTAAGAATTTTTGTCTGTGCGTAACATGCACGCTAATCTCAGAAACGGTTTAACCGATTTAAATGCAGTTTTAACTATTGATGATTACCTGGATTTATTATTTTGAAAAAATTTTAGATTCCTGTGAGATTTTCAAAAAACGAATTACAACTCGTACGAACTTATTGCTAGTTTACAATATTAAGATGGTGTTTTATAATTTACTAGCGTCAGCTAGTAATAAAAATCGGTCCAGCCGTTCTCGAGTAAATGGTGTAACTAAAACGTCTTTCTTTTATGTATATATATAATAAGATATGTTTTTTTTATATTATATTTAATCAGGAATAACACTGATGAGGAAGTCAAACAATCACCGAGGCCGAAGGGATTTAAGCCCCTATATGACATTCCCTGGTTGTTTGAAGCACGAGAGTTCTTGAGGAAAAAGTTGATTGGAAAGAAAGTCAATGTCACCGTAGACTATATTCAACCCGCAAAAGACTCTTTTCCGGAAAAGATTTGCTGCACAGTTGTTATTGGCGGAACGTAAGTATCATTGAACTGGTAAAATAAAATAAAAATATGACGTAAATAGGAAGTATGTTTAATTTTTACCGTTCTTTACTGTTTTGCAGTAATGTAGCTGAAGCATTGGTGAGCAAGGGTTACGCAACAGTTGTCAGATACAGGAATGACAATGATCAAAGGAGCTCCTGTTACGACAAATTGCTCGAAGCGGAGTTGAAGGCGACGAAAGCGCAGCTTGGAGTTTTTGCCAAGAAAGACATTCCAGCTCACCGCATACAGGATACTAGTGGGGATGCCAACAAAGCGAAAAAATTCTTCCCATTCTTGAAAAGAGCCCAAAAGACTGAGGCAATCGTTGAGTTTGTCGCGAGCGGATCGCGCATGCGGTTGTACATTCCTAAAGAATCCGTCCTTGTTACTTTCCTTCTAGCGGGCATCACTTGTCCGAGGGCCACTCGTCCACAAGTAGGAGGCGGCATTCAAGAGGCCGAGCCTTTCGGTGAAGATGCTCTGCAATTCACAAAAGAAAAATGCCTCCAGCATGATGTCGTAATAACCATTGAGGAAATGGACAAGGCGGGCAATTTCATTGGCTGGATGTGGGTGGACAACGATAACCTTTCGGTGATCCTCGTTGAGAACGGCCTGTCTACCGTTCACCACACGGCCGAGGCGTCTGAATATGGTCGCGTTATTAAAAATGCCGAGGAAAGTGCAAAGAGTAAGCGCGTCGGCCTTTGGAGGGACTACGTGGAAGCCGAGCGAGAAGTAGAAAAGGAGAAGGCAGTTAGTGTGAAAGATCGCGTGGTCAAATACGAGAAAGTGATTATTCCTGAGGTGACCGCAGAAGGGACATTTTATGCACAGAATGCCGACCTCGGTGGAAAGTTAGAGAGTCTGATGGAGAGAATCCATCAAGAGTTTAAGAGTAATACGCCACTTCCTGGCGCTTTCACACCAAAAAGGGGAGTTATATGTGCCGCTCGTTTTACAGCCGACGAACAATGGTACAGAGCGAAAATAGAAAGAATTTTAGATGACAAGAATGTTCAAATCCTTTTCATCGATTATGGGAATCGTGAGGTATCTATTTACTCATTTGTTAGTTAAGTTAGTCCATCACAACGTTACCCCTCGGGATCCTAACACTTTTTTAAAGATAAATATATGTTAATCTAGTTAATAAACTATCTGTGTGCCAAATTTCATCCAAATCTTTTATGCTTTATGCTTTTAAATAAAAGCATGTACACATGCTTTTATTTCACTTTCTGTGAGGGGATGGTTACTGCAGCCAGACATGGTGCCCAATTTATGACTGAAACGCAAAGTGCCCTGCCACTACCAAAACACCCAGACCAAAGCCAACTTTGGAAAGTTCATTTCACATAGGCAAGAACACTAAAAAAAGACTAGCTGGTGACCGCGACTTCGTTCGCGTTCAAAAAGAAAATATATAGGTAATAACGCCTGACATCGTTATCGCTGTGACGACGGTGGCGCTGCCACGTGAAAGTGGCGCCCAATTCTTTATATTTTTAGACGATCACTCGGGAACAGTACTTTTTCTGGGTGAAAGGTATCACTGAAAACGTGTATGCAAAATTTCATGATGATCGGTTGAATAGTTAAGGCATGAAAAGGTAACAGACAGACAGAGTTACTTTCACATTTATAATATTAGTATGAATTTGTTTACAGGTAGTGAACTACTCTCGTCTGGCCTTGCTTCCGTCCGGTACTGAGCTCGATCCGCCGTATGCGGTTGAATACGCACTTTGCTGTATCAAGTTTCCGTCAGACCCCGAAGACAGGGCCGAGGCTGTCAAGGCTTTGTACATGGATACTCTCAACAAGAAGATGATGCTCAACATCGAAAGTCGTGGCACACCGGCACTGGTCACACTCGTCGATCCCGCAACCAACACCGATATCGGCAAGGTAACAAATTTAACAATTGCTTCTTTACTGTGTTCATTAGTGCCATGTGTTCATTACTGACAACACATATTTTATTTGTTAATTTAGAACCTGGTGAAGGAGGGTCTCGCGCTGATGGAGAACACGCGCGACCGTCGTCTCGCGGCGCTAGTGTCTGAATACCGCTCCGCCCAAGAGCACGCGAAGAGTTCGCGCCTGAACCTCTGGCGACATGGCGACATCACTGACGACGACGCGATAGAGTTTGGCGCGCGTCGCTAGCGACTTTATTTGTTTGTTTATTGTTTATCTGTTCTATCTTCATAAATATACTAACATGTAACAGTTAAAATCTTTATTTTTTTGAACTTTTCTTTGAGGGAAGACTGCGGATCTAGTTGATAGATGGCTCTAATGGCCCTTTTTTGTAATATTAAAATAGTATTTATGTCCGCAGTGCTACCCCAAAGAATCCCATAACATATTATACTGTGGAAGTAACTATCCTAGCTGTATCGACATCTGTTAGGCGTCTAATCGGCTTAACTGCATAAGCCGCAGAGCTAAGCCTTTTACTTAGTTTCTCAATATGTGGACCCACAATCGCAACGTTAGAGGTGTTTCTTTTTGTTTTTTTTTTTAATTATTGTATGTGTTGGTATATCAGATTTTTTTTAGTTTTAATAGTGTATAAATTCTTAATATGACTCTTTAAAACGTTTATTTTAGAGTTTTGTGTTTCTGCAGAATGCAGTTTTACGTTAAGTAATTTTGTAATAAAATAAATGTGAAGAAAATTTATTTAATACTTACATTGTACTGTGTACCTACCAAGAAAATACAAACTAAGAAAATTTCCAGTACCTATTACATTTATGTAAAGGAACATAAAATAAATACTACGCAAACTACTTTTTGAGTTTTTGTGGACATCCCTCTTCCGAAAACGTAAAAAAAGAAACGCTTGATAACAACAACTGTTTGGATAAAACTAAACTACACACAGTGTGAAAAATTTGATTAAACTCGGTTCAGTAGTTTAGGAGTTCATCGCGGACAAAATGTGACACTAAATTTTTATATATATAAAGTTTTTATACAAAACGTGAAGACTTACCGTGCAAGATACGCTACGACATAGAAATAATTTAATATTACCAACATATAAATCTTAAAGGTATATATATCAACATATATATCTTCCATAAAAAAATACAAATATGTATAACAAATTGTCAGATATGTTAAAAAATGAAAACAACGATCATATTTACAAAAAATAAAAAAAAAAATTACGTAGTGTTTAAGAAACCTTCGACACAAAAAGGATTTTTTCGCTTATACTTCAACTCCTAGATTTTAATATGTTAGTGAAAATAAAACAAAATACATTGTTTACAAAAATACATTTATTCATTTTACTTAATCTGTATCTGGGCCAATCAACTTAATCAATCAAGGTGCTATAATATTGAAAAAGAAAATTTTGGCACTATCCCAAGTAAAGTAAATATGCTAATTTTACATTATGTTACTTTCTTCGATCAATTAGTTTAGATTTTATTGAAAAAAAGTGCCAATTCACAAAGATATGTTACAAGATTGCTTACAAATTACAATTTTCAAGTCTTCCGATCATTTTATCTAATCAGTGTTTTGGAAATCTAAGCTATTTTAAATAACGACATCGGCCGAATATTCGTACTTTGAAATCATTTTTTTTGTAATACTAGTCTGACTGAGCTTCGGATTGAACCTCAACTTGAACGAATGATTTCAGAGTATGAAATGCCCGAATACGTTCTGCGCTGAACAGTAATCACCCCAGATGTTAGAAGTAACAATTAACTACATTCATAATTACACAGAAAACAAATTCAATTATAAACTATTTACATTTTAATTTGTACATTCATTTCTGAAATACGATAATTTATGAATTTTAATTATAATGCAAATCAGAAATATTCATATTAATTGTACACACTTGGCAGTTCGAAAGTAAAATTTAAACCTACGGAAATTTAAATTACTCATTTAAAATCTTATAAACAAAAACAAATGAAGAATTATATAATTTCATACACATAAAATAATTCTTCCTAAATACACTAAGCTATCAAAGAACAAAAGAATCTTTCAAAAGATAGAGAAGACACATAAGTACTTTGTGTTTATGACGAAATAATTATAATTAAAACCTATGTTCAATTCATACATTCCACTTTCACAATATTTTTAACCACAACCTCAAATACTAGGGCATCAATATCAGTCAAGTATTTTATTATGGACACGATGTTAGGCTCTGAGTGTGATATGTCAGATTTTGTCTGACAAATTACTTTTACTTTAAATTATCATAAATATAGCTGATAGATAGAATAGTCCAGTAACTTTATACATCACAGTATGCGTCAAATCCGGTAGTTCTGATTTTTTGCAGACTTGTTTATGATGTTGGCCTAATGAATAATCCAAGTTTGTGACCTCGAGCGCCGAACGCAACTTTGTCAAAAATCGAAAAAACCGCGAAAAAATCGTTATTTTTTCAAATTTTGGCGATTATAACCCTAAAGGACTAGTTTTTGAAAAAACTTTCTCAGGACGTTTTTAAAGTAGACTAAATTTGCTACAATATGATACTAGAACTGTCTTTGTAGACCCAATAGTTTCCGAGATTAAGCCTTTCAAAGTTTATCATTTTTTTCGAACTTCGCAATTTTTGCAATATTTTAGACGTCACTCAAATAACTCTAGCGGGATGAAGTTCCAATTACCTCCGACGGAGTGTGCTAGTCTTTGGCTTAGGGAAGATGCAAATGATGTCCATAGTCGAAAAAAATCCGGACATTGAAAAGCAAGCTGCGATTTTTCTCGTCACCAACTCTACACCAATCTCTCTCTCTCTTGCTCGAAGTGTTACAGTTCCACCTTCCTTGTCCGAACTGCTAGGGAGTGAGCACTTACTAGGTAAGCGCCGTCCACCTTCGGCCACATCAAGTGAGATCGCGGCCAAGCGCTACCTTGATTCAATTAAAAAAAAAAAAAAAAAAAAAAATACACCTGACGAGATAGCAGCAGCAGAAGAGCGAGTCATAATTGCTCTATACGGAGGCAACCCCAACACCCATAACCTTGACGAGCTGCGGTACTAACTATTCGCCAGGGCTGCGACGAAAACCAGCTTCAATCTAGCCAGGTTACCTCCTACACGAGACTCTGTTCGATTTCACTCCTAGCGGATATACCATCAGGTAAAAATTCGTCCTTGCATCAGTTGCATATCATTCATCATTTTCTATTCTCATGTACAATCTTCTTAGAGGTACAGGCGTGGTTGGGAGTCACACTGAACCCTCTCTCCTGGGGGTGGCTATCCACGCCACAAGGCCTCAACCCCAAAATGATGACCAGAGATGCAGCCCCACAACACCTCTTGCACGCATTCCCACAACCCTTCGTGCAGCCGCAAGAAATCATCCGCAAGAGGTGTTGTGGGGCTGCATCTCTGGTCATCATTTTGGGGTTGAGGCCTTGTGGCGTGGATAGCCACCCCCAGGAGAGAGGGTTCAGTGTGACTCCCAACCACGCCTGTACCTCTAAGAAGATTGTACATGAGAATAGAAAATGATGAATGATATGCAACTGATGCAAGGACGAATTTTTACCTGATGGTATATCCGCTAGGAGTGAAATCGAACAGAGTCTCGTGTAGGAGGTAACCTGGCTAGATTGAAGCTGGTTTTCGTCGCAGCCCTGGCGAATAGTTAGTACCGCAGCTCGTCAAGGTTATGGGTGTTGGGGTTGCCTCCGTATAGAGCAATTATGACTCGCTCTTCTGCTGCTGCTATCTCGTCAGGTGTATTTTTTTTTTTTTTTTTTTTTTAATTGAATCAAGGTAGCGCTTGGCCGCGATCTCACTTGATGTGGCCGAAGGTGGACGGCGCTTACCTAGTAAGTGCTCACTCCCTAGCAGTTCGGACAAGGAAGGTGGAACTGTAACACTTCGAGCAAGAGAGAGAGAGATTGGTGTAGAGTTGGTGACGAGAAAAATCGCAGCTTGCTTTTCAATGTCCGGATTTTTTTCGACTATGGACATCATTTGCATCTTCCCTAAGCCAAAGACTAGCACACTCCGTCGGAGGTAATTGGAACTTCATCCCGCTAGAGTTATTTGAGTGACGTCTAAAATATTGCAAAAATTGCGAAGTTCGAAAAAAATGATAAACTTTGAAAGGCTTAATCTCGGAAACTATTGGGTCTACAAAGACAGTTCTAGTATCATATTGTAGCAAATTTAGTCTACTTTAAAAACGTCCTAAGAAAGTTTTTTCAAAAACTAGTCCTTTAGGGTTATAATCGCCAAAATTTGAAAAAATAACGATTTTTTCGCGGTTTTTTCGATTTTTGACAAAGTTGCGTTCGGCGCTCGAGGTCACAAACTTGGATTATTCATTAGGCCAACATCATAAACAAGTCTGCAAAAAATCAGAACTACCGGATTTGACGCATACTACCCCATACATTCAGACGACAAAGTTACTGGACTAGAAGCCGTTAATTTTATTTCTGACTTTAATGAAAGTACTCATACTTATCTTTTTTAAAAACGGTTATTAAATATATGCATTTATCAAATAGGTTTCCAAGAAACTCTTTAAATGTTTTAATTAAGTTTAATTAATTAATTAATGTTTTAATTTCCAGTTGACTAAAAATCAATGAATTTGAATTATATATTTTAACAGGATTTCGAAAGAAAAAATAGCCAAGATAATGACCCTGAGAAGACTCAGGATACCATTCTTTTTGTCTTTAAAATAATAATTATTACAATTAAATATATACAATAACTAAACAAGTATGTTTTCAGAATTGTTTAAATCCAGGTTTCAATAATCAGCGATTTTATAATGTCTTTTCGAAACCAGTATGGTTTTTTGATTATACTTAAATTGTCCCAAGAATTTTTCCTGGATCTAAATTCATAATAACTTTTCAAATTATATTACAAACGTTCATATAAATACTTATATTAAAAAAAAATACTTTTTTTTCATTATTACTTGACACAAAGTTCAAATACTTTAAAGGCCCAATATTCTTTAAACAACGGATTCACCATAATATTCTGAGTAGTTTTTACGACTGACGATAAACTTAGTTACTATAGATTATTTCACTTCTACGAGTATGAATACATAATTATATTAGGGAACTTAGGTACCCATACTACGTGACCCATTTTTTACAATTTGTTATTTTTCTTAGTCCCAATCTGACAAAGTTCTTAAATTTTTAACAGTGTGAGACGTTTCCTTGGATTCCTTTGGATTCTTTTTGACACCCAAAATTCGTTTGCCTTTTTTTGAATTGCTTGCATAGACAAAGAATCCTTGTGTCATTTAATGAACGCACTGACTGACCAAGCGAGGTATTTCGAAGACCAAGGGAAACCCTTGAACGGGTCACGTAGTTCCTTATTATTGCTTATTAAGGTAAGGTTGCTTAAGTTGTACCACGGCAATATCACACCCGATACTTATAAATTTCGCGATCTAGGGGCGTTTACGTGAGCTTTAGTTGAGTGAGCAAACGTGAACAAGTGGATGGCCGACCGGCTTTGTGAAGCAGAAATATTTTTTTTAATTTATTTAGATTTAGATTATATACCATAAATTTAAAAAATATATATTATAGATTTATATACAAACAGGCTTAAAGAATCATAAAAATTATATTAGATGAAATAAGCAAGAAAAACAAAAAACAAAAGCTAACGAATCGTGGTTATGTTAACTATGTCAGGAAAATCGTGAAGAAAACATGATCCAGTATATAAAATGTAAAGGGTGAATACATGACCTATGTGCTGGGGTTGAAAGCCATAGAAAGAAATATATTTTTGATATCTGTGTCCAATCTTAATAATTTTCTAAGTATTTTCTTTTTTATGAGTACCATCTCATTTTATTTTCTGTGTTATTTTAGTAATTAGGTTCGACTTTGTAACTAATAACCAAAGAAAAGTTGATCTCAGACTGAGTTGTTTGTAATTTTAAGTTTTCCACGTGATCTCTGGTTATTAATTATTTTTCTTTAAAGTTTAATATATGTTCACTAATATCTATTTTCTAAGTACGACTAAGGCTATAGGTGGTACGAATTAGGTGACTAGGCGTCTTAATCGTACCGAAAGTATATTATTGAAAAACGTTAAAATACTTATTTTGATAAAAGATTTTCATGCTTCTGTGATTTTTAAGTAAAAAGCAACTAAATTAAGATTTAGGAGATGCAGAAGATTCTGTTCTTGAAGCGGTACAACTTAAGAAACCTTACTTTATTTAAATTAATTTATATTGTTTATAAATTGTAATGACATTTGATCAAATTAAATACATAAATGTCCAATAAAGACTACTGAAACAGATATAAAAAAATCCAATGAAATAAATATTTAACTAACTGACTTGAACGATGACGATTTTGTTTGATGCTTGCCTCGTTTAATAAATAAATAAATCCTAGTAATAAGGTAACTGGTCGAATATGGCTAGCTGGAAAATATGGCCATATACCATTATTCCAAACACGAAAAGCTGTAATAACCTGAACTCGACTATAAATTGTCGCTAGCGTCGCATGTATCCGAACGGCGTACCTGTCACCCTTCCCGCGCGCCCGCTAGTCGCCCAGTGTCCATTGTTGATTTTATAATATCTTTTAATTTATATTACTTGTAAAGATAGTTCTTTATTTGTACTAAATGTCGCCCAAAGAATATCTTTTAAATAAATTTAATATCCATTTTTATTTTAGTTTATTTAGATGTTTTTATACTAGTAAATTCATACAGTAAATATGGCCATATATATTTCATTTTTTTTTTAATGTTGAAAATACTATTTATTGTTTAATGTCTTTGTATTTTTTTGCCTTTGTTGTAAAGATAAATAGCCACTCTTCATGAATAAGTGCTAAAACTAGTTTGTTTTAGCTTTATTATTATTAAAAAAGAATAACAAACCTTATGGTAGCCATATTCAGCCCAAGTACCTTAAGTAAACATATTATGACAACAACTTTGTAAAAAAAGTCGATTCATGTAAGATGGTTAGTAATAGTAGTAAATACGTATCAGTAATTTAGTAGCTATAAAGTAACAATTCTTTAATAGAAGATATTCTTATTAATTAAATACTGATTGAATGCATAATATTCACCCAAAACAAAATTACATTAAAATTTGTGGCTAAGCATCAATCAAAAACACAGTCATAATTTGTCACACTCAAAAAACAAATAATCAACACAATTCAAAATATTGTAAAAAGTGTAAAACAGATGTAAATAGTGTAAATTAAAATTTTAAATTTCCTATATTTAGAGAGCATACAAAGAATATTGTTAAACTACATGAATTGTGTTGTGCATAATTGTTGGCGTGCAATTGACTTCATTGAAGAAGTTGACCTCTGATGATAAAGGCGGTAGGCTTTCTATGAATTGCTGCAAGGACACATAATAATCTCTACATGTCCATGTGTCGTCGTGCCCACCGCCAGGCATTATTACCAATTTCTTGCAGACAGCGCCACATCTCTTGTACAACTCTTTCGCCATTGACGGAGGCACCAGCATGTCATTCGATCCGCACATGACCAACGTCGGTGATAGAACTTGTGTCATTTTTAATGAGGACGTGTACTGGAAATTGACATGAATTAATAATTATTAGTTTACAGCGATATTTTATTATGTTTATTTCTGGTATATTAAAAAAACTAGCAACTTCATACGCATCCCTCGGAAAAAGTAGATACTTTTTTACTGGCTGCTGATTATGAAATTAACTGTATGAAATTATGTACAACTCACTGATATGGAAACTGTTTACAACTGATACATTCTAATTTTTTTTATCTGTTACAAATATGTTTTATATAACACTAGCTGTTGCATGCGGCTTCGTCTGCGTAATTTTATGAAATATAGCCTATGTTACTCGCTGATAATATAGCTTTCCAACAGTGAAAGAATTTTTCAAATCGGTCCAGTAGTTTCGGAGCCTATTCAATGCAAACAAACAAACAAATCTTTTCTCTTTATAACATTAGTAAAAGTATAGATTTGTGGCAACTAACCAGCCAGTTGCCAACAGGATGAAAGGTACCTTATGTTTTTTTCTGTAACCCTTACAAGCATGCAAAATTTCATGACTATTGGTTCAGTAGTTATCTATCCAAGACCAACACTAAACTTGGTTCTCAAATAGATATACTAATATGGCGGCAATCATCATTATCATTTCAGCCACAGGACATCCACTGCTGGACAAAGGCCTCCTTCATGATTTTCCAATAGGTTTGTTCAGACATTCCACCGTCATCTATATGTAAAAAAAAACTCGCATGGGCTGAATAAGGATCTTCGGCAGTGACCGGTGAAGCTCCAACTGATGCTCCTTCACGAGCTCCGATAATCGAAGCCCGCTCGGAGTACACAATCGTGTGTCTTTTTAGTTCCCCAGTGACAATCCTATAAACCAAGTAAAAGCCGGTGACCCCATGAGGCCCATAGTTAGGAACTACGTTTCAGCGTCATGGCTCTTGCCATCATCACACATCACACAGCAGAGAACATTCTGTGGCTGAGATGATGATGATCTTAATGAATAGTTATAACCTCTTAAGTATCAGGCCAATTTTGTAACAATTATGTGTGTATGAATTATATTTCATAATTCATAGTCATAATTGGATAACCTACCTTATTTTTGTGACACATTTGTGGCAACCAGTTTAAACATCTCCATTTGAGTATAATTTTAGCCATGTCTGGAATACTCGTGAAGGTATTCTCTACAATCAGTGCCCATATTTTATTTTTGTACTCGTGCCTTGAAGCCAAATCTATTGCTACTGCGCCGCCTGCAATTATTTTTATTGATTTTTAAATAATTATTTCAATTAATTACTGATTGTTAATTGGTAGAAACAGTTATAAACTGGACTCGCTACAATACCAATCCAAACTCCAGAAAAAAAGTCATTTTCTCGTCTCAAGGGACAATATGTTCTCTGGCATGAGCAAAGGGACACATATCTCTGCTATAGAAATTCAGCACTATTATCCAAACTATTATTATTGTATTGGAAAAGAATTAATAAAAACCTCACCTAATGACCTTCCAAAAAGTATAACTTTACTCCTGTCTATGTCATTTCTTGTCATTATATAATCAAAAACAGATTGTGCATCAGTGTATAGACCATGTTCAGATGGTGATCCATCTGACAAGCCATATCCTCTGTATTCCACCATTAAGATGTTTATATTTAGCTTGTGGTAAAATCCAGACACGTTTGATAACCTGTAAGTAGAAAATGCAAATTTTAAGGTTCGTTTTGCAATATCCATCTAGCTTTAATAGTTTTGATGGAAGATGAAATAGATGATGATGGGGCCACATAGAAATGCTTTAATTTGCAATCAAAATAAATTATATGGACATTAGATCTAAAGCTTTTTAGACAAAACTGGGAATCAATTTTTCTATACTACATAAGTTCTCCACCCGTTTTTCTACTTATTATCTGGGATTCATGAATATTAAGTGTTGAGACCACTCATTGGACTTTGAAGTGTAGTGTTAATAGGTATGAAATTGCAATCTATCATTGGAGGACATTCAGCAATTGGTGTAAAATTATAGCACATCTCATAGTGAAGATTACTAGTGATTTGATATAGGTTAGTTAAGTTATTCACTAATTCACTATTAGTTACTTAGTACATCTATAAATTTGGGGTCAAGAGTAAATCTATGAATTCTATTTTCAATGGAATTTCAATGTAAATTCTATTCAGAAGTCCCACCTGAGTAAATGCCTAGTTTTCAAAATATTAATGGTTAAAGTTTGAGGTTACGTCTGTACCAAAAATAAGACTGCCATATCTAAAACCTACTGGTTATTGTTAAATAATTAACCTTTTCCTTTTCTGGTATAAAAGTAATATTTATAGCACCCACTCTGAAGTATTTAATAAACCATGTCCAAATAATAATATACACCTTTTGCCTAAAGTTGTTACCGGGCCTAAAGCCTAAAGTTCGCTTGCATTTTCCTAACTAACCTAACTCTTTTTTTGTAATAAAAAAAGTCTTTGCCCGTGTAAAACTAATATTACTTGTTACTCTAATCTTCTCCCAAAAAAAATCACAGTCAGCCGACTCGATGGTCCATAATCTAAATTTTAGCCAAGCATTTGTTTGAAAAAAAAAAAAAAACGTGTGGTTAACTTAACTTAGCATGTGATTATTAGAAACCCTTAATATATAAAAATAAGCATGAAATATGGTCATGGAAGCTGTTGTAAGCAGTTCTTTTAAAATTTAATAATTCATTTGAAGAAGTACAGTAGTTAATAGTTTACCTTTGACCCATATTTCCAGCGTTTCCATGGAAAAATATCATAGTTGGTTTATGGTTGCTATTTGTAGGCTGTTTTATAAGAAACATGTGCAGTTTCAATCCATCTTTGTTAATAATTTTAATGCTTTCATATGGAAGTTTGTAGTAACTTGGTTGTAAAACAAATAGTCTTGAATCCGGTGGGTCATTGGGATAGTATAGCAACATATCCTGAACAGTGTAAAGTATACCTAAAAATACAAATGTTACAATTAAAAACATGTGTTTCTCACTTATCGTGTATAGTAGTTATTCTACATAATAGAGGCAAAGTTTTTACCTGATATGCCTATAGTAAATACTAATATTGCCGTAAATAATCCATAAAACCAAAATACTACAACACTTGAAAATATAGTTATTGTGGATACGACCCAAAGCCTGTACAAAAATATCCGTAGTATGTTATACATTACTTTGTGAACTTAATTTTCCAACATTACTTAAACTTGACGATTTTTTTTAAGAAAACTGAACAACACAAACTATATTGATAATTAGAAGGTAATTTTGTCTCAAACAAAAGCTGTGGCTGATTGGGCTGAATGCAGTCTTTCAAAATTTTTCCCCACCACAGATTACTTTTAATATAAATTACCAACACTGAATTCATATATTACTATACTCTTTGATTCAATGACATTTGACCAATTGACAAATATCAATGTCACAGCACAGAACAAAATAAAAGTTATTATTTTGTTTAATAATTTGTAGAGTAAAAAAAGAAAAAGAAGATAATTGAAATACATATTTTATATATTTCGTATACACATTTAATGTCAAGCGGGTTTATTACGATAAGTTATATGTTCTATAGTTCATAAAATAAAGCTTTAACCGCATGACAGATGCAAAGATTATAACTACTCTCTAGCGAGAGGACAGATGTCAGAATGCCTAGTATTAGAAGGTAATTTTGTCTCCGACGTTTGTCTCAAACAAAAGCTGTGGCTGAGTGAAGTGAAGTGGTCTCAAAAGATTACTTTTAATATAAATTACATAGTGTCTATGAAAATTACTATCACTGAATTAAATGACATTTGAAATTTGACAAATCATTTGATCATTTGACAGATATCAATGTCACAGCCCAGAACAAAATAAAAGTTTTTATTTGGCACAGACACCATTATATGTGTGTTATTTTGTATAAAAAATTTGTAGAGTAGAAAAAGAAAAAGCCAAGATAATTGAAATACAGGTTTTATATATTTTGTATAGACACATTTAATGTCAAGCGGGTTTATTACGATGACGATAAGTTATATGTTACCTATATCTCTATCTCTATATATATAAAAATATCGTGTCACATATTTGTCGCCGATGAATTAAACTACTGAATCGATTTTGATAAAACTTCGTAACTATGTATAATTTGGTCCAACTTAAAGATAGGGTATATTTTATAAAGTTACGCCGTGCAACAGCTAGCTAGTTATGATTATGAAAGGTTTGTGTGAAAAGGAACTCATGAGAGTGCCTTTATATTGGAAAGCCAAGTCACATTTCGATTGCGCGATATACCCGCCGGTGCCGTGATCTGTGATTTCAAAAGTGTCAGATATAAATCAACTAAGTGTAAATTATCCACAGCGACATACAGATTTTCAAAAGTAAATAATGTTTCTCCTTTTATTTTTTTCCTCTTGTAGAGCTGCTTAGTTTAAAAAGAGGTGTAGCCTCTCTTGAGTGCACTGATAATAAGTTGTTCCAATTAATGTCTACCCCGAGATTTTACCACCGCACTGGGCGCCATAGATGAAGAATTCTTCCTCATTACTTGAATAAGGTTCCACTGCGCACAGTCAGTCCGGACGAGCAGAAACTTTATCCCGCGCGAACTTTGAACGTTTTCTGATTCCTGCACAATTCAAATGTCAATAAAAGTGGATCCTATGGATTGGATTTTATTGGATTGGACGTACCTATTAGAGTAAAATGGCAGAGGAATTTTCTTAAAATCCCACGGAAAACTCGTAATTGACGGAGACTTTGACAGACTGCCTGGCACCTTTTTTTGCGTGGTAAAATCTGCGAACAAGATCCCCGCCGACCATAGCGAAATCGGTACGCCAACTAAGTCGTTGAACTGCCTTCCACCCAACAGTTGCAACTTGAATTCACTTGAATACAAAGATATATTATAATATTTCGATGCTGCCACCTATAATACATATAATATCTGTACATAGTACAAAATAAAGCTTTCCTTTTTCTCCGTCTGTCTGTATGTAATGCGCTAACCTCAGAAGTTGTGAATGGATTTTGTTCCTGATTGTATCGACAGAAAGAGGAATTTCTGATAATGATTTATAAGTATAAATCATGAATATCTTATTTTTATTTGCCGATTTATCACTGTTTATGTCAAAGAAGGCAGGTGCCTGAAGCGCACGCCGCAGCGAAGAGTGGCCTAGTTCAGCTAGTAATACCTATACTATAAAATACATATCTATACTAATATTATAAAGAGGAAAGATTCGATTGTTTGTTTGCATTGAATAGGCTCCGAAACTACTAGACAGAATTGAAAAATTCTTTCACTGTTGGGAAGTTATATTATCAGCGAGTAACATAGGCTATATTTTATAAAGTTACGTGGGCGAATCCGCGTGCAACAGCTAGTAAGATATAAAAAATGTCTCTACTGTCAGTATCATTCTACTCATTAAACATTGTCCCAAGTCTGAGCACATACGGCTTCTTTTGGTTGAAAAGTATGTACCTACCTAAGCTGAAGCCGAAGACGAATAACATAGGTAGTGTACCTATGTTAATCATCATTTCTGTTCTACATATGAAATGAAAAAGATTCGGAAAATGCATCCGCTGTATTGATAGCCGAGAAATCCACTGGTTTATCAGATTGTATTAAATAAATTGTTGAATTAGACGAAAATCATAGTTTACCTATTTCCAAATAGGTATCTATGGGATTAAATTCCTTACTTATCTATGGGGATGAGATAAGTAAATTCTTACTTATCCCATCCACTCATATTACCGAGGTACCTTATATACCTACTTACCTAATAGGCAGAGGATTCTTAGATGATAACAAAAAATGGATCAATTTCTTGAAAGTTAAGATCGTTAGCGACCTGAAATTTAATCATGTTTGGCTACTTGCTATCGTACCCGGCTGCTCCTTGCATGCGTCATTGATTCACGTCATTAAATGTAGGTATTTACTCTCGACTGGCTGAAGGTCTTATCTTCTCCAGCGCGCCTAAAAGGTACAAATGCTTGGGGTAGGGGACGAAAGCGAGGTCTCATTTGTGGGACGTTACTGTTCAGCACTACACTGCAGAAGACACCCTACACTCATCGTGACAGGAAGCAGTACTACCACGACCCGCCGCTGAAACGTCTGATTAGTATCTCTAAGTATATTCTTCTTGTGGAGTAGGCATAGACGAATATTTATTGTCAACACAAAAGACATTAATATGCTAGTGTAAAGGTGGAAACAAACTAGCGGACGCGTCACATATATAATGCACATATGACATATATGCACGGTCGTTCACATCCAGTGCTATCGGACGTCCGAACGCTCAAGGAGAGTCCAAAGTCACGTCCGCGACTTACGTCCGATAATTTGCACAGCTTTAGTGTATTTGTACTATCCAGATACCAGTCAGCCGCGGCTGTCGGACGCGTCCGATAGTTTGTTTCCACCTTAATAGACGAACAGACTCCTATTTCCCGCGTTACCAAAGCAGAAATGTCTTCGTGTGAGTGATTTTACAAGTGTGTGAGTAAACTTTAGTGATGTCCCTTGGATACCGACAGGTAACAAAATATCGACGAATAAGTAAGAATCTATGTCTGTTAAAAATTTAAATGCGTAGAACTTACCTAGGATTAGCTTTCATCTATACAAAAAAAAAAAAATAAGTATATATAATTTCAGTAAGTACCTATAATTTATTTATTTAAAATTTTAGTTTCTCTTTAAATAATACAATTTTAATCATATAGGTAGGTAGTTCGCATATAGGTAAATCAAACAATTCAGTTCTTGTTTTTCTTATGTAAAGGTCGTCAGACAGGCTGACAGTTCATTTGATGATAGTTGGCTATTTATTAACCACTATATCACAGATAGGTTATGACATTCCTTGCCACTTACCGAAATACAACAAAACAATTGTGGTTTTTTTCTCGTTATATCTGATTACATTTCAAATACATATTTTTATACCTAAGTAATTGGATAGGACGAAGTTTTATGGTGATTTATAATTGTCATTTATTATTTTTATTATGTCATATTCATTATGTCTTCAACGGTTAGTAGGCTAATTCTATGTAGAAGAAATATGCAATTACATGAATTTTATTAAAATTCATTAAAAATGTATTGATTTCTCTCAATTTAGGTACACTTACTAGACTACTAATAAAGTATTAGCAAGCTAAAAGCTTCATTTTAGAATTATTTTGCTTAGGTCCTACAAGTATAGTTTACTTTTATTTTCTTTTTGTTGGTTAAATTAAAATATAGAATAAAAACACGAATGTTCGACTACGAGTACACGATTGTACGTAGGTACAATACGATGCCTATAAAAGTTTTCATCCCTAATCTAAAGAGTGTCCTAAATTGAATTGCCATGCCGAGACCCATTGTGGTTGTGGTTAGGAGCTTGGGGTGCTGTGGGATTGCAGGGCAATAAAGTAGGGCAAGTGAGAAGACAAATAGGCGGGGCCAGCCGCGCCCCTCTTCTATCTTTCTCAATCTCAAATCGCTATCTTTCTCGCTCCCACACAATTATATCGATTTAGGACTTCCGGTTTTGTCCTTATACTTATTGTTAAAAGATTTCAAAGCAAGAATAACTTACCCATTATTTGCAGTAGGCACCATCATCTGGTTTGTATAGGTTCTATTGATTTATAGGCGCTGTTTACATCTTATCAAGTACCTACCTACCTAAGAAAAGTTTAACAATTATTTTGGCATACCTAAATGCTGGTGATTATCATATCAAAATCCGTTAGGTATTTAATAAAAAGTGTACGCAGAAACTTATTATGTGACCAAGATATATTATATGGATGATTTTTGTACAAAGTTAGCCACCCGCCCTAGCGGTCCTAGCTTGCACAAATGCATTTTTTAATATAAATTATAATAAAATGATAATATTCTTAATCATAATTGTTCTTATTACTTACTACCTTTTGTGTTTAGTTTCGTCCATTTCGAAGGCGAATTAGGCGACTTTGGTAGGTTAGGTTTATATATATTCTGGAGGGTAGGCTTCGTTTATCACTCTAGTAGTCCTGTGCTGCCACTGCTCAGTTGATTATATTATCAACTATATCTATTGCACATGACTTCGTCCGCGTCCCTCGGGAACAGTACTTTATTCTATCTTTGTATGTATCATTGACAACGTGTAAGCATAATAATTCCCTGTTGATTGGTTGAGTAGTTATGGTGTGAAAGCGTAACACGCTTTCGCATTTTTAATAATAGTTTGGATTACAAAACTTTTTCTTATATGCTATACCTACATAGATCAATGTGACGCTTATGCTGGATATAAGGTACTACAACAAACATGTAATTTTTAGTCACTCTTTGACGTATTTGTGTGTGTATAATATTTATATAAAAAAACATGACCAAAATACAATTTTGTAAAATTAATCGACTTTCCATGAATAGCGGTTAGTAAAGTGGGATCTGCAATATAATCCTGCGGGAGCTGTGTAAACTCTGTAATATCTACAAGTTGGCCGGACGTTTCTTAAGTAGCATTATTAATATTCCGGAGAAGTTAAAGTCAAGTTAACCCCGGGGTCATAGAGAGCCCAACTTCGGTATCGCTTCTTGAATCTACTTAACGATCAATGGATATTGAATTTATGTTTATCTTGCTTTCATATTAAAATATACATTTAAAATTACTTTATTTTCTTCATACTTTCTTTATAACTATAGCTAATATTTTTATACCATCTATCAAGTCGAATTAAATTATTTGAAAAGTTATGTATACACACAACAGGTAATACCAATTTACAATACCTACATAATAATATAGTAATATACATAAATTTCATATAATAATTAAGTACACTTTTTCTAAAATAGAATGAGAAAAAATAATTTAACCTTCATAAACGTCAATTCACAATTTACAGTATTGTGTAATAAGCATATTTCTCTTAAAATACATAACATCTTGCAATGTTGCATACGTTTAAAATCTTAATATTACCAAACATATATATTTAAAGTAAAAATGGGGTGTGGCTGTGTCGTGGATACGGCCACCAGTGGATTCTCAAGGCTGTGTGTTATTACGTGAATACGTGTATGTTACGAGGTATATTTTCTGTGAGCGTAGGTATCATACGTAATATATTCAACCAATTCGAATATACCATAATTATACCAAAAATATCTTTGATCCTTAAGTTGTGTAAGTAATTAAATTTTGGATGTAGATAATAGATATGTGGAACCAATTTAAATATGTATTCACTTAAAAAACATTTGACTTCACGCCTGCTATCTCAGAAAGATTTAGAGCTGGTGAGCATCGAAGTTTTAATTTTATTTCTCCCAGAGTATCTAAAATATACCTATAAGGAATTATATTCCTATAGGTACCTACCTACTGAAGACCAATTCGTAACTATCCATTATCATGTGTAAGGCTATATAAGGTAAGTAAACCTACCTGTACAATATAAGTATAAGTTTTTGTTTTATATATATAGCATACTTTACAGTAGGGAAGTAAGCTTCGCTCAATAAAGTGGGTGCTATCGCGCATGCGTGTCATAGTGGGCGGCTACCTAACTTAGACACTTTATAATAAATAAATGGGGGGTTTATAACGTGCCATTTTATTGTATGGATGGTACAAATTATTAAAAAATTAAAAGGGTGACAGGCAGGCTGACGGTTCACTCTATAGTAGATGGTTACCGTCGCTTAAGGACGCAACTAACACCAGACGTGTGCGAGTGTACCTACTGTCGGTCCAAAATTTCTGCAGTTATATTTTGGTAATTTTTATTAGGTAAACTAAGAAGAAGGAATCTAGAGAATAAAATAGTATTATTCTTGGGTGGTTACAATTCAATTTACGCTCTATTATTTCAGTTTGATTGATTAAACTGTTAGAGATCCCCCTGTCATTTACTTGTTATTTGTTTTTATATCGTTTGATCTTTGAGACATACCTAAACAGTATGTGAAAGATGGAAATCAATACATTATGTGTGGTGGATGTATATCCCATATCCTTAATGACGAACCAACACACAGCATTATACATAGGTACTATACATACAAAATGTAGAGTACAAGGTTATGATTGGGGAAAAACATATCGTTGTTTCTAACTACTATTTTACTTAATATGTTACCATAGCTTATAGGCGATGTAATATAAAGATAGGACAAGAGCAATGTGGAATAAGCGATATGATCTTCATTGAGCACTGTTGTTTCGGTGGGCGAGTAAGGGAAGCTAGAGCCTTATCCTCAATCCCACTATCCACTTGCAGCATCGGTGGCGTTGCTTGTGGCCCGTCAGCCTGTCTGTCCACCTTAACACGGATTTATCTTAAAACAATTTTATAATACTCAGTATATAACTTTTATTAGAATCTTTAAAATATGAACTATAAATCTAAACTAAAACTATTATATTGTGAAAACCTAACATTATAAAAACAATTCGCCTAGGACACCAGCATGTAGGTAGGTAGGTACTCTTTATATCCTCTTTGCTGCAAGAATAATTTTCTTAGTGAAATGGTTATTATTTTGTAGTAAGTAAAACCAAAATAGTCGTTTAGCTCAGAGGTTATTTTTGTAGCGTATATAGAAACATAAAAATAATATGTCTGTCGATTTATACTCACCCCATGTCTACAGACACTATGACGAAACACGAAAATCAATGACAGACGCCCGCATATTGATTTGAAATGAATAAATTCCACTTAGGTGCATAAAGAGAAAATAAAAATAAGGAAAAAAATCGCAGCCAATTGGTCTGCTAACATTAACAGGTGACCAAACATTCATCCCTTTAAAATGACGATATTAAGTCATTAGAAAAAATCTCAGGTAATCTCAGAAAAAATCTCCTCGTTTATCCCTCTTTCCATGAGTGAAAACCGTATTAAAAAACGGAGTTAGCGGAGATACAGACGTTTATAATATGTAGAAAGAGATTAAAGTTTTAATAAAAGATATGGTTAACTGTAACAGTTAAATACTTATACCGTCGCGGAGGTTTTTTTAAGGAATTTAGAAGAACTGCTTTACATTTCTCTAATACATAATTTTATGTATCTCCGTAAGCCATGTAAATTTGTTTTTCGGTGAATCCACACTTATCGATCTCAATTCAATATCGCGACAGACAGACAAGTGCGCAAAGGGAAAAATAATGAAAAATTGCCCGTTATCTTAATTTTCAGCAGAAACGATAATTTTAAACATTCCGGACACTAAGAAAAATAAATCGCAGCAACTTGAAACTTTCAGGGATTTTTCAGGACACATTGAGGATGAAAAGCTACAAAAAATATTTTCGTATCTGCATTATTTGCAAAGTTATTGCAAGTTATCCAAATATCCTTAAATTTGCAGTTTTTTACCTTTTTTTTGGTCAACATTTTCAGTTTGAATTTTTTTTTTTATCAAATGCCAATTTAAGCACTATGTAGGGAATATTTTGCAGTTTACAAAACCCTACTTTAATTTTCTGTACGACCATTATTGTCCGAGTAATCAATTATCAAAGCCAACAATGACTTTGATTGACGATAACTCAGTGACAAATTATCGTATAGAGCTCATTAGGAGGTCAAGTTGTAGAAAATGAAATTCTCTAAAAGAACTTTATAGTGCCATTACAAAAAAAATATTACGGCTTTTACACCGATTTCAAGACGAGCAAAAATTTTGACAATTTTTGTTCAGTTGGTTTTCCGACGATTACTCATAAACCGCTAACGAGAAAAATATTTGAAGCTCGGATTCAAAAACTAGAGACTTGAAGCTACAATTTCCTTTTTTAATAAGCACTGTACGATCATTTACTTCGAAGTTACAGCCTGTTGAAAATCACCTAAAAAATTGGATTTTTTTTTTATATCCTCTAATTATTGCGTTTAATATATATATTCTGTTTACATAAAAACTTAATTAGGTTTTATTATAGGTATATAAACCTTAGCTATCAAACGAATTTTGATGGTTTAGGAACCATTAAAATTCGTTGCGTGGTTTCAGACAGACGCGGAAAGCGACGTCAAATTATACTATGTAAAAGAAGATGTACAAAGTTTTAAGTGCCAAAGTTTCAAAAACCTGTCAATAAATTCCGCCGGACGAACGTCCCAGAATAGCGATAAATTTATCGTACAGGATGAATTCTCTAGTATTGAGTGATGCCTCGCAATGACACCGAGTCTTATTCTTGATATTATAATACGAATTAAGGAGTGTGGTCCATTGTCACCGATTGGGTTAGCCCTGTGCCGTGAAATCACTATAGAAGCATTGACGGCGGGCGTAAATAAAAACATGAGGGTATGTCAAAACTGACCAGATTTGGCAAGTGACGAGTGACGAGCATTGTTATAGTTTCATTGAAATCGGTGTGGCCGTTCGACACCTACGTGGTATACTGAAGTTGTCCATGATTGCTCGATGACAGTGTTTGCTCGTCGGATTGTTCTCGCTGGCAAATCATCCAGTTTGATTTTTGAGCACGCCTCCCATTCATAACTTTTTAGATGCTCCTTAATATTATTTTTTTCTAAGAACATTCTGTTCTTTTGTTGCCGAGAAAGAGATTAAGAAATTCTGAACCTTAAAGTTTCATTATATTTAGTTACATTTAAATTTTAAACGATTTCTAATTTAGACTTTGTTATTTGTATGCTAATAATTAATTAATTTGTTATGAACTATAATACTTATATATTATATATACCTACCTACAAAATTTACAAACAGATATTTTGTTTTTTCGAAAACGGGCAGCTAAAAATTTTTAGAAACACGCAATGTAAGTTTTATTTTATTTATTTAACATTAGTCAATTAGAAATAAGTAAAAGTTTTGTGAAAATCATAATTTTCAATAAAATCAATCAATCATCCTAACTAGGAAATATTCGTAATAGAGAATCACTAGTATACTGATAAATATGAATAGAAATTATCAGAATATTAAAGGCAACATAAAAACCGGATTTGCGCTCTATTTATTTGTCTTGTGATCTGTCTGTGTTTAATTTACAAATGTAGATTTATATGTGCATAAGTGATACCCGTTTTAACAATAAGGTGAGTTTGGATTGAGTTAGCAAAGAGCTGTTAGGCTAGGGTAGTGCTAGTGGCAAGCCGCGAGCGAAACGCGGCGGCGCCGACGCACGTGGCTGTGTTATTGCAGTGTCGTCGCGGCTAATTACTCATTTATACTGAGCTACGCGACGCCGATCTTACTGTGGTCTCTGTGAAAAGCATTAGCGATATATTAGTTCGATATCTCTATCAAAAATTAACTACACCTCAAGAGATCTGTGCGTATATTGTACCTACGCTTCTTATCCTTTTTACAAAAGTATTTTACATTTAATAATACTTCAATAATCAATAATACTAAATTAGTGATTACATTATTTAAATGATACAATTAAATTTAAAATTATGATACATATGGTCATAATTATGATCATATGCATTATTATGATTTATGAACCCTGTTTTTTTTCCCGTCATCTTTATGCTTGAAGTTCCATATCTTATAACTTCATAAGCTTTAATTTATATTAATTTTATTTGTTATGATGTAGAAACATATTTTCATCACATCGTGTATTATTATTCTATGTTTCGATTTTACTACTGATTTCCTTAATTAAACAAGACTTAAAGTTGTTATTTTTAAGCCGTAGGTATGCATTTCTACTGGATCGGAAGCGCACCTGCACCTGGTCTGTTTGGTGTTGCTGGTGTCATTGGGCGACTGTAACCACCTACCATAAAGTGCACTTTCAGCTTGCTTCCCACTCTTTGTAATATAAAAAACTACTGGGTTTTTATTTTCCGATGAATGCAAATATTGACTCCCTAGTATTACAGCTCATACGCAGTGCTACTAGATCTCATACTAGATCTCTCAGCGAAATTCGTACCAGCTTTGCGTATCGGCATGTTATACTGTATGAAAGACAGCAACCGTTTTGAAAATAAATTGCTGGCCTCTTTTTACTTACACTGAGTGTAAGCCAAACTGAGTAGCCGACAAAGTCACACGCGATTGCCATAACCAAACAAACCGCACTAAGTTTAACCACAGCTTAAACCCAACACTTGACGTTGTCAGTGATAAATTTTATTAAACCACTCTTTTATTTATTGTGTCTTATATATTATAATATGGAATATATTCTCCATAGAAATAAACATCCTATTAAATAAACATATATCTTAATATCCATATATTAAGATATATGTTTATTTAAAAGCACGACAATAATACGAGCGCATGTTTTGTGTATCTATAAGCACAAAATGTAATTTAAATATTCCTTTTAAATCGACAACCTTTTTCAAGTTTTCTGCCTAAATTTTTATTAAAAACTAGTTGACCCGGTGAACTTCGTATCGCTTTAGAATCAATAAAAGTTGTATTTTTATTTATACTCGTAATAAATGAATACTCAAAATGAATTAAGTACAGTAAGTATCCACAAAAATCAAAATTAAATCTATTTTAATTACATTTGAACGAATCTAATTGATTTGGCTTAAGTATTTCGCAGTCATTTGGCCAGCCCGTCTGGCGGCAGTAACCACCTCCTTAAGGTGCAGACCATAATACGGGGCCTCATCTGGGTGGACCGCCTGACCGTCCGAAATAAGCCACTTTTGCGTGATAGTGAGGGGATACCGCACAATCTCGTTTGAGGCGGCGTGTGTGCGCTATTCCGGACGGAGACTTTATTCTAACTAATAACTAACTTTATTGTAGTTTTACTTTTGTCGTGCGTAGAATTTTTATATTGATAGGTACCAATGCCCTTTTCTTTATCCCTGACAACGTAAGTATATACCTATATGCAAAATTTCATGATGATAGGTTGAGTAGTTAAGACAAGTAAAAAAATTTATAACAGAAGTTTCGTATTCCTTGATAAGTATTTTAAAAAAAAAAATTATGTACTTGTATTTCAATACATGACTTTGCTCATAGCAAATTTTTGAGTTATCTTGGAAGATTGAGAATGTCAAAGGTATTGAGTAAATAAACTTGTATATTTATTGAAAAGGATAAACAAATAAATACGAGATTTGAGCTCTGAGAGTGGCTACACTTTACTGTTTATTTTGTTTTATTAACCGACGGTGAAAAACTTTATTGGAAAACTTTATTGAAAAGTATTATATACTAGCTGGTGCCCGCGACCTCGTCCGCGTTGAACGATGAAAGGTACCCTATGTCCTTTCTGATGTCCCAGACAACATGTATGCAAAATTTCATGGTGATCGGTTCAGTAGTTTTTGCGTGAAAGAGTTACAAACATCCATACATCCAAACATACTTTCGCATTTATAATATTAGTACGGATTACACATATTCATTATAACTTAGTTAGTATTAAGAGTACCTACCTAATAGTTACTGAAAGACAGTATAAGAATACTTTCTATGAGCTAACATACATTCTATAGAACATTCCACTTCTCACTCAATACAACGGTGGATTTCTGTAAAAATAAGAGATTCGAAATTAATCGCAGCATGGAACGCTGAACGTTATGAATCATTTGGTAATTATTTGTTTTATTGTGTTAAGGTCGAAAAACAGACTGACGGTCTACTGATGGCAGGTGGCTAGCGTCGCTTATAACAAGCAACGCCACAGATCCTGCAAGTGCGCTGCCGACCATATAGGGAGGAAAATGGAACTGTAAACTAGAAAGAGGTTTGAACAAAACAATTTTGAAATTTTGTACTCTCGAAATATGATCTCAATTGTTCGAATTGAAAGAAAATAAAATCATTAACAGATGCAATAACTATACAATGTATAGAGATTAACTAATACGAGTATAAAATTTTGTAGAGTAATTCAATAGGTACCTACTTACTCGATAGTCACCATGGTTCGATGTGCTCCAAAAGGGTTAGGAATGTGAGTTCGTAATCAACTCTTATGTGACCCTCCTTGACGTCAAAAACTCTAGGACTGTTTGACAGTTTACAAGTAAAACAAAATATTCAACTGAAAATACGTTTTGATATTTAGTTTGTTACAACTTGACGACATGAATAGCCTTAATAATAGGTAACAAAAAAATTAATTTTTTTATAAATTCATATATAACAAACCATAGATGAATTATTACAAAAATACTAGGTATTCTGTACACAAAAATTAATATATCAGAATCGATGCGCTCTTAGCGAACGATCAAAGTAGTATCGATCAGTTATATTCAGTTGCAGTATAGTTCTACTCGAAGCCAAATGTTGTATTAGAAACATTGAACTTATTTAGAAATGACAAATCAACGGTAATTTCAGTAACTATTTCTAATAAATGATTAAATTTAAACATTTGTAAATTTAGGGGAAAAAAGAAGTTTTAACAATGACAGATTTATGTATAACCAAATACCGACTTTATTACCACTTATTTAATTAATTTTTTTTTGAGTTTTTTATTAGCGAAATTAAACCAATATAAAAATACACTTCTAGGCCATCTATATATTTGTTTACATATAGACTTCTAATAATTACGTACTTAGAGAAGCGAACGTTCTAAAACACACAACACATAAAACCACCATTTGACAGAATAACGACCTTTTCGCCTGTACTTAAAAGTATAATTCGAACAAAGGCGCAATTGAAGATATGCTCTTCACATTCCTTGCCCTTGTATGGGGCGATGTGTTTACACAAGGGATCTTTGTGTGTGTATTTAATGTTAAAATAAGTCTACTCACCGAAATTAGGCGTGGAGGCTAAATCCAAATTGCAGCTGTTTGGTTTCAGGGCCGACGGCACTAACATTTCAATCCATCGAAAAACTCACAAGGCAGGATAAGTTGAAAGAGAACTCGTTTCGTACTTAATACCACTTACAAAATTAATTATACTCAATTTTGAAGTGAAAACTTCTTTAGGCGCGTTGGGCATTTTTGAGATGGGAAAAAACCATTGAACTCGCGACACTTACCATAAGCGACACCTCTGATGACAATTATAAAAGAACACAGTAATTTCAAATAAAAATAGAAAACGGTCAGTGATATTTCAAAAAGGTCGTACTCTTTTTACTAGTAGTGGGTAGTGTAATTTTTGTAGTAGTAGTTTATAATAATGAATAAAAAACACTTCATTTAAAAGTGCCATTGTTTTATTACTCCCGGAGTGCCACTGTTTTTTATTTTACTTAATTTTATCCACCATGAACATATCTAAAAATAAATGTTTTAAAAATTTGTTTGTTAAATAATTGTTTAATCTAAATAAATATCTCACATGTCTTATAAAAGACAGGACCACTAGCATAGCTTATGCCCTAGAATAAGAGTCCTAGAATGAAGCCTGTTATTGTTTATTATTATTGTTATTATTATTATTCAGCTATTTATTTTTTAGTTATCTCGTGAGCCAAGTCTAAATACTTACTAAGTTTATCTTTTTCGGCTTTCACGAGGTTTTCATCATGCGGTACAGTGATGTCAACAAGCATCGTCCGGCGCTGAGATCGATCGATAACCACGATGTCAGGCTTATTGGCAACAATAGTCCTGATCGTGATTATATTATTATTATTATTATTATTTACCCTATTATTCCAATTTCTGAGGCCCTGTATCATATTTTCTTGAAGGACTCTTTTCATTGACAAGTGTAGCGTATAAATATAATATAAATATAATATTTTTGTATAAAAGAAACAAAAAAGCTCTCATGCTTTTAGATTCAATACATTTAGACTCTAAATGGCTTAAAAACTAAGTAAGATTGTTGGTAACATATTATAAACTTTTGCTTATACACGTCGGAGCGTATGCCCGGCGCGGCGGCTACATATAATCAATACGGCTGATAAGTCGGTAGCCTCTGGATAGGACATTGAAAGGCCTCACAAATCTCGTTTTTCTGGCCGACTTCTTCAAGTTATCTTGTAAAACACTTTCAAACTAATTATACTTAGCTGGCCCAAGAAGTAAATCGCAGACGGGCCGGTCAGACTAATGAGATCTAAGAATCGATAGTGGTGTTACCCCTCGTCAAAAGTGGAGAAGTATTGTAGCGGCAGTAACCGGAAAGAGTGAACACGACCATGCCCTGTGTATAGATGACGAGCCTAACGGATAAGTGGTCAGGGTGTATGTTTTAACGCTCTGTCCCAGTGGGGTCAAGTTCTATTTCCGGCAGGGTCAATTTGGAAATGAACTTTACGAAATTGGCTCTGGTTTGGATCTGGAAAGTAGTGGCAGGGTCATTTGGGCTGCCCGTTTTGCGGCAGTAACCACCCCCTTACAGGAGACCAACGTGAAATCAATATGTGTGTCGGCGAATGAGTAAGGGTTGCCAGAGCCCATTGCCCTATCCTTAATCCCAATCATCCTTAATCATACCACGATCGGTAGCACACTTGCAGTACCGGTGGCGTTGCTTGTGTGAAAAAAAAACGTTGTCCGTGCGTCTTGGAAAATTCTGAATTTAATAGCTTAGGAGTAAGTAGTAGAATAATGTGGTAACAATTTAATGCGACAAGTTGTATTTTTTTAATTACAAATAAATCATAAATTAAAATATGTAGAGAGTGAAAGGAGAGGGAGCAAATAAGCGGAATTTCTATTAAAAATGATTCCTGTAACTGTAACATTAGTCACAGGTCTTTGAGAACCATCAAAGGTCTCCTACAGTGATGTCATATTAAGTCAGGTGACATCAAAGTGGCAAATTCGGCAATTCGCAATAACCTTTTGATCACACCGAAGCGACAACAGATTTATGTGTTGGAGTCACAGAAACCGATCTACTGCTTCCGTTTGAAACAAATTTATGCGATTGCGAGACGGCACACATCTTGCAGTATCCGTATCCGGTGGAAAAAAGATAAATATATGATTTTATAATTAAATATTGACACATATATTGGAATGTCATACGTCACTTATCCTGCATGACTATAAGTATAACGTTAAAAAAGATACTTTAGGACGAAGTGGTGGGCAACAGGTAGTTAACAATTAAATTAAAACTAAATAAAATAAGTTTTAAACTAAACATAGTTAGTTTGGATAATATTACGAATTTGTATTTGCAATGATCGGTTATGTACTTACGACAAAAAAAGTTTGCAATGAACTATTGTAAAATGTTGAAATAAAATTCTTAAAATATTTTTGTATTATTTATAAATGTTTATTGTTAATTAAAGTAACAATTGTTTATATATTATCAAAATATAACGAGAGAAAATAATTAAAAAATAAGTCCAAGTATTGTATGTAAGTCTAGAATTATTTAAGTGATGATACAAGGCGGGAAGATGGCTAATCCCCGAAACAATTTATTGATACCACTCTCAATCGAGCAGCACAAAGCTTTCGATGTAAAATATGCTGATCCGACAGACAGTTTCAAATTGGAACCGCATTTAATTTAAAATTGAAAGGGGTCGCGGGCGTGGAGCGGAGTGATAACGCGGCGCCACTGATGCATGAGCGCTGATCTCTCGTTGCATGGGCCCTGAACAAACCACCGACGGTGAACAATGTGAACAAAGGTTTACAAACCTGCACTAATCCTTGCATTGTGTTCGCGCCACATCGTGGGCGCCACGCTAACCTTTATTCCTCTTTTTATACAATAATTAATCAACTTTTTAACTGAGCTTTTTAAACAATAACTAATATTCCTCATACTAAACATAAATGCTGTAAATATTAATTTAACGCTTAATCTAAGAAGTCCCGGTTTCGATTCCTGGCAGTTCATTTCCAAAGTTTATTTTGGACTGGATCTGAAAAGTATGAATCAGGACACACAACGTTTCTTAGTGACTACCTACGAAGTGTCAGCCTGTTTGGCGGCAGTGACTACCAATTATTGACCATCGTGAAATAGCAGCAAGTGTAGAGCGATTTATTTCCATGAGTGAAAAATATATGCCTTGTATTATAGGAGTGTCTCGTGTGGCGTTACTTGTGTTATAGGCGACCTTAACTTAAACTTAATTTTAATAATATATTTCACCAATAATCAATTTGCATTATAATCATTATCATCATCAATTGCTGTTAAATATTCTTTACTGGACATTACTATTAAATTGCGCGACCAGTCCGCAGCCTGAATCTACACTGTTTTTCCGCGATTTTTACTGTGTTCAACTAGGAATTTCATTAGCAATTAACATCGTTCCTTTGGTGTAGGACCACCCTCTTCCTTTGTCCATATAGTACAAGTGTACCAATCCATCAATAGTAAATTAATCAGTTCCAACAAGATTTGATGTTTAAAAGTAGGTAATCCTTTAATAAAAGTTCCTCTAAATAACAAATTTTGACGAAGGTCTCTGTTTACTCAAGAAATGACATGAATGGATGCGTAAGGGATTCATTAAGAAATATTGCTGAGAAAAACAGCACACGTTGTGAACGCTCACAAATTTTTAAATGGACTCATTGAAAATTGAACTTTGTGGGTGAACGATTTAGAGATATATGTATTAAATAATAGCCTCTTTTTTGTGTTACTAATAGAACAAAAAATCAGGGCCCGAGCGGACAGGATGAATGGTGTCAAAATGACATGTCAGTGTTAATTTTTTGCATTTTTTTTCATTGCTTGCTGGATTCCGTATCGGCTCGTGTGTTCTGATTTTTTTTAAGTGAAATTAGTTTTGCTGTGAGATTTAGATAATCTATTTTTATTGTTTACATTTGTAGGAAATAAAATTAGCTTATGTTCCAATATGATTTAATACATTTATAACTATTTTTTTAATAGAGTTATATTTATAGTGTTATTATAATTATATTTATAGTGTTATTAGGTACATTTCAAATATTTAATAAGATTAAATATAAATAATACAAGCAAGGCCATATACTTATATGGGTCTCTAGTGCGATTTTGAACTCATCGAAAGACTGTCGCCAGGCTCACTTCCCAGTTTATGACGACGGAACATAATGCCCTACTACCTACTAATATTTTATTTTTCATCATCCAAGATTTCATGATTAGTTCATGAAATAATCATGAATCACTTTGTTATACAAATTGGAATTTGTAAGTAATTTGAAAGTCTATTTTATTATTTGACCGGTCATTTTTGGATTTATACACAAAAAAAAAATATTAACATGATTCTTTTGCGAAACAATTTAAAAATGGCGCACTACGCTTAATTTGAACAATGGAAAACAAGTAAAAAATCTCCCCGATAAAATGCAATAGACATCAGCAGAGTGGTAAAAAAGCTTACCGTGTTTTTATCACATACAAAGGATATTCTTATAAGGACCACCGTAAGTAAAATATAAAAACACTAAAATACCTTATTGTTAACAAATTGAATTAAATCGGGCGCGTAATAATATGTTACATTTTTTATTTTCAAATTTTCTTAAAAAGGACTTTAAAAAAGGTGGTACCATTGGTTGCTGTTCATTTAGTATGAATTTTAAAGGTTGCAAGGTTCAGAATATTGTGTGAGTTTGGTTTGTGACAGCAAATTGTATATTGGTATTGGTTTATTGTTAGTTTTTGCAGATTATAGTGATCCGAGTATTGTGTGCGGCCCCGGAGGCAAATTGGCGCGCGAGATGGATTATACACCACATTAGCTACGGGGTTCCATACTACTCGTAGATGCGGGTGTGATGCCTTGCCTACCTGACAATTGTTGCGCTTTTAGTTATTTGCTACTATTCTATTATGACATTTTAATAGTCCTCTCTGAACGGTTCATTTCGTAACTAAAATACTTACTTATATAAGCTATCGTTTGTAGAGTTGATGGCAAGTTTATTTTATTACTAGCTTTTACAAGTTTATTTATACTTCGTATGCGTTAAAATATATATATCTTATATATTATCTTATATATGTTATATATATTTTTACCTATATATCTTTATAACTATATATTTTATATCGGTAGAGCCACCATGGCGACAGTGTCACAAATTTTTGTATATTTTTAGATGATCCCTCAGGAATGTAACATTTATCCACAATAAAATGTATCCTATATATTACCTATAGGTAATAAACTATCTGTGTCCCAAATTTTCTCCTAATCTGGAAAATTCAGTTTTTACGTGAAAGACCTCACAAACTCCATCCTCAAAAACTTAAGAATAATTAAAATAATTGCATGCCTCACCTTCCTTATTGCTTATACTGTAATTAAATTAACCTCAAACATAAACTAACATGGCTCTCCAGGACCGACCTTTGTAAACGAGCCTTGTGTGGGTATTTATTGATTGTCTTGTGGCTTTTTAATGTTACAGAAGCGTAATATGTGTGCACGTTACGTGGTATTAATAATAAAAGTTACTAATCATATAAAAATAAGCAATATAGAGCCTGATATGGCTTTTATATTGTCCTTAAACAAATTACAGAAACTAATTACAAAATATCACCAAATATTTATTAGGTAATTCCAACGATATTCTATAACTATATTAATATATGTATATTAGTCTAATTTTAAATATGTGTTTAATATTATAAATTTATGTTATGTTAAGATGTTTTTTTTTATGTTAAGGTCGACAGACAGGCTTACGATCCACTTGATGGTAGGGGGCTACCGTCGTCTATAACTCAAGCAACCCTTGGATCATCGAAATAATACTCCCTTGGATGGACTCACTATAAGCCCAAGGTATCTCACTCTAGCAAACGACATAATTTGGTGTCTACAATTTACGACTTCCAGATTGCATAAAAACACGTCTATAACAAACTAAACAAACACAGGCGCGCGCAGCCGTCTATAAAGCGCGAGTTATCCACATTTAATTACATTCTGGTATTTTTGTAAGTATGGACGGACCGCCGGCGACGAGTACCCGATGATGCCAGGACCACCCCACCTTCGGTGCTACTGATGCTCTCACACCATTTATTTTTTTCCCGCGACTTCGTCTCGTGATTTCGCAAACACAGGGAAAACTAACTTTTTATCGAGGAGAAAAATCTATACGTTTAAGCTATGTCAAAAACTATCGGGTTAGTCCAACTAGTTGTACCTACTATTAGTTCTACGATAGAACAGTTTGGACAAAAAAATCCAAGTAGTTCTTACTGTAGAGTCTGACAGATTGGACTCCACTGTTTCGTACAAATGAAGATCATGTCATAGTTGATTTGGAAGTAACCCGGTTATATTATAAAGAGAGAAGATTTATATTTTTGTATGTTTGTATTCTTGTATTTTTGTTTGTAATGAATTAACTCAAAAACTACTGGACCGATTTTAAAAATTCTTTTATCTATAGAAAGCTGCATTATCAGTGAGTAACATAGGCTATATCCAGTCAGCGGATCCTGATGGACTCAACCCTATATTTTATAAAGTATACGCGGACGATGTGGCGTACTAGTAAGTAATACATAAAACTTTCTTTTTATCAAGACATGTTCTATGTATAATAACGCTGTTTTATATAAAAACATTTAGTTGGAGATTTCGCTAGAGTATCTAAAACCAAAGCGGATTTTTTTTAAATTTGGTATTATGACTAAAAGCAAGAGCAAACTATTAACAAAACACAATATTATTGTAGTATATTATATTGTCTGTGTGTTACCTGTGTTAACAGTATAATATATTAACTTTGTGATTATACCGTTTACTCCCAGTTATGTACACACTCCTTACTTCTGCTTTAGTTGAGATGTTTTAAATGATGCGAAGACAAATGAATGTGACTATATATTTCTTTAACACCATACGTCTTCATATAGAGAGGAGGCGTTGGTGCCCAGTGCCAGTTAATGAACCTGTGTCTTTTAGCCGCAGATTAACTTTAAAGTTCTCATAGATACAGAATTTAAGGGCTAACACAAATATCGCTACATTATCAATTAAATCAATCAATTACCATTATCAAATAAACGATGAAATATCTTTCTAGTGATCGTACATTTATTAGTAAAAAAAAAGGTATTACAGCAGTAAGTACGACTCAAAGCATGCGTTTGGCATTTGTAGATTCACATTACTTTCATAAGGTCTGTAAACATTTAGCTAAGTAAAAGAAAAAGAAAACTCATCTAAAATACGTTAAACCATGTTAAAAAACGCAAGCATCTATTCGACAAATTGTTTGTTAAAGATAAAATTAAGTTAGACAGCTTTAGTTGGTTGAAAAAACGATTTTTTTTTTAAATATAGATAGAATCTCATACAACAATGTTTTCAGCGTAGTTTTATAATAAAACTTTTTCGAATACGCAACTATTGCAAATATTCATTACCAACAGAATAGGTATGACTGCAAGAATTAATCTACTGGGTAGCCTTATCGGAAAATTAATAATGTAAGGTTTTGGATAATAAACATATACATGAAAAGTTAATTGGTAAAGTTTCCATGCGGGGTCTGAGCGGGAAGTTTATAGCCGAGTAGGTATGTAGAGGGGAGAGTAAAGCAAACATACCTAAAGCATAAACCGTTCTAACTACGCCCAAGGCGGCATTGGCCCAAGCGAGGGTTGGCGGGAACAGGCAAATATGGCAAATATTTGCCCAAGGGCCGGCAAGCAGCCGACTAATTGCTCTTTAAATACCTCAGGGCCACCCTTCGGCAAACAATTTTTGAAATCGATTTTATAAAACCGACTCCTTCCTCCTACTTTTTTTTTAATATCATCTCCCAACTCATGTAGGCAGGATATTACCAGGCAAACATTCTTAAACTCTTTCCATGAATGAACAAACAAACGTTTACTTAAGTAAATGTGAGATCCATTTTTACTGTCACCAAACGCGGTAAGTAGCAAGTTATTTCGTAGGAACATAATTATGTACCTATTACAAAAATAGGTATAAAAATGTAAATGAAAGAAATTACATTAAAAATCAGTATTGTATTTTCTGAACGAAATATACCACGAAAATAACCTTAAAAAGTGTGAAATAATAATTTTACTATAACAAGATAATATAAATGAAACTATTTATAAATGAATGGGCATTTTTAAGGAGGAACATGAAAAATGAAATGTGAGGCCATTATGTGAACAGTTCGACGTGTGTTTCACTGTTAACATGTTCTATTTTCGTCACATCTATTTGTCACGCATTTCTAATTTGTGTGCATGTTGAGTTGAAGATTTATTTACGAAGTGAATCTCGCACGTCCGTGTGAACCAATTCTTCAAAATTTATAACTACATATGTATAAATGTAAATGTACATTAAAAATGTTCAATTATTTTTTTAAGTCAAAATAAAAATTATATACACGTAATTGTAATTTTTAATAATACTCGTACAATATTTCTTATTTGAATATGCCATATTCTTATTTCATTTTTCTTATGACAAAAAGAATGTTATTCCTGATAGTTTCTTTAGGGGTTTCTTCTCAGGATCGTCATAATCTTAGCTATTTTTTTCCCAAAACCCTGATGAAATATATAAATGTCCATTAAAAATCCATGGAATTAAATGATTGTTAATATTTTTAAGTTTACTACAATTGTCTAAAGTTCTGATTTCTTATTTAAATTTTATTGCAAAAATAACTACTTACCCTATGTTTGTCTGTTTGCTCTATTGAACGCTCTGTACCTACCGTATCCATTTTGATGAAAATTTCGTATTAAAATAGTTTTAACATCTATAAATTAATCGATGTATTCCCGAAGTTTAATTTTCTTTATTGTTGTTACTAGCGATAGCAATTTTTTTACACCAACCGAAATAAAAACAGTATCGAAATCCGGTTTAGCGGAGAAACAGACATATGCTTACGACTTTATTTTATAATACTGTATATACTGTACAGATACCCTCAGCCAAAAAGTGAATTTGTATGATTTTTGCATATCCGTTGTCAGGGGTAAAGAAAAGGACATTGGGTACTTTTCATCCAGAAAGAAAAGTATGTACCTACATCAGAAAAAAATTTAAATATAATAATTATTTACTAATTTTTAGATTGAATAAAATAACTGAAGTCGCGGATAAAAATATATGGAATTAAATGTCGATGAACAAATTTCAAAGGTAATGATTTCTGTTTTTATTAACTATTTTATTGCAAGATAATAAAATAAATATACAAAGATTCAACAAATCCCTAACGTAAAACTTTGTTAACAATAAGAAAAAGAAATTAAAATAACGCAAGCTGTGGCACTCTGGTCCATATGGATCGTATCTGACTACCCTTTCTGGGGCCACTATTTTTGTAATGACAGTTTGCAGGCGGCGAGCGGGCCGGGCGGGCCTGCTCGCGGGCGGCGCGGCGCGCACACATACAATACCTACACTTCTTCAAACAATTCGTACGCTTAAACACCTAATTTACTCAAACTCTATATAACTAAACTAATATTTGAAAATAAACACTGAACTTACTGAATTCGCCCGTTCCACCTATCCCTCGTACTAACGTATCCACACTGATATGGATCTATCTATATCATCGAAATAAATACATCTTTGCAAGCTCTATATAAATAAAAATGAATCGCTAAATGTGTTGTTAAACGCAAAACTCGAGAACGGCTGGACTAATTACACTAATTTTTTTTTTAATATTCTTTGAAATTGGAAAAATATCGTGCGAAGCCTATAGCGAAAAATATAAGAAAAATAGCGAGACGCTAGTAGATAATAAGAATTTCTCGCACATGTTTTTTATAAATGACTATTTTTAAAAAAACCATCTTCAATAGGTATTCCATGAAGTAAATTAGGCATGGAAGCACTTATCGTGAGTTCCGTTCGATTCCAAAAATCTCACGGTTACATAAACTTTACTAAGTCAAGGATTAATTATAAAGTTTATTTTAGAACGTGTCTATTTATTTACTCAACAAGTGCTTAGTAATCTAAACGTAAACTAAAATATCTACAGCATGGTGCGTTACGTTACCCGACGGACCGTCTTCCGTTCCAAAAACCGCCCGCAAAGCTTATACTCGTACGCATAGCATGCGTATGGGAGCGTATGGACCATCGATGCGTCTTCCGACATACGAGAACATTACCTGACTAACTAACTCCGTTTCATTAGAGAAGACAGAAAATGTCACGTTCTCATTAGAGTTGACATTTATTTATGTAAACCAACATTTGCCAAAATGTAGGCCTTTAAGTCTATTTCCATGTGAAGACGGAGATGTTAAACCGTAAAGTACTAGACTGTTGTAGGTGCGTTGCAGACGCAAGCTACTCGTAATGATGTTTTTACTCTTACCTCTACATGATTGTTCACAATTTTAAAAAATGTGAGAAAATTGATTAAATTTTTAGCCTTCTCTAAGCCTCTTTCTCTGGCCACATGAAATGCTCTATATGTACTTAGAAAATTAATGACGACTAATTGGGGTCAAAATATTTTTTACAATGCAAATATTACAAAAAAAAATTTCTCTTTTAACAAACTTTTTTTTATATTTATTTGACTGTTTCACCTAGTATTTATCTCAAAAGGTGAACATTTGCCTATGATATTACTTAATTGAAACTCTAAATGGAAATACGATCCAAAAATTAAGAGTATCGTCAAAGAAAGTAGGAAACGGGAGTATTTAATTTAATCGTGCGATGACTTGATGTCTGACGGTGGCCAGTCCCGTGCCAAATTAGACTGGGTAAACCAAATATTTATTTAAGTTTCAATATAAACGTTGGAGGTGAGATAACCGTCAAATCAAATTGCATTTCGACTAGACTGCGGGTGGCGCGGACCGCATTTCATTCTTCAATTACTTTTACTATACAATTCCATTTCACTTTAGATCGACCGTTTTCAGTAACATTTTAAAATAACGGTGATGCAAACCTTAATGTATAGGTATAATTAGGTTTATTTCATAAACAATGTTATCTATACCAATATAAAGAGAAAGAATTTTTTGCACATAAAATGATTTCTCTAGAGTGAGGCCCTCTTTCACCAACTACAAGTAAAGTGTTGATTAGTTACTTTTAGAAATAATTTTATGTTTTATTAAATTATGCACTCGGTTTACTTCGATAGGCGAATTTTTTTATTATTTTCTTTTTAATGTTTGGGACTTTTACCGTACAAACAAATGTATATCAGCTCCATCATTCCCGGTGACCGGTGACTTTAAATGGCGGTTAGCCTACTTGACGCATGGTGAAAGAGGCCCTAATTCTTATATTATTATTTATTATTCATATTATTATATTATTAGTTCTTTAACTAATGAGACATGAGCTATATTTAAGCTCATGTCTTATTAGTTAAAGAACATTATTATATCTCATCGTGTGTACGTATATGTGATGAATAAAATTATTAATATAAATTAAAACAAATTAGTTATTCAGTTATCTTACGGTTTATAGCATTTTAGGCGTATGACTTGGTTGCAAAATATAAACTTAATTAAGTTTTATTATATATGTATATAAACTTTCCCTGAAAAGTTATCTAACTTATGGTGAAAATTGAAACAAAAGCCGTTGGCTGTTGTTGTGGTATAGGTGAAGTTAGGATAATAATTATTCTAGATGATAACTCTAGAATAATTAATATCCAACAAAATAGAAGACGAATTAACAGTTACCTAATGAATGGAAACTTTGAAGTAGAAATTTTTGAAGAAAATAATTTGTACCAAGTGAAACCTCCGACATAATTTGTGTAACAGAATGAGTGACAGTTGTGGCATTTAGGTAGGTGTGAGTTTATTCGAGAGGGGGAGCAAATTGAAAGGGTGTGGACGCCATTTTGGCTTCAATGTATTTTCCGGATCCTTCCGATGGAAACGTAAACATCGTACCAATATCGACAGTTGACTGTTTGTTTATTGATTTGAAACAATACATTCGTTTTTTAACTACAGTTGTTTTTGCGTTTATTTTTAATATGTTCTTCATTTCTAAACGATCAATTGTTTTTATTAATATTGGGACTACATACGATATGGAAAAAAAATCAATGCCTAACGTGCTTAAACGCGTTTTATGCATTTCAAGTCTCTTGCAGACTAACACTCAAAATATCGTTAAAATATTAAATAGCTTTAATATATAAAACCTTAACAACGTTCCGATTGTTTAAATTTTTAATTATAGAAAACTCGCACCACACCGATTAGTATGGATTGATTGATTTTTAATATACTTACTCTAGCTTCTTTTAAATCTCGAATAATGGAGCTATGCATCATATTCAGGATTATAGTCTCAATAAGCGTATATTCTAAAACAATAGAATAAAACAAACTCTCAACAGTTACAACTCTAGAATAGAACAAACACGGAACACCCAATCCGCTACAACATGGAGCTCTTCACAAGAGTTATTCTCACTAAGAAGACCACTAGAGGATCTAAACTGTTCTACAGACGTGTTATTTTATGAAAAAATAATGCAAAAAGGTTATACTTAGGTACTAAAACAGAAATTATTTGTTTATTATTTTATTGTGGCGCGGTGTCATCATATGTCATACAAAACATTACTTAGACATAGTAAGTAATTACTTAGACAATTCAATCTTCAGTTACTGTATAAATGGTTAAGTAAAATACACCTACAAAGTTTTCCTTAATACACAATTAAATGTTAATTTATTCATAGATCGCGGCTCTCTCTATCTCTCCTTTAAATTTTACTGAAATAACTTTTAAAAGTTATAATTTATTCTAAATATAACAAAAATTTTCCTGAAACATTAGAAGCTTGTTGATGTTAGTAAGTAGGTAGTTATATGTTATCCTTGGTCGTAACTCAGACAGAGGGATTATTTTCTTAATGTTTATGATACATGGCTGAGTTCAGATGTTTGCTGTTCCGGTGCATCGGGACTATTAGAGGCATTGGATAAACAAAGGATTAAATTATCGTTTAAAGGCAGTGCTAATCCTAACGGATGAGTTGGTTGACGACCTTAGATTCTTCAAGAGCAACTTGACTCAGTGAAGTATTAACGCCACAGTCTTGTAAAAGTCTTTTTACAGTTTTATTTGTTTAACTCCTAAAATTCTCGTCATTCGTACTATGTACGTAAACTCAGAAGCAGTCATTCATACTACGTAAAAAATTGCGAAAATGAGACTCTCAGAAAAAGCGTCATTTGTCTTAAATTGTAATGTCAATTTTTAACTTACTCGCAACAGTTGACAAGATCTAATTCTCTCAGTCAACATACTATAAGAGAGAACACTTAAAACAACAGCTATCTGTTGAAACATTTCGCATACAAGGCCACGGTTATTACATAAACCAACGTACCTGTTTGTTAAACTTACTATTTAAAACTAACATAAGTTTTGTGCCAATATCAACACAGATGATGCAGAAAAACAATAAACAGCGATCAGTTCATTGACCGATACAACGGTATAGTTTGCCAAAACAAGCATCACCCCTTACACAATAGACGTTTGAAACTCAATCACCTTGTAATAATAACCTTAGCAACAAAATAATATCACACACGAATATATCGAGAATTACATACTCATAAATAACTAATACAAAAACCACTAGTCACCTTAATGAAATTGTTATTTATGTTTTATATATACATATTAGTGTAGGGTAAAACAAGTTAAAATACCACTGTCTAGCCTCTTGAAAAGTGGTTAAGGTTTTTGCTTTAATGCTCTGTCTTAGGGGCCCCGATTCCCGGCAGGGAAAACTTTGAAAATGATATTTTCATAAATGGTCCAGGTCTAGTTCTGGCAAGTAGTGGCGTGGCGAGCACACAGCGTCTCGCAGTCATTTGGGAAGCCCGTCTGGCGGCAATAACCACCCCTTATCCTTAATCCCATTAAGGTTGGCAGAGCACTTGCAGTACTGGTGGCGTTTCTATATAACTATATACTATATATCTGGTGGCGTCTGTGTTATAGACGACGATAACCACCTACCATCAAGAGGACCATCAGCCTAAATGACGACCTTAAAATAGAATATGTTTTTTGTGAATTTCCAAAGAAAATGAAATTTCTTTCTGTATACAAATAGAATAATGGTCACTGAACAGGCAGAGCGCATATTGCATATATATTGGAGGTCTTTCGGATGTCTATAACAATTCCTATTCATACCTACCTACACGTAATGGGCCGTACAGAATATCATAAAAAACTAACACGAATGCTGCTTGCTGCGTTTCAGTACGTGAACAATCCATAGATGATGAATAGCACACTTGTATACCACGGAATTGTAGGAATCTCTAGGTATAAAGGTCGCAACTTACCACTTAAGGGAACGTCTCTTTAGACGCTGTCTCTTATCTCAAAAAAACCCTCTAGTCTATACGTATGCAACACTGTTGGATCAGACACGTGGGTGCCCATTTCTAAACCAGCTTTTAAATAAATCAGATATTAAAACTGTGAACTTCACTTAAGCGAGTCCTTAAGAAAAACTTTTTGATTAAATCTAAAAAAAAATATCCACGCGGGTGGTGGCATGTCAACTGAAGAATCCGCCACTATATGACAGAGAGATCCACTTGAGTTACAGGTACAAACCGTCCACTATAGGCAGGTCCCTGACTTCGCATATAATCATCCTGATTAAGTGCCTATAAGCTCTATCGAAAGGTCTCAAGACGTGGCGAGTATAACTATTCATTGTTACGAGCAGCCACAGCTCCTTGAATGGGCACTTGAATTTTTTTTAAGAGTACGTCGCGTCGGAATGCGCGGTCCAAATCACCCGTCGAGTATCCACTACTCGACGCGAGACATCGAGGCATCAACGTTACAATAAATATTATAATTTTATTTTAATTTCAAAGTTACATAAATCGTATTTGAATATATTTTTATTTGGTGACTTAAGCAGCGATTTACGTTAAACTATCTGTGCCAGCGACTACGTACGCGCTGTACTTAGTTCGTAATTGGAAAATCCTACAGGAACCTAACATTTTTCCAGGACAAAAAGTATCTTATATTTTAATCCACGCTTCACTTATGTATTACTGATACATAAGTGAAAAACACATTCAAATCGGTTAAACCGTTTCTGAGATTAGCGTGCACAAAAGCATAGACAAATAGACAAAAATTGTAAATACGAGTACTTACTACATATTTTTGTGAATGTTTACAAATTGTTTTTATGAAAAAATATTTAATGTACAGACAAAGCTCATTTATGATTTACTATGTATTTAGAATGGATGACTAAAATCTTGCTATTTAAAATTTTCATGCAACTTTGACATAAATTTCAGTTTTACTATTGGCTTACCGTTGGCTGGTACTAAATGTTGAACGAACAAAATACTGTAATAAAAATTTGTAAGATAAAAACTGAAGTAGTCCGTGAAATTGGTGTGCCTCACATCAATTAACTCTTCCGTTCGGTTTTATCGATCTATAAATGTCCGACGCACACAAACACATGCGTATCCTGGATATTTTGAAACACAATGCCGCCCGCCACCGCCGGGGAAATGTACAGTTTTCAAGGAAAATTGAACGGTAACTAAAACTGGCGTTACAAAAATGCTGCTAACAAAGCGTGTCGTACAAAAATTGCTACGACACAGTACAGTATGTAGGTTTCGGTTTTAACTAACGATTCCTACCTGGGTCACGTCGTCTCGTAAAAGGACGTCTCGTACAACACAACTAGGACGCTAGTTATCCAGTTGTCGATAATAATAAATCATAATAGATTTTGCTAGCATAGGATAAACTAAATTTTGAAAGTCGTTTTCCTCCTAAACCACTCAAACGATCACAGTGAAATTTTGCATACAAGTTCTCAGTTTCAGAAAAGCTAGTGCTTTATAACTGTGAATTTTCCATGTCAAGTTCGTAAGACAGGCTAACAGTCCAGGGGCTGTTCAAGTATTACGTAACGCAATTTGGGGAGAGGGGAGGTCTTGTAAAAGGTTACGATGCGTTACAGGGGCGGGAGGGGGGTTAGGTTCGAATAACGAGTTACGTAACATTGTTTTTTTTATTTAAATAAAAACTTAGGGAATTAAAATCTCAGACATATGACATTGATCTATGACTATGAAATTAGGTCAAAGGAATTTTATGTCGATAATTTACTTTATCATGAGATTACCTCCTTCAAATTAATTTAATTATGTAGTTTTATAATACATACCTACTAAATATTCCCGAACTCGTAATGAAGGAAATAATTAAGTTGGTTATAATAGGTATAAAATTAAAGAAAAAATGAAGTTCGATTAATATTTATCTCTCTGCATGCCAAGTTTCAAAATCCAATAAATAATTCCATGTCACCAAATGGAGATTATAAGACTCCAGAAAAGCACTCGTTTTGTGTACATTTCTGATTGAGTGATGATTTGTTAAAATCTGTTACTTGTCCACTTCACGAAGAGCTCTCATCTCCCGTGTCCCTACAGTACGTGCCTTTAATGACATATTTTATAACTAAGAATATTGTACAATTTAAATGTATGTATCGTACCATAACTACGTAGCCTTTTACAACATTAGTTGCGAGTTTTAATACTAAAATAATATACCTATAAAAGACATATTTTTTGGAAATTGCTATTAACATTTTTTTAAGTATTAGAAGTTATATTATTTTAAAATTTACTGAAATGTTTCGTTTGAATAAAATTGGCTATCTCCACTTTTTAGATTACATTCCATCCAAGTGCTGTAATAAATTTCTCCCTGAGTATTAATTCGTTTCATCACTATTTCGGTTGTTACCTTAATTGCTGGTAATTGGTTAACCAAATAGGTAATTTGGTAAGCATTAGATATATCTTGATTACGTTTTCTTATTATTTTAGATTTATTTAACAATTTTTAATAAAAATATTTATTTTATCCTAATTGTCAACATATTGACATTGGGTTTTATCTTGATATCAATTTCAAGAGAGATTAATTTATTAAATTTCGTCTGTATTTATTCGTCTTATTATAAAATGAAAAACATAAAAGAATATAAAATTTATGCTAAATACAAATAAACATTCATTTATTTAAATACATTTATGTACACACAAAATTACGATAATTATCACAAGGTCAATAGATAAGTATTTTCGTCTAATATTAAAATATTCTAAATATTAAGGTTATGTTGTAAGTAGGTAATATATATTAAGTTTATATCCTTAGGTATTAGAGTAGAGGAGAGTAAAAAAGTTGATTCTGGTATGTTCTACAAATTATTCTTACTTTAACAACTATAAATACCACTCAAACTGTGTTACCACACAATTCACACAACGTCTATAATATTATTTCATAAAAGATATTTATAAACTAAATTATATATTGGAAATATTCAGCGAATGTCATGTCATTTATTGGTTACATTATTCCTTATTACAAGATCTTATAGCAACTACACTTTGTATTATATGTATTCAGATGTTGTATACCGATAGTAATAGATAGATAGATATGTGCTATATAATGTACAAATTATAACCATTATAAATTGAAAACTAATTTCAAAGTGAATAAAATTCAGATAAAGAAGCAATATTATTGCGTTTTAAATAATTACTGAAGCTGTTGATTATTGCCTCAATAAAATGTATGAACACATTTTTACATTATAGCAATATCATAAAATTCACTTTGCAAATTAAGAAAAATATAAATACATATTATTATTATTATTATTATGAGTGTTAACTATTCAAGTGAATACTGTAATGCTTTCACAATTTTGTGAGCGAACACGAATTCTAGATACAGTTTTCCTTTCTAGTAGAGAGGGAACGGCCTTAACCATACGGGATGGTTAAGGCCGTTCTCATTCACACGCATAGGCTAGCCTAGTGAGTAATTCTAACTGGCCGACGGTATGTTTCCGTCAGAGTTGTCAATGCCCTCTTAGGATTTTCTATTAAGAGGGAACGCTAGCAGCGTTTTTCCATACAATTTGTATTCCCCTGTTTTCTCCCTGGATAATCCTTCTAGACCAAAAATTTTTGTCGTAAAATCTAGGTCTGCTTAAGCTATTATCATTTCTTTTTTTCCACCAACTAATTACATTAAAAATAATTGTAGTTATAATCGGTCTGAGCTGCATTTGTCCCTTTCGCACAATACGGGGGAAGGCTGGAGGTGAGGAGATGGCAATAGTTACTTCAAATAACTATTTTTCAAATTCTGCTGTACCCGCGTTCCCTCTTAATTTGCTCAATATAAAGTTTGTAAGTCCTTACAAATTATGTCAGCTAGTTATTGATTTGTTATGTCGGATTAATACCTACTGGATCAATACAATGCCATTTTATAAAATAATATCAACTGAGTGTGTATGGTGTGTATCAACAGTGATGTATATGCAAGAGTTGCAGAGATCGGACCACCAGTTATTTGGATACAATCCGCTTGAATATAGGTAAAAATGAGCATTTATGTCTAAACATATGTAAGAATCAATAACATAGCCAAGGTCGGCCAATATTACATTTATTATTTAGTTAATTAATATTTATTATTATCAATTAACACGTCTCACACGTGACTGGAAGTGCACGCAAAGTAAAAGTACATGTAGGTACGTGGTATCAACATCATCATCATAATGTCAGCCGCAGGACGTCCATTGCTGGACATAGGCCTACCCCTTAACTTTCCAACAGGACCGGTCAGAAACAGCATGCGCTGCGCTTACCGGACTCACAACTTGATTATTTTTAAAGATCTAGACATTTTGTATACCGATAGTTAAGTAGCCATAAAAACAATTCGTGAAAAAGAAAAAAATATAATTAGGAATAAACCGTTTATTTTGTGTATACTTTTTTTTAAATGTGTCCTAACATACATTATTGGCTAAATGAACAGGTTACATATAGACTAGAATAATTTATTTTAATCCGAAAAGCCTTTTTGTTTTATTAAATACTTAAAATTACTTACACATTAACTTAATTCTTATAATTATACAAAAATGTACCGTTCGAGTTCGAATAGGCAGACGATTATAGATTCATACAAGTATTCATTACAAATATATTTATTGTTTTCGAAATTCGAACGACCGTGAATGGTGGCGATCGCAAAAAAAATTGGAATGTTTTTTTTTTTGCCGACAATACCTACTCTATCTATGTACACCATATTATACCCGTTTATATAATATTAATAAAGTGAGAATTTTTGGATTATTGATTTACATACACAGATATTTCAAATGTTTACTATTTCGTATCGCGCACCTTATCTACATATGAAGTCCTCCGCTGAACAAATATACACACAAAATAGTGAGAATCTTGCGAGTCTCACAATTAAAGCGATAATTATATGAATTAATATGTCACACTTGAAAAGAACTGTTTCATTGGTCGTACTTTTCACAAACACTCGTGTGACAATCTTGCCCTTCCCTGCTATCTGCTTCCCGCTTTATCCTTCCGTCACACCTAGGACAAGAAAAATATATTAAGAGATTTTAAACATGTGCAAAGAGAAGTAGCGAATCGAATGTATTATAAACAATTAGGTGATCTTATTATTTATCGAGGCTAAAGAACAGACCATTATTTAAATACTTATAAAAAAAATATGTTCGTAGTTCTATAGTTTTCCCAGCCTGAAGTAAAAAACTTGAAAATATTAGAATAGGTAAGTTAAATTATAATACACATTTCTTTCTCTAATAGCTTTCATATTGATAAATTGTAGGTAAATTTCGGCTTATAAAATTCTAATTTTTACTAAGAAGTCTGGTCCTTAATATAAATATTTCTTTACAAATCAAATACGTATATTTAAATCTAGAAAAAAATCGTATGTTAAATAGATTAAAAATAGTTAAATTCACAACGCGATATTTTAAAGCTTTAGGTATTTCTTTTATGTATATTCATATTTGATAAAAAATATATCTCTACAAGGTTTTTTATGACAATATGATTGTGTTTTTATTCTTATTAATTAAAGGTCGAATGACATAAATTTCAAAAAAATGAAAGTAATAACGGCATTTTCACAAAACAAAACCATTTTCAATATTTAGGCTTTTGTAATAAATTGTAATGGTCAAAATCATATACAAATTTTGATGAGAATATTTTGTATATATGCAGGTACTCGTAGGTAACGGCGAAGGTGGACAAAACTACTCGTGCCTAGTGTTTATGATAAAAAATAGTTTTATTTTATTAGTAAGTTAAGTGTCGCTTAGTCCAAAGAATTAATCTCGACATAATAAAATGAAAAAATCTTCCATCATAAACGTAAAAAGTGTCAGCATCTTAAGTAGACATTGCTCATTCTGATGCACGTCACAAAAATGCAAATCGGATTAACTAGATAAGAAGGCTTTTTGTTAGAAGGCTATTTGTAATCCATAAATATCCGGAAGTCTTACGCGACGTAAAAAGGTGGCCAAGAATCTATTAATATTTCCTTCCGCACACCTTACTTATCTATTTCATTTTATTATTAAGTATAAAATTAAATTAAAATTTTTATAGATAGGTATGTAACTAAAAATCATAGAAAATATTAACCAAGTAAGTTTTTATTTTCATAAAATGATGCATTGCCCAGCTATTCTGAATTAATAAAATTGTCTTAAAATTTAAACATAGAAAATAGAAAACATGTTTATTTAGATAAATGTATTCACACAAACCAAGTCTAGATAACTGAAATGTTTTTGTTTTGTTTAGGTATGACCTAAATTATTAAGCATTGTTTAAATAATAAAATTAAACAATATCTTTCTATCTCAAGAACATTATAGTATAAACAAAGCTTTCTCAGTAATTCATCACTACCCCGACTGTGTAGACTTAAAGTTTGTGTTAAATCAATCAGTAATTCATAAAATCTTTACAATGTGTGCTGCTACATTTTTTGTAACTACGTGAGGAATACAATGTGTGAGCAGTTAAAAAAATATCATCTTTTGTTAAACAACACTTGGTCACCATATGGTCAGTTTAGTTGCTTAACTGACTCGAACGAGAAACAATAAACAAATGCAGTGTTTTTATTGCTTCCAAGATTTCTACAAAAAATTACTCTAACATGGGCAATGTGACGTTCTATATAGCAAAAATTGTATGCTTATATTATATGTTGCATTTAAGTTAGTAAAATTATCTTCTTGTGATTTAATATTAAATAAATGATTTAAAAAACGAAAAGGGTGCTGTTGGTGCCTAAAAACTCGCAAAAAAATCGATTCTTAATGCGAGTGTGATTCGAAATTCGAACACGCGATTTAACTTACAGGAATAAAATTTTGATTTTATTAGTGTGTCCAGCCATAGCCTACTAGAGTCGGCCGACCATAGCCCACTAGAGTTGGCCCAGCTGTGAAGATAGTTTCACAGCCGTTCAGAAACTAGTTCAGCATTATGTCTTGGTGTTTTTGTACTGTTTTGGTAAATATATAAAAAAATGAGTACGTAGTGGTGATGTCCTAACCCCAGAAGAATTAAGAGAACAACTGTCAAATGCCGAACTTAGCTTTCTTCCAGAAAAGTCCCGTGAAAAATATCTTCATTCGTACGCAAGTAAATAATACGACCATCACAGTTCCAAACAAAACCTTTAATTTTTCTTTGGCTATGTGAATGTTAGCTTCTTAATTGATTTGGGTATGTGACTTTGGCTATATGCATGTTAACTTCCTTACCTAAAGATGACCTATAACGCTTTTCTCGTTGTTAAGGTGAAAAGTTGTATGTTTAACACGAGAGCAAATTTTTTTATGTCTCGTGCCTTTTAATCACTCACTTCGCTCAGTAATCTAAGATTAGAATCCGCTGGTTCGTGATTTAAAGTCGGCACTCGAAGCAAAAAACAATTTTGCTCTCCAGTTGAACAAATAAATATTGCTATTAGGTACTATACTTACAGCCTTAAATAAAATATATTACGAATTAAGTTAGAATGAATAATATTCGTTCGTTTTGTAATAATATGAAAAAAGTACAGTTTTGTACTGAAGTTGAAATCGTAATAGTCTATTTAAGCCACCCGTCCATTACCTTATTAAATTGAAATGCTGAAACAAAAATTTGGACAAAGAAAATTCATTAATTTCTAGCCGTGTGAATTTTGAATAGTACCTAGGTTAATGACTAGAATTTAGCCCTAGGTAATATTTTATAAGAGTAATACAGGCACGTAGGTAGATCAGCCGCAAAAACCACACGCGATGCTCCAACGGAGGCTCCCTCGAGCAATCATCATTTCATTGTTACAATGAATTGAACACATGTTCTTGGTTCAGAGTAATTCGACATACCTATAGGTGTGAACGGAGCGGGAAGCGGCAGGGTCGGCCGCCGATTTGTAAACAGTGGTTATCGACGCGCACCCGCCACTTGCCTCTGCGGCATCTCCGGCTATTGTTCTATATTTATCCGATCTGGAACTGACGCGCGGCTAAATCCATTCGGCGCCGTACGATGCCAACCTCCTGCAACACCAACCACGTCACGAAGCGCCCCTTGGACGTCACACCCCACCCCGCGGCCGACGGGATGGCAGGAAATTTTATAACTCGCACAGTGCACAAATTCGCCAACACATTCTAAACTCCCTAATCTCCTTTCACCTACACGTCGCAAAGCGCTAGCGAGATATAATTACAAATGCAACAACTTACCTAAGAGCGGTATCTCAGTATGACTTATGTGCTGGGGCAGGTGCAGCAGCGACGCAAGCTTGGTGATGATAATAAGACGGCGCCGGCGTGCGGTAATGGTGATGTGGAGGCGGTGATACGCGGTACGCGTCAGACGTCGGTGAACCGCCACGGAACCCTGCCAGTTGACAGCTTGGCGGTTCAAAGAGATCTCGAAATGCTGGAGGAAGCTGTTCAACCGGCGGCTCCGGTGCAGTATACCAGCCGGAGGTTGCCGCACGAAACTCTTCCGCGGCAAGCGAGTACGGTTGCGGTGAACAGTAGACCGCGGAAGGAGGCAACCTCGATTCACTAAATTCGTCTAATGCCTCTGTGGGTTTGTCGTAACGTGGGCACTCCGCTCCCGGTTCTCTCTTTGGTCGACACTCGAATATTCTAGGTTTAACGTCGGGTTTAACATCTCGACTTTGCCCTAGAGCATCGGCCGCTGTGAGCGCTTCTTGAGCGGCAAGAGCCTCTTGTGCTTGTTGCAACTGCTGCTGTCGTTTCAACGCTTCCTCCTTTTCTTTAAGCGCATCCTTCTTCTTAAATCGACGGCGTCGTCGCAAATATGAACCATTGTCAAACATATTGTAAGAATCCGGATCAAGAGTCCAATAGCTACCTTTTCCTGGTTTCTTATCGTCTCGCGCAACTTTCACAAAGCACTCGTTCAGGCTTAAATTATGTCTAATCGAGTTTTGCCAACCTTGTTTGTTTTCTCTGTAATAAGGGAATCGTTCCATTATAAATTGATATATGCCGTTCAAGGTTATCCGGCGATCGGGTGCATTTTGTATGGCCATCGCTATGAGAGCTATGTACGAATAGGGCGGCTTGACCATGTCCTTCGGTGCGCCGACATGTTGCTGGTGCGGATGTAGGTAAGGGGCACCGTAACCGTATCTGTATTGTTCGTAAGCATACGGCGTGACGCCAGTAGAATAACCACCGGTGGGGCCTCCACGATATGCATAGGGACTCTGATCTCCGAATAGCGCGTGCATCGTGAAGTGGCCCGTTCACTACCACAACATGTTCAAACCGGGAACGCGCGGAACTCTCGACACACTTCTCCTTCGACAACTAAACGAAGACTGACTGATTTTGTTTAGATTCACAACAACGCCCGTTTACATAGCGGTGTCTCAGCGAAAAGCGAATGAGCAACGTTGTGGGCGCTTCGGCATTAACGTGACTCGGTTTAGCTCCGCCTTGCAAAGAGTCGTCCCTCTCTGACTAGCGGAGTCTGCATTTGACGTTCCCGCTCGTGCAGATAAGAATTATCACTATCTGAACGCTACACGCCCAGAGCCCTGCGCCGAGGGCGTTGCCCGCAAACACCCGCAAAGCGTCCCCCACCTAATTCACCACCGGTTCAAACCCATGGATAGCTTATTGTCTCGCACAACTGTCCATTATTGTTATTGTCATAACGCTGCACTTGAGGTAGCTGCCACAATTCTAAAGGAATATTATTAAACCGTCACTCATCCATAATGGGCTTACAAAGGTTTTTTCCCCTTTTGGATAAACGGACACATGCACCAAATTGACACATGTTAAAGGCAAGTTTGCAAAATGATCGTACTATATACTATTAGGGTAGAAATACATATGTATTAAGTATATCTGTGCGAAATCATATAGATATTAGATATCTAAGTTCCGTTATAAATTGAAATATGTCATAGCTAAGAGATAATTTTGTTGGTAGATATGTACCTAATATAATAATGACTGTAGGGGGTTGTAAGTCCCTTACATATAAGTTTGTCTAATTGTCTACTTCGACTAGTTAATTCGTTTCTAACGGCAAGTGCACAAGAGATGCAAATTCAACAGATTAATTTATAACACTTATTTCTACCACCCTAAACCTAAACCAAAGTTAAGTATACTTTCAGACGCCGTGTTAAATCTCAGTCATAAATTATTTATTGTATAATAAAATTGCCGTGCTTCAGATCATTGTAAAAAATATTATCTAATATCTAATATCTGCACGCTGTTGCACGCTAATTAGTCTGCGAAACTTTAAAAAATATAGCCTATGTTACTCGCTGACAATGTAGTTTTATATAGGTGAAGGATTTTTTTAAAGTCGGCCCAGTAGTTTTTGAGTTTATAAACATACAAAAATACAAATCTTCTCTCTTTATAATATCAGTATAGAAGTAGGTATACATATCATAGTTATTAAGCCAAAATATGTTTTTTTTTGAGATTCCGACATTTTGACCTTAGTTAGGTAATGGCCACCTTCGATCAAGTGGAGTGGACTGTTAGCCTGTCCATCGACCTCAACATAATATATTTTTCGAAATATGATTTCTTAATAAATTAAGCTTTCTGCAGCACCTAGGTAGGTACTAGGTAGATAGAGCAGTAAATACTTTATAGTAATTATACTTACCTATAATATTTAAATACAAATACTTACAATACTTTCAATAAATAATATTGTATAGCTTCTGTAAAAGTATAGCTTCCTATATTATAATATTTGAGGAAGATAGGTCCTAATAGGTATGTTTACGGCTCTTTATTGAAATCGGAAGTGATTGTTGATTTAAGCAAATGTGTGCAACAAAATATATTTTCTTTAAATGCTTCAATGGAGACACCGAATCTCCGGATCGGTGTCACCCGGATCGTCTTGACATGTTTAATGTCACACTTCTTAATGTTTATAGCTGTGAGATTAGCGTGCATCCGTTTTGTTTAAGTTGCCGATTCATAATATATTACCTAGTTACAAAACTTGTGAAAAAAAAGAGAAGTATCCAATGGCGGCAAACGTAAGGTTCGAATAACGATCAGAAATGCAGGTCTGGAAGTTTTAAATTTAATGGTGCTCCAGTGGTGCTAATTTAAAATATTACTTACAATGGAAAGGCTCTTCTACGGGTAAGTCAGGGATCAATTTTTTTATGATTAATTTAGTAAGTATTATATACCTCTATAAAAACTTGCAAGCTTTACAGATAACATAAATAAACGAAAATTCGATGAAAAAAAATCAAGAAGGAACCAAACAGGTTCCTTCGGAAGATTGCATAATAATTCGGAAGAATAAGGGAGGCCTGTTATGTTTATTATGAAGAATAAGTAGGTAGGTAATAGGTAGGTCGCGCGTTCTTTTAAGATTTTTCCGCGAAACTAGTAGGGGCAATCGGCGCATGTGTACAATTGCGCACAAAATTTCTAAGGGAAATGTATTTTTTTTCCTTGTTCGTATTTTTTGCACCTTTCTAAGTTAACATATAACAACACTAGTTTTTTTCCCTGTGACTAATCTTACTAGTATTTTCAGAAAAATAACAAACAAAAATAATTTTTAGTTAATTAACATATTCAATAAAATGGAAAAAAAAATTAAGCATCACAGGCAAAATCTTCGTGCGATGTCGAAGAAGATGGATTTTTCAGGCATTTTTTTTCACTGTGACGTATTACTAATACGATAAAACAATAAGTGCCCAACAGTACCCAAGAGACACGAGACGCGCGAACGGAGTGCGGGAGGTGAAGAGCGACTGGTCTACCAATAACGTGTAGGCGCCGACGCGCTCCTGCCCCCCTCGCTCCTCCGCCCGTCAAACAGACCTACGAATTGAATACTGCGCATGCCCCTTCTACTTTTGCCAAGAGATCTTAAAACAACGAGCGAACTATACCTCCTGCGAGCTCCTGCTTCGCACTGATGCAATTTTTTTTCTGCATTTATTTATGTAGATATAATATACCTATTAGATTAATTTGATATGCCAATGATTTCATTAGGATGACACAGTACCTAACAAAAAAGGGTAACGCATTGTCCTTAGAGTCATCAATCCAATGCATTCGCTAATCAGAGGCGTTTACAATGGCGTGTTCAGACAGAACATGCTATTAACCCTAAACGTTTAAATATAACGTAAATTATATACATGCCAGTGGGGCCATACATATACATGCAGTGACTTTTCAGGTCCATTTTTTTTTATCCTGACGTGCAATGTGACCGGCACATTTCCGCTTAAGTTTTTTGCAATAGGTTAACGCATCAATAACTTTTGTACTTTCTCTTATTTCGCTATGTCGCTTTTTGTCTATTAATTTCAAATTGAGAATGCTTCTCTCCATGGCTTTCACAGGAAAAAAGAAAGAGAGGACGCCCCATGGAAAGGTGGGAAGACGAGCTTAAAAAGATGTAACTGGCGATTGGATTAAGTTAGCCCAAACGAAGATAGGGAATTGTGGAGAGAGATGGAGGAGGCCTTTACTAGTCGAGAGGTCCTTAATCCTTAGATATAAAAAAAGAATAAGTACATGTATTCAATTTTATTTAACAACATACAGTCACATTTCATAGCGATACAATTATTCTTTTGACGTGAATTTCCATAGCGGGAGGCAATTTAGAAAACTGATAATAAAATCGGGGGAAACAGTTTGACTAGTTATCTACATGCAAAATTTAATTACGCAACTCGATAACTAAAGGATCAAAGAAATTTTTAGGTAGGGAATGTGGTATTCGTTCGTCCAATTCGTTGGGTACCTACCTACATTACACTAATACGCTCAAAGATAAATACAATTAGAAGAGAAAATACAATAGCAACTACACAAATAACAAATATTCATCAAATACTTATACAAATATTACAATACAAAGTACAACAAAAAACACAAATCAAAATATTTATTTATCAATTAGGTTTCTCCAAGAAACTCTTATGATCGACTTCATAAATTTAAATGGGTTTCGAAAAAAAAAGCCAAGTTGATGACGAGAAACCCCGAAAGAAACTCAGGATACCATTCTTTAAAATAATAAAATTACAACAATTACAATAATTTCACTTAATTATAAACAAAATCAAAGTATACATACTCGTACAATAATAAACACAGTATGAGCTCCGAATCGCTTAAATCCAGGCTTCATTGTCGCTTAACAGTGATTTTACATAGAATTATTGAATTGTAAAAAAATAAAACTAAAAATAGACCACTAGGTAGTTTTACATAGGCAAGCCTACTGCTGGTATCCAGTGCGGCCAGCGCGTATCCAGTAGAGGCAGCCTCGGGCCGAGCGGCTGCCTCAACCTGAGGCGTGCCGCGACACGAGGCAAATTCGGCGCAGCGAGCCAAGCCATATTTTGTCGGTTTTTTTGCCGTGTTCAAAAGGGTCTCAGTCTGAGCCGTGCATTTGATAGAGACGGGCCGTGTTGCCTGGGGTCGCAATGGACAACGAATCAACAAAATTAATAAAATTATGAGTGTCACTGTGTTCTCTGGGTTCCGTTAAATAAAAAGTATTAAGTCGCGGAGGCTACACGCCTCAGCTTGATCCGCAACGTGCCTCGGGTCTATGCCTCAGGCCGAGCAGCCTCAACTTGAGGCAACTGGAGACTGCTCAAATGGACACGCGGCTTATAATTAAGTGGTTTTGCTGTGGATGCTACTTTGGTATTCACTAAGCACCTGTCAAAAAATCTATGACGTTTTTACCATGGTTATAAACATGTGACACATGTCGATGAAGTTAGAATACGAAAGTTTTAATGTAGAACGACAAGCTATCGGACATTGGAGTCGATAGGTTTTAAAAACTACAAATAGAGAATACGGCACCTGAGAACAATTTTTATAAAATCTCGACTGTGTGATATTCGATCCAACACTGACCAAGACATAGAAACACTTCGCATTTCTGGTACACGGTGTTGACATATTTTCTAATTTTTTTAATGAGACAGCTAGCACAACTACCCCTTTTACTCTTACTCATCTTGTCACTATATAGACCTTTCTTTTGTTTCACCATATTACGGTAGTGGTCATTTGCACCGTCTAGTGTAGGCGTCGCAAACAATTTGTTCAAATTTAAGGTTACCATCTATAATTGGTTTTATTTTGGCAACTTTACGGGATGCATTTCTGACACTGTTGAAATAGTGTTCTATTCTGGCGGTTGCAAGTATATGCCAGACCAAAGCGAAGTTGTCATCGGGATTCATAACCTTCTCACACAAGGCTAAAATTTTACAGGCATATTCTATCAATATTTTAAAAAGTTTATGCAAATAGTCAGCCTATTCTGGCGGTTGCAAGTGCCTGCCAGACAAGTATATATGGTGGGAAAACTAACAAATCATTCAAGTCTGCAAAGTTGTTGTCACAAGCTACTGTAGTAGAATGTATTATGCGGTTTCTTTCACACGCTGACGTCGGCGTTTGGCCGTCGTAGGCGGCACTCGCACGCTGTGCGCTGCGTCTCTCGTGATTTAAACCAATTGCCGTGTCGAGAAGTGTGTTTATAATTATGACATAATAATTATAAATACAGGGAAGCACTGTTTGTCGACTACTGTTGTGACTGAGAAATCATTTGCTTCAAATTTACGGAGTACGGACGTCAAGCTCCATACAGCTGTAGAAGACCAGACCGTTGCACTAAACATTCATTTGTAAAAATGTAATCTGCAGTTGCTAACAGCATGACATAGTCGAAACAGCTGAAAATTCATCCGCCATTTTGTTATTATACTACAGCTTGTATAAGAGACCTGTATAAGTTTACTTTGTAAAACTACTTTGATATTAAAACTTATAGGTACGGGAGGTGGAAGTCGTACTGGCAAATATGTTTTAGGAAGTCAGTTAATAAAACTTACATGGATTTCTCAATTGAGTAGTTTATATTTAAACAACAAAAAAATTATTAGAATACCCAAATATCTTGTCAATATTTTCTCTTATTTTGTTTGACCTTATATAATTGTTTTCAAAATGCTGTTGATACTCCCACGTATCTTGTATAAATAGTCCAGTAAAATAAGGCTTTAAATCGAAATTTGAGGTAAGTACAGGAATTCTTTATATGTTTTTCTTTGAAGTAGTATTTAAAAACGTTTTTTCAAAACCCCCGAGCAATGGTTGGAAAAAATCAAAATAGTTGTTTTTTCAAGATTACTCATAAATGGTAAGGGCTAGAAAAAAAAGTTAAGAAAAATTGTAAAGCAGGAAATTTTACATAAAAATGATATTTAGACTTTTTTCTATTATTAAAATTAACAGAGTCGAGTCGAGGAAGATTTGAAGTCGAGGATTGAAATATATAAAACTAAAAAATCATAGCGAGCTGAAAAATTAACTAATTTTCAATATATATATTTTATTCAATTTAGCTAATTTTCAATATATTTCAGATATATTTTTTATGTAAAATTTCCTGCTTTACTCTTCGTAATAACTTTTTTTCTAACACTTACCATTTTTGATTATTTTGAAAAAAAAAAAAGAAGTTTTTAAATACTTCAAAGAAGAACATATCAAAAATTCTTGTACTTACCTCAAATTTCGATTTAATGTCTTATTTAACTGGACTATAAAGGCTATCTTTATCTTTAAAGTTTTATTGTAATTTTCACGTACAAAACTAATCAGTCAACTACTAGGCTAATCGTACTACACCGCACCATACCATGGCCGTGCTAGGAACCTATCAGACACGAAATGCAATACTGAAACGGATCGACGGCGGTCTGTGCCCGTAATGTTTGAAAATCCTACCCGTCAGAGTAGGGCAGGGGTGGATAAAATCCCCCCCTAGGTGGGTCATGACCGTGCAGTAGCGGGGGGGCTTAACCCTCGGCAATCCGGGCGGTTGCAGGGGCCGGTGGGGTCACCGTGCGTGTGTTCCGAGCGGGCTCCGACCATCGGAGCTCGTGGCGGAGCAACAGTTTGGAGGCTCCAACGGTTCGTTGGAGCTTCACCGATCACCGCTCGCTGGGCCGAGGATCCGTACTTGGCCCACGTGGGTGTTGGCCGGTGAGAGAGGGCACCCCCGGTCCTTGTGTGTTGAACCGAGGTATGGGTCGGGCGCGATTGATGTGGAAATGTCAGGCGGAAACCCGCTTTGGGCCGTCCACCCTTAGTGCCGTGGAGATGAGCGACCACACGAGCAGGGGTTATCTTAGAGTGTCAGGTGGAAGCGGCCTCCGACTCTGCGGTAGGTTGTGCCGCAAAGTAGAGGTTATGGGGTGCTTCATGAGTGAAGCCCCTCGCTGACTGCTCGCTGCGAGAGGTAAGTATAGGGGCGGCGGACATGTGTTTCCGGCACGTCTCTTCACGGCGCGGAGGTCACACTCCGCGCTTAATCGAGGTGGAACCTGCAAGTGTGCGGGCCTCGTCTGGCAGGGGGACAAGGTAGCGTGTCTTAACGTCCTCTAACCCCTGCTCAAGAAACACTAGAAGAACTCTAGAAGGCGCGAAGAAACACCGTTTAGTGGGTAGAAGTCCCACATACCCCACCGATCTCCCCATGGTCGGTTGGGATCTGATTCGCAGATTTCCTCACGTAAAAAAAAAAAAAACAAAAAGGGGTGGATAAAATTTTGACCTGACGCACCAAGTCCGATTTATTCCATAACTTCTCTGAGGTTACTCGATCCCCGGGCCTAATAAAAAAAAAAATAAATAAAAAAACTACCTAAATTGCCTTCGCGGTCGACCGGTAGATCGCGAACGACCTCTTGGTCGTCCCTGGCGTTGGGGATGTTGCGGGGTTATTTCGGATGGGCGGGGTCGCGGATCATTTCGAGCTATCCTCAAAGCCTAACATTGAAAATTATTATTGTTATTCACACGGCAGGTCATCAACAATCTGGGCTCGGTGGCTGCGGTTTGGCGACTGTGGTTGGTCGGTGACGGTGACCGAATAGTGCCTGACACGTTCATGGCCAGTTATGGTGTAGTGTTACGCAAGTATACATCTATATTTCTACTAACTAGTTATATTTAATTACTGCATTCCTATTTACATTCTTACTTTGTTTAGTGTATTTTTTAACAGTGTCCCATTAAAATACAGTTGCGAAACAACATCCGTTAATAGGGACACTGTTTATTAGACTATTATCAGTAGTAAGTACCTTAGAAGCTCATAAGTTGTTGTATTTTTTTTGTAGATTAATGTAAATGCCAACGGATCAGACATGTGATAATTTTCTAATGAAAGATTTATTTTTAAAATTAGGATTAATTTTAAATAAATCTGTAAGAACGTTTTAATAAAGTATTGATCTGATCTGTTGTATACATCCATAAAATCTTATACTAAAATTTGCATCCTTAGAGCTGAACTGCTTTGCTTGAGCTACCTGCTTTTTAACTTGCTCAATTCTTTGTGTATTTCATCATAATCTTGCCTAACTCTCTTGCACTCTCTCTGAAGGTCATCAAACTGGTTCTGAAATAGTAATTAAAAGTAAGATTAGTATATTTTAAAAAAGCATTTCTTTAAATTCATTTTCACAATTTAAGTATTCTGATTAATATTATTGAAATTTTTACAATTTTTTTCAGGCAGGTAGTTAAGCTGACAGCACTTTCAATGACCTAGGTGGGTGACTAGCATTTGTATATTTGTTGTATGTAGGATGTAGGATATCCAGTTTATGGGATTATGTGGATTTTAAATAAAATAAAGCGTATTTGCGCTAAAAGAAAAACATTTGAACAATATTTTCTGAAATGTTAATTTCAAAATATTGAAATTTTACTGTTGAGCATTCCAGAGAGCTAGGAGAGGCATGGGTACGCGGAGCCCCCAATGCGCGGGGCCCATAGCAATTGCTACTTTTGCTATGTAGCTAATTCGGTCTGAGTAGAACAATGTGAAATAACTAGTAATATAAACACCTGACATCTTTATCGCTGTAACACTCGGGAACCTTAAAACTATATTGTTAATCCAGATAATAAACTATCTGTGTTCCACATTTCATCCAAATCCGTTGAGCCGTTTTTGCGTGAAAGAGTAACAAACATCCATCCATCCTCACAAACAACACTTAATATTAATAGAAAATAAAAATCCATGTAAACTTAATAATTAGTTACATGATAATTAGTTACATAATTAGTTAATTATGTTACCTGACATAAAACAGATTGTTGCCTCAATGCAGCACAATTTTCCATGATGTCCTTAAATCTTTCCTTGTCAGAAGCGTGCAGTTTTTGGGTCTCGGTTAAAAGTTTGTCTATCCTGTTTTTGTATTCAGTGACAACTGAAAAGAAGTAAACTTTTTCTATTAATATTGTTTTGAAACCTCAATTGACTTTATTTTACAGCATAATCCTCAGAGCAAGAGAGTAACTTTCATTTTGTGTATCCAACACCTAATTTAATGCAGGAACTAATTAAGTTACTAATAATAAGTAATTATACGGCTAAGTGTATACGAAGGTGCAGGCAACTCATGTCGGCACAGCACAATTTATTTATTATTACATTTGACCAATTTTGTCAAATATAAAGAAATGAATAAGAGGAATATTGAATAACATTCACGCAATAAGAGGGATGCAAGATCATTCTTGAAGTTACAGGTTACACAGGAAAAAGTATTTGGAAAACCATTTTCAGGCATTTTTAGATTTGAACACTTAATATTATGACTACTTCAAGTATGGTGTGAAAATAAGTCCCACGAGAACCCAATCAGAGGGTAAATGCAACTAATTCAAATGAAGTAGGTATGTAGTAAAGAATTATAATGTTTAAACTTGCTACTATTTACTGGACTTTACTCTCTACTGCATCATGTCAAAGTTTGGTTGACGACACAACAGTTGCATTGCAATAATCCCGGTCCACTGTGCACCCTATATAATTTTTAATATCTCTTCCATAGCACAAGCATTCCAGTTTTTGTATTTGTTTAAAAATTCTATTAATAACTCGCGTCCAGAAGCCATTTTGTCCTACAAACAAAATAACTCCCAATGAGCTTTTCAACAAGCTTAACGTGTGACTATGATGTTAATAATAAACTCATAGGTGAACATCCTTAAAACTAATAAAAAATTAAAGGATGTTAACACCCTTAACAAGAAATTATAACATAATTACACAGAATAAAATTTACCATTCAACTGATATTTTGCTGAGCTTAACTCGGATAAACACCTTTCACTTGACCACTGGATGCTCTTATAATTTTCTTGTAAATAATTCAAGTAAAGATAAATGAAACTCACAACAAGTAATAATGTAAAAAAGGATATAAAAAGCTTCTCTTTAGATTTTGCCAATAAAGCTGAGATCATCGTTGTAATTATGTTCGGATAAATTGGAAATTTAAAATAAAGAATCACGATACACATCCAATCCAATTCCAAAATTCCAATTTTGTTATGGCCCCATCGAATTCTACGATGATTCTACCTGTGTCAATGTCAGATACACGATACACATCGACTCTTCTTTTGTCAGTTGTCAGTGTCACCAAGACCAAAGAGCACAGAACGCTATAACCTAATTTTATATCCAAAGACTACCCCAGACACCAAACTCACAAAGAACTTGTCACAGTACAAGAGACAATGAGTGTAATGCTTGTTCATTCGGCCTAGTATCAGTAGTCCGATTACGCAGTCCGAGGATCGGACTGATGAGACTTTTTCGTTTCAGTAGTCCGATATTCTAAATCATCGGACTACTAAGCCTTTTAGTCCGATGATAACACATTTTTGTTAATCATCGGACTACCAAGCCTTTTAGCCCGTTGATAAAACAATTTTGTAAAATCAATTATCTTTTGAATACTTTTTCATAACAGTTGGTATGATGGTTTTGGTTTAGGTCTGTGATAGTTCGATGGACTGTGATCATATGTGCTGATTGTTAATTGCTCATGTTGACAGCTAACAAAACAACTGACATTTCATTTATTTACTGTCAATTGTCATAACTTGTCATAAATTGTTTTCATTTCACACTAAACGGCTGTACATAATAAATTCAATAATTTTATTTCTTAATGAAAGTTAATAGTCACAAAGTTAATTAGAAAACCTTACAAATGCTTTTCCACGACAAAATACCTTCTATTTTGAAAATCTTAAAAGTGTCGTCCGTTCTTGGTAGCACTGGATATATTGCCGCCTACCATGTGAATAAAACCCTTAAGTCTATAAGATCAATTACAAACACGAATGTTTTGAAGGCAGAGAAAAAGCAAACACCAGAATATATTTATATTCATGATCCGTCATATGATACATTAAAGATAGAGCGAGATAAGGAGAATGAGCAATCTGTTGGCATCGCACGAATTTGGAAGAGCCTTAGACACTCATTGGCTTGGAGACTGCTGTGGCTGTGCCGGCATGGTAATCACAAGCAACGAAATATGGCTCTAGAACGTTTAGCCTCATTCAAACGCAACAAAGATTGGGACTGCTTAAAAATAGCACAAGCCATGGATAAAACTACAGCTGTTCTGCTTGCTCGTACCCGTGGTTCTGATTATCGTTATTTTTTACCGCCACCACTACATGTACGCAAGGAAGCTACTTCGAATGAGATTTTATCCTTCAAATTAAAAGATATAATACTCACCATAGAGCAAATAAACCCTCATAGCTGCATTAAACACTTCTTGTCAAAGTATTTTTCAAATGTTCAAGAACAAGCGATGGAAGCCGATCATATTCCTTCAAAACCAGCTAAAATTAGTGAACGTGATCTATGTCTTCTATGTCTCGACGCTATTCACCATCACATTAGTTTATTTCATACTAAGCATTACTGTGAAGATATCTCCATAAATACATTAGTCAAAATGGGTCTCATACCTAAATTAGCAGAGGTGCTGTTGAGGTACCAAGGAGACGTAGATATTGACTTGGCAGTTCTAAAAATAATAACAGTGTTGAGTGTTCATTGTAGCCTACTTACAGATATATTTCAAAATGGCTTAATAAGGGAGTTGGCCCGTCTTATAAAATCTGATGATGTTCGCCTTTCAAGTTCAGCTGCTGTATGTTTAGCAAATCTATCTGGCGAACAGTGTTACAGACCTGGCCTATACTTGTTGCATCCAATATATAGAACAACTATACCACAAACCTGTGACATTTGTTTGGTTCATGGATTAAGGGGCGGAGTATTTGTCACATGGCGGCAAAGGGATAAAAAATGTGTTGAACCCCTTAGTTTGCTGGAGTCCACAGTAACAGACGTAGATTGTGAACCAAGTGAAAAGGAAAAAGATATAAAATACATTGATCCGGAAATTCAGCAAGTTATGGACAAGTTAGTTGAATTAGAGGAGCACACTTTGCTATCTGATCTTGAAGTTGTTCTACAAGATATACCAATACAGGCAAAAAGGGAATCTGTGAACTTACAAGTTTATACAGCACCTAAAAAGCGAAATGCACTCATTCAAGAGGGACAAGATCAATGTAATTATACGTTTTGTTGGCCTAAGGATTGGCTGCCAAGAGACTGCAAAAATTTAAGAATATTGGGTGTAAATTATTGGAGCACATTGTCGGAATGGTTGGAAAGATGTCCACTGCAGACAGCAGACATCTCCGTCAGAGCTGCAGAGTTTGCACCAGCTTTAATTGATGCTAGTGTAGGAAAAAATGTTCCATTAGTGTGGCTTGCACATTCTATGGGAGGTCTCATTGTAAAGCAAGTACTAATTGAATCTGTTGAAAGTAAGAACACTGATTTAAAAAAAATTGCTGAAAATACTAAGGCTATTCTATTTTATAGTACGCCACACAGAGGCAGTGCTTTGGCTGCAATGCCACGCGCTGCCGCTGCTATTCTTTGGCCATCTAACGATGTAAGACAGTTGCAAGAAAATTCACCAGTATTACTGAAGCTCCACAAATCATTTCTAAAGTCTGCAGAAACCTACGGCTGGGAAACAATAAGTTTTGCAGAATCAAAACCTACTCTGGTCACTGCATTTAAGGTTCCTATTAATTTTGTAGAAGCAAACTCGGCTGATGTAGGTCGAGGTTTATTTTATGAGATGCCCTTAGATCACTTGTCTATTTGCAAGCCAGCGAGCAGACAATCTCTTTTATATACCACAGCATTACATGTGATACAGAGAGTTTCTACTGAACATATGGAAATGAAGTATCATAATCATATGATTGAATATTTATTAGAATTGCTATTATGGGCATTTAAAATAAGAAAACCAAAGGATGTGATAGAAGTAATTGATGAAACTCACAATGATGGGTTTGGATGGTTTGAAAAGTTTTTATTAGAAACATTTACAGATGGTTTTACCGATTGAATTTTCTTTTCTTTTCATTGAAGTGATTATATAATAATGTAGTATTTATATTTTTATGTATAAATTATTTGATAATAAATTACGCATGTTTGAATAATTGTTTTTTTATTATTATTATTTAATTACTTACGGTTCTCCTTTATTCAGTACTATATGAGTAACTGAGAACTGACAACAGCAGTAAATGTTAGTGGCGGCGGGAATGCGAAAGATGCGTTGAAGGACCACCCTGGAGGTCTGGCTCCTCCAGGGAAATGTTACCTTAATGGATAAGGTCAAATGGTCAAACCTTAATGGATAGCCCTTAATTATTTATGAACTTTTGATTTTAGAAGTATTCAATTGTTATTGTGACATTAACTATAACAATAATTATGATAACAATTTCCATTATAATACATTTATTTTAATTTTTTTAAACTATAGGTATTGTTATAATGGCTAGATAATTATGGTATTTAGAATTGAAAGAAAAATATAAATTTATTTTATATCATTAAAACTTACCTATATCATCTAAGTTGGTTACTTATTTGATTCCATAGTATACTAACGTAATATACCGTCATCCCCCAAGAAGGGGTGACAGTTTTTAATATCTAACTAGCGGCTAGGCTAGTTACTAGCCTATCCTATGTCAAAGCAAAAAATTAGCAACAAAATAAGCAAATGGAATGGGCTCGCTAGGTGCTTTCTTTGTCGATATTGTATACTAGCTGTTGCACGCGACTCCGTCCGCGTAACTTTATAAAATATTATTCGATTCCGCACACGACCGCTGCGTAGGGAGCTTTATTTCTTGACATTGACCCCTCCCGTACCCCAGTGACGCCGACATCGCATATTATGGTGCTATGCTGCCGAGCTAGCCGAGCGGGGTGAGCGGCGACCACGCTACTTTTTTCTAATACTTATATTTTTAAACTCGCGATATCTTTCGAATGGAATGTCCGAATTGCCTAATTCAAAAAGTTATATAAAGTTATTGAAGCAGTCTTGAATAAGAAGTAATTTATTTTGATATGGATTAATACCAAGACACAAATAAAGAGCCTTTTCTAGCGGCGGCTATTTGATTATTTTTTTTAAATAAAAGAACACTTATTGTAGCATAACTATAATAGTTAGACATATGCTGTCACGACACTTTTTGTAGATAATGATGTGTTCTGCAAAGTCGTAGTACATTATTTTGTTCTATCATCAATATTTTTCGCAGCGCACGTGATGTATTGAATATTTTACGTCATTTTTTTACACCTTGGGTTACATTATTGGAATTTTAGTAAGGAACCTTAATTACTCGCTTGTTACTCGCTGATAATATAGCTTCCCAATAAAAAAAATAAGTTTAATCTCAAGTTTTTATTTCCATCCTAAGAGCGCTTGAAACATATAGATAGAAATATGACAGTCTACCTTTTTTATTTGTCTAAGGTAGTTAATAGTATATATAATAGTATTAGGTCTAGAGTTTCTGTGATATTTAAAATTAATTTTTGGTAACTGATTTTAGTTCGGTTTTCAGATATGGAAAGAGGGATAAACGGGTAAGGTTTGTATATACAAAAATTGCAAAAAACAATAGGTAAGTAACTAATAAACACATCGTATAATTGACCAATTAAAAATGCAATTGCAAATGGGTACATTATTTTTGTATTTTCACACATGAAGTCGTTTCCATTGGCCGAAAAAGAAAATATAAACAAATGCTTATGAATAAATCTATAATCCAAATCTACATACCATATGTTAAGACATTATACTACGCCGTTTTGTAGGATTTATCGTTTGCAACAATCCTCGGTTTGGAATACTATCCACCTTCACATGATGTCCAGTCACATTCTACAAAATTAATTATTTTCAGTTGGTACCGTACGTATTACGGCTAAATTTTACTGAGATAAAATCGCCTCTTTCGAAAAGTCATCTTTCTTTATGTTTCTTTATTATAAAAAGTCGTAGGCAAGCTACCCATAGGCTATAGCTACCCAATACGCTATCTATAGCTATAGCTGTGTGTTCTTATAGAAACGCAAGCAACACAACGCAAGAAGTTGTACAGCATCAAGTGCCACCATGTCGTCTAATCTTCCATAATACTCATAATGATCTATATCTACAATATTTACATATCCTTCCATTAGAATTAGGTTGTGCTACATGCAATTCGCCGGGTGATCAATGTGAATCGCACGAATTACATGTAGCACTGCGACCTTTTCGATAAATAATAGGTACCTACTAAGTATACTTATTATATATTGACTTTATACTTTGTATTTACCTAACTGATAAGAATTTATACTGCTGTCAGATTGGTTGGACATTGGACAGTACTTGTAAAATTGTGTAAAATTACTTGTTCATCCAATGGCGGTATGTAGGTGCGCAAGACGGGCGCGTTTAATGGCATAGGGGGTGAAGAACGACGGTGATGGGCACGCACAGCATCGCACAGTAGTGCAAGCGTCATGTGGTCGCGGTCGGCGGTGCGTACGGAACAACGCACTTCACGCAATGCATCCAAGGCTGTGTTTAGTCTTACACGACCTAGAAACTCCAACAAAGTGCATTCCTCCTTTTCTCTCTAAAAATGCAGATTGGAAGATCAGCGCTGGGTAGCTTGTATCACACAGCACTTGCGTTGGGTGGCTATTCAAGGCTTATATCATTTCTCGTTACATTAAATAATAATTAAACACTACTTCAGTTTTAGATCCGAGCTTAACTTCAACTTTAAAATAGAAGGCATTTCCGCGACCTCATTTGTTACTTGACAAAAAAGGATAATTAGTTTTGTGCTGGCAACATACTTTTTTTACCTTCTGGTAGATTAGTAGGAAAAAAAGTAGGTAGACTTTTAAACAGAAACAAAAACAATCTCCTGTTTTGTTCAGTGTACTTCTATGAGTTAGTCACTTATATTAATGCGCTGTTTGTATTTCGCTGTTAACATTTACTCAAAATATCGCTACAAAAATAGAATTTTAAAACTTATCACCTAAGCGATATTATCGTAAGAAATCAGCTGATGTCAACATTTTGCCATTTCCGTATGAATACAATTGTTTATTACCTTTTTCCTATCATCAGTGATCACATCATTTTGTAGCTTTTGAATCTCTTTCGCCCAACCCCTGCAAATAATGTCACATGATCATCGTCAAAACATCTCAGTCGTAAGACTGCTGGACATAGATAGACATAGGCATCATAGTGGAAGCCCCGGACTGCGCTTGTCGGTCTGTGGCCTCCACTCTGGGAAGCTTCAGGGTCCAGCGGGCCAAGGCTCTCCGTACTGTGTCCTTTACTGGTTAGATTTCCTCATTCCTGATTTGATATTGCAGAATAACCCCTCTCCCTCTCCATAGCTCGTTGAGCGACATTAAGCTTTTTTACAAAGTCAAAAAAGCTTTACCTCGTACAAAGGCAGGTCAAAATCCTGCCTTTGTTTTAAGACACTGAGGAATTATGGACAAAAAGATGTCGCGGAGCTTCCCGAATGTTGCCCATATTGCTGGATTCGACTATTGAAGCTAATATGTGTCATAAGTTTATTATTTAAAATATACAAAATTTTACAACTTGTGACAAATGAATTTGCTTACCTTCCGATTTGAAGAAACTCTTCCATAATATTGTTATCATCTGGTACTAGTTTTCCGCATTGAATCTTGACTTCTGCCCACGCCTCATTAAGTTTTATCGTCAGATATTGTGAACACAGTACTAGAATAGTCTGTATGAAATTGAACACAACAATATATTCTTCTTGTTTTTGTAATATGTAGATGTATTTACAAAAAAGTATTCTATGTAAGTAGTATATCAACTGTCTGGTATTTATTTATTATATTTATTTATTTATTTATTCTTCCTGCATTTGTGGTATCCATGTCCACTCTTTTAATTATTTTATCAATAAATTATGGTTGATACCCTAGGCGCAACCTTGTTCATAACCTGTTTGTCTTTTATCTTCAAAATCTTAGTTTTGTTTGTGTTTATGGACAGGTGACTGCCATCAAGTTAACTGTTAACCGTCCTGACACCCTTTGGCATGAAAAGATAGAGGCGAATCTAGGCTGCTCGACCAGATTGGAAAACGTTGTTAAGTAGGTTATATAAACATTTTCTTCTAATAAAGAATGGTCTTAGTTCACAAAAATACATCGAAAAGAAAAAGGAAGATATCTAACAATAGGAGCCATCACCTTACAGAAGACCAACATTTTCTACATCCGTACCTACCTAGATATTGTCAAAGTCAGCGGCGCTTTGGCAACCCTCCGGACGCTGTTTGTGTTTATAGGAGGCGGTAGAATCCTACATTTTTATTATTTGTTTAAAAATATACATTATATATACCTTACCTCATCTTCCGGTGCCAATTCTATATTTTTATAGAGGCGGTAAGCTTCATCTGCCAACGATACTTTATAATCAAGATCATTGGACAATAAATGCAACAATGAAAAAACCTGAAAGAATTTAGAAAACTAAAGCATTGCAAATAATATTGCGATCCCCACACGACCACATATGAATATAATTGTCACTACGTTTGCACTATGGGAATCATGCAACATACTGGGGAATAATTTTTTTGTATACGAGTTAATTGATCGCGAGTAGTCTAATAACTCCTCTAAACCAAATTCAAATCATTTTTTTACAAGTAACTGCCACGTCTGGCATGTAAAATCGTAAATTACATATCTACCTACTTAAATAAGAATTATATAAAACGAAAATAATAATATATAAAATATATATATATCGTAGTCAAATGTAAAATTTAATTAAATGTCAAAATATTCCCTAATATAAAAACATTGGTCTAATAGCCACTTGGTCGGTTTATTCTAAATAAATTTCCTGGTAATTCTCTGAGTGCAGTGGGTAACTTATTGTATATTTTAATAGAGGAATAATATGAATTTCGCCTGCAAATTTATAAATGTATTCTTGGTACATCCAAAAAATTATGCCGAATTGCTCTTTGTGGTAGAATATCTGCACTGTGCATGAAATAAGATTCATGTTTCTTCACAAACACACATATCTATCTCTCTTATATATCTTAGTAGGGAGTGGGAGAATTTTTAATTCTTTAAATAATGGGCGACAGCTATCCATAGACCAATTTCGAAATGTTGGTCGCTTAACAATCTTTAAATCACAAATTAAACTTTAAGGGACTCTTTCACAATTTCTGAGTAAACTTTTAAGTAAGGCTAACCGCCATTTAAAGTCACCGGTCACCGGGAATGATGGAGCTGATATTTACCTTTGTTTGTACGGTAAAAGTCCTAAACATTAAAAAGAAAATAATAATAAAAATTCGCCTCTCGAAGGATGCGCTAAACCGAGAGCATAATTTAATAAAACATAAAATTATTTCTAAATGTAACTAATCAACACTTTACTTGTAGTTGGGGAAAGAGGCCCTAACTCTTAACAATTTAAACAAACGGATTTTCATGCGGTTATGACTAAAGAAAGAGCCGTTAAACGAGGAAGGTTTCTATATATAACTAGCGCCCCGCTCCTGGCTTCGACGTGTGCAATTTTTTTCTGAAAATTATATAATACTTAAATAGTACCTTTGACAAACGGGAACCTGCCAAATCAGTCACCACGACTGATGGAAACTTCCCCTGCCATTTACTTTCACAGAACTCTTCACTGTGTAAATGTTCTCGAACAGCAGTCGACATTAGGGGAAACTCCAAGTCTAAAAACATATTGGATATTGCATCTTATTGGATACTATTATTGGATACGCGTAGGTATATCGGGGGCTGGGCTGAAGATAAATATATTTTTAGTTTGTAACATTGGTTATTCTTTTATTTTATAACTAGCTGGTAACCGCGACTTCATAGACATTGGAAAATAATATGTAAAGCAATTTCAGTTACATTGACGCCTGACAAACTTTTGCCAAGCGTTGGCTGTATCTTTATTTGTGGATAGCTATTAGCTGGTGCCTGCGGCGTGGATTATTTAGCCTATGTCCATCCTGAATATTTAATATAAAATAAAAAAAACGCATCAAGTAGGGATAAGACGAATTAGGAATTAGGTAGGACGAGTTTAGTTAGTAAGGTTCTACGAGATTTAGTTACTTACAGGACTGATAGGTTTTTAAACGTGTATTAAAATTTAATATCAATTTTATTTGATTAAATTATTAAAATTAAAATCAATATTGCTTTGTCCGAAATTACCTTATTACCTAAGAGTTTTAAGAGAGCTTTGATTACCTTCTATGATACCATTCTCGTCCAGTTGTACTCCAATATTTCTGCATTCATCTCGAAATATAGAAGCTAACAACGTAGCTATTGTTACACCTCTCTTTACAACGACTGGATACTGTAGAACAAATGTCGCTTTTTAATGTAGCTTATGCCATGTAGTACTAACAGTTCGAAGACCTAACCGATTAGATACAAAATTATTATTTCAATATTTTATACAAGTAAGATGAACATTTCTAGTATGCATTTATTGTTCGGAATGGAACTAAGATTGGAAATTTTTGGTTAGGTCCAAAAGCATTTTTATATCCACTAAGTATATAAGAGTTGAATCTTATAAATATAGTGAATATTATAATATACACACTTCGGGGCGTCTGTAGCCACTGATACGGCTGATACGGGCCTAGCTAAACCCCCAAATAGGATGTAAACTTTAAAAAGTTTAAATAAAAAATCGTATTTGCTAAAATAGAATACAAACAGTGATTGAAGCAATAAGATTTGCCCGCCAGGTAATCAACTGTCCAACAGCGTTGCCAGAGCGAGCTACGTCACACACCAATGCCAGAATCAAGGTTTGAACTGGAGGCCGGCTCATCTGCAACAATTCAAATTCACCTTTAAGAAAAACTATTTATGTTTTTTATGTTAAAAATAATAATAATAAATGTAAAAGAATTTTTGAATCTGATGAGTGGTTTCAAAGATTACCTTTTACACACAAACAAGCAAACATACAAATTTTACCTTTTTATAATATTAGCATAGATACACGCTGATAACCGCTTTTAAAGTTATTATTATTGTAATTTCGATACTTCTATATTGAAATATTTAGACGGATACTAGCACTACGTTTATTAAAGACACAAATCTTCCATGCCCTGGCATTGGTTGTTAATACCCTACTTTTAAACAACAAATTATTAAATGGATTTATACATGCGCTTACACTTTCGTTGTGTTTTTTATTCAGAACTCATCAATTTATCACTATATTATTATATAGAAATCTTCCCTGTTCATCCCTCTTTCCATTACCGCATTATAATCGGTCTACCCATTCTCGAGTTTCTGAAGCGTACACTAAACCAACTTAACATTTTAATATATAAAAAAAGATATTAAAATATTCATTATTCGGTTAATACAGTGGCTTTAAAGTCGCCTTTTTAATCTGATTTTTGCTTTCTTAACTTACAGTGATTAAATCCAAAAGTTTATAAATGCCATTATTATTTAAAAAGACTTCCCTGTAGGCTTTTCTCCATATAATGGCTTCCCATATAAAGTTTAGAAAAGCTATCATCCACCTGAAAATGAACAGAAATAATTTGTTATATTTTTTCTATTATTTTTCAGTGTCGGGCAGAAGCCCTATTTCTATTCAGCTATTTGTATTTAAATATTAAATTGCTCAAATTTGTCTCTTGAGACTATCTGGAAGAATGGATTATTTAAATTAAATATGAGAATACAACACTTTAATTACTCACATTTTCTCAGCAAAAAATAAGAACAGATCAGCAGTATTTTTAAAAATCAGGTAAAAATTATTTTTAAATTTTATATCGTATTCAGTGACTGAATAAAAGCCTTCTCAAAAGTCCATAGCAACATCATTCATCGTTGTGTATCGCTCGACATCTGAACATTATATCTTAAGTGTCCGTTTATTTTATTGTATTATTTCCATTTTATCAATCTAATGAATATTTTTCGAATAAACCAACCGATTATTGTTGTATGAATTGTAACGGACACATGTATTGTATTACAGCAATCGTTCTCTGGCATTCCCATAACGAGTTTAAAATTATTGCTATACGAGTATCTGCGACTTCTACTTACCTGTCGCTTATAATAAAATTCTTGCTAAGAGAGTCCAGAATTATTGTCAACATCCTATTAGTGAATGTGGTGATAGATGAAGGCCACTTAATGTGAGGGTAGACACAGCAAAGTACGCGTTCATTAGCCTCTACTGCGCTTGTCAACAAACGCAAGGTGAGAGAGATAATAGCTTGGCTTTTCTCTACAGGAGGATGTTTCTGATCCAGCAAAGTATTACAAAGATCTGCAAATTAATGTGTATTAGAAGTAGTGGCAGCGTTTCGAAATCATTTGAGCAGTCCGTCTAGCGGGCAGAACCTTACAGAAGACCACCGTGGCGTCTATTAATTTACCTTAACATTAAAAAGACAAAAAAGAATAGGTTTATCATAGTTGGGATAACTTACTCATTAGTATAATAATTCCATGCGTATCGAACAGATCACGTATGGACTCCTTGCGCTGAGGTGATTGCCGGTTGTACGTGGCGACCTGGAGTACTCTCAAGCACCAATAAAGTACCGTCAACTCGTAAGGACTTTCTGTATACCATTCGATGTACCACAAAATTCTGAAATTTATGTTTCAGTTTCAAAATAACGTACCTATCTGAGTCTAGAGTATAGAGGATAGTTTAAAGGATCAGATAATTATAATACTGCTAAACATTAAATAACAATAATAAGTAGTATAAATTTACCTCCTAATGAAACCATAATTCTTTCCATAATTGTGAGGTATATATGGTAAAATACACACGATAGATTGAAGAGCAGTTTTACGAAGTTCGGCGAACAGAGACGTTGCCCAATTCGCCCTCAAATGACACAGTTCTGGATCTATTAGATACATAAGACCCAATAGCCATTGTCTTGACTCTACGAACTGTAATGAAATAAAAAGATAAAAGGTCATCATTTGCTCATATAATTTTTCTTCCATGATAAAGATCAAAGAAAAAAAATAAAGATTATCCTCATCTCTTCGTCGTCTTGTCCTACCATTTAATTATGCTAATTGGGACAACTTACACAATGATTTGATGGGAAAATCTTCAGTAGGTCTACACTCAATTGCATAAGTATCTTCTTAAATTGTACATCCGATTGAGATGTGTTAAAACTTATGGTGCCTGTCCAATCGGATCTTGACGGTAGCTCTGTTAGAACTGATATGGACATTAAATCTGAAAATAAGCAATTCAACATAAGATGGGAAATAGACGCGACGTTTTATTTTCATCCCGTCACAGAATGAGGCTTCCATGGAAGCTCAGAATAAATTGTTGCAGCCTTAGGCGATGGGAGCCAGCTTGAGTTGAGTCGTTTGGGCTGAATCTCATTCTTCATTAATTTCAAAGAAATGATTTCAATAAGTTTTCGTCGTTTTTGCAAATTTCAACTATTTACCCACACCCAAGATTTATCTTTTTTTATTCAGGCAAAATGCGTAACATAACAGATTTTGAGCATCATCATACACTTAATAACAGACAATTTTTTTTTTATTGGGTGAGATTGATTGTAATACTAACCGGGCATTAGATTTGTTCCAAAAAAGGACAACCGGGAACCAAAACATTTGAGCATCATAGCGACAATAATCGACATTGTGTTTCTCTGGTGCCTGTGCTCTCTTGCGCGGCATTCGTAGCGATACGCCCATACAAAACATCTGAATAATACCAATTTATAAGGCGCTTAATACAAATTACCGGCTTCGCAAGATGAAATTTTCAAAAAAAAATTCTTAGCGTATGATTACGCTATAAAATAAACATATGTTCCAAATTTTAGCTTTTTAGTTTTGACTGTGCGTTGATAGTCATAGTAAGTTAGGACAACGATTTTATAGTACTACCATGAAATTGGAAAGTTTGGCTTTAAAATATACTTTCGAAAGAACATATTTACGTTACGTTTATTTAAGTATGAACACCGAGAATTGTTAATTAAAATGCTTTTTTTTCATTGAAAGATTCCAGGATTGTTTAGTATTTTGCAATGTTTATACGTATATAATAATTTTCTTCATTAGTTATTTATAGATGAATATCTATCTACATACTTGTATTACACTTTATTATATCTACTTTAATCTTTAGATGACTTATAATTTATTAGGGTAAAAATTATTAAGAGGGTTTTGAATTAATAAAAAAACTCGACTAAAAAATTTTTATTCTGAAATTATAAATAACAATTTCAAAGCGTGTCTCTCAAAATTGGTACAATTCCAATTAAGCACTTTGAAATCTATATCCATACATTATTATAAAATAAGGTCGCAGTCCGATTCCGTCTGTTTCTCAAATAACTTCTTGTAAACCATGCAACGGATTTTTATACATATTTTCATACAGATTTTCACTAATGGAAAGAAAATGATGGAGGTTGTGTATTTCAAATTGCAGCGAAGCGAAATCGGGTCGCTATACAAAACTATGGTTAGTTTCTAATGTGGACTATCCAGTCCACATGGATCCACATGGAACTTGGATAAGTTTTACCTTTATACCTACCATATACATGGTATGTATGCAGTGAACCTGAACGTTATTTCTTTATTATATGTATTCGTATAGTTAAAATAGGTCTTTGATACCTTTGAGAGTACTCATCAGGCGAAGGTAGTTCACGTCTATACTTTGGATTAGTTTGTAGAAAAATATTTGTTGTCTTTAGAAGGACAAGGAGTAAAGACAGTGTTGTAGACATGTCCACGGAACTTGCACCTAATAATAATATTGTTATTATTAAATTAATTAATTTATTCCAGGCGACGCGGTCTCGGGGACGGCTTCGACACTTGGTCACGCTTAGTTAACGTCCATTTAATCTTATAGCATATTATTTGTTTTATACCATTGAAAAAGTATCTTTTTATAATAGACATATACATAATAAAATACCACAATACTTAATATTTACTATTGGTAATTTAATGTCATGCGCCTGTTATACTCTTTGTGCAATTGTGCATGGTACTCGAACTATGAAATAAATACAGGATACGTAAGCATTACAATAAGAAGTTACAGAAAAATCTACCAAAATTTTAATTTTATTTTAACATAATTTATAATATTTTGATAAACTTGATATGATAAATACTGCAACTAAACTAACATTTACTCAGTTACTTGCAGTATTTTTAGAACTAATCACAGTTTTCTTATATTTATAACCTATACAATATACCTTTCGGCATTAGGACACGATGTTGGCACTACTGGCAATGTGTTTGTTTACTCAAGTGTAACGCTATTTGAGATTTTAATGAGTTTAAGAAAAAAAAAATTCCTGGTTTTACAGATTTCTAACACAGAAATGAGCAAATTTGAAACTTTTGTATGATGATACATATGAATGTTTTTATTTGAGGTAGAGATTTATTTAAATTTTCAATTTGCAGTATATCCTATTTTTTTTTTTCACAGAATGAATGGACAATTCGCAAAACGAATGCGAATTTACAGATGGCAGCTGACTGAACTACTCACTAATTAATCACTTACTATTATTTAGTAACTTAAGTAACTAAATGACTCGTTCAACATACAAATATTTTTGTACATTTTTGTAATTTTACCTAATCTGACGTTTGGATCTTGAGGATCCACCGGATCAGTGTGATACATTGGTATATCGTTTAAAGGAAAGTACGGATTGAACCGACAGAAAATATTCTCTATTATGTTCTCCATCATCATGTCAATACCTGAAAACGTGACATTGAAATTAAGGTACGAGTATTAAAATATTCTACAGTCAAAAATGTTATATAGTGCCTAACTGTTAATGCACATTGAAGCCAACGAGCTCGAATGATCAATTCAATTTACTATTAGCATAGCCTTATTAGATACTGAGTTATCAATCGATCACAATCAGAGGGGCTATAATGGGAAACTTCCTCTAATAAAGTGAATTAATGAAACTCACAGTTCTCCATAGATTCGCAGGAAAGTATTAGCGCCAGTTTTAAAAAGGTTGGAAAACGGTGATCTGATGCTAGTGCGAGCATTCTGGCGACAGTCTGGTAGAGAACTGGTCCAGCTACGCTCAACGTATAATTGCTCGGTACTTCATTAGGTTGTTTCCTACATTTGTGTTTAGAAAGATGCCACATGAGCGCCCTGGACACATAATCAAATAGGACGTCCTCTTCGAGTCTTATTAAAAGGTATCCTGTAAAATAAATGACAGATAAAATCACATAAATCGGAGATTAAGCAATTCATAATTAATGATAGTAGGCCTGAGAGAAATATAGTGTTTTAGATAAAACAGTTGGAATGAATGTATTTGTTATTCTGAATTCCTTACAGGGAGGAACCCTCAGGTTAAACATTTCCGACTTTGAAGTCGATCTAATGTCTAATAATCTATATTTTTAAGATGTCAGCTTTAGTGTATCTCACTAAAGGAAACTTTTACATAAATTGAAGTCGCGTCTGCCTGTCCTAATTAATAAAATCTAATTAAGTTTTTTGTGAGTAGGAAAAAACAATATTTTGCAACCAAGTCGCCGAAACTATCCACGTCTGCTTGTTTCTCCGTGGTTTTCACTTATGTAAAGAGAGATAAACGAGGAAAATTTGTGTAGGTATATAAAAAGTTGCATACGAGCGAAACGGGAGTGGGTCGCTAGTAGTCTATATTCCTAAGATGACATAAAATTTAAGGAAACATTTTTAAATACATTCTTAGATACTTCATTCGATAATATTTCAAAAAAACCTGTTTTGCTTTACATTATTTGTTATTTAAAAACGTAGATTGCATAATAAAAGCATCACTACTTAATGAAAATAATATTATTTTATAATCGTCGATTTAGAAGGCACAAATATTCTACATACACAACACAACAATATATTATGACGTGATAAGTTAAGGATAAATTTGTTTCGTACGGCCTTCTTCATTAGTTTGTATTGAAATCAAATTAAATAAAGTTATATTATGAGATAAATAATTCACTTTATTTTAAACTCAACATTAGGTAAATATACAATTAGCAGTGGCAATAGATCACGATAAATATAAATTTCTTTGTAATAGTTCATATTATAAAGAAATTTATGTTCTGTAATTATGTTCTGTAGACGTTTTGGAGACCAAATGAAATAATATTTTAACAGGTGTAACCTCTTTGTTGAACTATGGGATGTCTCATAGCAAGAGCCGTAACGTGTATTATGCTCAGTAGTATATATTAGTATATATATTACATCAACCTTGTATATTTTCCGGGAAATAATTATATTAGGCTTCTGTTTCTAATCTTTTACCTATATGTTTTTATAGAATTAACATTGATATATACTAGCATAATAATTAGTGATATAAAAATTAACTACGAAGTATTACTCATAATAATAAAAAAAAGGAATTCAGAAGTATAGTATTCATTGCGCCATGCTTATAAAACTATTGCGCACATAAAGTGTATGAAAATGATCCACACATTAAATATATAAGTCACGTACGAAATCCACATACCTACTAAAGGGAGTAAGATTCCCTCGAGAACTAAATGACATTCAAATCGTACACCATAAATGGTGTAGGATTTGAATCGACTTTTCGCTGTTCATTAACGAAGCGAAAATCTAGTCTGAAAACGACTGTAGATATTCAATATCGAGGTGTTATAAATATTAGGCCTATGAAATTGCCGTTCGTACTTACTGGCCATTCCAAATAAAAACTACTTATTCACCTCTCCAGCATGAAAAAGGTGCTGTTGGTGCTTAAAAACTCAGCAGAAAAATCGATTCTTGATGCGAGCGTAATTCGAAATTCGAATACGCGATTTAACTTACAGGAATAAAATTTTGATTTTATTTTATGTGTCCAGCCATAGCCTACTAGAGTCGGCCCAGCTATGAAGCCCAGCTGTTAGGTCTTGGTGTTTTTGTACTATTTTGGAAAAAATAAAAAAAAAGAATACGTCCAGTGGTGATGGTCTAACTCCAGAAGAATTAATAGAACAAGTTTCAAATGCCGAACATAGCGTTCTTCCAGAAAAGTCCCGTGAAAAATATCTTCATTAGTACGAATTATTTCATTCGTACATATAGAGACAGGATCCTTACCAAACTCGCAAGTAAATAATACGACCATCACAGTTCCGAACAAGACTGTTACCTTTTAGGCCTCTTCTACCATCTCTGAGTAAAGTGTCAAGTAGGCTAACCGCCATTTAAAGCCACCGGTCACCGGGAATGATGGAGCTGATATGCCTTTGTTTGTACGGTAAAAGTCCCAAACATTAAAAAGAAAATAATAAGCAGTAAACCGAGAGCATAATTTAATAAAACATAAAATTATTTCTAAAAGTAACTAATCAACACTTTACTTGTAGTTGGCGAAAGAGGCTCTTAATGTTACAAATTGCAGTAATTTTACTTTCAACTTTTACTATTTTTAAAAGTTGAAAGTAAAATTAGCTATAATAAGTAAGTTAGCTATAATAAACGTAATATTTAAAATTGTCTTACTGATTTTCCTACCTAAAGATGACCTAGTAACGCTTTTCTCGCTCTTGAGGTGAAAAGTTGTATTGTGAATTTAAATCACTCACTTCGCTCAGTAGTCTATATTAGAATCATTCGCTACGCTCGTGATTCAATTCTAGACTACTTCGCTAGCTCGTGATTTAAAGTCGGCACTCGCAGCAAAAAACAATTTTGCTCTCTAGTTGAACAAATAACTATTGTTTGGCTTTGCAATTCTTTTTTCAAATCAGTCTTTTGTTTATTGATTAGCGTTATAACCCTATATTGCACAACTGACGGTCTCCATGCTATAAAATTAGAGTTGGAAGCTCTCACCGTCAGAGAATCAAAGAATCAGATGTGATTGTATAACGATGTAACGAAACGTATGATCCATTAAAAATTACTAATTCGGTATGATCCCTTAACAACTTATAAAATATCATACTTAAATATCGCAGAGATCTATTTGCTATCTGTTACAACCTATTTGCTCGTAACTCCCTGTATATTGTATATACTTACCTAACTGCTAAAATGTTACAATTTGAATCACTTACCCAAGTAACCTATATAGTCTCTAAGTGTTATAATATATTTCACTGCATCAGAAACGTGATCTAAAATTACTGGTTTGTCTACTATTTCCATTAAGAGTAGAAGTCCTTCTTTAAGTTCAGGTTGCTTCTGGTAAGTTTCTACTAAGTAGTCCAAAACCGATATAATGCTATAAAGTACATGAATTTTCTGTTTTCAAAATAATGAAAGCAAATAATAGACTAAAGAAATATAAAATGTAATCTGAGTTTTTTGTCAACCCTATGTAAATATTAAGTTTCATTGCTAGTAAAAGTTTATTCTCTTCTTGAAGTGGCTAGAAGTACGAATCGAAGTTTCTATAGGTAAATCTATAATGGTTCTGCTTCACTTGCTCTATTGTTAAAAAGTAACGCATTTAAACAGAGGGGACATTAGTTGTGCGAGTTACTTCTAATGTTTAAGTTTGTGTCTTGAGTCACCGCGTATCGCGGAAGCGGAATTCGCGGCGCACTTAATTTGTTTGTTCAAACAGCTTACTTTGATAATGTCAAAGTTTAGTTTTCTCTTCGAGTGATTTTCTAGCTTGGTTGTCTCTGTATTTTAAGTAGTACTTGCTACATAACCTAATAGATATTTTTAAAAGGATACAAGTGCATCCTTAGCAGTTTGCGAAAAATCGCGAATGTGTGATTGCAAACGTTCTATCTGTTTAACACCCATTGGATCTTTCACTAAAAACTCCAATTTCTTAATCATCTCCCAGTCGTAAGCTGGTGGACATTCGCTATTCCATGTGGGATCTGAACACAAAACGGGTTAATATTACAAAATTAGATCAATAATTGTTTAATATAATACATTTTTTTTGGTAGAGCTGCCCCGCTTGTATTAATTATAGTTTTGAATTAATAATACAGATGGCGGGATGCCACGAAATATTTTTTCCTATTGTGCGAAGTTCGCAGCTTTAAAAGATTACAACTACTGGAAGACTTAAGGGCCTCTTTCAACAAACTACAAGTAAAGTGTTGATTATAGTTACTTTTAGAAATAATTTTATGTTTTATTAAATTATGCACTCGGTTTAATGCATCCTTTGATAGGCGATTTTTTTTTATTATTTCTTTTTTAATGTTTGGGACTTTTACCTTACAAACAAAGGTATATCAGCTCCATCATCCTCGGTGACCGGTGACTTTAAATGACGGTAAGCCTACTTGACAGATGGTGAAAAAGGCCTTAAGACGATCGCTTTACTTGTCAATGTAATACATCAGCGGGTCGTTAATGAATTTAAGTCTAGATTTTAAGGGAACCTTGACGTGTAACAACATTGCATGTACTGAAGTACTGGTTAAGATCCTGTATATTGTGAAACTGGTCAAATAAACCTGTTAAATGTATGCTATCTATTTAACTATACATATATTCATATAACCTGACACTGTATACGATAACTCATAGGATATTATTCGCCATTTCATTGTAATGTTAACCGTTTGTTTATAAATAATAAATGTATATTTGTAAGTAACATTCCTTTATGTATTTTTAGAAAAATATTTAATATTTAATCAGTAAAAGGCTGCCGGCTGACTGTGCCATAGAAACGTTTGCATAAACTGAGGATTCCTTTAAAAATATGCACACTATAATTACTTAAGAGACATACTACTTAAGACAAATTATATACTAGGTTAATCTAAAGCAATTATTACAACTTCTTCCCTCGCGCTGACATTTCAACACTCGTTTCTAGGCAATGACTAATTTCTTGATTCACTCGGCATCAGTGTTATTTATTACTCACTGACTACTCCACCGCCTTACTATACCAATATATCGGTGTAAACAAAATAAATTACCGAGTGTTTGTAATCATGCTCAGATATTGATCTTTAAAAAATGCAGAGTAATCATTAAGTAATGCTCAACAAAATTATGCTGACGTTATCTGCCAATCTAACATATATATTAAATATTATAGAAAATGAAACTTGTCAATGAAATTTAGATACCAATCTAATTAACGCGTTTCTTAAACTTTGAATTGTTTAAATTCTCTCGAGGTTATACTAATTTTTTTTTTGACGATTTGAGGACACTTAAATATATAAGCGTTTATAGAAATTATAATTTAAATATGAATTCTTTCATTTTTATTAATCCATCAGTGGTGTGTGTATAGTAATTCTGTGAAGACAATAAATCGTAATATAAATTTATATGTGTAAGTCTTAATAATTAATACTTTAAAAACCAAATTTTCAAAAATGATTACAAAAGTCAGTTATAATTATTATTGTGGTCCTAAATCGCCGAAAGGATCATACTGAGTTGAATGTAGGCATGTAGGTTACATGTGAAACCATAAAACATAAAGTTCTTATTTTAAGGGCATGTGGGTGAGGGAAATCGTAGTACGATTTCCCTCACCTCGTCGTCCTTTTAAAGGACTCTCGTGCTAAATTACACTTGGAGGTCATACGCTTTCTCAATTAAAAAATCAAATGATAGTTTTGATTTTAGTAAAATAAATACGGGTGAAATTGGAATGAAGATGCAACACGGTTTCTAATACACCTTACATAATGAGATTACCACAACTAAATCTAACGCAAACAAAATGTTTCAATTGCAAAAGTTATTTCACTTTAGATTATTCTTTAATAGATGACGCAACGCAACTGTTGGGTGAAACTGATAAACATACTTCAAGTAAGTTGTATTTTAGTTATTAAAATAAAATTATAGAAAACCACAATAAATGTATAGATTTTCTAAAAATTTTCAAAAAATTCATTATTTATTGAATTTGTAATCAATTTAATTTGTACATTAATTATAATAGGTGAAGTAAAAAGTTTTGAGCGTTTTTCGTTAAATGGTTTTAGTGAGCCATATCTCATGATGTATATATTGAATCTTGTTATTCTATACTGCAATTTAAAGGTGACAAAATGCTTTAAAAAGCACTTTGACAGTATTGTGTTTAGTGAATCCAGTTGTGTGTTAGAGCGTTCCAAAATGGAGGTAAAAAAAGAGAAAATTCGATATATTCTTCAGTACCACTACAACCAAGAGAAAAAAGCTAATCAGATGACCAAAAAAAATTGCGCTGTTTATAGACCCAATATATACAGTATCGAATGCAATAGCAAAACGGTGGTTCCAACGCTTCCGTTCTGGTAATATGGACGTCGAAGATGAGACATGCTCTGGTAAGCCAATCGTCGAAAATCGTGGAAATCTCGCCAGAAGCCCCTAAAGCTTGGATGGGAGGTTATATCACACCTACCGTATAGCCCAGACCTGGCATTAAGCGATTACCACTTTTTCATGGATTTACAAAATTTTCTTGATGATGAAAAATTATCCTCAAGAGAGGCTTATGAAAAAGGAGCTGGCCAAGGTTTTCACCAATAGTGACGAGGATTTCGTCGATCGCGGAATTATGAAGTTGCCTTCAAAATGGGCAAAAGTTATCGAACAAAACGCAAAATTCTAACTTTGTTAAATTCATCGTCAAAATAAACAGAAGAATATAAGTTTGAACTTATATAACATTACATATAGAATTTTTTCTAAATAAAATTTTCTTCAACACTTTATTAGAGAAAACATGCCGTAAGCACGATTTCAAATAAATTTTATTTCTTTACTCACTAATAACTCAACAAGCGAATCAATCTTAACATTTAAACATTTATGAGTTCATTTACTTTAATGGCCATTATGAATTTTATGGCTCTGTCAATAAAAAAAGATTAAAATACCACCAGAATGAAATCCAGGTCGATACACGAGAGAATTCTTCTTAGTGTTGGAGCACTAGTTTTATAGGGTTCATAAAGCAAAACGCCGGAATCCAAAGTACGAGTTAAAAATTAACTATTTCATATATACCTGTACGAATGGGATCAAATTCTCTTTCTAGTATTCTATGTAATAGTTGTTTTTCAGTATACTGTTTGCCTTCAGGACCGTGTATACATTGAAAAGACGTTGAAGATTCGGATTCCTGTTTACCGAAATATTCATCTCTCGTGATTCTATCATATACCTCCTCATATCTATTCTTTTTAAAAAAATGTGTATGCGAAGTGCTTTGGGATACACACTCCCCTCTTTTTTTACTTGATTTGGTTTTTGGCTGTTTTTCTTTAGTAGCTTCGCCAGTTTCTCTACTAGTTCTGCTACTCTTATTGACAGATGTTATTGAAGACTGACTATTTCTGAGCGTGTGTTTTGAACCTGTTTGCTCCATTTTTGATATAATTGTTATATTTTATGAACTATATCCATTACTGGTTTTTTTATACATTGACACAACAACACATATATTGACACAACAATATCATTATTGTTGACAAATCTTTATATTTCATTTTGACACGTCGTGTTTAGATTATCAGATTTGTGTAAATGAGGTTTTGTTGCTTTCTTAAGATAATGTTTCGATTAAACAATGTCCAGACAGTTATGTAATGATCATTGCAAAGTATCGGTGACATCTGTTCGAGATCAAGATGGTGGTACGCGAAACAAATCGGTCAGGCAACCGCAACTGAACTGCCCGCCCGTTGGCCGGCAGGCTGCCGGTGGCAACGGACCACTGACTACCATAGAGTGGCAACAGTCAAAAGCTAAACGCTTACTCAGTTGTACCGAGATACGGTTCGGGGCTTGACGTTCGCTTAACGGCGGCGCTCTCACATTCCCACGTAAGCATACGTTCCTGCATCATACGTTAATTCATTAGTTTTCCCCCACGAGAAAACCGAGTGAAATAATATTTGTTTACTACAGTTTTTAGTGAATTTGTTGCGTTTTTTTATACTGCGACATCATTTCCTGCTCTTACTTCTGGTGAGTGTTATTTGTATTTGTTATCATTGAAGTTGTTTGTTTTGCCATTTAAAATACTTTTGCCAAGTTTCTATTCACGTGAAAACTAGTTGATCCGAATAACCAGAGAGCTTATAGAATTTAATTAGATTTCGAAACACGAATAAATGTTAGAATTTAATAGTAGTGATTTAAAACTAGGGGAGATGAAGTGGAAACAGAAAAGAGCATTGAAAAATAAACAATAGGAACGTATAAATAATAATAATGTGATCTAACAGGTAAACAATTGTTTGAATAATTGTTGAACAATTGTGTGTATTATAGAGAACAGTGCGATGATGAGTGTGGTGTCGTGACTGTGACGCAAGGGCCGTTCGTTTTATATTAGCTGCCGACAATAAATGAACGGAAAACGAATGCTGTTTTTCCACCGCGGATGTGACTATTCCTGTGTATGCATATCTATCTATATATTGTATATGAATATCATGTTTGTATAACATTTAACAATGTCACAAATATTTTAAGAGAAAATTTTCGCAGTTGTTAATGTTGAAGTCTGTTGTAAATACATGAAAGCTACAATCAAAATAAGATTTAGCAAAATGAGTTGTGAGAAGAGGATTTCGATTTTACCGATCTATAAAGAGCTATTCAACCAATAAGAAAATAGATCAACAAATAAGAAAACCAATAAGATACCATTAAGAAAGTCCATATTATTATACAAGAAACGTTCTTTGGAATAGAGTACAAGCAATTGCTTCACTCTATTCCAAAGAATAGACTTTCGGGCCACATTAGACAGATAATCGAAAAGTTTCATAGTTTTTAAGTGTTAAATGATTATTTTGTGCAGCGGAAATGTTATAGTTTAAGCGGAGGAATTAGTTAGAGATTCTCTTGTGGATAATAATTTGAGCCTAAATAATAAATTCTATTTGCTTCAAATTTTCTACAATTTTTTTACTTTTTTACCAGACTAAATTTTTGTTTTTATTTTTAACATTATTGTTAATTCAAATTACTTTTACTTAGCGATGTACCAAAGATACTTAAACATCTGGTTTGTTTTGTTTAATATCAAAGGTTACCTTCAATGAATGCGTTAACTTTGACCTTCAAAAAGAATGACGATATTACAAATATCACTGTATCTTTACTGAGTAGTATTATGAATAGAGTTATAAAAGTGATAAAATAGATGCATGAGCAACCTGGGGTAACTTATGTATTAATAACAACAGTCCCAATGTTTTTAAGAGTCGTTACACATAGGTATGAATAGCGAAACCACTACTAAACCATAAAAATTTGTTAAATATTAATTTTCGATATTACCTAAATGCGGTGAATTTGAAACTATTGAACACGACCCAAGATGGCTTTTTTCATTATTGTAAGATGACTTAAAATGCTTTCATGGTTAGACGCTTCTTCGTCTTGCTTTTATATAATCGTCTATTTATATATATATATATATATATATATATATATATCGTGTTCATATCTATTTCATGTAGCTATTTGCTTTTCAGTTATTAATTACATAAAATTTGGTCCTTTTGTGTCATTAAAGCTATAGAATTCTAATTTATTGGATATAATAGCCCACCTTGATTTCTATTATATCAATGCGAATGAAACTGCGTTTCTTGCTCCATTAAAGACTACAGACTGAGTAGCAAATTGTTTTATAATTTATAGTTACGATTGCGACTGGCGGAAATCATGTTAAACTTTGCAATATATCAAACAGTTTATGTGTTCGTTTAATCATGAAAATAAACATTTCTGACCCCCGGACCAACTTGTTGACCAATTAATTAATTAGTCAGTGGAAATTTAAAAATATATAAACACTGTCTTAAGAAATAACACTAGCAATAGTTTCTATCTTGTGGTAAGTCTTATAATAGAAAGAAACTAAATATACAATGGATTAATTCAGTAACTTTACAATTAGATAACACACGAAACACAATTACGAGAACAAGATAATTTTACATAATTCAAGATTAAACTGTGTTCTTGAGGTAATTTTAATTTTTAACGCATAAAATATATGTTCGTGTCAACTTGTATGTTAAATTTGTCACAAGAGCATCTCAAAAATTGCAATAAATGAAATTTTTTCTTCTCAATTTTAGCTTATTGCGACCATAACCCAAAGATATCTTTAGATTTAATATCAATGTCTATAAATTTATCTTTAGATCTTAGATCTCTTTAGATCTAATACCAATGTCTATAATTAATATTTAAATAAAAAAATAAGATAAATTTCTTCCATAGAACACCAAAATACATATAGGATAATATGATATTTTTTGTATCTTGATCTAAAATATCTATCGGTTATCGTTTAGATAAGAACGTCTGTAAGAGTTGACTTGTTGTTCGTAGATTATGATAATGTTAAGAAAGCCCCGATCTGTCATGATAAGGCCATCTCTTCACAGATAACAACAAAACATATTCAGTTTTAAACAATTCTTTAAAGTTTATATGTCGCAAATACACAAATACATTTTTAAAAGTGACCAAGATGCCGAATCTCTTAAAAAGGTAAGATTTTTATTATTGTTTCTTCTGTACCTACCTACTTAAATTGGAAATAAAATACAGAGTTCATCTCATCTCAATTGTCAATAGATCATTCTGTATATAAATATAATATAATATAATATAATATTCATCTCATGTTCACCAATTTGATTCGAGTTTTAATATCGAAATGGAAAGTGAAAATAATTGACAACTCAAAACCAGTTTCTCTTCAACACAGAAACTAGACTCGTCCTAGTTATATTTCAAATGACTTGTACATAATCATATATACAATGATTACAATGCTCCCGTTCTACAACCAGAAAGGAACAGCTTGTTGATAACAATGTTGGAATACCCTTCTCAAGTTGATTTAGAACCGTTTAAGCTGAAAAAGCTCTTATCTGTTTTGAAATTAAAAGGCATAAATTATATAATCACAATGATCATGACTTCTATGTCTGAATGAACCATTCCTTGCATCTCATAAATTCAGAATTTTAATGTTAATAGGCATATACTTTTATAATTTTTTAGTTTTTATTTTATTCTATAAAGAAAGTTATTATGTATTTTTAGTTAAATAATTATTATTATCGACTGCAAAGAAAAAGGGTCAGTTTGAAAATCTTCAATATCTTCAAAAGTACCTGACCTAGCTTAATGAAATAAAGACTAAATTAAAGTTAAACTAATTTTTTTTTTCTTTTTAAGTACATTAAAATATTCTTTAATTTAGTCTTTATTTCATTTACAACTAGGTCAGGTACTTTTGAAGATTACTGAAGATTAGAAAACCAACCCTTTTTCTTTGCGGTCCTGTGTATATTAAATTGTATACATTTTAAAACCAGTCATTTTGTTTGTATTGTGGCAAGCTTCTCGTAACATTTAGTGTTTGGTTTATTCCAATCGATTTGCAAACAAAAAGTTAATTGTACCGAATACCAAAATACATGTTTTAAGTGTGTATATTTTCGTTTGTAATCTAATTGATGGACGGTATTGAAAATATCTTGGACCTTAGAAATTCTATTTTATTTTAAGATAACCTTTTACACAATTAAAAAAAACCGGTGGTATGCCACGCCCGGTACCGCGCCAGTTATTAATTATTATTAGAGGTGTCGCCTTAAACGTTTGGCCAGCGATCTGAAACTACTTTCTTGCAAAACAACCAACGGCAATGACTTGCTAGTGTACGAAGATATGTAAACACATTTCTATGGCTTTCAACAACAATGTTATTGTTTTTTACTGAACAGAGCAGTTGTTTACGGAAATTCGTATTGATTCACTGGGTACCATTAATTAATCAAATGAGGATTGGTGTGTGAATCGTATGTCTAAACGATACTAAAGTTCGGTTTGCCTACACGTCGACCTTGTTGGAATTATGCGTTTCGTAACGTCATTAATAAATTGTTGGTTAGTGTAATTTGTAGACTCCAAACGTAGGTTTTAAATACTCCTCGCTGCCCACGCGACGGCGCGGAGGCACCGCATGTGTTCTGCACATTTTAAAATATCCTAAATATACGTGGATATGTTTATTATAAGGCAAACTCTTATCTCAATAACATTAGGGAAAAGTTTTATATCAACTTAGAAAACAAAGTTTTTTTTCTCATTAACGATTATCTTATACTATTTTTTTAATATAAACAATTTTCTTGAGGCTCGGAATGTTTTAATTATTGTTTAATTTCCACTGTAGGTCTTTTTTTTAGAATTTTTATTGAATTCTTTGTAAGTGAAAATAGGTACCTACCAAAAATACAATTTTTATATGGTTTATCAATATTATTGAAATGAAAATTAATGGGATTAAATTCAAAATTGTCACACAAATGCGAACACGAATGCGTTATGTTATTCGTTATTGTTATGTTCTATTTTTTGAATATTTTAGAATATCTAAAGATTCAGAGATATTGTGCCATCAACACAATATCATTTAAAAAAAGAACAACGTTGTTCTTTCGGCGTGTACAAATTGTGAAAATATAAATTTTGTAATCGTTCGTAAGGAATAGGTAAACAAACTCCAGTCGTGTGTCGGAGCTGACACACACAACATTTTTGAGTAATCCCGCATTCCTGGTTTCTAATATAGTAAACAACAAATTTACAACAACAAATTAAATTTAAATTAATTTCCTTGTAAATTTGTTGTCAATATCTACTATTTGTCGTACTGACAATAATAGTACTATACCATTACATTCTAAAGTAATTATTTTATCGAATTGATTTTAATTAATTAAAACCTCACAACTGGTTTGGAGCTTAAACAGATCAACGAAATTTCAAGGTGACTGAGTGTTATTTCGAGAAATTCTCAGTGAGTAAGGTATAGGTCGAACTTATTATTATTTTTTAATATAATTAAATTTTATTCATTTCCGATACTTAATCCTGTCGCTAACCTCGAGATAGGAGGACACGAGATTATAAGGAAATTATTTTACTAGTCGTATGTATATGTAATTATTAGTGCAACTGTGACAGTAGTACGTAGTTTAAAAGATAGTAATTTTTAATTTTTAAAATTTAGAAATGGATATATTGCGAAATACTATCAGGCTATATATTACGCCTGAGCTCTTCAACATGTGTATTTAAAGATTGCTATTTATTCTATACGCTATTCATTCTAAAATAAAAATAAAAATTGAATAGGGTTGAATCGTTGTTTTGATGATACGCGTCTATCTTGTTGGCAGGCAAGCAATAGCGTCTGTCTCTGCACTCAAATAAGCAATCTGGCCTCATTTCTCTCAATAATAATCCCGAACAGTTTCATGGCTGTTTTAGTAAGATTTCTATATATATTGTTAGTATATACACATACTGTGGTATGTTGGCTAGATTTCACAAGTGACAGCTGCTTGAGAAAATTCTTCCTCAACAGTTAAAAGCCATGCTGTTTATTCTACAATTTCTTCACTTCATTTCTTTTTAATAAAGTGGATTAAAACACAATTATTATCATAGGAAAACCGATTTACTTGATCAGTTTACCGTTGCTTGACCCACTTTCGGTGGCAACACATAGCCTTTAGGAATCGGTGCATAGAAATATGTTGAATTTCTATGCATACAGAATTAATGTTGTGAATAATCAAGGTTTTCTGTAACCATCCCCTTAAAAAAGATCATTATAAAATAATAAAGCGTGTGATTAATACGTAAAAGTAAAGCATTTAAAGCCAATAATTAATAAGTATAGTAACCATTTACCCAATAGTTACTCAGAGGAAAAGGGCGGAAATCAATATTCTTTTGGTTCGGACTCGTCCCACTGACCGTTAGTGACCCCACCTTGCGCAATTATATAATCTTTCGTCAAGATGTGCTATCAATAAACATTTCAATGTAAGCGTTTGATAGACATACAAAGCCGCAATGTAACTATTTAATAACCGCATAACAATCGATTAGAATCTCTCTATAACGATGTTGTGTGTATAGTATATAATACATAAAAGCAATGGCTTTAGAACAATCACAACATTTTTTCGTCCTACACTCTCTACGTTGAGTAGCTGATTACCTAATTAACATTTCTTACGTCCACTCGTGTTTGTCTTTATCCTTTTGAGTTTGCTACGATAAAATGAGAAAAAAGATGCTACTTGACAATTATAGTTATTATTAACGAACAAGCTATTGTTTCTCACAAAATTTACTCTATGATCTTATTTATCTCACAAGCAACAGAATCTTATGATATAAGTATGATGAATGTTATGATATTATTATCTGTAGATAATAATCTATACGGGAATAAAACGGTATATCTGATAGTTCCTTCATTCCAGTAGAAATTTTTGTAATGTAAGTTTTAGGTAACATCGTCATTTGTGTATTATTGTTATTTAGAATTAAGTCAATCATTATCTATCTAAAATAATTATATCTTAAAAATGTTAGTGTTTTTGTAATCACATTAATAAAATACAGTTATACTGTTTATACAGTTAAAACAACTGATAAGTAAGTATGTGTTGAAATGTTGACAAGCGATGTATGAAATTGTAAATTATGACAGGAGACTACATAGGTAATAATGTAATAACACAATTTATTTTATGCACGTCATTGGTAACTGTTTTAAATAATAATGGGCAATCCACACATTGTTTTAACATTTTCAAAGAATGGCGGTTTATAAAATATGTGCAAAAAAAGCTGTCAGCACACACGACCACTAGATGTGCATTAATCGAGAAATCTGTATCTTTCCACTCTGATGTGTTCTAGATTAAATGGGATTTTTTTTACCGATATTACACTAGCGGTCATGCGGTTTCTTCGTCATACCAGTTCTGTCACTAGAAAGTAATAAAGATTAACGTATATCGTACACACTTGACAAACACACACATACACTACAATAGTGTACGAGTTGAAACGCGCCGTTAAATAGTATTTGCATTTCATGAGTGCGCCTGCCTCTTTTTCTTATAGTTTTTACTATTATATACAAACAAGTTCTTCTATTATTGAGTATCACTAAGTATTGATTGTATGTGTAGCCTTACAAGTCACAACACCTTTGAAGAAATGGTGACCATACTTGTGTAGAAAAAAAAGATTCAATTTTTTTTTAGTATTTTAATAGTACTAGTATAGCAGGGTATATTTTTAACAGGCGTAGATTTTTTATTTTTTATTTTTAGGTAATTTATTTTTTTTCTGTTGAGGTAAGGTATGTCTTTGACTTTTGTCCTTTTCTCTATCCCCGAAAACGTGTCAGAAAAATTTCACGATTATCGGTTGAGTAGTAACAAACAAAGTAACAAACTGATTTTCGTCTGTTTTAACTACAACCAAGCATGCGTCCGATTGAACTACTCGTATCACAGCTTATTTTATTACGCGCGACGTCACTCGTTTTTATATGAATAAATCTATAACACGAAGTTAGTCATTGTTGAACATGACTAACGTAAACGTTAGTAAAATATGAATTATAATTCATTGCAATTTTTATGACTCGACGTGTAAAGTCACACGTGACTGATTGTTGCCATTTTGCCTGTGTATAATGACTATAATAACTATATTATAAACCAGATTATATAACTTAGGTACGTATAAAGAGACATTAAACATTAGGGAAACGTTTAAGAATAGGCAGTGAAGTGGAATTTCAACTCTATAACATTTTATGAGGAACTTTATTTATTCTATGATAAAGGTTTATGATAAGGTACGAATGTGGTTCGTATATTTTTGAAAATCTAATTTTTGCCTACGAATAATTGCAAATCCAAAAAAATATTTTGTAGTCTACACTGAACAAGTTGTTGTCGTTATGGCAACGCGAGAAAAGGGTTTGATGAAAGTTGGGAAGTTGAGATAAAGTTTGAGAACAGTTGAGAGAAGTTGAGATAAGTTGTATATACACCCAGGATTAGAAAAATGTCAAAGCACTCACTGGGTTCGGAGCACTCTTCATTATATAAGTAAATGAGAAAGTTTAGAATTCGGTTGCTAGATTTGTAAAAGATGTTAATTCAATTAGAAATCTATTAGGTAAAAAAGTAGATGCATTTGTATTTTGTGTAAACAGCCTCGCTACAAGGTTGTAACAGCAGGTAAACAAGTACAATCTCACAAACTGCGTATTGTCTAACATTTTAACCATTGTCTTGATGTCCGGAAACGAGTGTCCGTTTACTTTTCACACAACCCTCATCAGCGAACGACACAGATTCGGCTAGAATACTTAAAAACAATTTAAAAATGTGTTCTCTTTCTCAGTAGGTATAATTAAAGTAAGTATTTATTATATTACTAACGACCCGCGGCTTTCATGTTTATCGCTCTTTAAATATGTGTAAACCGAATTAAAGTCGGTCTACCCATTCTCGAGTTTTTGAATAGTATACAAACCAACTTAACCTTTTTTTATAAATAATTCACATCTCTTTTTCTAAGGTATTAAAACATTGGCAGGCGTTAATATATTTTTATCCTGTATACAAGGTAGGTACTCTATGTCCTTTTCTGTGTCAAATTAGACTGCAAAAATAACGCTTTTCTGCTAGGTCTTCGCCTTGCGTTCCAGAACTTCAGATTATTCAAAGTGGGCAATTTTAGGACACTTCTGCAGAACTTTATTATCTATCAGTAAAATATGGTAAATAAAATAAAAATTAGTAAAAAAAATTATGATGCAGAACTATCGGTAAAATATGGGTCCAGTTGCCTGAAATAAATGAAATTTAATTTAATTTATTATTACTTTAGAAAATGTAACCTGTTTATGCTCAGAACCTGACATATTGGTACCAAGTAACCAATAAGAAGGCAGGTATTCAAAGAGAATTTTCAATTACATTAACCTACTTTTATAGAGGCACAGGCAGCGTGCCCTAATAGCGTGTACCTGACAAATGGCGCTTTTATTTGTTCAAGTTCAAATAAAAGTAGATGTTTTGTGCACGTCGCAGGTTCCACTGACCTTGTTAACGGCATTAGCGTCTCCACAACACGGCATCGGCTGCTATGTAACAAGTACACTGTGTTAAGTGTACCTACATACCTCCGTACCAGAGTTACCATACGTCCCCAATTTCGTCACAATTGTACAGTTGATTAAAATAAGATCACGCACGTGCCTACTTATCTTGGGTTAACTTTTAAGAGGCAATACTAATAAACTTTCAAATTAAGTGTATAGATTTAAAAATTTAATTGATAATAAAACAAAATATAGTCTAAACAAAAATGATAAAATTTAGGTGTATTGAAAAACCATCGCACTAAAATTCCGGTAACTCCGTCACAAGACTTTATGTACATTAGACATTTTAGCGTGACATGATTAAGTAGAATATATTCACCTTGTGCGGTCTCAGTGTTAAAATAAATTGCTAATGTTTACATTGACGTGATATCTCTTCTGAAAAACGTCACTATTTTCTGAAAAGGAATAAAATGTTTTCAGAATAATAAATTCTAAACTGGAATAAACAAATTAAATTTGGAAAAAAGGAATAAGCTCTTTTGTTATTTTATTGTTTTAATGACCAGAGTTGTTAAAGACTCGAGATTTAACACAGATTTTTTTAGATGAAATAACTCGTCAACGGCACTTTAAAAAGCACTTTTTAACTGAGAATATATTATATTCTCAGTTAAAACTACTACCAGAATTATTTACTACCTACTACCAGAATACCAGAAACAATTAACCATTAACATGAAAATAGTTGTCACTGTAATACCATTGATCAGATTTGGAAGTAATGACGCAAAACCTCATCCGCAAATAGGGCAAATTACCGCAACTCAACCGTAGTATCAAATAACGTAGATCGAATTTTACCAACTTTGATGGTTGAACGAACTACTGAAATTTGTACAGAGTAAAAAGTAGTCTAAGTTTTTACTCTGTACAAATTTCAGTAGTGACAAGACGTCGCTCACAAAGATTTAGGTGACTAGTTAGGAAGCGCCTGTTAATTAAATTATCGCGACCTTTCTATTGGAGTCAACTGTTGGCTTCAGCTGGACTGTTGTGTAGTTTTATAAGATGACTACGAACTTTTTTCTATTCGATAACTCTTTATTTTTTTGTGGAACGGAAATGTTTCATTGACATAAATTGGAATGAAATTACTAGACCGCTAGCGTCGGTTGAGAGTTTGCAAGTACCGCCGCTTGACGTGATGTAGACAAGTTGTCCGTCATTAAAGCCATCGGCAGGTGATTACTAATTTAAAAGGCACCTGTACAATTGCACGATTGTTCAGCTCGTGACGAGACGCATTGAATAAAAAGCGACATCAATCTTGAAATAAAAGGATATTACGAAATGCATCTAACTTTACAATTCAAACGAAAGCGGAAGCTGGGATACGTGTAAAGCCGAATTCATATGTGTCGTGAAGATCCACTTTACCGTTGCTTTTAACACAAACAACGTTATAGGCAAGAGGAGTTGCAAGTTGTAATGCAGTTGCAGATGCAAGGACGCTGCTGTCTTTGATAAGATAAAGGTTATAGAATTTTAGCGCAATGGGCTCTGACACATTTCCGTTTACAGAACTTACTTACCAAAACACAATTCTTCCTAAGCACGACGTATATGACGTCACGACGCGATCCTGTAATGTAAATTAATAATAAAGAATAATTAATAAAGCTTAATAAAGAATAATTAGCGAATGGCGAATCCACCCAATTAAGTTTACATTAAATACTTTCCCCTAACATAGATGATATTTGTGGTTTCATAATGAGCCGGAGACAAAGATAGCGGCGGTCGGTTGAGAATAGTGAAAGTATGATAGGTAGGAGAGCATTTGCTTTATTACCTAGACGAAAATTGAGTTTGACTCTAAATACAAAAGTCGTTACCCGAGGTTTACTGATAAAGCCTGTGAGACGTTTGTTGAACTTATAACTTAAGGTAAACTATATAACGGAATTTGATGTAGTTTTTAGTTCAAATATTTCTATATATACATTTTTCTATACCTATATATACATTTTTTTTAATTTTGTAAAACCAATTTATTTCCAAAATAAATAAATATCAATAAAATAATATAAAATAATATATCAAATATGCACAAGCAGTTTTGCATAAGCAGTAGTAGATCACGGCAGAACTCGAAAAACTCTTGCTCGAACTCGAAAAAAAATCTAACACTAACTAGTTCCAACTAATATTATTAATGCGAAAGTTTTGTTACGCTTTCTGATCCAGAACCTGACTGGTAGTCCTGTGGGGAAGTTTGCGTATGGAGATTTTTTTTTTCAGGAAAGTTAAGTATGAGGTGAATTCGGAGTAATGAAAGGAATTTGGAAAATATTAATGCTTTTTCTTGTAGTAGTGTAGAATTAATAATTAATAAATTGCTTTTACAAATGTTCGAAAAAGTTTAAATGAATAAGATTGAGTCATTTAAATTAAAATCTTATGCTGATTATTGATATTGATGATTATTTTCTTCCGTGCTACGGTATAATTTAGGTTTTAGAAAAATGATTTGATGCAGTAAATTAGACTACGTACGAAGTATTATGCGATATTGTTGCTGTGATTAAATTATTATACGTTTATCAAAATCCCATTATGAATTTCATAAACAATGTACTAAATTACCTATAGTGTGAAGTAGCAAGGCCTAGCGCAAGAAATGCATTATGTTATGTAGGTAACTTGTACCTGCCTATGCAAGTATGCTCCAGTAATCGAAGCACATCAACAGCTTTCATGTTTACTATCTAATGGAGAAATGTGTCGAGATCTGAACTATTCTAGACTTAATTATAAAGTTATCACCAGTAAACGAAAATAATGCAGAAAACTAGCAAAGTACACGATTTTTTTTTTTTTTCATTTAATAACTAATTTAAATAAAACTACACAAGTATATAATCATTTTATGGTGTTATCCTCATTTATTTCTGTATCTTTATCCATATATACTTATGCAAACTGTAAAAATATTGCAATAGTTACTATAAATATATATAATAAAGTTCAATCAATAGATTAATAAAATGTCAAGTCCAAACTCCAAGGATGGGATGTGTTGCCTCATCCAGCTTATTCGCCTGACCTTGCAGGTTTGCACGACGACAAGTGGAAATCTGACGAGATTTCCACTTGTTTCGCCCTCTTCAAAACTCCTTGCGTAATGTGACATTCAAATTAGATGAGGCTGTAAATCAGCCAGTTTTTCACTAGTTTTTGTAAATTTTTCAACAATAAAGACACCTTCTACATACGGTTAATTTTGAAGCTCACCGAAAGATGGCCAAAGATCATCGAACAAAAATGGCAAATATTGATTGATCTTTTTCTCTATTTAAATAAAATAACTTTGAGAAAACATACAAACATACTCAACACACTCAACGAAATTGCAACACAATAATAATATGGCATAGTTACACGTAGAAAAATTAATTGTAATTATTTTAACTATATTTCAGTTTCTCGGAATACATCAATTTTCATGTAATGTGTTTACGAATATGAATGTGAGATAATTTACAGTCTTTGTATTCCATACATATCTTAATTTATAAATATAATTTTTCATGTAGGTATATCTACCTAAATTTAATATTTTAAAATTAAATTTGTGACAAAATAAATAATCTCCAATAATTTTTTTAAGACAAACAACTCAAATTTCTCAAAACAGATATCTTATCATCAAAATTTGTTGCCATAAAACTAAATGTCAAGATTGCACACAAAATTGAAAATGCATAGAAAACGGACTATAATATGTGGTTGGCAAATGATTTATTATAATATTTGTGAAATAACAACTGAGGATATATCAATTAAAAACCACGACCAACGTCCCTGTAACAAATATAACAATGGCAACAAAACATTGGATAATACGAGTGTGTCCGGCTCGACAATTTATTGTAGAGTCTAGTGCAAAATGAATTTTCAATCTGTATTATTTGTGACCTTATCGCAGTAGGGACTGGTTTAACAATAGTATTTTTTGTGACTACAAAGTTGATTGTTTTATAAATCGATACAGCTATCTTTATTGCAGGAAGTCATTTGTAATTTATAAATAACTTGTAGACTGATTTTAACCTGATTGAACATTTAGGCTAGGTTTAGGCTAGGCTAGGCATTTCGAAGTTTGTACATATATATATAATTTGTATGTATGTATTTGTATAAAACCAGGGTCCGGTCGCTATAGTATTTTGTCATGAAAGTTTTAGGCCAACATGCACCAATTTTAAATTCAATTTGAGCAGGTTCTTTAAGTACGTATTTAAATAATACTTTATAGACTGGTGTAAGTCGGCCTTGGTGATGTGATGACCTAGTTTAAAAAAATATTTATAAATAATTAAATTTTTATAAAATATTAAGAAATCAATAACGAAATTGTGTAGTAAATTTAAAAAAACATTTAATGATTTTTAAATAGTAATTATTTATTATTATTAAATTTAGAATATGCATAAACTTTTCGTGTTACAGTGTTAGTAACAAAACTCTTCCGAAACGGCTTGACCGATATTTATGAATTTTTTTGTGTGTAATTTTTGTCTGAGAATAAGGTTGTAAACTATTTTTTATACCCCCCAATTATTTTTGGCAAGTATCTTTATAAAAAGAGTTCATAATTTGTGATAAATATACTCTTTTAAAAAATGTAAAAATCACAGTACCAATTTAATTGGTGATTTTGAGTAAATAATGAGTTCTAATCATTGTATTCTGTAGCAAAGAAAAACAAAGTTATTGTGATACAAGCAATATGATTATGTTTAATATACATAACAACGTAGGTACCTGATATTGGAAACGAAAAAGAAAGAATATTGGGTGTTTTCGCAATGTCTGTTTTAGTCACCGCAATCGAGTTTATACTTTCGTAATTTTTGTCAGACACGTTTGGCAATATATTGTACTTAAAGTAAGTCCCTTGTACTTAACGATAATGTTCATTAACCATATGTCGACCAGATGCCCTTGAAACTGGGATAAAGTTGTGTACGAATTACATTCACACGCTTAAAAATATTTTATTTTTTCTGATGGTTTCTCTGATGTTATTATGTAGGTACTCTAGATACTCTAATTCAAAAAATAAAAAGTTATTTTTTATTTTCTTTTCATTAAATAATTAGGTTATCACAAAATTATCGTAAACTATGTATATTTCGCTCAAGCTTACTTGGAAAGATTCTCAACAGGACAGAATCTTAAATGGACATATTTTACAAATGGACTCTCAATAGGTTTTAATTACAAACATGCACAGCTTATACTTAAGTGCCATGCAAATTTGGCATGTTACTAAGGAATATTGAAAAGCCAACAAATAAAATTTTTACTAAGTATTTGTGGGTAGCTTAACCAATAGCGCCCAGGCGAAGACTCGGCGAATCGAATTATTACATAATAAAAGGAGTTGTCACGCAATAGCGCCAAAGCACAATTAAAACACGAGGAATTTGTGATAAGCAACATTTCTTTACGCTTTACTTGGTCGTGTGGTTTGGTTATACTTGTATCAGATCGCGATTACGATATGACCTTCGGTGAATTCGATCTCTTTTTATTATTTTGTTGTGAAATCGTATATGGAAGGTTGTTTGACTAGACCTCTTTCCTTACCCACGTACCTATTACTCGATTCATTTATAAATTACCAAACTAATTAATTAATAGGCGCGGTAAAAACGAAATCTTAGATGTGGTAGGGCACAGTGATCTTAAATGGGCAGTGCGTCTGGCGCCGATAACCACCTCCTTACAGAAGACCACCATGAAATAACAGCATATGTGCTTTTGTATTTCGGTGTGTGAGTAAGGATGCTAGAACTCATAACCCTATTCCTTCCTAATCGCTACAGCGATTGTTGATTGATAAGCGGTGGTAGCCAGCCACCTATCACCAAATGGACCTTTCATAAAAATAATAATCGGCGTTCCTATGTGTGTACATAAGAACTTCAAACTTGGTTAGAGCTAGCCTTATAAGCTATACTCGTATATCTATCCGTTATTGTTTTGAAACTTTAATAACATTAGTCTTAATAACCTCTTGACTTTTAAAATAGATATTTCTGATTTCCCTCTCCCTTGCTAATCCTGCTAATCACCAGCGAATTTGCAGAGTCTGTGGCGTTGATTGTGTTAAGCCCGTCACACACGTAGCTATAATATAAATTATAGCTGCGAACCCGGGGTGGAGGAGACAGTTGAACATCTACTGCTCGACTGCCCCAGGCCCAGACGCAACCTTGAATAAAGAGGACTTTATTTACTCTTATGATTAGAAAGTCAAAATTTCATTAGATACCTATATAATAATGATTTTATTTTCTATAATAAATACACTTCTACTTGTTGTCACTACTACTCCAATTAGATATTTTATTATTTACTATAACAGCACTCTTGCATAGTAAAATATGTTTATAATAACAAATGTTGTGTTTAATAATATCTACACAGATATTTAAACAATAATAGTATGGCGTCCGTTGAAATGACTAGTACTGTTTAATTATAATATCATCACAACACTACAAATTGTGACTATGACTACTAACTAATTATTTATTCTTTTAATATACAAACATAATTTCTTTTCACCTCAGGTACATTCGGTAAAACTTCTAGTTAGTTCGCTTCGCTTCGTTGAAAGAAAGTTTTTTTTTTTTGTATTTATATTAGTCAGTTTTAAATTGTTTGGTTTTTATTCGTATGAAACTTTATAAAATTAAAAACATTTCGTGAAATCTCATCATGAATAAGTGGAAACTAGATATTATTATAAAACTTGAAAACGCTATAAAAAATGAATAATCTTCAAACAACAATTGGGTGGGCCTAGTGTAGGAAAGTAGCAGGCAGGCTTGTGTTACAAGAAACCACACAACGGACTGGGGGCGAAATCCAGTACTTACACTCAAACCAAGGCCAACCTTCAAAAAATAGTTAAAATAACGATATTAAAATATGGTACGATTTGACTTTAAGTACTTTCGAATTGAAGATTATTTTTGTGCTGTCTACGATTTCAGACTTTAAAATACTGAAGTACGCTATATTAAGAAAAATATATTAGCGGAAATGGGTTATACTTATAGCAGTTGTTGACACATAGCGGGTATAGGACACAAGAGTGCTCGACAACTCATTAATATGATTTTATTTATTGATGAGGAGGTCACGATCCATTCATTTAGTTGTCCCGAGAATTGTTACGTGATGTTCAATGTCGTCACGCTACGATGTCACGCAACATGGATATCAGTGCAAGTTCGATTAACCTAGACTAGACCATCATTACTGTTACTTAATAACAGAGATGCAAGCTAAATACTGTTGGGAAATATTTTTAAAATTGCGTGGTAAGTATGCAGATACTTTCTTTGTTACTTAACAAAATGTAAGAAAGGGAATCTTCTATATTTATAGTTGTAATCTTCTATGTAAAATATGATAATAGAATAATCATATAATAAGTCTTGATTTTACTGATTATTTTTATATACATAAAAGAAAGTCGTGTTAGTTACACCATTAATAACTCGAAAACTCGATTTTTATTATCTTTGTTTTGTTGGATTCGTCTCCGTCCAGAAGAGCAGAATAACCATTAAACAGAAATTTACCATAGACCTACACGTTAGTCACTACGTGGCGCTTCTTCATTCCCATAAAAATTGGCATTTACGCGATCGACGTGAAACACAAAAGCGCACATGATATTATTTCACTATTGTTTTCTCTAAGGAAGTGGTTACTGCCGCCAGACTGGCTGGCCAACTGGCTGGCTATGCGAATTATTACGATTCACTATAAAGAATTAGATTCGTTTGAAAGTAAATAAAATAGATTTAATTTTGATTTGAGAATATTTTTTATTATAATAAAAAATACAACTTTTATTGATTTTGAGGCGGTACGAAGTTCGCCGGGTCACCTAAACTCATAAACATTATACACATAAACCTTCCCCGTTTATCACTCCTTTTAGTTTAGTGAAAGCCGTATCAAAATCCAATTTGAAACGGTATTCTATATACCTAGACATAGATATAGATATAGATGGGCCTAAAATTATCTTCGATAACGGTCTACCTGTGCATATGTTTCTTTTTGAATTTCCAACTTACCAAACTCACTTGAAACAGATATCTACTGCATTAAAATTATTATATTTTGTAATTGTAATTATTTGTGAAATTGAAGTAAAACAGCCAAAGTGATAGTTAAACGTGTTGCAATTAAACACGTAATATTATAATATATTTATTAGGTGGGAAATTGGTACAAAAGTTAATCTGTCTTTACAATGCTAAATGAAAGTGAAGTTATTTGTGGGAGTCATTGGAATTGACGATTTGTTAACAAAGGCAGTAGGTTGATCTTTGCTTGTATAATGAACGGGCTATTACTATATCGTATAATTGCCTGTTTTAAATTTATTTTAAAGTCCATTGTCATTGAATGACGGACTGATTTAATATTTACATCCTTTAGCCTTATTCGCTGCACGCTATTTTATGACTGAGAGTAGACCTCATATTGTTAAAAAAATTGTTTTGACCACAGTATGATATGTCCTGTGCTTACGTTAAATATAGTCATGTATTTGAAGTACTAATTAATTAATATTATTCAATAAGCTTCCTTGTGTAAATAAGTATAAATATTGGGATGGTTCAAATCTATCTTACTCCGCCTAAACGGTTTATCCTATTACTAGCGGGCTTTGCATGGATTTTACATTCTCTTACATTATTCCTATTTACATTATTGAAAACCGCATCAAAATCCGTTGATACAGAGGGACAGACAGCGAGAGCGACTTTGCATTTATAAATTAGTTAGGATTTTATAGTTTAAGATCCTGCGTTGTGTTATTTGTTATTATCCGTCTTATAACTGTGTTTATTTATCCGACTGTCAATAGTGTTACCTACGACCTCGGCTCTAATAAAAAGTGACAACGAGATTGGCGTTTACTGATCTTATTTAGTCTTGATAAAAATCACAACAAACCTTCAGTATTAAAAATTATATAATAAATCATCAATTATAACAAATTTTAATCTAGTTATGCTTTTTAGCGGTTAATTAAACTTTTTTATGTTAAGATCGACAGACAGGCTGACGGTCCACCTGTAGGGCACACTACCGTTAGGTAATGGTAACTATTAAATTGTAGAAGAACGAATATTAAATATTCCGTTGATAGAACTAAAATTAATTATGAAAAATTACCATTAGCTTTCTAATACACGATGTTTATCTTTATGATAATTATTATGCTTATAATAAGTTATGCAACATTTACTACTATGAATAATATAAATAAAACTAGCCAGAACGGGTGGCTTTATCCGTAGTGCAATTTTTATACATATAAACCTTCTCCGTTTATCTCTCTTTTCATATGTGAAAACCGAAGTTTTTGACCACGTTACTTGTACAACGTACTTGTACTTACAATTCCCGCGAGTAGGCATAATTTCTGTTTAGAAGTCTACTTAAAACTTTACTTAGACTTTAGTAGTTAACTTCAATTTGAAACATAGGTTCATTTTATAACGTAAGCATCTGGTGGGCGGTGGGCGGGTCGCTAGTGCTCTCAATAAACGTCCAGATTTAATGGAGAATACACATGTTTATGTTGTACCATTAACATCGGTATTGTGACGTAAGCTAGTCACTAGAAGTCATTGTCTTATGACGTCACATGACATCAGAGGTAGAAAGAAGCACCTAGTGAAAGTTGGCAAGTGCGATTGTACAGTGAACATTAGAGGCATCAATCTGCGGCACCCACTCGTCACTATAAAATCGTTTGTCATTTAAACCTCAATCTCGAGATTTCCCTCGAATACGATCTGCTTTATAAAAAACCGTGCGACTGTATAAAGCCAGAGCGTGTGTAGGTCTCCTTAAATTGGTCGCGGCATTATCAACAAGTCGCAAGGAAGCTATGCTCTGTGAATATTCAAAAGTAGCTAACTTATATAACATAAATGTTTTTTTGATATAATACAGTAACGGACAAGAAATTTGCCATGCTTGTACAATTCCAAATGAAATATTAATACAACAGCTTTGCATTGCTTATACTTGTGTAAAGTACAACGTAGACATTTTTTATTGTGTTTATTTTCTAAGCCATTTTTTAATTTATCACTTTTGGTAGAACAGTTTATGAAAATGCATTGAATTATTGCGGGCGAAGCCGCGGGAACCAGCTATCTAAAAACAAATAACCAACGCGTGGCGAAATTATAATGTCCGGCGTATATTGCTTTACATATTTTGTCAAGCGTTACCTATATCCTTTAATTTTCAACGCGGACCAAGACGCGGGTGCTAGTCAGTTAATTCATAAAAAAATCTATTAAAATGTTATTGTAATTTGAAAAATGCTAAATATTGCTAAATGAAAAATGCTAAGATCTTATATACTTTTTTCCCAAAATTCCAAAGGATACCGATTTTTTTATATTAGAAAAAAAAAAAAAATCGTACATTGACCGTTATTATGGTAATCATGGAACGTTGCTGACTAAGCCACAGCGAAGCGTGGCCGGGTTCTAGTATATACTTAATAAATATAAACGAAGATACTATGTAATTATGTACATAAATTAAATGAACAAAGAAAAGTGAATGTTTTGTAACTATTACCTACAATTAAGTAAATATCTAATTCCTTAAAGGTAATTTCAATAAAGTATACAGTGGTCCTAAAGTAATTGCGCAAATACCGACCAAGTGTGGACACGGCTTCTATTTTCCAATACTCCGCTGCTATTATGAAATGCATCTACACAACACTACATTAGTTGCGCACTTACAAAATGTCATAACGACACTGATAGTATCATCGACTATTAAGTACCTGTTTAACTTAAGTCCCGTGAAATATAAGCATGTGTGCTGTTGTGTATCGGTGAGTGAGGGAAGCATATCTTTTCCCAATACCTTGTTAATCCTATTCTGTCCTTGTTGATGGTAGAGGGCCGTCTCTAACGGTTGCCATCTACCATCAACAAGGATCTTGGCCTTTCTGGTCAAGTTTAACATAAAAAAGCAGGATTACTCGTATAGTACCTAATTGAAATATTATTATATATATGTATTTTACTTAAGACGCCGCTTGAATATTGTCATTGATTGGATTATGAATGACAACTCACTTTACTTTCAACTTCTATTAGAGCAACTTAAATCCATCTTACTTAAGAACCGCAAATGAGGAAATGTAAGAAATTCGAAATGAGGCTTTCTCGTTGTGGTTAAATCCTCAAATCCACATACGCCGGCTTGTGGTAGTGTTAATATTTGTCTTTTTGTAAGTCAAATTAACTAAAATTTAAAAAGACATTAACTGTTGAAATTTTATTGCACATATTGTTAAAAAGAAACCTGCCCTTAAATGGCGTATTTTTCAAAGATGCCACTATGTAAATAAATACCATGCCACAACCAATATCAAATATGCAAAAACAATGACATTGTGACCTTTTCTTTATAAACGATTAAGAAAAAGCATATTTAAAAATAACCAAAAAGAAACGTTTGTAGGTATTTAGATGCCTCGACTTCTTAAAGTGGTGAATTGTTTGATAACTTCTTACAATCGGATGGAATAATGCCAAAAATCCTTTTAAACATAGCAGTCTCTATATTTTAAAAGCTAATTGCAAGTGTATTTGTACACCTAGGTTATTTGTAAATATATAGCTAGAGAGTATATACTTTTATAGTTGCTTTTTACTGCCAAATGGACTTATCTCTAAGAGATAGTGGATACTGTTAAGACTTGTGTGAATAAGATATTCTATTCTAACTATTGCACATTGGCTAAGTTACCCTGCCTATGTCAATAAAGTTTATTTAGGTAAACTTAAAACGAGCGTTAACCGTCTCCTAATGATATATAAAAAGTGTTAACTAAGTGACGTGATGTTGCCAAGTACGAGTATTGCCTCAAACGGTCGTCCATGACGGTTACATAATTGCTTCGAGTCGCCAGACACTATGGCCGCCGCGTCGCGCGAAAAACCCGAAACACCTCGTTAGAATAGGTAAATGGTGGCATATTGAGTAATTTAACATTTAACTCCATATAATTTGTTTAATAAACACTATTATTTAAGTTGTGCTACATTAAGTTACTGCCATTTTAATAGCTTTTGTATTTAGAAAACTCGTGTCACACATACTCCCTATGAGGTTGCGCAAGCCAATAGTTTCTCCATTCAAACGTCAATGTGTATTCAAACGTCGGAAGGTCGGAAGGGTTTATATCTTCGTTTTTTTTTTGTAACAGTACTAAGTATATCATTTTATTACTTAACTGGCAACCTGCCCCTGGCTTCGCACGGCCAATTATTCCAAATTTTCTCTTCATAAGTATGTGTAAAAAAAAATAACCGCAACACATTATGCGATTCTTTTTTATTTATATATATGAATATGTATGTACATATAGGTAAAAGTATATGATAGTTGATACGGTATTTGATAGTTGAAATTAAATTTGGAACTCAAATAAATAAGTTATTAGAAAGTCTGATCGCGAAATACTCAGCGAAAAATTATTCGGTAACGATAAGAAAATTGTTACTCGTATGCGTTGATAATAACAATTTAAATAACATTTACTAATTTAACAAACAAAGGGCTTAGGTGGGGGTGCAATTTTTATATAGATAGGAGCTTTCCCCTTTTATCCCTCTATCCATAAGTGATAACTGAATTCAAATCGATATAGCAATCTTGAGTTTTTGCGAAATATATAAAGAAAAGAAATGTATATTTTTGGTTGAATTTGCTTAAAAAAGCGAAATACAGCAAACGGTCATTCAAAGACGAGTCTCGCGGTCACAATATGTAAAATGGCATTAATAAAGTCGTCTGTCTGTTCAATGTGTATTCAAGAAAATAAATCAATCAAGTAACCTATCATTTAAGACGCGAGTTATTTATCATTATTACAAATCGGCGGTTTGGTTATGAAATAGATTTAGCCTTGTTTATTATATGTTTTTTTTTCTTTTTTTTATTATGATTTCGATTTAATGGTAAGTAAGTATATATTGTATTGATTAAATGAAAATCTTACAATGAAACTTGTTAAAATAAAGAGGTTTGTGGAGGAAAACAAAAATATCACTTCTATGTTAGATTTATAAAAATATTAAAACAATAAGGCCAAAAGGATAGAGTAATAATTTGCTGTTCTTGTTTTCAACATGACCTATTTTGGCAAAATTAAATTTTACGGCTAAATTTAATTGCTAATATAGACATAGTCCTAGTTTTAATTTGGTAGGTATAAGTAAGTCTAGTGACCGCACCTGTCATCAGGCTTGCCTGATCAATGCTAAGAATTCAAGTGTCTTAATTAAATTAATGAATAGTAGAAATTGATGTTTTGCAAACAATTTTTTTTTATTTGTATATTGTGACCGTCACACAGGATGGTAGATGGATACCGTGATAAAATAAGCAACGCCACAGGTTCTGCAAGTGCACAGCCGACCTTAGTCCTTAGATTATGAAGGCACAAATCTGCTAATGCTGGAGCGGGACTAGAAAGGCATAGATAGACATAGGAAATGGGTTTGGGCATCCCTTTTTCTCCCTACTCTTCGATAAGGGGGCTTAACTACCGCCACAAGAGCTGCCCAAATATTATTAATAAGTTAATAAAACAAAAATTATTTTTTCGTTATTCTTTTTGATTAAAATGAACCCTAAAATGCTGCATTGCCTGACCTTCGCACCTCTCTACAAATGATAAAATTTAAAATGTATGGATGTAGCAACGGTTGAAGATTACTTTAATAATAATAATAATGTTTAAAGGACACACTGCACTGTAAATGTTTCGAAAGTGCAATGTTTAATATGGTTCGCATTAAATTATTTAAAAAAAATAAAATATCAAACTCAAATAACTCTTATTACTATTACAGAAGAGTTTATAATAGTGCGTAATAATTAAGTGGACTTGGATTAACCTTTAACCGACAGTAAAGCTGTAGGTAGAGTTCAAATTAATTTACATACTTAGGATAAATTATACCTATTGACTAAGACAATGTTAACCCAGTGTTGGGTTTTTGATTTCATATGTATACTCGTATATGCCCGCGACTTAGTCCGCGTCCGATCGCTACCAAACTTCACAGGAACACCCGCTGGATTAATCTGAAGATTGACTGAAAGTTTAATCAAAATCGATTAAGCGGTTTTGGAGTCTGTAGGAGACATACATACACACATCGCCTTTTATATTATATATAGATAGATATAGCACATATGTATAAGTAAAAGTCTAATTGACCAAATTGTTTTTTATTGTCAAATATACATATAAACTCACAAAGTTTCTAGCACAGAGTTTTATTATTTATTTAGTTTTCGAGGATGAATACCAATGATCATCCTCGATCGACTAGGTTTAATTTTGTCATTGCCGTTAGTTGTTGCTCATTCAGAGAGAGATAAATGCGGGTAGAGGTACATGTGGTATCAAATGCATTTGACAATAGAACCATCTCAGCATTGCAACGTCCTCGTGTGTGACCACGCCGCGAAGCAATTAACAACAGAGTTCGGTAGTCAATGCCATGGCTATATCTAAGCTACGCAATGTCGAGGTGAAGAGAATTTTCAGGGGCAATCGTCAATGTTAATCATTTGTTAATACTTACGAAGTAAAATTAAATTATGTGCCTATTTTCTAGATTTTCTAGATAATAAATAAAAAATGTATCAAGGAAACATTGATTGATAACATTCAGATCTGGTGACCACACAATATATTTTTTTGGATATGACACATTTTATACGTTTAAATATTTGTTTCTACTTATACTCGTAACATATTTTTGACTCAAGGATAATATGCCCTTAACAGATATCTTGTATTGCCAAAACTTAAAAATAAATACAGGTTTTTTAGTATTTGGACTAAACTACTTTTCCTTATTAACAAAAAATATTTTTCCTTATTTTTCCATTTTCCAGTAAGAATATGATGCACGTACAATGTCTTCGAACACAGTTGGAGCATTCAAAAATAAAATAGACAAATCATTTAAACAGAGTAGAAATCACCAATGCAAACAACATTGACAATGTTTATTCTTAACTCTTTGGATTTTTTGTTACCGTTGTTGTGGCTAATGCTGTATACGCCTGTAATTGGTATGCGTAATAAGTAACCCGTGTAGATACTGTTGGCGTATCTTAAATAAATAAAATAAAATAAAAATAAAAAAATATCCAGAATAGGTTAATAGTAATACCTCTATTTTGAAACGATGACTAAGAAAAAGAGAATGTCAGTAATTTAAAGGAAGTGTTCTGATTCATACATTCATTCATAAGTTCGTAATGAACGCGGCGCATATTTTGATTCAAAATCTTATCTATACTTACCTATCAATAAATAAATTCCAAAACTAAATGCAGACTACTGAAAAATCACGTTCTAAAAAGTATGAAACAAGATAAATAATCTCATCTAGATGTGTTGTACATACCTAACTGTGCTTATATGTGAGTAATGTTTTGCTTTGCTTTATTATTGTTAAATAGGTGGCATATGATCACGGCTATATACATAACATTTTAAGATGCGAATATTTTCTTAGAGCATGTATTTTCAGTAATTGGGTTTTAGTAGTTGAAGTAACTTTCATTTAAATTATTTTAGGTTTATAATATCATGATGATAAAGTATTTATATCTCATTTGTCTTTCAAGAATGTTGTCGTTGCCAGTCAAGGAAAGTTTAATCCGACCGACTCCAAAATTAACTGATATATATATATATCATATCATCAATTTCATTGAATATATATATATATATAATTAATTTCATATATATCATTAATTCAATTTATATATCATTAATTTCATTGAATTTCCTTCTGGACTAAGAGCTAATGGACCACGACTAATCCGTTTGGCACAAAGCTAGGAAATTATTTATTGATGTTTTATTATCGGTCAATTAAGAAAATACCGGTCTGGCAGGCATCTCATGGAAAATTTTTGAAAAAGTAAAAAAAAAAAATTTGTAACCTACTCGCGTAAGGCATGTAGCTTTTTATATGTTGTAATAAGTTTGAGTGTAAAAAAAATGACAACCTATTCGGGCGGTTGCAAGTGCCTGCCATACGAGTATATAATGGTAGGAGAACTAGCAAATCATCCAAGTATAGCAAAGTTGTCATCGGGATAGTAATTCACAAGGCTGAAATTTTAAGGGAATATTCTATTAATAATTTAGAAAGTTTATGTAAAGAGCCAGATTATTCTGGCGGTTGCTAAATAAAATCTTTCACCTATTGAAAGCTACATTATCAGCGAGTAACATAGACTATCTCTATTACTTATATATATTTATAAATAAATTTCGTGTCACGTTATTTGTCACCAATGAACTTCTAAACTACTGAACCGATTTTAATAAAACTTGCACACTGTGTGCAGTTTGATCAAATTTAAGTGATAGGATATATTTTATAAAATTACGCGGTCGAAGTCGCGTGCAACAGTAGTAAGTATTTTATAAAGTACGTGGAAAAATACTTATTTTTAAAAAAATTATATATTGATTTATATTGTTCCAGAACATTTAGTGGTACAAGCACCAGCTCCAATGGTGCTGTGTCTCAAGGGGATGGTGCAGCACACGCAATGAACAGGGAGAACGTTTCAAACAAAATTTCGGCCGGCATGGACCGCTGGCATAACACTTTAGAAGAGATGATCAATCTTCGCTCCTCGCACAATCAAGTGTTCAAGGACAATTACTGGGTAAGCAACTACATCATATTATACGTTTACTGGCGACCCGATAGTAGAAACAACAGACAAACCTAATAACATGTCATATTAATCAAATAATGTAAAAAACTTTTTAAAATATTTTTCGCAACATTAATATTAGTTATTATTAATTTCGCAGTAATAAATTAGGCAGCCTGCCTGACGGCAGTAACCACCCCCTTACTTTACAGACCAAATAACACAAAACATTCAAAAGGACCTTTTTTTATCTTATGCCTCTACCATAAAAAAAGCTTTGGCATATGGCTTTTAGTGTAAATACCTATGGTAATACTTATAGACGCTTACCATCACGGTAACTATTAATTTGGAGTAAGATTTTTTTTCTTCACCAAGGCACACGTGCAAATGCGCAGTCTTACACAAGCGGCGACAAACAAAACTATCTAGTCATCACTTTGATTATTATAACGCTGAAGTTTAACGCATTAAAAGTACAATTATTATAAATCTGCATTATTTGTATTTCACGTGCATGCTAATTACACAGTGTTTCACACAGTCTTATTGGGATGAGTTGTGTACTATTTCGAGTAAGTGGCGGAAAAAATAGTAAAGTGAGTTTTTTATTATTTAATTTTATTTTATTTTATCATTTAATTATTGTGTACTCGTCATTTAATAAATATAGTTAATTATACTAACTTTTTATTAAGAAATTTAATTAATTTTATTTTTGCAATGGATTTCAATTTTACAAATATTCAAAAATGTTATAGTGAACATTAGGATTAGATTTAATTTTGAAAGATAACTTTGAAATTAATGGAAATTCAGTAAAATTATTATTTTACCCTTTTTTATATTGAATGTAGCTTTTTGGTAGTTGCAAAAGTGAAAGTGAAAAGACCGTTTCTTCTCTATAAGGTGCATTTTTCATCGAAATTATATTAACTATTTGGTTTTGTATTTTTTTTCGATTTAAAATATTAGTGCATTGCTATGAAATTATTTTCGTAATGCAACGACTTCATTTCGCGGCCGGAAGTGCGTGTTGATCATTATTACATTCACGCACACATTTCCATTGCTCACTATTGTCATACCTATATATTTGTACAACAGACACACTCCCATACAACTAATATACAATTTTAAACTTTAACGCACTCTATTTTCGGTTGCTTTTCTAATGCGGTGAAAGTGATTTTGAAGAAAGTTATTGTCTGTTCGAAGTTCGGAACAACGCATCGGTAGCATTGAATCTATTGGCGTAGATTTGTGGCGCGTGACCAGATGATAAAAGAGCGATTTGTTTGCGAGTGCCATGAATATAATAACGCTAAAGCACTACTGGCCACGACTATTCTATTATTAATTGAAACATTATTGGATTGGAAAAGTTTCATCGACCATTTTTTTGGAGTTTACTCCTTTTCATATATAAGTCCGGGGTATGAAAATTTATGGGAGTAAAATCAAATGTCACATGTTACGCGTTACAGGCTACAATATGCTTCAATATATATTATTATAATATAATACATATAATATATTGATTTTATTTGTGAATTGAGAAAATTAACAAACTAATAAAGCTAACAAAATGCATTAATTTACCCTCATTTACTAATCTATGTATTTTATAATCGTTCGCAAGGAGTAAACTTCAGTCGTGCGTCGGAGCTGACACATACACACTTTGTTTTAATGTTAACGTCGGCGACAGGCTTACGGTCCACTTGATGGCTACAGTCACCTATAACACAAGGAATCCTATAGGTGCTGCAAATGCGCTGCTGACTGCAGTAGGTTGAAGTATAAGGGATGGGGAAATGGGCTCTGGCATCCCTTACTCACTCACCATAATACAACAGCTCACGTGCTGTTATTTCACGGTGGTCTTTGTAAGTAGGTGGTTACTGCTGCCAGACGGGCTGCCCAAATGACTGTTAAACTGCGATACGCATTGTGCCTTACCACTACTATCCAAATCCAGACCAGAACCAACTTTCAAAAGTTGACCCTGCCGGGAATCGAACACGGCAACCTCTAGAACAGAGCGTTAAGGCAAGCACCCTCATCCAACGGGCTCGTCATTTTATTTTATTTTATTCCGCCTGAAAAAATAGAAAGCACTTTAAACGCGCAATTCTAAGAAATAAATTGGTTTAGCAATTGTGTTTTATGAGTATTAAATGCATTTGTTATAGGTTAGTTAATAGATAGGCAATTTCATGCTAAAGTACATTCCGCTACAGCTCATAGAAATGCATATATGTAGGTTCGTTCGAACGATCGCATAGAAGACTGCCTGTTAACTGTTTATAATATTCTGTTATTTCACTTACTTCCATCGCAGTCGTTGTTTATAGCGCATTATTTAACTGGTAACATTCAATTTATTGTAGCCGACTCTCCCCATTTTCTATAACAATAAATATTCATATGTGTATGGTATAACGGTGTATAATTCCATACATTTTAATCAATTTTATCAATCAAAAAGCAAAAGATAACAAGCCACACAAAACTAACATAACATTGTACTTATAACAATTTCCTCTGACTTAAAATTATGTTAAAAAAATCGTTGCAATTAGTATTCATATAGTAAACTAATTGTATAATACCTAACTAATCAGAAGGTAGCCTTCGTTTTTTTGTGAATATACTCGTACCAATGAACTTTCAACAATTTATCATTTCATTGGTAGTGTTCTACTCCTCAGGGGGAGAATACCTACACTAATTCGCAACAATAAATAAATAATCTTAGTTCGTATTAGTTGTATTTAATCTGTGAAAAAATTTAATATTTTGTAGAACGTTGTTAACGCGACTAAGATCACAACTATTGCTTGTGAAGCTTAGAGATAGCTACGTGACTCGCTTTGTGATTTAACTAGGCTCCCATATCAGCTGTAATGTGGCCAAAACTGCGATCATAACTAATCTATAATATTAGCTTGGCTTTTAGCAATAAGCGAGGATTAAATGTTTCCATCTCGGGTCTTTTCATTTCACTCGAATTTATGTAAATCGAAGCTGTGAATCGATATAAAGATATTTCATTCTGAATAGCTGGCTTTTATGGGTAAGATTTTACAACTGCTTATCTTAGGATTACAATGCACTCGTGGGAATTGACCATTGACACCAGTAAAACTTCCTATATAATATTCTTGTACTGTTGCTGTACAAGCGTTGTTGAAAACGAAACCATTAATGCAATGTGCAACGATGCACAAACTAAAACGGTAAATACTAATTGCCTGTAGATGAATCAACAAAAACATGTGAAATGCTTCAATAGTTGGCCATTAGTAGGAGATATATGAAGATTTATTTAAGATGGCGATAATTAACAGAGATAAAGTTATAGAAAAAGAAAACATATAATGTTTCTCTATTGATTTATGTTTACCTTTACGTGGTCACACGTGGAAACATGACTTTTGTATCGAAATTTACTCATTAACTATGACTGGTATTCTATTCAGGGCACAAGACAATTCTTGGAATATACTCAGTGACCGTGTTCACTATTAAAAGACGTGAGGTTTCTATATTCAATTAATTAAAAACAAATAATTGTTGGAACTAATTTACATTAATATTTGCAATAATACCTATAGGACAATTTACGATTTTAGCATCGTCACCTATAATACAATGCGCTATCGATCTTAGTAGGGATAAAGGTAAGGGATAAGGATAAGAATATAATTTAAACGGGCTCTGACATCCCTTACTCACTCACCGAAACACAACAGTACACATACCGTTAAATTAACAGCAGTATATCCGTACTTCCGTACTAATATTATAAATGCTATGTTTGAATGTTTGCATATTGTACTGAACCGATCACCATGAAATTTTGCATACACGTTGTCTGGGACACCAGAAAGGACATAGGGTACCTTTCATCGTTCAACGCGGACGAAGTCGCGGGCACCAGCTAGTACTATATATAATATTATAAAGAGGAAAGATTTGTTTGTTTGTTTGCATTGAATAGGCTCCGATACTACTGGACCGATTTGAAAAATTCTTTCACTGTCACGCGGCTTGTTACTCGCTGATAGTATAAGCTCATTATAAGCGAGTAACATAGGCTATATTTTATAAAGTTACGCGGACGAAGCCGTGTGCAACAGCTAGTCTTCTATAAGTGGATGTTTACTGCCGCCGGACGGGCTGACTAATTGATTACTGCGAAACCCAGCGTGCTTTAACAATCACTAAAATAAAAAAAAATTTTTTTTCAGGCTCATAATGGGTACGAAGAGCTAAGGCGGTATGTCAAACAGGGGAGCGATTTCAGTAAAGAATTGGCTGCTATTTTACAGGAGAGGTAAGATTTTATCGTGAAGAGAGATTAATAATTTGTGAATATTTCGAATCAATCGATTTTTGTATAATATAACAGAAATAAATATTCATTGCTGGCTGATGGACGCAACTTCGTCCGAGTGAATTTATAAAATATAGCCATTTTATATATACATGTATATATATATAGCCATTTTATATAGCATTTTTAAAATCGGTTCATTAGTTTATGAGAGAGGAATTAAATAAATCTATGCTGATAGATACATTGGTACCTACATTAAAAATATTACTTTTTTACGGCAAGCATCTACTCATAGTACTTTTTCAATATATTTAACTAGTGGCCCGCTCCCGGCTTCGCCCGGGTTCAAAATAAAAACTATCCTATCTTTTAAGTTGGACCAAATTACATATAGTTACAAAGTTTGAACAAAATCGTTTTAGTAGTTTAGGAGTTCATCGCGGAGGAACATGTGACACGTAATTTTTATACTTATATTAAAGATAATGACCGATCATTATCCATGATTCCTCTTTCAAATCGTTACTTGAAGATATGATGTAAACTAAAGTTACTGCCAGAAATTGCGTTTGTTACGTTTTTCAATATAAAATTTTGACGCACATTGAATTATCTATATACGCATTCGAAGGCGCTGTACTCAAACGATACCGATAACGTAATCTTATCATTCCAAAGTGTAGGCAACAGTCGCTTTCTACGCAGGCCATAAACAATACCTTATTGTTTTAAGCTAACCGAATTAATGCTCTTCCATTCAGCAAAACCATGTCTCGCCTTATCGTTCCGACACGAAGCTTAATTTACTATTATTGGTCTATATCTATTCTTACTCTATACTTACTAATATTATAAAGAGGAAAGATTTGAATTGTTTGTAGGAAATGACTAGTGAATAAAGTCAATAACTACTGGATCAATTTTAAAAATTCTTTCACCTATAGAAAGCTACATTATCAGCGAGTAACAAAGGCTATATTTCATAAAGTTGCGCGGATGAAGTCGCCTGCAACAGCTAGTATTATAGCATATTAAGTGTCGCTTAGCCATCAATTCACAATTTGAAATGTTCAATAAATTTAAGGGCGCGGCAATGGCCACAAAAACAGAAATAGGACGCGGCGTGATGCCGCCAAGTGGGCCAACGCGCCAGACCCGTTCAAATATAACTTCATGTTGTCTCATCTCAAGCTCATCCTTTTTTATATTGTAGTTTATTTCTGAAGCAGATTTTTGATGAAAACTATTTGATGAAAACTATAGGTAATACAATTCAATAATATAAGCTTACAAAATATCTTGATTCTTTTTATTTCTGGTTTCACATGGTAATCAATTAATCAATTAACTTAATCAATTAATCACAGATTGCCCGACGACATAAAGACATAAAAACAGATTGCCAAAGAGGGAAGAAAGTTTATATAAAAAAAAAAGGACTTTTTATTCATTTTTTTTTTCATAGAAATGTAATTGTTTCGTCCCGTAAATTTTCACTTCAGATTTTCAGAATGTCAACTTTCAGTTATGTCAAAAAGTCGGAGTTTCAAATAATATCTAGATAGTTTATTGGAATTAAGGTTATTATTGAGTCTTAGTTTTCATAATTTGATCCCATAGTCAAAACTACTTTCCAGTTTTTCAGGGACAATATACCCAAATATTAGGTTAGATACTTGTTCCATGTATAAATAAATAAATACATAATTAAAAATATTTTGCCGTTGGCTCTTTATCACTCCAGTTGGCTAATATCCACAAAAGAAGCAAAAAAAGACAGAGCAGCGTAACAATTATTGCATGTGTTGACTTCCGTAGTATTACCGCTACATATTACGCAGATCTATTGTGAAACAAGTCAGTTTGATGATTGTTTAATTTTTGTGTAGAGTGGAAGCGGAGATATACTATTCAAAATGGTTGGCGAAACTCGGCACGAAACTGGGCAAGGCGTGTAAGGAGAGCGTCGGCACTTGTGCTGAAGCATGGAAGCATGTCGCCATCGAAATGGAAAAAAAGGCGGATATACATAGGTAGGATAATATTTCTCACTTTCTACATTAGCGTTAATGTGTCCTTAATGTTAATCTTAATGTTAACGCCGTTTTTCGTTGTCAACTTTCAGAAACTACTCCAACGCTCTGTCCGAGGAACTAGTGAAGCCGATGAAGCATGTCATTGAAAATCAATTGAAACTCAGGAAGAAGGTATTCCTTGTAATTCTATATTTCTCAACATTAAACTTGGGTATTATAAAATATGTTTCAAATCTTTATAAAAATCTCTATTATCATCGAAAAAATTATTATTAGTTATACAAATACAATATTCATTCAGCTCAGAAGTTAATGGAACTTCTGAGCGCTCAAACGCAAAATGCCTAGGGATCTTATTAACATGATAATATCACAACATACTCGTATAAACTCTAATGTTCCACCAATATCTATAAATATTGAAATTATTTTACATTGTAGAATGTGATGTGCGTAATATGTTATGTTTTATGTAATATGTAATAGGCAGGTTAACATTTGATGGTAGTTGGCTCTACCACCGTCTGATAATGCAAGTGTAATGCCGAGCTTCTTAGGGTAAGGATAAGGGATTAGGAAGATAGGGAAATAGACTGCCATCCCTTGCTCACTCATCGAACAGCATACATAACTTTAAGGTGTTTGCAGTTTTAATACGACAATTGAAAGTGTGATTGACATGAAACCACGTTTAAACTATGCATACCTATGTTTCATGTTTAAACCATGCATTTATGAAAGACATTCCTATAAGATAAGAACCATTACATGATTGAAATTATTAAGTATATCTATCAAAAATGTATGCAATATTTAATACAAATCCATTCAACGGTTTACACGTGAATGGAGCAAAAACATACGAAAAACATCTGTATAAACTTTTGTTTTTATAATATTCATTACAGATCGAAGGTAACGTTGAAAAGACAACGAAGAGTTTGACAGATTGGCGCACAGGAGAAGCCAAGTCGAAGAGGCAATCTCATGCAGCCGCGAGAGAGAACGAGAAACTTCAAGATGTTTCATTGGATAATAGGTCTGCATTTTACTTCACTTGGCATAGTAACGAAATGTACTTTATGATAAATAAAATAAAAGCAAGAACTTTACTATGCCAATAGAAGTTTTCTTAAATAGAAGGATCCTTTTGCTTGCTACGCGATAAGCTTAGCGTTTTTTCTTGCCTGCGATATGTCTCGATGGGGGATTGGTACTGTCGGTAGTTATTAGCTCGTGTATTTTCAGCCGAATGTCCCGTAGCTCAAGCATGGGCCACATTCCACATTCTATATTAAGCGCGCGAGTTGAGAGGATCGCTAGTGCAGCAAATGAAAAGGACGCAGCCAAGCTACAAGTGAAGAAGAGAAAAACTGAAGACGCCGTGAAGAAGACTGAAATAGAGTATTACAATATTTGTGTTCAGGCCGAACGCGCCAGGTAATAATCAATATTCTTTCATTTACAATACATGTATATGTATGACTCAGAACAAATATTAAAATATGAAGTTATTGCTACAGGTGTATGCATTGATTGCAACGCTTGTTTTTATGATAGTTTTATAACAATGAACAACTAATATTTTTATCAGCTATAATTGTATTAATATTTTAGCTTAATTATATTGTGCTAAGTATTATATTATTATTATTAAATTGAATTATATTGTGTCCTACTGATGGGCATGGGCCATGAGCCCATACCTCTTAAATATTTACATACTGTAAATGGCAGCACGAAATTTGCAGTATTTTGTTAGTCTTTCATGACGCATAGGTGTCTTCTCGATATTTTTTCTTTGTGTAATATTAGGTAGTTTTTGTAATTCATCAATGAAATTGTAAATACTTTCAATCGCGATTTAAAGTGGCTCTACCGTGGTAGCAGTCAAATGTTAACTTATGTTAACTATGTTAACTTATGTTCCTTATGTTAACTTGCCTTGATAATATAAAGTACTAGCGGTGCCTGCGACTTCATCCGCGTTGAACGATGAAAGGTATATGTCCTTCTTGGTGTACCAGACAACGTGTATGCAAAATTTCATGGTGATCGGTTCAGTAGTTTTTGCGTGAAAGAGTTACAAACATCCAAACATATTTTCGCATTTATAATATTAGTACGGATATGCGACAATGTGGGGATACAAACATAAGCACAATACTATTGTTGTTATTTAATGGTATACTTTTGAATGAGAATGTTTTGGTTATAGCAGCTAAACGTCTCTCTCCGTTTATAACTTTGTATTGAAATACTAACTTATATGAAGTTTCAATATGAACAACGTACCTTTTCAGGTTAGAATGGGAGACAAGTGTGGTCAAAGGTGCTGGAATGCTGGAATCTCTTGAAGAAGAGAGATTAACGCAGCTGAAAAGTTCAGCCGATTGCTACCTCACATTGACGAGCGCTGTGCCTTCTCAGTTAACCGAGGTTAGTACCCATTAGATTGTATTTTATTTCAATATCATTTATACAGATTATTCAATTTTAGAGATTGTAAAAAATGACAAACAAAATTGGCTTAAAAAGTGTATTTATTATATTTTGATTTTATTACACACTTGCAGGCAACTAACGCACTAATACATCCAATCAAGACTGCCAACGCAACGGTGGACATGCGAGTAATACGCGGTGTGCGCTCTGCTCCGGCTGGTGCGAGTGAACAGCTTCTACCAGACTTCTATTGTGAACACACAACACTCGCAATGAACCGGGAGAGACGTAAACAGGTAAACCCCAATGCTAACTCATAATTGCACGACTTTATTAATTATCCTTAATTATTAATAATTATAAACAATTTCTTATTATTTTCCCTTATTACTTTTTTACGTGGATAGGTACGTCTTTAATTTTGCTTCCACAGTCGGAGGCAATTCACAAAAGTGATGATAACAAAATGGGAGGATACAATTTCATACATCTACGTCAGTTCATCTACGTCCAAAATTTAATTTCTTTTATAAAAAATAAAATGATTGGTAATAATAAATAATAAATGAATAAATATCATCACACATTCCACACAACACCATCTAGTTCCACGGTAAGAAACTAATGCTATGAAGTTCCACGGTAAGAAAGAAACTAAACTATGGATACCAGACAATTGATATACTACATAGATTACTTTTTTTTATAAATACATATATATTATAAATACAAAACATCCATGACTCAGGTACAGAGGTAAAATGCTAACACAAACATTTGCCCCTAGCGGGATTCGAACCCGCGACCGTTTGGTTAACAGCTGGTTACTAGATCAAACGTGTCCTGTCGTATAGGTACCTATTTCCTTCGAGTAAAATCTCCTGTAATTAGAATACTTTCCCTCCCGGGTGAATAAAAAAAAATTCCACTCATTTTTGACATTAATTTAAAAAAAAAACTGTTCACAGGCTTTACTTAAAATTTTACAACTAGTAAAACAGGACAGCGATCGGGAGCGAAAGTCAAAGCAAGGACTAGAAAGGTTATCAGCAGCTATAAAGCAGACACCCACATTTGGTAATGATGATTCCCAGCAGAACGTTGCCGACAAATTGTATCACGTAAGTGGCGCGTGTAATTAATTATAAACTCGTGTTGTTTATAATGATAAGGAAATTGTTATAAAACATACATACATAATATTTTCAGATGAGATCCATGCTGACCTATTTGGAGGCAGTGAGATATAAAATCACAGCAAGCCTTAACGAGTTAGATAGCAGACCGGCCTTACAACATCCACTTGCAACGCATATACAAGTCATCAGAGACAAACAAGGGCTCCAACAAAGTGTTCTTAAGGTGATATTGGGTGGAAGCCATAATTACCCACAAACTTCTTTGTGCCATTTTAGTAGCGGCAGGTAAAACTGCTATTCGCAGTGTTTTGGACAGCCCGCCTGGCGGTAGTAACCACCACCTTACAGAAAACCACAGTATAATAATCACATGTGTGCTGTTGTGTTTCTGTGAGTGAGTAGGGGGTACCAGAACCCATTTCCTATTCCTTCCTAAGCACTTATCCTTAGTCAGCAGCGCACTTGCAGCACTGTGCCTAGTGCCTACCATCAAGTGGACCGTCAGCCTGTCTAATGATCTATGCGCCTTAGCACGTTACTTCTATATTCGGCAATTTTAGTTCCCCGTGTGTGTATTCGATGAAGTTGTGTCTTCCGCAAACGAAAGTGATTCATCTGCGCAGGCCCCTGAGAAAGCAAAAGCTTATTTTTGTTTTTTTATTTAATATGTCATGTCATATGACGCTACGTAGCACAACTAAAGAAACTCACTTGGGTAACCGACTCAACTGTCAGCTTGTTTGCATTCCTAAAATATGTTTTGTTTTTGTTAATAAGGTTCCGCCATGGTTACAAGCTGACTATCAAACCGAAGTGAGCAAAAATCTTGAGCCAAATTACAAGGCTCTAAGCAGGAGCGTTAATGGAGGGGGTGAGGAAAAAGAGCGACGTGATTCCATAATGAGTCGAGCATCCAGCAAGCTGCGAATCGAACATCTAACGTTTAGACGCAATGTGGATAATAATAAGAGTGCACCAGCAACACCTGTGTGCACAGATTTGCCAACAATACAGCCACCACTAACTCCGGAAGCACCTCCTCCGTCAGACAGTCCCATTGGGGATTGGGGTGATCGCGCGGCAGATGACGGCCTTGCCAATCACGATAGTGACTTTGGTAAATAAAAGTGTCCTTTTCATACCTTATCTAATCTTATCTAAGACTAGCAAGTCCTGTCAATTACTGATTTACAGAACTTGCAGTGTTCTTCTCGATGTTTCCCTATTGCTACGTATTGCTGCTTTATATGTATATGTACCGTCTGTACTAATATAGGCCAGTTTTTGAATATAATTTTCATAAGTTGGCACATAGATTAACCAAGATATAGCCGAAGTCATGAGATTATGCTCAATAGATATTTTTAAAGCCGGTAAAGTGTTGATAAATATATTTTGATACGAAAGTGTTGTCTTAATTGTCATTATATCTATACATGGTTGCATTTACGTCATTCCCGTAACAAAACATTTCCAATATTTTCAGTATTGAGACAAGCTGATGATGTAAAATTATTAAAAAATGTTGTACTTATCTCATTTATTCTTTAAATTCCAGATGAATTTTCTTCAAAGAGCAACAGTTCCACTGATTTGACAAATATGGGAACCACTGAAAACAGCAATGCAACATCGCAGAAAAAATTTATATGCAAATGTCGTGCATTGTACACATATGAAGCGAGGTTGGATGATGAGCTCACATTGACGCCAGGTAATTCGATGCCGTCCTCATATTATAAATGCCAAATAATAAACGGCTTCTAAAATAGGTGATAGTAATTATTTGAGAAGCTCCTGTTATTTAATAAGCATTTGAATATTCAAAAATAACAATTATTGTGAATATCCAGATGCCTTTCGCAATATAAAGTACTTATACATCTTATATACTGCGTACTTTTTGTGCGTCTATTTACAGAGACCCGTTTATCCAATCAGAAAGCTTTCACTATATCTCACTTGCTACTGCGTTCTTACTTTCCTTATAAAAAGCATTGTGCTTTTTTTAATATGTCTTTGCTCAAGTTTTTAATATATCTGTGAGAGCTCAAAGGGACCCAAACGTAGATGGACGTTCAATTCACGTGTAAGACTTCTTGAAATATCAAAGTAAAGATACATTGAAGAGTAAGTATTCAAAGGACTTTGCATTCAATTGAGATGAATTTTAATTAATTTGATCTAAAGCAAACATGAAAGACATTAAAGTGATATGTGACAAATTATTATGAAGTTGGTTGCAAAATTAGTGGCGAAGAAATGCTCTTGGAAAAGAAAAAAATCTTTGACTAATCTGTTGGATCCAATGAATCCTTCCTTGGATGACATTCAATCTTGTTATATACTTAATATTCTATTGTTTCTGCAGTAAAATATTCTATTATTATTCAAGGAACTAATTTACTTAAATTCATTTAACGCATTCAGGAAAGCTCTTGTACAATTGGTAAGAAAAGTTTTTTTTTGTTTGTGAAATTGTGACCTTATTTATAACTATGTAAAAATGCAATGCGAACTTTTTGCAGCGATTTTGTAAAACCAGCTTGTTCTATAGGTTGTTGCTCGTCCATTATACACGTTATTGTATTTAATATCAATTTAGGAAATATTTAAAATGAGATTTATAGGCCTATAGATAGATTTTAACGATGTCCCTATCTCTAATTTTATGCATCACACTTCTGCACATATACTTGATGGTATAGATTCCGTACTAAAAATGGTAGGTATTGTATATTTCTTGTAAGTATTCTTAGGTATTCTCTATCTCTCTCTCTCTCTTTCTCCGTGTGCCCCTTCAGTCCTGAAGGTTAGCCGTCAACTTCCGGTCCCTGTCAAGAGCCAACTGGAATAGCTGCTAGACCGAGGCAATCCCAGTCCACTGTAGGATATTCCTAATCCACGACTTTCTCCTTCGCCCAGCGCGTCTCTTCCCTTCCGTATTCTGGTGCCGTTATTGAGGCTTTAAACATCTCATTTGTTATCTGATCTGATCCTAATGTTATAATGGCTTCTAAATGACAGCTGGTAAACCAATTAAAATCTACACTTAACCGAGTTAATGTTTATTCAAATATTTGTTTAAAATAAACAATTTAAAGAAGAAATAAAAAAAAAACACTAGCAAACGTTTAAAAAAATAATATAGTTTAAGTAAATTTAACTAATTTTGGTAAGTGTTTTTTATGTATTGAGTGAAGAGTATTTTTTATGAGAAAGGTATTCTTTTTTTAGTATAGGTCGTCAGACAGACTAACGGTCCACTTCATAAGGCCGTAGGTGTTACAATTACACTGCGAACCTTAGTAGAATTCTCCGTATTCACTCACCGAAACACAAGCATACATGCTGTTATGTGACCGTGGTGTTTTGTAAGAAGGGAAGGGAGGTTACTGCCGCTAGACGGGCTGCGCAATGAATGAAGGAGTTTTTGTCCACATTTCAATAATGTCCATTTACTGCATCAATTTAGAGCAAGCGAATTGCATATTTAATTAAATTTAAGATTAAATGTAAATTTTCTATTAACAGGCGACGTTATAGATGTTCAATACAAGCAAGATGATGGTTGGTGGACCGGTGAGCTGAACGGTAGCCTCGGCACTTTTCCAGCATCATACGTAGAGGAGTTTACTTCATAACGTGTAACAATTTACTGTTTAACTCAATTTATAAAGAAATTATGATTCTAAAACGCATACTAAAGCTTCATAGACTGACACCACAAGTAGTTTCTTTGATGAGTTGACTGTAGCTGTATTTGCAGAGGACTGACTATTGTAACTGTGCACACACCTGAAAAATATACTTATACTTAACCATATAGCCATGTTTAAATTAGGTGGAAGTTCTTCCGAAGATTATCTCTTGAATTTTCAAACTTCTATACTTTATATATAACATAAAAACTAATTGTATACAGTCATGTACATTGTACATGTACTTGTATATGTATCCGGCGATAGGATCGTAGTAAAATTTTATCAAAAAATTAATACCCAACGCCTAAAATTTGTAGAAAATGTAAAATCAATTGTAAGTATTTTATAACTAATCATTGGTAACCGTTGATGTTAAATTCAAATAAAGTACTTTAGCGTACAATTTTTAAGTATCAAACAAAACATGGTTTAGTAAAGGAGAAAAGCCATATAATTAGATTGTTATTTAAATCATAATAAAAAAAGCAACATGGTACTATATATTCAAAAAAAGTTTTACTTAACCTCATTGAGGCCAACTACAATTTATATAAAATTTAACTTCAACTTGATACTGAGAAAGGGATCTAAGCAATTGTTAATTAACATTATGTAATAGTAGTATAACTGAAAAGGAATATTTAATTGTACTGCCTTATCTATAGTTCAACGTAACTCGGACTTAACAAGAACAGTCGTCATGCTCTATGACAAATATAAACTGACCTCTGAACTAGTAAAATATTCCTTTTCCAAGATCGTTAATTCATAATTAAAGCCACTTGGATAATGAAATATATTTCACTATCGTGTCACATTTCTAGCGCAAGTCTGCGTGTCTAAATACTTACACAGTAGTTATTTCATCAGTACTTAAACACTTTGGCAAATTTGACACTGTAAAAGATTCAACCGAATGTCAGTAGATTCATTATTGAGTGTCAGATATAATGAACATATGCATGCAACCTTGATATTTATCAAGTATGCCATCATTTCTGATCTTACTGACAAAAGGTATGCAATCCAGTCTTAAATTGTGAATAACCTTATGTAAGTGCAGGTAAGACTTGTCATAATAAATTCGAGTCATTAAGTACGAATTATTCATAGTGGCATATCTGTATAAGAAATAGAATAATATCTAATGATTTTTAATTTTTACCTACATTAAGTGTAAAGTCAGTTGAAACAGTAAGCCTACGTTCACCCAGGTTCTCTTGTAATAACTCAAACTTATTAAATAGACATTTGGTATTCGGAATAATAATTTAAATATAGAAAAAAATCCGTATTTACACCAACTTATCTATGTATTATTAAATAGACAGTTGGTATTAGGAATAATAATTTAAATATAGTAAAATTCCACATTTACACCCACATATCTAGGTATGTCTTTCGAATGTTGTGTCATCTTATTATAATATTAAGGAACCAGTCATCCGCTAGTAAGCCCTGGAGAAACTAGGTTTACCTATAATGTGTTCTACTGGCATTACTGAACACATGCAATTAGGTACCTATAAATAAAAAAAAATAAAGTTAATGTTATTTATTTTTATGCATGTGTGAATTCATTTACTGTTAATATTAAATTAAACCAAAGTGCTGTTTAAAACTATTAGTTAATAAACTTAAAATTATTATTGGATTTGTATTATTTGGGGAAGATTTTTGAACACTGGTTAGATATATTTAAAAAGGTACAGTATAAAATTATCAAAGCCACTATAATGCTATCTATAGCCTGGGCCGATACTATAAAGGAATCCAGCTCCATGCAGGGCAGCCACTTTAAAGTTAGTAGAACTATTGATAACTTCACAAAATGGGGCATTGAAGACGTTTTATTGGCTTTATTGGATCCCGGTGAACTCGTTAGTTCACCAGGATCCCCTCAGGGGATCGACATATATGCCGCGGTTCACTAGGATCCCCTGATATGAGAATAAAGGTATGATCACACATTAATCATACTTAATATATGTATAATCATTTTCCATGTTATGTTACTTATTAGTGATAACTGGGATATTGAAAATTGATATCTCTAGCGTATAGGAAATGCAACCTCTGTGATATTGAATGTTTCTTCTTGTTCATGCAAATTTGCACGAGCGGCTTTTACAATAGTAACTTTTGTTTCAACATGAAATAAACCTTAAAAGAGATAATTAAAGATTATATTGGTGTAGTAGTGAATGTCGCATCACTACCAAAGGCGCATGCCGGCACTTGTTTTGATTCGTTTGAACGCCGACAATTATTGCGAATTCGACTGTTTATTATAAAAAATAAAGTTCAAATTGTCATGGATGAACGCGGCATTTCTCAAAGGCAAGTGTATTTACGCGTGCCGCACTTTGAGTTCTACCGTTCCGCTACACCGTAATTTTGCGAAGTAAGCCTTGATGCAATGGATTAAGTATTATATTTGAGTAAACATGTAAATATGAAGCAAATCGTGACGCGACACTCTAAGGTGCATGCCGGTACCTGTTGATTCATTTGAAAGCACGCAGACAATTATTTTACATCTTTACTCTTACATCTTATAACTTCATGAGGTAACAGTTTTTTAAGTGTTTAATGGTGTAATTTGTACCTGATTTACCAAAAATACTCTACTTTTTTTTTGATGTTATTTTATTATGGTATTTGTAGGTATACAACAGGTTTACTGGATCTGAAGACGACAGTAATTACATATACAACTGTAGCTTTGTGCATAATTATGTACGTTTTTACATATTTTCAAGTTCACAGATTATATGTGAAAAGTTTATAACTCATATACTGATTATATGTAAATGTAAATTTTAGAAAAGGGGTCTCTTGCCCTAATTAGTTACAACATTTATAAGTCTTAATTAAGTTAAGTAACATAATACAAGTGAGGACAGTGTAACAAGGGGCACAGTGTAACATCAAGATTATCTCTGTTCTTTTCTATTTTATCTATGGTGTCTCTTTAAGAGCGCATACAAAGGTACACTAGCGCCACACATTAAAAAAAATATTATCTCGTGACTGAGAAGAAATTATTAATAACGGCTCAATCAGGACCGAAGGACACGAAGCAACAAAATACGATCTAGAGGAATGTGGCCGCTTTTCTTTAGATCGAATTTTGAATACAATACCTTTACGCGCTGTTAAGTGTTTTGTCAATCTCATGTGCTGCCATCTTAAACAGCTGTCATCAGACGTCCAACCGATGGGTGAACGGAAGAATGGTCGAATTTATGTTTTTATTTATTTATTTATTTAAAAAAGGCTTACCAACTAAAGACATACTTAAACACAGTATACAACACTCACAGAGAGGAACATCACAAGTATGCATTTAAATTATAGGAAAGCACAACATTAATTTTGATTAATTAAATTATAAATGAATTAACAAATGTCAGAGATCAAATATACAAATACCTAAATCAACTTACATATTATTATAATTAATTAGTAACATAAAATCAATCAAAAAAATTGTGAAAAAAAATAAATTATTAAAAAAATTGTGAAAAATTTGTGCAATGAAGTTAATATTATTGTGAAGCTAATAATTTCTGGTGATTAAATATACGTAATATATATTTCTTTTAATCTTCAATTAGTTGGCAATTGATTTGCTAGTTTTCAAAGCAGGAAACAAAAGTTATAGTGCTGTTCCCCCGGTAACATTTTTTTATTTACGCCCCAAACAAAAATATAGTCAAAACACTGGACTGCAAAGAGGGAACCGGCTCCAAAGAGAGCAAAAACTGTTTTTCCGGCTGGGAAAGTGATGGCGACTATTTTTAGGGATAGTCATGGAGTTATCTTAATCGATTATCTTCAAAAAGGAAAAACCATTACAGGAGCATACTACCCACCATTACTTGACAAGCGGAAGGCAGAAATTGCGGAAAAACGACCACATTTGCAGAAAAAGAAAATCCTGTTTCACCAAGACAACGCTCAGACCTCAGCGGTTGCCATGTCAAAAATCCACGAATTACGGTTTGAACTGCTTAACCATTCGCCTTACTCACCAGATCTAGCCCCAAGTGACTTCTTTTTGTTCCCTCATCTAAAAATTACGCTCGGAAGACAAAGATTTTCATCAAATGAGGAGGCAATTACCTTTATTTTGCAGAGATAAACGCCGAGTACTATTTGGACGGGTTAAAGAGATGGGAGCATTGCCGGGAGAAGCGTGTGGAGTTACAAGGAAACTATGTAGAAAAATAAAAATAATTTTTAAGAATTATTGTCTAGTATTTTTGTTAGTCGGAAACTTTTCAGACCACCCACGTAATAATACAGGGCGTCCCAAGACTATGTGACATGAAGGGAAAGTACCTTAAATATCGTAGATAGGATATTTTGCTGAAAGAAGACTATGCTATTTTTAAAAGTTAATAATAATGCATTCAAAGATTTTCTAAAAATTACTTGCTTCGTCTGGGAATCGAACCGACTTAAATGTGAAAAAAAAATCACCCGTATTTTTAAGATGCCAATCGAAAGAACGGACAAAAAATAATTATTATTCTTAAGTAACATATTTAGTATCTTAAAAGAAAGGAATAACGTAAAATGTTTGATTCAAATTTCAAGAATATTATTTATTGCCGACGAAGATTAGATACCTATAATTTATTTTTTCTAAACATCAAAATGACTTTTGTTACACTGTCCGCCACTTGACCTTACTTGCCTGTTATCTAAAATTAATTACTAAAAGTACCCAATTCAATACATACATATATTATTTTCATACAAGTGCTTGGTTGGAATTGTGAAGTCTGCCAATCGTGATATACCTTGTAAAAACGAGCTTCTGATGAGAAACTACGGAATCCCGGATCTACAGGGTATATCACAAATGTGAATCTTCTAAACTCTTCAAATTCAGGAATCTTGCAAATTACAATTTTCAGTAGATTCAATCTCTCGAAGTTTGGTTTTTGTTTTCAACATTTTCAGGTTTTCACAAATTTATTTTCGTCCAGGGCCTGTAACTTGAAAACAGTACTTTATTAAAAAGAACCATTCAAATATCGACATTTTGATTATGCTTTAGTTGAACAGGTTATGCTTTAGTTTTTTTTTTTTTTATATTAAATATTAGCTTTTTATTGAATAAAATAAGTCTGATCCAGTTTTTTGTGTGTTACAATTACAACACTCTTTCTATATCATTAAAACAACAATAAGAAATAATGTATGTGGTACCTAACTATTAAAAACAAGTAAAAATCAATTTAGAACCTGTATAGAGATTTTAGAAACGGTCGGTTATATGTGTTGCTGTTTTGATTATTATACAAAAATTGTTAAAGCTATTTAAGCCAACATCTTTACAAGATAAAAGTATATTTTTAAATCAAATAGCTTGTAAAATAATAGGTTTTTCCTAATTTACCTAAGTCATTATCTTTATTAGTTTAATTATTGATATCAATTCTTAGTGAGACTCCACCATATTTTCACTACATTACTATAATACTCTTTTCTTGTTGTTATTTTATTATGGTATTTGTATACGACAGGTTTACTAGATCTGAAGGCCTCAGTATTTACATATACAACTGTTATAAGTATTAATTAAGTTAAGTAATATCCAATAAAATTAATAAATAAAAGTAGCCAATTCAATACATACATATATTATTTTCATACAAGTGCTTGGTTGGAATTGTGCAGTCTGCCAATCGTGATATACCTTGTAAAAACGAGCTTCTGATGAGAAACTACGGAATCCCGGATCTACAGGGTAGATCACAAATGTGAATCTTCTAAACTCTTCAAATTCAGGAATCTTGCAAATTACAATTTTCAGTAGATTCAATCTCTTGAAGTTTGGTTTTTGTTTTCAACATTTTCAGGTTTTCACAAATTTATTTTCGTCCAGGGCCTGTAACTTGAAAACAGTACTTTATTAAAAAGAACCATTCAAATATCGACATTTTGATTATGCTTTAGTTGAACAGGTTATGCTTTAGTTTTTTTTTGTTTTATATTAAATATTAGCTTTTTATTGAATAAAATAAGTCTGATCCAGTTTTTTGTGTGTTACAATTACAACACTCTTTCTATATCATTAAAACAACAATAAGAAATAATGTATGTGGTACCTAACTATTAAAAACAAGTAAAAATCAATTTAGAACCTGTATAGAGATTTTAGAAACGGTCGGTTATATGTGTTGCTGTTTTGATTATTATACAAAAATTGTTAAAGCTATTTAAGCCAACATCTTTACAAGATAAAAGTATATTTTTAAATCAAATAGCTTGTAAAATAATAGGTTTTTCCTAATTTACCTAAGTCATTATCTTTATTAGTTTAATTATTGATATCAATTCTTAGTGAGACTCCACCATATTTTCACTACATTACTATAATACTCTTTTCTTGTTGTTATTTTATTATGGTATTTGTATACGACAGGTTTACTAGATCTGAAGGCCTCAGTATTTACATATACAACTGTTATAAGTATTAATTAAGTTAAGTAATATCCAATAAAATTAATAAATAAAAGTAGCCAATTCAATACATACATATATTATTTTCATACAAGTGCTTGGTTGGAATTGTGCAGTCTGCCAATCGTGATATACCTTGTAAAAACGAGCTTCTGATGAGAAACTACGGAATCCCGGATCTACAGGGTAGATCACAAATGTGAATCTTCTAAACTCTTCAAATTCAGGAATCTTGCAAATTACAATTTTCAGTAGATTCAATCTCTTGAAGTTTGGTTTTTGTTTTCAACATTTTCAGGTTTTCATAAATTTATTTTCGTCCAGGGCCTGTAACTTGAAAACAGTACTTTATTAAAAAGAACCATTCAAATATCGACATTTTGATTATGCTTTAGTTGAACAGGTTATGCTTTAGTTTTTTTTTGTTTTATATTAAATATTAGCTTTTTATTGAATAAAATAAGTCTGATCCAGTTTTTTGTGTGTTACAATTACAACACTCTTTCTATATCATTAAAACAACAATAAGAAATAATGTATGTGGTACCTAACTATTAAAAACAAGTAAAAATCAATTTAGAACCTGTATAGAGATTTTAGAAACGGTCGGTTATATGTATTGCTGTTTTGTTTATTACACAAAAATTGTTAAAGCTATTTAAGCCAACATCTTTACAAGATAAAAGTATATTTTTAAATCAAATAGCTTGTAAAATAATAGGTTTTTCCTAATTTACCTAAGTCATTATCTTTATTAGTTTAATTATTGATATCAATTCTTAGTGAGACTCCACCATATTTTCACTACATTACTATAATACTCTTTTCTTGTTGTTATTTTATTATGGTATTTGTATACGACAGGTTTACTAGATCTGAAGGCCTCAGTATTTACATATACAACTGTTATAAGTATTAATTAAGTTAAGTAATATCCAATAAAATTAATAAATAAAAGTAGCCAATTCAATACATACATATATTATTTTCATACAAGTGCTTGGTTCGAATTGTGCAGTCTGCCAATCGTGATATACCTTGTAAAAACGAGCTTCTGATGAGAAACTACGGAATCCCGGATCTACAGGGTAGATCACAAATGTGAATCTTCTAAACTCTTCAAATTCAGGAATCTTGCAAATTACAATTTTCAGTAGATTCAATCTCTTGAAGTTTGGTTTTTGTTTTCAACATTTTCAGGTTTTCACAAATTTATTTTCGTCCAGGGCCTGTAACTTGAAAACAGTACTTTATTAAAAAGAACCATTCAAATATCGACATTTTGATTATGCTTTAGTTGAACAGGTTATGCTTTAGTTTTTTTTTGTTTTATATTAAATATTAGCTTTTTATTGAATAAAATAAGTCTGATCCAGTTTTTTGTGTGTTACAATTACAACACTCTTTCTATATCATTAAAACAACAATAAGAAATAATGTATGTGGTACCTAACTATTAAAAACAAGTAAAAATCAATTTAGAACCTGTATAGAGATTTTAGAAACGGTCGGTTATATGTGTTGCTGTTTTGATTATTATACAAAAATTGTTAAAGCTATTTAAGCCAACATCTTTACAAGATAAAAGTATATTTTTAAATCAAATAGCTTGTAAAATAATAGGTTTTTCCTAATTTACCTAAGTCATTATCTTTATTAGTTTAATTATTGATATCAATTCTTAGTGAGACTCCACCATATTTTCACTACATTACTATAATACTCTTTTCTTGTTGTTATTTTATTATGGTATTTGTATACGACAGGTTTACTAGATCTGAAGGCCTCAGTATTTACATATACAACTGTTATAAGTATTAATTAAGTTAAGTAATATCCAATAAAATTAATAAATAAAAGTAGCCAATTCAATACATACATATATTATTTTCATACAAGTGCTTGGTTGGAATTGTGCAGTCTGCCAATCGTGATATACCTTGTAAAAACGAGCTTCTGATGAGAAACTACGGAATCCCGGATCTACAGGGTATATCACAAATGTGAATCTTCTAAACTCTTCAAATTCAGGAATCTTGCAAATTACAATTTTCAGTAGATTCAATCTCTTGAAGTTTGGTTTTTGTTTACAACATTTTCAGGTTTTCACAAATTTATTTTCGTCCAGGGCCTGTAACTTGAAAACAGTACTTTATTAAAAAGAACCATTCAAATATCGACATTTTGATTATGCTTTAGTTGAACAGGTTATGCTTTAGTTTTTTTTTGTTTTATATTAAATATTAGCTTTTTATTGAATAAAATAAGTCTGATCCAGTTTTTTGTGTGTTACAATTACAACACTCTTTCTATATCATTAAAACAACAATAAGAAATAATGTATGTGGTACCTAACTATTAAAAACAAGTAAAAATCAATTTAGAACCTGTATAGAGATTTTAGAAACGGTCGGTTATATGTGTTGCTGTTTTGATTATTATACAAAAATTGTTAAAGCTATTTAAGCCAACATCTTTACAAGATAAAAGTATATTTTTAAATCAAATAGCTTGTAAAATAATAGGTTTTTCCTAATTTACCTAAGTCATTATCTTTATTAGTTTAATTATTGATATCAATTCTTAGTGAGACTCCACCATATTTTCACTACATTACTATAATACTCTTTTCTTGTTGTTATTTTATTATGGTATTTGTATACGACAGGTTTACTAGATCTGAAGGCCTCAGTATTTACATATACAACTGTTATAAGTATTAATTAAGTTAAGTAATATCCAATAAAATTAATAAATAAAAGTAGCCAATTCAATACATACATATATTATTTTCATACAAGTGCTTGGTTGGAATTGTGCAGTCTGCCAATCGTGATATACCTTGTAAAAACGAGCTTCTGATGAGAAACTACGGAAGCCCGGATCTACAGGGTATATCACAAATGTCTCTTCTCTCTTCAAATTCCGGTACATATCTTCCAAATTACAATTTTCAGTATGTAGATTCAATCTCTTGAAGTTTGGTTTTTGTTTTCAACATTATCAGGTTTTCATAAATTTATTTTCTTCCAGAGCCTGTAACTTGAAAACAGTACTTGTTAAAAAACCATTCAAAATCAACATTTTCAAAATATTAAATAAAAACAGGTATCTTTAATAATGATCTTTGTTATTTTTATTAGATTTCTTTTAGAATATTGTTATTTACCATCTAGGTACATTTATTATGTAATGCAAGAATATAATTATATGTAAGTATGTATATTTTTAAGTGTAAATATTTTGTTACAATTTCAAGTCTTTAACTGTAAATTTGTTTTATAATCATATAGGTAACTCAAGTTCCACAAATCATTAAACATTGTTCTGTAACTATTAAAGAACTAATAAATAATAATCCAAATAATATTAAAGAAATGAATAAAGAAAGTTAATATATTTTAACTTGAAAGGAAATTAAATTTAAAGGGTATCAAGTCCAGTTATTGTAGAAATTGTGTGAATGGAACCGTTGGAGTTTTTTCCCTGTCTGCACTCATCCTAAACAAGCCTTGTTTCTGATTCTGATGACCCGAGGTGCATTGTTGGAGGGACTTTTCATTTCAATAATTTATAGTTCGAAGTTGTCTATAGACAGCTTCGAGTCGAATTTCTGCCTAAAAGCCAGAGCAAATCTTTGTAAGGCCGCGATCCCACTGCCCATTAATAAATCAAAAGCCAAAATCATCTTTCATTTTTGAACGCAATAAATACTGGTAGGTACCTATAGTTAGTTCGCGATTCAAATTACGAACATGTTAGTAGATAATCTAATCTAACAATACCTCTGCCGTGTCACACAAATCGTATCTTGAGATACATGAGTTAAGCGTAACAAAGCTTAATCGAATTATTAGAGTACTTTTTATATAGTGTACTATCATTTATATTTTTATTTATGTTTTTTTATATTAATTATTAATATGGCACTTGCACGTAAGTCGCATTTTTGAGAGATTTCAACTTTCAGTTTCTACTTGAAACCAGAGCCACGAAGTAAATTCGGTAAAAAAACTAGGTCTAAAAAAATATATATATATATAAAACACTCCCAGCGTATTTTTTTCAAAATTTAACAGTTTATTAGTGGATCAGCTAATAAACTTAACAGTCACGGTTTAACAGTCGCGGTTGTGACAGTGCTTGCGGTCAGTAGTGACAGGTTCAAAAATATTTTTATTGCAAGTAATATCGCACATAAAGTAACCAAATCTTATTTTGGAATAAAAAAATAAATAATAAAAGAAATTAAGTCTTCTAACACTTTAATCACTTCTAATATGACACTATAGCATCTATAGTTATTATAAAAGTTTTCATATTACAATTGGTCAAAAAAAATTATCATTTCTATTATTCATTAAGTTAACTGCGTCTAAATACAAAACAAAAGATATTAAATGTTATATAAAAATCTGAAAATGTCTTCTTCAAGAAAATATAAACATTTGTATAGAAATCAACATACAATATAAAAAATATAAGAAATATAAGGTCTATTTTTATTTCTACAAACTGGAAAGTACGATACTGAAATCTAGATCACCACTTGTGCACTTTAAATGGGACCAAAGCTCACATTTTCCCAGCTCTTCGTAAAGAAATCTCTTGTTTTACTTCTTTGTAGGTGTCTTCGGTCTTCCTGATGGCATCTAAAAGTAAAAAAAAAACTAATTTAAAATTTGTCCCAACCTACCCAACGCACTCTTTTGCAAGAAAACAATCACCATGACAATACAAAATAATCTACGTACAAAGTAATCACTGCTATTTAACTGTTAATGTTTAACTTATACCGAGGAATAATACTCATTATTCTATCTGTACACACGCAAGAACAATTATTAAAAGAAATCGAATAAAAATACTTACTTTTGACTGTTAAAAGTAATGAAGGCCTCTGCTAACGTTAATGTCGCACGATGGCTGACGCAATGATGTGACGCACGTTTTTTCCTTTGCACTACGGTATTCCTTATAGTTTCGCTAATACGACAACTTTCACAATCGTAACGTGGCACAACCGTACCCAGTCTCCCCTAGTGAGAAAAACCATAATTTGAAAGTAATATTGTGATAAAATATTTAGTTAATATACTTAATAGGTTTAAGTATATCAACTAAGTATCTATATCACAATATTGCTACTTCCGCTCGCTACTGGTTCATGCTCTAAAAGATAAATAAATATAGGTAGGTGTCAATTAGAATAAAACGATATTTGGTTCATAAATGTTTATAATAGAGTCAAAATCAATTCAAACAATTACAACTATACTACCTCTCTGTACATACAAAAAAAATGTCTTTACTTAGGTACCTACTTTCATCTTGAAAGCAGATGATGGCAACACACACTAACAAACATCATCTAAGTAATAACTTGCACAAAGACTTATTACATCACTAAAGGAACAATTATCACCATTGTGACAATAAATCAAAGTCTGTAAGGCGTTGCATAGTAAATCCACGTTTTTTTTGTTTCTTTTTCTCTTTAACGGCTTCACTGTCTTTAGCTTGTTCTGCTTTTAGTCCTTTCCCCTTTTTAACGGGTATTGTTTCTGCTTCCTTCATTTTTTGTACTTCACATTCTAAATCGAACGGACATTTGTCTGCCGGATATATTGGCATCATAATAACCGGCACGTAGGACGTAAGGCCACCCCCTTTCTGTAACATGATAACATTCATTAGGTATTTATTATATTATGAGTCTAAAATAAACTTCTTAATTATTTTAATAGGTAAGTACCTGCTTATTTTCGGCTGCGCACTGGCAACAGTAACTATGAGCTGCATTTATAGCTTTAGAGCTAACCAAATGTTCAACCACTGCCTTAAGTTTAACTTCATCTAAAGAATCTGGTTTCCTATTTTGCCATTTGCCTTCCGGGTTCATTTGTATTAACGCTGGCGCAGACATGCCGAAGGTATCAAAACCAGGCCTGTCTATAGGACTATAAAAGTAAAATATTTATGTCAAGAGAATGTCATTATTTGTAAATTGAATGGGTACAGATTTTTTAACTATAAGACTTACACGGCGTTTTTAAGCTTTTCCAATACTTTTTCTGTCATTTTAATTATTTAATCTTCGCCTGAAATAAACAACGAATTTTGTAATTCACAAAAATTTTGTAAGTATTCTTTTTTATGATGTCTTAAATTTACATGACTAATTTCAATTTGACAAGCTTTGACAAGTTTTCTTTTTAAATCAAATTAGGAAAAAATGATAGGTAGATTATGTTTGACAGCACAGCAATTCATTTCAGCGACCAAGGCCACCAACGAGATAACGCAAAAGAATGTAAACAAAACCAAGGGTTGTTATAAGTGGACCACAGGCAATTAAAAAGTGCCACACCTAAGTGAACAGGTGAACCACAGGCAATTTTTATTGCCCGTGGTCCACCCAGATGTACAAAGTAGGTAGACCACGGGCAATACCTGGTTATGATGGCTTCTTAATGCATGAGACAGATAGCGCCAGCCGCTTCGTGTGAGGAAAAAGGATTTATATTGTTTGCATTGTCTCGGCAATATTACTATAGAGATACACCATGAAAGCAATTAACTGTTATTGGTTACCTGCTTCAATGTGCTGTTTTACTTATAGACCTAATATTTTACAAATAGCTATTCTACAAAATTTTGTTTACAATTTGGATTTCCGACTTGCTTGCACACAACCCCACCACACACACGTCACCAGTCACGAGAAAATACGATTATCCTTATAAACATCTCCACTTATCCCCATTTGTGGTAACTGCCTATGCGATTTCCAATAAGTAATGAGTCTGTCCAATTTGACCAAGCAGTTTTCGTAATTAACTTTGGGATGTGAGGAGTATAATATGCTGCCGAGACCTCGGCAGCATATTATTAGTTTAGTGGCAGCCGATGGAAACCCCATTAATAATAATATAGAAGGTTATTTTTTCTACTATAAATAAACTTCACATAACACGCGTCGTGTCATCATACGAATAAATAGTACATATTTATTCGTTAGCAATTAAACAACACTAAATAAGAGTAATTTTTTTTTCTAAATTATGTATATACGTTCACGTTTTCTGGTTTCTTCGATATTCTTAGTTTTCCTTTAAGACTGAAATCTGTCAATCTTATTACAAAGAAATTAAATTCTTCAGCCGCACGCAATTGTACTATCTCGTAAGACAAGAGAGGACAAAGGGTTAAATAAAAATCAAGAAAAACAAGAGTTTCAAATACTTATTATAGTTTATACTTTACAAGTTTACATTAAAACAATATGACAATTGTCATACTTCGTTGATGCGGCGACGTAAGTGACGTGCTTTGAATCATTTACCGCACAGTGTAGCGCAGCGCACGCAGTATGGGAGTGGAAACAAAATGGCGCCGCCGCCGCGTCGTTGGCGTTCGATTTTCTTTATGATCTGTCTGATTGATGTTATCAAATAATAAATTCTTTTACCGAAGTAATAAATGACAAGCAAGCCAATAAACGTCTAGAATAACAGATCCGCTTAGCTGACAATATAAGAACATGAGAATCTCTAAGTATGTTCGTAGCAAAATTCGCAAATCATTGCTTATTCGGTAGGCAAGCCATCTTTGTTCATTGTATGTGTCGACGTAGCGGTACTTGAATAGATATATTCCACGTAGCGGCCTTAAAGGAGGGCGTCAGTTTTCGAACGACATAGAAGGTCAAACTATGTTAGTTGCGCTCAAAATTCAAAAAAATTACCTAAGTACAAGTTCCGTCTAACTAAGCCATCGTTTCTCCACCTACCCCTAAATAGGTTATGATGATTTTAAAGGGAACAATTATGGATATTAAAAAAAAAATATTTTAAACATATTACTGATTTTTTTTATAATTTAGAGTAGGTATATCGCAGAGCTAAAAAGATTGATCAGCTAAGAACTAATAGTTTATTCTAAGCTAGGAAATAAATAAGTTACACTTACTTCGATATCTTCAAAATGGGTTACCCATTTCAATTCGAGACATAGGAACTACAATTATTGATTACCAGTGATAATTAATAACACTGAATTAAAAGTGTGAATATCAAAAATTGTTTTCACTTTACATTTGCTTGCGCTCATAAAGCGTAAAAGAAAATTACCACTGAATAAAAAGTCACTGAAATGAGATTTAAAATTTTAAAGACTTAAAGTGCATCAGTGCACTACGCAAATCTAGGCTACCTAGGCAATGCTCTTTGTCTGGGATAAAATCAATACAGTGTTGCCCACAGTCAAGCAAGTAAATCAGATATTATTCGATATTACCTATTTTAAATAAATAATAGGTATACCTAAATAATTCCCCCTTTAAATCGATAGAAGCAGTAAGTATCATTAGAGATTTAAAACACACATCTAAAGTAAAGCCAACGAGACAACGCAAGCAATGTATACAACAAACCCGACCCATATTGAGTTTTACAACATCGAGTGATTTTTATTTCTGTCCTATTCCCTTGCAAGTGAAAGTGTCAGAAGCGACTGCCGCTAAGATCTTGACAATATTTTTATGGCAGTCATACTTTCTTTGCGTTGTCCTCATGTTTGCTTTAAATCAGTAAATCCTTAACGAGTTTGTAAATCCACGATGGTCATAGGCGCCGCCAGGATTAATGTCAAGGAGGTGCATCTCTCCCTACACATTATACTATTAACTAATATAAAATATAGAATTTTACACCTACGTGTAATATATTTCGTTCATCGAAAACATACTTAATCTCAGTAGTCTATGGAAGTTGGCATGAACAAATTTGGACTGCAACCTAGGTGCATTCAGTTTTTATTCAAGCAAGAAATTAATTTAAAAAAAAATTCAATATATTTTCTCTTTTAATCATTAATACCTTAGCTACATAGTTATGGTGACGATTTCTCCACATTCAAATGTATCTCTATAATTTCTTAACCAAGTGGATGGATGGACCTGGATTATTTTTCTTATTTTTTCCCAAACGCCAAGCTGGCACAAGATGCTTGCTTCATAGCAGTAAAGTTGTATGGATTGTATGGAACATTATAGTAAGGACAAAATGTCGCTGCAGGTCGAGTCATAAATTATTTTTGCACAGTAATGTGCACGTGCAGGCAAAAGTTATCGATAAACTGGTCGGGGCCCGCAACAGTAGGTAACAAGATGCTAACGTTACCAAACTGAGACGACAATGTTAATATGAAAGGTAACGTTTAAAAGAACATTGAGACTTGAGAACAAAATGAGGACTTGAGAACGTCACACATAGTGGAATCATTTCTTCTGACAATGACGATTGAGTTCCGATGACGACTTTTAATTGATAATTTGTAAATACATAAAATATTTTATAAAAGTTTAAACTTCTGTAGTTAGGTAGTTAGATAAGATTATCGACACGAACGCTGTAAGGCCTATAACTGTAAGGGAGAGCGTCTGTACTCCGCTCTACTCACACGTTTATTGCCGCGCTTGCAACGAGATTTTGTCCCTACTATAGTTAATTTATAACCTTAACTAATATTCCAGGATGTACTTTATCATGTTATGCGTAACCTTTTTTGTGGTTCGGAGTTTGTCTATTGCTTATTAAAAAGAAATAGATATGACTAAACATTCATTGTAATATGTCTAATATATGAACATTTTCTGTTACTGTTATAACATCGTTTTATTTTCGTTTAATTATTTGGGTGAAGACAATATAGTCTTAACATATCAAGTGCTCCTTTTACATCCAAAAAACACATACGAGTACATTACTTTTTTTGATATTTCAGATCAGATAGAAAGGATAAGAAACTGTCTGCATAGCTGCTGCCCCGTCTGAAGTCATACATGTGGAATGATACCTTCGGATTCAACAATCCAGTCATGACGGATTTTAATAATACGGTCGATTCGGCGTTACCCAATTATGCAAATGAAACGCCGGGACGCCGTTGCAAAAAAAAAATGCACCCGTGCGAAGTCGAAGGCGGGTCAGTAGGTGTAAATAAAACAAGTAGTGAGAGAAGAAAGATTTAATAAATAGATAATTTATAGTTTAAAACATCAGAACTCTTGAAGGTTTGAACATTTAAAAGTAAACGATGTTAACAATCACAAATTGAATAACGGACAGTTGTCCTTTAAATATTCAATGCAAATAGATTCGCGAAATTTCACACAGAATATCTGACATCGAGATTCCAACTGTTGTATGTGACTGCTAAAGAGCCAGGGTGCTATTAAAGGGTCATATTTGTAACGTGACTTATACAATATCAACCATAAATTCATAAGATAATTCAATCAAAAAAGTTCTGTTAAGCAAACGCGTCATTCAGCCCCTTAACAAGAAATTTATGCCAAAATTTAAGCAAAATTGATATGTCATACACAACAATTAGTGAAAATACATTCGAAATTAATATCGGACGCTAGTCCAATTAAAGGTACCAATTGTTTACAACTTAGGTGCTATCTATCTTGTACATTTTGGTCCTTGTAAGCTAAACGAGAATTTCGAGTTATTGACCGTCGTACGTAGTTCGCAATGACGCCAACGGGTGGCGCCTCTCGACTCAATAGCACCCCGAGTTTTAAAGATAATGATTTATTACATACATTTTTCCATAATTACAACTTAACACGCTACAAACATTACAATAGAAATACATAATAACTACTAACAATCCCGTAATCTCATAGGATATCTTACGCACCATAGGTTTTCCGAGTGACGATATGAAACAGTGAAGAATTAAAGGAAGAATTTTAAGCGTGTAAGGTATTAGCTGAAGTAGGTAAATATAACAATATATTAGATATTATTATTTAGGTATAAGGTAGGCGTAACTAGAAATCGTATTTATGTCCACACGACATAAATATGTACGAATCGTTCATGTTTTCAATTTGATATCAGAACACTTAGAAGTGTTTCTAGACCAATAAATACTTAAAAATTAGCACCCTTGTAATGCTAGCAATAAACTATGGCGGTGCAGCAGCGCTACTTCAACTTCTATCTTTAACGTACTTTAATTTTAATGTCCTCCTCAAGAGAGTAAAGTTAGATTATTCGTCTCTGCTTATAATATTGGAAGACAACCAAATGTTAATTTGCAATCGATAAAATCAAATTGTTTGTCTAGTTAAAGCGTTTCGCTAAAACCCTTCTCTTTATCTAAACGACGCATGCTTTATGATCTGCTTAAACGCGACGGTCAGCTGTACGAGATTTGGAAGCACATTTACGATGACGAGCTAGCCACGTTGCCACTTGGGCACTTTTTAGTTTTTATGCACACAACCTCAGATTAGTAATTTTTGCTCAATCTTAACCGGTGCAGTGCCACGTTGCCATTTCTACTGCCACTCTTGTTCGTCCTTAAGCAAACCTCAAAACACTATCACCAATGATTTATAGAATCAATTGCACAATCGCAAAACACCCAACAACTTGTTCCATTTAAATTTCTTTTTCTATGTGCATTTATTTTGTCATACTTGAGGTAGCTTTGAATTTGTCTTATATAGTTTAACTATCACATAATTTCGGTAAATTAAGGGAACAGCAGTATCTCTGACAACACTCTGAGCCGATACCGACCAATTAGTAAGCTAACATTTATAAAATTTAAAAAGAACACCTAACAAACTTTAAAACATTTAGAAAAGTGATGTTTGCGGATAGATTTCAAATTTATCAATTAGACATACAAAGCACTTATCGAAATACCTGCGTTACGTAGCCAAATTTACTTTTATAATGTTCAATGGGTACATAATATAACCACACCAGTTAACACTAATCGTACGTCTGTTTATTCGTTGCTTCTGTATTGCTCCTATATTGTCACATAATCGTACCAATAATCTATTTCATTTGGGTTTAAATATGATGTACAACTACTATATCATTCCATAATCGATTCATAGGCACTATCGTTTTTATATCGAATAAGTTTTAGAGAATATACAAATATACGATTTAGATACATCTAATATTTAATATTAACTTTAAAAACTTTTCAAGTTTTATACAATAGAATTGTGCGGGAATTAAAGAAGTTGTGCATTTGATTCAATACTCCACTCAAACGTGCTTGCAAAGAGAATAATGGAAGCGAAATAAAAGTGTCAAAAAATTATAAAAAGAAATATAATAAAATGAGGATTCTTAACATGTTTTGTATTAGTAAACAAAGCGATGAAAGTAATAATACACAAAAAACTAAAGAGAAAATATGTTAGTAAAAAGAACTATTATAGCTGATCAGTACATATATGCAATGTATATTGCCACTAATTATATGAAAAAGGTGAAAAGAAAAAAAAAAAAATTGTCAAAACTCAACTTGTGTTCTGTTCAAATGTAAAAAAACATTTATTGTAAATGTGTTTAAAATTAAATTTATTTTAATGTTTTAACCAGGTTTTAACTGTGTCGGCTGACCGTGGTAAGAAAATATAGTAAAATTAATATAAGGACACCCTCAATAGGTATATCAATATATCAATATTCAATACCAATACTAGGTAATGCCAAAGAAATTACACTCAAATGAAATTAAATCTATTTTCTGTAAAATAACGATATCCACTTTTACAACCGTTGTTTTTTTATTTTGTCTGCACCTGCCACCTGTACAATGAGTCCTTTTACCAGCACTAAATTTGGCGTTCAATTAGGTCACCTGATATATGTGTATATACAAAGAAAAAAAAATCAGTGGCAATAACAGGAAGCAGTGACGGTAATACTACAAAATTAGTGAAGATAAAATTTAAAATTTTAAAGTTAGTTTTTACATAGTACATATAAGAAATTAATCTCAATCATAATTGTCATTTAAATATCTTAATCGATTTTATTTCGTAACTGTTCACTACCGATTAATAATATTAATTAACCAATTGAAACATCTATGATGTTCATTTAGTCAAAGCGTCTTCAAGCGACTTAAGAAATAATGACTAAAACTTGTTACAAAAAACAAAGGTATCGTCATTTCAAGGGAAATAATACCGAAAATAAAACATTTGTATCGGGCCAAGATGATAAACAACATTTTGTTATTTGAGAAGAAATTCTTTAATGACTTGCGATGACATAACTTTGATTAGTTGTTTAATATTTATTTTATAATGTCATTTGTATTTGGAAATAAATCAAATACACTGCACGATTTGTAACAAGTTTTATACGAGATAAGATTATTTCAAATATGACGTAGTATTATACTAATTCCATGTTAGCTAGTTTAAACTATATTGTTTATGTTTTCGATAGACACGGCTCAGTCAACTCTGTTTTAAGAATATTTAAACGCGTACTTAACTGATCTATTTAATTGGTATAAAAAAGAAATAATTTTCTCTTGATTCTTTGTTTCCTCCTCTAAAATAATTTGATAATTGATTGATTATTATGTGAAAGAAAACGTCAAATATCGTATCAACAAATGAATCGTAAACTTAAACAGGGCCAGTTTTACTTTAATAAACTAAGAAACCTTATTTTTAATAATTATATATCAGCTACGCAAACAGATCAATTATTTTCATAATATGAATTACAATAAATTATAATGTATGTGTCATTTGTTGCGTACAAGTATACTATTGTGCAGTGAACAGTCTCACCAAAACTAGCTTAATATTGATTGGAAATATTCTATAAAATTTGTACAAATTCGGCAAGTTTAAAAGCGATAGATGACACAAACCAGTGTCGCCATCTCTTGCTTCAATGTCAACTTACTCGAAACAGTGCTATCCAACGTGTACAAGGGGAACTAGTTGTATTGCGTAGTTCCAATTGAATACGTATGGCGGCGCAGTCAGTTCTATGTAATTGAAAAACTCTTCTACGGATTTTATTTTTAACAATTTAGATTATGAATGTTAAAGTTCTAACTAATTAACGATAGCATAATACAACTAGGGTTTCCAATATTTTGTACTGACTAAGATAAAAATAACTTAAGTGAGTATAATTGTTATGAAGCTGTCATAACGCTTCTTATAAATATTACATTCAATTAAGGCGACATCTAATAGAAAATCGAGGTGATTAACCGCGCTATGTGTAATTGTGTAGTATCGAAATATTAAGCAAAAGAGAAATGTCATTATTATTATTTAAAACAAAACAATAAAACCGAGTAAAAAATACGAGAATCTCAAATAAGACTACACATAGCACAATAACATTAAAAAAGAGTTAGCGGAAATTTAAAAATAGATATTACACGTAAATTACTTTAGTTTAGGTGAAACAATCCTTTTATTCATTTGTAATTTTCTAAATTCAAACTTCTACTTGTCGTTAGTACAGTTTAACCTATCTAGTAACATTTGAAAAAAATAAATTAAAACACACTCCTTTGTTGACTTCTGGCCACATTTAAATTAATATTGTCTTTATACATATTATTACACAAAACTAAGTTTTAAGAGTGCTACTAAACACAATGTAAAAATGTTCGGTCCCGGTTCTCGTTGATGACGTCATACTGCATAGCCGTTTTGTTTGGAGATCATAAGTCCGAAACCCGCATCATGCGCTATGACGTCACAGTAGATCCGTACGCTCTTCGTGGGTGTTCAAGACTTATTACACTAAAATTCTATAAGTGTACAAGTTTAATAGAAAAATTGATTGACCCTTATTAAAAATAATAATATTAAAAAAAAACACAAATCAACCGGACATGAAGTACAAATACCCAAAAAGATTGTTTCGTGGTGCAAACACGCCGCGCACTAGCTTTTACAAGCATGATTTAAATTTATAATCATTTGGGTAGTTTCAAATAATAGTTCGAGAAAAAAATGTTTTCGTATTTTATAAGTAAAAAGTTGCAGTAAGATATCTTTGGTTTTACGGTTTGTATCTGGCTGATTTAGATACCATTAAATAGATTACAATCTCAAAAAATTTAAAATAAAGTAAAATAATGAATATAGGTAGTGACGCGCACTTAGTCGCTGCTGTAAGTTGATCGATGTTGCCCATAGATCCATGATGTATTATAATAGGTCAGGGAATTCCTTCATTTTTCTATTATTTTTCTGTTGGCCAAAATGAGTGTATCTAACTAAGAAATTCGATACATTTGGAAGTTTCATTACAACAAAACTAGATACATAGCTGTCGTATCTGGATAACTAGATGCGAAAACGATCATAGTTAAAAGGCAGTAAAGCTACACAAACTATGGCGAAACCAGGAAGGGATGCTGGTGATGATTACATGTGTATGGTGGGATTGTAAGGGCATCGTTTATTATTGAGGTTTAACCGTCGGGCAAAACCATTAATTCGGATTTCTACTGTCAAAATCTTATGAGAACCAAAGCAAGAAATAGAAAAAAAAAACTTGCATAATTGATCAACATGAAAGGGTATGGTTTTTCATCATGATTTTTTTTTTTCATTTTATTTTTCATCTTTAGGCACTCAGCAAATATTGAGAGTTTCGTTGGAAATTGTTGCACCCTCAATATCAATATCAAGAGAGGACTGTCAAAACTACTTGTCACAGTTTTTTGTTCAGAAGTCCCAAAATTTCTACAACTATGGGATTATATCACTATCACTACCACCAAACTAGCAACAAGTTATCAAACCAAATGGTACATATATATTTTAATGAAATATTAAAACTATGATAAAAAATATCTTGAATTTGTATATAAAATACGAAAAAAAAATTTCCTCGACCTTAATATAATGGGCAGATCGGAGTTGTTCTGTTCAATATTTAGGGTATCACTGAGACTGGGGGTCACATTGGAGCAACCGTACAATAGACGGATCGCTCTTGGCGCCCTCAATGAACTCCTCTAGTGACAGTTTTCCGTCCTTGTTCCTGTCCATCTGCCGGAATATTTTATCTGTTCGCTTCTCGGGCGTCGATTCGTCCTCCGGCATCTTCATCACAGACCCGACCATTTTGTATATGGCCTGGAAATTATTAAACACAATTTCAAATAATACGCCAACACAACAACAAATAGTTTATTGGGGCAGGGCACACTGCGTTTCGCAGTCATTGGCCAGAAAACTACTGTAAAATAATTGTTGTTTCGATGAGTGAGTCAGGGATGCCAGAAGCCATTTCCCTTAACCCCTTAACCTTAATTCTACTATAGTCGGCAGCACACTTGCAACACCTGTGGCGTTGCTTGTGTTATAGGCGATTATATTGACCAAAAAGTAGACCGCAGCCTGTCTGTCTTGACCTTGATATAATAATTTTATCGGTAATAATTTTATAGAGGCTTTACTACTTACAGTGACTATTTCGAGCATCTCCTGCCGCGAGATATATCCGTTTCCGTCGAGATCATACATAGAGAAGGCCCATTTCAATTTCTGTTCGAGTTTTCCGCGCGATGTCACGCTGAGGGCGCACAGGAACTCCCGGAAATCTATCGTTCCATCTCCGTTCGCATCGAACGTTCTAAACACGTGTTCCGCAAACTGGAATTAACGAAGCAACAAAATAATTAAATTACAACCTAGTGATGATAAGGGTCTATATTCCCTTTATCTAGACCAAACCCGACCAAACATTGATAGGTATAAAAGTTGTTTACAAGTTAATATTATGCAAAAAAAAAAAACAGAAAATATAAGACATACCTTACTGGCGTCGCCGTACGGAAAGAAATTCCCATATATTTTCTTAAATTCTTCTACAGACAAATGGCCGCTGGGGCAATCTTTTAAGAAACCTTTGTACCATTCTTGAATTTCAGCATCTGAAATTTGCAGCATTCAATATTGATTGATTGAATTTATATAAATTCATTTTTTCGGTAGGGAAAAAGTTCAACAGCACATATGCTGTTAAGTCACGGTGGTCTTCTGTAAGGGGGTGGTTACTGCCGCCAGACGGGCTGTCTAGTGGCCAGAGTAGTGGCAGGCACCACGGCCAAAAGCTGTGGTGCCTGCCACTACTTTTCAAATCCAGACCAGAGCCAACTTAGAAAAATTCATGTCACAAGTTGATCCCGCCGGGAATCGAACCCGAGGTTCCTGAGACGTTAGGTAAGTACCCTTATCACTCATCCAACGGGCTCATCAAAAAATTAAACAAACTAATAGGACGAAAATAATATTTTAATTACTTCAAATCAAAGAGCATTAATGGACGATCAACGAAATTATTGATACTTTTACACCTATTTAAAATTTATAATCAGTTAATTTTGGAGTCGGAGAAGTTACAGAATTAAACTTTTGACTGACACTGAGGATTAATTATTTTCGACTTTTTAGTATAAGTTTGTACAAATAGATAAATAAATGAATAAAATAGTTCTCAATACCTGAGAATTCTGTGTTCTGTTTGAGATCTTCCAAAACCTCCGGTTTTAGTTTGCTGTTTTGTTTACCCATTTTCTTTATTTTCTTACTGACAGATAAGGCGATAAAACGTTTCACACAACCTGCTTTCTTAGTTCAATAAATCTTGTGCCCTAAAATGTAACATACAAATATTAGAATAAACTATATAATAATGAAATATAAACAATAACGTAGATTTATATGAATTTATATGGTTTCTGAAATAATGTTATCTGAGTATTCTAAATATAAATTTACCTACCGTAAACTTATTGACAGACAGAAAGTACGAATATGAAAATAACTGTTTGAAAACTACTGAAAATTCGAAATGAAGTGAACCTTACCTTTTAAAATATAAAACGTGATGTTTATAAAATGTATAGTTGAATAATTGATAAATAAACAAATTGATCTCGTTACAATAGCAGACGTTACAAGTAAGAGAGAAAATATTTCTAACACAATTCTCGACAAGGAACTAAACGGAACTGAAGCAATGTTGTACACATTTATCCAATGAAAGTAGTTAGCGTACCACTGGTCAGTTTCCTTACTCGTCAATTTCACTAATTCAACAGTTTACTCATTAGACAGTTTCAGTAGGTTGACAATTTCGCTAGTTAGGCATTTTTCTGATTCTTCAGTTTCCTCCTTCGCTAGTTTTGCTAGGATGTCAGTTTCGTAAAATTGCCAGTATTGTGATCCGCTACTTTCGTTATTTGTCAGTTTCGCTAATCGAACGGTTTACATATCAATCGTCAGTTACGCTGGTCGCGTTGATAGGAAGGCGCGTTGGTTTTTAGTGTGGGGGCCACTGAAGGGTTATCCCAATTTTTATTTTACCAGTTTGCTGTTTTCGTAATTCTTCAGTTTCCTCGTTCATTAGTTTTGCTAGGCTGTTAGTTATAACGCAAAGAAACTGACAAAGTGTTTTTGTACGAAGTTTCAAGTCACCAGAAAAAATACTTGCTCCATGTATAAGCATTCAACCTCCTTGCTAACGCCTTTAAGTGATAAAAACAAACACTGTAATTAGTTTTCTGTACTTATGTAATCGGGTAATAACTTAATAAGGAATGTCATAGGTATTTATATTAATATATGACATGACACGACGGAGTAGTAACACAATCTAAACTAACTGACGAACAAGAATACTTGCCTACAAAGAAAGTAACGGAGGAACATGACGAAATAGCAAAACTGACAATCTAAACTAACTAACGAACAATGAAACTTGCGAACCAGGAAACCAACTTAATAGGGAAATTGACAACTTAGTGAAACTGGCAAATAAGGAAATTGGCGAATTCAGAAACTGTCTAATGAGTAAACGTGAATTAGTGAAATTGACGAGTAAGGAAACTGACCAGTGGTACGCTAACTCATTCCTTTTCCGATGTTGACAATGATAATGACAATGACAACAAGGAACAAAACGTCACTGTGACTTACCAGGTGAATTTTCTTTGGACATTTAACAGACAAGTTCTGGGCGGCCTTCGACATCCGTTACACAAGAAAACATCAAAAAGGTGGAGAAATTAGTTTAAGAAGACAGAAGAATAACCATAATACATTAAGTTGATTCATGGTAGCATTTGGTAGCATTCAATCTATTTTAACTAATTCATTGGGGTCAGAAAAGTGTCTGCTTACCACGAATGTTGACCTACGAAAACACAAAGCGTCGTTCTAAGGGAAATGTTGAAATATTTCAGCGACATCCGGATCTATTTTTCCGTCATATTGTCCCCTATGGATGAAACGTGGGTTCACCATTTCGATCCCGAAACTAAGAGACAAAGCATATCTTGGAAACGACCATCTTTACCGCCAGTAAATAAATTTCGAGTTTGTCTCAGAACTTTTTAATTCACCTGGTAGATATACTAAACAAAGCTTTCTTTCTACTCGTATTTCGACAACCACTGATTAATATGCTTTTTATTTAAAGTACAAACATTGAGATCCGTTTATGATTTCCTGTTTTCTAATGTGCCACTCTTGACCACCCATACTTTCTTTGGACAGATGTAAATACTTCGAGTAAAAAATAAAATATTTTCTCTCTTTTTCCTACTCTACCTCATATTCATAATCCTCATGAACTATACATGTTATTTAAACTACTAGCCACATGATTCCATGTGGAGTAAAATAAAAAAGCAATAATAATACCGTATAATCTTATAAATTTAATACCTATTTTTTTTTTAATTAAAAATCCATAAATAATGTATAATTTACGAGATGTGATCCAAATATAGTGTAAATAAGCAAAAGTTTCGAACTTTACTCATACATAAGAAAGCTACTAATTAAAAAATGGTAGCGTCTAAATAACGACACCGATAAAGAACTATTTTATGTATTTTTGTATATCATACATGAATAGGCAAAATGTGAATAATTAAATATATGTAAGATTGTATGGGGACATAGTGGTTACTAACATGTGCCTAAAGACTAATCTATTTCTTTTTATTACGACGCCTCAGTGGTGGCGCTTCTAAAATACATCGATTAAAAGATTCGTACGCTTAACGAATAAAATTTATGAGCAGTAAAATATTATATATTTCAAAAACTTTTTTTTTCAATACTTCACAGACTTGGAGACTCATCAGACGAAATTATTGCGGAGTTTCGAGTTTTGTCAAGACAGATCGACTAATTTTTATTGAAAAAATTAAAATATTGTGCTATTATTACATATATCGTACGGTACATTTGACAGCTCAGTGCAAACACCTATAGTATACTTTGAATATTTAATCGAAAGTGTTTTTCCTATTGACATAAATTATAACATTAGATACAACATAGTGTAAAACAATAGAGTGCGTTTACATTTAAAGTTCTATTACATTTAAAGTTTCCTAAATATAAATATTTTTAAATTAAGATAACCTTGTGAATAAGGTGAGTATCTGTGTATAACAAATATAAAAAAAATACGCAGTTAAGTTTAATATTTACGACAGATCTTCATTGGGGTAGCATCGTCGACAACTTCACAATTTACGATCTTATACACTTAATTGAGAAATTATAATTAATTACATCCTGGTGTATAATGATTTCTGGTGTATTATATTTTATTAAGTCTTATTTTTTAACTATATTACGGTATCACAAATGGCACAATTCAAACAATACTAACAACATAAATATATATCTGTTAATTATTTTTTTAAATAAATTATAAATGCTTTAAATATTTTTTTTGAAGTTGTGGATGTGCATACACAATGAATATAAACATACAATTCATGTAGTAAAGATTAACAATTAAATTTTGTAGATTAAAATTCCTAATACACTATGGCTGTAGTAAAATCATACGAAATTACATTAAACACTGACACATAGGCCTGGGCCGCATGAATACATTTCAAATTAATTAAAAATGAAAACGGGTGACGCTGGTATATTAACACTTGTACTACGTTCTGTTTCATGGTAAGCGTAACAAAAACGAAGCAAAGAAAAGAATGTCTCAATTTTTGTTTTATTGAATTTTCTAGTGTCGTTTCAGCATCACCCTTTTGAACATTTTCGTCATTTTCTCGTATATTGAGATATGTATTAAGTTCATTGTATGTATATGTAAATATAATTTAAACACATACAATAATAATATACATATGTAATTCATCACAAATATTCATTAAAACTACACTAGCGGGCAATAAATTTGGGCAAGCCTTGAAAGTGATTTATATAACATAATTCACAGTAACTTAAATTTATATGAACGAAATTGCTTGTATCTGTTGTACCATGGTATGTGCATATTATTCTTTATGTGCATATTAGTTGCTCACCATATTGAAATACAAATGCGAGTACTAATCACGACAACTTAATCATAAGTTGTACTTAAGTAATCTTTAGTAGTTTAATAAGTAGCGAATTATTTATTAATACCTAGTATGAAAACTGCTACAATCAAAGACCAATTAAAGTTTACTAAAGAAGTGTGGTGTAGATTTAATGATTATATTCAAGTGGTCATATATATAGTCTCTTGTTTAATCTAAAATAAATATACTGCTCAATAAAACAACTTTAAAAAAATGTACGAATTAAAGGTAGCCCAAGTTCATTGCTCACCAGTTTGTAAATTCAATTAAGTATAAGAAGCGGTTCATTAATAACAGCGATGAAGGTTTGTTTCAAAGTGTTTCAAGTTTTCATTCAAAGTTACATTTCCAATATTAAAGATATGTCACACAAAACCCTGTCTGCGAGCTACATTCAGGTCCAAACATGTGTAGTTTATTGATCCCACATCATTTATGTGTAAAAATTCAGTCGTTTACATCCACCAAAAAATTCAATCATATTCAAAAATAACGTGAACAAAGGAAACAGCCAGTCTTTGTTCAATTAAAACTTTTGTTACTGAACAGTATATTTGATTTTACATTAGGGATTGCTCCCGACGTGAAAATTAATAAACATTCACGACCAATTTCCACACTAGACGTTTTATTCGAAGAATTACCGTTATGGTTTTGGGTTTAAGATCAAAATAACCTAAATAATGAAAAAGATGCGACATTTAATTATATTTGACTGATTTTGAAAGGAACTATTTGATCTTAATTGACGATTGTAAATTATTTATATATGTACTTACCTACTTATAATATTAATTATATACCCAATAATTTATAAGCCAATAAAATTAAATTTTGAGTAGGTACATGGGAATTGGGCAGTTGAGAACGTTTCGAAAATGCGACTAGTGTGGAATACGTGCGTTAAACCAAATAGATAAATACCCTTCAATTGACTCCAAAGAAAAACTAAATGTTTAGTTGTAATTTTATTAGAAAAATAATGATGTTATATTATTTTAAATTGTGATGCTTAGTAACATATGAAGCGAGTATTTTTTAAAACATAAATACTATGGAATGTAAAGCAAACATTACACACCCGCAAATGAAACATATACGAACTCGTCAATAAAAATATAAATTAACAAAAACTTAACATTAACACATTAAAAATAAACTAATCGCGACCCCCATTTATTATTTTATGGCCATCGAGAAGTGAAAGTTAAAAAAATAAATAAAAGTAATTTCTAACGGACAAATAGGAAAAAAAAAATCTTTAATTTACAGCCCATACATGTTACAAACAAAATGACTAGGAACACACTTCTCTAAATATGCATTAAGTATTTTTATTTGGCAAAATTTTGAAATTAACGCATCGACAGGTGAATAGATTAACAGCTTCAAGGTTACAAGAGAATCAACTAGAAGGCACAGTAAGATTAAGAAGGAAAACGTGAAGGAAATATTACTATCGCGTTTTAAAAGTCTGTAATCGCGCTACATTTATATTTATCAAATTAGCATTGAAAATTCTAAGAAAGCTTAATTAAAAAGTCAGTTCCTAACTGACCCTTCGAAAAGTGAAGTATTTATGATCCCTGTCTAATTATTTCAGAATAAAGATACAACACCGATATACATATATTATATATAAACAGAGTATGTATTATCCTTTTAAAAACTTACAGTACCTTACACAAATCGGACTTAACGTAAACCGAACAAGTCAGATTGTTTTGTGTTGTAATTTGTGCAAATCTTTGCAAGTAAGCTTAGTGCGTGTTGTCGGCGTTTTCGCGCGAAAGCCTTCGCCGTGTTATGTTTTAATAAAATATATATATGATTTTAATAGACTTTTATAATTTCATATGTTATACCAAAATTGAATACGCTCTAATTCTGCTCGAAAACAATGTACGCCCTCAGCAAAAGGCAAGGAAACTTTTGCCTTTCCTGTTATACACGTGATATTCACATTAAACGAACTTTGTACTGTAGTTCAGTTTTAAAACACAAAACTCAATGTTGTAAATTGAGTTGCCTAAATTTAAATTCAAATGCTCTAATTCAATTCTAAAATCTAAATAATCTTAAAGGTTGCTTAAAGGGCATAAGGCTTAAATAACTCATGAAGCATGCGTTGCCCGATCCTAACCAGATACTACAACGGCTTCTTTTTAAACAGGGCAACAGATGGCGCTGAATAATACATAACATATTTTTTTTAATAATAAAAAAATAAGAAAAAACGTCTGTAAGTAGCGATAAATAGTTGTTAAAATAAAAAAAAATCGCACAATTATTATGAGACTATGTCGAAGTAGGTATTCTTTTTAAATGTTCGAAAATTTCGTAATAGGCGCGCGAACATAACAGACCGATTTCACGCATCGTCTTGAAATTGAATTTGACTTTTACTTATCTGACTTATTCTGTTTATACCTCTCTACTCCAAATTTTTACTTATTATAAGATAAGATTGACATAGTTTAATATTAAGGTGCAGAACGTTAACCATCAGAGAGGAAACGACAATAGTTTGAGACTCTTCTATAATGTAGTGGTTCGGATGTTTCATTTACATGGACATACCGACAGCAAGGGTTACATTATAAACACGTACATAGGTCACATATATTAAGGAATGGACATGTTATCCGATAATTCATTGACATTAATTTCGTTACATTAAGTTCATAAATTTCTTTTATTATTTCTATACAAAATCACGGATACGGGAAAAGCCCTCAGCTTGAAGTGCAGCCTACACGTGTGTATGTATGTGTATCATGTATAAAATTACCTAAAATTTCCGGCATCGACAACTCTTTCATAGTTTGTCAGTCAATTTAACCAACAAACTGAAAAATAAAAGAAAATTGCGAGTAATTTAAATTATTTACATGACTTTCTGACCACTTAAAGTGAATTTATCAAAGCTACAAAGTGTTAACAAAGCCATCAAGGCTTTGTTAAAAAGTGTTAAAATTTCATCTTAATTATTGAGGTTTCTTATTGTTACTATAAACTCCGCAGAGGTCAATCATTGTTGATTGCGTTTCAGTTTTTGTAATGAATAAAAATATTAATTTCGTATAACCAATTGTTCAAAATTTGTCGTATAAGTATATCTTTAAATTTGTAGGTAAAAACTATTCTCTATTCACGTCTATCTATATGTCCGCTTAGTAACTTAAATTATATTGCAGGTTTGTGATGCGATGAGGTTTCCCGTTGTTAAAAAAATTCCTTGCGGAAAGTTTTAGAAAAAAATTATTGGCCAAAGTGAATTAAAATTGGCCATTCCATTACAACCAAGCAATATCATAAAGAGAAAAGATTTGTATTTTTGTTTGTAATGAATAAACTAAAAAATAATGGACCGTTTTTAAAAACTCTTTTACCTATAGAAAGCTATAGATTATCAGCGATTAACATAGACTATAATTTATAAAGTTACGCGGACGAAGTCACGTGCGAGAGCTAGTATAATAATAAAAACACCAATTAGAGAAGGAATCAATTTTAGCAACAAATTCATATGCCTGGGTCAATGAAACATGAAGATGCCAATAATCGATACATTGCACGTCGACTCTTGTGAGTGCATTAACATTATAGACACATCCGATTTAGAATAAAAAAAATAACCCTCGTTAATCAAAAAGCAAAGGAATTAAAATTAATAGAGGGGGTGTGCTACTTAATTATTTACAAGTCAGTTAAAATATTAAAAATATGTACCTATCTAATGAGAGTGTAACCTCGTGACATTTTATTTTCGTACAATAAGTAAGTAAATGAATATAATATTCATAAAATGTTAAAAATACACGAAAAGACTGCACTAGAAATATCAAGTAGTGTTGCAGCAATCTTACATTAATTCTGTAAATAATACTGTGTCCTATTAATTATTATCCTACGTACATGGTCTAAAAGTTAAACGCCCCATTATAACCATCAATGCGCGTCAATATATTCATGCTCTATAGACTTAGAACTCAGTTGATCACAAGCGACCACACAACACATAGGTACACCTCTATTAAGCTACGAGAGTCTTATGTATCTGGCACAGCGACTAATGCAAACAAAGAGAGCCACTTCTTAATACTTTTTTTTTTCAAACTGATTTTTCTGCTAAGGTTTTTAAGGCGATTTCAGACAAATACGATAGAATTGATAATTTCGTCATAGATTGATTTAGTGTGTATAAAATTCCATCCAATATTTAAGGGACTGTTCATTTTCGATCCCGCAATTATATGTTTAGCTGGAACTCTCAGACTTTATTTGTTATATTTTGTGTTTCTCCTCGCTGTGTATTTAAAACCATATGCAGTGTGGTCCGGTACATTAAAACTACGTACGACACACTGAATGTGTGTCTGAACCTAACTAAATTATAAAATTTATCAACAAATACAACGGCAGGATTAGTCCCGAATTTTCATTTACCCGATGTACGGGGTATGACATTCGCTAGTCGTTTGTGCAGTCGCTGGTTCTCTTTGAATCAAGTCCGGCTCGAATTGGAGTTAAATTTTCGTGAAAAAAATTCAGGCTGCACTTCATGCGTCGCTCACTGAGTACACACAAAGTGAATTATGGCGAACGCAAACAATAGGAACTGATGTAGCGTCGACGCGAACCACCGCGCAGCTGTACCTGTCTTTTATATTTCCCACGACTTAGCTTTCTATAGAAACGCTTTTTTTTAATTTCTCCAACAAACAAAGGCTGTTGAGTACATACGCGGAATTTTTATTCCCACAACAGATCCGAAATGAAATAATATTTACAAAGCTCTCTTTGTATTATTGTAACGGTATAGAAAATAGAAAATGGAATTTAACTTCATAAACAGTGAATATTGAATACGGCGGAACGAAAATCCAATTACAAAAGCACTTAAGATGAAAATTCTGTTAAATGGAAACGTTTAAATGGACTCTAGTTGAAGTTAGTCGCGTGTCGCGATGTCGTGTGGACAGGACGGGCGGTGGCGTTGGATTATCGCGAGGTAAAATAACAGAGGGTGGGTTTAGTAGGCTAAGGGAGAGTTGGGCGTTTAAGGTGCCAACATCTTTGACAACTCTTCGTCCTGGAGACAACCCTTGAGGAACTCGTCTTGAGTGAGCTGACCGTCGTTGTTCTCATCCATTTTCGCGAAAATGTTCTTAGCACGCTCCTCCGCCGAATCCGCTGGCCTGTTACTAGAGCACGCGCCCAACATATCATAAATTGCCTGCAAAGCGTAAAAAAAATACCCCATTATTTACAACATACATCATAAATTTCAAAAGTATTTTTAACAAATCTGTTTCGCTTTGTGAACGAGCGAAGTAAGTTTTATATTATAAACCAAAAGCCGCTCTTTCCTCGTTTCTCTAAACACTATGGAACGAAGTGGATTCAAGGACGTACATAACACAATAATGCTCGGGTGTTAACGAGCAAAATTGCATCTACCACGTTCGGTTGACTAAATACCTCAACCTAATCGCTTGTACACCATACAGGTATAGCATAGTGTGTGCGAGGCGACGGCGGCTAGTTCACATTGATCCAATCAGATTCACACTAAACGCTGTCAATAGGGTGGTCCATTTTCATTTCACGCTTATCTGAACTTTGACTAAAACTAACGCACGTTAATTACAAACAAACACTCAAAGTGGCAGTTATAACATCAGAACTTCGGTTGTATTCAATGATTCTTACTAAATACGACTTTAAGAAAATAATGACTTAGATATATGTAAACAAATATTAAACTAGTGATCCGCTTCCGGCTTCATAAGTGAAAACTGAATATAAATAGGATGAGCGGTTTTGGAGTTGAGCGGTTAGAAGGACAAACATTGATTTTTTTCTTATTTCCTGTGAACAAAGGCGAATATTCAAAACCTTTTTAGACATACCTGAACTATCTTGGTCATCTCTTGGATGTCGATGACACCGTTGCCATCAACGTCGTACATCCGAAAAGCCCACTTGAGTTTCTCCTCAGGAGTGCCACTCGAGGTAACGTGAATCGCTTGAAGGAACTCCTGCAATAAATACAATTTGTCGATACACGACGCGATCCAACTCTCCCGTTGGGAATTGTCGTATAACAATCCACGTAATTATTGTCAATTCATGGAACAATTAGTTCGAACACAGCGCATACACAGCGACAGTGGAATACACAATTCGCTTTAGCATATATTCAATACAATATGGAAACAAGCTTCGCAATGTTCGCCCAATAAGGGTAATTCGAAATGTTACCTTGAAGTCAATATAGCCGTTCTTATCCATGTCGAATGTACGGAATACATGGTCACAAAACTCCACGGCGTTGCCGGAGGGGAAAAACATCTTGTACATATCGACAAACTTAGCCGGTGTCAGCCGTCCGTTAGGACAATCTTGCTGTAAACAAAACAAACCATAACATACAATTAATCATAGTGTGCGTTTGATTTTTTAAAGCGTTATCCAACAGGTTGGATAACGCTTGGCTACGGACACAGCAGACTTTACAACATATGTGGAATAGAAATAATAATCATTTGCTCTTACTGCGAGGAAAAATATGGTGAGAAAAAAATCGGATGTAAATAGACTGATAATCTTAAAATATATCTACGTGAAGTGCTCTAGTATACATATTATGAACGTAGCGATAGTAGTGGGACGTGATATGTATAGAATATTTAGGCTGATATTGATATAAATAATATTGCTATAGAACCTCATAAAAAACTTAAAATAACACACCTCTAGCATGTAAATAAATTTTGAAAAGCCAATCGTAAAGATAAGATAACCAATGATTGGTTGGAGGGTAATGTTTTTGTACATTGCGCAATTGAGGCACAGACAATCTCACTACTTCATCTCAATTAAACAACCGAGTCTGATTGAACAAAAGAATTTCCTAACGCCTCGGCGCAATTTATCAAAGAGCGTGTCAGCTAAACACTTATATATATATATGAACACTAAAACTATACTTGAAAAGAGAACAACGAGCAGGGCTGTTGTAAAGCGGTTATAAATTAGGATTTTTTTACTGTGATATTACGGCGGGTAATTAAGAGTAGTGTATGGTCATTACCTTGAACCCCTTATACCACTCCTTAATGGTGGTTTCATCGTATGACGTGTGGGTTTTTAGAAAGTCCATGTCTTCTTTGGTCAACTTGTCCTTACTTACGAAGCAACCCATTGTCTTTTCTGTAACAATAATAAAACTGGTGTTAATCGAGTGTAACAATAATAAAAACACCGAGAATGAATCAATAGTAATATTACGTAATGGATCAAAATTTAACACACTAAATTTTACACACTATCTGTGTGTAAAATTTCATCCAAATCCATTTAGACGTTTTTACGTGATTGAATGGTAATAAGCATTCTAATAATATGTATTATAAACACGAAATAATTATTATAAATGCAAAAATATCCTACATTTGGGCTTCTACAAATGGACGAAACTGCGAGAAAGGGTAAATAACTGTCATGTATTTGGAGTGGCATTTCTCCCTTATTTCTCATTTAGAATGCAGTGGCAAGAAGATTTGTTTCTATTTGCATACAATATTGCAATGGAAATTTTAAACATATTTTATTTATTTATTTTTTATTTAGTAATATTACTCGATGTTCAAATAATTTATCAAGTCACTCTTACAGATAATTAGAAGCTTTTTGCACATAATTATTAATATAAAAACATGTATTAGTGGAAACATGTAAATATATTTAAGTATTTTTATAAAATGAATTTTTAGTTTTCATTGGAAAACATCTTGTTGGAATCTTGAGAATAAAGATATCGCAGTTATAATCTGGAAGCAATGGCGAACACAAAGACTACAATGTATTGTTTGCTACAAAGCGTATGTGGTAAAAAGCTTACGTTGAGCTTATATATTCCATACTTATTTTACAATATGGCACGTGCATTTAGTCACGTGTACCGTATGTGAGATGATATAGTTTATTTATTACTAGCGGACTGCAGCCGGCTTCGCACTCATTTTTTGCTGCAATGTATATCTAAAAAACTTACTCCTTTAACGCTCTTTCCATTAAAGAAAACTACATTAAAATCCGTTGCATAGTTTATAATAAGATCTATGTAGATCTAAGCGTACATACAGAGGGACAGAAGGTGGGAAGATTAGTGCAATGAAATAATAATGAACAAAAAATTGTTTTAATGAAAAATCATTGAAGTGCATGGTAAACTTTGAAGTTTATTTGTTGTTTTGTCTCAATAGTAAAATTTTCAGAGAATCAGTAATTACACAGATCCCTATAAAAAAAGTGGAACATTTTCGCCCTAATGGATTACGCACTACCCCACCAATTTACTACATCAAGCAAAATGACATATGTATGTAATGTAAGAAGCTTGCCAAGTCCGAAAAAAGGGACTGCTAATGAGATCTGTCACAAACCGTATATAACTTATTATTTTTTGCAAAAATGTCTGCAACGCAAAAACACGTATACGGTATCATGCTTCTCCATGTTACATTAAAAGGACTGTCAATCAGAGAGGTTCACGCATTGTATTAATATACCTTTTTTTAATGTTTATTAATAAGATCTTCAGTTTATTTTTCATAAACTGCCGTGTGTGTTTTCATATGAAATATACAAAACAAGCTTTACAAAAGAGGCGAATGAATTATCTTTAGTAGTTTTTATTAAAGAGGCATTCACAGTCCACTTTAAAAATGAGGACGCTCTGGTCCTTTATTTGAAAAACTCTAATTCTAAAGAGATGGAAAATGTATTCTCCTAAAATTGAGTCACTTCGCTTCCAAAATTGATTTAAGTCGGGTAACGTTTACCCGTTGAATCAAATATGGTTTGCAGAGGGTGACAGGGCGACAGGGGGTACGCTTTGCTTTATCTTTATCGGCACTGCGTCCATGACATTTCCACGCCCTGTCCCGCCCGTCATAATGTAGCAAAGTACCTGCCATCATTTAATAGCTGGTGCACTCGACTAAAGAATATCATAGTTCTAATTTTAGCCCACTACTACGAAGATAGTGGCCTCTTTTCTACACACTTTTAAATATTTAACGTCAGCGATAGAACCTTTGATTTTATGCTCATTAATCTTATTCTTTTTTTTTTTATCTAATCGTGGTTTCCAAAAAATAAATTAAGAAACACAATTCTGATGAGTTGTCCCAATTATTGTCTACCCTGAATTTTTACCACCGTACTGCGCGCCATAGATGCAGAGTTCAGATGCACATTATTTGGACCAATCTCCCTTTGTGTTTATCTAGTTACAATAGCCAGAGCCGTAAACCTATTCCTGGAGGGTCGACCCGCCGATGTCCCCTGATTTTGCTTGCATCCTTAGACAACAGTAACTCCCATCATGTAGACCGCCAGACTGCCTCCACCTTTTGTAATGTGTAGTTTTAAAATTATATAAGAAAAAAAAATAATTCAATATTTATTATGAGTTACGAGCAAGTCAAAGTATAGTGTTTAGATTTTTTTATTCTGAAGATATTGAAATCTTTTTAAGTAGTAGATGTGTTGTAAAAGGAATATTGGAATCTTTTAACTCTCACTTGTTGATCCACTACTTGGGAGTTATAAATGTCTAAACTTTTATATATCACCCTAACGTTACTTTGAGGAAAACTTTCTAAATATGATGTTGAATTACAATATAATTAGACGATAGTACAGGAAAAAAAATGGTGTTCAGAATATAGAGGTTGTAAGAAAGTTTCGTAATAATCTCTCTCGTAAACATATAACGTCTCATTAACAATCAACTTATATATTCTCGAGTTTGCGTAAATAGGCTAGCAGAGATGTAAAAAGTATTAGGCTATTAAAGACGAGTTAGAGCGATGTTCTAACTAGCAATTAGGTTGGTAGCGAGGCAATACGTGAGCGGCCTTTTGTTCCGTTTACTCGGTCGTCGCAGCTCAAGACATATATACGTTTGTTCAGATTAAGTTTACCCATCCCGAGGCACGGCCAAGACGTGCAGCAGAGTATAAATCGGAGCTTATTGGCAGTTATTAAGAGCAATTCTATTCTTAACGGTCTTAACAACCCTCATATGCGGCCTTCAAGCTTTTAGAATGATTTTATAATTTTGGGTTAAGAGTGAAAGCACAGCTAATATTAAGACCAGCAGTTAACGGCTTAAATGAGAAATTAGTATTAAGTAACTTATTTGTCCAACGGGTGAGAATGGGATTTGTTTTATTTATTTGGTCTTTTATATTATGTTATAATACTTATTTCAACTTCAGTCCTGGTAAAAACTGAATGTGAAATAATATTTAAAAGAAAATAAACAAAGAGAAAGAAACTGCAGTGTATTAAAAGTAGGTAATTATGCTACTGGCAAAAGCTTTTAATAAGCACTCAAGTAATTAATAACTTTTTAATAGAATTTTAATTGACTTGACCGCGGCTGCAGTGTGCGTAGTTTTTAGATGCACATTAAATTAGAGAAATTAAGATTGCAGAAGTGGACATGGTCAAATGGAGACTTTTTTAGAAAGTACAGTCAACAAAGTATAAGTACTTTGTTGACTATACTTTCTAAAGTAAGCATGTATGTAAGCATAAACGATTACCGATTAATCGTTTGAGTAAGTATGACTGAGTTTGAGGGGTATTACTATAAGCCAGCTATGCTCGGAGTTTTTTTGGTTGATAGGATCAGAAATTCTGAAATTCGCCGAAGGACCGAAGCATATTGAAGTCACAGATGTCTTAGAACGGCTTGATGCGAAAAACTAAAGACCGTCCGTGCATGATCGACATTAGTCTAAAAATGTGAAAATTAAAAAGCGTAGGTACCGATCGTCATTGCCCTCCTGTTAGGGAGCTACTTGTGACGTCATAAACAAATATGGCCACAGTGTCAATTCACCTCAAAGATTCACCCTTATTAAAATTATAAAAAATTGCTTATAAACAAATTGCTTATAACAAATAAAAAAAAAAAAACAAATTCACATGAATTTAAATTAATAAATAGTGCCATATATTTTATTTTCTCTAGGCGATGAATTAAAATAGCTATCACGCAATAAAATATTTTCCCATAAACATGAAAACCAAATGTTTCATTAGAGAAATTTCCTTTCTGTAAGCCAGTCGTTAAGAGGGAAATAAATTTGCCTGGTAGAGAGAAATGTCTCGAATTTTTAATTTATATCGCGATATTAATTGCAAATGAGGTTCGGGACTTCAGCTATAATTAACATTAGATGGTTTACCATTATATTTTAACAATGGCTGCGGCGCCGTCAAGTCGAACACTTAATTTTTATGCCTTAAACTAGTTCAACTGAAAAATTTCAGTAATTTGATGAAGCCAACGCTTCGGCCCTGTCCGTGGGAAATTAAATAAATTAAAGCGCTTTGGGCGCTATTGGGTCTTCACTAAAAATAACAAAGTCATTATACGAATCCATCACACCCCTTATTCAGATATAGCCGCAAACCCGTCAGCTTCGACCACAAAATTAATGTATGACTACATTATATCCACCATATACCTACACTTGCCGACAAATAAGTCAGCCTTAGGAAACGCTAATGTCCCAGTTACTCCGTTAATGTCGAATTGATTTGTTAACCTAATTACTCCTTAGCACACCATATGAAAGTAAAAAAAATCTTTTATTTATTTCCATGCCCCGATTACGTGACCGATTGTTACATTTGCCGTACCCATATTAAAGTGAACCGAAGTCAAAGTGGTCGTAAAACTGTACCAGAACTCTGCCCGGCGACCAAGCTTAAATCAAATAAAAACGGATTACCTTCAAACATTTTTTCACTTTCTTCGTTGTCTATAAACCAATGGATATCCGAGAATCGGTTGCGTCACAAAAGTAATATGTGAAATGGTTATTTTAAGATGTTTTCTTACGCCTTTCATAAGCGCTATGGCAAAAAATAGCCTTTATGATTTATGCGCATTTAAAAGTCGTATAGAGATTTTCAGAAATAGTTTTACGATAAATTTGAAGGTAAGATTCTATGAGTGTTGATGCATATGGTGAAGTGACGGTCGGTAGCAAGACGGGACGTGCCTTTGCATATTAATACAGGTATTTGCAGCTTACATTTGACGAGATGGTTCGTTTCAAGTACCTCCCCTCGTCCTCTTGTACAGTCACACGTACTGCTTGTACTGTTGCCATTGTGGTCCTTTATGGTTCTTACGTAACAATCACGTTTTATGTAAACATGTAAATGTAAATTGTTTAAATGTTAAATGCAGTGGGTTCAGATTAGATATAGAGCCAGTGAGATTGAGATTGGTGTATTAGCTAAATGTATAAACTACCGCACAAGAAATGCAATGGTCCGCCGTCCGCCGCGTGCACTTTTCAGGGCGGCGCGGTATAAAATCTTATTTATCTGGTATCAAAGGCGCGCGCCGTAACCACATTTTATCAATTTACCCTCTTAAGAAAATCTATTTTTGTGCTGTTTCCTTTTGGAGTAGGTCGAGACCGCAGACTTTGTTTCAAGAAAAATATTCAGTAAAGTAACCAAGGATCCGTACTAATATTATAAATGCGAAAGTATGTTTGAATGTATGGATGTATGGATGTTTGTAACTCTTTCACGCAAAAACTACTAAACCGATCACAATGAAATTTTGCATACACGTTGTCTGGGACACCAGAAAAGACATAGGGTACCTTTCATCGTTCAATGCGGACGAAGTCGCGGGCACCAGCAAGTTGGTACATAAATTGAACTGCCGCGGTAAGGAAAGAATAATTTACTTTTCTACTCCTTGGCGGTGGCGCAACGTAACACGAGACTAGATACTGATCTAATAAAACGAATTCAATAAATAATAATAAAGGACAACATCACAAAAATCTACCAGTAGTGTAAGTATGATGGTATAACTGTTCACATTCAGAAATTATTTATGGACACCATTATCGGAACCAACAATTACCACTACGCTATAATTTTCTACTATACTGGAAGGTAAGAAAAGTATATTATGATACTGTGATACGGTGTTCGTGTACATCGTATAACTACATCGTAAATATATTTGGGTGATAAGTTTGAAACAACGCATTACTTTAGTACAGCCAATCAATAAATACTCGTATTACTTCCAATATCGATAGATGTTAAATTAAACTTATTATGAGTTGGGATGTTAAACAGGCGGTCAGTTGTCTGATACGAATAGAGGAACATGTTTATTATAATGTTCAGTTTGCGTAATATTCTCACTCTCAGAAACTGCATACGCATTTAGTATTAATTTTACAGTAGGTAGAGTCTCTACTGTAAGTGTAATTCTTTTTTCATCTCTGGACTTGACTATATTATTGATTAAAATAAATTATGATATAAAAATAATTATGAGAGGAATTTATAATACTATGTTATGAATAGCAATAAAAGATTTTAAGGCACTTTTACATGCTATATTACTTCGGCTATTTATTATTTAGCAAAAGGGGCGCTAATGGGTAGATATACAATTATACATACTTACAATTAGAAACTTTAGAAATTTAATGGACTAAAATTACAATCAAATGTATCCCAACTAATATTATAAATGCGAAAGTCAGTTTCTTTGTTTGTTACGTTTCCACAGGACCTAACTACTTGAACGATCTTCATGTAATTTCGTTGTCAGGGATACAGACAGACACAGGGCATCTTTCATCCAGAAAAAAGACAAACTGTTCCCGAGGGATCATCTAAAATTATAAAAAAAAAAACTACATCTAATAGAAAAATATATTGCTCATTTATTTTAGTCAGGCGTTATTTTTTGTTACTATATTATTTTAAGTAAATCATTAGTATTTGAATCTTCATTTAATTAAATCAAATCATTTAAATCAAATATCTTGCTTAATTGTATACTCTACCATAAAACCTCTAGTGAACATTAGCAGTCTGCACAAGGGTTTATTGAAGGTTAGTACGGTGTTGGTATTTGGTTGATGCTCATTGTAAATGTATGCGTACAATAAACTTACGTCAGTCACGTAGACAGGCTTAGGCCTGGGAGGTGTCTCGTACAATTGAAAACGACTGTATGTAATCATTGTATAGCAAAACGTAACGTGGCCAGTGTAAGAAGAAACTACCAAGTAATAATCTATATTATTATTATTATTCGATTCATTAAAAGACAGATTAACAGGTAGTAGGTAGTACGAGTATAAATAAAGTATAATTTGTATAAAAAAAATTATTATTTGATAGGTCTAAATTCCATATTAAACTATAATTCGAAATGTTAATTCAAAATTTTCTCGTAAATGCAAAATTTTTCAAATTGCGAAAGTAAAGTTCGGCAAACATTACTTGAACGATGACATGAGAGCTCTAATAATGCGACCTTTAGCATAAAGCTGCTTTAAGGTTGTGGAACGTTCGAGTTTTACATGCAAACGAACTTTATTTGAGATTGTACTTCAATATAGAAAGAACCAGAACCTTAAAGCTGATATGATGAAATATTTTGCAGAAAAGAATATTTTTTTCTAATTTATTTATGTTTTAATCGTTATATAACTATTGGTGCTTAACAAAATTTACCTATAGTTTTGAACTCGTCACGGATTAACAAATTATCGCTATTCTATTGAAATTATTAATTATACCATCTTTTATAGTTATACCTTTCTGTGAACTAATCAACTAAATTCCCAGAGACCACATACTTAGCCGCATTTTAGTCAAAAAAACCAAAACTACGGGCAACTTTCTTGATCCTGTGACATTTCAACAGATTGCTAGTAAGCCGACGAACATAAATTAGTCCAATTTGAACTAATACCATAAATTAAATTCACTTCCGTTGTTAACGCTATAAATGCTTATGTTTCCTCTCAACTTTATAGGTAATTTAATAAATTAATAAATTAGTATTACTAACATGTAATATTTTATTATTACTCTTTATTATAATACTAAAATTATTTCATTACTTCGTATCATCCATCTTTTTAACTGACTGTAGAAAATGTACTTCTTTTTATGATATCCGAAAGAAAATGTGTCAATTCAGGACAAATTAGTGTCCCATTAATTTGTTTCCGAATCGTCACATATTTTTTATCTTATCATAAACAAATTCTACATAAATATTTCATACATAATATTAATAACACTATGTCGCATGTACATAGAAATAAATGAGGCAATAAGTTCTGTAACCAGTTACAGAACTTATTGCTAATCTGTCCATAAATCATTAATAAAAAAATAGTGCGCGTAAGAAATTCCACGTGACCTTATACAACATATATAAGTAATGGGCCTCGAGCAGCGCTGTGGCCAAGTGCGAAAGAAAACAACCGGACTGAATTATTAGTGGGCATGCATTCAGGTCACAAACCTCGAGGGGGATAACTTTTATTATTATTTGCAGTTTCTGTGTGACGTTTTCTCTTCCGAGTGCGCTTTCCACTATATGTGCGAACTTTGCAATGGGTATTCCCACTTTGGTAAATGGACTTCCTAATCGCGATGACATTGTGAACGTACCTACCCTTGTTATAAGCCTAATGGCTGTATTGTTAGGTCGCTGAACGAAAAATGTAGGTTACCGACGTAACCAATTAGCTGATACATTTTAACACATTGTAAGTATTATAACGCTGACGTGCTCACTTAAGTTACTAGACAATTTTAATGTTAATGAAGCTCTAACGACGAACTTGCAACTAAGTAGAGTGCAACACATGCATTTCATTTTAACTTGGACAAACTTTAACTTATTGAAATATGAAATTTTGTAACTTATGTCATACATATACGAGTACCTACCTTAGTGTTCAAGGAAAAACTTTAGAGTTCAGTTAGTACTTCCACGAGGAATGATGTACATGAATCGTTTTACCTTTTGAAAGAATACTTTAATTAAATATATCTACAGTTGAAATTTGTTGTATGCTCTAAAATTTATGATGTTTAGCTAACGCTCATATTGCTTATATATTGAATAGGTTCAGAACTAATATTAAACTTTTATCGGAACACATTACGAATGTGATAATCTGACATGTGTGTGTGTGTGTGTGTGTGTGTGTGAGCTTATTTCAAATTTATACAAGAACGTTTACATTTTATAGTGATTAAAAAGTAAAAAAAAAAAAACTAACACCTGTAGAAAACATTGACAGTGCTTTTAGTTAAAGTCTGTTCTGTCTGGCCTTTGTTTTAACAAAATAAAATAACAATGGAAGATACGTGGCGCAGTAAATTCACCAACAGCTGTAGCGAGGCTAGGGGCCGCAATTAAGCAACAGTGCTATCTTGCATGTACTGCTTCAAAACACAAACGCATTATGAATCCGAGTGTACATTGTATATATTTAAAACATTAAATAAATGCAGAGTTATCTCTACTTAATCCAAATTATAAACGTATCTCTCGAAAATACTTCAATCTTATATTTTACAGATAATTTTAAAAGAACAACTGATTCGTCCCCAAAACCTTTGTGTGAATGTGTCACAATAAACAGTATAACCACTACATTAGTATTAGTGGCAATAACATTTCACCTTGAATAGGCATCGCAACAGAAACAACAGAGCATGTGTCAACTGGGAGAAGCCCGCTATGGTGACAAAGGCTGTCAAACGCGCCAGCTAGGTACTCGGAAATGTGGGGGGCTTTCAGCGAGCCATAATAGAGTGGGCGGGCGCGTGTGAAAACTAGCATCGGTCTAAAGAAAAAGATTGCCTTCTTTCTGAAACCCTCCCCACAGCCACCCCTTCAGCACCTGTTAGTGCTTAAGCCGGTTACTTTGAGATTCTTTGTATAGATAAGATGATTGTGAGGTGATTTGACCGGACAATATAAAAGATATATGTAGATACTAACCGAAAAATTAGAAAAACTCCCTGCAAAGCCAGGGGCGGATCGCTAGTAACAAATATAGCACATCGTGCTCAAATTGGAACGAACGCGCGCCTCAGGCGTACCGGTTGCTTGTTTTGCTTCATATGTTGCATTTATATGCGTCTGTGAATGATTGATGTTAGTGAACTTTCGATATGCGCCGGTGTAATATCACTGCCTCCAGAAGAGGCAAGATTTCCGTGACCTATTTGCATGGGCCATTGGTAATGTCAATCAATACCTACACATCATGATGTGAATGTTAAAACACAAGTACGTCTTCGCAGCCCACCTGCTCAAATCCATTAAATAAAAAATAATCAAAAATTAAATATCAATGTTGTGCGAAATTATTTGTATCTGTCTTTTATATACAGGATAGAATTTGTAATGCCACCTGAAGGGAAAGTACTCTAGATAGATTCAAAAATAAAGGAATGTTTTCTTTGAGTTAAAATTTTCTATCTACTGTATTAAGAGTACTTTCCCTTCAGGTGGCATTACAAAATTCCACCCTGTATATAAAAATACGTGTCAGTTGTGTGTCCTCGATGAACTCCTAAACTAGTGAACCGATTTTGATAAAATTTCGTAACTATATATATGTGTGTGTGTGTGTGTGTAATTTGGTCCAACTTAAAAGTTAGGATAGTTTTTATCTCAATTATTTGTTTATTATATGAGAGAGTAATAAATTACCTTACACCGCCATTTGTGAGAGTTTTATGGAACTCACAGATAACTTTTAAAATAAATTTTAAAACAACTGTGAGTTCCATTAGATTCTCACAGATGACGGTGTAAGGTAATTTATCGGCTGGATTAAGTATTTATTATAAAAATTGCGCCCCGGGCAAAGCCGGGAGCGAGACAGCTAGTTTTTGTATATTTTATCGCAGTCTCGTTTATGGGAAGAATAGATCACAAATAAAAATTAAAAGTGATGAGGTTTACGCGGAGATTAAGTGGTTAAGAATTTAAGATTAAGAAATTTCAATAAATGCTGTTTCAAGCAGGAAAATATTCCTCTATTTTGATTGGAGATAAGTCACCAATTGATTTATCTCAATCAATTCGTAGTCTTGAGGCTACCTTGTTCAAATTATGAGCAGAAAAGTATATAATGGACATATTAAAATCAGCTAGCTTGATAGTCAGTCCCTTTCACATTCACGATGTTCACAGTAGTTTAAAACTCAAACTAGTATTATTAATATTGTAATTTTAATATGCACATACTTAAGTAGTAGGTCACTGCCAGAAATTTCCAGAATAATCGGGCTTTTTTGACAAATAGCGCGCATTCCTTTGATGAAGCCGAGTTTCGTCGCTAGCAGAGAGGTATAAAGTATGAAAAAGCCGATACAAAAAAGTAGTAAGGGGATTAATCTGGCTTAACTGTGGATCGTGTCGTCATCAAACAAAAATAGTGAATTGACCGATATCGGATAATATTTCCCGGGACCAGACTCAAAAACCTCTCGTGATCGACCGTATCAACACCCCAAATCTAGACTATCAGAATATGTTTTTCAACTAGGTACCATGAAATGTGTTTGTCTGTTTGTTGACTGAAACTATTTTATCGAGACCTTCATTAGGATCTTTTCAATTAAGACCACTTTTTAACGTGTCAATATTTAGAGTAAAAAATAAATTTTACACACTAATAATTATTCAACACCATAAAATATGAAACTTGTTGCATATTGTACCTAAAAACGGATTTTTAAAACAACTCAATTACCTATATTAATTTACTACAGTTTATAAATAACAAAAAAAAAACTATTCAATTATATAATTTTAAAATGCGGTAGTGAGGAGCTTGAACTTAATATGACAATTGAGTAATAATTGACTTTATGACTAACTTCCTTGTTTCACATGTCGATACTATCGACGGTTATTCCTTGCGATATAATTCAGTTTGGTTTTTCCGATATTTTGAACTCGCTAGACTTGTATGACCATTGGCGACCATACATGTACGAGTAGACTTGTAATATTTGGCGACCGTGTTTTACGTACGCTGTCTTGTCTGTCCCCCAGAGTAAATATACTCGAGTCAGACAAGACTCCTTATCGATATTTGTATAGTGTAGCTTCCACGCAATATACATTATATGCTATTAGCCTATACATTATTGTAGGCTTATGCTAGAATGTTTTTGGTGTCATCGTTAATTATAACATAAATAAAGATTAGTTTCAGTTATTAAGACTACTCGTGGGCAAAACTCGCGTGAGCTTGCAAGTTTAACTATTATTTTGTTCGGTGTGATTTGTCGTATAATCTATTAAGTACATAAGTAAATTATGATTTATGTAGACAGTTTAAATCTTTGTGTCTAAAAAGCCAAGTGAGGTAATAAATAATGTTTGTAACACGCATAACGTACATTTGCCGCTCTGTCACATTATTTGAAATATCCACGAAATATCCAACCGCGCAAATTGTACAACGATGTTAATTCAAATTTGATTCACATGCTTTACTAATTTCTAACAGAGCAGTGATTACCGCAGGATAATACAATTAAGCTGGATAGAGATAATAGGTACGCCATTGTGACGTAGTGCAATACCAAATTTTAATAGAATACCAAAAAAGAAAAAAAAATCAAAATATTTATTTATAAATTAGGTTTCTACAAAAAACTCTTATTATAGTCATTATAAATTTAAATTTACCAGGGTTTCGGAAAAAAAAAAAAAAAAAAAAAAAAACATCAAAGTATATATACAATACTAAACTTAGTATGAGCTCCGAATCGCTTAAATCCAGGCTTCATTGTCGCTTAAATAATCATTTTATTATCTCTTTTATTAACTATTCAATATGGTTTCGACTAATTGACAGTTTAACACAAGCCTACTAATTTTTGGTCCAAGTTCTCTTGAAGCCTTTTAGACGAGTAAAAAATAATAATCCTAGAGTTTAAAAATAATCGTTTAAATTATTTTTTATCTCTTCGTCATAAAAAAAAAAATTTCTTCAAAATGTTGTATTTATAAAGCCAGCTGTGATCTCTGATAAAGCAAGGAAAGAATGATTTTTAGCGTTCTATTGCAAAATATATACCTATTATAAATTACATACATTGTATTATCCTGTACACAGAAATATATAAATTAGCAATATTTAAATAGATCTAATTTTGAGTTGGTTAATGTGTTAACATTATATTTTATTTTTATTGTGACCATGTGACTACCATGTTATTTATCTTTTTGAGTGCCTTCTATTTTGTATTTGGTATTTAGTGTGAAAAAAAAAAACTTATTGTTAAGAGAAAGGGTAAAACGTAGGTGTGTTCAAAAATACCTAATACAAAAATATGTTATATAATGTCAATCGTGTTACGAATGTTTATATTGAAAATGTAATAACGTGCGCGATAATGTCAACTTATCTTACAGTCTTTTCCCAAAATGTCCCACAAGAAATGTCCCGTTTGGGACATTTTGGGAATTACATGCATCAATCTCATGTTTGTACCTAGCTTATGGTTTCAACTAAAATGTTTCTTGACTACGAGTAAAATAAATTTCACATAGATGCAAGACATGTTTAAGTTACTTCACTTTTGTAGCTATAAATTATAATATATTTACGATAAATTAATTATGTAATTATTTTATCTATAAGTATTCTTATTACGTCAATGACCCGTCAACATTTATAAATACAAATGGCAAATAATTAAAGACATAACAGTGTAACATCGTCAAGTAACAAAAGCGTAAATAACATGTTTAATTTACCGAAACTTTCCACCTACACGTTTCGTTCAGAAAGACTTTTCCACTGACGTCATCCACACAGCCTAAAACGTCTCGAGTCCAAATGAATCTCTTCACACTTCATCGGATTATTATACTTACCTACTTATTTATTTGAAAATATTTACAGGCGTCATGTTTTCTGATTGGTTTTATCTTAGTAATAAAATAAATAAATTGATACAATGTAAGCGTAGTTTAAATAAGGTAAAAACGACCTTGATCGACAAGCTCAATGGACAGTAGAAATCGAGATCACAAAGCTGAAAACAAACAATGGGATTCCAATAACGTTCCAATAATGCATCGCAGAAAAGCATATCTTGGATTTCCTACGAAGAACCTTTTGCACACATACTAACTTCGTATTGTGTCAACAAATGTGTATTTCATACTTGACAAATATAACAAAATTGAAACCAACACAAATCAAGTCGACTTTTTTAGCGAAATCGTTTTGCCCTGACTGTCTAGATGTCTAGAAAGATGAAATTTGGAATCATTATAGATAACTGGTGCCCGCGACTTTGCCCGCGTGGAATATCTAAGCTCATGTCCGCCCTGAAATTCACACCACAGATATACAAACATACAAAGTTTAACTCTTTATAATATTAGTATAGATAAAACAAAACAGATTTATGACTTTTGTTTCCTAGTTTGTAACATTTCTTAGTCACTATATCACTATATTTAATGTAGCTAAGCCACTTGACTTGTTGGGGTTGAGTTGAAAAGAACCTAATGAAAGCCGGTCGACGTTATTTCTGCTTCAGCAAACTCCACGAGCTATCATAGTAACAAAATATTTATTGGGAATAGGGTTCAGCATTAGCTGATTTGATCTTAAGCTTAAGCGAAACCTTTTCTTGCTTTAGGTTTTATTCCTATAGTATTTAGATATTTAATATTTTATAATACAAAATGCGCAAAGGTTGTTTACATTTTAACTTTCAACTTATATTATATTTATATTCATTCTGTAGCCAAGAGACCGAGTTGGAAATTCTCTTAGAATCAGTAATTAACTTAATTGAGAAAGCTTCTATTTATTTTAAACTCACATTTTTAATTTAATTTTTAGAAACTAAAGAAACGAGATATATAATTTGCATAATTATAATATAATATGCCCATTTTTTGGACTGTTATTACATTTTAGGCCATCCAACTACAAATAGATGAGTAATTTGTCTGTATAGAATAATTTTATTAAATAAAAAAAATGAAATTTCTGAATTTAAAGCATAGCTTGAAATAATATTTTTCTGTATTTACTTATATCCAAAATCTGTATTATATTATATTTGTTTTAAAGAAATATTTAAAAGTAACAACATGAGACTTTTGCATTTCTATATTATTCAAAATTATTTCTCAATAATCTCAAACAAAGTAATTAAATTTCGATAAAATTGCAATAAAACATGTTGGTATTAGAAGTTATTTAAAATAGATAAAACTTTTCATCACGTAAAAGAAATGTTAGCTACAATATTAAATATGATGGACGTCAGAGCAGTGTGACAAGTTGGCATTCGCATACATTCGTAGTATAAACGAGCATTTGAAATAAAATATTTCTAAAAACTGAATCCACTCTCATTAAATGAAGCCATTATAGGGCATCTATTTTGAATAACTTATTTATATTCATTCATTAAAGTTTATTCACCTGTCAGTAATTGGCACACGACCTCAATATGGAATAAAATAATAAATAGCGTTATTATCCATCGCATAATGAACGAAAATAAGAAACGGAAGAGATTGACGAGTGAAAATGTTTATATTTATATTCATTCCGAAGCCAAGAGACCGAGTGGGATATTCTCTTAGAAACAGTAATTAACTTAATTGAGAAGTTTCTAGCTATTTTCAACATATTTTTTAAATTTCATTTTTAGTAACTTACTCGTATGTAGAGCTAGTATATTACGTAAACTAGCTACTTTCCTTGTCCGTAATGAGTATGAAATTGAGACAAATTTCCAAAACTCTAACGCGAGTAAATTCGATACATTCGGTACATTACATTAGATTAGGCTAATTCTGTAAATCTGCGTTATGTCATTTGCAATGTCGATACGCATTTGTCGAATGTGGTGAATAAACAGGTACACAAGTGCAAATGCTCCCACAGCATAATGAATAATACATTTTCAAACAGTGACTTACTAATTAATATAAATGACAGAATGGCGCAGTAAACTTAATTTCATATAACAGAATCGATGACTTTGCCTACGGACTTTGCTACTTTTCTTTGTTCATTTACAAATTTTGACCATCTTCATTAGTGTACGTAGTTCTGTTGTATTGTGTTCATTACTTACATTATTATTTTCAATTATATTCGAAATGGATTTTCATCTATTTTAGCATTAATGTAAATGATAGTGATCAGTGATATAATACATGTGAGACACTAATGAAAATCCTCTTTCGATAAAGTCAGTACATTATAATTATAAGATATAGTCGCTATTCGCTTGTCTTTTTTTACGTCAACTTCTAAGTTAGAAATTTTAAAAAACAAAATGCACCAGTGTTGAGCCGGGAGCGGGTCGCTAGTATTTATCTCAAATTAGTATGACACATAAATTCATTTAATACATATTTAATCATTGTGCAAATGAGCAGGAAAATTGGAGATTTATATTACATTATAATTAACGTTTTAATGAAATCGGTTAAATTTACGTAACTATTTGTTGCCTACATTTGATGTCATTTGATACATTTGTCATTACCTACTCAATTAAGATATGTAAAATCAACAAGCCATATTTAAACCAGGGTTCAATATGCCACTGTATAATTTATGCCAATACCTCGTCCACTACCCACATAAAATTATTTCATAATATTTAATATAACAGCTTTTCCCTGGGGTTTTCCGCGTGTAAATAAATATTAACAAAATTATTATATGTTATATTTTGTATTATATATCTTACAAAAAAATTGTACAGAAAAATGAGCAAGTATGAGTGGAAACTCAATATGAAAAGTTAGTAGTTCCATTTTCAGATTTCAATCCTAATGTGAATTTACCAATTTATTATTATTTCCATTTACTTTTACAGTTTTTTATTACAATTTTAAACATTGTAACTGACAATTGAAACCTTCGAGTGCCTTCGATCTCTTTCTCTCTTGCCCCAAATTCAAAACGAAATCTCAATTTTCGCATAGCGCACCGCTAGACATGACCCTTTTCTGTGGACAATTTCAGGTACGAAGAAAAGCGAGAGAAATTTTATAATCGAATTTTGTTATACTTATACGATACTCGCACGAGGAAATTGACAGTTTAAAATTTAGTTTCAGATTTTCGAATTTCATTTCGAAACAAACCCTCATGGGACCTGCAAGTCTCAATTCCTGAGATATATAGTAGGTAACAATTTGTGGAGAAAGTCACATTTTCTAATATACCTACTTATAAATATTAATAATGAGCTGTCAATTACCTCGAATTTATATTAAACTACCTGCCGACAGCATTAGCATTAGCGTTGAAGTCAAGGGAAATAATGTAGTGAAATAAAATAATTTTTAACTGAAAATCGCAGTCAGGACGAGCACTTTTCACCTTTCCCTTCTATCTATTTACCTACTTAGTAAAATTAAGATGTCTTAGTTTAGTTACTAAAACACTATTAGATGACGGTATCTTTTCTGTTATTGTATTTTTACACATATTATGTTAACTTTTTAGTTATAAATAAATAAGATATTAACATAAGTATGCCTCGACCTGATGATATTACGGATGTACTCGTAATGTGCGAGCACCGGTGAGGGATATAAATGAATTGTTACGATATAGGTACACTTATATACATAAGAGAAGAGAAGGCATGTCTAGAGCCGTATTACATTTATTACACTCAAAGAGGACCGTAGACGCAAAATCGTATCTTTCTAAGAAACGCAAGCTTTGTAAAGAATACAATGTACTCCTTGTATAAGCTAATGTACAAGAACTAAGGCGGTGAAAAGTTATTAAATTGATAGAGAACTTTTCTTTCGAACCACAATGGCCACTCGTAAACTCCATTCGTTATTTGTAATTCAAATACCTACCTCCCTACGAAGTCTGTGCGAATTTATTACTAGTTATATATAGTCGATGTCGACTGAATAGTTTACCTAGTTTACCGGTGAGTAAGAAGAACCTGCCACCAACAATCGTAAAGGCCCAAACATATAAAATCTGGCCTTTTTAGATAAACCCTACGCTTTTTTTTACTATTTGAACGCTGTGTATGTTAAGTAGCTAATATATATTATTTCGATGATGTTAAGTTAATGTCTTGACATCTGAATAGTTATTTATGAAATTACTTAAGCTAGCGTTCATACCAGCAAAGTACTCATTGCTGCTATGCTACTGTGTTGCTTTTTTATACAATTATCTAAAATTGTATGCAAGTAAACTTGTATGTTTCGTAAATAAAATATTTAATACAAACGTATAAGTTTGCAATCGAATAAGTTTAATACTGCGTTCCGTATTGATAACCAGGGAAGCCCGTTTCGTGGCAGGTGGCAGCTGGACTTAAAGCTTAAAGAGCTTAAAGAAGACCATCGTGACCCTATCGATGACATATATATGCTACTAAGTTAGAAGGTGTGGAGTAAAGGAAGCCATAGCTTTTCTAGTTCCTTATTCTTTATGCCGTAAAGGTTTTTATATTCCCGCGGCTGACAATCGTCAAAAAGAAATTGCCAAGAATTGTTGTACTTTCTAACTCCATTTTGGTTTTATTTTTTAGATCCTTGATACAACCGACATGACATAGTTTTGGCGTTCGACTCGCCAGTAAAATAATAATTATAACCAAATTAATAATGTACTGGTTCGTGGCAGAGCAAATTAATAGGAGCCGCCGTACAATTTTACCAAAGCCCTCGGAATATAGCGTCTCTGTATTGTACGGTACCTACAACCCCAAAAAGTAAAAGAATATCCGTACTAATATTATAAATGCAAAAGTATGTTTGGACTAGCTGGTGCTCGCGACTTCGTCCGGGTTGAAAATAAAAAAAAAAAAAGCAATATAACGCTTGACCTCGTGTTGCTTTAACACTTTGGCCAGGCGTTAGTTTTTTATTTTTTATTTATCCCTCGGGAATAGTCTTATTCTGGATGAAAGGTACCCTATGTCCTTTCTGGTGTCCCAGACAACGTGTATGCAAAATTTCATGGTGATCGGTTCAGTAGTTTTTGCGTGAAAGAGTTACAAACATCTATACATCAATACATCCAAACATACTTTCGCATTTATAATATTTGTATAGAAGTATGCTTTTTTTTAAATTTCAACGCGGATGAAGTCGCGAGCAATAGCTAGTTTAAACATAAAAACACAATGACTTAAACAACCTCCTTTTTTCTATGACATCTATAGGTAGGTAATTTGTTCAACCAAAAAGTGTAATGACAAAATATAAAGTTTAATATACGCGAGTGAATACTCAGAGAACAAAATCATAAATAACATGTACATACACAAGTAAGGTTGTTGCAAACGTTTGTAACAATTTACAACTCGTTAAATACATTAAATGTTAATCTATTGCACTCGTTTTCAATATTTGCCAACGCATTAGCGTTATTGCCACGGCGAATGAAGCTGAATAGAGGCCTAACAGATAACAGATAATATGTATTTTATAATGGTAACTGGAATAGGCATAAGAGAGGGTTAGTTGCATAATAATTATTTTTGTGAAGTATGAAGTATTTTATAAGCGGCTGATGGTGTCACTGTGGGGAGGATTGTGGTTACGTATCGTACGTACTTATAAGGCTAGATTCCCACTATGCCGGACCGGCAGATTTACTGGGCCGGAAAGTATACAATTTACAAATAAAAGAAATTGCGGTGTAACTTGATGATCGTGCCAAACTAATATTTGTTTTTCGCAATCTGTCTCTTTGGTCATTTTCTGAAGTTTAGTCCGTACTAAAATAAATATGAATTACTTAAATAAATATAAATTTCACAGCAGAAAAAGTATAAATAAAATTAATGTAAGTATAAGGAGCAAGGAGGGTAAAATATTTTTGTAAGAAAGGGTGGGACAAACAAAATTATTTATCACGCTGACAGAAAACATCAACATTCTTGCTAAATAAAGAACAATTTTCGTTGTTTTCTATAGACTACCTAAAAATGCTTCTTATAATTTATTATTGCGTAATAATTCCAATTTAACTACAGTAGTTAAAAAGTATGAAAAGTATTAAATACTATGAAAGTATGAAATTACCAAAACATTAATTCATTATTAGTAAAACCCGTAAGTTTTCGGCTACAGTATAGTGTTTGCGAACGTATGACATAAAACAGGACACTTTACAGGGCGTTAATAAAATTAATATTTTAAACAGATTGAACATATTATAAACAGAGCTTGTCAAAATTATATGCTTACAAAATCAATGATAAAATACAAATATACGAGTATCATAATTTATCAACCACGAAAATTTAAAGAGAGATGAACCGAGCTATTGATAGATACATTGAATACCTTGTTAGTGACAGAAAAAGATCTGGACGTCCGCGTAGAATTCGTACTAAATAGGCGATCAAAGCAGTGAACGAAAGAATTCGAAGACGTCCTGTCCGTAAGCAAAAGATTACCTATATCTCGGGAAATGAATATAACTTGCAACTTATAATAGACGCACTGATCATTTTCCGATAATTTTAAAATGAATATGGTTTTAAAATCAAAACAACTTCTTAAGCGGTACGCAAAGGGAGGTCATAGAAAATTTTTATTTACTAACGAAAAAATATTTACCATCCAGCAACATTTTAATAAGGAGAATAACCGAGTTTATTCTCAAAGCTCTATAGAAGCTTCTCAATTACTCAGCAGAGTTTAGCGTGGGCATTATCCAACTTCAGTGATGGTTTGGTGGGATGTTAGCTATCAAGGAGTGATTGATCCATACTTTTTTAAAAAGGGTGTCAAAACATTGGCACAGGTGTATTAAGGTACGATTCTTGAGAAGCTGGCTAAGAACCAACCAACCAACCAAGAATAGTCTTGATAACCAAGAATGGTTCTTTCAGCAAGACTCAGCACTGCGTCATAAAGCTCGATCCACAAAAAGGTGGTTGCAAAAGGATGTTTCTGACTTCATCAAAGCTGAAGAATAGCCGTTATCTAGCCCCGATCATATTTCGCTGGATTGTGATTTATGGCCAGTTTTAGAGTATGGCATGCTCTTAACAACATGTTAATCTGGAGTCACTAAAACAATCCATAAGAATGGCAGTGAAGAATTTTCCCCTGGAGAGAGTGTGTGTTTCAATTGATAATTGGCCTCACCGTTTTCAGGATTGTATTAAGGGCCAATGGAGACTAAACCATAATTTTGAATGAGCTTCATATTTTTTAAATGCTTATGTATAAACTAAGGCACACATTACAATAATAAATGTTTTATACAATAGGAAAAAATAATCTTTTCCTTGTAACAATATTTACATGACAAGACTATGTATTTTAACAGAATATTCAATAACAGTAAGTGTTGAAGTCAATGGGCAAATATATTTTAGCGGTATATTACTCTTTCAACTGGAGATTACACGTCGATGCGGTAAAAACTTGCTATTAAAACCGGAATCAATTGTAAGTTATGGAATTGCCGGTAGCGAAAATTGTATAGACAGTATAACTATAAAATCTCTACAATGTAAATTTCAATGTCGATTGTTTCTTTTAGAATAAACAAATTATGATATAAAAGAGATAGAAAAATATAATAGATCCAGAACCTTTCGAATAGAAATAGACAATATTTTTTTTATAGAACAATACCTACTATAGCAATTTTCTTTAAAATATGCTCTAAAAAGGTTAATAAAATCAATGTTATGAAAATGAAACCGATGGTATTAATATTCTGAAATCCGTATTACGATTTAATCTATTATGCGTAAGCAATTCTATCAATCTATATGACAACATTTATAGCGTAAATTATAGAAGCTTTGACATGCGCGGAAGTTTAAAATATTGTACTCATCACGTGCATAAATATCCTTTATTATATAGGTAATTTTTAAGGAGAAAAGCTTAACATTCTCACATTCATCATCTCATATTGCATATTCCAAGTACAACTTTAAAAAAAGGCATAAAACGAAAATAATTCCCAAAATCTCGAGTACCTATTGCGCGTGGAACAAACCGATCCATAAATACCAATACCCATAATTCCTTGTGGTTTACGATTTAACAATCTAACTTTAGAAATATAAACCAGATGGCCAGCTAACACACTCAATAGAAATATTTTAAAACACTTTTCACTTGAATTTACTGGAGGAAACACAGAACTCCAACAGGTAACTTGCAAGGGACGCCTAAAAATACCAAAAAAACGTGAAAAACTGAATCGACTGCACAGTGAAAAAAATTCGCAGTAATCGCTTCATGAATATAAAAAAATTGAAAAAAAAAAAATGAAAAAAAAAAAAAAAAAAAACAATTAAAGCGAGGTAGAAATTAAGACAATAAAAAAGAGAAGTTTTATCACAATTGGCGACATACCTTGTTCGCTGCTCAGCGAGATCGATCAAACGAGATGTGAAGGCTAGTGTGGTTCACAGGTACGATTGGATAATATTTCTTGTCGTGTGTTATCAGTATGCAGCGGCGAGCATGTTCACGCGGAGAAATAAGTACGCGACGCGTAAACAGTGCAGCAAGGCCGGCGCCGACGGCGACCGCTAGTCGAATATCCCGAGAGAGCGCTGTGCACGAGCGGGCACACAACGCACAGATCGATACCGCCGACTACCACGCTCCCTTTCGACTGCTCCACTAACTATGGCCCGGCCGCGGCGGCGGACTCACTTCCACCATCAAGTATATCAAGGGCGCCAGCTACGGACCAGTTTTACCGGATCACACAACAACTTTGGCTATAAAACAAACGTAAAAAAACGTTGTTTAGCATCGCATATCTCTATGTGACGTAGTGGGGAGGCATGAAAAGCGTGCTGGGCATGCGCGGTGGCAGGTAGGCGCGGTGGCCTAAGAAGAGGCGGAGGTGCGGCGGGGAGGAGAAACACCGAACAAAGCAGAGAAACGCCGCGGCGCCTTACCGGTGGTTGGTAAGGGTCGCAGAGACGCCCGTAGCCAACCCGCCCGCGACCTTTCCACGCGTCAAGGCACGCAATACCATCGACCAACCACCATTCACACGCACTACTCGCGACCTCACCAACAACTGCTAACAACCTACATAACATATTGATTCAACACAGCACTCTCGTAACTTCCTTAATAATCATTTACTACTTATTTTAAATACGTCCGTTGTGCTCAAAACGTTTGGCAAACTTTTCTTTAAAAGTGTCACGGCTGGCTGAACATTTAAGAAGGAAATAAAAACATTTCCTTCAAGGCTTCCAAGAGTAAATACATTAAAAAACTCCCAGGCACCAATATAACGACAAATTTAGACAGAAACAAAATAGAGAAAAGCTTCATTTTCTTATCAATATCTTAAGTTATTTTGAAGATTTTTTGACACCGGAGCCCCCCCCCCCCCACCTCAAACCCCCTTAACGCTCCGTAATGTTTTTCTGTACCCTCCCTAAACGTTACGTTAAGGACCAAGTTTAAACAAGTGACTATTTCTTACCAAAGAAAAGGGTTGCCCACTTGGGAGAATTAAATAAAAATGACGTACAATACTTTCGAGGGTTTCCCCTCACGTAAAAAAAAGCATCATAACATTTTACAAAAACCTCACTACAAGAACCCTAAAGAAGTTTTAAAGACGTAATTGCGTTACGTAATACTTGAACGTCCCCTTATGTTCCAGGGCTATGGAATGCAACTAGTTCTCTATATAATAATAACCAATATTCGGTGTTATACAAACAGTCACAAATAATAATATTCATTTAGGGTCATTATAAAAGGAAAGAGCTTATAGCCGTTTGCAGCTTTCATATAACCGGTATATGCATTTGATTTATTCATCGCAATTTATATCGACTCCGTTTCAAAAGAGGAATTCTAATATGAGCAAATACTTAAAACTATATTATGTCACAGTCATTTCTCATCACAGAATAAAGAGGATTTAATGTAAAAATGAAAACTATCTTGATAGTGTAGCAATGTTTTATTTATTGAACTCTGGCATTGGCTATTGTTAATTTCAGATTTGTGATATATTGTGATTTATATAAATAAGTGAAGCGATACAAATATGAAAGAGTAAAAGTTTAATTTTGATTTTTCAAATGTAATTAAATATTTATTTTCACCCTAGATAATAGAATTTCTGATGCTCCAGGGAAATCCTGAACCCCAGGTGTACATAAGTGCTGACCTTTAAAGTTACTAGCTAACGGTATGGAAACCGATATATAATTCAATTATCGAATGAATTTAATTTTAAACAGAACGGAAATGTGCAGACCAGAAGTTATACGTTTCAATTTAGACATAATAAATGTAATGTTGTATGTGTACCTATTGTTATTTTATTAACATAAAAATATTACCATAAAAAAAGGTTTGGTCCCACACTCAAAAATCAACCCCGCCAACTCGAGGAAATAAGGTGAGATGTAACGAATATTCCATACAAACTGATGTGAAATCATCAAAGCCAATTAGCATAAATAGTGCCCTTAAAATATTGTATTGCAACTTTATTATTAATAAATCACTTTAGTGTTCAATTACCCATAACATTTTTCATCACTAACTAAATGGTAACTGACGACTGACGTAATATTCCCTGAAGATGTATCGACACTGCGTTACAATAGTGCACGGAGTGCAACTGCATTCATACTTGAAATTTCAGCCATTCCAAAATTCTGGGGCCACGTAGCTCTTAGTATAATTAGGAGATGACTGTGTCATACGGATTTACATAATTTAGGTTTCCACTCTATAGTTATTTACTTCAAGGATAATTTACTTCAAAAAAAGATAATCTTTTGATGTTTCAAAGATTTTCACAAATTGGTAATTAAAGAAATCGTAAAGTTTTTATTAGTGTAATTAGTAATTGAAAATAATTAACAAATGCATATATAAATAAGAAGTAATTGAAAACAAGATATAAAAATCTTTAGTAGTGCAGCAATAAAACAAAATAAAACGTTTTTACTTACAACTACTTTATTTAAATCTACTTTTACAAAGAATTTTCTTATATCTAAATAAACGTCGACACTGGTCGACGTTAGATCTAGATGCCGCTGATTATTCTCCGATCGGAGTATTTAAGGTGGTCTTCGGTAATTCATATGTCCGAAAATTATTTGAAATTTATTTCGTAAGGTTGCAATGTTGAAGGCCCAATTATTCAGTGAATCGCATGTGTCGCAATACCACAAATGTTGAGGATCCCACTTGGCTTCCACGTTGAGGATCCCACGGGATCTTAGGATATTTACAACTGAAGCTACGTATAAAAAGATAATGACGGAATACAGCTTAGATTAGAACACATTTTCATACAAAGTGTATAAATATATTTTTGCAGAACAATTTTAGACACAGGAATCTTTCATACACTTGAGTGAAACTGAATCCAATTTAATTACGAATCGTGTGCAGTAGATCAGAAACGGGAACTATGCACTCAAACGTCATTAAGGTACGATTTTGTTTGTGATGGCCGCGACAACGATATTTGCTCACGCGTTTCCATCCAATCCAACGCCGACTATAAACTAACTCTATATCTATTGATCTGATAATGTTGTCATAGAACATTTAGAACATCTGAAACTAATATGAAAGTTTGTGAACATGTTCGTTATTCAATCACGCATAAGCCGTTAAATGGATGGAAAATTTGTCAACAGATGAAACATTTACAACACTTTCATATTTAAAATGTAATCCTCGCACACTTACGTCGAATTTTATCAATTGATACGTAACTAAAGATTTTAAATTAATATCAAAATGGTTATAATTAATATGATATAAAAAAACTATCCTAATTTCTTAAATGATTATATTTCCACAATTACTTCTTCTGAGGCAGCAACACACAGGATACCAGTCAGTATAACAATCTATACTTATATTTATACTATTATATAAAGCTGAAGAGTTTGTTTGTTTGGTTGTACGCGGTAATCTCAGGAACTACTGGTTCGAATTGAAAAATTATTTTTGTGTTTGATAGTCCATTTATCGAGCAGGGCTATAGGCTATAGAGAACGCGGACAAAGTCGCGGGCACCAGCTAGTGTACATATTAAAAGAAATTAAACGATACAAAATACAACAACGAAAAAAATTTATTCAAAACTTTCCAAGTTCTCAATAATTATTCATTAACTGAATCGTTATTCATTTTGAGTTTAAAATTTAATTAAAGTTATTAACCCTATTTAGAAGTACCTATACACAAATTGTTTGTGTATTTTTATTAAAGCCTTAACCAACCAATATTATAAATTTATATGAATATAGCAGTTATTAAATAAAAAGTAAAAATAAAACTAGAAATTGAGACTAAAATAAAAAAAATGTATAGGAACATGAAGATACAAAGGCTGCTTTGTGAGATATGTCTACGCCACCGCTGTCCTGAGGGATTACTGGTCAACCACATAGAAACCTATTTGCAACATTCTAATAAACAAAACTAATGCTATAAAACTAATATGTTTATTTACAACTGTTTACCAAATATAGTGAATTGAGCTATGGTAGGTAAGGCACATAAATCTTTATATATATAAAAATTACGTGTCACATGTTCCTCCGTGATGAACTCCTAAACTACTGAAACAATTTTGATCAAACTTTGTAACTATATGTAATTTGGTCCAACTTAAAAGATAGGATATATTTTATAAAGTTACGCGAAGAAGTCCCGTGCGTCAACTAATATTATATGTGAAAAATAAGTGGAAATTTTCATTGACGTCAGACGGTAGTACAAATGAAGTTGGTTATTGTGACGTAAACTCTGGCGTTCCCGAGGTGAACCTGAACGGCAAAGTACGAAATTTCAAAATTTCGCGACTGTTGCTTAACTATATTCATTGTTTATTCAGAACGATTTATTTTGATAAACTACTTGTTAATTGATAAACTACCATAAACCGATGTAAATGCAAGCAAATAAGCACTCATGCTATCTCTTGTCCGTGAGTACGCTCACGTGAAAAGTTAATAAGTATCCTTTGCCTTTGACCGGATTTTAAAAGCTGGTTCCAACTAAACTTTGTCAAATTCTGATCTGTTGTGTTCAATGACAAACAGACTTATCAGACGGAAAGCTCGACAGGTACACAATCAGACTTTCACATTTAACATTAAAATATCGGGAAAGTGTAAATTTACGTTTCACTGGTTTCTCAATTGAAATTCAATTCCGTTTTCAAAATATTTATCCGTGGATATGCAGTGCATACAGTAAATTCACGTACATTGCGCCCTTCAGGCAAACGAAGAGAAACTCTATCGGATATTTTGATTGGCGTTTGTTTCTACTTGATCTTTTTTTACGTTCATTGTACGAACAAGCTTTATTCCAGAATATTCGATAGTTCGATAGCAACACAGGGTGTCGGACCCTTTCATAGGTGAAACACAAAGCAAATAAAGTCCTTTTTGTGGGTGACGGACAGGCCAACAGCCAATTAAGTTGGATGTCGCCTACAGATTACGCCACTGCAACTCCGGGAGAATTAAAAGTTTCATGGAGCAATTTACATTTATTAATATTTTTTTATTTTATTTATTCATAATATGAAGATTGAAGCACAAGGCGAATTAAGCTATGCGATCCTTTAATCTCGAACTAAATACAACACAGTGCACGTGCTTCTATTTCTGATCATCTGGAAGGTTACTAGAATCTGGAAGGTGGTTACTGTCGCCATTTGGTTTGATTTCGATTTTTTAAATCTAAATTTTCTTTATTTGTGAAAGCTGTTCACGCCTGTAATTGGCTTTCATAAAAAATCTATATAATACTTTAAAGTTCATTATGGAACTAATAATATTATTATTTTAAGCTGTTGGTGTGTAAATAAATAAATAAATAAATAAATGTATCAAGCAGAACCCAATTTATATGAGAGAACAAAAGTCCGTAGTATATAAATTTCAATTGCCTGGTGTGAGTTTCCAATATTCACTCGATAAATTAATCGGATTTATCTACCATTCCAAAATTGCACGACATCAATTTGACGCAACATAATTGGTAGGTAATATTTAAACAATCTCGCTCGAATACCTATTTCATTAAAGCAAATAAGCCTCCAATTTCGGTCAGTACTGCACCATGCATTCACTTACCTACTTCGTATTTGTAGACTCCCGCTGCGCATCTTCAAGCCGCATCTAAGGCCAGTTCCGCTTAGTACCTACCGATAAAAATAAATATCATTTAAATGCGAAATATTAATACACATTATATGCTATATGCCTTACACATTATATACCTACTATGTTATACGGTTTGCGTAACCTTGGTAAAAAGTTTTCCAAAAGTCAGAACGCCAGATAGATTAGATATCCATGGTTATTTTTAACCCACATTGAATGTCAACGACGAAAATTGACGTTCGGTATCTATTTTTATAACAATTTCATTAATAGTGATAACTGATTAATATACAGTACACTGGATACACTTACGAGTATAAATATAAAGAGACAATCTTACAAATAAGGACAATCTTATTAGATCTTATTAGAAAGTACTGAACAGATTAGGACGAAATTTTTCTTTGTAGCATAGCATATTTATCCGTCAGCATAGTTATTAGTCAGTTAGGTAGAGGGTGACTTCAGAGATTCGATGATTTTTCAGCTTTTTTTGTAATTATGGTATAGATTAATCCCAAAAAAAAAAAAATGTTTTGTCCATCTGGTACTAAATTAACCTTAATGTTTATTAATTTCCATTTTATTACTACAAGTAGGTATTCAACTAGGGGTAAATATATAAAAAAAGATCTGCACGGACATCTGGTCTTATGTAGGTAGATATTTTTAGCGCGATAAAACTAAGCATGGATGTTCCAACTCTCGCTACAATATAGAACAATAGAATATATCGCATACAACGACAAAGTCCTAACTAAGCTATCAGTACAATAGTACGTTCCATGAACTTCTAATATAACTAGTTAGTTTAGTTCAGTATATATAGTTATATACTGAACTAAACGCACACTTTATTACTAGAACTGCAAATCTGACATCGATATTAAGGTGTGGCAACCTAGCATCGCATAACCCAGCAATCGTCAATCACATTTATGTAGTGATTGACGTTTCGAGTGTGAGGAGTTTTGTATAGTGTTTAGATAAAGTTATAAAATCTTTGCTTTAGACGTTAGAATTTATCTTGATTTTCATTTATACATCTGAAACCACATACGAGTATTAATTTTCGCCATCACATTTAACGGAGAGATATTTTACCAATTATTCTAAGATTTAACTGTCATTAGTACACAGATGGTGCTAAACAGTTTTTTTTTAGTTTATTAAGAAAATTAATTTAGACATATTAAAGATGATTAAAGATCGATTTACTATACTAATATTATAAATGTGAGAGTAACACTGTCTGTTGCCTTATCACGCCTTAACCACCCAATCATTACCGGAATACCGGAAAGGTCATGGGGTACCTTTCATCCAAAAAAAAGTATTGTTCCCGAGGGATCATCTAAAAATTTAAAAATATCGGGCCGTGCCACCGTCGTCACAGCAATAAAGATGTCACATTTACTCAAGTGTTATATTTCTTATTTTTCAACGTGGGCGAAGTCGCAGGCGTTAGCTAGTGATTTTATAATTTATCGAATGGTAAAAAATTATTACGGTATGTGATACTTTAATAATTTGTGAGTCCAGATCAAAAAGCTTCGCCGTGGCAAAGCCTAAAGGTACCACCATTCAAAATAACCTTATTTGAGATGTGTGAACGCAAATAAGGAAATTTTGATTTAATTTTGATTCTCGTATGTACACTTACTGTACTTTTATAATAAAAAATACAACTTTTATTGATTCTAAGGCGGTACGAAGTTTCGCCGGGTCTGCTAGTATTTAAAATAAAAACATAATTTGATATAGTAGGTACTCTTTTAAAATTTAAGCGACAAACAATTATTTTTCGTTTTACCACCATAAAAGGAAAATTCTGTGAACGAAAATAAATTATGAAAACAGTAAAAACCGGCAGATGATAAACTTTTCACAATTTGAAACTTCCTACAGCTGTGTAATTATTTTCATCCACTGGAGCGTTCCTCTTTCAGAATTACAGGGTTTCAGTAGTATCTAATTGTTCAACAAATCACAAGGAGATTTTAGTTCAATATTATTGAAGTGAAAACTTCTTTAGGAACGTTGGGCATTTTTGAGATGGGAAAAAACCATTGAAATCGCGACACTGTTACCGTAACCGACATCTCTTTATATAAGTATGTACTTTTCTAGTATGTAATTGTTCACTTCTGTCGGCACTCCTGGAGTGCCACTGTTTTTTGGATGGGCCAATAGAAACATTAGGGAATATTATCATAAATGAACTAGCTGTTGCCGGGAATAGTCCTTTTTTTTCTGGATGAAAGGTACCCTATGTACTTTCTGGTGTCCCAGACAATGTGTATGCAAGTTTTTGCGTGAAAGAGTTACAAACCTCCATACATCCATACATACATACATACTTTCGCATTTATAATATTAGAAAGTATAGATATAGATGGAATTGGTATTATTTACCTTACATCAAATAAGGTAGTTCTGATTTTTTTATATGTTGGTACTGATGAAATGGTAATGACAAATCCAAATTTTCCACCTCGAAAGCCTTACGGATCCTTGTAAAATTCATTAAAATTTAGGTCTTTTATCAGTTTTTTTCGATTTTTACTACCAAGGACCTGTGCTACGGCAAAAGTCACTTAGCACACTTTTTGATTAGATTAAATTTTGTAATTGAATGAGGATAATTTAGTCTTGGTAGGCCCCAAATGTTTTTAAAGATACGTCTATTCAAGCGTTTGCAAAATTTCTAAAAAATGGATGATTTACAGTTGTTTTTAGTTTTCGATAATTTAGACCACTAAGAAATGAGTTTATGGTAAAAGTTATCTTATAAGTTATTAAAGTGCACTAAATTTCCGTATAAAATGAGATAAATTTGGTTTGATAGTTCAACTCTATAGTTACTTTAAAACAAGAATACAAGACAATTTAAAAGCGGTATCTATCGGGCGAACATAATATATTCGGTAAAAAAAATATCTAATCGTAAATAAATAGAATGGACTATTTATAGTACTTATAAATACATATGAATAAGCCTATTCTGTTTATTTTTTTCGTTGTGTGTTCGGTATTTGTGAACGTTCTTTACGACACAATATAGCCTCAATTAAATAAAATCCATAGTACAAATTAATCGAGCCTAAATAAGAGTAGTTTCAGTTTCTTCAATTTTATAGGTGCGGGCGCGATCGGTTTGTTCTTTTTTATTGAACTTAAATCTAAATTAATTAACTATAGATATTTTTTAGTGTTCGTTTAATGCCCAACAATGCGATATTTTTTGGAAAATTTGATTAATAGTGAGTATCACATACGCTACTCCAATTTTGAAAACGATGACAACTTTGCTTTCATTTACACAAAATCAATAAAAGCGCTCTAAAAAAATATATAGTAATGTACTATTATATAAAAAACTGATCACAATTTCACTCCAGTTATAAACCAACAAACACTACCTTTAAAGCACTGAAGGTATCTATAACTAAGTTAGTAACTATGGACAAGTTGGTATCACGCTTTGAATGGGGTATCGGCCTAACGAAATATCGATTTTGACTGTGATGCGACTTGGCGCGCCAAGACGAAGTTTCTTAATAGGCCTAGATACATATCTACAACAGAAACTCAGTGTGTAACCACTTATACATGCTGCACAATTGTTGTTATTTAAAGAATTTTCTTCGAGATGAATTGAACTCCAAGAAATGTAATCAATGTCGTCGTCTGCTGCTTCATCATGCTAACAGCGGAAGGCATTGCCTGATTGAAAATGTTTCTCGTTTCAGAAATGCAAAAGCAACTCAACCAATACAGCCAGAAGGAAATTCATTTTTTAGAATACATTTGTGCATTTTACTGGCTGAATTAAGTTTACATAATCTATTATTTTTACTAATAATAACGATATTAAAAAAAAAAAAAAATTAATTTAAAATGAGAACTAGCTGACCACAAAGAAAGCCATTTAAAACTATAAGATTATAATAAAGGTTTTCATAGGACGTGAAATTGGAGCTAATATAAGAGTAATAGCTGAAGTTACAAAAATCCTACTTTCACAAACTAAATCATAATTTTCCACTAACTTGTTTGAATATATTAAGTATTAAGTCTTTGCCGTATTTAAACTCATGTCTCACATGTTTATTCCTTTTACTATTTCGATTAGGTCTCCTCTATTTCGACAATTTCCATGTTTAGGATGTTTTCACGGTCGGCATAGTAGCAACCTAGGTAAGGTTGCTACTTAAGTTTTGAGATATGGCAACACTGATGTGAATATGCCAAATCTGACATTATCATCGTAAAGTTTACTTCCTCTCTTTTAATGTCTTGGCTCCATCAGATCTTCTCCGATGATTTTGCCAGTGTCATTAGTAAAAATAGCAATTTGTAATAGCCTTTTTATTAAAAAAAAAAAAAATTGAAATTAAAATAAAAAGTAGCAGATCTCGAGACTAGTTAGTCAAGTCAAGTCTATATTTTTTCTTAGTTTTCCAAAACAGGTCCGTCAAGTTCATCGTAAAATTTAACATTTGTAATAGTGAACGTACTCAGAACGTGTTGTCATACGAGTGCTATTTGTGTTCTTTACAGATACTTGAAACGTTCATCTCGGTCAAAAAATGGAATTAAATCGCAAACATTTTCGTGTGATGATTTTCTATGACTTTCGACGTGGATTAAACCAACAGCAGTGTGCCGAACAACTCGCTTCGACTTTTGGTGATGAAGCACCATCTCGAGCCACTGTGTTTCGCTGGTTTTCCGAATTCAATCGTGGTCGGACTTCGCTTCAGGATGAATTTCGTGAAGGACGTCCAAAATCGGCTGTTGTGCCAGAAAACATCGATGCTGTGCGTGAATTGATATTGCAAGATCGTCATGTGACAAAAAGTGAGATTGAGCATGCTTGGGTATTAGTTACATTCAATATTGCATGAACATTTGGCTGCCAAAAAGACCTGTTCGCGTTGGATACCGCATAATTTGACAATCGAATTATACGGTATCCAACGACAAAAAGGCTTGTGTCGATTGGTGCAAGAAATGATGAAAAAATTCAATCGCGGTGCTTCAAAAGACGTCTATAATATAGTAGATCGATGCAATATGAAACCGAAACTACACAATAATCGACTGTATGGGTCTTTCAAGACGAGCCAAATACAACAAAAGTTGTTTGCGCACGAAGCACTTCGAAGCAAATGATCGCCTGTTTTTTTCGGAATAACTGGACATGTCGCCAGGGTTTCATTAGAGCAACGTATAACGGTCAATTCTGAATGGTACACCAGTATTTGTTTGCCAGAAGTGTTCGGAAAAATCAGGGAAACCAATCGCAGAAGACGAATCATTCTCCACCACGACAATGCAAACTCTCACACATCAGCTCAAACAAAAACATTTTTGAGCAGTCAAAACATCGAATTGATGTGTCATCCGCCATACAGTCCTGCTGCCAAACACCTAATGATTTCTTTTTATTCCCGCAAATCAAAAATAAATTGCGAGGTCAACGTTTTTTGACGCCTGAAGAAGCGCTTCCTGCGCTCAAATCACATGTTATGGAGGTACCTCAAGCGAAATGGAAAAAGTGCTTCGACAATTGGTTTAAACGTATGGAAAAGTGTATTGATCTTAATCTTTTGAAAAACAATGAGGCCGATATTTGTTTTTATTTGTTTATCTCAAAACATAAGTAGCATTGAAAAAGCGTACCTATTGAAAAAGTTTACCTGTTAAAACCCATATAAATCAATTCCCTTCCCCTCTTCCCCTGTGCATTTTCCATTTTCGAAAATATATTCCATTTCATTAATTGCGAATCTACATTCCATTAACTGAAGTGAAATATATTGACGACACAATGACAAAACACTTAATACAAATTTACGTATGAATAGATTCTATTTTCGCTGTGTCCACATACAAATTGTACTGGAATATACCTATTTGGGAGTTGACAACCGTAGCTTGGTAGAATGATAGGTGTAAGCTATAAATTTTGACCCGAATACGTTTCCCTCGTGTCCCACGTGGAAACGAACTGGAGGATTTTTATAACGTCATAAACATTGGTCGGTTAATCTAGAGGACGACGATCTAACTTAACGTAGGTTTTCAAGTAGGAATAACACAAGACAGAACTCTTTAAAGATGTGTGATGATTTTCATGAGAACTAGAAATCAATGTGTGATGGACATGTAAATTCGCGGGGGATGGCAGTGGCGTTGTCGTCGGTCACGCATAAAGGTGTAAAGTAGATAGTAGGACAAAGTGTTTGGAGCAGAAATGGAATAAAAAGAAAGAAACACATTTGATTTTATTACATTGTGCTCTTCTGTAGTAATAGTCAATCTAAGCAATATAAAAATCAATACAGAAATACTCGTTAACTACGAAAAAAAATTCTTAAGCAATTAAGTTTATTTATAATTAAAGCTCATGGTCACTTAATTCTTGAGTTTCCAGAAACTAAAAGTACGGATGTAATACGGATCGTGTATTTATTTACCGAGTGACTAGGATGAATGAATGCGTCTAACTATCTAGGAGAAGAGCTAACGGATGTGAAATGGGAACATGTTGAAGTGCGGTATCATCTACCTACACACAAGCTAACTCATACGTGTATGGTATACCGCAATAATCAGAATAAAAAAAATCGTTTTTATTTCAAATACAGAATACCACTGTGAAATAACAGCATATGTGCTGTTGTGTTTCGGTGAGTGAGTAAGGGATGCCAGACCCCATTTTCCGACCCTTACCTACCTAACTAACTAGGAGAAAATATAATAATAATGATAATACTTTAAAATGTACCTACCACGTATTTCTTGGGAAGAGAAATTAGCTGCAGATATCTAAGTTGCAAGCTGTTACGAGTTTTGATCGTAAGCTCGATTATATGTAATGTGTTCGCGGTTGGATGTTGGTCAAATGAATCCGGAATCTAACTACTGATCTGACCATTATCAATAATAATAATTGTTTTGGACGCCTCTGCGAATATTGACGGCGTCTACCGAACCTGAACAAAAAAGTCAGTAGGTACCAACAATAGTTACATTTAAGCTATTGAAGTAAGGCCGCGTTATCGCATGTTATTAAATGTTACATGTATACTTTCTCCTACCTAATATACTAAATAGTATTTTAACATCTGCTAATATAATATATGCTAATATCTGCTAATATAATAGTTTTTTTTTAAACATTTTTACTCGCCCAATTAAAGAAAGGCATATCAACTATCAATAAAATTCCGTTGCGGGTTTTTTTTTCGTTTCAATTCAGTTATACGAGTTGATCAATAAAACTCAACACAAAGCAATTTAATTGCTGGTCGTTCCAGGATGACGCAAATAATAACATTCCTATCTCTCATTTATGAATGATTAAGTTAATAAACCATTAAAGTAAATGTTTACTTATCCGCTAATGCGGTAATAAAATTACGTACATATCGGCTCGGTAAATCGATAGGAAACTTATGTGTTTAGTGGTAAAATCATGTTATTATTCATGCTGATACACATAAAGTACATTTGTTATCCGCACTTCTTCTATCTCCTTACGATCCTAGATACCTGCATGTTTGATAAATTTTCACGCAGTTAGTATTGAGTTACTTCGAATAAATAAAATAAAAGGCCATAATATAATAGTAAGAATTTTACTGAAAATTAGATTACATAAATGCAGACAAATAGTTATACCGTCTAAGCGCGTTTATAGAAATAATAAGTGAGATTTCTTTTTATATACAATATTTTCAATACACCTGGGTGTACTGCGGTCATTTTATTATTGCCCGTAGTCCACCCATCATATCATAGCAGTTGCTTACTCGTTCGCGATTCGAGGTTCGTACAGTCGGCCGCAAAAGTCAATGAACACATTCAAAAGTGCAAAACAACTGAACACTCAACGCGCTATAAGATAAGTCGTTGTCACGACTAGAGAACAAAATAAACTTCATGTACAAATGATCGTAAAAAGCTTAACATAACTTTTTCCATAAGTTGCTCAACACTATTATTCCAAAGGTCACTGAACATCATCAACTAGTCAAAATTAGATTAACAAATCTTATTTTCAATTTTATTATGTGTTTAGATTAACACGCAATAATTTTGGCGTTCTTGGAGTTAAGCGATTTTGGAAAGTTAAACATTCTTACGGGAAGATTTCGACATTGAAATAAAAATAATGCAACATGATAGTTATATTTTTATTTTAATATTATTTTAATCAAGGTTACTTTACTGGTTTTCCTTCATTAATTAAATAAAAATCACACTTATTTTATATTAAATATAAACAAATGATAAATAATCATATTATTAATTAATTACATAAATTCATGAAATTTATGAAATTAAAATTGAGTGTGCCCCCCCATTCGCATCAATAACTGCCTGTAGCCTTTCATGCATGAAATTAACCATGTTTTAGAAGGTATTTAAGCCTCTGAAGTACTCGTCCAGATCTCGCGGTGTTTCATTGTCCCATGCCTGCACCATGAGTTTTCGACGGGGTTAAGATCCGAACTCTTTGGCGAGAAATTAATTTCGACAATTTGTTCTCCATTTGCCTCAAACCACGTTCAAATTCGTGCTTTTACATTGTAAATTACATTCACCGAATGTACCTGAAAATGAACTTAATTTTTTTCATTTCTAATTACACAACACAACATTTTAATTATGTCGAGTGACTATAATGATGAAGGAGTACTTGCGGTCTTTCTATTTTATAGAAACAGAAGACAGTTAGGAAATAAATAAATAAATTTAAGCTATAGTAATTATTTTATCATTTACTAGCTGTTGCACCGGGACTTCGCCCACGTAACTTTATAAAATATAGCCTATGTTACTTGCTGCTAATGTACCTTGCTATAGGTGAAAGAATTTTCAAAATCGCCGATTCTATATATCTCGGCTTCAACGGTTCGAAATCGGTTTCGAGAGCAAGGAGACTACGTGCTCGTTGGTCAAATCGCGTGCCTATGCTTACAGCTGGATTTAAAAAAAATTTTTTAATGTTCAGAGGCTTTTAATGAAAAAAAAAATGGATTATTGCTATAAAAGACCGTTTGCCCGTTATCTTGATTTTCAGCAAACACGATAATTTTAAACATTGCGGACACTAAGAAAAAAAATGCAGGGTTTCAGGGTTTTTTCAGGAACCTTTGAGGTTGAAATGCTATAGAAAATATCCTTCGTATCTGCATTAATTGCAAAGTTATTCCTTAAATTTGTAATTTTTTACCTTTTTTTCGGTCAACATTTTCGGTTTGAATTTTTTTTTATCTAATTCCAATTTAAGCACCTTGTAGGGAAGGTTTTGCATTTTACAAAACCTAACTTTAATTTTCTATACGACCATTATTTCCCGAGTAATCGATTATCAAAGCCAAAAATAACTTTTTCGCTTTGATCGAGGATAACTCAGTGATAAATCATCGTACAACCTTAAGTGTCCTGAAAAATGCTGTATCTCAGTGAAAAATGATTGGTATCGAGGTCTAAAAAAAAAGCATTTTAAAGCTGCAAGTTTCTAGTTTTGAGATCTGTCAAAAAAAATTTTGGGATGGGATAATTTTGATATGGTACTACGGCATTTAACACAGCCATAAATCACTCGCCTAGTGACTCTCGTTGAGGAAGGTTACACCCATCGTGCAGTGCTCGTATGGGTGTAAGCCAATCCGTAGTATCCCAAAATACAGAAAATGCTCAATAAAATTTTTTTTTCCACTTTAAAAAAATCCACGTGATCCTTTAATTTTTTCAAAACTTGATCGTTTGAAACAAAGAAACCGTTCGCTGTAAAGTTCAAATTGAAACTTTACAGGGTTATTGGGGGTGGGGGGTACATTCAACTGTAAAAGGCCCACTCAACATTAATAATTTCGTGAAAACTAGAAATTTAGCCGTTGATGTTCTGAAAAACGATAAATTACCCTATTTTTCATGTTTTTTCATCCGTGACATGAATAACTTTCTTTTGCATTTAACTAAAATAATTTTCAAAGTTCAACTTTAAAGTACAGTTTTATAAAAAAATATTGATATTTAGTTTGTCCAAATTTGTTAAAAACTTCTTTATTTCATACTCTTTAATTTGATATACACCACGTTTATGAAAGTTTCGTTGATGCTCTGGCGTTTGTAAATTCATGTTACACGAATAGAAAATCGTAATTTCCTTGTTAATATTCATTATTGTTTGTTATGTCAAGTATATACATTTAAGTCAGAAATAAAGTATGATTTAGACTGATATCTTAATTAGCAAAAAAGTTATTAATTCTTAATAGTAAATTTTTGGGGAGAAATAAAAAATATAGAAAAATTTAAATATTTCAAAAACGGTTAGATTTTTATTTGGACAATTTTACTCATAATGGTTGTAAAGGACCTCATCTATGATTCACTGAAAAGTTTACATCGTTGTACCAAACACGTTGTATAAAATCCGTGATATAAAATCGCACATTAAATGGTGTATTCGTTATAGTATCAGAAAAATATAATAGGATTATTTATGATACGTTTACAACAAGTAGGGACACAATATACTTAAAGGTATTACTGAGGCAAAAGTACAAAGACCCTGAACCAGCGACGTCAGTGTCAGTGTATAAAGCCGAGGGCAGCGAGGGTCAACAACCCTACAATCAACAACGTCGAAAAATCGGACAAAGCTAAGAAATTCAAAGAACGGATCTAACGTTTAATAAGGATTACCTACAGAGGAAAGAAATGAGGTAACAATTATAAAATTTTGTACATACATAAATAATTTTGTAACATAATTATTGGTAATATAAAAAAAAAGGTTAACTTAAAGTGAATGTTTTGAAAGTAATAAAACGCGTTCTGTTATATTATGTATAACAATGAAACCCTGTAAGTGGCATTATAATTAATTGGTATTATTCTTTTCAAAATAAAATTAATAAATATAACAAATAATTCGCAACTTTAATGAACTATGAAGATCTTAAGACAAGTTTAAGGCATATTTAAAAATAATAGTTATAAACGAGACAGTTAATAGTAAACTCTTAGGAAACCTATTAAATTAGGTTTTATTCAATAATTTGGTTAAATTGTTAACTAAAGCCACTATACCAATCAAGATAGTCATATACCTACTGCTATCTAATTATATATTCGACTTCCTCCGGATCTTTATTATAAACCTCCAAGGTACTTTCTTTTATCAAAGAGAGCCGCATATTTTAAAATTTCTTTTTATGAAAGTTTTTGTTAGGCACTTATTATTAGATTGATTGATGTATTTGTCATACATATTACTAACAGAATATCCATTAACGATTTGCGATATGTATGCGTTCATATAATATGGAGAGTGGATGCATCTTCCCTGTATCGTCTATTAACTGTAGACGACAAGCACGGTGAAGACCTAAGAGCCATAGAATAAGAGCCATACATTACCACTATGTATTTACATAGTATATATATTATATTATGTTTTATCAGTGAATTGTATGGAAATAGTAATAGTGTGACACTAACGAAGTCAAATTGTCTCCGTTTTGTAACATGTTTTAATGTTTTATGCGTTATAATATAAGTAATAGTCTCCTGTAGTCTCTTAACGAAATATCTAGTAATATTTACATAAGAATCTCTTTCGAATATCTTATCTTGCTTACTGGTATTAAAACTTGGTGACTAAGCTTAGTAGTTTAAGTATAAAATTAAAAAGTTATTTTCTTTGAATGAATTCATTATATTCTAACTTGTCCTTTATCCGGTATCCTATAAAGTTAACAACCTACCACCAAGTGAATTGTTAACCCACCTATCATCGTTTATCATGAGAAAGTCAATGTTTACTATAGGTACCAATAAAGCGTTAAAGGAATTTTTTATTTCGTATCGGCGTAAACTTAGTTATTCAAGTATTTTGTGTGTTAATTAGGAACAGGAATAAATAAACAGGAAATCTACTGAATGAAAGAAAATATAAAAAATAAGTATTAAAATGTAAGTAAAATATCAATGTGAGGAAAGAGGATTTTCATTGAATTAATGAAAAATATATTAAGTGAAAAAATTCATAACATTCAAGTAGTACGTTTTCTTTTTGGAAGATTGAATGTTTTTATTAAATATATTGAAAGCCACGACCTGAAATCATTCGTTTCAGTTCAGTTTCAATGTTAACAAAAATATATAAAAAACAAAAAAATAACAAAGATCGTAACTAACAGTAATATTAGACGACAGCTTAAGATTAATTAGACAAACTTAGGAATGACTGAGCGTCTAAACTAAGCTTTGTTTGTAAAGTGTTAAAGTTTTAGTAGAAAATATCCCGTAATATATAATATATTATTACAAAATAAGAGAAAATTCGTATTTGAGGAACTTAGACCAACGAAAAGGTTCACTGTGCCGATTATATTCACTGTGCCATACAAATTCTGTGAGAAAACTGCAACACTGAAGTTTGTTATACTTTTTACACAAAACGGTACATTTGCCTTACGTAAACTTGATTTGTGGTGCTTGTTGGCTGCAAACATTCTTCCTATCTTCAACAACAAATCATTTGGAATAGAATACGAAAACAAAACTTCATTAGTTCAATTTCAGTTCATGTAGGTAACTGCAAACTTTTCCAAGACGTTATCATAGGTGTATTCAATAATTTATTACAGTTTCTCACGTTTCGGATTCCGCTTGTAACATACACAATATATCTACGTTTTAAGCAATTTTGCAGAATGAATTTTTCTATTACTAATCTAATACAGGTAAGTGATAATTGATCCGAAGACGGTTCGCAGGTCCAAAACAACCCTAAAACTATATATAATTTAAAAAGGAAAAGAATTTATTGAAACTACTGGTTTTAGATTGTTTATTTTAAGTTTCAGAACAATAATATGAGTACCCACTGCACTTCATTCATGATTCACTTTTATTCACAGTTTATTCAATCATAATTATGAACAATCAAAATAATTTTATTTTCTTCATAGAATTATGCAGTTTATTGCTTTGAAGTCGTTTTGGATAGTTATAAAATTATTGAAATGAATGGACAGCTTCAACAATACGAAAGTTCAAAAAGACAAAATTAAATGAAGCTACCTTGTACATAAAGGCACGAATACGAAGCACGTATTGTGGCTTCATTTATAAACCGTAATGTTTCTAATATGGCTTACAAGCCCCAAGGCTGTAACAAGCGAAAACACCGCGGCAGAATGTCAATAAAGCGATTCAAAAATACATTCATAGAGAATAGAGATATAAGTATGCATGAACAAAAACACAAAGTGCTTGCGGAACGATATTTTTTCATATAGGTATAACTAGCTTTTCCCCGCGAACTCGTCCGCGCCACTTTTTCTTAGACTTTGATACATTAATTTATTCAATCTATTGTTCATTATACGTATTTTAGTAGGGTGTAGTCGACCTCTGAAGTTGTCGCAATAGCTAAAAACAGGTATCAGCAAATCAGCGGAACGCCCGTTTGACTGTACCTATGTACTTGCGCGAACTAATGCCGGAACCAACTTCAGAGGTTGATAGTTCTACAGAAAAGATAGTTTTCTGTAGGTGCCCCTGATAACGCGTATGCCAATTAGCCAAAATTCATTTGACTGACAGATATATGTGTGGTAAGTATTGTATGTAGTTATCAAATACAATCATTGTTTTTCAAAATTTTAGGAGTCATTTTAACAGAAGTCGTGACGGAGTCTTTAAGCGTGTTGGTTGGGATACAGTGGCCGTAATTAGATGCCAAGAATTTGCGCATAATACCTAACAAAATTATACACTGACTCTTCTACAACCTCACTCGCTAGCTATCGCTAAATATGAAAATATTTAGCGATAGCTAGCGAGTGAGGTAAAATATGAAATATTGACAATTTGACATTGACAATTGACTATTTTCCATACAAATCTATACACGAGTATATAAAAATGTTGTGTTGGTTTGTGTAATACTCCAAAACTCGAAAACTAGCCGACGGATTGACATCAAATTTTTACATAATATGCAATCCGCTTCAAGCATTGATCATATCTATTTTTCGAGTAATTTCGCTTTTTTTTTACGGTGCCATCTGCCGATAGCGTGGAGAACTCACTCGCCAACGAGAACCGCTGTCACATTTAAATTGGAAGTTAGCCGTTGTTATGGCAGCCGAGTTAATAATTATAAGACTGAGCCACAGCGAAGCGTGGTCGGGTTCAGTTAGTATTTTATGCTTTCGCTAGCGAGTGCGGTCATTATAAACTCATGGTAAAGGTACAGAACGAGTTTAATTTTACCTACACGTAACCTACGGCGCTTAATGTTAATTTAAAAAAAACAGTGGCACTCCGGGAGTGCCGACAGAAGTGAAAACTTGAACATTTAAGTGTGTATTTTTGAATCGTCAGGAAAGTACATACTTATATACAGTGGTGTCGGTTACGGTAACAGTGTCGCGAGTTCAATGGTTTTTTCCCATCTCAAAAATGCCCAACGCGCCTAAAGAAGTTTTCACTTCAAAAATTTATAAACAAATACACTTCTGACAATTTGCATTGTTTTTAATGTTCCCAACATTTTTAATGTTTTTAATGTTTGTTTTTAAGAAGACTGTACGAGGTCGAAACGCTAAAGAACGCTTTGAGCTTTGACGTAGTAATTGAAAAAATTCGAGTTATAAAATCTAGCAACATTCAGTCCATTATAAGTCCTTTACGTAGCCAGCACTCCGTAAACAATGTTATGACTTTTCATCTCTTTTATTGATAAGTTTTTTTAATATTTTTTCTTTAATATAAATATATGCTCAATATTTCAAAACTATACAAACGCTGAACCTATAAACAAAAAAATATGTTCATTTATTCAAAACCGCAAATGTGCGTACTTGATAGATCACCATGAAATTTTGCTTACACGTAATCAGGAATACAGAAAAGAACTAGGCTAGGGTATCTTTCATCCAGAAAAAAATATAGTTCTCGAGGGTTCAACTTAAAATAAAAACAACTCCTAACAAAGATATATCAACAATAAAAATATTATAAAAATATGTTTTAACTCTTAAGAAAATGGGGCGCGGACGAAGTTGCGGGCAAAATCTAGTATCTAAAAAATGAGAGAGGGGCTGGAAAAATGGACCTTTCATTTATAAAATTAAAACTATAAAAAAGTGAATACTGTAAAACCTCTGAGCAGTAAAAGAGATTTGTGCTGATTAATAATACTTATGGTTATTTTATTAAATAGTGATGGATATTCGTTCACGTTTCCGTGTGTGGAAATAAAACAATAATTACTTGATCTAACCGTAAAGGAAATAAGGAAACCTGGGCACGTGTTATCAGACGCCACCATGCAACAGAAAGACGTAACAAGTAAATAATATCACCAGAGACATTTTCGGGATAATGCTCGTGATATTTAAAAAAAATTGCCACACAAAATCTAAAAGAATGGGCTGTCGGGCGAGACAGGCGCGTCACATTTTATATTGGAACTAGAAAGGAGATCGATGAACGTAATACACCTGAGAGAGGATACAGTTCCATGTTCCATGTTCTCGGTATTTTTATTTATTTCAATACAATACACATACAAATACAAATGTGTACAAGGTATACATAATTTAAAAAATCTAATTGACTATGGGTGGCTATCGCCTTTTTAGGACATAAAGAACACGACATGATGGTGGGGACTGGAGAAATGAAGAGACGTCCATCCGAAACTCCCACTGGCAGTTGTCCGCAGCCGGACCAATCGCGGAGAGCTCCGCTCTCCTAATTAATAAGACTCAACGGCGTACCCGGAACAGCCACAAGTACGCCGTGCATTCGCGGGGACCTCAAACGGGCGACAGTTGCCCCAAACCCTCGCCCAGGTCACCCTCAGGGAGGTTGCTGGCGGTCGCCCGCCAACCGTCTCCGCCCTGTTCTTTTATGGCGGATTGGCTGAGAGCTCTCTAAGTGGCTCCGCCGTCTCCCCCCGTCGCACCACATGCTCGCAGAGAGAGCACAGCCATCCACGACCTCGCGCTGCGGACCACAGCCGCGACTACAGCCGGGAGCGAGAGGTCGGATTCCAGCATGCTGACCAGCCACCGACCTGCGTCCAGTCGTGCACCAAAGCACCCACCGAACCCGACAAGAAGGCCCTTCTTTGTCCTCAATCGATCAATCCGATTGTAAGCCCCCCCCCCCCCCCACGATAAGGTCATGACCCACATGGGGGGGGGGGAGGTTCTAAGTGCTAAGGGTCCTAACCCTAACCTAACCCTTGAAATAAAAACTGTACAAAATCAGCATAAAGTTAATTAAACCCATTTATTTATTTCATATTCAGGTAAAAGATATCGAAATAAATATATAGGCATTTGTTTACAAAATCCATTAAATACTCTCATCATCTCAACCATAAAACGCCTACTGTTGCCACATTGCTAGGCCTCCCACAAAATTTTCCAATAGGATGCCTTTTATAATTACATATTTGTTATGTAATTCATATTATTATTTTCCATTTATAAATACATTTTCCATTTATTAAAAGTACTTTAAAAAAAACTATGGCAATAATGGCATCTATAAAATAAGAGATATATCAATTGGAAATTCATCACGTATGTATTTAAAACACCATAAAATATTGAGCAATAAGATAATACATGTGTATTTTTATTTCTAAAATACATAATGCACACTTATTTCAACATAATACAAGGCCAATATTAGATAATCGATACACAGAATATTAATGTTTAAGCAAGCTGGCCATAGGTGTAAAAATATAAATCTCGAGTTCTCCCTTTTCTTCGTAACAAGCGGTTAACAATGACGTGGGGTTTAAATTTATTGTCGTGATCCTTGAACTAATTGCTGCGGGTAGTAGGCAACATTGATGGATTACTGTTGTAATTATTTGGCCACAAAAAGTCCAATTCAGATACGGCTTTGAATAAAGTGTCTCGCATTTTGTGGATTACTAGTATAAGCGCCAATCACAGTGACGAATATTATATACCTACAGATTTATAATTATATTAAAAAAATATGTTCTAATTAAGTGTGATAAATTGTGATTGTTTTGATGCTTTAACTATTAATTATTTTAACACAACAAATCATAGTCTATTAACGCCATTGTAGAAGACATTTCAATAAATTTTATTGATTAACTGAAAATTATCGCGCAAAAGTTTTTGAAGGCTGGATTGTGTTAAAACATGGCAACACTCGTTCCGTTTTTAGTACATAAATTAACTAGTAAAGTACCTACGCGTCGCTAAGTCTAGTTAAGTAAGGAAAAATTAACTTAGCATTAAAACATAGCACATTAACTCGTTTCCGGAGCGCGACTTTACTACGTGTTGGGTTCTCAAGCAGTCATGAAAAAATAGCAATTATTTAAAAACGTCATAATAATAAAATCTTTTTATAGTCGAGTCCATTACCAAGCCTGGGTGACGCTATGAAAGTGCACACACAATGCAATGGATCTAAGTATATATGGACCATGGCCGTTAGTGCCAATCTTTTGTGAAGGAAATGGTTCTAGCCTTCGAGCGCATATCGTTTGTTTCCAAACAGAACCGGAGATTGCTTACTAACTTAAGGCGGCCTTGCAGTATTGTCTCGACAAGTTATTGGTTGAACGTCGTATTTCATGCGCGACCTTAATCTTTTAGCATCTAATAAAACGTGTTCGAACACCTAACACCTGCGATCAATTCGAATAAATCCTATACGAGTCACCTTTACATTTGATTAAAACAATGTTTCAAAAATGTGAGTTCATACATCGCATTAGTCTTATCTCAAAAATAGACAACCGTACATCAAATAGGTACATAACATAAACACCTAAAAGAAAACCTTTTCCGTTTATTGTAGCAGACGTCGACATCTAGTAAACGAACTAGTAACGTCTTACAATCTAGGTGAATCGGACAGAGGGCGCCAAACATAAAGCGAAGGGGGTTAAAATTCACCTTCCTATGCTAGAGGGCACCATACAACTAGTAGTGCGAGCTATTTCACAGAGATGGCGCCGTTCACGGCAAGAGTAAGAAAAGTTCCGGAATCTACCGGAAATAAAAAAAAAAATTACAAAAAAATTGAGCATTATGATTTGTCAATAATTATCAATTATTGTTTTAATATATCGTAAAAATATTATTTTCTTTTTAATATTCATTTAAAAATGCAACTTTTTGTTGTTTGCAAGAGACAATTGGAATAACAAAATGTACCTACTGTATGAAAATAAAATAATACCGAGAACCATATTATATACAATTACTTTAAATATCAATGTATTTTTTATATAATTTTGTTGCTTTACATAAAATAGGTAAGTATAAATAAGTTAATTTATTATTAGAAACATCGGTAGCACCATGGCGCCATAGTCTCCCACAGGAGTTACGTAAATTAATATAGGCGCACTCCTCACGAGAGTAGAAATAGAAAGAAACCATTCATTAAAATGTTAGCACTTGTTCAGATTCTCATTACTACGGATTCCTATTTTTTCGGATTCTCATTTCTGTAGCTTGTGATGTATATGTCTAACAATCTCATTCATTTTTATTAGATATACCTACATATTAACAATGTAAGTACATAATAGAGTAAAATGTTTACTAACAGGACATTCGACACGTTCTGTAAACATTCATTGCTACTTTAAACCATGTTGACGCACCTTGATAAAAATAATTAGTGTTTAAATGTAATATTGAATATTAAAAAATGTATCTTTACATACTTAGTATAAAATAAAGTCGAATGTCCCTCTGAAGTCTGTGCCTCTGTATGTACACTTAGATATTTTAAAACACGCTACGGATATTAATGCGGTTTACACTAATGGAAAGAGCGTTAAACGAGGAAGGTTTGTTTTATATAACATATGCAGAAAAAATTATACAAGTGTGAAGCCGGAAGGGGCCCGCCCTTTTCTGATATTATAAAGGGTTTGTAATAAATAAACATTGGACCGATTTTATAAATTCTTTCACCTATTAGAAAGCTACATTGTCAGCGAGTAACATAGGCTATCTATACTTACTAATATTATAAAGAGGAAAGATTTGAATGGGCTCCGATTTGGAAAATCTGGACCGATTTGAAAAATTCTTTCACTGTTTGGAAGCTATATTATCAGCGAGTAACATAGGCTATATTTTATGAACTTATATGAAACTCTATTGGTGTATTCACCGCTGCTAGCGAAGTGCCTTCGCGTTCCGTCTCAGGTGAAGAAATCAAAAACTGAAAACAGTACGAGTATCAATGTCTTTGATTATTCACCGTTTACAACATTTTTGGATCTTTACAGGTCACAATTTTCTTTATTTACTTTAACATTTTGAAAGTAAAATACTAGTAATCAATAATTTTTACCTTTAAAAAAAGAGGTGTTCTATTCTCAAGAAATATCCTTTGATTAACTCAACACCTTTACTTAGTTAAATAAAAACGCCATCACAAGCCACTCGACGCCACCGGCTATAACAACTTAACAATATAATATTCTTAAATTAGTACCGTTTTACTGAAAATAGGAAATTCACGCTAAACAAAATGTTCTTAAAGCTGGTATCAGGGATTCTTTCGATCCGTTAGAAATATATTTCCAACTCTAGCTGAAATGACCGCACATGTTACCTCTGCGTAATTACGTAAGAAAATTTTATTATATGCATATCTCTTGTGTGCGTCGTGTTTATTGATTTGATAATGTGTGTGCCTTCCCTCACCCCCACGAAGACGTGTTTGACGAGAATTGAATATATTATACAAACTTCATAGATCGGCTATGATAATTTTAAACCCTATTTAGACAGTTGAATGACTAATACTGGTTTCATTTTGAATTTCATGACTTCTTTTATCATCACTTTACCTTTTATTGTTCGAGCGGTCAGCGGCTATAATGTACCTGCTTTAGAAAGGCTGATATTCTGTTAGTACAATGGCTGATGTTTTGTAGTAAGAGTTTGAGTTTAGAAGTTCAAAAGGCGCGAAAACGCGTTTTCTGACAACTTTCTTAACAACTAGTGTAAGTAAGTAAGTAAAAAAGCTGCAAAGTTGTAAAATAATGCATGCCATGCAGTTGACGTGATTGAATATTGTAATGAAAAATCTTTAAGCGATTTGGGAACAATGGTCGCAAAAGCGAATTCTTGTTCCTTAATTTGATTTTAACTAAAATATTATACGGAACGCTTATGAACGAAGAGTGATTTATGGGTGAAAAGGAACGCTATAATTTGTTCAGCGCCAATTGGACTATTGCCATTTATCTGCCCAACAGCGAAAAAGTATCTAGGTTGAGAAGGATATAATCCTGGATATGGGTGATGACTGAATTGTGTGAAAATATTATTTGATTTTAACTAAAATATTATACGGAACGCTTATGAACGAAGAGTGATTTATGGGTGAAAAGGAACGCTATAATTTGTTCAGCGCCAATTGGACTATTGCCATTTATCTGCCCAACAGCGAAAAAGTATCTAGGTTGAGAAGGATATAATCCTGGATATGGGTGATGACTAAATTGTGTGAAAATATTAAATAAAGGCTAATCGCGTCTTTTGGAAAGTACAATTCACCTCTTGCAAAGTTGAAGTGAAATTTTACTTTCACCTGAAAATTATTTTTTAAAACAACAAAGAAAAAGAAAATTAAGTCGAGTTGCAAGACAACTTCCAATCTAAAAGTAAAGGGTTAAACTAGAAACTATCGATTAGTATCGTCGGTAATAAAGGTTAATGAATTAAATATACGTGACAATAGAACTACAACAATCTGTATTCTTGCTATGCCATTTTTAAGAATATTGCTTCTACAGAGGTTTTGCGATACTGAAGCACGATATTACTATGTACCTAACCAAAAAAAGTTTATTATGTATCAAAAAAGACAATCAAAAAACAGGAATGCTTTGGGCATTCCAGTTTTCTGATTGTCTTTTGCAAGGGGAAAATACAGGGTAGACGCAAGTCGGGCAGACGACGTACTTCCTGGATAAAGAATCTCAGTGAGTAATTTAGTTAGAAGAACCAGATCGCTGTTTCGAGCCGCCATGATGATAGCCAGCTTCCGATAGGAGATGGCACTAAGAGAAGAGAAGAAGAATCGGCAGTGACATTAAGCAACAAAATTAGGTGTTAGACATGAGTAATGAATGAGTACGCAATAAATATATGTAATTATTGCTAATGTTTGGTTGCTTTAACGGCGCGCAGTGATTTAATTGATTAAATAATATTATACGTACAATAAAATCACTGAATTTGTAATATTATACTTCATATCGATTTATCGCTACAATTATAATGTACAAATATTTTTTCATCTCTTTCATCTCAACATCTCTACGGTTATACTCTCTTACACCCAATTTTCAGGAAAATATATAAGTGACATAAGAAACTTTTCTGATCGAGTCGCTGACTTCAAATCTTTGCCAAACTTAACATTAAGGGCAACTTTCTTCAAGGTAAGTTTATTATTAACGACAGTGAATGATTTATGGTCTATCATATACTTATATACTTTTTGTTTTATACTTTATTAGTCTGTCAACAGGTACAATGTTATGAGCATTTGAATCTTCAATACACTCTTGAAATATATCAAATATAATACTTGAAATATATCAAAATAAACTCTCAACGCGTAGATCTTTCTCCTTCACACCTTTATACATATAATAATTAATAAGTTGATTTAAATATATGCGAGAGCCTTATATATTTGACTTTGTGATTTGTATTTAGTTCTGTTCTGACTGCGCCTCTTAGTGAAGTACACCTTTCCAACTAAACCAAAAAAATTAAGATAATTTACTTCAATAGTTTTAATTATATTCATACGAGTAATATTGCGTCCCATAACGCAATAAAATTCGACACATACTGTGAACCTAATAATATAGAGTTATAATAATTATTAATTAATTCTTTAGCCGCCAGAGACGGATTTATTCGACAATTATTTTCGTGTCCATTTCGCCAGAGCCGTTATATACGACAAATACCTGTCTCTAATTTTATGTTTTTTTTAATCATTGCGTTGCTTTCTATTTTAAAATAATATATCTGTTTACGAGTCAAGCGTCATCGAGCATGACAACTTCTACAAAACCAAGCGGATAATGGGTTAATGTACAAAGTATAGAATACAAGACTAATTATAACCATAGTTTAAATATTGCTATAGTTTCCTATAATATACGTAGATAGTACTTCCTATAGTAATTACATTAGAAACTAATTTAACTAAATATTTAGTAACACAGTTATAAACTTTGTTTATAAACTAACAAGCGGTCCCGTTACTACATAGTAGTTACTAGTTATAAACTTAGTTTGTTTATAAACTTTGTTCCACAAACTACCCTCCGACCGCAGGGATGCAATTTTTTCTGCAAATTATACTTATAAAACATAAACCTCAATGTCGATTGCTCTTTCAATTAGTAGGTATATCCCTATCAAAATCCGTTGGCGGTTTAGAAATTGAATTGTAAAGGTATGAGCGTATTAAAGTTTTTCTCCACATTAATCCAGTATTAAAGTTCTTAATGAAGTTCACTAAATGCAATAACGCATTTTATAAAATGGAAGTGTAAACTGAAATACGAAAGTGGAACGCAGAGTTTCAAATAAAGCAGCCTTCCCTTGAAACGAGATGCGCTCTATCTCCAACCAAACGTTAATGTCATTCAAAGCCACTCATTGACTTGCGTCACATTTGCACTTAATAAAGCAACATAAATGTTCCACATTTACATAATCATACGAGTCTGATCCAACCATAATTAAGTGGCCAATTCTAATCGTTCTTATTTCAAAATTGGGATATCAAGGTGCAATGGCCAGCCCGTTGGATGAGTGGTTATGGTGATTGCCTTAATTTCCAGTCCCAGGAGGCCTGGATTCGATTCCCGGCGAAGAAAGCTTTTCAAACTGAAAATGAGCTGTTCAAAGTTGGCCCTGACAATGTTTCCACCGAGATACAGCCTGCTGACATTTTGTTTTGTTCACAGTAGTATATAAACTATAATTTGATAAATTTTCAACCAGGAGGATATGAGTGAAAATTTTTTTTTTTTTCTACGTGTTTGGGAGGGTACCGCTGCTGATTATGGTCCAGCGAGCTAGGCTGTTTGGTAGTCCACACATAGGTTCAGGAACTATTGCCTACCTTTTACGCCTGCTCGAGCCAGTTCGTCGGCAAGTTCATTGCCTTCGATCCCCATATGGCCAGGAACCCATCTTAGAACCACTTTATTCTTGCGCCCTAGAGTATTTAGGTAGTCTACACAGTTACGCACCAGCTTTGAGACTGTAGAGTCCGAGTCCAGTGCCTGAAATGCAGCCTGACTATCTGAGTTAATGTAAATTACACGGTTGACGTAGTTACCTCGCAGGTTGATTTCTGCACATTTTAGGATGGCGAAAACTTCTGCTTGGAAGATGCTGGCGTATCGTTCCAAGTTTACACTATTCCTGTAATTCTGGTCCATGCTATACACTCCACAGCCTACGTCAGGTCCTGATTTGGACCCATCAGTATACCAAGAAAGGCTACCTTCCTCCCAAGAGATCATGTTTTTTTACCAGTTTTCTCTTGAAAGTGGCTCCACAGTGTAAGACTTTTCTTCTATGTACTGTGGTAGCATTGTGTCAGTGGGTATATGCCTAGGATGGGATCCCTTAGTACTAAGTCTTCTAGAGCTCTGAGTACCTCGGACAGCCAATTGTGTTTACCCCGATTCATCATTCTGTGCATACTCGTTTTCGCCTCCTTATCAATAGTCGTCTTCTGGTTGGCTTTTCTATATCATACTATAGAGGCGTATGCGATCATCGGCCTCACAATAGCAGTGTACAGCCAAAGGGTCAGCTTTGGACACGGGCCCCAGCTCTTCCCTAAATTCGACGACTGATACATAAGGCTGCCTTAGCCTTATTAATCACATTTCCAACATGTACGTTCCACGTTAGTCTCTGGTCGAAAGATATTTGACCTCTGAGGAAAATTCAACTCGTTTGCCATTTACTAGAGGTGGCTTTAATTTGTGCAGCAGCCTCTTTCTGGTAAACGGTACTATAGCGGTTTTGTCACCGTTTACAGTCAATTCATTTGTTGTGCACCATGGTGGGCACATTAATACCTATAGATAGTCTATGCTCTTTTAATATATAATTTTATCGAAATAAAATGTCTATACAATTAGTATAGGTACATCTACAACTAGGAATATCTATTAGTAAAAGATAAAAAATAAAACAGCAGGACTTTCCATCTCATCGTTTATTTTTGACTAGCTGGTGCCCGCGGCTTAGTCCGCGTTGAAAAAGAAAATATATGAGTAAATAATACCTGACATCGTTATCGCTGTGACGACGGTGGCGCCGCCACGCGACAGTGGCGCCCAATTCTTTATATATTTAGACGATCACTCGGGAACAGTGAAAGGTCTTGTCTTGTATCCCTGACAATGTGTATGCAAGATTTCATTACGATCAGATGAGTAGTTAAGGCGTGAAAAGGTAGCAAACAGACAGACAGACACACACACAGAGACAGAGTTACTTTCGCATTTATAATATTCGTATGGATTAAGTAAACATTTTTCTCAGATGTAATTTGTTGAACCTACTGGGCTTACTGGTAAGCAATTAATTTAGCAACAATATTGAAGTAGGTACGTTCCACAAGGACTCGCAAAGCAAATATATATTGTTTATTAATGGTTTGAACCGCTATTTATTCACGAAAAGGTTTACATTTTCTCTTGTTAACTTCAAATAGTTCGAAAATTGATCTAACTTTACTATTTACTTGTGCCGCCCCCACTGACCGACCTAACTAGATACATTTTGGAACTTTTTCCTCAAGGTTTCTATTAATTTTATTATATTTACATTTCGCGACAGAAAAAAAATCCAGTACTAAAAGATAAATCACGGTAATAATATTTTTTTATCCTAACAAAGTTACGAAATCTATCGTTAAAAAGTTATAAGTTTTATTTACTCGCAACAGAAATCGCCTAAGAAATAAAATTCTTCGCGAGAGAACATTTGCAAAAAAAAACATATACAAAAAATACCCTTTACAAATTAAAAATGATGGCTCCCTAATAATCCTTACATAAATTAAACGTACATTTTTGCATAGTACTAAGAATCTATGAAATGCTTTCTCCTCAAAATATCGCCTCTTTTAATAGAGATTTAAAGTTAGTAGCATGCTTACTAATATGTATCACAAATGCGAAAGTGAGTTTGTTTGTTTGTTACGCTTTCGCGCCTTAACTACTCATACGATCATCATAAAATGTTGTATATGCGTTATCAGGGATACAGAAAAAGACATTGGCAGAAAAAATAATACTGTTCCCGAGGGATTATGGAAACAAAATAAACGCCTAACAAAAATATATATCATACTAGCGTTACGCTCTTGGCTTTGCACGGTTGCAATTTTTTCTGAAAATGATATACAAAACTTTCCTCATTTAACGCTTTTTCCATTAGTGAAAACCGCATTAAAATCTTCTGGGTAGTCTAAAAGGTCTAAGCGTACATACAGGGACAGACGGCGGGAATTGACTTTTAAAGATGAGAAATTAACATAAAAAAGCGCGGACAAAGTCGCGGGAAAAGCTAGTTTTATAATATAGGTAAGTCTTAATTAAATTAATGTTCTCTCTTCAAATCTACGTTAGGCTTAAAATTGAGGAAACATAAGAAAATATTTAATGATTGATTTTGTCAAATTTAATTGATGCCTGTCCAATTAAAATAAATTAATGTTTATTTATAAAGTACGCAAATTGGAACTGTATTCAACTGTAACAAAACCGTTGGAAAAGTGGCAAGCCTTCACGAATTAATTGGCATTCTACTTAGCAGTTTATTGGCAGACGTCTTCCCGTCTTTACGTCAACAGTGATTACGAGATTTATGAATTCGTTATCACAATATAATAGAAATAAGAATCGCCCAACGCATTTATTAATCGTAGGTATAGCACCGAACTATGCACCAACTTTAAAAACTTTCGCTACCAAAGCTGACCTTGCCAGAAATTAAACCCTTGAGCTAATGGATTACTTTTATGTTAATCGTTTAAACATATGCCCTGTAATTAACTGTTTTACTCATTACATAAATAAGTCTATCGGAATTATCTGCTTGTAATAGAAGTGAAATTAGAAGCTGTTGAGGGGAGTTTGTAGTACACTAACAATTTGACTAAAATATTATCAAACACTACCGTCAAACGCAGTTACTTTTACTTCCAGAGGAACATTGACAGATTTTGGGGCTAAATTGACAATGGGTTAGGGTTGGTGTCTTTATAAGTTCCATTGATTGAGCTGGCAAAGAAGGATAATTCGAACTTATGTTCTATATGCAAATGCGAGTAGGTATATTTCTTTCGGATTCGCAAGGAATTGATCCAATGTGTCACTTGCAAAAATGGTTGTGCGGAATCTGTAACAGATCCAAAATTCCAATGATTTTTATTTTTGTAGAAAGCTTTCAATGTAAGCTTTTAAGCGATTACTTTGACTTGCAGTGCATTTCAATGCTATGTCAAAATAGCCCGTCACTCTGGGTAACCTTGGACACCTACAAAAAATTTTTTAAAAAAATTTAAAGAATTATTTCAGTTATTTGAGCATTGGACTGTATAGCCGAAGGACTAATTATACTATAGAGATAAAAAATATCAAATATCGCAGATACGCGTCGTAGGAACAAAAAACCCTGTCTAATTTAACCCTGTCAAGTAAACCCCGTTTGGCGGTAATTTAATAGGTTGGGTTGAATCTATATAAAATACATTGGGATGAATCTTTTATACATTTACAAATATTTTACAAAAACCAAGTGGTTTTGCACATTTTTTTTATTCGACTTACGTGACTATTTACCGTAACAATATTATTATAGAATAATTATATTCTATTGTCAAGTCATATTTTATGGTGGTTTTTACTAATTTTATAAATTTTAAATGCGATCACTATACAATAAATAAATAAAATAAAATATTACTGCACTATAACACACTGTAGATATATCATTTCCATATCCTTAATTCTACTAATATCGGTAGTGCCAATTAAGTGTCTGTCAACCTTTACATAAATGGGAATGTGTTCTAGCATTATTTAAAACACGCATGATATTTTAATATTTTTAACAAACACAACACGTGTACTTTTATTTCATATCTTCTCCTGTAAAAGAACGGTTACTGCCGCCAAATGTGCTGGCTACTTTGCTATGTTCGAAGACAAGTGAAGACATATTGTGGTGTTGCTTGTGCTATAGGCGATGGTAGTCACCTAGCATCAAGATGAACGTCGATCTATCTGTCGATTGAAGACATATGTACTCGTACGCACAAATGTCACAAGACCAATTGCGGGGAATGTCCTCTAAGAATTAAGACAAGAAGAAAATAATTAATGTTACAAATGTTATTTTTCATTTCAAAAATTTGAATACAGACCCGAATTATATGGAATTTTACGTTCTCACTTATTTAGCTTTTGGCAAAGCATATACAAGGATTTATTGACTATCAGTGTTCTCAATCACAATTAAATTTTCTGTCAATGACAGTTAGTGTGAAACTCGATATCGATTTAAGTATATCACGTCAGAAGCGGATTAGAATGCCAATTGTGCAGCCATCCATTTTAAAGGATTTTGATGGCAAATATTCATGTGAAATTCACATGAACTTCTAATTTAATTTGAAATTGATATCACACACATCAATCCTAAGTAGGCCTACTTCAAAAGCTTATCAAAAATACTAAACTGACAAAATATTACAGTACTTACTTCTCATTAGCAGTTAGCAGACATTAGTGACGAGCTTTAGTGTTATCAATAATTTTGGAAAAACCTTTTTTTCCCAACTTCTAAATTATTTGAACGAATTTCAAGCAATAGGTAGGCGATCAAATACAAGAATCAAAATACAAGAAATCGTGGCTTATAACAAATAACAACTTAACAAGTAGTTAACTAAATACTTATTACGTATTTCAATTCGAAATTAAATTATTGCAGATATTATTGATAAGCAGTAATTCTTGGCGAAAGGACGAAAAATAGATCTGAAAAAAAAAAACGGATCTGACGAAAAAGGAATCTAACGAATGTCGTGACTCATTTAAACATGTCTGTAAAAAAATTGTAAAGTAATTAATATTTTTATAATTTTTAATATACCCGATTTTTATTATAATTTCGCTGAAAGTCTCGCTGTATGATTAACTGAAGAAGTAATTAATCCAAAGGTAATGTAAATAACAACTAGATTCAGTCGAAGTTTCAACGTCTGCACAAACTAAGAAAAGTATTAGTCTATTACGTATTATTACTCTACTAGTCCTATAGCTAAAGATATTCTTTCAACGTTTGTTTTTATTTTTGGATCATACACAAGATTACATATTATTATTCTATAACATATCAAATAAAAATGTCACTTTTATCAACTGACATTAAACGATGCTGTAGATATAAGAATAAAATCGAATATTTCGCAGTCCGCAGAAGCCTCGACTGAAACGAGATACATTAAATATAAAAGCGTCCTTCGGTTATGAGCGATTAGAAAATTATTCCCTAAGAACGAAACATACACGAATTTATCTCGAACTTTTATTTTATGAAATATATATAAGCCGTCTGCCATCAATCCAATCCGCCGCCTTTTTTATAAGAATGTTGAATTTTTTTTTTTTTTTTAAATAATTCCCTACGTGTTTCAAAATTTGATTAGGGTCTACATTTACCCTAATTTTTGAAGAATCTTTTACAGGATTTAAAAATGTATTTTGTTTAGCTGCATATTTATTTCTTTAATAAATTAGAATTCATAAAAATTAATAAAAAAATCAATTTGATAATATACCTCCTTCCTAGTTAATTAAAACACTATAAAGCCGAAAACCCACTGACTGACTGACACGAGTAGTTCTCCGGGAAGGAGTGGTGGGGGGTTTTCGCTTTATAGGTGGTCGTATAGGGGGTCGTTTGGTGACCCCCAGAAAAATCCGATATCCTCGGTACACCGTCCTGGTAAAAAGTTGGCGACGGGATCTCGGAAAGTATCAGTCGGAGAGGGACGGGATTTGCGGAATGTCATAGAGGGTCATCGGTAGTCGCCACCGGACCGCTCATCCCCACCCCTTTCATACACTTTTTTTAAACTCCATACAACTTTTTTGGACTTTTCAAAGAGGAATATCTCCTCAAGTATCTGGGATAGAGGGACGGTGTCTTCGGGGGGTGGAGGTTTCTCCCCGAGGTCCATCAGCCGGGATCCTCCCCCTCCCCCCCACCTCCCCCCCCTTCGCCCCTCTCCCATACAAAAGTGGCCATTTTTTTGGAAGAATGGGAATATCTTCAAAACCATAGACGAGACGAAGTCGGTCTCTATGGTGCGTTTCCATCCCTCTGGGGGAAGCTTCTGAGGGGCTATCCCGATTTGCGGGATTTCCATCCCGTCATCCCGTCTCCATACAAATTTTTGGTTTTTCGGAAAAGCTACCTTTTCAACCGGAAGAAGATTTTCTGGAGCGGTCTATCCTATCCCGTCGGATAGAGGGCGGCGTAGGGCGCCCCAGGTGATTCCTCCATCCTCGGTCCACCGACCTGGTAAAAAGTCGGCGAGCGGTACTCGGAAAGTAAGAGTCGCAGAGGGGTGGGGTTTGCGGAATGTCATAGAGGGTCATCGGTAGTCACCACCTGACCACTCATCCCCACCCCTTTCATACATTTTTTTTAAACTTCATACAACTTTTTTGGACTCATCAAAGTGGGATATCTCCGAAAGTATCGGGGATAGAGGGGCGGCGTCTTCGGGGGATAACGGTTTCTCCCCGAGGTCCACCCCCCGGGACAGTCGCCCTCCCCCCACCTCCCCCCCTTCGCCCCCCCTCCATACAAATTTATGGTTTTTTCGGAAAAGCGATTTATTTCGACGGGAAGGAACTTCTCTGGAGCGGTCTATCGTATCCCGTCGGATAGAGGGTGGCGTGGGGCGTTCGAGGAAATTCCTTCATCCTCGGTCCACCGACCTGGTGCAGAGACGGTGAGCGGTCCTCGGAAAGTAAGAGGGATGGAAAGATGGCGTTTGCGGAAAGTCATAGGGTATGATCGGTAGTTACCACAGGACCACTCATCCCCACCCCTTTCATACATTTTTTTTTAAACTCCATACAACTTTTTTGGAATCATCAAATAAAAGTGGAATATCTCCGAAACCACCGGGGATAGGTGGGCGGTCTCTTTGGGGGATAACAGTTTCTCGCCGATGTCCACATCCCGGGACCCTCGCCCTCCCCCCACCTCCCCCCCTTCGCACCCCCTTCATACAAAATCACACCTGAATGGCGATTTTGCACGTTTAGAGGAGGGCGGTCGACCCGCCGCGGAGGGTCTCGAGGCCGGGGGGGCGAAAGACGAGGAGGGGAGATAGGGGGGGATAGGGGAGCGCGCAGCGCGACCCGCCCCCCCGGCCCCCCCTCCGAGGAATTCGCGACCCCGGCCTCGAGGGCCGCAGCGGCGGCGACAGTGACCGGAGAGCTGCGAAAGTCCGTCCCCTTCGGCCGTTTACACGCAGTCGAGACTCAAAGACCCCGATCCGCCCCATCCTCCCCTTCCATCACGGCGGGGACTCAGAAACGCACCGTGTTTGGGCTCGTTCGATCGGGCTCGTCGCGGGTGATCCAACCGGTCCGACCTAATTACGGCATTGCGCACTCGCCCACCCCCTCGCTCCCCCCTGCATACGAAATCACACCTAAAAGGGATGTCACCGCTCGCAATAGAGACGGCGGTCGATACGTCGCGGAGCGAAGCGGAGCGACGGCAAGGGTCCACCGGGTCGTGTTTGGACTCATTGCAGACGTCTCCCCGGGATAAAAAATTTGGACTCCCCCTTCGACCCCCCCGGTCGTAACTCAGAAACGGAGCGTCACAACCGGGTCGTGTTTGGACTCATAGGAGACGTCTCCCCGAGATAAAAAATTTGGACCCCCCCTCCGACCCCCCCGGTCGTAACTCAGAAACGGAGCGTCACAACCGGGTCGTGTTTGGACTCATAGGAGACGTCTGCCCGAGATAAAAATTTTGAACCCCGCCTCAACCCCCTCGGCCGTAACTCGGAAACGACTTGACGCAGCCGGGTCGTGTTTGGGCTCATAGGAGACGTCTCGCCGAGATAAAAATTTTGAACCCCGCCTCAACCCCCTCGGCCGTAACTCGGAAACGACTTGACGCAGCCGGGTCGTGTTTGGGCTCATAGGAGACGTCTCGCCGAGATAAAAATTTTGAACCCCGCTTCAACCCCCTCGGCCGTAACTCGGAAACGACTTGACGCAGCCGGGTCGTGTTTGGGCTCATAAGAGACGTCTCCCCGAGATAAAAATTTTGAACCCCCCTTCAACCCCCTCGGCCGTAACTCGGAAACGACTTGACGCAGCCGGGTCGTGTTTGGGCTCATATGAGACGTCTCCCCGAGATAAAAATTTTGAACCCCCCTTCAACCCCCTCGGCCGTAACTCGGAAACGACTTGACGCAGCCGGGTCGTGTTTGGGCTCATAGGAGACGTCTCGGGAACACAAAGTTTTTAAAGTAGACCAAATTTAAAAATTTGACAATTCCGGTCTACTCGGTAGACCATGTTAACGGTTAAAAATAAATCCCCCGTGTTGGGTATCATTTGAAAGGTCTAAACGAGGGTGATGTATTGCCACCAACCCCCCTTCCCCCCTCCCCCTCTATTCTTACTTACCCCCTATAATTATCGTCAATCATCGTAATTCCTCACGATTTACAAAACTAAAGACCCAAAACCTAACCAATACAATTAGACATGGCAATAAACACAACACCCAACCCACAACCACCCCCCCGCGGGCTGAAAGCCCGCGGAATCGAGCAACCTACTAGTTTTAAATTAACACTAATAAAGCCGAACACCCACTGACCGATCATTGACAAAGTTCTCCGGGAAGGAGGGGTGGGGGGAGCGGTGGGGGGAGTTCATCGTGAAGAGGAAAAAAAGTTGTCGAGAAATTAAATCAGGACCTTCGGTAAACCGACCTGGTAAAAAGTTGTCGACGGGATCTCGAAAAGTGTGCGGGATAGAAAAGTGGCGTTTGCGGATAGTCATAGGGTATGATCGGCAGTTACCACAGAACCACTCATCCCCACCCCTTTCATACATTTTTTTTAAACTCCATACAACTTTTTTGAACTTTTCAAAGTGGGATAGCCCCGAAAGTATCGGAGATAGAGGAACGGTGTCTTTGGGGGACGACCGTCTATCGCGGTGGTCCAACCGCTCGGATAAACTTTATCCCCCTATCCCGCCCCCTTCATCCCGTCCCCGTACAAAAGTGGCCCTTTCGGCGAAAGGGATGGGGATATCCGTTGAAGGATAGGAGCTACTTCAGTAGTGGCCATGGCGCGTTTCCATCCCTCGGTGGGATGCTTCTTAGGGGCTATCCCGATTTGCGGGATTTCCATCCCTTCATCCCGTCTCCATACAAATTTTTGGTTTTTCGGAAAAGCAACTTTTTCACCTGGAACGGGGCGATTTTGGGCGGCCTATCCCATCCCGTCGGATAGAGGGTGACGTCCCGAGCTCCAGGCACTTTCGCCACCCTCGGTCCACCGACCTGGTACAAAAATGGTGAGAGGTCCTCGGAAAGTATTAGGGATAGAGGGATGGCGTTTGCGAAATGTCATAGGGTATGACCGGTAGTTACCAAATCGAAACCTATCCCCATCCCGTTCATACATTTTTTTTAAACTCCATACAACTTTTTTTGAAATTTTCAAAGTGGGATAACTCCGAAAGTATAGGGGATAGAGGGGTGGTTTCTTCGGGAGCGATCAGCTATCGTGGTGGTCCAACTTCGCGGATAAACTTTATCCCCCTATCCCGCCCCGTCTATCCCGGCTCCATACATGAATGCTCTTTTCGGCGAAAGGGATGGAAATATCTCCAAACCCATGCGGGATAGGTGGTCGGTGGTAATAGCGCGTTTTCATCCCTCGGTGGGATGCTTCCAGGGGGGCCATCCCGATCTCCGTCCACCGACCTGGTACAAAGATGGTGAGAGGTCCTCGGAGCCTATGAGGGATAGAAGGGTGGCGTTTGCGGAATGTCATAGACGGTCATCGGCAGTTACCAAATCGAGACCCATCCCCATCCCGTTCATACATTTTTTTTAAACTCCATACAACTTTTTTTGAAATTTTCAAAGTGGGATATCTCCGAAACCAGCGGAAATAGGTGTACGGTGTCTTTGAGGGATAACCATCTATAGTGATGGTCCAACTGCTCGGATAAACTTTATCCTCCCATCCCGCCCCCTTCATCCCGTCTCCGTACTAAAGTGGCCATTTTTTTTGAAGGATGGAAATATCTCCAAACCCATGCGGGATAGGTGGTCGGTGGTCATGGCGCGTTTTCATCCCTCGATGGGATGCTTCCAGGGAGGCCATCCCGATCTCCGTCCACCGAGCTGGTAAAAAGTTGGTGAACGGTCCTCGGAGACTATGAGGGATAGAAAGGTGGCGTTTGCGGATAGTCATAGAGGGTCATCGGCAGTTACCAAATCGAGACCCATCCCCATCCCGTTCATACATTTTTTTTAAACTCCATACAACTTTTTTGGACTATTCGAAGTGGGATATCTCCGAAACCACCGGGAATAGGTGGACGGTGTCTTTGAGGGATAACCATCTATAGTGATGGTCCAACTTCTCGGATAAACTTTATCCTCCCATCCCGCCCCCTTCATCCCGCCTTCGTACAAATGTGGCATTTTTGGGTGAAAGGGATGGGAATATACCCAAAACCGTGCGGGATAGGTGGTCGGCGGCCATGGCGCGTTTTCATCCCTCGGTGGGATGTTTCCAGGGGAGCCATCCCGATCTCTGTCCACCGACCTGGTACAAAGTCGGTGAGAGGTCCTCGGAGACTATGAGGGATAGAAGGGTGGCGTTTGCGGATAGTCATAGAGGGTCATCGGTAGTTGCCACAGAGCGAGTCATTCCCACCCCTTTCATACATTTTTTTTCAAACTCCATACAACTTTTTTGGACTCATCAAAGTGGAATATCTCCGAAACGACCGGGGATAGAGGGGCGGTGTCTGCGATTTTGCACCTTTAAACGAGGGCGGTCGACCCGCCGCGGAGGGTGCGAAAGACGAGGAGGGGGGATAGGGGGGGATAGGGGAGCGCGCAGCGCGACCCGCCCCCCCGGCCCCCTTCCGAGGAATTCGCGTCCCAGGACTCGAGGGCCGCAGCGGCGGCAACCGTGACCGGAGAGCCGCGAAAGTCCATTCCCTTCGGCTACCCCTTTCATACATTTTTTTTAAACTCCATACAACTAACTTTTTTGGACTCATCCAACTGGGATATCTCTGAAACCACCGGGAATAGAATGGTGGCGTCTTTGGGGGATGACCATCTATAGTGGTGATCCTACTTCTCGGATAAACTTTATCCTCCCATCCCGCCCCCTTCATCCCGCCTCCGTACAAATGTGGCATTTTTAGGTGAAAGGGATGGGAATATCTCCAAAACCATGCGGGATAGGTGGTCGGTGGCCATGGCGAGTTGCCATCTCTAGGTTCGATGCTTCCAGGGGAGCCATCCTGATCTCCGTCCACCGACCTGGTAAAAAGTGGGTGAAAGGTCCTCGGAGACTATGAGGGATAGAAGGGTGGCGTTTGCGGATAGTCATAAAGGGTTATCGGTAATTGCCACAGAACGAGTCATTCCCATCCCGTTCATACATTTTTTTAAACTCCATACAACTTTTTTGGACTCATCAAAGTGGGATATCTCCGAAACCACCAGGGATTGAAGGGCGGTCTCTTCGGGTGATGGCCTTTTCTCTACGAGGTCCACCCCCCGGGACCGTTACCTCCCCTCCTCCCTCCAAACTCCCCCGGCCGTAACTTGGAAACGGCGCGTCACAACCGGGTCGTGTTTGGGCTCATAGGAGACGTCTCCCCGAGATAAATAATTTGACCCCCCCCTCAACCCCCCTCAGTTGTAACTCGGAAACGACTTGACGCAGCCGGGTCGTGTTTGGACTCATAGGAGAAGTATCACCGAGATAAAAAATTTGACCCCCCCCTCCAACCCCCCCGGCCGTAACTCGGAAACGGCTCTACGCAACCGGGTCGTGTTTGGGGTCATTGGAGACGTCTCCTCGAGATAAAAAATTTGAACCCCCCTCCAACCCCCCCGGCCGTAACTCGGAAACGGCTCTACGCAACCGGGTCGTGTTTGGGGTCATTGGAGACGTCTCCTCGAGATAAAAAATTTGAACCCCCCTCCAACCCCCCCGGCCGTAACTCGGAAACGGCTCGACGCAACCGGGTCGTGTTTGGGGTCATTGGAGACCTCTTCCCGAGATAAAATATTTGAACCCCCCTCCAACCCCCTCGGCCGTAACTCGGAAACGATGAGACGCAGCCGGGTCGTGTTTGGGGTCATCGGAGACGTCTCCTCGAGATAAAAAATTTGAACCCCTCTCCAACCCCCTCGGTCGTAACTCGGAAACGGCGAGTCACAACCGGGTCGTGTTTGGGCTCATAGGAGTCGTCTCACCGAGACAAAAAAATTGAACCCCCCTCCAACCCCCCCCGGTTGTAACTCTGAAACGACTTGACGCAGCCGGGTCGTGTTTGGGCTCATAGGAGACGTCTCCGCGAGATAAAAAATTTGAACCCCTCTTCAACCCCCCCGGTTGTAACTCGGAAACGACTTGACGCAGCCGGGTCGTGTTTGGACTCATAGCAGACGTCTCGGTGAGACAAATTTTTTAGAGTAGACCAAATTTAAAAATTTGACAATTCCGGTCTACTCAGTAGACCATGGTCAACGGCAACAGGTAGACCCCCCGTGTTGGGTATCATTTGAAAGGTCTCAACGAGGGTGATCTATTGCCAACACCCGACTCCCCCTCCCCCTCCCTCCTCCCCCCTATATTTACTATCTTTATATTTGTTAAAATTTTCACGATTTACAAAACAAAGACCCAAAACCAAACTCACCCAACTCACAACTAGGGCAAATAACAGCACCCAACTCACAACCGCGCCCCCGCGGGCTGCTTGCAGCCCGCGGCAGCACGCGAAATCTAGTTAACAATAATAAAGCCGAACACCCACTGACAGACTCACCTATCTACTCATATAACCATCCGGGAAGGAGGGTGGGGGGGTAGAATTTTTTTACCCAAACGTATAGAGGGTCGAAAATGAGGAATGGGAAAAATACGGAAAAGTCGATCCACCGAGGTGGTAAAAATATGGCGACGGGATCTCGGAAACTGTAAGGGATAGCGGGATGGCGTTTGCGGAAAGTCATAGAGGGTCATCGGCGGTTACCACAGAACCACTCATCCCCACTCCTTTCATACATTTTTTTTAAACTCCATACAACTTTTTTGAACTTTTCAAAGTGGGATAGCCCCGAAAGTATCGGAGATAGAGGAACGGTGTCTTTGGGGGACGACCGTCTATCGCGGTGGTCCAACCGCTCGGATAAACTTTATCCCCCTATCCCGCCCCCTTCATCCCGTCCCCGTACAAAAGTGGCCATTTTTTTTTTTAGGATGGAAATATCTCCAAAACCGTGCGGGATAAGTGGTCGGCGGCCGTGGCGCGTTTCCATCCCTCGGTGGGATGCTTCTTAGGGGCTATCCCGATTTGAGGGATTTCCATCCCTTCATCCCGTCTCCATACAAATTTTTGGTTTTTCGGAAAAGCAACTTTTTCACCTGGAACGGGGCGATTTTGGGCGGTCTATCCCATCCCGTCGGATAGAGGGTGACGTCCCGAGCTCCAGGCGCTTTTGATACCCTCGGTCCACCGACCTGGTACAAAGATGGTGAGAGGTCCTCGGAAAGTATTAGGGATAGAGGGATGGCGTTTGCGGAATGTCATAGGGTATGATCGGTAGTTACTAAATCGAAACCTATCCCCATCCCGTTCATACATTTTTTTTAAACTCCATACAACTTTTTTTGAAATTTTCAAAGTGGGATAACTCCGAAAGTATAGGGGATAGAGGGGTGGTTTCTTCGGGAGCGATCAGCTATCGTGGTGGTTCAACTTCGCGGATAAACTTTATCCCCCTATCCCGCCCCGTCTATCCCGGCTCCATACATGAATGCTCTTTTCGGCGAAAGGGATGGAAATATCTCCAAACCCATGCGGGATAGGTGGTCGGTGATAATAGCGCGTTTTCATCCCTCGGTGGGATGCTTCCAGGGGGGCCATCCCGATCTTCGTCCACCGACCTGGTAAAAAGTTGATGAACGGTCCTCGGAGACTATGAGGGATAGAAGGGTGGCGTTTGCGGATAGTCATAGAGGGTCATCGGCAGTTACCAAATCGAGACCCATCCCCATCCCGTTCATACATTTTTTTAAACTACATACAACTTTTTTGGACTATTCGAAGTGGGATATCTCCGAAACCACCGGGAATAGGTGAACGGTGTCTTTGAGGGATAACCATCTATAGTGATGGTCCAACTTCTCGGATAAACTTTATCCTCCCATCCCGCCCCCTTCATCCCGTCCCCATACAAAAGTGGCCATTTTTTTTGAAGGATGGAAATATCTCCAAACCCATGCGGGATAGGTGGTCGGTGGTCATGGCGCGTTTTCATCCCTCGATGGGATGCTTTCAGGGAGGCCATCCCGATCTCCGTCCACCGAGCTGGTAAAAAGTTGGTGAACGATCCTCGGAGACTATGAGGGATAGAAAGGTGGCGTTTGCGGATAGTCATAGAGGGTCATAGGCAGTTACCAAATCGAGACCCACCCCCATCCCGTTCATACATTTTTTTTAAACTCCATACAACTTTTTTGGACTATTCGAAGTGGGATATCTCCGAAACCACCGGGAATAGGTGGACGGTGTCTTTGAGGGATAACCATCTATAGTGATGGTCCAACTTCTCGGATAAACTTTATCCTCCCATCCCGCCCCCTTCATCCCGCCTTCGTACAAATGTGGCATTTTTGGGTGAAAGGGATGGGAATATACCCAAAACCGTGCGGGATAGGTGGGTGGTCTTCATGGTGCCTTTCCATACCTAGGTGGGATACTTCCAGGGGGGCCATCCCGATCTCCGTCCACCGACCTGGTACAAAGATGGTGAGAGGTCCTCGGAGACTACGAGGGATAGAGGGATGGCGTTTGCGGAATATCATAGAGGGTCATCGGCAGTTACCAAATCGAAACCCATCCCTATCCCGTTCATACATTTTTTTTAAACTCCATACAACTTTTTTGGACTCATCAAAGTGGAATACCTCCTAAACCACCGGGGATAGAGGGACGGTGTCTGCGATTTTGCACCTTCAAACGAGGGCGGTCGACCCGCCGCGGAGGGTCTCGAGGCCGGGGGGGCGAAAGACGAGGAGGGGGGATAGGGGGGGATAGGGGAGCGCGCAGCGCGACCCGCCCCCCCGGCCCCCCTCCGAGGAATTCGCGTCCCCGGACTCGAGGGCCGCAGCGGCGGCAACCGTGACCGGAGAGCCGCGAAAGTCCATTCCCTTCGGCCACCCCTTTCATACATTTTTTTTAAACTCCATACAACTTTTTTGGTCTCATCCAACTGGGATATATCTGAAACCACCGGGAATAGAGGGGTGGCGTCTTTGGGGGATGACCATCTATAGTGGTGATCCTACTTCTCGGATAAACTTTATCCTCCCATCCCGCCCCCTTCATCCCGCCTCCGTACAAATGTGGCATTTTTGGGTGAAAGGGATGGGAATATCTCCAAAACCATGCGGGATAGGTGGTCGGCGGCCATGGCGCGTTTTCATCCCTCGGTGGGATGTTTCCAGGGGAGCCATCCCGATCTCTGTCCACCGACCTGGTACAAAGTCGGTGAGAGGTCCTCGGAGACTATGAGGGGTAGAAGGGTGGCGTTTGCGGATAGTCATAAAGGGTTATCGGTAATTGCCACAGAACGAGTCATCCCCATCCCGTTCATACATTTTTTTTAACTTCATACAACTTTTTTGGACTCATCAAAGTGGGATATCTCCGAAACCACCGGGGATTGAAGGGCGGTCTCTTCGGGTGATGGCCGTTTCTCTACGAGGTCCACCCCCCGGGACCGTCACCTCCCCTCCTCCCTCCAAACCCCCCCGGCCGTAACTCGGAAACGGCTCTACGCAACCGGGTCGTGTTTGGGGTCATTGGAGACCTCTCCCCGAGATAAAATATTTGAACCCCCCTCCAACCCCCTTGGTCGTAACTCGGAAACGGCGAGTCACAACCGGGTCGTGTTTGGGCTCATAGGAGACGTCTCCTCGAGATAAAATATTTGAACCCCCCCTCCAACCCCCTCGGCCGTAACTCGGAAACGATGAGACGCAGCCGGGTCGTGTTTGGGGTCATCGGAGACGTCTCCTCGAGATAAAAAATTTGAACCCCCCTCCAACCCCCTCGGTCGTAACTCGGAAACGGCGAGTCACAACCGGGTCGTGTTTGGGCTCATAGGAGACGTCTCCGCGAGATAAAAAATTTGAACCCCCCCTCCAACCCCCTCGGCCGTATCTCGGAAACGGCGCGTCACAACCGGTTCCTGTTTGGGCTCATAGGAGACGTCTCCGAGAGATAAAAAATTTGAACCCCTCTTCAACCCCCCCCCGGTTGTAACTCGGAAACGACTTGACGCAGCCGGGTCGTGTTTGGGCTCATATGAGTCGTCTCCCCGAGATAAAAATTTTGAACCCCCCTTCAACCCCCTCGGCCGTAACTCGGAAACGACTTGACGCAGCCGGGTCGTGTTTGGGCTCATATGAGACGTCTCCCCGAGATAAAAATTTTGAACCCCCCTCCAACCCCCTCGGCCGTAACTCGGAAACGACTTGACGCAGCCGAGTCGTGTTTGGGCTCATATGAGACGTCTCCCCGAGATAAAAATTTTGAACCCCCCTTCGACCCCCTCGGCCGTAATTCGGAAACGAATTGACGCAACCGGGTCGTGTTTGGACTCATAGCAGACGTCTCGGGAAGACAAATTTTTTAGAGTAGACTAAATTTCAAAATTTGACAATTCAGGTCTACTCAGTAGACCATGTTAACGGTTACAAGTAGACCCCTCGTGTTGGGTGTCATTTGAAAGGTCTCAACGAGGGTGATCTATTGCCACCACCCGACTCCCCCCTCCCCCCTCTATTTTTACCCACCTCTTATAATAATCACACATCTATCATTGTAATTCCTCACGAATTACAAAACAAAGAGCCAAAACCAAACTCACCCAACTCACAACTAGGGCAAATAACAGCACCCAACTCACAACCGCGCCCCCGCGGGCTGCTTGCAGCCCGCGGCAGCACGCGAAATCTAGTTAACACTAATAAAGCCGAACACCCACTGACCGATCATTGACAAAGTTCTCCGGGAAGGAGTGGTGGGGGGAGAGGTGGGGGGAGTTCATCGTGAAGAAGAACAAAAGTTGTCGAGAAATTAAATCAGGACCTTCGGTAAACCGACCTGGTAAAAAGATGGTGAGAGGTCCTCGGAAAGTAAAAGGGATAGAGGGATGGCGTTTGCGGAAAGTCATAGGGGGTCATCGGCCGTTACCACAGAACCACTCATCCCCACCCCTTTCATACATTTTTTTTAAACTCCATACAACTTTTTTCAACTTTTCAAAGTGGGATAGCCCCGAAAGTATCGGAGATAGAGGAACGGTGTCTTTGGGGGACGACCGTCTATCGCGGTGGTCCAACTGCTGGGATAAACTTTATCCCCCTATCCCGCCCCCATCATCCCGTCCCCGTACAAAAGTGGCCATTTTTTTTGAAGGATGGAAATATCTCCAAGACCGTGCGGGATAGGTGGTCGGCGGCCATGGCGCGCTTCCATCCCTCGGTGGGATCCCTCTTAGGGGCTATCCCGATTTGAGGAATTTCCATCCCTTCATCCCGCCTCCATACAAATTTTTGGTTTTTCGGAAAAGCCACATTTTCACCTGGAACGGGGCAATTTTGGACGGCCTATCCCATCCCGTCGGATAGAGGGTGACCTCAAGATCTTCAGGCACTTTTGCCACCCTCGGTCCACCGACCTGGTACAAAGATGGTGAGAGGTCCTCGGAAAGTAAAAGGGATAGAGGGATGGCGTTTGCGGAATGTCATAGGGTATGATCGGTAGTTACCAAATCGAAACCTATCCCCATCCCGTTCATACATTTTTTTTAAACTCCATACAACTTTTTTTGAAATTTTCAAAGTGGGATAACTCCGAAAGTATAGGGGATAGAGGGGTGGTTTCTTCGGGAGCGATCAACTATCGTAGTGGTCTAACTGCTGGGATAAACTTTATCCCCCTATCCCGCCCCGTCTATCCCGGCTCCATACATGAATGCTCTTTTTGGCGAAAGGGATGGAAATATCGTGAAAACCGTAGGGGACAGGGACGTGGTCGCTATGGCGCGTTTTCATCCCTCGGTGGGATGCTTCCAGGGGGGCCATCCCGATCTTCGTCCACCGACCTGGTAAAAAGTTGGTGAATGGTCCTCGGAGACTAGGAGGGATAGAAGGGTGGCGTTTGCGGATAGTCATAGAGGGTCATCGGCAGTTACCAAATCGAGACCCATCCCCATCCCGTTCATACATTTTTTTTAAACTCCATACAACTTTTTTGGACTATTCGAAGTGGGATATCTCCGAACCCACCGGAAATAGGTGGGCGGTGTCTTTGAGGGATAACCATCTATAGTGATGGTCCAACTTCTCGGATAAACTTTATCCTCCCATCCCGCCCCCTTCATCCCGTCCCCATACAAAAGTGACATTTTCAGCGAAACGGATGGGATTATCTCCAAAACCGTGCGGGATAGGTGGGTGACTGCTATGGCGAATTTTCATCCCTCGGTGGGACGCTTCCAGGGGACCATCCCGATCTCCGTCCACCGACCTGGTAAAAAGTCGGTGGGAGGTCCTCGGAAACCATGAGGGATAGAAGGGTGGCGTTTGCGGAAAGTCATAGAGGGTCATCGGTAGTTGCCACAGAGCGAGTCATTCCCACCCCTTTCATACATTTTTTTCAAACTTCATACAACTTTTGGACTCATTAAAGTGGAATACCTCCTAAACCACCGGGGATAGAGGGACGGTGTCTGCGATTTTGCACCTTTAAACGAGGGCGGTCGACCCGCCGCGGAGGGTCTCGAGGCCGGGGGGGCGAAAGACGAGGAGGGGGGATAGGGGGGATAGGGGAGCGCGCAGCGCGACCCGCCCCCCCGGCCCCCCTCCGAGGAATTCGCGTCCCCGGACTCGAGGGCCGCAGCGGCGGCAACCGTGACCGGAGAGCCGCGAAAGTCCATTCCCTTCGGCCACCCCTTTCATACATTTTTTTAAAACTCCATACAACTTTTTTGGACTCATCAAAGTGGGATATCTCCGAAACCACCGGGGATAGGGGGGTGGTGTCTTTGGGGGATGACCATCTATAGTGGTGATCCTACTTCTCGGATAAACTTTATCCTCCCATCCCGCCCCCTTCATCCCGCCTCCGTACAAATGTGGCATTTTTGGGTGAAAAGGGATGGGAATATCTCCAAAACCATGCGAGATCCATCTCTAGGTTCGATGCTTCCAGGGGAGCCATCCCGATCTCCGTCCACCGACCTGGTAAAAAGTGGGTGAAAGGTCCTCGGAGACTATGAGGGATAGAAGGGTGGCGTTTGCGGATAGTCATAAAGGGTTATCGGTAATTGCCACAGAACGAGTCATCCCCATCCCGTTCATACATTTTTTTTTTAACTTCATACAACTTTTTTGGACTCATCAAAGTGGGATATCTCCGAAACCACCGGGGATGGAAGGGCGATCTCTTCGGGTGATGGCCGTTTCTCTACGAGGTCCACCCCCCGGGACCGTCACCCCTCCTCCCTCCAAACCCCCCCGGCCGTAACTCGGAAACGGCTCGACCCAGCCGGGTCGTGTTTGGGGTCATCGGAGACGTCTCTCCGAGATAAAATATTTGAACCCCCCTCCAACCCCCTCGGCCGTAACTCGGAAACGGTGCGTAACAACCGGGTCGTGTTTGGGCTCATATGAGACGTCTCCCCGAGATAAAAATTTTGAACCCCCCTTCAACCCCCTCGGCCGTAACTCGGAAACGACTTGACGCAGCCGGTTCGTGATTGGGCTCATATGAGACGTCTCCCCGAGATAAAAATTTTGAACCCCCCTTCAACCCCCTCGGCTGTAACTCGGAAACGACTTGACGCAGCCGGGTCGTGTTTGGGCTCATATGAGACGTCTCCCCGAGATAAAAATTTTGAACCCCCCTTCAACCCCCTCGGTCCTAATTCGGAAACGACTTGACGCAGCCGGGTCGTGTTTGGGCTCATAGGAGACGTCTCGCGAAGATAAATTTTTTAGAGTAGACCAAATTTAAAAATTTGACAATTCCGGTCTACTCAGTAGACCATGTTAACGGTTAAAGATAAACCCCCCGTGTTGGGTGTCATTTGAAAGGTCTCAACGAGGGTGATCTATTGCCACCACCCGACTCCCCCCTCCCCCTCCACCCTTGCTTACACCCTTATATCTTTTTATTGTTTTAATAAATCTTCACGATTTACAAAACAAAGAGCCAAAACCAAACTCACCCAACTCACAACTAGGGCAAATAACAGCACCCAACTCACAACCGCGCCCCCGCGGGCTGCTTGCAGCCCGCGGCAGCACGCGAAATCTAGTTAACACTAATAAAGCCGAACACCCACTGACCGATCATTGACAAAGTTCTCCGGGAAGGAGGGGTGGGGGGAGCGGTGGGGGGAGTTCATCGTGAAGAGGAAAAAAAGTTGTCGAGAAATTAAATCAGGACCTTCGGTAAACCGACCTGGTAAAAAGTTGTCGACGGGATCTCGAAAAGTGTGCGGGATAGAAAAGTGGCGTTTGCGGATAGTCATAGGGTATGATCGGCAGTTACCACAGAACCACTCATCCCCACCCCTTTCATACATTTTTTTTAAACTCCATACAACTTTTTTGAACTTTTCAAAGTGGGATAGCCCCGAAAGTATCGGAGATAGAGGAACGGTGTCTTTGGGGGACGACCGTCTATCGCGGTGGTCCAACCGCTCGGATAAACTTTATCCCCCTATCCCGCCCCCTTCATCCCGTCCCCGTACAAAAGTGGCCCTTTCGGCGAAAGGGATGGGGATATCCGTTGAAGGATAGGAGCTACTTCAGTAGTGGCCATGGCGCGTTTCCATCCCTCGGTGGGATGCTTCTTAGGGGCTATCCCGATTTGCGGGATTTCCATCCCTTCATCCCGTCTCCATACAAATTTTTGGTTTTTCGGAAAAGCAACTTTTTCACCTGGAACGGGGCGATTTTGGGCGGCCTATCCCATCCCGTCGGATAGAGGGTGACGTCCCGAGCTCCAGGCACTTTCGCCACCCTCGGTCCACCGACCTGGTACAAAAATGGTGAGAGGTCCTCGGAAAGTATTAGGGATAGAGGGATGGCGTTTGCGAAATGTCATAGGGTATGACCGGTAGTTACCAAATCGAAACCTATCCCCATCCCGTTCATACATTTTTTTTAAACTCCATACAACTTTTTTTGAAATTTTCAAAGTGGGATAACTCCGAAAGTATAGGGGATAGAGGGGTGGTTTCTTCGGGAGCGATCAGCTATCGTGGTGGTCCAACTTCGCGGATAAACTTTATCCCCCTATCCCGCCCCGTCTATCCCGGCTCCATACATGAATGCTCTTTTCGGCGAAAGGGATGGAAATATCTCCAAACCCATGCGGGATAGGTGGTCGGTGGTAATAGCGCGTTTTCATCCCTCGGTGGGATGCTTCCAGGGGGGCCATCCCGATCTCCGTCCACCGACCTGGTACAAAGATGGTGAGAGGTCCTCGGAGCCTATGAGGGATAGAAGGGTGGCGTTTGCGGAATGTCATAGACGGTCATCGGCAGTTACCAAATCGAGACCCATCCCCATCCCGTTCATACATTTTTTTTAAACTCCATACAACTTTTTTTGAAATTTTCAAAGTGGGATATCTCCGAAACCAGCGGAAATAGGTGTACGGTGTCTTTGAGGGATAACCATCTATAGTGATGGTCCAACTGCTCGGATAAACTTTATCCTCCCATCCCGCCCCCTTCATCCCGTCTCCGTACTAAAGTGGCCATTTTTTTTGAAGGATGGAAATATCTCCAAACCCATGCGGGATAGGTGGTCGGTGGTCATGGCGCGTTTTCATCCCTCGATGGGATGCTTCCAGGGAGGCCATCCCGATCTCCGTCCACCGAGCTGGTAAAAAGTTGGTGAACGGTCCTCGGAGACTATGAGGGATAGAAAGGTGGCGTTTGCGGATAGTCATAGAGGGTCATCGGCAGTTACCAAATCGAGACCCATCCCCATCCCGTTCATACATTTTTTTTAAACTCCATACAACTTTTTTGGACTATTCGAAGTGGGATATCTCCGAAACCACCGGGAATAGGTGGACGGTGTCTTTGAGGGATAACCATCTATAGTGATGGTCCAACTTCTCGGATAAACTTTATCCTCCCATCCCGCCCCCTTCATCCCGCCTTCGTACAAATGTGGCATTTTTGGGTGAAAGGGATGGGAATATACCCAAAACCGTGCGGGATAGGTGGTCGGCGGCCATGGCGCGTTTTCATCCCTCGGTGGGATGTTTCCAGGGGAGCCATCCCGATCTCTGTCCACCGACCTGGTACAAAGTCGGTGAGAGGTCCTCGGAGACTATGAGGGATAGAAGGGTGGCGTTTGCGGATAGTCATAGAGGGTCATCGGTAGTTGCCACAGAGCGAGTCATTCCCACCCCTTTCATACATTTTTTTTCAAACTCCATACAACTTTTTTGGACTCATCAAAGTGGAATATCTCCGAAACGACCGGGGATAGAGGGGCGGTGTCTGCGATTTTGCACCTTTAAACGAGGGCGGTCGACCCGCCGCGGAGGGTGCGAAAGACGAGGAGGGGGGATAGGGGGGGATAGGGGAGCGCGTAGCGCGACCCGCCCCCCCGGCCCCCTTCCGAGGAATTCGCGTCCCAGGACTCGAGGGCCGCAGCGGCGGCAACCGTGACCGGAGAGCCGCGAAAGTCCATTCCCTTCGGCTACCCCTTTCATACATTTTTTTTAAACTCCATACAACTAACTTTTTTGGACTCATCCAACTGGGATATCTCTGAAACCACCGGGAATAGAATGGTGGCGTCTTTGGGGGATGACCATCTATAGTGGTGATCCTACTTCTCGGATAAACTTTATCCTCCCATCCCGCCCCCTTCATCCCGCCTCCGTACAAATGTGGCATTTTTAGGTGAAAGGGATGGGAATATCTCCAAAACCATGCGGGATAGGTGGTCGGTGGCCATGGCGAGTTGCCATCTCTAGGTTCGATGCTTCCAGGGGAGCCATCCTGATCTCCGTCCACCGACCTGGTAAAAAGTGGGTGAAAGGTCCTCGGAGACTATGAGGGATAGAAGGGTGGCGTTTGCGGATAGTCATAAAGGGTTATCGGTAATTGCCACAGAACGAGTCATTCCCATCCCGTTCATACATTTTTTTAAACTCCATACAACTTTTTTGGACTCATCAAAGTGGGATATCTCCGAAACCACCAGGGATTGAAGGGCGGTCTCTTCGGGTGATGGCCTTTTCTCTACGAGGTCCACCCCCCGGGACCGTTACCTCCCCTCCTCCCTCCAAACTCCCCCGGCCGTAACTTGGAAACGGCGCGTCACAACCGGGTCGTGTTTGGGCTCATAGGAGACGTCTCCCCGAGATAAATAATTTGACCCCCCCCTCAACCCCCCTCAGTTGTAACTCGGAAACGACTTGACGCAGCCGGGTCGTGTTTGGACTCATAGGAGAAGTATCACCGAGATAAAAAATTTGACCCCCCCCTCCAACCCCCCCGGCCGTAACTCGGAAACGGCTCTACGCAACCGGGTCGTGTTTGGGGTCATTGGAGACGTCTCCTCGAGATAAAAAATTTGAACCCCCCTCCAACCCCCCCGGCCGTAACTCGGAAACGGCTCTACGCAACCGGGTCGTGTTTGGGGTCATTGGAGACGTCTCCTCGAGATAAAAAATTTGAACCCCCCTCCAACCCCCCCGGCCGTAACTCGGAAACGGCTCGACGCAACCGGGTCGTGTTTGGGGTCATTGGAGACCTCTTCCCGAGATAAAATATTTGAACCCCCCTCCAACCCCCTCGGCCGTAACTCGGAAACGATGAGACGCAGCCGGGTCGTGTTTGGGGTCATCGGAGACGTCTCCTCGAGATAAAAAATTTGAACCCCTCTCCAACCCCCTCGGTCGTAACTCGGAAACGGCGAGTCACAACCGGGTCGTGTTTGGGCTCATAGGAGTCGTCTCACCGAGATAAAAATTTTGAACCCCCCTTCAACCCCCCGGCCGTAACTCGGAAACGACTTGACGCAGCCGGGTCGTGTTTGGGCTCATAGGAGACGTCTCGGGAAGATAAATTTTTTAGAGTAGACCAAATTTAAAAATTTGACAATTCCGGTCTACTCGGTAGACCATGTTAACGGTTAAAAATAAACCCCCCGTGTTGGGTATCATTTGAAAGGTCTGAACGAGGGTGATCTATTGCCACCACCCGACTCCCCCCTCCCCCCTTACATCTTTATATATATTTTTTGTTTTAATAAATATTCACGATTTACAAAACAAAGAGCCAAAACCAAACTCACCCAACTCACAACTAGGGCAAATAACAGCACCCAACTCACAACCGCGCCCCCGCGGGCTGCTTGCAGCCCGCGGCAGCACGCGAAATCTAGTTAACAATAATAAAGCCGAACACCCACTGACAGACTCACCTATCTACTCATATAACCATCCGGGAAGGAGGGTGGGGGGGTAGAATTTTTTTACCCAAACGTATAGAGGGTCGAAAATGAGGAATGGGAAAAATACGGAAAAGTCGATCCACCGAGGTGGTAAAAATATGGCGACGGGATCTCGGAAACTGTAAGGGATAGCGGGATGGCGTTTGCGGAAAGTCATAGAGGGTCATCGGCGGTTACCACAGAACCACTCATCCCCACTCCTTTCATACATTTTTTTTAAACTCCATACAACTTTTTTGAACTTTTCAAAGTGGGATAGCCCCGAAAGTATCGGAGATAGAGGAACGGTGTCTTTGGGGGACGACCGTCTATCGCGGTGGTCCAACCGCTCGGATAAACTTTATCCCCCTATCCCGCCCCCTTCATCCCGTCCCCGTACAAAAGTGGCCATTTTTTTTTTTAGGATGGAAATATCTCCAAAACCGTGCGGGATAAGTGGTCGGCGGCCGTGGCGCGTTTCCATCCCTCGGTGGGATGCTTCTTAGGGGCTATCCCGATTTGAGGGATTTCCATCCCTTCATCCCGTCTCCATACAAATTTTTGGTTTTTCGGAAAAGCAACTTTTTCACCTGGAACGGGGCGATTTTGGGCGGTCTATCCCATCCCGTCGGATAGAGGGTGACGTCCCGAGCTCCAGGCGCTTTTGATACCCTCGGTCCACCGACCTGGTACAAAGATGGTGAGAGGTCCTCGGAAAGTATTAGGGATAGAGGGATGGCGTTTGCGGAATGTCATAGGGTATGATCGGTAGTTACTAAATCGAAACCTATCCCCATCCCGTTCATACATTTTTTTTAAACTCCATACAACTTTTTTTGAAATTTTCAAAGTGGGATAACTCCGAAAGTATAGGGGATAGAGGGGTGGTTTCTTCGGGAGCGATCAGCTATCGTGGTGGTTCAACTTCGCGGATAAACTTTATCCCCCTATCCCGCCCCGTCTATCCCGGCTCCATACATGAATGCTCTTTTCGGCGAAAGGGATGGAAATATCTCCAAACCCATGCGGGATAGGTGGTCGGTGATAATAGCGCGTTTTCATCCCTCGGTGGGATGCTTCCAGGGGGGCCATCCCGATCTTCGTCCACCGACCTGGTAAAAAGTTGATGAACGGTCCTCGGAGACTATGAGGGATAGAAGGGTGGCGTTTGCGGATAGTCATAGAGGGTCATCGGCAGTTACCAAATCGAGACCCATCCCCATCCCGTTCATACATTTTTTTAAACTACATACAACTTTTTTGGACTATTCGAAGTGGGATATCTCCGAAACCACCGGGAATAGGTGAACGGTGTCTTTGAGGGATAACCATCTATAGTGATGGTCCAACTTCTCGGATAAACTTTATCCTCCCATCCCGCCCCCTTCATCCCGTCCCCATACAAAAGTGGCCATTTTTTTTGAAGGATGGAAATATCTCCAAACCCATGCGGGATAGGTGGTCGGTGGTCATGGCGCGTTTTCATCCCTCGATGGGATGCTTTCAGGGAGGCCATCCCGATCTCCGTCCACCGAGCTGGTAAAAAGTTGGTGAACGATCCTCGGAGACTATGAGGGATAGAAAGGTGGCGTTTGCGGATAGTCATAGAGGGTCATAGGCAGTTACCAAATCGAGACCCACCCCCATCCCGTTCATACATTTTTTTTAAACTCCATACAACTTTTTTGGACTATTCGAAGTGGGATATCTCCGAAACCACCGGGAATAGGTGGACGGTGTCTTTGAGGGATAACCATCTATAGTGATGGTCCAACTTCTCGGATAAACTTTATCCTCCCATCCCGCCCCCTTCATCCCGCCTTCGTACAAATGTGGCATTTTTGGGTGAAAGGGATGGGAATATACCCAAAACCGTGCGGGATAGGTGGGTGGTCTTCATGGTGCCTTTCCATACCTAGGTGGGATACTTCCAGGGGGGCCATCCCGATCTCCGTCCACCGACCTGGTACAAAGATGGTGAGAGGTCCTCGGAGACTACGAGGGATAGAGGGATGGCGTTTGCGGAATATCATAGAGGGTCATCGGCAGTTACCAAATCGAAACCCATCCCTATCCCGTTCATACATTTTTTTTAAACTCCATACAACTTTTTTGGACTCATCAAAGTGGAATACCTCCTAAACCACCGGGGATAGAGGGACGGTGTCTGCGATTTTGCACCTTCAAACGAGGGCGGTCGACCCGCCGCGGAGGGTCTCGAGGCCGGGGGGGCGAAAGACGAGGAGGGGGGATAGGGGGGGATAGGGGAGCGCGCAGCGCGACCCGCCCCCCCGGCCCCCCTCCGAGGAATTCGCGTCCCCGGACTCGAGGGCCGCAGCGGCGGCAACCGTGACCGGAGAGCCGCGAAAGTCCATTCCCTTCGGCCACCCCTTTCATACATTTTTTTTAAACTCCATACAACTTTTTTGGTCTCATCCAACTGGGATATATCTGAAACCACCGGGAATAGAGGGGTGGCGTCTTTGGGGGATGACCATCTATAGTGGTGATCCTACTTCTCGGATAAACTTTATCCTCCCATCCCGCCCCCTTCATCCCGCCTCCGTACAAATGTGGCATTTTTGGGTGAAAGGGATGGGAATATCTCCAAAACCATGCGGGATAGGTGGTCGGCGGCCATGGCGCGTTTTCATCCCTCGGTGGGATGTTTCCAGGGGAGCCATCCCGATCTCTGTCCACCGACCTGGTACAAAGTCGGTGAGAGGTCCTCGGAGACTATGAGGGATAGAAGGGTGGCGTTTGCGGATAGTCATAAAGGGTTATCGGTAATTGCCACAGAACGAGTCATCCCCATCCCGTTCATACATTTTTTTAACTTCATACAACTTTTTTGGACTCATCAAAGTGGGATATCTCCGAAACCACCGGGGATTGAAGGGCGGTCTCTTCGGGTGATGGCCGTTTCTCTACGAGGTCCACCCCCCGGGACCGTCACCTCCCCTCCTCCCTCCAAACCCCCCCGGCCGTAACTCGGAAACGGCTCTACGCAACCGGGTCGTGTTTGGGGTCATTGGAGACCTCTCCCCGAGATAAAATATTTGAACCCCCCTCCAACCCCCTTGGTCGTAACTCGGAAACGGCGAGTCACAACCGGGTCGTGTTTGGGCTCATAGGAGACGTCTCCTCGAGATAAAATATTTGAACCCCCCCTCCAACCCCCTCGGCCGTAACTCGGAAACGATGAGACGCAGCCGGGTCGTGTTTGGGGTCATCGGAGACGTCTCCTCGAGATAAAAAATTTGAACCCCCCTCCAACCCCCTCGGTCGTAACTCGGAAACGGCGAGTCACAACCGGGTCGTGTTTGGGCTCATAGGAGACGTCTCCGCGAGATAAAAAATTTGAACCCCCCCTCCAACCCCCTCGGCCGTATCTCGGAAACGGCGCGTCATAACCGGTTCCTGTTTGGGCTCATAGGAGACGTCTCCGAGAGATAAAAAATTTGAACCCCTCTTCAACCCCCCCCCCGGTTGTAACTCGGAAACGACTTGACGCAGCCGGGTCGTGTTTGGGCTCATATGAGTCGTCTCCCCGAGATAAAAATTTTGAACCCCCCTTCAACCCCCTCGGCCGTAACTCGGAAACGACTTGACGCAGCCGGGTCGTGTTTGGGCTCATATGAGACGTCTCCCCGAGATAAAAATTTTGAACCCCCCTCCAACCCCCTCGGCCGTAACTCGGAAACGACTTGACGCAGCCGAGTCGTGTTTGGGCTCATATGAGACGTCTCCCCGAGATAAAAATTTTGAACCCCCCTTCAACCCCCTCGGCCGTAACTCGGAAACGACTTGACGCAGCCGGGTCGTGTTTGGGCTCATATGAGACGTCTCCCCGAGATAAAAATTTTGAACCCCCCTCCAACCCCCTCGGCCGTAACTCGGAAACGACTTGACGCAGCCGAGTCGTGTTTGGGCTCATATGAGACGTCTCCCCGAGATAAAAATTTTGAACCCCCCTTCGACCCCCTCGGCCGTAATTCGGAAACGAATTGACGCAACCGGGTCGTGTTTGGACTCATAGCAGACGTCTCGGGAAGACAAATTTTTTAGAGTAGACTAAATTTCAAAATTTGACAATTCAGGTCTACTCAGTAGACCATGTTAACGGTTACAAGTAGACCCCTCGTGTTGGGTGTCATTTGAAAGGTCTCAACGAGGGTGATCTATTGCCACCACCCGACTCCCCCCTCCCCCCTCTATTTTTACCCACCTCTTATAATAATCACACATCTATCATTGTAATTCCTCACGAATTACAAAACAAAGAGCCAAAACCAAACTCACCCAACTCACAACTAGGGCAAATAACAGCACCCAACTCACAACCGCGCCCCCGCGGGCTGCTTGCAGCCCGCGGCAGCACGCGAAATCTAGTTAAAACACTATAAAGCCGAAAACCCACTGACTGACTGACACGAGTAGTTCTCCGGGAAGGAGTGGTGGGGGGTTTTCGCTTTATAGGTGGTCGTATAGGGGGTCGTTTGGTGACCCCCAGAAAAATCCGATATCCTCGGTACACCGTCCTGGTAAAAAGTTGGCGACGGGATCTCGGAAAGTATCAGTCGGAGAGGGACGGGATTTGCGGAATGTCATAGAGGGTCATCGGTAGTCGCCACCGGACCGCTCATCCCCACCCCTTTCATACACTTTTTTTAAACTCCATACAACTTTTTTGGACTTTTCAAAGAGGAATATCTCCTCAAGTATCTGGGATAGAGGGACGGTGTCTTCGGGGGGTGGAGGTTTCTCCCCGAGGTCCATCAGCCGGGATCCTCCCCCTCCCCCCCCACCTCCCCCCCTTCGCCCCTCTCCCATACAAAAGTGGCCATTTTTTTGGAAGAATGGGAATATCTTCAAAACCATAGACGAGACGAAGTCGGTCTCTATGGTGCGTTTCCATCCCTCTGGGGGAAGCTTCTGAGGGGCTATCCCGATTTGCGGGATTTCCATCCCGTCATCCCGTCTCCATACAAATTTTTGGTTTTTCGGAAAAGCTACCTTTTCAACCGGAAGAAGATTTTCTGGAGCGGTCTATCCTATCCCGTCGGATAGAGGGCGGCGTAGGGCGCCCCAGGTGATTCCTCCATCCTCGGTCCACCGACCTGGTAAAAAGTCGGCGAGCGGTACTCGGAAAGTAAGAGTCGCAGAGGGGTGGGGTTTGCGGAATGTCATAGAGGGTCATCGGTAGTCACCACCTGACCACTCATCCCCACCCCTTTCATACATTTTTTTTAAACTTCATACAACTTTTTTGGACTCATCAAAGTGGGATATCTCCGAAAGTATCGGGGATAGAGGGGCGGCGTCTTCGGGGGATAACGGTTTCTCCCCGAGGTCCACCCCCCGGGACAGTCGCCCTCCCCCCACCTCCCCCCCTTCGCCCCCCCTCCATACAAATTTATGGTTTTTTCGGAAAAGCGATTTATTTCGACGGGAAGGAACTTCTCTGGAGCGGTCTATCGTATCCCGTCGGATAGAGGGTGGCGTGGGGCGTTCGAGGAAATTCCTCCATCCTCGGTCCACCGACCTGGTGCAGAGACGGTGAGCGGTCCTCGGAAAGTAAGAGGGATGGAAAGATGGCGTTTGCGGAAAGTCATAGGGTATGATCGGTAGTTACCACAGGACCACTCATCCCCACCCCTTTCATACATTTTTTTTTAAACTCCATACAACTTTTTTGGAATCATCAAATAAAAGTGGAATATCTCCGAAACCACCGGGGATAGGTGGGCGGTCTCTTTGGGGGATAACAGTTTCTCGCCGATGTCCACATCCCGGGACCCTCGCCCTCCCCCCACCTCCCCCCCTTCGCACCCCCTTCATACAAAATCACACCTGAATGGCGATTTTGCACGTTTAGAGGAGGGCGGTCGACCCGCCGCGGAGGGTCTCGAGGCCGGGGGGGCGAAAGACGAGGAGGGGAGATAGGGGGGGATAGGGGAGCGCGCAGCGCGACCCGCCCCCCCGGCCCCCCCTCCGAGGAATTCGCGACCCCGGCCTCGAGGGCCGCAGCGGCGGCGACAGTGACCGGAGAGCTGCGAAAGTCCGTCCCCTTCGGCCGTTTACACGCAGTCGAGACTCAAAGACCCCGATCCGCCCCATCCTCCCCTTCCATCACGGCGGGGACTCAGAAACGCACCGTGTTTGGGCTCGTTCGATCGGGCTCGTCGCGGGTGATCCAACCGGTCCGACCTAATTACGGCATTGCGCACTCGCCCACCCCCTCGCTCCCCCCTGCATACGAAATCACACCTAAAAGGGATGTCACCGCTCGCAATAGAGACGGCGGTCGATACGTCGCGGAGCGAAGCGGAGCGACGGCAAGGGTCCACCGGGTCGTGTTTGGACTCATTGCAGACGTCTCCCCGGGATAAAAAATTTGGACTCCCCCTTCGACCCCCCCGGTCGTAACTCAGAAACGGAGCGTCACAACCGGGTCGTGTTTGGACTCATAGGAGACGTCTCCCCGAGATAAAAAATTTGGACCCCCCCTCCGACCCCCCCGGTCGTAACTCAGAAACGGAGCGTCACAACCGGGTCGTGTTTGGACTCATAGGAGACGTCTGCCCGAGATAAAAATTTTGAACCCCGCCTCAACCCCCTCGGCCGTAACTCGGAAACGACTTGACGCAGCCGGGTCGTGTTTGGGCTCATAGGAGACGTCTCGCCGAGATAAAAATTTTGAACCCCGCCTCAACCCCCTCGGCCGTAACTCGGAAACGACTTGACGCAGCCGGGTCGTGTTTGGGCTCATAGGAGACGTCTCGCCGAGATAAAAATTTTGAACCCCGCTTCAACCCCCTCGGCCGTAACTCGGAAACGACTTGACGCAGCCGGGTCGTGTTTGGGCTCATAAGAGACGTCTCCCCGAGATAAAAATTTTGAACCCCCCTTCAACCCCCTCGGCCGTAACTCGGAAACGACGACGCAGCCGGGTCGTGTTTGGGCTCATATGAGACGTCTCCCCGAGATAAAAATTTTGAACCCCCCTTCAACCCCCTCGGCCGTAACTCGGAAACGACTTGACGCAGCCGGGTCGTGTTTGGGCTCATAGGAGACGTCTCGGGAACACAAAGTTTTTAAAGTAGACCAAATTTAAAAATTTGACAATTCCGGTCTACTCGGTAGACCATGTTAACGGTTAAAAATAAATCCCCCGTGTTGGGTATCATTTGAAAGGTCTAAACGAGGGTGATGTATTGCCACCAACCCCCCTTCCCCCCTCCCCCTCTATTCTTACTTACCCCCTATAATTATCGTCAATCATCGTAATTCCTCACGATTTACAAAACTAAAGACCCAAAACCTAACCAATACAATTAGACATGGCAATAAACACAACACCCAACCCACAACCACCCCCCCGCGGGCTGAAAGCCCGCGGAATCGAGCAACCTACTAGTTACATGTATAAACTCCAATTAAAATTGGGATTATTAGCATGTTGCAAGAGTATATTAATTTAGCTAACCGATGTGCAGTTTAAATTTGGCCGAGCTGAAACCTGAATATAGCTTTGATTCTATTGTAACAATTACACTCGTCTTTTTGTCGCGGTAGTCTATTTAATTAGAACACGATTTGAGACTTGTCCAATTCCGCATACACTATTTTATGTTCATATTCTGTTGCGTACTACAATAAATCAACAAATAAGTCGCACGGAATCTTCAAACAATTGAATACCCACTTCGGTTTTCAATTGTTCATAAAGAAATAAGGTGCCTGGCTGCCTACAACATTGGACTCCTTAAAAACGTAAAGCCGCAATAACTACATGGTTAACTCAATAACTACGTGACCTTCAGATCAATTAAGATCTCTTAAACCTCAGCCTTTTTTCAGTCATTTTTTTAGGAAAAACTGAAACGACTGGCAGCATATTTCATATAAAAATATCAACTACTTAAAAAACCAATCTCTTCTTGGATATAACTTACGAGTGGCACTTTTAACTAATACAACTTATAACAATTAGTACGTCAGTTGAATGACTCAGAGTTACAAGGTTTAACTTGATTACTTGTCTAAGGAGACTACCAACTATTGTTAGCTATAGTCAAGCTAATCAAGCGCTCTAAAACATCCTTTATAATGCGCACTGCCAAGGTTTGGAACTCCCTGCCGGCGGCGTCTGTGTTTCCGAGCTCATATAACCCAAAGTTCGAGTGAATAGGCATCTTCTGGGTGAATTCGATCCATCATAGGCCTCATCTTCGCTACACGGCTAGATGCTGGCCAAGAGCACACCTATCTCTAACAAAAAAAAAAAAATTCAAATAATGAGTAATTTTAATAATCTCTATATATAAAAAAATTACGTGTCACGTTATTTGACGCCAATGAACTCCTAAACTACTGAACCAATTTTGATAAAACTTCGTAACTATGTGTAATTTAGTCCCACTTCAAAGATAGGATAGTTTTTATTTTGAACCCGGGCGAAGCCGTGAGCGTGTAGCTAATATAGGTGTATATATTTTAACTTATTGTCACGCTTCCACATTTCAATCGTGAATTTTATTATAACAGTTTATCTAGCTTTAATTTCTTTATCATCATGCACCAAACATACAAACGTGAGTTTATTCTATTATAACATTTTCATTATTAATCTGATAATAAATTGGAGAAACATTCGTACGTGTCTTCTAGCATTCTTATGGATAGTTCAATCTGCTTGATCAGCTAAATTTCTAAACATACTTTATATTTCGGCTTTTAATGTACGTAATGTACGAAAGACCGTACAACTATTTTATTATAGATTCATATAAATTTAAATTTAAACAAAATTTTGTAAATAAAATTATTTAATTATTGATAAACTAATTGATAAGACACGTCATTATATTCTTTATGAGAGCATTCTTCGCGATTCTTGAACAAAGAAATAAAATGGCATTGTGTCTCAGTTTTGTTACTCATTGAACTTGGCTCCTACTATTTTTTTTTTGTTCCCAAGGACGTTTCGCTACCATAGTCGAGATAAAAACTGAATCGCTGAAGCAATGAATGCTTCAAAGGTTGGAAAAGGTGTTGGCAGATATTTTTGGAAAATGGGTTAACTATATGCTCATAAATTTTGTCAGTTATATTTTTTTATGTTTCAACCCCGCCGAAGTTGCGGGAACCTGCTATAGTTACTTATAAATTAAGCCGTGAGTATATATCTTGAGGACTAGATAAAATACAATACATATGTAGTATATATCTTATATTATATTACGGCGTGTTTGATGTGCAATCATATAACCTCCAAATTAAGGGTCGAATTGTAGATGGGTTTCCGGCGTGTTTTGTATGTGTATTGCGTACTACGCGACAAAACAGCCTCGCTACGGACTCTTGGTTGCACACTGGCCGCGTTGGCCGCCCATAGATATAATAAAGATATGTCACTCGTCGAAAAGAAACCCAACCACAAATTGCTAGCGTGATATCAATCTCATCATAACCACAAAAACACTTCAGTAGTCTGTGGTCTCTGTTAGCTTTACTGGAGGATAATAAGAATGCTAATTTATTACAAAGGGCACCATAAGTGCCTCAAATCATTGCGAAATTTAATATTTATCACAAAGAAACATTAAATTGCAATTAAACCAACGTGAATTTTATACATTTTTCATATTATTCAGTGAATCATCTATAATGTGCTCATTTTACATTCCTTTAGCTATTATCTTAAAACTGCTTGATAAACATAATTTCTAAACATCTCCGGCTTTTCTCTAATTATATAATGTACGGGAAATCGTACAAGGTATATTATAAGAATACCTGTACTTTTGAAACGTTTATTTACCATTATTACATAGTAAAAATAAGACCTTTGTTCGGCTTCGTTTAATAAGAAGTAGTCTTTGTTCCTAAAAATAATTTTACATTTTATTAAAACAATTTCATTCTCGTTTGTACAGGAAATGGAGCCTCGCGAGGCAAAATATGAACAGCAATGTGACCAATATATTGAATGTTCTACGTAATATGAGAAATATGAGAAATACCAAATAATAATCTAAACATGTCATATGGTGGTCAGGCAGTTAACTTCTTATTATATCGTATAAATATACGTAACGTGAGGGAATTGGTATTACCGTATCCGATCGTGAAAGTAAATAGCAATTAAGGTTTTATTTGTCCGAAAGGACAAATAAATCGAGTTCGTGCCTGACAAAACTAGCTTGAGTTATTGGGGATTAGACACGAACAAATGATCACTGCTAATGTCTGGCTATTGTCAACAACTTGGTTAAAGTTCTCCATAGGAAGATTCCAAATCATGTTGCAACTTCTGATTGTAAATTGCAAATTTAACTAAATACAAATGTCTCACTCTTCTTGACTTGATATTGTTCAATTTTGAGCAACAATTTCAATAATTAACTCAAAAACAGTGAAAGAAATTCCTGTTTAATTGCCACTACTTAAAATCAAAAGCAAACTGTTCCTGTCTGTTTCATTTTGTTACAGCTAAACCGTATTTAATGAAACTCGTTATAGGGTTAGCCTGTGGAAAGCTAATCGTTAATTATATTGACAATTTGTCTCGTGAAAATCACTTGTGTCTTTTGTACCTATGGCGTTCAGGAAGCGTTTCTTCTTAAATAACATATTACATATAATCATTATGAAAAACTCCAATTTATTTTCTCAGTCGTTTTTTATAGAAAAAAAAAACACAAAAGCTATTTCGCATCTGTATACTTAGTTTTTCTTAAATTTTCACCAGATGAACCCAATTTTATCGATTCCTACTATGTATATTCCGACAACACAATTTAAGATTCTGTCACATGACAAATCTGACGCAATCGCGCAAATCGACGAAAAAATATTTTTGTGCGGTTTCATGGCTTACGTGGCTTATTGTCTAGATTCATACCTTTGATGTAATATTTGTTGTTTAATAAATTGATAGTGGCGACCGTTAGTTAGTTATCTAAAAATTAAATATCAAAAAAAATATATATATAGGTATAATAAAGTTTAGTTTTTCAAATATGTACACGAACATCAAACAAGACGCCGCGCTAAACATCTCTCAAAATAAAACTAAGATGCTTTAATCAAAAGTATCGATGGCGCTTTATCGATTTGATTTCCTCCTACGCGAACGACTATTCGCTAGTAAAAGTACCACAGTTGCCCACAACTATATCCACCCCGAACATCGTGTAAATAGCAGTACTTGCCAAATCTATGTTAGTGAACTTTACATTTGGCACTCGAGAGTGTGTCTGCGATGTTTGTTACGTTAAAAATATGCGGCGTCATGAACGAGTCACAGCGGCTCTGCGTCTGTACGGGCTGGCCGGGCTCCAGGCAACGCAACGCCATTTATCCACAAATTATTACGGCAGAGGTATCAAACTCAATTTTACAAGCGGGCCGCAAAAAAGTCTTTAGTACAATACCAGACGAAGAAGACGAACCTCTCAACTGATCGCTTGTAGTTACAGCCAGTGACAAGTAAGATTAACAGTGACCGTTATAGCGCAGAAATCGGGAATAAAATATTGCGAGTGAGTAAGCCGGACGCAGGGCGTTAGCTGCCAGTGGCTATACAGTGTACAATATAAAGTGAACCAGCCGGTCGTCATCCAACCCGTCGTTTCCTGACCCGTCTGCCCCTAAATTGCTCCTCCTAAGGTTGCATTGATGTAAAAGTTCCAAACAAAACGGATTTGAAAGAAGTAGCGAAATAAAACATAAATATCTATATGTTGTGTTTATCTTATCTACAATATTTATGTTGTGATTTTTGTCAGAAATTTATTGTTATTGTCTACAATTAAGTTTAAATAATGAACATATTGTGAACTGATTCCATTGCGCTGGTTTCTTTGATTATAATTTATAAATAAAATTTATTACACGAAATAATAGTCATTACATAATGGTTCCATTTCTTTATCAAATGTTTTTGTATAGAACCTTAGTATCACTTTGTTCAATGATTCCGCTTTTTGTAATATTTTGCTAGATAAGCGCACTGCTTACTCCCAAAGAAAGCTAGTCAGGGGAGAAATGAAGCCGTGGTAGTAGATACTGTCTGTAGCCATTAGGGCTACAGACATTTCTACATCTGAAATAAAATAAATTATGCAATACTGTAAGCGCGTGTTGAATATCGCTTTTGGAGTGTTGTTATTTGGTTTACAAATTGGCCGTAATGGGCCGCAAGTTTGGTATACCTGGTATACAATCTCCCCGATTAACGTGAAACCACGCCCAATCAATGTGAAATTACGCACGCTCATACGTTGATATTTAACCAGTAAACTTAACACGTCTGTCGGATCAAATCCAAATATCATACGTATTGAGTTTTGAATTGTGTGCTAACAAACGTTCATAAAATCGTGACGCATCAATGCGACGTAGATAGGCACGGCATATGAACATCGCGAAACGTGCAGATACTACAAATTGGCGTAACTAGGTGTAACCAATGTTTTATTACTGTACTGTATGTATTTTGCAAATATTAGGTCCCATTGCTAGGCTTAGGCTTCTCTTAACTCACACGGTAGCCCACTGCTGCTATTGGCTAAACGTTTCTGCAAAGATTGCTAGTCTGTTCATACATGCAGATTTACTAACGATGTTTCCTTCATAGTTAGAGCATGTGATCATCATTTCTAATCCACAAGTAAACGAAAACACTCACGACCTCTTACAAACTTAAGGCCACCTTAATGGTATGAGCTAACGTTGTCCTATATACTCATCGATGTACTAGTTGTAGCAGATTGATGTATATACATAAGAAAATTCATTTCTAATATACAAGTACACATTTAAGCATTGGGCTTACAGAGATGTAGTCAGGCTTACACCATTGTCTGCGACACAGTTTCAAATGATCATTGCTTTCTATTGCGTGATAACAAACGATGTTTGTTTGTATAACTTGTATACAAATTTTATTAATTAATACGCCTAAAACTACATAGGCGTGTCAAAACGAAAAGTCCAACTGAACGTTTCTAATGCTAGAATATTAATAAGGGAGGTTTTTGGTTGTAATATTTTTGTAATGGCTGGGCACAATGCGTTATGCAATCTGGTCTAGTCGTATGGGATGTCAAAGGTCTCAGACTATGACTTAGATTGACATGACAGCGCCCTTTCGAAGAAATGCCTCCAAGACTGCCGAAAGGGTTGCCATCGGAATAGGTAGAGGTTAAAAGTCCGTAAGTCACTGAGCATATAAATTTTCCAGTTTAGTCAGGGCATGCTGATGCGAATATGGAGGCACCAGTATCCATGATAGATTTCCTCCTTCTATGTAAAAAAAATCTGTTTCCATCTGTCTATAAGCGGCAGGAACCAATCCCTTACAGAAAAAACAGAGCCCATTTTCCCTATCTACTCTACAGTTCTTAAAGATCGGCACCGCATTTGCAACTACTTTGTCGTTGCTTGTTTTAAGAGGTTACAGGTAGCCAGTAGCCAACATACCAAAAGTGAAGGGAGCTTAACCAGAATTTTTTTAATTAAAAAACAATATTTTTACTCCAAATCCCTACACTACACTATACGTAAGTATAAAGAATGTGATATTCAAGCTTTACTAATCACGTCTAGATAACGTGCCAAAACCCTAATATAAAATAACGTGAAAATGATTATGATTAAATGTGATTAACGCCACACTTTTTTCACATACGAAATAAGCTGTTCGTGATTCACTTTTTTTAATAAATAGTTTCCCAGGTGATGGTCGCGTGTTTATGGCGCATTTAGGCCGTATTATAATTTCCTTGATAAAGGTATATAACTAACCAGGCTTGAACGAGCTCTATGAAGCGCATTTGCATTATCTTAGCGCGCATTTAGCAGTTGCGTAACGCTGAATTTAGAGCCAATTGTCCCATAGTTTTAATTCCCATTGAATAGTTTCCAGATTATAATACTCGTAGATAGCAAATTTTAATTAAACGATGTAATTAAACTTTAACGAATACTAACTTTTGCTCTGCTACTTGAAGCTGTTTTAAAAAAAGAATTCCTTCCTTCTTTCAAGAATATACTTGTTCGAATTTTTGATTCATTACAAAGAATGATGACGATTCGCAAACGATAGATAGAGACAAATCGCTTTCTACCACTTTCTCGATTAACATGCTAGAGTACTCGTAAATAGAACAGAATATATGAGTCAAAGTAAATTATTTTAAGGCTCGAGCAATAACTAAATATAAACGCGGTGTGATGTCATGAAATAAGTGTTACGTACAGCAAAACACGCGTACTAGTATGACATCAGTACCACCGACACAATCATCTGTTCGTTTATTAAATTATGTTCACTGTTCCCACGTATCTTTTGTGAATCACACTTTTTTTTCTACTACTTCATAATTATATAGGTTTTCATTTCATTTGCGGAACTGACTGTACTTTAAAGGAAATGGCGTAGGTACTGTTACGTCGTATCACGTGTCGGTGTTAATTTGTTGTGCCCTCTAATTAATTACTGCTTCGATTTCATTGATTTTTCAGTTTAACCTAAACTCTTCTCAAACTGTTTACTTTGATTTATAATAAATCCATGTACCTACTAAGTTCATTTTCCAGTCATAGCTGCTATTCATAAGTTCAATTTCCAGTCACACCAGTAGGTAAATAGGTACATTGTTTCACTCTTTAAGTATTATAATTAAACAATAATATTCATATGTATATATAATGTATAAAAGGGAATATTAATTACTTATAAACAGAGGAAAACATTGCGCACCTACGAAGGTGGTACTGACAGGCAATTAAAAAGAATGGAGTTGGTATTTTTGAGAATAAATTCACTTTTTAATTATTATTTTTTTATCTTTCACACACAGTTCGAGTTTTAATAAGTTTTTTAAAGCGACTTACATTTTTTAAATATTATTTAAGTAATCTTGTGGATTCGATAAGGTCAATAAAAATAACAGACCAGACTTGGCCTTATTGGGAATCGAACCCTAAGGCGATCAGGCGATCAGATCAAGCCTTTCACACTCAACCAATGAGCTCGTATGTGGTTGGTGGTGTAATAGTCGAAACCATATGTAGCTGGTGTACGTAGAACAATCCATTCATTTTTCAAACATTCAACATTATTGTATAATTAATTTTTCAATAAAATTCAATAAGAGAAGAACAGAAGTAAAAAAATAAGGCAGTCTAACGGCATATTTGATGGTAGAATCGCCTAAGAACAATGTGCCTCAAAAATTAGTGGCAGGGCAACACCTCAACTGGAACTATGTTCGCAGACCAAGGAGACAACGCAAACAATTTATAAACCCGACCCAATATTGAGTTTTATAACATTGAGAAATTTTGTATCTCCATCCATTTTTTTTTAAATGAGTAATCCATCATAGACTCCCGCCCCGTGATGGTAGTGGGGTAGACCTACCGACTAAACCTCTTGGCGTCCTCCGCGTCCACTATAAGGCGAAGATGCGAGGTCGCACTCACACATATATAAACGCAACAATTAAAGGATATAAAAAAATTCTAAATTTTTGTTTGTTTTGAATTTTTGTTTTTTTGTCGGAAAAAAATTAAAAATTTACCGTTATCTTGATTTTCAGCAAAAACGATAATTTTAAACATTCCGGACACTAAGAAAAATAAATCGCAGCACCTTGAAATTTTCAGGGTTTTTTTTAGGGCACATTGAGGTTGAAAAGCTATAGAAAATATTTTTCGTATCTGCATTATTTGCAAAGTTATTGCAAGTTATCCAAATATCCTTAAATTTGTAGTTTTTTACCTTTTTTTGGTCAACATTTTCAGTTTGAAATTTTTTTTATCAAAATTCAATTTAAGCACCTTGTAGGGAATGTTTTGCAGTTTACAAAACCCTACTTTAATTTTCTGTACGACCATTATTGCCCGAGTAATCAATTATCAAAATCAAAAATGACTTTTTCGCTTTAATCGGCGATAATTCAGTGACAAATCATCGTACAGAGCTCATGAGGGGGTTAAAATGTAGGGAATCAAATTTTCTAAAAGAGCTTTATAGTGCCATTACGAAAAAAATATATATTACAGCTTTTTCACCGATTTCAAGACGAGCAAAAATTTTGTCAAATTTTTTTTCGTTGGTTTTCTGACGATTACTCATAAACCGCTAACGAGAAAAATATTTAAAGCTTGGTTTCAAAAACTAGAGACTTGAAGCTACAAATTCCTTTTCTAATGAGCACTGTACGACCATTATCTTCGAAGTTACAGCCTTTTGAAAATCACTTAACAATTTGGTTTTTTTTTATATCTTTAATTGTTGCGTTTAGTGTAAAATGTCAAAAGCGACCGCCGCTATCAAATATATAATGGTTGCACTTCTAGATGAAACAACACGTACTACTAAAAAGGACGTGTTAACTATTTGTTTTAATTATTGTTTAATTTTTTTTATGAAACCCAAAAAGTTTGTTTACACTCTTTGCGTTGTCTCCATTGGCTTAGCTTTAGAGTACCTAAGCTCCAAAATATAAAAGACCAACATAAAACTATTTTACAACCACATAAGATTAGGTATATATACTCTTAAGCTATGTACGAAATGATTGATCACAACATTGCTTTCAAAGAGATGTTCACTTTATTTGCTTACAAAAGATACAAAGTAAATGTTAGTCTCGTATGTTCCATTTTACTATGTCCGTGTGTTTATAAATATTCGTTTGACGATGTAACGTTCTTATGTTGTTAAAAGTTACCGTGGAAAATATTATTACGAGAGTCTATAGGTATATAATTTTAATTAAATAAATCAAGAAATTTTAATTACTTAAGTTTCAAGAGCTTGTGTAATTTCGGGAAAACACCCTTGTACAAGAAAACAGGAAAGTGAGCGTATAACATTAATGAAGCCCAAATTTTGGCAGTTGTTTTATTTATAATATAAATAATACTATAATGTAAATGGTGGTAATATCAATATTATGTAGGTACACCCGTACCAATTACTGTCAATCATTGTGAAACTCGTTGTGAAGGAAACATTCTATTTCATTTCAGAGTTCAGAAGGGTAATCGAAAATAACAGATTCAGATTTTTTCATTAATTTAGATTAATGAGAACTGCAATTAACAGATCGCAATTCTTCTATACTAATATTATAAAGAGGAAAGATTTGATTGTTTAAATAGGCTCCGAAACTACAGGACCGATTTAAAAATTATTTTACTGTTGGGAAGTTATATTATCAGCGAGTAACATAGTTATATTATCAGGGAGTAAAGTTACGCGGACGAAGTCACGCGCAACAGATATAAAAACAGATATCGACATTGTCGAGAAAGCAAAGTTGAGCATTTATCAATTCTATTAATGCAATTGAAGGATAGATTCTTTACTTCTCTTTGATAATATTTTTTGAAATATTTATTAGTATTGGCATTGCATTACGCAGTCATAAGTTGGGCAGCCGGTCTGGTGGCAGTAACCACCTTACGGAAAACCACCATGAAATAACAGCATGTGTGCTGAGTATGGGAGCAAGGGCCCATTTCCCTAATTTCTTATTCTCAATCCTACTAAGATCAGTGCACTTGCAGCGTGTGGTAACAGTAACCCTACCATCGAGTGAATCGTCAGCTTGTCTAACGGACTTTACATTAAAAAAAAACGTTATTGTCTCTAGCGTTATTATTTCATCTTCATAACAGTGCGATTACTGGCGCCAAATGAGGTGCCGCTAAATGAGTGCACCGTCAGCCTTTATATAAAAAAAAATGTTATACAATATGTTATACAACCAGTCCCATCATTGTTTCTCAACAATTTCAATACAAAATTGTTATAATTAATAACAAAGTTAGTGAATGTATTGTGAGATGAGACATTATTAAAGATTATTTTTGAATAGGTACCTACAATATTTAAAATAATAGACCTCGTTTAAATACTTCATGCAATGTCGTCATTATAAGTTATTTATATCTATAACTTGTAACACAAATTATTAGAGCAACGCTTAATTTGCAAGCAATGCCACAAATATAAGTAGGTATAGTTCACTTGGGGTGTTTCAATCGAACCAGGGGATTTAGTTAATGTACCTCATTTTCTTTCCCCAGTGAAATTCTCCAAACGCCAATATATAAAGATTTTAAAGTATCTATAGGAAAATCAAGATTTTTCTTTCCTATCAATATTTTTAATTTTGTGTTTGTCGAATTGTATGATCTCGTTTACTCCCACTATTATAAAATACAGAAATAGAGAAGCGAAATCAAACCTTAAGTAAAAAAATGTGAAGCAATTATTGTTTTATTATTATAATATAAACATTTACGAGTATCCTCTATAGAAACTTAATTTATATTTATTTATTTAAAGGTGCTCATTTTGTTCAATAAAGTGAAATTGCTAAAACCGTATTCTAACAACATAATTAAATTGCCGACAGCATACGAATATTGTTTAAATTTCGGTTTGGTAACCGACGATTTCGATTACTACTTTAGCCCTTTATCAAGATTTCGATAATTCTGTGTAATTGGTAGCACAATAGAAATATTTTGAGACCACTACACATTAGACCGCAACGTGCCTACTTTTTTATTTTATAATTCAATTCATCAAAAGAGCTGTTAATCTGTCCAGACCTGGTGAAATTTCCCGTGTTGAGTCAAATTAAACCGCAGGTTCCACTCTTGGGGTGCCCTTCCGTCAATTCCTTTAAGTTTCAGCTTTGCAGGGGGGGAGGGAGCCCTGGAGTTCAAAATCTTTAGTTTCCCGGAAGCTGCCCGCCGAGCCATTGTAGTAACGTCGGCGGATCGCTAGTTGACATATTTACGGTTAGAACTAGGGCGGTTTCGAACATCGCCTTAGAAACCTTAACTTTCGTTCTAGATGCTTTCACTGTTGTTCATCTTGCGAACATCAGCCGGGAGTGGTTAACTTGCGCGCATGCTGCCTTCCTTGGATATGGTAGCCTTTCTCAGACTCCCTCTCCGGAATCGAACCCTGATTCTGATGTGACTATGAATTCCATAATTTCTACAGTCAAACACAAATGTGTAGGAAAGGAAATCGTGATTTCCGACAACTCCCTTGATCGAACCTCTTAAGGTAGATGTTATAAATAAAGTATAGGGACGCACCCTTGTGAAATAAGAGGGGTCGTAAGCAAAAAAACAAAAAGTGAATCGTTCATGCGGTTCGTCCGTCAGAATAAAACTCAAAATACAGGTTTGACTACAAGTCCCACAAGAAGATTCACTAAGTTCGGGAAGTTTATTTTTCTTTGGGGAGTTAAGTGTTATGAACATTCAATGTACCCAATATTTCTAGCATTATTAATACATAATAATCAACAGCATGAAATTTAGGCAACCTATCTCTTAATTTACATGTAATCAATGCAACCAATTTTATGGAATAATAAGAGAAGAAATAAAAAAAGAGATTACGCGCAAGTGCCCTTCAATCAAGTGAAGCGTTGGACAGCCAAGCGATTAATTAAACCGCTAACGATATATTCTCGATAAAAGTTCAGTGCATTCATTACACAATATGGTGAACTTTATCACGACACCAAGTTATTAATATTTACAAGCAACTTTCTAACAATAGAGGATACAATAAAGTAAATCTCCGTATCAAACTCACTACACTAAGAGCAATGTCTCTTTGTATACAAAATACAATTACACCTCCGTCAATCAACTCTTATTAAATACAAGTGAATGTCACACATACTCAAGTATGTTATTTGGACAAAGGGGAAGTACTATTCTAAAAAATTATGTTACTCATGAGGAGACATTATTTTAATTCAGACATTTATGGTACCGAATATTTTCATAACCTCGAAGTTATCCTCGGAATGCGGGGATTGCATAGTCAAACCTCTGCGCCGTTAACACACAGCACGTCTCCCTTCTTTGCCCGGTGTTGTGATGACGGCGGACGACCCCATATCCGCCGCCCCCGGGGCGAAGCGGTACAAGCCGCCCACTCTCCCCTCTCTCGGCGGCTTCACATCTAAACCACCCCATATAACCTCGTCTCTGCGGCACAAGTGTACAACCTACCGCAGCAGAGTCGAAGCCCACTTCCCCCTGACAATCTAAGATAACCCTTGCTCGTGTGGCCGCTCATCTCCACGGTATTAAGGGTGGACGGCCCAAACGGGTGTCCGACTGACATTTCCACATTAATCGCGGCAGACTAGGCCGGGATTTTACTCTTCCGGACGACTGCAGAGAGCGGTTACTAGGCCGGCCACGTTTAACCGGGTCTTCACCTTACTCCACCACGATTGCAGTATTCTGCCAAGCGGTCTTTCTCTGCCGTAGAGTTCCGTCTTCGCGTATGTTGCCCAACTATACCACTGATCGACAGAGCTATCCGAGAGAATCCGCCCGCTGCGACCCGCGCCGGTCTTCGTGCGCAGAACCGAGACCCATACTTCGGTCCGACGCACAAGGAGTCTCTTACCGGCGTACGCTCTCGGGGGCCGAGTACAGATCCTAGGCCCAGCAAGCGGTGATCGGTGAACCTCAACCGAAAGTTGGAGCCTCCAAACGGATGCTTGGTGGCCGAGGTTTAAGTCCCCCCAATACGTCAAGGTCGTGGCACAACATTGGGGGGGGAATGTGTCCGATAACCTGACTTTGATTCCTGATTCGAACTCGCAGAGTAACCCCAAGGAACATAGCCCTCTCCATAGATCGCTGAGCGATGTCCAAACCCATAGTTGGGGACAATGTTTCATCGTTATAATGTCAACACTAGAAACACATACGAGTATTGATCGTAAACTTATGTTTTAAGGCCGAATCCTTTGAGCGATTATATGATACTGAGTACATTGGGCTCAGTATCATATAATCTTTCGAAAAATGCGTGTATTCAAATGGAGCTTTTAATAAAAATATTTATTTTAAATATTTATATTCATGTTACATCTAAATAGTTAATTTATTTTGCGACCTAAATAATACTACTATAAACCACATAAATTTGGAGGCGAGCTTTATGGGGTTTTTGAAGGGGTGGACATATGTTTTTTAAACGTCGTTAGTAAATCGTGAAAAACTAGATACAATAGCTTTTCATATTATATCTAAAATAGCTGGGCACTAGCAACTACGTCCGCATTGAAAAATAAAAAAAATAATGTCCGACTCAATATAACCCCTTACATCTTTATATTAATGCTGTTATTAATTAAACGTAAAGAAAGTTAAATTTAATAAATATTGGATTTAAAAAACAATTTTGGTTTAGAAATTATTTCATTTTCCCACTGTTTCTGACTAATACAATGACTGCCTTTACGATGTTGCCAGTAATTTAAAAAAAACTAAGTAGTTTTATTTAAAAAAAAAAAAAAACAAGAAAAATTAATTACATATTACTTCAATAGATTGGTTTTATTAAAAACAGCAGTTAAAGTAAAATTTCATTGTTAAAATTATTAAATAAACTTTTTTTTTATTGCACTTACCATACTTCACGATGGACTTGATTTAAATGTATCTGAAAAAAAAAGAAGAGAAATTTAAATACTGGACACCACATTTTCACACCTACACCTACATTTTCCGCATCGATTTAATAAGCAACTGACGAGTTATCCTGGAAATTAATTTTCAGGTATCAGTTATCCATATAATTAGAAGCATTGATCAAATTAACGTAATTTGCGTGGGCGCTCACTGAACAAGTGATTTCACAACTAGCTTATCAAGTGACAAGGGGACGGTGGTGCCTGAATTCCTCAAATTATTATTTGTTATTAGTGGCTCAACTTGGTTTTGACGGAACAAAGAAATTGTACAGTCAGCGTTCAAGTCTTTTCTTATACAAAAGGAAATGTCATTGCTTTTACAGAAAAAACGTCATATTGGAAAAGATGGAAAACCTCCACAACCAATGAAAATTCGGTTGCACATGTTAATTAATTTATTATAATCTGTATATCAAAGTAAAACTGACATTTAAAATATTTAAAAACATTTAATATTTTCCATCAAATATAGTTACCTATATTTGTTATTAATGTTTAAAATACCTAGTTTATAATTTCTTATTTTATGCTGTAGAAACTAAAGAATATTCCTGAGAAGATGGGTTCAATCAAATTAAATGCCGTGTTCTCTTCAAAGACAAGATGGATGTCCCATTATTGATAGGAATTATTGATATGAAACAGAATGTCCACTGCCGGACATAGGCCTTGTTCATAATTTTAACATAGGACCAGTCAAAAGTAGCCTGGATCCAACATCAACCCGCAGCCCTTATTAAATTATCAGTCCACCACCAGTGGATGGACGTCCTATGCTGTATTTACGGGTTTGTGGAATTGAGAACATTCCGGTCCCAGTGGCCTTCGCTCCCAGCTACAAGTTCGGCCCATTGCCATTTCAACTTACTAATCCTCAGAGTTTTGTGTTAAAACAAATAAAATCATAAATAAATAGAGATGTCAATGTACAGCTCTATCCATAAAACTATGTAATGGTACCGCGGTTAACATAGAATCTAGCACTGGAGACGAGTTTCAGGAGTCACTTGCGTTGTTCTAAACAGAATTAAAAATTCGTTATGATAAATGCTAAATTTTAAATAGAAACTATTTTAAATTCTTCTTTTATACTCCAATATCAATTTTGAAAATATTAAATTATTAATCTGCCTTTGTTTTGAAAGCTATTGGCTCGACACAATGACACAATAAAATTTTTATAGCAGTACATGCCTAATGTGATTAATGTAAATAAGCATAATTAATGACAATTAAAAGAAGCTATATTTTTCTGTTAGTTACATGTAGGAAAAATATATTCATCTGGGTAAACCTTAACAATTAAACCTTAACAATAGCCATTGCAGAAAAGAGTCGATTCTCAGCTACAATTGAAATTTCTATAATTTATTATGCTGTTTAGAATTCAATATCAGGAAGTGAGTAACTTGGTAATAAAGAAAAATAATAAAAAATATATGATTTATCTCTAAATCTAAATTAAAAAATATCAAAATTCATCTTTTTATCCTTTTTCATAAATAATTTTCATTCTCTACTATAAAAATGTTAAGGATAATTAACAATTCTCAAAAATATTTAATAACAAAATAAAATTCATAGAATGTCAATTATATCAAAATAAATTGATTCAAAATTTATATATTTTTCATTTGAGAAATGGTAAGTACATTAAGAAATATTAGAATTTAGAACAATAATAGCTTCTAATAGAATTTATCATGATTATTAGGAATATTTATTAAATTTATTAGAATATTTAGAATAATTCTAGAATAAATGGCATATTTTCTCCTAATTAAGTATTTAATATTATGTGTCACTTTATTCTCAAAATATTACAAAAGTAAAATTTATAGTAATAATATTAAAAATAATTGTAATCATGTAAAAATATAAACTTCTTTAATTCAAAAATGCTATTGATCCATAAATACCATAATTTTGATGTATGTGATTAACCTTAAGCTAAATTAAATCATTATCTTTATCTACTAGGAATTTTAGTTCTTAAGTAATTAATAATTGTAAAGTAATTATTCATCATAATTATTTTAAAAATATAGTAATACTAGCTGGTGCCCGCGACTTCGTTCGCGTTGAACGATGAAAGGTACCCTATGTCCTTTCTGGTGTCACAGACAACGTGTATGCAAAATTTCATAGTGATAGGTTCAGTAGTTTTTGCGTGAAAGAGTTATAAACATCCATACATCCATACATCCAAACATACTTTCGCATTTATTATATTAGTAGGGATATCATAAGATTATAGGAAAATTTATAAGACCCCAATTGCATGGCATCAAAAAACTATGTAGGATTTGAAGTAAAAGTAAAATACTCACTGCAGAAATTTGTCTGCAAACTGCTCCCTTCCAGGTTCCAAATTCTTATTCACAATCTTAATGTCCTTAACACAGATTAAAAATAAACAAACACTACATATAACTTAAATAATAAAAGTAACACAATTACAACTTAACAATAATATACTTAACAGTAGGTAAACTAAAAGTAATATTTAATTGGTCTGTCTTGACAAAACTGCAGTAATAAGAATTTAATTTTAAAGAAATATACTGCCTAAGAATTTTAGAATGAAATTTAACCTAATAAACAATTTTATTTATGTTTTTTTTTTAATCTAAACAAAACCAGTAAAATATACTATACAATAGAAGAAATTTATTTATTATTATAAAGATCTAGTTAAAATACAGTTTTAGTATTTTTTTTACCTACATTGCGTAAAATTCACATTTCACACTCAGACTATTTTAATTCTGATAACATTTCTTTTTTTTTATTAATGTTTTCTGAGAATTGACAAGTTAGACAAAATGTGTAGTATCTCTTACTGCATTTCGTAAAACTCTAACGCCATATTTGCGAAAATTGTGGACACAGATAAAGAAATACTTCTTCGTTACCTAGTTTTCTTTTTTGTAAATTCTTGTGGCTTGGTTATAGTTTATGGGCCAAAAGCCTTAAAAAGTTCCAGTAACACTTGCAATTATTTTTCTTGTAATTATATTAATAACTATTAATTATTACTATTAATAGAATGGGGGTTACAAAAAAATAGTATAAGACTGTTCAAAACATTTTCCCATTCTTGATATTGCAATAATGGCTATCACAGGACCAATATTCTTACACAATATTATTTATTACAAGTTCTGTTATAAAAGCCTTATATTATAACTGAATTTAATTCAGTTTTTCCTCAAATATATGTGCACATCATTATCTAATATCAAAAAACTTTTTCTACATTGATATCCTCTGACATTATTTTTCATTCTATTTTCCATACCTAGTACCATATCTAGTAATTTTACATTCATATGCAGTTGTCTGTTTAGTGCTTTAGTTTCAAAAGATACTAAAAGTATACTACTTAATAAAGGAATGAATTTGTAAACTGACGAAGGTATTCCTACCCCACTGAACCTAATAATTAATTTTTTTAACAAGTGTTTTGAAAATAATTGTTGACTGTGCTCATTTATATTTTTAGAAAGTTTGTTATACCCATAAAGAATACATTTCTTTCCATTATTAACTAATTATACCTATTCGCAGTGTCAATTTATCCGCATTTCTCAGTTTAAGTAATTAAGATCATATTGTGCACTTGCTACAATTTTGACTTGACTAGTGGCTAGTGGCATCTGTATACAAAGTGATGTCCGCTTTTAAACCAATTCCGTTTATATTGTTTATATAGATTAGGAACAATCGTTTTTGTTCCTGATTTTAAAAAGCATGGAGAATAAAGGTAAGGACGACTAACTTATATGGTTGTTAAATTGAAAAACTGTCAAGCTACAACCTTTAAATAGTGGTTCATAAGTTGGCCAGAACGGCGCTGGTGAATTGATATTATTGGTTGATCTAGTAGTTCATGAAACCACTATAATAAAATGCTACTACAGCACCTCTTATTTAATGGTGGCCGACGGACCTTTCTCATGTATAGATTTGGTCTGTGTTAGTCATTTATTTTCTATGTGGTCTGTGTTCATCATATAAATGTCAAAGATTTGACAGTTAGTCTGTGACTATATAGATACTCTGCACAGTAGGTGAATGTCAATTGAATGTTGACACTTGGCATTGACGTGATATGTCATAGAGAGATAATAGGGCACCCGCAGCCAGAAAGTAGTTTAGTTTGTGTACACCAGTAGTGGCCAATCAATATCCACTCTCTACCTAATCTCTGGTAGCGTGGATATCGATGTCACGAATCAAATAAAATCAATACAACAAATAGATATTCGCAAGTTTACAAACAGTTTTACTATTACAGATAAATTAAAATATAATGCTCTAATGGGTATGTCAATGAAAATCATTCTATTAACTTTACTTATATTTATAAAACAATTTTTATTATAAATTAACTTTTTTGTTTACTCAGCAGATGACCAGAAAAGCCTAAAAGACTTCCTCGAAGAAGCTGAACTACAACAATATTATGAATTATTCAGGTAAATATAGAATATAATATCTTCTCTAACCATCACAAAAGTTTAATTTATAATAATTTAATCCTTTATTTACTTTCGCAACGCCCACCATATTCTAATAATTTGATTGGGGTGTTAACTTATTAAATTTACCAAAAATCTTAAGAAATATACATTTTTGATTTGTCTCAATTTGTTCTGCCTGGACTTATTTGATCCTGCATTCCATGCTTTATAAATGTATTTAATTTTATTAGTTTTTGCCTGCGATTTCGGCCACGTGTCTTTACAGATTATAGTATTGGTTTTAATTCTGGTGTATAAACTATTACAGTAAAATTTAATCAAAATGGGTTTAATGTTTGAGTCAAAGAGAAACATCCATCCACTTAACAAATTTTGGCATTTATAAATTTGGTAGCATTGATAGAAATACATAGATTTTTTCGTGTTACTTAAATAAGTAAAACATGAATAAATATTTCATTACTGCTAAGGATAAAGTTTCAGTTTTAATTTGTTATTCTTAATTTGGTTGGGAATTCACATTCCACAAGTAAGAATCAAACAAGAAACCTCTAAAGAGCTCTTTATAACACTAAATTTGGGATACTAACTATGTTTATTTAAATCTCAATCAGCTCCTTATCCCTTCATTCGTTTGTTCGTTTCATATTAAAATACCAATTTTCGACTTTTCCCGTTGATGTATAATGATGATTGGTTAGTTTATAGATTAAGTCTTCTATTGCAGTATTAGAATATCCGCAGCATGTAGGTAGGAGAAAGCAATATATTATATGTCATCCATGTGATGCTGTGGCTCTTTCTCAAGACAAATACTGTCAACATAACTAAGGCCTACATAAGGTCTGACTTCTGCGCAAGATACATCTCAGCGCGAACATATAAAAGAAGGGTATTTTTATTTTGTATGGAGCCAGCGAGAGTGTTGCTCAGTGTTGTTTATAGACTAATATTACTTTTTTAAATAAACTGTTAAACCCCTTAATTTCCCTATACCTTCCGAATCTCTTATACTTAACCCTACTGTATTCGCCAGCGCACTTGCAGAGCCTGTAGCGTAGCATATATGATAGATGACAGTTACCATTAATTGAACCGTCAGCCTGTCTGTCTACCTTAACATAAAAAAATAACAAATAGTAATGGGGAATTTTTGTCCGTGACAAAATGTGTATCGAATTATTATGAATACCGACTGTTTTATTTCAGGGATATATTAAAGGTGACAAAATTGTCACAATTGAAATTTGTAGTGACTGAAGATTTGGCCCAAATCGGGCTTTCCAAACCAGAGCAGAGGAGATATAAAAAAAATTACTCAAAATATTTTCCAAATGCTTACATTTCAAAAATAAAGAAGTTCTTAACCACCAATAAACGTAGTGATGTGGTAAGCATGATGAACATGTGTTGTAATTTTTTAATAAGTTTCATTTTTAAAAGTCCTAGTGACTAATATCTATTTATTTTTATTCAGAAATTTTACAGAAACTTAGATATAACCTTACTTAATTTTTATATTTTTATAGTTCCTGAATTTCACTAATTATTATTATAATTATTTTTCTTTACAAAAAATATTAAGAGTTGTTAGTATATATTAGTATTATTATTGGAGCTTGGCATGATACTTGTCTATCAGTATAGATAATAGGATTATATAAAGGGTGATTGTTCCTGGGAACACAATCAAAACAAAACAAACAAGGCACTCTTGTTCACAAGAGTGTGAGTAATATAACAATTTCACAAATAAATTAGATATTTTTTTCATTCTTTTATATTTCTTTCATTTTCTTTTAGTATTCACCTGGTCACAGTTCTTTGCCAATTGAAATACAGCCATTCCCAGAGAATAATATAAAAGTTCCTACTAAACATATAATACCAGTTGAGGATATAACAATAAATAAGGAGCTGGGTATGGGACAATTTGGCGTTGTTCAACAAGGTACATGGACTGCTGGAAATCAAAGAGTGAGTATTCATTCCTTTACGATATTAATAAATACATAAATATATATATATATATATATATATATATATATATATAACGTTTTATTTATAAAACTTTTTATTAAAGTTTCGTTTTTATATATATACTGAACCTAAACTACTGAACCGATTTTGAAAATTCTTTCACCTATAGAAAGCTATATCATCAGCTAGCAATATAGGCTATATTTTATAAAGTTACGATGGACGAAGTCGCGTGCAACAGCTAGTATAATATAAAATATTTCAATTTCGATTTTTGTTTCAATGGATTTCGTCACGATTTTCATTTTTGTAGTAAAGTGTGGTTGGAACAAATTTAAAGTGTTTCTCTACTTATTTTCAAAATACAGTTATAGCTTATATACATTTGATATGTTTTTGATGTATTTTTAATAACTAAATGTAATATTTTCCATTTTGACCATATTTTCTAATAACAATTAATTAAGACTTTCATTGTGTGCAAGTATTTATTAGACAACTTCTTTAGCATGTAGATATCCCAGTTAAAGTTATTTTTTGACCGACAATTGTTTCCTAACAAAGTAAAATGTTTGACATAAACTAATCTATATTCATGGAATCGAGCTTATAGGGAGAAGAAACGTTTGACTGTGACTCTTTTAGAACTATCGTGAAGAACGCTATTTTATATCTGTTACTGTTTTGTTTGTGTTTAAAGTTTTGTTATAAATGTGGGAGGTGACAGCATTGATACATTGGATAGTGAATAGAGTAAACAAAGATTGTTGATATAATTGTATATTAATTAACGTATACTTTTCATTTTATTATTATATCAGGTTAGGTTACAAAGCTAAAAGTAGCGTAATGTGAACTTTCACCTATTATTGCAAACGCCTACTCAAGTCTGCTGTCCTTGTCTTTTGTATGGAATTGAGTGAAGGAGAAAGCGCTCTATTAGCTCGTTTCTGTGAATAAGGTTTAGTCGAAACATAATCTCCTAAACACACTTAATAAGAAGGCATTGTGTTAACAAGAGGATGCTGATATAAAAGTCAGAAACAACAAATAAATCCTAATGTAATGTTATGTAGGTATAGTTTTAACTTTTAGTTTTTAAAAAAAGAAAATAAATATACCTAACCTACCTATGTTAAAATTTCTTGTAAAAGCGTTATAAATACCTAAATGTATTTAGTATTAAGTGGGTTAGTTTTCTTTTGAACTCAGCAGGTTTTCTCTTCTCGTCATCACTTATTGCATAATTTATTGATATTGAAAATGCAAATGTTTTGTAAATAGTGTGCAATGCAAATGCAGTAACAAAACAGTAATTTTTGCTTGACAGAGTTTTTTTTTATTTATTTTAGCTGCAAGTAGCAATAAAATGCTTAGGAAATGAACGGATGACGTCAAACTCAACGGAATTTTTAAAGGAAGCTGCGGCAATGCACAGTATTGAACATCCCAATATCGTACGACTTTATGGTGTTGTATTGCATTTGGATTCTTTGATGCTGGTTAGTTATTAAATACCTTTTGTGTTCCAGTTTATAATTTTTACATTCATAAACATAATTCTTATACTTAAGTTACTTAATTTCTCTCAGATCTGGAGTTGTTACAAGAAATACTAATTCATAAGAAGCAAAATAATTCCTTAAAGGAGTTGAAAGAAGTTTGAGACTAGCTTAAAAATCATAAAGGAAATCAAACATTCGTTCTTCAAACTTGAAAACTTTTAAAAAGATATATTTTAAAAGAGTAATTGACATCCAAAATTGAGAATTACTAATAATTAATATATAAAAGATAAAGTTTTTTTTTTTTGTGTACGTTTCTATTTACCTAACATATTAATGGTAACATAAATGGCTCCCTCAATACAGGCATAGCCTAGTGTGGGTTAATATTTTTTGTTTTATATGTACTACTACGTAAGAGGATTTATTGCTTTTCCAGACATCTTACGTCGAATCACATTGGTAAAGGTCGAAATCTGTATATTGTTTACTGATAAAGTCACATAAAAAAATCAATATTTGCAAGCCCACACTATATCACGACTCGTGGTCCACAGTCGTTGAATTATTAAAGTGTTTATTAATGTGCTATGAAAGTGAATATTTTCATATACTGTATTCTTTTTTTAGGTGACTGAACTAGCACCCCTTCGTTCGCTATTGGAGTGTTTGCGCGAAGTCTCCCTGCGTACGAGTTTTCCAGTGCCAAATCTGTGCGACTTCGCTGAACAAATATGTGATGGAATGACTTACCTCGAAAACAAAAGACTGATTCATAGGTAAGTATCACAATTTACTTGCATTTTTTTTTCTTGTGAATATGAATTTGTTTTTAGTTTCACCTTCAAACAAATGTATTATTAGGTTAGTGATAAAACAATGCATTGGTAGGTGCGAAGTTACCACTCAATATATTGTGTCTCAAATCATTTTGTTACTTTCAAAATGCTGAATTTTACTCAGATTTAGAAGTGATTCTAATACCAAACAATTTGGTTTACCTAATACTTAAGGACTTTAAAGTAAAACGTTTATTATACCCGATGTTTAAAGATTAACATCATAGCACAAGCGAAGTCACAGGTGCTGCAAGTCAGATGCGTGATTAAGATAAGGGATTACTCACTCACTGAAACACAACAGTACATATGCTGTTATTTCACTGTGGTATTCTGTAAGAGGGTAATTACTGCCGCTAGATGGGGTGCCCAAATAAATGCGAAACTCTGTGTTCCCTGCCCAATATCTTGGACCACACGCGAGGACTTTGCCAAACATATTAGGTTAAATATATAATCAAGGCCCTGCAATCCAAATTATTCACGCCTTCATATTATTATTTAACGGTGGCTTCATGCTTTATGTCGCCAGATGTAGGCTGCCCAGTTGACTACTTAACTCTTTTAAGTTTTATGTAGGTAGGTGAGTTGCTGAAGAATAAAATAAAATTTGAGTTTAAAGATTTATTTTAATACTTTACAGGGACTTAGCTGCAAGGAATATTTTAGTGTTTACAAAGGACAAGGTGAAAATATCTGATTTTGGACTGTCGCGTGCATTGGGCGTTGGAAAGGATTATTATCAGACAAATTATAATGTAAATCTTAAATTGCCTGTTGCTTGGTAAGTTTCACTATAATTATAAACTAAATATTACATATTCAAGTAACGTTAGAGAAAATGGGAGTTGGTTTGTTAAAGTTATTTAATTTAACATCAAACATTTTGTGTAAAAAAAAAACAAATAAATATGTGTCATAGAAAGTTGTAATCTTACTCATAAAAGTAAAATACTTTATCAAAGTGCTTTTGTTCGGTCAAAGAAGGCATTCGAGACACGCGACAATGATAACTAAATTTAAATTTTCCATATTTTGCTTATTTAAATTTATGTTATAAATGATTTTTGAATATAAATTTGAACAGGATAAAACTTTATGAAGAAAACGGGTGTATTTATACTTGTATGAAATACTTGTCTCAGTTTGCCTCATTCTGTTTCTCCCCTAACTTCTAAAGTAACCAACAGATTTTGATACGGTATACGGTTTACACTAATGGAAAGAATGATGAATCTCCAAACGTTTTGTGAACGAAATCATCGCTCAGAATATAATTTTCATATCTATATAAAGAAAGAACAACCAAACCTACATCGTCTGTTTTGTGTTGAAACGAATGTAATTTTAAAAATAACATCTTTATGGATGGAAATTCATGCATATTGCATGAACATATTGTTTTCTCGGTCTCGTCTGGTTGCATATAAAAGGATTTGATTATGCGAACTGCATTTCAGGTGTGCGCCTGAATGCATTTTATATTTACGATTTACGTCAGCAAGCGACGTATGGGCGTTCGCCGTGTGCTTGTGGGAAATGTTTACATATGGATTTCAGCCATGGGCGGCATTTTCAGGACAACATATACTCGAAGCTATAGACGAACCCAATTTTCAGGTCGGTTTCGGTTGGACATAGTAAATGATTTTTTTTAAATAATATTATTAATTAAGCTTTAGCGACAATTAATAAAATTTTAAATTATAATTGAAGTATTAGCTCTTCTAACAGATTTTTAGATACAAAAAGAATCGTATTTTACCTACAATATGTTTCTTTTTTCAACGAAAAGATTCGTTTACAATTTGTCAATGCATTCTGAATATTTGATAAATTTGAAAGATTCCCAATAAATTTCTCTACTTTTTTCTAGTTAGCTTAGGTTAAGGTACTTGCATGAATGCTATAAATACCTACAGCATTTATCCAAGTTTTGTTGTTTCAAACTTCCCCATACCTTTCTAGATAATTAATTAACTTATCTTTAACTTTTAAATTATCTTCCTACTAAGTATAATTTTAAATGAACTTCATATTTTTAATATGATATAAATTAAAATTTAAAAATAACACAAAGTACTATATCTAATACTTAATTGTGTCACACTCGTACCAAAGAAAAAAAATTCTTGATATTTAATTTGTTGATATTTTTTTCATCTGAACTTTTAAAAAAATCGTCTCCTACAAACAATTTGTTAAATACATTGATTTGTGAGTTTTGTATTATCATTTCAGAGATTGGAGCGTCCGGAATGTTGCCCCGAAGCATATTACACTACTATGTTAGAATGTTGGGCCCATGATCCCAACAATCGACCTAAGTTTAAAGATTTGAGACTTAAACTAAGAGAGATTAGTCCAGAACAAGTTAGTGGTTTAATAAATGTAATACGTAGGTGTACTCGTAGGTTATTGTATCGGTATATTTGTTAATATTAATTTATTAGTTTCCCGAAAATAAGAACACACTTTTCGAAAGTTGAAACATTCTAGTATAATAGAAATTACTAAAAGCATTTAAGATTTTTTTTTCTTTTGAAAAATTGTTTTTTAATATTTCAGGTTCAAGCAACAGTAAACTACCAAAAAGTAGACGACAGGAGACGTACCAATCAACTTGAATATAAATCTGGACAAATCATAACAGTCTTAGGAAAAAGGTATTTATTTATACATAGGTACCTAGTCAGTTATAAACGCGGGATCCCTTCAGTCTCGGGACCATTAAACGCGCACCCAAACGATTTCCTGTTTTTCTTCGATAAGCTAATTGACCGTGTTTCTGCTTAACCTCATCTAAAGAGCCAACAATTTCTGCTTACGCATTGCATTCGTGCCTTCGCAGCTTTTATCACTGCTGGAGTCCTAACAGTACGAGGGCGACTACTTCATTAACGATAAACGAATCTTTTGGTTATATTAAAATTTTCAAGTAGTTCCGATGCACCGATCCTGCTAAATTTACTAATTTTTCTCTAGTAATATTCGGCAATGTTCTATACCTACCTGTGTCTAACTCTACATATTTCTACGAGTAAACCTGTACGTAAGAATGAGCTAAAACCAGAAATTACTTTCGTGGCAAACTTACTTACTTCTTTCTTCTTCTTTTTAAACTAAATTAAATAAAGTCGTTTATGGAATTTTAGCAACAGTTGTTTGTGTTTGTAATTTACAGTGACGTGACAAAATCGACGTTGTGGTATGGAGTGCTTCCAGGGGGCGCTTGTGGAATGTTTGATCCAGAATGTACAAAACCATACGTTAGACCTGACGTAAGTTGTATTGTTATCAAAATGATAAAATATCTAGCCGCGGTACCCAGAATTCTTTAGTAAATTTTAATCCTAATTTAAATCACGAAAAAGCAAAACTGGTTTAGTACTACTATTAAAACTATTAGTATTTTTTGCAAATACCAGATTTTAACACTTGAGATATGTTTGTAGCCTAAAAGAAATTTCTGTGGAAATTGAGATTTCTCTCAACAAGAGGATCTTTATAAATTTGTGGAGTATTTTATCCGCACACAATCTGAATATTAGATAATCAATAAAAAAAAATCTAAATAAATTATAAAGAGTATTCTATTTCACTTTTGCGGTTTATTTCCATAAATTATCATACATTGGGTTCTGAATTTAAAATACTTAACGTTGGACTTAACATTGGGCTGTGATAACTTTGTAATTTTAACACTACCAGTTAGATTTTGATTTATTTTACATAAATTTCATACTCACTCACAAATGTAACTAATTTTTTTAAAGCTTTTGTTATTAACAACAACTTTAATTTAATTTGCTTTTCTTGCTTAGTGTGTTTAATATAAAGGTTATGCAACCTTTTGCTTACAAAGTTGATTTTTCTTTAACAAATTTTATACTAGATATTTACAAATTTTATAGTAAAATTATATATTTTTTTAGTTTATTTATTTATCTATAGATTAACCACATGACGAAGTGGAGTTAATATAGAAATAATATGCAAAAACTTTCAAAGTAGTTTCTCAGTATTTAAAAATAAATTTTATATGAATCCAAAGTAATATATTTTCACCAAAAAATTATAAAATATCATACTTATAATTCGACCAATTTCTCATACCATTAGTCAATTTGGTCACTATCAAAATAAATACGTTTCTTAGAATTGAAAACAAATTTTTCTTCGGTGTTTGTTTTTAATGATATTTAGAACTTTAAAACAAAACAATGTAATACTTTTTACTATATACTATTTTGATTAATTATGTTTAATTTTGACAAATATGTATGTGGATTATATTGCAATCCTTATATTGACTGAAATATTTTATTTTAGAAAACAATACAGTTAATTATCCAGTTAAACTTGTCCGTGAAATGAAACAATTTATAAAAAAATGGCAAGAAATTAATGCAATTATTGTGAACAGTTTGAGATTTCACAATGTTGATGATATCACAATGTTGTACAGACTATCGACTAGAAACAATAATTCTAATTTATTTCGCATATTATTAATATATCTAATTATTTTCACTTCGTCATATGGAGAATATAATATTCCCTTTTAAATATAATATTTAGTGTTAGAGTGTGCTTTAATCGTTTATTCCACGCAGAAGGTAATATCGAATGTACCGGTCTCATTATCACCGCATCCAACCCGCAACTCGACACGTTCTATACGCCCCTCTATACTGAGGTCTGACGTCAAAAGGCATACGTACACCGGGAAACGCACCATCCAACGTAGCATGATCTCCAGTCCGCAGGGAGAAGTGAAACACACAGGTCACGTTGGACTGGACGGCGCATACTTTGGCGACATATCCTTTTTGGACCCTGCTGGTTGTGTAAGTATATTAAAAAAAAAATGTACGGCGGATTCCTCAGTGCATAAGTATAACTAGCAAACATAAGTATTTCTTTAAATAGTAAAATAAATCTTTAAAATAAACTAGCTTCGAAATATTAAGATTGTTATATAGTTTTTTTTTGTCGCAAGATAATGGAGTGGAATATAAAAAATATTAAGAAAATCAATGTAAAGCCCTCTCTCTAGAAATTGTTATTATGGTTAAACACAGAAGGGCCAATAAGAAAACAAATCGGTCATCTTATTTTTTTACGATTATCTTACGGCATAATTAAAACCTGCATTGTTTAAATGTCACTTTAAAAGCTTAAAATAATGTCATTTATATATGTGTTGTGTTCATTTGCACGTTCTTGTCATGGGTGTCATGAATATTCTGGTGTCATACATTTAATAATAAATGGGTTGTATTTCTTTCTTGTTCAATGTTCTATTTCTATTGTCATGTTTATTAATTTTATGTTTTTGTTCCAATATAATTTTTTGTGCACGTGTACCCCAAAAGGAAGCTGTTGGGAATGAACTTTTCTATTTCTGCAATATAAATTAAAAGTTATTTTGGTCCCTATAGTTTAAAATAGATCAGGTACATATAATTTGACTTGGAATCAATTAGTTATGTTACTTATATAATTTTGTCGGTTCTATTTCTGTTAACAATTTAACAAACTATCTTAAATATTAACAAAATATAAGAAGCATAAGGCAAGCAATTACCTATACATTATAGGATTTTAAGAAATAAGTTCCTATTATATTTATCCGTAAAGCTAAAACGTTATTATTTAAAACATATAGTATTTGTAATAACGTAATTTAATTAATTACGCATATAAAATATCCGGAAATAATGTATTTATTACAGCCACATCCCATATTTACCATTGCTGAATCAGTAACAGTACCTATGTATTTTTATAAATTAATTAAAGGTCACTTAATTAGCAATACTTCTTAAAGTTACTACTTAAAGGTATACTTTGAACTTCGTCATCATCATCTCAGCCGCAGTACGTCCACTGCTGGACATGGGCCACCTCCTTAACTTTCCAATAGGACTAGTCAGAAGCAGCCTGGATCCATCGTCGACCCGCGGCCCTTATCAGATCGTCTACCCACCTTGTGGTCGAGCCGTGGCCTCCACTCGAGAACCTTCCGACCCCAGCGGCCCAAAGGCTCTACGTACTGTGGTCCTACCAACTACCACTTCAACTTACTGATCCGACGCCTTATGTCGGTAACTTTCGTGTTCGTTCTAACTTTAGTGTAACCCCGAGCATAACCGTCTCCGTAGCTCGTTTAGCGATGTTGACCTTTCTTACGAGGCCCATGGTTAGGGACCACGTTCCACTTTGAACCTAGCACTTAATAAACCCTTCAAGCCTATGTAAACTGACATGAAAATATTATTTAATTGCAGCCGCCTCGTCAAGTGGTGACGCCGTACAAACCTTCGGAGGATTTAGAACAAGTTCCTTTGATAAATCCAAATTCACCATCTCACCTCTCGGGTGCTTCTTGCACCCCATACCCACTGCTCACAGCTAACCGTCCTGATACGGTTAATTGTGACGAAGTTGATTTATCTTGTAAGTATCGTAAACTTGTAGTTATCTTGAAGTTGATTTTATTAACGCCCGACACAAACGAGAAGTTTTATAAGTTTCACCTGTGCGTCTGTGTATGTGTGTCTCTGTGTATCTATCTGTAGCATCCTAGCTCCCAAACGGATGGACCTATTTTCAATGTGGATGTGATCAAGATCGTTTTGGAGTTTAGTCCTTAAGAATTGATTTTCATATACAGGGCGTCCCAAGACTATGCGACATAAATAGGATATTTTGCTGAAAGAAGAGTTAATGTTATTTTTAAAAGTTAGTAATACTGCATTCAAAGATTTTCTAAAAATTACTTGCTTCGTCTGGGAATCGAACCGAATTAAATGTGAAAAAAAAAATCACCCGTATTTTTATGATGCAAATCGAAAGAATGGATAAAAATAATAATTCTTAAGTAATATAGTATCTTAAAAGAAAGGAATAACATAAAATATTTAATTCAAATTTCAAGAATATTATTTATTGCCGGCGAAGCAAGTAATTCTTAGAAAATCTTTGAATACAGTATTACTAACTTTTAAAAATAACAGTCTTCTTTTAGCAAAATATCCTATCTACGATATATAAGGTACTTTCCCTTCATGTCGCAAAGTCTTGGGACGCCCTGTATAAGCCCGGGGTATGAAAATTTATGGGAGTAAAATCAAAATTGTCACACGTTATGCGTAACGCGTTAGTTTTAATTTTAGCGCCATCTTTAATTTTAGCACAACGACACCCTTGTGGATTCTCAACTTCAAGCCGAAAAGTAGCATGCCTATCGATTTCTATTGTCTACACTATGGAGAGTGTGCGTCCATTCTATACGATCTAATCCAACCGGAACCGTTCCACTTGCGGACCACTAGGCGCGGACAGGGGTTTCATCACTTCGTGGTTGATGATCCTCGGTCACGCACGAAGCGTTACAGTTCCACCTTCCTTGTCGGAACTGCTAGGGAGTGGAACTCACTGCCTGCGTCTGTGTTTCTTCAACATTACGACCTCGGGGTCTTCAAATCTTGGGTAAATGGGCACTTACTAGGTAAGCGTGGTCCATCTTCGGCCGCATCTGCACCTTACAACAAGTGAGATCGCGGCCAAGCGTGACTCAATTAAAAAAAAACCTACACAGTATCTCTAAAACTAGAATATATTACATAATAATACATCCTTGCAAAAACTAGATGGCACCGGTAATCATGTATCATAATTCGAACAGAGATGGCGCAATTCGTTATGATAAATGTTTATAACTTCCACAGGTTCCATTGATGTGAAATTTGGTAACTGTTTTGTAACATTGAAAATAAATTCGCATTGTGTAATTGATAATGTAATGATGTAAATATTTTGATTTGGTGTAGCAAGCTTGATATTACGTTCTTAGTCAGATGAAACATGTTTTTTTTAAATATATATAATTTCAATGACAGTTGCTGACTCAAGAGCAAAATTTACCAGAAGTCACAAGTTCGTTTCGGAGCCGACGACCAGTAAAAGTATTCTCAGCAAGGTAAGTTTTTTTTATTTGTATACTATAATTTTTATACGCCAGACGGGCAGCGCGTCTGGCAGTAGTAACCGCCCTATTGCATTTATGAGAAACGATTAAATAAATTAAAAAATATCACTTCAATACATTCATGGTTTACTTGCGTGCTGCCAGTGTTGAAATCGAAAACAGTCGGTGGTCGAACAATTGCAAACTGTAGAGATTGTCACCATAGAATTTTAAAATATTGACAGAAAAATATTATGCATAGCTAACTACGTTTTTCCAGGTTAAATCTGCAACACTTGGGAGATCGAACAAATCGGAAGACTGTAGCTCTGCTAACACAACAAAGACTGACGAAATACACGAGTATCATGAAATATCGGATACTGACACGGTAATTGGCATTACCTACTACATTCATAAAATTATTAAAATTAATTCGTTGTTTAATTAAAGCATTGAAAAGTTTAACACTTTAGAACTCACGGAGCGATTTTCACCAGCGGCGGCGGAGCAGCTGTTTTATTTCTGAACTCACGAGACCACAGTTTTGCGCGGTTGCGCAGCCGTCGCGCTTACGATTTTTGGCCTCGAGTAACCACGAACCGCGCGTTTCTACTAGTTGTCCGATGCAGCGGGACCCGCATAAATCGCGTCGTGAAAACTATTTAAATTTCTATGTACTACGTGTTCGTACAAGCGTTGCAGTCCCGCAACCGAGGCCGACGTGGGTGACGTGAGCGAGCTATGCTTGGAGTTTGTCTTTAGTGGATAAGATCAGAAATTCTGAAATTCGCTGTAGGTGTAACCGAAAGAATCAGCAAGCTGAAGTGGCAGTGGGTCAGTTACATCAGGGGTAGACGAGTTTCCGAATCGAGCGCCTTGGCGGCGCTACCGTCGTCACAGCGATAAAGATGTCAGATATTTTCTCAGAATTCGCGGGCATCAGCTTTTAAAATTATAAATAAGTTTTTTTTTGAGTTTACTCCTTAAGAATCGATTTTCATATATAAGCCAGGGGTATGAAAATTTATGGGAGTAAAATCAAAATAGTCACATGTTACGCGTTACGCGTTAGTTTTAGTTTTAGCACCATCTACACAATATCTCTGAAACTAGAATATGTTACGTAATAATACATCCTTGTGAAAACTAGAAGGCACCGGTAATCATTCGAACAGAGATTGCACTGATATTAATTCGTAATGATAAATATTTTTATAATTTTTATTATGTATTTTATAATCGTTCGTAAGGAGTAAACTCCAGTCGTGCGCCGGAACTGACACACATGTTAAATATTTTCACTTGTGGAAGTCTCCATATTCTTTGATTACTATGTTTAAAATAATATATTTCTTGTTTGCACACCACATTTATTTTTCCATTCAACTACAATACAATTCGCTTCTATTTTTTTACAATCAACAACTCAAACGTTACCAAGGTTACAAACCAAAGACAATAATAAGTATAAATCTCATCAACACACACATTTTTTGTATCTGCCATCGAAGTACTACAACTATGGAATTTACGTCACAAATGATAAAAGCGGTACATAAAAAATACCCCTAAAACGGAATCATGGCGGAGTCTTGGCTTCGCGCGTCAAGTCACATTTTCTTGAGGTGATGGTTGGTTTAGATGACATAGTTCATGCTCTTCGCATATGTCATTTTTAAATGTTCCATAAAGTTCGTAGAGTTTTGTATGGCGTGCGAAATCCATAGTTGTAGTACAATTAATGCTATCTGCTAAAATCTAATTCCTTTTAATTTTGGTGACTAAAATGGTGACCTTTAATTATTACAGGAGAGTATCGCAGCCGAAAATGCCAAAGCTGGACATGTAAGGATGGTCGAAAGTCTAGCTATTGCGGTAAGTAAATAAGATTGTTTTTCAACTAAGTCTTAAAAAGCAGTAATTGGTCTAGATGATCTAACTAATTATTTGTAAAATAGTGCAAACAAAATAAAATAAATATATACAAAAAAATTTAAAAAAATAATTTACATGTTAACAGTACCACCTACAATTGACTGGTTTGTATAGTCGGTATTAAATTGTTGGCCATTTATAAATATCTATTCATCATCTTAAAATCTATAAATAAATAAATAACAAGGAACAAGTGCATTACAATTGTAAATGACTCCAAAGATGGCCAAAGATAAACTTACACAATGGCAGGTCACAGCACGACGTCTCATGTCTAGTCAATTCTTCAAAAATCCATTATCTACAATATACTAATATAATAAACAGTTTGTTTTTTTGTTTGTACTCGCTAATTTCTGGATTTACAAATCGGATTTGGTTCATTTTTACATATAATAGATCTATTCTTGAGGGAGATTATACCGAGTGTTTTGGTAGTTCTTTTCCGGTTTTTTCACTAAAGAAAACACGTTACTTACAATGGATAGTTATAATTTATTTATTCAAAGTATTGGTCATTTGATTCTATACATTTTGCCCATCTCTCAGACAATTTATGGATGCCCTTCCAAAAGAACAGTTTCTCCTTTGAGCTAAACCATTCACACTTCAAATTGATCATTTGTTGTCGGTAGCGATCAGTATTAACTGTTTCTCTAGGTTTCAACAGTTCATAATATACGACACCAACCTGGTCTCACCAGACACAGAGCATAGTCTTACGACCAAAGCGATTTGGCCTTGCAGTCGATGGCCTGGCTTCGCCAAGTGATAACCATGATTTTTTCACTTGAGATTTTCGAAATGAATCCATTTTCATCACCCGTTACTATTCGATGCAGAAATGACTTCCTTTCATACCTTTAAAGCAGCATTTCATACACGATTTTTCGATTTTCCAATTGCCTGTCATCAATTCATGTGGCACCCATCTTACTATCTTTTGGATCTTTCCCGTCGATTGTTTCACAAATTGCTACTCGGCTCACATTGAACTTTTCTGCCAATTGTTTTTGACTTTGTGTTGGGTCTTCATCCAATAACTCCGGGACGTTCTTTGTCTTGAACGTTGAAATCACCACATTTGAATTGTCGAAACCACGTTTCACATGTTCTTCTGGTTGGACATGCTTACCGATAGTCTCTACCAGCAAACGATGACTTTCGGCGGCTTTTTTCTTTTGGTGAAACAAGAAAAGTAATGCTTGCCGCAAATGCACGTATTCAGGCACTAAACTCGACACTTTCAAAAAAATTATAAATCTATAACGTTGTTGTTTTGACTGATACCTAACATGTTTTGTTTTGAATAAAATGGCATATGTATCAAATCATAACATTTCACAATTATTTATGGCTAGTGACATCTGTTACAAAAACCGGAAAGGAATTACCGACATATGTAAGTAAGCTATTTACCATACGCTACGACCCATAGAAAGTAGCCGAACAAAAACTTGACAGACGTAGATAACATAATTTCTTTTACATTAAACCGCGGGCCACAACTAGTATTTGAAATTTATCGGGATGGTTTCATAAAATTAGTAAGTATTAATATTCCGTCTCGCACAAGAAGTTATGCGCGCACGGGAAATTGTCGTTTCCGGCAAATCTAATTATAATTCTTTTATGTTGTGTTTGTTTATAGTTTCATTATGTTTAAAGTAAGTACTTTTGATATATTCATTAGTTGAATTTTTGATTATTTATAATTCGCTCAAGGGAATTCGCTCACTATTATCCCTTATCCCACAATAGAAACCATCAAATGAAAAGTCAAGCTGTATCAGCTAAATACTGCATAAAAAATGCACAATTATCTATTTTTAGGATTAAATGAGGTACTCCGAAATTATTCAGAAGTAAAAAATACGACATAAAACACTTTAATATCAACTGTTGTAAGTCTGTAAAAAGGTTTACTTTTTAAAATTAAAACTGACTTAGTAATAAAGAAACATAATTACAAAAGCGCAGTCCATACTATATTATACAGGGCTCTATCTGGGTGGACATCCTAGGGACTAGTGCGAGTACTCGATCAAACGCTATTCCGGAAGGAGACGAATCCAACAAAACAAAGATCATAAAAATCGGTTCAGCCGTTCTCGAGTTATAAATGGTGTAACTAGCACGACTTTCTTTTATGTATATAAACTTTTTTTTTTCCGTTTTCAACAGAAAAGTTCCGGAGAGTTCAGCCAAAGCTTATTGGATGAAATGGAGACATTGTTTCGCAAACTCGACGGGACAGAACGAAAGGATGATAACGTTAGTATTTAAAATATAATTGTTATATTTTAATTAAAACCTTATATATTGTACTTATTTTTATGGCCCTTATCCTAATCTTACTTACTAATATTATAAAAGTGAAAGTTTGTGAGAATGTATGGATGTTTGTTACCCTTTTTAGAAAAAACGAACGAACGGATTTGGATTAAATTTTACACTCAGATCGTTTATTACCTGGACTAACATAAAGGATACTTTTAATCCTAAAAAAATGTGAGATTCCTGAGGGATCGTTTAAAAATATTGAATAGTTGCGGGTGTTTATTACTCAAAACGGCTGTACCTAGAAAAATGTTAGTGGGGGATTTTCCAAAATCGAACTACAGTCGCGCGCACAGCTAGTAGAAGAATAAAATGTTGCAAAATTCAAACAATATATTTGTTTGAATAAAAATAAATTCTGTTTTATTTTTTTATTAATTGTTAAATTATAACTTTAAATATTTATTAAAGGTCATCAATTTAATCTAATTTTGAACTCTTTATTCATACCTTCTCTTTCTTGTCTTGAGAACTCTATTGGGACAATTTCAACTTATTAGATAATTTATAAAAAAATATTTATTTTAATTATTTTCTGTCATATTCATGGAAATACAATATTGTTATATTAAGTGTTTTAACACTAACATAATTAACTATAACTTTAATGTATAACTTTTTTTTTTAAATTAGTTATATACGTTCAATTATTTTCTTTACGAGTTCAAATTAATTTTTACGTGTCTTTCTTTAAGGATTAAATTTTATCCTTAAATTAGGATTAAAACTTGTCTTACTGTTGGAATTAAACTTAAATTAAATCCTACAGATCACTAATTAGAAATAACACTAATAAGAAAATTTTATTTCGTATTAAATACCTATCTATTTTATAATATTTTACAGAGTTCACTGGAAGACATGTCTTTGTTCGGAATGAATAACTCCCTACCACGCTTCTCTTATATTTAAACAATTATACATTTTAATATTCTCAAAATACATTTTGTCGTAATCAGGTGCGAAACTGTATCAGGACATTGTGGTAAGAAAGTTTAGGTCCCTTGTTATAGTTGCGTCTTGTGTATTTCAATAAAGGAAGAATTTTAATGCAATGTTTTAACATCATTATGAATACTTCATAACTATATATAGGAAGCGCAGCGCAGCAAATGACTGGCTGTACGTGAATATACTAATGGTAACAATAAGGGGGCACACTTTAGACTTTTTTAAACAACCGTGCTAAAAATATCTTGCTAAAAAACGGTCATTTACATGACTAAACAAAACTTGAAAAGTTATTTATTTTGAAGGAAACGACCATATGAAAACGCGGAAAAATGTTGTTTACAAATCTGTCTGAATGGTTCTAAAGTGAAAAGTCATAATGCAGTGATTAATCACATTTTAAGTATTTCTCTTTAACACTATTAATTAACAAACATTTTCGCATTAAAATCCTTTATTTATATGCTCGGTAGTTTTTTTAACCCAATTTCTAACAGTATCTTCTGTATTATGTAGTCATTAGAATTTTTTTGTACAGAGTTTTTGTAGTCGTTAGAGAAATCACATCCACCAAATCACACTGTTGCTTGAATAAAGACTCATTGATTTCATTTCAATAAAACAAATATTGTTCATATAGTTTGTTGGTTTGAAATTGAAAACACATTTAGTTTGTGACACATTTTATATTCAATTTGTATGTACCTATATATTACTTCAAAGGAGTAGGAACACGGAGTAGTAGAAAAGAAAATGAATTAAAAAATAATTTGTCTATGTTTCAGAGAGTTCATTTGGACATTGATTCGGCCTTGAGGTAAGAAGTCTTAGAAGTTTGTTTTGTTAATGTAAAATTTTGAACTTTTTGATGAGTACTTCGTCCCCTAAAGAAAATATGAAAAAACAAATTTTATTATGTTAAGGTCGGCAGACAGGCTGACGGTCAACTTGGTGGTTGATGGCGACCGTCGCCTATAACACAATCAACCGACTATATTAGGATAAATGTAAACGATAGGGAATTGGGCTCTAATAGAATAATTTTAGTATAGAAATATTATGATCTAGTAGTGATATTTAAGTTTTTTAGTCCACTTAAAGTCTTGGTCTCGTTTTAGCCAGTAGAACACACAAAGAGAGGCTATATCTCTATTTACACTTAGGGATCTAACCGTTGTTTTGTAAACATTGACGCGCTAAAATACCATTTTATTGTTTTTCTTTACTGTATTTTCCATTCTTTTTATAATTTTACAAACAAGGATTCAATGCGGATAATGGCTGAACTCCACAAAATAAGTACAAATGTTATTGGGTTATAACGAGACTAACTGCCCTCAACACAAATTAAAAAAAAATACAATAATGATGGGTATGATTCAAGCTATCGTCAATTTAATTGGTTTTGAATTTCTTAAATAATAGGTTTTGTCCGCAAAATAGTAGATCTGTCGCCAAACAATATAAAAACAATCTGAACTGTTAAATTGGTAATGAATAGTATTATTTTGATAACTGAGCGAAATAAAATGTAACTAAAAAATAAAAAATAAAAAGAAGTTAGAATCTGGCGACGAGAGTCGATTTATTTGGCGACAGATCTACCATTCTGAGTACGAAGCTATTATTTAAGGGATAAACTTATTATTTTAAGAACAAAGTTTTTATTCAAGGGACAAAATACGATATTATTGATAATCCATTTCTTATTTTAGATACATATTGACATTAATTTGGTAATTCATATCTGGCAATATTTTTTATTTATCTGCCAGTGAAAATATTTCGTGGCGATAGATCTATTAATTAGATGATACAAGTTGATGACAAAATATAAACTTTTCTGACAAGAAATATAGTTCCCATAAAAATTTAACGACAACTGTTATTTTGTACGAAATATTTCAGGTCATGTACTTTAAGCAAGAGTGAAAAGAAGAAAGGATTTAGTAGCGGAACTATGAAGCCAATGTCGGCTCACGACGAAAAAACTTTGGACACAGCAGTCGCAATGGCCAACGAAATCACTACCAAGTAAGTTTTTTTGTGTTTATTCTTATCGGTGAGTTAATATATTAACGATATAGTTATTAGTTTACTACACTAACAATCTTTTCGAAGTCAGAAGACTTGTCTTATCACGGAAGTATTAACGGACTTGTATTTTAGTAATGACAGGCGTTTCGCGGTCATTTAGGCAGCCCGTCTGCGGGAGTAATTACCCCTTTACACAAGACCATCGTGAAATAACAGCATATGTGCTGTTGTGTTTCGGTGATTGAGTAAGGGATGCTGGAGCCCATTACACCATCCCTTTGTTATCCCTTATCCTTAATCTTTTTGTTGTCCGCAGCGCATTTGCAGCACCTATGGCGTTGCTTGTGTTATTAGGTATCAAGTGGACCGTCAGCCTGTCTAATAAAAAAATGTGTGTGTGTCAACTCCGATGCACGACTGGAATTTACTCCTCACGAACGATTATAAAATACAAAAATTATAAAAACATTTATCATAACGAATTAATATCAGCGCCATTTCTGGTGCTCAGGTGCTATCTAGTTTTCGCAAGGATATTACGTAACATATTCTAGTTTCAGAGATATTGAGTAGATGGCGCAATATCTCTGAAACTTCAGAGATATTCTAAAATATTCGAAAATAGAACGTAACGCATACCGTGTGACAATTTTGATTTTATTTCCATAAATTTTCAAACCACGGGCTTATTTATATACAGGATGTGGCCTGTGTAATAAGAGCAATAAATTTAAACGATGATTCTATAGAGTATACGCAGTTACCTTAACCTAATCATAATGCTCCAAAGTGTACTCAGAGATATAGCAATTCTTAACAATAATAAAATAAGATAGTATCTCCTCAACAATCTATCAATCGAAACTAGTTCTTAACCTCACGCACTAGAAACTACTAATCGCGAGAGACGTTTTCTTTTGTACTCGTACATATCGTAAATGTTAATGTCAAGTTCTTCGACTGGACATATTATGTCTGTAGTAGTACATTGCTGGCTCGATTAATTTTGTTAGAAAATAACAGTAAATTTGTTTTTCATTTTTATTAATTGAAACCATTTGGAATTAATTACTGACTCGTTAAAGGGTCTATATTTTAATTTATTGCTCTTATTACATAAGAGTATATGACCCTGTAAATATATGAAAATCGATTCTTAAGCAGTAAACTCCAATAAATTAAAAAAAAAAATGTATGGTATGATATTAAATGTATGAATAAATGAACAAATTCGTCGTCATTTGTAGGTCGATGAATGATTTGGAAACCACAGATAACAAAGTACCACCTTCGCCTAGTGAAAAAAAGTTTCACTTTAAATTTCCGCTAGTCACCCTGCATCATAATACACCAAACGAACCAGATAAAGCACCCATTGGTAAGTCATTTTATAATAAACTAGCTGGTGCTCGCGACTTCGTCCGCGTTGAAAATTTAAAAAAAAAAGCAATATAACGCTTGACCTCGTGTTGCTATAACACTTTGGCCAAGCGTTAGTTTTTTATTTTTTATTTATCCTTCGGGAATAGGCCTTTTTTTCTGGATGAAAGGTACCCTATGTCCTTTCTGGTGTCCCAGACAACGTGTATGTAAAATTTCATGGTGATCGATTCAGTAGATTTTGCGTGAAAGAGTTACAAACATACTTTCGCATTTATAATTTTAGTATAGATTTATATTATGTTTCTACTTACGTTTTTGTTATAATAAAAATACATTGTACTTTCAAGTCCACAAAGTCGATTTCTTAGTATTTTATCTAAAATGTTTATTATTACGTAAATATAATATTGGTTTATGTGTACGCTATAAACAAGTAAATGCTTTGTGAGCAAATGGTCTGTTCATTTAAGTGCACGCTTAAATTAAAAGACTGGTCGACTCATTCTCAAAAGTTGTGGCTTATTACGAAAAAATGTATCAATTACACAAAACGCCAAATATTCAACACTAGCAACCCGTTACGTGGTTTATGAGGAGTTAGCGGTAAACATACAGACAGACGCAGAAAGCGAATTCAAATTAAACTACTTATGTAAGGATTACGTGTATTAGAAATTTTTGAATTTCAACATTATTAAGAAGTAGACATTGTGTAAGACGGAAAAATGTGAATTTCAAGGTTAACAAAATGTGAATTCTTTTAAAACTGTTTCATTTTGAACAATCGATTGATGAACTATTTTCAAATTAGGAAAACACGAGAGACGTAACTTCAGCGAAGAAGCGAAGTGTGTACGAGATATACAGGTAAAAATTTGCTTTATCAATAAATTATTGAGGTCTAAATAAGGACAGTGTAAGAATAATATTGTTTCATACTTTACAGTCGACATTTACGGAAGAAAGCAAACTGGCATACACAAGTCTGATAGAACAGCCAAAAATATCGTCTTTGAAGAAAAAAACTACAAAGGATGCATCGGGCATCAAACCGGCTACCATACCGAAACCGGCCCCAAGAGTGATGGACCGAGTACAATTCCATTCATTAAACAATCAAACACAACAAAAATTCAGGTATTATTTATTTTATAATAATATCATTTTACAGATTATTTTACTTATATATAAACAGCGACCTCTCGGTTCGCTTCTCTTTCTGCCTCGTTTTCTAGTTTTTGTATATAAAAATCCTTCCCGTTTATGCCTCTTTCCATAAGTGAAAACCGAATTAAAATCAGTCTACCCGTTCTCTAGTTTTTTATATTAAAATCCTTCCCGTTTATGCCTCTTTCTATTGTGAAAACCGAATTAAATTAAGTCTACCCGTTCTCTAATTTTTATATATACCATTGTTTGGTCAATTTCAACATTTTTCCAAGTATTTTCAACATTTTCCCAGGCTATTTCAGCAACTTCCCAAGCATTTTCAACAATACAACCTTTTATCAAGTTATTTCATCAATTTTCCAGTCATATTCAACATTTACCCAAGCTATTTCAACTTTTTTTAGTCTATTCAACATTTTTTCTGCATTTTGCAAAATTGTTTAATGCGACCCATTTGGAGTTTCAAAACGAGTTTAAAAATTAAAGATGAAAGATTACCGTATAGACTTTAATAAATTCAATTACACTATTCTCACAAATATGCAGTTTCATCTAACAGCGACTAACAGCGCCATCTTATATGATAAGGCGGTACTACGTGGTCGACATAATGCATGCAATCAATAAGCCATATGTAAATATGTTGAAATGAACAAATATATGGCCCACGGGGGTGATGTAACCCTCGGGGGGAAACTATATAAAAAAAAAATGGAAAGTTGAAATAGCTTGGGAATATGTTGAAATTGCTTAGGAAAATGTTGAAAATGCTGGGGAAAATGTTGAAATTAACCGAAAAATTGTATATAAAAGAAAATAATTTTACAATAGTAATTTTACATACTTAAATTATTGATTTACCGTCAATTTACACTATTTTAAATAAATATATTCCGCCCTAAACAATTCCCGTAAACAACCTTTGAACGAATTTTTAGATATTACTACTGCAAATTTATGTCATTTTTGAATTTTAATTTAACATTTTTTTAATGTTTTCAGACCACCGCCACCCTTAGAAGTTGAAACTATAGAAGTTTATAAAGATGTAAGTTGTTTTTATATTCAACTAGGGCCGCGACTTCATCCTTGCCCCCCTTTTCTTAAGTATTAAAAAATAAAAAATCTACACCTGACAAAAATATATGAACAATAATTTATCGAGAATGTGTGTTTTAGTTAATTCTTAGTTAAATCACGACCCCCATTTTTTCGTGTTATTAGATTTATGTTTATTGTTAGCCTTAAAAATTGATAAAATTTTAAATAAATAAATAAATTTGTATAGAAATAAATATTGGTGCAGAATAACTATCTGCTTCCTCCAATATAACTATGTCACATTTCACACTCCGTAAATGTTCCCTTCGTGCATTGATAATATAAACAAATTAATGTCTCAACTGTAAACTTTCATACTAATTTAATTGAATCATTTTTCAGGTGAAGAATGAGTTACCGTTACCACCGCGCACAAATAAACCTAAATTGGTCGACAAACCGAGACACATAAGGAAATATCCATTGAAATTGCCCGAGTTTGAAGTGAAACCGCTGACCAAAATTGTTAATAAACCAATCATTTACCAAAATACCTGTGCGATCGTAGGGACTATCCCAAAGAAAAAGATTCAACACATCAAAACTGTGTCCGATGGCGTCTACATCGACCCTAATCCCTTTGTAACACCTGGTCCCAGTTCAGCAAATTCTATAAACAGCGTGGATCAGGTGGATGGTGCTGATAGTGAAGTTAAAGAGGACGCTGTAGAAAAACCACTTTTGGTAAAAGGTAATAATATTCAATTCAACGCACAGTAAAAGGTATTTGGTGTTCTGAATCGGTAACAAAAAGTCATAAATAGCGCCTGTTAAATATAAAAGGAGCATTTAAATGATATCAAAAGTGACACTGTTGTTTTTAAAATAGTACCTACCGAAAACGGTGGTACTTTACACAGATTGTTCGGTCTTTAAGGAAAAAAAATCTTTGTGTGTCAGTTCCGATACACCTGTGTGAACCTCGAACCCGACATGAAGTATTTTTTTTTTTTAATGCATACGTTCGTACTCCGTATGTACTGGTTTGTACCAACTTTTTTTTCGTTTGTACCTCAATTGGGTTCGGAGATACTAAATTTTCAAAATACTCAGAACCCGACTTGAAGGAATTGATATTTTTATAAATGCATACGTTTGTACTCGGTATGTACTTGTTTGTATTATTTTTTTTTCGTTTTCGTACCTCAAGGGGTTCAAAAGTAGCGGCATTAGAAAAAGTGCAAAAATGGTAAATCTGTCATTTTTCGAGGTAATCAAAATCTGCGAGCGGAGATAGATTCCTAGTCGTTGTACCACCAAAAGATTCGTTTGTACCTCAATGGGTTCGGAAATACTAAATTTTCAAAATATTCAGAAACCAGGTAATCAAAATCTCCGAGCGGGGATAGATTCCTAATCTTTCAGTGGTTTTGATGGGTACATAGATTTCACTAACTTCCACAAGTTCGATCGCTGTGAAATTTGCTATGCTGTTACTTCGGTCCTATTCCCATGACATGATAACTTTAATCTTTTGCTGCAGCATCAAATAGTCTGTGGGATATCCAACTGCTTAGCAAGTTAAAGCAGATACAGCGTCTTTTTGGACTATTTGGCCTCTACAGGAAGTCCGGAATTAGTTTATAATTTTTAATTATAGCTTGTCATATTTTTACTGTATTTATATTATTTATAATTATTATTTATATAATTTGTTTTATTTATAATTATTGTTATATTTATATTACAATATAAATTTATTATTATTTCTTATTAAAGATACAAATTAAATGAATAAGCGATTGGAAAATTTTGGATTAGGACACATAGGTAAGCTTTGATACTGTACGGACATTTGGGCCGATATGGCCGATCCTCACTTCAAAAGCAAAAATTAAATCATTATCGTTTTGCTGTTTGGAGGCTTGTTGTTGGAGGTAACACAGTTTTGATATAAATAAGGGGTTAAGACTATTTGAATAAAATTTTCAGACTGCACTGACCATGTTTCTGTGGAAGATCTATTGGAGTTTGCTGACAATAAGCCGTGTGGCAGACAACGCGGCGTTGAGTCTGACGAAGTTCGAATTATGAGCAAAGTTCTTAAACAGGTTAATTGTGATACTGAATGCTATGCATTATGGTTGTGGTTGCACGATTTTTATACGACTTCAAATGAATTTTTAGCATTTGTCGCTAATTACATTTTACTTGTAAGTGTGGCGGAGGGTAAAGTCCGGTCACGGGATTTCGCATATACATATACAGAAGTGCAAAAAAACCACCACTTGTCGCAGTTTCTTAGGAAATGAGATTGTGGCATCTTTTGTTTCTCACATACCGAAACACATCACACGTGGTTTTTTATTTACAGAGCTCTTCTTTAAAAGGTTGTTAACCATCGGCGAAGTTATATTGAAATAATTTAGTGAAACAATAATTAAAATAGTAAAAGCCGAAGCTAAAAATGTATTTAGAAGTATTGACTATTTAGTATTGGGTACCTATAAAGTGTGTAGGAACAGAAACCGCCGTGGGTGCAATAACAGAAATATAGATAAAATTAATAGTTACTTTTTAGTTACTACACTTACTATGCATGTATACACTTACTATATTCGAGTATGTATATGTACTAAGTATATTTATTTATTACATATAGTCTCATTAGGTATTTAAATTAAAACCACAAATATTTGTAAAGGAAAAATGGTGAATCTTTTCTCTATTTTGGTGTAGTAGGAAAACTAAACATACTAAATAGAATTATGTTTACTTTTGATTTTTCGTCGTTCTTTTTAAGAAAAAAGAAATCATTTTGTACAGTTATAAAATGTTTTTTGTTTTATTTATAAAGGTAACGCCAGAAGAATGCCTCGAAGCGCTAGAATTGAGTGAATGGAATGTTCATCTTGCCATCAAAATAGTAAGAGTGAAAATCGCTGCCGCTTGCCAAGTGAATCTCCTGCAGTGTTACGACGCATTGAAAAACGCAAAAGGCGATATTGTAAAAGCCTCTACTGTTTTAGTATTGTGTGAAAAGAATAATAAAGAATGATTTTTTTCATAAGTCTTATTTTATTAAGTCCCAACTAAATATTAAATGTGCCAGTGCGAGCTACTGGAGCCAGAGGAGCAACCTCCTTTTTGGTGCTCGACTGATAAGATGGCAAATGGTATGATGAATGGAAGAGTCCGTGGCAAATACATATAAAACTGATTGGATAGATGAGGGCTTTTGTCAGGAGATAAAAATAAGTGTTTTAAACACGCTGTTAAAATAGTCCCCACTTGCAATAACCGCTGTTCATCAATTACAGGAAAACGCATTAATCACTTGTATTAACCCAAGTAAGTATATCTACTAAAAAAAGAGTGTGTCAGTCAGCTCCGACGCACGACTGGAGTTTACTCCTTACGAACGATAAATAAATAATTTAATAAAAACGAACGAATGAATAAATAAATATAATTAAAACATACACTAATGGAAAAAAATTCGGAAATTTTAGTGATTTTTCAAAATGCTGTATTTCAGTGAAAAATGCTCGTATCGAGTTCTAGTTCTGTCCATGCAATTTCAGGAAGTAGCGTGAGAAAAAATAAATGCTCAATAATTTTTTTTTTCCACTTTAAAAATGATTATGAAGTGTTTCAGAGCAAAAAACTTGATCCTTTAATTTTTTCAAAAATTTGATCGTTTGAAACAAAGAAACGGTTCGCTCGATCAAATTGAAATTTTACAGGGTTACTGGGGGTACATTCAACTGTAAAAGGCCCACTCAACATTAATCATTTCGTGAAAATTATAAATTTAGCCGTTGATGTTCTGAAAAACGATAAAATACTATATTTTTCATGTTTTTTCGAATTCATGACACGAATGAAAAAAACATTTTTTTTAAGGTCGCAGTAGAATTTTGTAGGAAATTTATTCCACTTTTCAGAACTACTCTTAAATTTTCTGTGCAACCATTGGTTCTTGAGATGTCGTCGATCAAAGGCAAAAGGATAGATAAACTCGAGAATACATAAGCTGATTGTTAACAATATATACCTATCTGATCTACAGAAAAATATATTTTCAAGCCGTATACTGGAAAAGGTTTTGCCTGTATATGGCAACAGCTTCAATATTAGAGCAATAATTTTTAAACATTGTACCTGTGCTAGGTCCCAAAGGCTTTCAAAGACGTTAACGTATGTAGATATCACCACTGAAAAATATCCATGGAACACTATCATTATAAATTATGATGATTTTCCAAGGATGACACGATACTCATTTATGTAAAAAGGCAGGTGTGCGTTGCTCATTGAAGCGGTAGCGTTCAAGAGCAAGAAGACTGTTGAAGCTTGTGATTAATTAAAATATTCAACAGCGTGTGAAATCGTATTAGTCGACGTGTTTCCTCAAGTGAAGGATTTGCTATACTGGTATTCTATGTAGGTAAGTAAACATATTGAACAACATCATAGCAAGAATATATTGAACAAGAGATTAAGTCCTTTACTGTAATTTTTTTGAACTTTTAAAGTAATTTTTAGCAGATTAAAAATTGAAGAATTGAGAACCTAATTTTTAAATCTCACGTGACTAAAAACGACTGGTTAAGAAGCTAGAGCTCCTGAACTGTCCAATTTTTGCAACAATATTATTTCTCGCCCAGTATTAAAACTCGCTCCAATTTCACCAATAAAAATCTTAAGAATACTTGCAAGTAGGTTATTTTCGGCGAGGGACGCCTAATTCAGGTCAACACGTTGAAAATCATCTCACCCCGGATGACCTACTGACCTGAACACTTACTGGAGTTTATGGCTATATTAAGCTGTGGTTTCATGTAAAAATAAAAGCTTTTCAAAAGTTTTACTTCTTTTGGTTTAAGTTATTTTTTTGTAGGTAAGTAAATACACTAAATAATACCGAGGTTGAAATGCTTAGCAGCCAGTGCAGATTCATATTGGTAATTCACTAGTGTTTTCCATTTCAAGTGTGCATTAAGAATTACGATAATTTGCTTAATGGTGTGGCAGACAGCCTAACGATCCAATTGGTGGTAAGTGAACATTGACAATACCAATAAGCAAGTCTTATAAGCGTTAGTATTGCTTATATACCATCATACCTGACCGAGAAGATCGAAAAGATCTGACATCCCTTACAAATGGATCGAAGTACAAAACAACACGTTTTTCACTTGCCATCTATTGGCGTGAGCCAGTCAAATGATTGTCTCGTAGCATCATGATTCAAGAACAAATCGTGACAGACTTGTTCTTGTCAGAAGAAAATAAGAAATAAAAACAGTGGCACTCCGGGAGTGCCAACAGAAGTGTAAACTTGAACAATTACGTGTGTATTTTTTGAATAATCAGGATATATATATATATATATCAATGTCGTGAGGTATATATTGGTTTTTTTCCCATCTCAAAAAATGCCAACATGCATGTGTATCTCTGTATGTACATACAATAGTTTTTCCCATCTCAAAAATGCCCAACGCGCCTAAAGAAGTTTTCACTTCAAAAATAAAACGTTAACAATTTGGAGTCATGGCCCATGAGGGGATCGAACCCGCGACCTTCGCGTTATTAGCACGACGCTCTAACCAACTGAGCTAATGGGCCGGTGAGACAACTTACGAATTACAGCAACATGTATGTTACCATCCGAACAATATTGATATTAAAAGATAAAAAATCTTAACATTACTAGGCCTAAAATTATTATTAACAGCTCAATGACCACCTGAAATTATTTGAAAACTCGTTTCTAACATTATGACACATAAAATGGATTTGTTCAAAATCATTTCAGAATATACACTGATTATTTTTTTAGGAAACGGTAAATATGTTATGTACAATTTAATGTTAGGGAGAATGTGTTCTAGCCATCGATAGTTCTAGTACTTGTAGCATGCTAAAACACAAAACCCTATAACTGTTACATCACTGTGGACTTCTCGTAACATTTGTTAGATACTATCGCTATTAGCTAGTCCAGTTCATAAATGTGGAAAGCTGTCTATTTTTCATACAATTCTTCAAGGACTTTTTTTAAAATTATACGGAATGAAAAATGCAATGAAGATGTACCTATATTTAAATCGCCCCGATTATATAGGCAAACAAGTTGCGTTCACAATAATGTATGCGACTACTAAGCAGGTACCTATCATAGTAGAAACATAAATAATTTATAATGCATCGGCTTAGTGAATCTCCAACTTAACGCATTTGGGTCAGCTCTGAATCTCCCCTTCATAGCCAATTTAAATACTTACCTACTTGAAATGTTTCTTTCACCTTCTATTTTCTGCTATTTATTACTTTTTGTTTTAATGTTAGTACCTACTTTCAGTACGCACTTATCTATTTGATTAGAAAATGGTATAATATTAAATTAATGTCTTAATCGTTAATCCTAATAATGTTATACGCAAATCGATTGAATTGGTTTTGAATGAAATTTGGCACATAGATAGTTTGTTTTCTAAAAACGAACTACAGCGTGTACAAATTCTCAGATATTATCGGATACCTATTAAATTCGTCATTTCTCGGACCAAATAATAACAATAATAATTTTAAAAGTAGGAGAAATATTATATAATGTATCACATTATCCTACTTTCTAATAGAGCACTGAGCATCTAATTTCGGACACCCGGACGGAGCCCCACGCATACTTCTGCATAAGTGATTCAATTAAGTAGTTGCTATACACTGCACAGCACACTGACGTAGTTTTGACAATGTTTTCTATCTATCGAAACTGTCCACTGTTACTTGGCCCGCCAAACATTGTGCAACATCATTTTCCTCATCGATTCCCTTGAAAATTCGGGCCTCTATAGAGTTCTGCTTAGGTTGGTAATATTGGCGTAACACAACGCCTAAACAAAAACTAACGCACACATAAGCTACTCTTTATGTTTATATACCCGAATTCTTTGTGTGGGTATCCTTTGTTAATTTTTAGATCATGGTCCTGCATTTTAGAAGCTCGAGTTTTTACATGTTACCTACAACCAGTTGCATTGACTCTAATAGATACTTTTTCAGACCATTGCTCTCCAGGTACAAACGTACAGCAGCTAAGACAAATTTCATTTGATTTGTGTGTGTGTGTGTGTCTTACTTAGTCCTAATTATGACAAATAAGATAGGTTATTAGCTACAATCTCTATGACGTAGTAGGGGTCAAACCTAGTTGATAAATATTTGATATTGATAGATATTAGTTTTAATAGTTGTAAATCGAAGGCAACCGGAAACTATTAGCATGTATTTTGCTGCATAAGAATGCCTATTCTGATATGCTCTCGCCTTGGCTTATCCTTTAAATACACTGTAACTATCCTATCAGGATCGCTATCCCATTCGCAACATGTGGTGTGGTGCGTTTATAACTGAATTTAAGGATGGAACAAATCATGAATAGCAGTGAAAAATCATATGATTCATATATATTATGCCATCCCTGGTATTCTAACTCGCAATCACAGAATTTGCGGTTTGTCATTCGAATGAATGAATTCGTGCAGCGATCATGCCATTGTATGAATTATCGCAGAGCGAGTGGGACGCTTTCACTCACGGTATATGCGTGCGAGTAGTGCTTCAGATCGAACCACCTTTGCTACTAATAACCCGCTCTCTCACATACTAAAATAAACTTTAAAGCGATTTGAATAAAGTCTCCATTCGATTACAAATTATTTTGCTGCTATTTTGAATTTTTTGAACACAATGACATTTTACCTATCGGCGTGCGTAGTAAATTAGTAATTGCTAATTGATTAGCTAAAACAATTAACTTCTATAATAAATACGCCAATGTGAAGTACAAAACAGTAGATTACATTTAAATAAAAAAAAAATACCTACTAATGAATTAAAAAATGATTTTCCATTGTCAACCTATCCTAAGCCTGTTTAAGTATGAAGGGAAAATCAATGCTAATTTCTATTAAGTATTTATACGAAATCCTAAACAATGTCGATGACTAGAAATGTACTTATAAATAAATAATTATTAGTAGATAATAATAATTAATGAATTAGTTAGTAAGTATGTAATTAATTAAAACGCATTATTAAATATTAACTCGCTCGTACTTTATTCATAATAAAATGTACATTTATATATTATTTCTATGAAGACAAATAGCAGCAATATAGTATTAAAAAAATGATTCACTATGAAAAATCACACAGACTGTGTCTATTATAAAAAATCATACGCAATGAAAACTAGCACGTGATTTCACTGTGATCAAAAAAAAAATCGTATGACATATGATTATGATTTCTAAATAGCAATCATTTCCATCTTAAGACGTTAGCCACCTAACATCAAGTGGATTCTAGTATGAACCTTCGTTTATTTGACTTAATTGTTTTAAAGTTATAACCAGATATAAAAAGACTTGTCAATATACTTAATTCCAGTGTAATTCACTGGAAATAAGAACTTGTAAAATCTATTAACTTTTGTTATTTTACTTCGGATCCATATAAATTGGATTACATTTCCACCTAAGTCGTCTATGAAGCTTTAATATTAATTACGTATTATATTAGTTAACTATATGTGTTCAAATGTTATTTTATACGAAATGTTTTTGACGGCATAGCATAGCACATGCGCAAGTTTTTCGGCCTAGTTCTCTGACGAGGCCGAGGCAAGAGTGTGCGTGTCGAGTAGGTCTGTTCGCTTGTGTGCATTTGGCACGTAGGACGACGCTCTCGACCTACATTGAGTTTAGTATCTACCAATATATTGTCGTTTAGATTAACGAACTTTTTATTCTCTTTTGGATCACGCAGAGAAAGCAAGCAATAATTTCAATTTTTGCATTTTCGGGATTAAATTTTCTCAATTTAAAAGAATGCATGTATTAGGGGAATCCCGTAGAATTAGTTTTGCAGTTTACATGCGAGATTACATATCCCTATTCCGATATTATTCTTTGTTGACGTTATGGAGGTACTTATAGTATAAATTTTACGCAAACTCCTTTTATGAAATTTGTTTAAAGCTTGTTATATTTACTTTTTAAACAATTTTATTATAGGTAACTAGTTGACCCGGCAATCGTTATTTTGCCATATAAAAAATTTTTAGGGTGGGCCATCCTTATCACTTAGGTGATAAAAAATCTAAAAAATAGTTAAATAATATACACAAAAAAATTTGGGTGGAGTTTGGTTACAAACACTGTGACACGACAATTTATATATATATATATATATATAAGATAGTTCTATATTCTTTATAGGGAAAATCGAAAGCAGTTATCCTATTTAATTAAGAAAAAACACCAACATTTGGAATTACATAAAAAAATATAGGTAAGTAGGTAAACAAATTTGTACAATTATGAAGTTTTTCAAAATATGTGTTCGTATGTATCAGCGAAGCTACTAGGGTTTTAAACTTTGAGACGATGAAACTATCCTCTCTGTGACAGCCCCTGTGAGCAATAAATTCAATGTGAAAGTAATAGGTAAAGTACCTCTACTTATGCGTAAATTCTAATGTTTACTTGTAACGGGATCACAAGTAAACATTAGAATTTACGCATCAGAGGGCCTAGTGCGAATTTTGCTCGATCAAACGCGTCGAACGCGTTAAGGTCAATTTGTATGAGAATGAAGCAGCGCCACTTGGCGTGTAGGTCTGCTTCATTCCTACACGCGCGTTCGACGCGTTTGATCGAATAAAACCAAGTAAAAGTAGCACTAGGCCCTCAGATTTCAAGTCGGTCATAACTTCCACGGTAAGAATTATGTACATTGCGCACTGCATAAAATTTTCAGAAGGCAGGTCGCATTTATAGCATGTCAGTGACGTCTTTGTAAGCAAATATTTTCACCGTAAACGTGAATAATGGGTGAATTTAACCTACATAAGCTACTTAGGTTTAGATAGCGTAACCTGGAACATGCGCCGGAATATTTTATCATTGGTAAGACCCACTGCCTACTGGATATCCCGCCTAGCGAAGTTAATCACTTTATTTAGTCTAAACATAAGACTTTTTACTACGAGTAACATAGTCTTTAAAACCTTTTTATACATAACAGAAAAGTGAAATAAAATCACATAATAATATGCTGATTCCAAAACCCACCTTTATTTATTCTATCAGGATCGTCAGCGCCATTCACTTTAAAAAAATATCCTAACACTTTAATTATCACGAGTTATGTATATTCAGATTTTTAAAACAAATTATGTATCTATATTAAGTTACACCACTTTACTCCACTTTCTTTAGTATCTTCAACTTCTTTCATTATGATAAAAGTCCGCGGACGTGGTGACTGTCCATATGATGTACTTAAGCGTCAAACGTGACTGAGAATTAAATCTTTCTTTTACATAAAGGTCATCAGACAGATGATGCTACGCTTGGTGGTAGGTGACTGCCGTCCCTAAAAGCAAGAGTTGCATTAAGCGGTGCGATACTGGAATGGGCTCTGGCATCTACTTACCGAAAACATACTTGCTCAACGAAATAAAACAGCATACATGCTGTTATTTCACGGTGGTCTTCTGTAAGGGAATGGACGGTATGGAAAGAAGTTACGGTATGGAAATGGACCACATTCCCTTTACTTACATTTTGCAACGGCACGCTAAAACAGACTATTTGCCGTTTATCTACCTAATACAAAAATCTTTATTTGACTACTAGCTGGTGACCGTAAATTCGTCCGCGTTGAAAAATTAAAAAATATGATATCTGATATAATGCCTGACATCTCTATCGCTATGATGACGGTAGCGCCTCCATTGTTGACTATGGCGCCCAAATTTTTATATTTTTAGATGATCCGATGCCTCGGAGGGAAACTAACATTTACTACTTCTACTATTTACTATACACAAACTACGGGTGTGCCAAATTTTATCTAAATCCATTAAGGCGTTTTCGATTGAACACCCATCCATCCTCACAAACTTTCGCATTTATAATATTAGTGGGATAATAAGATAATGTAAATAACACGATGAAGATATTTACTAAGTTAATATTAAAACCTCACTTCTCCTTTAATCGTATCGCAACATAGTAAATAAGAATATATTATATACCTATTGCTAGGCAAAAGGTTTATCGAACATCCAAGTCCAACATCGTTTTCTTTGATCTTAATACATCAAAGGATTGTGAAAAACCAGTGTAACCAGGTAAACGTGAAAAATGTTTCAGTTGAATGATATCGCTCAAATATAAAGTAAAAAGTATTTCTTTCTTATTTCCTTTAACATATTAAATTTTCTTTCATTGTTAGGTACCATTTTAAAATATGTTGCTTTTCTTGATCTCGAAAATAACTTGTTTTGATTGGTTGATTTACCTAATACTTTTAATGACATTTGAGTATTTGTAGTAAAGAGAGGCAAGTAGACTGATAGAAGATTGGAAATGTTTGATTACGGTCGGCTAGGTATATCTACAAGCAGCATCCCTCTCTAAGTGTGCTAGAAGCTTGTCATGGTGAGTAGGGTCGATGGGATCAGCGACTATCGCTAGGTTGATTGAATTGTCGCTTTCAAGCTAAGAAAGCACATGAGGAGTTGCACCAAACGAAATCCGATTTTCGGAGTTCGTAGCTGAGTTTGTAATTTTTCCCTATTGATTTCCCGCACCCCGCTGAGTTTCCCATAAGCCAGCGGTACGAAAGTTACCGACATGGGCAAGACCAGTACGGATAGCCGACAGTAGCTGGGGCCGGAAGGTTCTCGAGTGGAGACCACAGATCAGCAAGCGCACCGTAGGACGTCCACGCCTGAGGTGGACCGCGGGTCGAAGATGGTTCCAGGCTTCTTTTGACCGGTCCTATTAGAAAATTATGGGGGAGGCCTATGTCCAGCAGTGGACGCATTGCTTTGATACACGCATGCACGCACGCTCGGCGTCGGCAATAACACGGGCGCAGGGTTTTTGAGAGCGGCGCTCGCTCTTCGGCCCTAACACTGCTTCTTGGCACACTCGTGCACGGAACGTTCGATGCCTGCCTTAATTTGGTCGGTCCATCTCATCGACTACTTTTCACGCAGCTTCGGCTCTAAACGCAATTGACTGTTCATCGCACCTAGACATAAATTACATGGTAATCAAATTACCATGTAAGCGAACGAGGCTGTTATTTAATAACTGTTAATATCTGTTTAACAGAACAAATTTGCTATAGAGAAAATGAACGAAGTTAGATTTGCTAATGTAGGTAATTAAGAATTTCCTATAAACACGTTGTCGTCTTGTTTGAATTTTGCACGTGAACGAGCTTAAAACATCGCCGGTGGCTTAATGGAGACTGACCCTACGGTCCAGCAACATTGGTAAATGCATTAACTCCGAAATTCATTAACATCGTGCACTGCTAACTTTTACACCTTTAGTTGCCTATACAAGATCTTTCATATATTTGACGTTTTTTTTTTGTAATTCAGTTATCATCAATATGTTTAATATGTATCTGCCTACCAACCTAGAAAGTATTTAACATCACCTTTTTTATGTTAAGGTCGGCAGACAGGCTGACGGTCCACTTGTTGGTAGGTATATATATTTATTATATGATCTGGTTATGCTCTCTATTGAAGGTCCTTCAGTTTTAGACTTTACTTGAGATAAAAAATCGCGTATTTTTCTATAGAATATCTGTAGACAGCTGGAAGTTGTGACAAGGGGGCGATACAATAAATTAAGTCGACAATAAACTTTGAATTACCTAGACGCGATGACCCTCTAAATATCTCAATAGTTTGCAGGCAACAAATACTCTTTACACAATTTGCATTTACCAGATAAACGGGTTTCTTAGTGGGTAGGTATATACAAATTCTGATGTGAATATACCATTATTGCTTTCTGGTTAATGCATATAATGCAGTATTTATTCGAATAGAGCCCCTTTTGTACATATTAACTATGTATCAAAGAGTTCTTAGACTAAATGTTATCAACAATGAACCACGTGTCACAGGGTTTGATAAAATGAATAGTCTTTACTTACCTACTTAGTAAAGTGGGGAAAAATACAAGACTCTCATTGTACGTTTCTTTGTATTTTGCTCAAAATAACATTTAACGCTTTCAATGTTATAATGTTTAAAAACATTAATTCCAATTTATTCCTTTTTATTTTCAACAACCTTACAACATTTTTTTAAAGGTTTTTCCCCTTATAAGTTTTACGTGGGTAAAGTCGAATTTTTAAAATTTTTGAAATATATATGAAGTATCTAAAAAAAATAGAAACCTACGTCGTGAAAGGTTAATGTTACAACAAAATAAAATGCGTTTGAGGGTAGTATGCCTCAGGGCAATCGCTGCACTGGTAAAATATATATTTGGAGTAACTTTAAACTTCCTTACAACGCATTGAGAATTGACTAGTTAGTGGTAAACATCTTTGTATCCATTGTTTCAGATCAGCCTATTAAAAACACGAACGCGTTGCGTACGCAATCCACTATTCTCTGAGCAAAGGCTTAATTATATCATATGTGAATATGGTAATTTTACTATTACTACGGGATTTCAATGAGTTTGATAGTGTAATGATGTCCATCACTTGATTTTTTGGCGCCGGACAAACACAAAATTTTTTTTTTTCAAAAAATAATAAATACATTCTTGTTTTAGCATGTTATAATTCTGTAGATACAAAATTACCATAATCTACAACTTAATAAGACAAATAAAATGTTTAATAAAAATCATAATTTATACTCATAAACATTAATTCATAAGACCAACTTACCAAGTAAGACTTGACTTGTGGGATATCGATTCGACTCAGCGAAATGGTCTTGTAGAGAAGAGGATCGACCAACACCTCAAGAGTCTCTCGCTAGATTGGTGGATCAAGGGACAGATACAGAAGGCGGTACTTCTTGACACCGCACGTATCGTCAGGATGTGCTTCACTCTACGACCCTAACCACTGCTACTAGGGGATATCTAATTTTAAGTTTTTTATAACACTTACCTATATATTGTCTTTGTTAATGTAAGAAAGAAAATACCTAAATAAGTGCATAATAATACGTACAAGATCCGAGATTTCGTACAAGTTAATTAGAGCACCCTTAATTTTTTGTGGTAAAATAAAAATAAAACTACTTATCAACTTACTTGAGATACTTATCAAAAATAATTTCCGGAGGCTGCCTAGACGTTATATTCAAATTATTATATTACATCAAATAGAGAAAGCCGCGCTCAAATGCAAGCCTTAAATTCTTGCCAGAATAATCCAGTAACATAACGGTTTACAGTGGTGATGCTCTATATGCAGCGATGCAGTAGTAGTTCTAATTTTAGGTATAATAGAAACAAAGCGATGACCCAGATTCTAACTACTGAATCTTCGAATAATTCATTTGCAGCGGTACCGCTTCGATGAAACAGCATTGTGCAGCTGGGTGGGGCACGTGAACATGTAGGGCACCTAGTTTTGCGACCTCTCCTCTATCCTCCCCCGGCATCCCCTCTTTCCCCCTCGGGTAATAATCTCCACGGCCCCGGGAATATGCAGCCCGCGACCTATTTACTTCCTACTTTACGTTAAAGTTGATATTCGCACTTGATGCCGCATCTTTTCTACTTATGTAAGCAGAAGTATGCAGAAACTTCTGCATTAAACATGACTAATAGTAAAATTGCTCCACCTTTCTTTCGTAGCAGCATTATTAGTCTAATATGAACATACCTTTGTTAGTCTAATATGGTTATACTTGAAGGTAATGTAATGTAAACTTCTATTTTACGGGGTCACAAATTATGCCATCGAATATAATTCCTGACGCTTGACTACGACGCACAGAGTAAGTACATTGTACAAGATGCGTCTGATTACTGTCGTGCTCTTTGTCCTTAATTTTTTATATATTTTTTGTTGGTCTAGATATCTTGGCTGTGAAGTCTTACCATACCATACCATTCTGAAGTAGACTAACGTGGTGGTTCCAAGCTTATACTCGTAGATTTTTCTTTACACAAAGAAGAAACCTCTATCTGCATGGGGAAGTAATTTTCAAAGAGTTACAGAATTATCATTAAAATGTCAGGCATGACACTTAATAGCTCAATTATTTGCTTGTTTCTATATTTGCTGCATTTTAAACTTAGTAGAACATATAATATTCTAATTATATTATTTCAAACTCTGCTTGCTTAATCGATTTTTCTTCGGTTTAAGCCAAGCTGTAAAAAATTGTAATGTTATGTTATCGTAATATTCCTTAGTATTAAATTTTTATTAATACTATATTATATTAATAAAATTATAATAAATATAAATAAATATTAAATTTAAATAAAAGCCTCAAAAGTAATTTATTGCTGGAACCCAGACTCTATAACTCACCATTTAAATAAAATCAGATGTAGGAAATTATTAAGTTTCAATCTAAAAAACAAAATGTAGGCCATATCAAGCTATAAAACGTGTTTGAGACTCTGTAGTATGAAAGAGATTTGGGGCGCCCTAGGTAAAATAGATAAAAAATATATCCACATTTTTAAATAGGTCAACATAAAATTTTGTGATGTTTACAGTCATTCTTTAAACGAGTAATAAAATAATATTCCCTTATTAAATGAGTTTTTTTTTAATGATTTAGTATAGGTATTTATTTATTTACTTTAGCCAAACTTTATTTATTACATTGAATATTTACCAAGTACATATATTAAAAACAATTAATAGGTTTGTTTTTAAGTTTCTAAATATTAACGTACAAGTTATCTCATAAATAACGTACATTATCTGAAGACGACGTAAGACACTCAGTTTTACGCCGTCTTCAGAAATCGTACGACAAATTTTTCTTGGTAGATCTGAATTGTTCTTCATTGCTCTCCTCCTTCATGAATTGCTGACTACAAAGTTCTTTAGTTGAGTTGAGATAACGGTCCTTCAAGCGCAGCGTAAGACTAGTCCTTAAGATCAAACGACCCACAGGGGTCGAGAGAGTTTGAAGGATTTTGGATCCAGGCTGGAACCTTTCGCGTCCTTCGGCTGAAATGATTTGAAATATGAGTAACAAAAAAGTCTGGCTTTGATTCAAATTTGGTTTGAGTAAGGTTTTATTATTAGCGTAAAGACCTATATGAGGCCAAACACGCTATATCTGCTGTAAGTTGCAGAGGAGTTGGATGTCCCACAGACTACTTGATGCTGCAACATCAGGTCAAGGTTACCATGTCAGGAGCATACTACCGAAATAACAGTATATAGGTACCAAATTCCATATCGAACATGTAGAAGTTAGTGAGATCCCTTCGTTAACTGGGAAATGTGCTGATGGTATTCAAACGCCTGAACAGAATTTCATATATTAGGATATAACCAATAACAATCCCGATCACGTCAGTTTTCGAATGAAAAAAGAATCGGATCGAAATCGGTCCATCCGTTTGGCCATGCCACAAACAGATACAAAGACATGCATGCGCGTAAAACTTATAACACCCCTTTTTGCGTTGGACATCGGAGGTTAAAAATGTTAGTAAGTAAAATGTTAAGATATGTTTAAAATTTTATTTATAAAAACACCATCAGGTCGTGCTCCCAGTTGATTTATGTTTTGATAACATTGAGTGCAGATACAAATGAGACGCCGGATTCTCGGTGCTTTAGTATATGACAACAAAGAACGGTTCATAGTGTTTTTGCATTTCAATGGTTTAAACTCTGGCAACGGAGAATTGATTGCATGAAAATTTTGCAGTAACAACGTTAAACAAAATTAAATATTATATTATTTGTTAATACAAAAAAATATACATACTAATAAATAAAATTGAAATGTCTGTCTATATTGTCTAAATAACTGCTATTTACTAAATGTATATCAAAGTATATTAGGTACTTGTAAAAAAACCAGATTTTTGTCTGTGTGTTTGTCTGTTTTTTCGGCTGATCCCCAAAAAAACTGCACTGATTTTGAAAGGATATATAATGAGTAACTTAGGCTACTTTTATTTTAGAAAATTAAAATAATAATGTAATAATGTTAAGCGACATCAATTAATAAAAACAATAAAATATTATAGATTTGAATTAAAACAAAACATAGCTTCAGTTAGCTTAGAAGAATAAACATAGGAAAAGCAGGCTTTGGAAAGACGTTTACTAAATTACATCAGAAGAACAATGAATGTAGTGAATCTCTATGATAGGCGTCTGAAAATATTCATCTTTTATATTCAAAATATTAAAACCAAATTGTAGTATACTAATAACCAAAATACTTTTTTTATGTTAAAAACAAAGAATTTTGTTTTATAATTTATTATTAGTGGATTTATTCATGAAGGGATTTTTTTTCGTTTTTCCTCAGTTTAGGGAGGTACCTACTCGGTTACTTTCCTGGGAGGTAACTAAGGTAACAAAGGTAACGCTTTGTTCTCAATAAGAGACATGGACTCTGAACCGTTTTCCTTGATGAGCTATTTTTGTAAAGGTTAACATAGGTAATGGGTCGTCAGTGTGGGAGTCGCTAAATGAGCTTTGATATTTTTACTTCTGTATCAGTCAATATACTTAATACAATTAAATAATGACAGTGACCCGCTCCCGGTTTCGCACGGCTTGCAATTTTTTATATACACAAGCCTAGGAAGGCTTTATCCCTCTTTCCATAAGTGAAAACCGAATTAAATTCTGTCGCGTGGTTTTGGAGTCCATAGAGGACAAAGATGACTTTTAATATGATTCTTTTTATTCATCCTCTATATGTGAAGATATAATCAATACTAATACCATTTTTAAGAATGGTTACCACACAAATTCTAATCAATTTGTAATATTTTTAATTTTTATGTTAAAGAGACTGGCTGAAGATCCATTTGATGATGGATTACATCGGGAAATTGATAACATCTTTTACAAATGCCAGGATTGCACGATACACCAGACAAGATATGCATCTTCTCTGCTCTGTAATCTGTCCTTAAGAGTCCGTTGTCACTTACCATCTTAGAAAAAAAGCAAAGAGTTGTAACAAAGTTGCAGTTAATATACCTACTTGGAAAACACGAAGCAGTCACGTGTATTATTAATTTTCGTTTGTTGTATCTCATTAACTGAACGAAACGCATATATTCTGTGGCCAAGTAGAATTTAATTGGATGCTTGAGATATTAAAACGCAACTAACACTCAACTGACCTTTCACATCGACAAATGGGTACCTAGTAATAAAGAATTGAGATTTAACCGGACTTTACTAAGATATTGTTTAAAGACTACATACGATACTAAGATATTGTTTTAAATTGGAGTTCTTTAGACGAATTAGAAATAACATAGCTGGGAAAACATCTGGTTAATTTTTTTTATATAACCAATAGAAATGTCATGAAACTATATTCAAGTTTTACAAATAAAATAATTTCATTCAGTGGATATATATATTATATAAAGAATTAACCCAAGAAACAAAATTAGCGTTTAGCTTAGGTTTACATAACAGATTATAAATAGAAACCTTTTAAATGTATGTTCCTTATTGAAACTGCATCTTGTAATACCAGTTCCATCTAGCGTTTATATGAAGTGGTTTATGAATAAAATTTGAATATTCCCCTTACGGAAACGGAAATATATCACAGAGAAAAAATCTAATTAAAGTACCTACGCCGTAGTCTACCTATCTCTGAGATAAATTTCATATAAATTTTATCAATGATTTACGTGGGATTAAGTAACAAGTATTTTAAGTAGTGGCAACGCAGTTATTTGGGCAGCCCGTCTGGTACAGTTGGACAGTATAGGTCCAGTGACCGGATCACAGCTAAAAAAAATTAACAGTCGATTTGACAGTTTCTATCGATTTGATAGTAATTTTGTGTAGTTTTTATTTTATTTTATTTTTTCGATTTTTTTTTTTCAATATTTTAATGGTTATTCTGCTATTCCGGACGGAGACGAATCCAAAAAACAAAGATCATAAAAATAGGTCCAGCCGTTTTTAGTTATAAATGTTGTAACTAGCACGACTTTTTTATGTATATAGATTTGCCGCCGCAATCATCATTGGTAAACAAATAGGTAGTAAAAAGATAGACAACCTTTTTAATTAGAACATTTGTGAACTGACCATTTTAAAAGATAGACCATCTTTTTAAACTGACTTTTTTAAGATAGACAATCTTTTTAAATAGATTCTTTTTAAAAGATAGACAATCTTTTTAAATAGAACCTTTGTAAAAATATAGACAACCTTTTTAAATAGAACATTTAAAACTGACCTTTTTAAAAAATGGACCATATTTTTAAACGGACCTTTTTAAAAGATGGACAATATTTTTGAATAGAACATTTTGAACTGACCTTTTTAAAAGATAGACCATCTTTTTAAGCGGACTTTTTTAAGATAGATAATCTTTTTAAATAGAACCTTTGTAAAAATATAGATAACCTTTTGACCTTTTTAAAAATAGAGCATCTTTTTAAACGGACCTTTTTAAAAGATAGACAATATTTATAAATAGAATAGGCGTTTTACCTTTTTTGATTATATATATATTTTGCACTGGTACATTTTAACTTCGTTGTAATAAAATTATAAATAATTGTGTGTAGAATTCATTTCTAAGGTAATTGGAATTTGAGCGAGCTCAATTGATATTAAAATGCTACACAATACAATGTAGCTGTTTAGAATAGCTGTGCAATTTCATTCACAATTAAGTTAAATGGTTTGCGGAGTGTAGTAAATGCTACTACGTTGTTATCCGTACCCTGGTACGTAGTCTGTCCAGACATCTGTCATAAACAATCTAATCCACTCCCACAGATAATTGTGTTTCAGAACGTAAGGACACAAATAGATTTAGTATTAACGTAGCAATAAGGTGTAGGTTCTGTGTCTGTAATCGATTTTCGGCTCAAATAGTTTTTTCGTAAAACTTTAACTTTAACATCACGAAAACATTAACCGCTCTGAATTAGGTAAAAGAAGAACTAAAAATCAATAGACGATGTAGTCGTTGTACGTACTTAGATTATATTGTAGTTGGAGAAAATGAAACGCAAATCCTTACCTTTCTATAACCGACTAAAATCTTAATGGCATCTGATAAAACCAACATTTGAGGTTTTATCAGAAGGTTTTGTTTCACAGATTTTAATCATTAACCGTAATATAACACTTCCAAGGAAGACCTATTTTATTCCAGACATATAATTTCTTAGGGATCTATACAAGCCATTCTTATTTATCAAATAATAGGCATATGGATAAGCGAAAGCTGAAACAGTGACCTCGAAATAAGAACCCGCATTGTTATCGCCCATAGTGCCTTCAATGGTATGAATAAGGTGTACTCATTGTCTACAACCCATTACGTATTTGTCTTTTGCTATATTCATTACATTACCTAAAAGTCTGGACCTACTATCTACTACTGGGACTAATACAGATAATTAAAAAAAATCTCTATATCTGAAAAGTATTGTACTTACGTGTAATCACATTAAATGTGAACTGCTACTTATAATTATGACGGAAAAGGAAGTAAGAAAAGGAGGAAAAGGTCATTGGGAGAAGTCTTGATTATGCAATATCAGGGACCGGACTTATGTTTTGTTACCACCCGTACTACCGGGTAGACGGTGTATTTTTTTATTTTTACAGTTGTTATATGGAAATACTAAATTACTACATAGTGTAAAATTCTCCTTTTTTCTCTATCTGGTATGTACATTTAAATGGACTGGTATGTATTCCCGTTTAGATGGACGGATAGGACTTAATGGTTCATCTGTATACAATTCATGAATATCTTAAATATCTTATCTACATCTACACTAATTATAAAGAGGAAATATGTGATTATTGTAAAAACTCAAAAGCTATACTCAATTGATTTATTTTCAAAAAAATAGAGATCCAATCCAATGGTATTTACATACGCTGATTAATGATTGAAACCCACATGGTTCGCGAGGATTATGTCTACAATAACCGTTTTTATTCATATTAAAACACGGGTAGAATGGAAAGATGACTAAATACCTAGTTTAAGCCTTAGGTATTTAACTAAATACCTAGTTTCATAATGAAGCCATCCAGAATCACGACGAGGCTCTCGCCGACATATCAAAGGCCTTTGACAGTGTTTGGCATGCAAACCTACTAAGTAAGCTTCCTACATACGGCATCCCCTCAGGCCTTTGTATCTGATTTCCGATTCACTGTATTTAATGGTCGATTAAATTCAATGTATTTAATGGATACGACAGAATATTAGTTTGGTATTAAACGTTCCGTGAAAAACACTTCCCAAGTCCTATAATTTACCTTATAAATCTCTCTTTCTCAACTGGAACGTTCCCTGAAATCTTGAAGATTTCGATAGTCAAACCCTATTTAATGTCAAATTAGTACATACTGATTGTTAAAAAATACCTCACTTGGTACATGGTTTTACTGTGGAGTTGTGTAATCATTAAAAAATATTACGTAAGCCCTTCGTACTCGAATTATATAAATGTAGCACTTTTATGAGTGGATTTTTATTTCAAACGTAATTGTAGTCACGGTAAATACGAAACTCATGCGAATAATATAAACAAATTTCACAAGTAGTAATATTGCTGTGACAACAAAGAGCATCCGTTTTGAAACATGGACAAATTACGCGTTTAAAAAGTGTTAATTAAATTGCAATTTAATTTAAATTTCATTTGAGTCGTGTGCTATTAAAAAAATACTTTCTTTACATACTATAACAAGAAGTCACTGTCCGCCTCTGTCTGTTTGTATATCCCCTGACACGCACCGCGACCTGGCCCCGGCTTCGCGCGGATCTTTTATTTCTTCTTTCCATTAGTGAAAAATAATTCCGTTTTTGTTAGATGGTTCAAAAGAAGTTAGCGGAGAAAAAGACAGAAGCATATTGTCGTAATTTTTGAATGAATCATGAAATTTAGTCATTACGAGATATAGTCCCTCCAACATATCTTTAAGCATGCGTTTAATTGTAATCCACTAGGGACCGGCTTCCGGCGTCGCATAGGTGATTTTTTTTTCTACAAATTATATATATAAACAAACTAAAACTATACTCGTTTATCGCTCTTTCCAGTAGTGAAAACTGTATAATCCATTCGGCGGTTTATGTAGTTAAAGAGAAAGCACAAAAATTTGAGAATTAATATTACCTAGTCTGAACATTATCTAATGATATGTGTAAAATTTCTAATTTCTTAGGCCATGCCATTATGACTGAGAAAAAATGTGCCATACCACTACAAGTATAGTTTTTCTCAAATCGTATAACATTCCAAGATTTTTAAATTACCATTAGTTCTATATCGTGTCAAGATCGTTACTACACGCGAAAATGTATAAAATAAAATTATTTTTTTATATTATCTATATAGTTCTGGTTAATTTTCGCAAGTTTGCAGGATGAATAACGCTCTTTCTTTTCCTCCACTATCTAGTTCTAAACCACCCAACGGATTTTTATATGGTTTTCACTAATGGAAAGAGGGATAAATGAGAAAGGTTCGTAAATTGAAAAAAAAATATATATTCGAATCGGACCTTTCGTTTAGAAATTACCCTGGGTAGGTACGTATGAAAATGCTAAAAGTATAAATACGCAGTTACCTACACACTTTCATAATATTTTTGCTTAGTTTAATATTAATTGGTTATAAAATTATATGTTTATTTCTTAAGATGAAGTCCACGCGAAGGAAATCGCGGGCATCTTCTAAATTAAAAAATATTTGCAATTATCTCCGTGTTTATCAAGGAAGTCGGTAAAATTATCTGTTGACCTCTGTTTGATATACCTACGAGTATAAATTGAAAATATTGGCCTTAAATAAATCTGCGAAAAATCGAAATGTGAAGTAAGTACAGGAATTTTCGATATGTTCTTCTTTGAAGTATTTAAAAACTTATTTCAAAATAAATTTTGTTCTGAACCGCCGAGCAAGGATTGAAAAAAATCAAAAACAGCCTCCTGAATACAATATCGATATGTGTAGATTGTCATTTAAAAAAGATGTGGACACAAATCACACTTTCATGTTGTAAATACCACTACTAACATAGTTTTTAAGTTTTCTTGTATTACTAACAATATATGGTCACTAGGTGTCTGAAAAACATAGTGATTATGGTTATGCTTACAGTAGTTATGTATATTATAATGCCATGAAAGTTAAAAAGTGAGCTATTTGGTTTATATTCATAACAAATAGCTACAAATACAAACATTTATTCGGACATTAATCTTCTCAAGCGAAGATGGTGTGTCGGTGGGAGTCAGGGGATAGTGGGGCGTCGGAAAAGGAGCGTGTTATGTGGCTGCCGCGAGTGGCTCGCATGCTTATAGAGAGAGCACAATGCGGCATCGTTCTGCGCCGTCGTAGGCCTACACGCCAGCGCACTAACTGCCACCACGGCGATCATAAATATACTTAACAAGGCACCGTTTTCACCAGAAGCAAACAGCCGATCGGCCGTAGCAGAGAGGCAGCTCCCGTTCCTGTAAGGTGAGTCCCGCTTAGCGCAATATACTTGGGCGATTTACTCCATATTGATTTGTTGCTAGCGATAAATAGGAACGCGTTCGGGCAGGCTTATCTTATCAAACTCACTCGATGTCACAGAATTTGTGCCACATTTAAACGTGCTATACATGTTACTGTGAAAGGTTATCGCAAAATAATATATAATGGTAACCAACGGTATTATTCCTATCGTAAACAAAGTATAATGCGATTTTAACATGTCACATAATTTGACTGGACTCTTAACTTGATCACGTTAACAGTTCTTGCTTGATTCAAGGTCAGAGTACTTAGTTGCGAGCGAGTCACAAGTCACAACGCAACGGTAGATCGTATTCATGCGCGTTTCGTGATTGTCTATTCAATAAAGAGCCTTATCAACACGCAACTATGTAACGTCTTGCTTATCAGCATTCGCCGTAGCTACAGTTATTACAGTTACATTACATACATAATAAGTAGTTATTGAAATTATAATATAAATGTATGTATATAGGTTGGGGTTACGATAGTGAAATCTTCTTTTGAAATTGTAATTGGTTTAATCTCGAGGATAAAGCATTGTCTCTTCATGTTTTCTTTGTTTGTTTGACGCACGTTGATGCAATACCTTTTTTAAATATCTTATTCTCTCTTATCTAATACTTTCATAATATGTCGATTCTGGATTCGTTTAACAAAAATGTAAAGAAATTTAATTTAATTTAATTTAATTTAATTTAATTTAATTTAATTTAATTTAATTTAATTTAATTTAATTTAATTTAATTTAATTTAATTTAATTTAATAGAAGAAAATATTATTGGAATTATTTTATCATTATTTATTTTTATTAAGTATATTATTTCATTTACTTACCCTATTATTCGAATTAGGTCTGTTATTATAAATTATATTATTTAGTAAGAACAAAGGCACAATATAACCAATGATTATTTTATATAGCTATCGGTGTCAGTACACAAAGTAAACGAATTTTTGGTAATAATAAAAATAGTAGAACAGTTTGTACTTGGACATGTTCCATAAAAATTATTCGAGTCCAATCTGTCATACTGTGTAGTAGAATTAGTAGAATAGTTCTATCGTAGAATTAATAATAGAACTGTTTGGACTAACCCTAACTTTATTGGTAGTAAGTACTTAAAAATCTTGTCAAATCAATCTTAATGACGTAATTTGGTAAAAAAGACTGAGAAATATAAAATTTTAAGATCATTTTGTTAAAATCCTAATAAAAATTCATATTTTTTTGTTTGATGGGTAGTTTACAAATCGTCTAATCATTACAATGGCTATACAACACTTTCGAAAATATCTAAAGACATTAAAAATACCTCTAAATAATTACCGGTTAGTGGTGTTGTTACCGTCAAATTCGATTTTTTTTTAAATAATGACAATTTAACTTCTATAGTCGAAGCTTGGTTGCCCATCAATTAGGGAAAATCAAATGGACAGGGGAAAAATTAATTCAGATCTAAATTAATTTATTTCTTAGATGGATTAACTTATTTTAGTCATTATTTACGACTCTTGAATAATGACTATGATCCGTCCATTTCACCTTATAAGTTGAAATCAACATTTGTGTGTAAATATTTTATCCCCCTTGCCACATTTTCTGAGCAGCCCCTACGACTCGAACTGGTTTTGATTAAACGGCTCCTCTATGACTTCCTTTGTCTGTTTTCGTTCCTGTGACTCCTTTCAGTCACCAAACTTGATTCAAGATTGATTTCAAAAATCCTTTAAAACAAAGTTTAGATAATTAAAAAAATTTTTACTAGTTATGATTTTTCACAATTTCTTGAATTGCGCCTAGCCGGTTTCGTTTGTTTCTATACATAGATAAAAATTGTAAGAAAAAATATAATTGTATCCTATATTTATTAACATTTTATTATACAAAAATCAATCAACATTAGATAGGCACTAACTGTATTTAAAGGGGGAAAACGCGGTTATATTATGCCAAATGGTTTAAGTGTTACAATTAAAACTGGTTGTGTGATAAATATACAATTTACCTACATACTACACGATTACAGGTAAATACCTATAGGTACTTGTTATAGCAATCGTTTATATATGTCTAAAACTAAGTATAGAAGCTACCTACTGTGATGCATTATATATCTAACCATTTTATATCTAATACATAAAGAAAAAGGTACACTTAGTTTTTTTTCTATCCACATTTATCTATTTGTCTTCATACTATCAATTAGAGAAAATCTTTAAAGAAAACCCTTAATTAATTAAAATTATTATAAATATTCAATTAATACTAAAACAGTTCCACAAAATAAAAGGGTTAACATATTATAGTTTTCATATATTATATTTATATTTGAGTTCGAGAAAATAACTTAGGTACCTACCTAGTCAAAGCTCAAAATATATAAAAATATTAGCGTAAGAAAGGAAGGAAAGAAAACGATGGCAGATCGTATTCAATAATATTTTATAATCTATGAGTTTATAATTCTTACGTTAAAAAAAACCACTTGTAACAATTAGTCACAGATTAGCTACCTCATAATAGATACTGCACTCTATTGAATTGTTCCAATTAATGCCTACCCCGACTATACATATACCACCGTACTGACATAGAATAAAAGTTCATCTTTACCCTGGCGACCAATATTGTAAACCAATTATTGTAGAGTTGTTAGCGCACCTGCACATGACGTTGCTCGTGCCTTTAGACCATCAAGTCAAGTAGACCATCGTTAACCATCAAGTGGCCGTCAGCCTCCGCCACAATTTTTAATATTGTAAAAAAATTCTTTGTTCTTTTATGACGTGTGTCTAATCTGTGGTAAGCGAAGGGTAAGATGATAACGCTTACTTTATGAAACACCTGGTTAAACAAATGCTTTTAGGTTGTTTAACTGATAATAATAATTTACAAATCTAATGAAATAAATTTAAAAATTTTAACCTATTTTACTTAGGTAAGTCTAAATTTTGTAAGTTAAGATGTGAACTTTTAACTAACTACACCTACCTCTCTTTACTTAGGTATTATTAGCACAGCTGCATGATTTCATAGAAATAAATGAGAAACTGATAAAAAAATCTGGGAATTATTATTGTGATAAATTAGTTTAGTTAAGGCACGTTGAGGTCCAATGTACATTATCCCTTAATTTATCTAATTTACAAATAAATCACGTATGGAAATAAACCACGTATTAATCAATTAATCAGATAATTGATATTTTAATGCCTTTTTATTGAATTTTATGGTAATTAATTGCGTTTTTGTGAAAGTGACGATTGTGTCCTAGACCTTATAGGGGTGTCGTTAGATAAGTATTATAAATTATAAGTAGGTGCCTTTCTTATGTTGGTTGCTTGAAAAATAATATTTTCAAATGCTCTTTTGTTGAAAAAATTAAAAACGATTGCGTATTAGGTTTGAATTTAAAAATTGGTCACACAAAACTCACGAAACGAAACTTCCGCAATGTAGATACGACGCGACTAGGTCGATTTCGGTTGCCTCGGCAACCAGTACACACTGATCTACCCTTGTCTTGGAACTTCTTTTTTGAACATTCAAAAGGCAGCTCTGAATACATTGGTCACCATAAAATTAGCGGCTGCGCACTAACGCTGCCCTAGTTATTTCGGGTACTGTCCTAGTTTCCAACGAGGTCGTGGCGTTGTTTTCGTCATCACCAGAGTGAGTTTTATTTGATGGGGCCGCATTGGGCTGCGACCTCGCTTATACACCGACTTAGGTACAAACTAGTTTCGACTCTCCTCTCACTCTACTCTGTGTAGAGATTAGTTTATTCATTTTACGCAACTTGCAACTCATAAAATCATGGGGTTACTTTCCAACTATTCTGTTGCGACACCTAAACTCGAGTAAAATTAGGAAGGTACGTGCCTGACTACATAGTAAAAATAATATTTTTATCACTTTTACGCAAGCGTGTACAAATTCTTCTTAGAAGTATTACGATACTTACTATTAGTAGTAGGAGGGGCGATAGCAATGCGCATGTACCGCCCCTTACCCTTTTTATGGCCACCCACAACCTTAGCGACGGCAAAAAATACAAATAAATTTGCCCAATCCTACAAACAAAAGATTAGGTGAGTTTTTACTTACATTATCACAACTTTTAAAATAGTCATTTAAATATCAAAGTACAATATTATTATTAAAGTATATTTATGGTTTAGCTCAACGGCCGCGCTGATAGAAAGTCGTTGGGTTTTAGCCGGTAGTGTCCCCTACACCGCCGGGTAAGAGGATTTCCCAACGTTAAAAAAAAAGGTGTTACCTACACTGAATTGTAAAGAGATTAGGTTCGCATATAAATAATATATTTCTAAATCTTTTCATAATGTAATAGACAATAAAAATATTATGTCAACACCATATAGGTATATTCAATTATTTAGATATAAGTACAAAAAATATAATAGCCGACGAAAATTGTTTTAAAAATATAAGTACTTATATGAATACTTAGGTACATATACCAAGAAGTAGATACATTTAGAATAAAAGGTAAATGTTTTAGGTTTATATACCTACACCTAAAGTATTCTGATCTGATTTATGGTGGATATTTACGTATCTCATACGAGTAGATAACGTAACGAAGGAATGATTTAATTTTTTTACATTTCTCTTTTGCATTTCCGATGATTTACAATGAGTTGAGGAGGCAAATTTTTAAAGTTAAACTTTTTTTAATTAAATGAAGGTTAGTTATTGTACTGTCATTTAATTAAAAAACAATTTTTATTCTCTTTTGCTTTAGGTAGGTACCTACATACTTATTACGTATTTATAGCTTATTATTTCATTATAAATAAATAAATAAGTTAATTAAAAGATTATCATTTTTTTCTGCAAATTATACACACAACCCTTCCTTCATTTATTTGCATTACTGAAAATTATTGGGTGGTAAAGAAGTTAGCGGATAAAATTTGATTGAAATGTTTGAATTTTCAATTAGGAACTTTGAATGGGAAAAAGAAAAATGGGGTTTTAACATTTTTCCTGGTAACTTTTTTAACTTTTCTCTTTATAAGTACCTACATTCCTTGGATTCATTTTTGTTTATATATATATAGAGAGATTGATTAAAAACTGTAGCTGAATTCCGGTACATACAACGACATATTTTAGAAGTTGTCGTTTTGTCGCTGAGGGGAGGGGAGGGCCATGCCATGCCATTTGGCCTAAAAAGTAAGCCAAGGCCGGTGTGGTGGGGATAACGTTTACACGTGTGACCTAGATAGGAGCCGAATGGCCACGGAAATGCACGACTACCACCGAATAGCCACACCGCTAGCAAGTAGCAACACTCGCTGATCAATACCATGCCTAAGCTAGATATTATTATATGGAGGGACGGTTCTAACTCTAATTGTTCCTGTATATTGACTATGAGTTTTAATACTTTTCAAACCTCTGTTAAACACGAGAGCAATTTTTTTCACCACGTGGTGTCCAGCACGTGTCTGGTGGGGGGAGGGGGGGGGTCAGTGACCTGTGACGTTAACGTTAACAACGCCGCGGTCAGTTGAAACCCGGACGTTGTCGTATAGCTATTTTTTTCATTGAAAACTTAATTAGCGTAGGCACTACGAACACGTTCTAGAGGTGTACTGTTGTAGGTGAGGTAAGGTAGTCTTCTGTGGACGGTGTGACAAAGCGGTGTTGCGCCGCGCCGTGTCGTTCGACGTTCGTGAGGACGGAGCGAAGTGCATCGATCGCGATTACATCACCACTTGCGTCCTTTCTCTGCGCGCGCACTCAGCACCCCTCCCCTCCCCCTCCTGCTCCACTCTCCTCGTGACACCGTCTCCCCTCCCCGCACCTGTCCCACCTCTCCCGCCTCGAACTCCACTTCCATCCACGAGTTCCAAAGCCATTGCTTCGCAACACGTTCATGCCACCTACCATTCGCTCGCGGGTCGTCATCGGGCACAGTCGTTCTCAACTAAAACTAGCAAAACCGTTATAAGTTTAAACTTTTCAACTTAGTTAATTTCCAACACAATAGTTTCCATTTCACGCGACGCGTTGCTCACTTGATAAGAATTTGTGAAATAGGAATAAAAATTAGTGACATTCTTAGTATATTCTCTTTAAAATTGAAGTGTTTTAAATTTAATTAAAATTTCCGTTAGAAAATTTTGTGACTTGTTCGTTCGCGGCTCGGTCTACTTTTAAAACTTCCGCAATGTGGTTAAGCAGCCATTTTTATATATATTTTTTTATCGGTCGGTCAGTTTAATTAATCTAATTATACGTTAATTATTTAACATCTATACTTCGTTTCGCGTTCACTTGAGCTCGTTTACAACGCGACGGAACAATTAGACGTAGGTATTTTCCTTTTATTCTCGTCATGTGACTGCCGCGTTAGGCGCTGACGCGTTTATAGAATTCTACATTTATTTGCAGCTGAAGTTCGAAGATCATTGAAGAGAAAATGAAGAAAGAAGATGAACAAATGTCATTTGCATAGGGGAGATTAATCGACTTGGCTTTATTTGTATTAGTCAGTCTTTTTCTCTCTCCTATATGATTGGCATATAATCGTCGTTGACTCGAAGAAACTCATTGCTAACATCCACTACACGCATCCACATTTGGCAAGTCTGCAGTGACCTCGGAGATTACGCAAGCTGTCTTTGTATAATCGGCTGCGAAATCACTGAATTTTCTGCTCACGACTTAGCAGTCTTTGTTTCCAGTTGGAATCTTATTGTATCTGTTTAATTTAATGTGTACCTATTTATTGTATAATTTTCCAGGGCATCAAAAATGTACTTATACCTATTGTGTTGTGTCATGCCATAAGTATTACTTATTGACTCATTGTGCTATGACTATGACGAAATCGTATGATTGGTTGCGCGTTTCGTTTGCAGCACGCGGCGGGAATTGGGCAATCTGCGAGCTAACGGATGTCCCCCGCACCGCGGCTCGTCGGCCCTGTTGCCGAAAAACTCTTGCGTAGCTCGCCGACGAACCACGAAGTCTGCCGAACACACACGAACTCAAACTTGATCATTTTTTTTCCTGTTTCAGTCTTCGAAACGTCTCGTCCGCCATTGTCTTCGTCTTCATATTATTATGTTTAATTATTCACATTTGTGCTGAGTGCAATTTTTTAAATAAAAACTACACTATGCCTGCGCATATTTAGCATTGCCATTTTATTGTTAATACCGTTTTTTTTAATACTCATTAGTCCCGAAACCCTATTATAATTTTTAAAAACATTTTATAACTTTTTTGAATTTAGAATTTTTTAGGGGCTCCACATGCCCGTATCCCAAAATGCGTGCACTCCCCTTACGCTCACTGTTACCGCCCTAGACTATTCGTTCTCCAATAGCATGCGTTATCCTTCCCCAAAAACCCACGACGACCTTCAAACACGCTCATAAAAAAAAAAGTAATTTGTCCCGGGGAAAAAGTTTGAATTGGCTTTAGCGGCAAAGAGCGAATTGGGCTTGGTAGTTATTTTTTGTAACTATTCAAAATTCTCTTTCATTACAGCGTGGACTCATTAACTTATACATAAAAATATGATGTTAGGTTACAGTTCTTTATTTAAAAATTTTAAAAAAGATAATGTTCTGTTAAAAGTCTGTTAAAAGAGGACGAGACAAAAAGGAAGATATTCTCAAAATATGTAAATATAATTCAAATATGTTTGGTACGCATTATTATCGAAATGGTCGTATTTTACACATTACTATAATAAATAAATATATAACATAGCGTTAGGAAGGAAATCTATACTTACTAAATATTATAAAGTTTAAAGTTTTGTATTTTTGTTTGTAACTCGTACTATAATGAAAAATACTGAAGTTTCTGAGATCTTCATTTATCGTTCAATTGGTTTCAATTGGTGTTGCTTCTAGTTGTCTCACCTTAAGAGGAATATGGTGGTCAAAATTATTTGTATATCACTTAATCTCATAATATTTTATTAATGGTATTTCCTTCAACCGATAAAAGCTTCCTTTCTCGATAAAAAAATCATGAAAACTAAATGGGTATAAGTATATAGTTTTAATAAAGTTCGCTTAATTCGTTTTATTTAACTTCAGTGTATTTGTGTATTATGAGTAAGTAATACATATCTACAAATTTACGATTTCTATAACACTTATGTCATCGTCTTAGAAAATGTTAGCATTTTTTGTAAAATTAAAATACTACTAAGATTTTAGCGTCATATGCATAGGTAAATATCTTAAAAATCTACGAGTAAAAAACTAAATAGACTCAAAAAGACCTCTGAAAAGTCTATAAGCTGATGAACAGTTTTGCATAGTTAAGTATTTAAGAACGAGCGAGCTGACGAACTGGCCAAGGAAGCTGCGCTTCTCAGCAATGGAGCTTCGTGCTGCGACAGGTTCCCGTTGTCCACGGTTGCAGACGCCTACTAAACTGTTCGGCAACTGGGATTGGCAACAAACCTAAGGGCACAGCTGTTTACAGGGCATGGAGGGTTCAGGTCCTACCTTCACAGGTTTTCCCTCGCAGACGATCCGGCCTGTCCGTGTGAAGGGGTGACAGAGGAGACATTACTTCATGTTCTTCTTGAATGTCCAATTTACTGCCTCCCAAGATTCAACACTGAAATGGACCTGGACATAAGGTTGGATCTGGACTCTCTACCCATGGTGTTAGGTCACAGGGACACCCGGAACCATTTCCTTCGGTTCACAGACAAAATCGTTAAAGGAACGGTCGAATATATCGTATAAAATGTAATTGAATAATTTTTATGGATAATCAATTAATTAAAATATGTGTATATATGTGAATTTATGTGTATATCCTTACTTATTATAAAACAAAGTCCTCCGCCGCGTCTGTCTGTTTATTCGCGATAAACTCAAAAACTACTGCACCTATATTTTCATGCGGTTTTCAACAATGGATAGAGGGATAATCAGGGAAAGTTTTAACGGAAAAACATGCAACCCGGGCTAAGCCGGGAGCGGGAGAGCCAGTATATTTATATAAAAAGCCCTTATGACTCTGGCTACCTTTCTTGTGGGGGCTAGGGTCTATCAGCAAATCTGTAAACGCCAAGCATATTCCGATTAATTTTAATAAATAAATATTATGTTGCAAGCGCCGCAAATCACAGTGGCGAAGCTTTTCAAAGAAACCTCCAATCAATCATAAAGATCAACCTTTATGTGATCTCTAATCTATGCTCTCTAATAATCTCTCCAATCATAAAATATCTCTAAAATCTCCAATCTCTCCAATCTTTATGATTGACCCTATCGATTGATGCCATAAAAATATAGGTGTTTTTTTTATTTTAGCTAGTTCGATTCCCAGGTGTGGCAAGGGTATCACAAAAAATTTTGAAAGCAGTTTTATTCTTTTGTAATTAAATAAGGGACTGTTTAATTTGTGTAATTTTTCCTATATTTATAATTTAGAGAAGTTACCCTCCAGGTGGCGGTAAAAATTTCCATTATGTAAGTATATTTAATATAAAAATTATTTAAATATTCTTTAGAGCTTCTTTAATGCTTCCGTCACTCACTCCAATATTTAGTTTGCCGTTGCATATTGAAAGACTTCAACTTCGGAGATTACTGACATTATTCATAAGGTTTTTCCGACACGAAATGTTTTCCTCGGGAAGTTTTAATACACTATTTTACGCTTATAAACCATTTTTATGTACTTAATCTAAGTCTAAAATAGTTGCACATAAGCAGATGCATTTTGAATATTTTCATAAGTATTAACTAGGTACCATTTCGTCATATAAGACTTCAAAAATTATCCTTATGCACTAGGAAATCTAGGATTTGCCATAATATTGACACATCCTTGTTTCTTTGTTAGATCCGTTCTGTTAGATTTTCCTTAAGGATATTAATACCAAATTAAACGTTAAGTCGTGGTTTTTAATGGTCTACTGTAAAATGCCCGTGGTGGCACATATCGAGCCTTTTCAGTAAAATATGCAAAATGGCGGTTACGATGTTCTTCCTGAAAAGGCTATATAGTTTACGGATATTTGCTCCACAAAATAATAATAGAAGCCACAAATATAATTTAAAGGAAATTTATTTATGTTTGAATTCGATGCATCAAACATAAATAATGAAAATTAATACGGCGTAGCAGACTCTATTTTTAAAAATGTTATGTTAAGGTCGGCTGCCAGTCCACTTGATGATATGTGGCTACCGTCGCCTATAAAAAGCAACGCATTAAGGATAAGGGATTGGGAAGAGATTTATGACGAAATGACAATTTGATGAAAAGTAATTTCCCGCGATTTTCAAAATTAATACTTTTTAATTTTTTTAAGTATTTAAGGATTTAAGGATTTTTAAGTAGGTAGAATTTATAGCGTTCACAGTTGTGAAATGGATAAAGGATGGAAAGGCTTTCTTCTTAAGATGCCAAAGGAATATCTTCAGGTGAATTTCCTGAAACCAAGGCAACAAATTAAGATGTATTTTAAAAAAAGGCCCATCTTTATATACGAGTATATATAAAAATTACGTGTCACGTTGTGTGTCCTCGATGAACTCCTAAACTACTGAAACGATTTTGATAAAACTTCGTAACGATGTGTAATTTAGTCTAACTTAAGAGATGGGATATATTTTACAAAGTTACGCAGACGAAATCGCGTGCAACAGCTAGTAATAGATAAAATAAACGTATCAAATTAATACAAAAAACCTGGACAATAATTGCAAAAAACTATAAGTGCAAATAAAAAATTACTATCTTGAAGAGAATTTGAGTTTTGTTTCGCCGCCATTTTCCAATTGTAATATACTTACAAAGAAGTCTTTGGTTTTAGTTGACAAAGAAACTTGACCAGAATACGAAAAAAAAAACATAAACAAACTATAGACACGCGATCAGTATTTTATCATTAGAATTGATATGAATGCAAAGATTGCACTAAGTACATGCACAGAGTCTTCTGTATTATTTTATGTATGAAAAAAAAACATATATAAAATACGTAGCAGTAAATGGGCTCTCGCATTCCTTACTGCTACGAAACGCAGTTTTCCCTGAAACTACTTTCCACATGCAGACCAGAGCCAAATTTGAAAAGTTCATTTCAAAATTGATCCTGCAATGAGTTCATTTTAACAGATTTTTGTTTCTTCAGATTATTGTTTCGACAGCATGTCACTTTTGTATCTGAAACGTACAGTCAGGAGAACAATTGTGTTTACTTTGCTTCACTATTTCATTCTGATGTATATATAATATATTATAGGAATCGAACATATCGAAATTTATACAGAAACCAAATACAAGTTAAATATTTTAAATTATTAAGAACCCAGGTGTACTAAATGGTCAATACAAGTTTCTGTCGTCCACCCAGGTGAACTTGCCAGGTGGACCCCGGGTAAGAAAGGAAATAAATATAATAATATAATATCGTAAGGAACGTAAAGGAATTGTAGAAACAATTTCAATATCTAAATACATAATGGTTGAATAAAGTCTGGTATTGTGGGAATCTGATATTCAAGGAATCTGATATGTTGGTCATCTGGTATTTTAGGAATCTGGTAAAGAGGGAACGAAGCGACCAAAATACCCGGAAATTGTTTCTAATAATAATAATGAACTTTTATTTCAGAATATTTGTCCATATTTTATTTTAGTAATACATTAAGCATGATATTTTACATTTTTGTGGCTTTTTACATTTTTGATCATCGTCATCATTGCAGCCGCAAGACATAGACCTCCCCAATAATTTTCCGATCAAATATCATAGGACTGGTCAAAAGCAACCTAGATCGACCGATGTATGTACATGTACATCGTGACCGAGCACATGAACGTGCCTCTGCAAACATGCACTGCAGCGTCGAAGCCTAAACAGCATCCTGAAAGCATTATATATCAAATAATATTTATTTACTTCTTAGTAACTAAAAGTAAACTCAAAGTAAACTCAGTCATAGATATCTATATACCTATATAAAAGGCGATGTGTGTATGCATGTCTCCGACTCCAAAAAACTTTCAGACAATCTTCAGATTAGTCCAGCGGGTGTTCCTGTGAAGTTTGGTAGCGATTGGACGCGGACGAAGTCGCGGGCATAAACTAGTAATTAATAATGTTGTGCTAATGTTTCTTTCAATCTTCAATGTAACTAATAAAAATGTACATTTATCTCGTCTAAGTTACGAAATATCTTCCTTCTGCATTGTTCTTTATCTTTAGGTAGATAACAATAAGAAAAAGTCGCAAAGGGCGATATGGCGAATTTGTAGGTTGAATCACCAATGTCTTCTGATATTAATGACAGAAAAATAAACGTTTCTCCAGAATGAGATCCCTACCGCCTCAAACCGAACGAATTTCTAGAGCGAACGTATGTCGTGCTAGAAAATCGTTGGGTTAGGATGGGTGGCGAATGTTGCAACACGACATCGGCGACCAGCAGTGGCCGTCCTTCAGCCGAGATGATCATAATGATCTGAATAGATAAGAAATGCCCTTGTTTTGGAAGTAACTATACTTAATAACTATAACTATAACTTTGTAGTGCTTAAATATTAATACGAGGTATGTACAATTAGGTATTACCAAAAATGGTTTGTGGATCTGACAGTGTACCTATGTCATAGTAGATAACGAATTAAATTGTTAGGTCTGACAATAAAACATACGTCGCGTTTGATTCATTTTGTTCATTTTTAATTACCGTTTTAAAGGGAATTGATTGGTTTGTCTCTCGTCAATTTACCTCGTGGTGAAGAGTTTTTTGATTAACCGTAAATCCTTCATAGCCTTTATCCTTGAATACCAATTTTAAATTGAGCGGCATGAGTATTATTACTTCGTTAACGTAAAAATGTCATATTATGCGTTGACGGTAAAAAAAGTTTTAATTTTAAACAACATTTAAACCATTTAATTAAACTTTATAATTAATTATTATTTCATTTGAATCAGATGTCTGTCTACTTGTTAAAAAAAAATTGAATCGTGGACATAAAAAAGGATTTCGATTTTAATTTTTGTTTAAATTTTAAAATTTTAGAATTTGAAACATGTAATGTAAGTCTTAGACACTAATATGGAAAAATACCAATATTATTTGCTTTGGAAATTATTCAAATAAGGAATCCAAATAGGAAGGAGTACCAGTGGGTAGATAGGTACTCTTTGAGTAATATTTTATTACCTTTATCTTTGTCGTTAAGTAGCATCGTAGCCAAACAAGTTTAGTCTTGTGTAATGTAAAGCCTCTTGATTTGCATTGCGAGCCATCATTTGAAAGAATTTATGCATCCTTTACTTTCTACATATCTACGTATATATACATGTCTGTATATTCTAGGATTGTGTAAGCATTAAGTTTTAAAACGATAGATAGAAAGGTTGGCCAATTAACCTTTTTTCGTAACCTTTTTTGTTTTATTTACTAAATCAACAGGACAGAATTTTGTATACATGGCATTATTGGAGCCGAATTATATATAAAATCATGTCAGCAATACCCTAGCATTTATACATAATTAAATCACACACAAATTGTTTAACCGAAAAGAGCAGATCTAGCCATCTAGCAGATATTGTTATAATGGAAAACTGGGTATAGTTTGTGAATAAGCTACTCGTAGTTTAAGTATACAAAAAGCATTTTATTTTGGAGAGTGTCACATAACTGGATTATTAACTGAACTATTTATTTATAGTTACTAGTAGTGTGTATACAGAATGTACACAAGTGCACTGCATAAGCAAATGTAATGAAAGATGAATGAGCAAACCATCTTAGATGTCTTCGACAAACAAAAGCTGAAGCTAGGTGTTGATCCTTTAAAATTTATAAGTATTTTCTATTTATTTTATAATAGATAAGAAATGAAATTGTCACAATTTTACTTAACGCTAAATCGTCCATTAGAGCCCTTCGACTAGATCCGCAGTCTTCCCTCAGAGAAAAGTTCATATAAATAATAGTCTAGGATGAACTTTAGATGAAAAATAGGAAAAACTTCAGAAAAATTCTAACCAAGCTGAATATTTGTATACACGTACCTTTTAGCTCCCCAAATAACCTCTGAAAAGGCCCATGGGTGGGCATAACTTTTGAAAACCAAAAAACGGTGAAATAAAAATACCTTTTTTCGGTTTTTTTTCCTATATCTTCGTTCCTGTCGATCATACCGTGAGTTATATTTATGAAAAATAAAGAATGGAAAATTTTCTACAAAAACGGTGATATAAAGTTTATTGGTAACACTAATAGTTTTTACATAATCTTACATTGAAACTCCGGTAAAAAATTTCTATGAATATTTTAGTGCATTTCATGATCAAAATATAGTTTTCTGTGCGTTATCTTCTAATTTTAAAATTTTTTATGGGATGAAAAATGGTTTATTTCAGTGAACAAAACTTATTATTTGTTTATTTAGATTATATATTATTTATATAATATATTTTATAAATAAAATAATATGTATAGCTTATTATTTTCTTATTTCTTACTTTAATACATAGAAAGATTATATAAAAATTGAAGCTTTTATTTTTTTTCGGGGTTATGGTTCTCTACAGGGCAGCATTTAGGCAAGATGTCCCACGACAGTTGCCACAAACTGTTGAACATTGCAGTCCCAACTTTCGACAGCCGCACAAAGCGCCACAGCCTTTCGAACAATTACAAAAAATCATGTTCAGTAGACAATCCGGGGCAGGAGGTTGCGAAGTTTTTATTGGCTCCAATAAACCCTTTTTTCAATACCCATCCCCAATCTTGGGGGTTCAGCTCGTTTCCTAACCACTTTTGCACTTGGTAATAGACACGATATAAGTGCTCTTTAGCCGCATCGACGGTGGGGGGTAACATACTCAACTGGACCGACTTGTTTCTGCCTACAGCTTCAATCCGATGTTTCGCATCGTATTCCGTGGAAATTGCTGATTTTATCGATAAACTTTATATCACCGTTTTTGTAGAGAATTTTGAATACACAATATCAATACTACGAGTAGTTTTAAAAATGATATAGATTTACATAAAACGCGACTCCACAAAATAAGTAATTATTTTATGGGTCAATGTATACGGTTTTATAATACGGCTATTATAAAATCACTGATTATTTAAACAATGAAGACTGGATCTAAGCGATTCGGAGCTCATACTATGTTTAGTATTATATGTATATATTGATATGTTTTTTTAAAAATCAAGTGTAATTGTTGTTATTTTATATTTTAAAGATGACAAAAAGAATAGTATCCTGAGTTTCTTTCGGGGTTTTTTCTAAGGATCGTAAACTTGGCTTTTTTTCCGATACCCTGGTAAATATAAATTTGTAATAACGATCATAAGAGTTTCTTGTAGAAACCTAATTGATAAATAAATATTTTGATTTGACTTGGATTTGATTTAATTAAATCCATTGATTAAATAATATTTTCAATACAAGTTATACTACCCTGAAAACTAGTTTAGATAACGTTTCGGTATGTGATTTCTTAGCGATTATGCTAACTCCATAACAAGTTTCAGTGATGAAATTATAATACCTACTTATTAATAATAATATAAACAAATTTCCATGTTACTTTGTTTTATAAAATATTTCGTATATTGTTGAGATGGTCGTTAATAAGCCACCCAAAACTGTTTATGAAAAGTGTGAGTACAATCTGATAATGTTGACACATTAGGTACAAAATGAGTAGATACAATATACAATGTATAATTAATGTTTGTCTAAAACACAAAAGCTAGAGCTGTTGAAATGTAGGTAGGCAAGTTCCTTTTTTTTCTTTTTTTTTTTTCAAGGTTAAATCCATCATGGATACCCACGAGCCCGAAACAGCCGGTGGGTTATGTCGGACTCGAACCGACTAAAACCGCCTTGTAGTTCCTACGTATTGTCTATGATGGAATGAAATGATCCAACCGAGACCCCCACCGCCAGTTGTCCCATCGCGTAGCTTCCGCCCTCCTGATTAGTCGCAGAGTGTGACCTCTGCGCCGTGAAGAGACGTGCCGGAAACCAGAACATATCTCCCTGCGTTGTCCGGTATTGTGATGACGGCGGATAGCCCCGTGTCTGCCGCCCAAGGACAGAGCCCAAGGCACAGGCCGCCTATTTCCATCTCTCGCAGCGAGCATTTAACGAGGGGCTTCACCTCCGAAGCACCTTATACCTCTTCTCTGCGGCACAACCTACCGCAGAGTCGGAGGCCGCTTCCACCTTAAAAATCCGCCCGCTGCGACCTGCGCCGTCTTCGCGCGCAGAACCGAGACCCATACCTCGGTCCTACGCGCAAGGACCGGGGGTGTTGTCTCTCCCCGGTCAACGCCCGCATAGGCTAAGAACGTGACCGGCGAGGCTCCAATGAACAGTTGGAGTCTCCAACCAATACTCCGCCACGAGCACCAACAATCGGAGCCCGTTCGGACCACCCGCATGTGGGTCTTCTTAGTTCCCAACGACAGTCCGATTAGTCAAGCAGGTGCCAGTGGGTCCTTCAGCCTCTGTGACCGCCTGGACTGCCGAGGGTTAAGCCCCCTACCACTGCACGGTCTTGACCCACCTAAGGGGCGAGGTAGGCAGGTACCTGGTTCAACTATAAACCCGCGCTGCATTTATTAGATAAAACAACTTCGAGTAGGTACGGAAAGCTGGTTAAAATACTGTGCAAGCAACCACTTGCTAAAATACCTCGTAAGTACGATTATCTAATTAATGTTTGAACGGAATTGAGAATATTTTTGGAAGTATACATTATATTTGTCAAATATGTGAATGGCACTATGAATAATTTTAAACTATTTTAATTACAATCTTTTCAACTTGAGAAATAGAATATTAGTCGTGTAGCCTATATATACATATGTGTTATATATATATTATATAGTATATACATACATGTATATACTATATAATATAATGCTGAAAACTACTGTAATATAACTCGAGTTTTGCGCTTAGCAACACGCGTTTCATTATTATTTATATTATTAATTATTATTACATAAATATTCCTCGTTACTATTCCTCGTTTGTCTCTCTTTATAGGTATTATTAAAAACCGTATCACAATCTATTGCGTCGTTTACGAAACAGTGAACAAAACCACAGCAGTGCTGTAGAAACATTCTCTACATGCCATTGATTAGTAGATTATTGAAATACTTTTTTCTAACTTGGGATCACTAAACAAGTTTAGTTTGATGTTTCTCTCTCTATATATCGACTATTCAATTCAGCCAACTCGGTCTCAAAGCGACCGTTACGTGTTATTATTACAAAGCGAATATCGTATTCGTCAACGGTCAAACGATACACAGAAATCGACACACCGACATTTATTGTTCTAATAAAACAATTTTAGTTTTATTTATACTCGTAGCCTCTGTAAGATGTAAGGAATTATTTTATGTACCTAAATGTAAACTCCTCTGTTAGTTAACCTAATAGAGTACTTACAATGAAATTAGAGCGAATAGCGAATCTATAACAAAAATAGATAACAGAAGAGATAACAGAAATATGTGTACAGTACGTATAGTGTTTTTTCTACTACTTTAAGTAGGTACGTAAAATACATAATAAATTTTCAAATTTTTATTTATACTAGTGACCCGTTTTTAGCTTTGCCAGGGGTGCAATTTTTATATATAGGTACAAACCTTCCCCGCTTATCACTCTATTCATAAGTGAAACCCAAATTAAAATCGGTCCTCCAATTCTTAAGTTTTTGCGGGACAACGCACGGCGATTGGTTTTTTCATTTAAAGAAGATTATAACACGTTTTATTAAATTATCTATGGGTTTATATGTATGTATATATATGTATGTATACTGTCAACCTATGGGCAATCTACAGCTATATGGTCTAACACCCCAAATATTCAAATTACATTGCTAATCGGTTAACAAACATAAAAGCTATACCGAATACCGGAATACCAGATCAATTACAGATAGTACGGAATATATCTACTTTATTTTATTCTCTATCAGAATAACAGAATAATCATAGACAATAAGTTGTTTATATAGATACGCGAACGAATTCATTGCTAAACCTAGTCCTATGTATAAATTAAATTTTTAAACATGACACGGATCACTCTCCATAGCTTATCGAAAACAAAAATATTGCTTCATCATGTGGTAACAATTTAATATCGAGCTTGCCAAGGGTGTATAGCGTTATTGGAACAAGTTATATTTTACTGTGAAGCAAATACCTGGCAATGTGTTGCTTAGTTATTAAATTTTAACCTTTTGCGCCGCCGTTATTATACAGCTTGCTTCGTACATCCACAGCTTGATTCAACTTTCTAACTTCGCCAGTCTTCCGTTACGATTGAATACCAAATGAATATAAATTAAATACCATCACGTTTTTCTTTTACAATAAAGGAAGCTTCTTTTACATAGTAAGTGGTACACAGAACGAAAACATCTTCCCTCTAATACTCGTACCTACATAATTTAGTTGATTTTTTTTATGTAACTAAAAAAAAATCTTTAAAACAGTAAAATTATCAACCTTCCTTTGCCTGACCTACTAGAAGTCAATTTGCAAGCATTAATAATTATAATTTGTAATTTTTTTTAACATACATATTAAGAAATTTTATCAATAGATAAAAATATAGTAATAATATGATATAATATCGTAATAAGATAATATGGTATTTTGACTAAGCCTTCGTGGCTTTTGAAATACTGCATTAATTTTTTTTACAATAATGTGTATTAAAGAAATTGAATGAATACTGAAAAAATATTGTATTTTTTAGATACTAACTGACTACACTAACGGTAACTCAAGTGCTCTGCAATCGCTACAGTGATACTTCAGTCAAAGGCAGTTTAAATATATATTTGAATAATTTTGAATGAAGGAAAATCTCAGAAAACACACTATTTAGTAGAATATATTTAATTTTAGGATTAAAATACCAAAGTGCAATAATTACTTATGTGAGCTAAAACAACCTAAACCGTCTCTGAAGTTTCACAGTGAATATGCAGTAAATTTTGAATGTGCACACAGGGTTAGGTACTTTGTGAGTATGAGGTGGGAGTATGTACATCCACCCCTCCTCCCTAATCAACTATTGAATTGCGTCATCATGAAAGCTTCTACTCTTATATTGGAAAATGCTGTAAACAACATTTTTAAATTTTTTAGCAAGTTCCATCAAGTATGAGTATAATTTTTTATATTTAAAATTATTTTCTCTTTCATTCTCGTGCATCCTATCCGGAGTATTCACCACAAGGCTATCAAATAATACCAGACGTATAACTAAAAAAAATATTAAATGATTTCATTATTATTTTTTTTAATATACGAGTAATGTAGATACTCGTATATACAATGTCTCGACTACTTTGATAGTTATGTCTCAAATTGTAACGTACTAATTTAATTTGTATATAACTAATAAGTACTCATTCTAACTAATATTATAAATGCAAAAGTGTATGTTTGTTTACAAGGCTTTCACGTCTTAACTAATCAACCGATCATCTAATCTGGAAATTTGGCACACACATTGTCAAGTACTCAAAGTACTTTTCATCCAGAAAAATGTACTGCTCCTGAGGGTTCATCTAAATATAAAAATAAAAATGATCGGCAACCAACGGATCTAAAAAAGTCATAAATGTATGTTACTATACTTTACATTATGATAGAGAACTCTGTATAACTCCATAATGTTGACTTTTAGCAAATACTGCATTCGAATTGCCACTGAAAGTCCATTTTGTTTGTGGCCGATGGTAAAGGCTTTGAGGCATCAATAGGCTGAATCAATAGAACATCGACTGTGAAATTCAAAAATTGTTGACAACTTTTGTATCTCAATCCGTCATTTATATGTGTAAACGTTTAATATATCTACAATAAAAAAACATATTAAACTTATTAATATTATAAAGTATTAATATTAACTTTATAATATTATTAAGAAGAGATTTATAATATTATAAAAAAATAATCCTTACTAATATAGAAATGCAAGTGTAATTGGAATTTCTGTTATGTTGTATCGCTATAATACTGAACATATTTTAATGAAATTTGCTGTGGCAAAGGCTAATATGATATACTAGCTGGTGACCGCCCAATTTTTTATATGTTTAGACATTTTTCCAGAATAAAAAGTACCTATCCGGGTGTTTAATGCGTGAGCGTATCATTAAGGAAGTTTAACCTCAAGGAAGGTCACAGGCAGGTGAAATACAGTACAGAATAATAATAGTCTTCTCTAACACTGGTCAATATTTACATAGTGAATTAATATTAAACAAAAGTAATTCAATAAGTAACTGGACTCATTATAAAAGTTTACGACTATCTCACGTTGTAAGTTCAAAATCCTGAATATACAACATTAGGCCAAAGTAGACCTTAGGCAATTCTCAAAAAATGGTTGTTTTCCGCTATATTTAGAAACCTGTTCAGCAAGCTCGGCCCTGTCTGGGATTGAATAGCGTTTGGAGGTGAATCGTGTAGGAACGAGATAAACACATATCTCTAATAAGCAAAAATAGGATGGACGATACGCTAAAATTCTTGCATGTCAATAATTTTCTTGGTTTCTTTGTTTGATTGCGTCGGCCAACAGAAATTTGAACACTTTTGATGTTGACCGAACAGTTAACTCATTGCTGTATGAGTTGAATACTAAAATACTTACAGGCTTAAGAAGAAATCGAGGAAAACCGAAGCAGCAACGAATGAGACAGGATGTTTTTGGGCTGATACAAATAAACATAATTGAAAACAGTAATTGGTTCTCTAAATAAAACAAGCCTACTTATACTAAATTATAGAAAATAAAAATTGCCCATACTCTATTCTAACTACACTCAAGAGTAAAACAATCGATCCAGCCCGCTATATTCTAGTTTTATTTTAATTTTAATTTAATTGAATAATATAACTGATGTTTTTTCGTTATTTTTATTTAATTAAAATTATTAAATATTTTATGTAAGTAAGTAAATATAGAATGATTCAAAAACCCTTTTGCTTAATAGATAAAGTTAGCGGATACAGTATTTATTTTGGTAAATATTTCGTTACACAATATTATATTAATTCAATATACACAATATTAATAAAATATATGAAAGTATTGGAAAATTTTTAATATTATATATTTATAACAAAATAAGACAAAGAAAAGGCATTGTTTGCGTAATCGTGCGTGCGTTGACCCGATCGTTGGTTAAAGGTATACTCGTATGTATATTATAGTTATAGGTAATGCAACTATAATATATATATATACATATTATAATCTGCATAAATATTTCAAAGCTAGCTTTTATATTAAAGTACCATAATATTCCAACCAATTGCTAATTCTGAAATTCACACTAACTAAGCAGTGAACAAAGGAGTCTGCTCGTGCTTTTTCATTTAATCCAATAATCCAACAGACTAAAAGTTTCCATGTGTTCTTTTATTATCACTCATTATCCCATCACACAAGAGCTGCTTTATAACATTTTAATAGTTCATGTAACTAGTCAGTTATTTATTTGATTTTCTTGTTAAATATATTCAAATAATATAAATAATATAAAATCTATTCAAATCCATATTTATAATTTAACAAAGTCCTCCCACCACATCTGTCTATCTTAAAAATTATGTTCGTGATGACTCAAGAACTACTGAAATTATTTTCATCATCAGAATGATTTCTGAGGAAGGTGTAATTCGTTAAAGTTTTTTTGTGTAACTGGTGAGATTTTTTCTCTTTCAAAGAGATTTTAATCTTTTAAGGATCTCTTTTGAGATTACCTTCAATTAATCAATTGTTAACCATACAATTTAAATGAATATCTTAGGAATTAACATAAAGTAAAAACTACACGCTAGAAAATAAATTCAAGCGGTCTCGCAGCAACGCCAATTTGGATTGTTCGCCAATACAAATTGGCGAATATTTAATTAGATTCACAGCACTCATTATTCCTTAATAGATAAATCAAATGTAGGTTAATGAACCTACATTTGATCTATACTTATCAATAAATACTGTAAAATAAAGTTGCTAACTGCGTCTGTCGATTTGTCCGCTTAGAATTTCGATGCAATTTTCATTATCACTTATGGTAAGGGAACCCACGATGCTAAATGTGGAGTTACTCGAGCGTCGTGGGGACCTAATAAAATTTTGAAGATTAGATGGTAAGAAGAAAAGACTCTGCACCTGGTCACAAGGCACGAACTACCCAAACCTGGCTCGAAACCAACGTTTATAAGAACAATGAAGACTAGCCCTCGTCTAGTCCAGATCTGAACCCCTTAGACTACAAATTATGGTCAGTTTTAGAGCATGTCCTCTAAAACTGGCAATGGCCTGCTCTAATCGACACGCCGACATTGAGTCTCTTAAGTAAGAAACCTCTGGAGCAAGCTGTGGCTAAATTTCCCATGGTAATTCCAACAGTGGGTAAATCCATAGATTCGTGGCCCAACAGATTAAAGGCTTATAAAGCCTGTAACAAAGTTAAAAGATGTCTATTTTGAATATAATTATTTTTTATTTTTTGCTGAGACTTCAAATATATAGGTATATACTAGCTGATCCGGCGAACTTCGTACCATCTTTTAAAAAGGTCAGTTTAAAAAGGTTATATTTAAAAGATTGTCTATCTTTTATAAAGGTCAATTTAAAAAGGTTCTATTTAAAAATATTGTCTTCTTTTAAAAAGGCCAGTTTAAAAAGGTTCTGTTTAAAAAGGTTGTCTTTTTTACTACCTATTTGTTTAGCAATGCTGATTGCGGCGGCAAATCTATATACAAAAGAAAGTCGTGTTAGTTACAGTATTTATAACTCAAGAACGGCTGTACCGAATTTTATGAACTTTGTTTTTTTGGATTCGTCTCCGTCCCGAATCCCGAACACCACAGGTGCTATGAGTACGCTGCCGGCCATGATGAGTAGGATTAAGGGATAGGGCATGGGAAGGGATAGGGTTAGGACATTTCTTACCCATTCACCGAAACACAAACAGCATCACACATACTGTTATTTCACCATGACTGCGAAGCGCAGTGCGCCCTGCGAATACATTAAGTAATTAAATAGAAATAGAATATAATAAGATCTTATTTGTAGCAAACATACAAAGACAAACTTAAACGTCCCCCGCCACAAACTGGCTCCAACTCAGCATAATGCAGATTGTAAAAACCTGCGCTGCTCTTACATTAAACAAAAAAAATAACTATTTTTTTATCTTAAGTTGACGATCCACTGGATGGTAGGCGGCTACCGTCACATAAGATACAGGCAACATCACAGGTGCTGCAAGTACGTTGCCTACTATAGTCGGATTAAGGATAAAGGGATTAGTGGAGGGATAGGGCAATGGACTCCGGCATCCTTTACTCACTCACCGAAAACAAAACAGCACACATAATGTTATTTCACTATGACCTGCTGTATGGAGGCGGTTACTGTCGCCAGACGGGCTGCCTACTAATACAAAAATTACACTACCCACTACTAGTAAAAAGAGTAAGTTCTCAGTAGTTCCTCTATACAGAAAATGTTGACGACCTTTTTGGAATATCACTGGTCGTTTTCTATTTTTATTTGAAATTACTTTGTTTTTTTATAATTGTCAACAGAGGTGTCGGTTACGGTAACAGTGTCGCGAGGTAAATGGTTTTTTCTCATCTCAAAAATGCCCAACGCGCTTAAAGAAGTTTTCACTTCAAAAAAACAGTGGCACTCTGGAAGTGCCGACAGAAGTGAAAACTTGATTTTTCCAATTTTTCCAAAAATAAATGCATTTTCATTTGTAACAGAACTTATGGCTGGATTAGGTAGGTATATAAAAATATAGTCAATAATAGATACGTATTTTCTCTTTGAATTTTATCAAATTTTAATGCAAACGCACAAAGACGGGTACGATCGTTAGTATTGTCTATAATCAGAATTACACGTGAAGCCGTTGAGCATATGTGAATTAGGTTATCGAAGTGTTCGACTTATAGACGTGGCACTCGAAAAATTCCGATAAGACAATATACCTACCGTATATGGGTATATGTATGAACGCGATGCGACGCGTGCCTTTATGTAGGTAATTTGAGCCTTTAACTTTATCGAAGAACGCATTCTTAGAATGTCAATTAGATTAGATACTATATTATTCTTAAAATTACCTGTATTGATCTATGAATCATTAGAAAACATAACATACAAGCATTTTCCAATAATCTATAGTTATTTATTGGTTAGTTTGTTTTTATTTGCTAATTTAAATCTCGTGTCAGTAAGATTCAAAATCAAACCACAACCGAGCAGAGACTGTTGCTAAGCGAATGCCAGTGAATTCTCTGCCCCCCCCCCCCCCCCCCCCATACTGCTTCTAAACTATGTTATTTGGCAATGCCGAAAAAGGTCCGTTCACCGGGCCGACTTTCACTCCGTAGTAACCCGTGAAAAAATGTACCGACCTTTCTAACAAGTTGGTCTATGCAATTATTATGTCGCAACCGGAGCGGGTTGATTTCTAACGTTGTATTAGATACAACAATCTATGAATTCTTGTACTTGCGCTAGCAAGTTGCAGAATCGCTTCTGACTATGAACGGACTTGGGAAAAGATTTATTTACTAGCTGTTGTTTGTTTTTTGAAAATCCCAAGGGAGCTAACATTTTTCCAGAATAAACAGTGACCTATAGTTTAATCAAGGTAATCATCAATACATCAGTGAAAACGGTTTAACCATTTCTGAGATTAGCGTGCATTGACAAACAGACAAAAATTCTAAAAACTATATTTTTCGACTTCTCGACTTCGGTAACATGAGTCGCGCACAAATAGCTTTTTTGAAAAAAAAAAATTAATGTAGGTACAGACACGGCTCGTTTACGATATAATGTAGCCGATTTAATAATGTAAAGTATTGTAAAATAATCTAAAATAACATGTTTAATATGTATTGTTAAAATTGTTATACTAAAATAAAATAGACTTTTTAAACAAACAATCTGTAAAAAACCACTGTGTCACGTACATGGTGCGTGGTGTTTTCACTTTAGGAGTTTTGTTTACACCATCTAAAACATAAATAATTTACTTAGTAGCTGTTTAAATTTAAGTACAGACAAAAATAAACCCTTTTACCTACAATATTAAATATATTTCTACGAAGTTTATTAGAATAACATTACAATTAGTAGCACACTTGACTATTCTTTTTATAATACCTAGTTATGAAAATATTATATTATAACTAAGGTAATAAGTAAATCAGATTCGATAAGTTCACTTAAAATAGTACTTTTGTTATATTTGTTATCTCTACTAATTAATATTGTTAAGAGATAAAATTTGTCAAGTATGTATGTTTGTAAGATTCAAAAAAATCTTTCACCAATAGAATAGAATTTCAGGGTGGACATATATAGACTAAATATTCCACGCGGGCGAAGTCGCGGGTACCAGCTATCTAAAAATAAAGATCCAACGCTTAGCAAAAGTAGGATAATGTCAGGAGTTAATGTATATGTCAAGTATTATATTGCATTAAATAACTTTTTTTTTTCAAAGTGGTCGAAGTAGCGGGCATCGGCTAGTGAAAAGCAAAATTTGAAATACTTACGTATCTTCTGAATGATGTTCTGAAGAATAAAACAAATTGTCAGTGTTCAGCGATAATATTATATACGAAAAACAAACGAAATAATCAATACAGGTGATTTGGAAAACATCTAAAGAAAATTTCTAATAACAAGATGAGAAGAAAAACGGGATATCTAACGGGTCAATGGGATTATATTCATGTTGAACGAGTAAACATATCTCTCTCTCTTTGTAGTTGTACCGCATTAAGTAATTACTGTTTAAAAATTAATTACTTAATTAGGTATGTAATTAAAAAGGGTTTATTTTTGTGATAATTATCTTTCCATTCCATTTTTTTTATGTTAAGATCGGCAGACGACCTGACGGTCCATCGTTAGCCCGTCTGCCACCGCCATAAATCTTGTGCGGGAATTACAGCAGAATCCCGCTGTAAAGGCAATTTCCAGCTGGAAAGATAACTGCGGGATTGCAAACCCTAGTGGCCACGTCGCCTATGACATAAGCAACCCCACTGGTGCTGTAAGTACGCTGCCGACGACAGTAGGATTAAAGGTTTTAATTGAATTGTGGGTGAATTGCATGCGCAAATTCCTTTAATACGAGTACACTTATCACTCGATTCCAGAACAAATAATAGCAGTCATAATATTTGTTCATTGAAAAATAACACCCAAACAATTATTAATATTAGAGAGACATAGAACGATTGAATGCTTTTTATAAACTAGCGAAGTAGGGAGTTTTCACACGGGTGGAAATTATATATAAAAACCTTCATCGTTTAACGTTCTCTTCATCAGTGAAAAACGCACTAAACATCCGCTGCGTAGTCTTAAAGATCTAAGCATATATACAGAAGAACAGACGGCGAGAAGCGACTTTATTTCATAATAAGTAATGAAAGATATACGTTTGTACTAATGTTTCAAATGCGTAGTGCGTTGAAATATTAGTAAAGTGGTTCTTTGACCTATCACTTGATTTTCATGCTAGTCAGCTACTAGGCCACTCGCAGATGTCGCGTCACAACGCTCCCGCGACCCTTCCCTACTATTAGCCGCAATAAAAAGTCTTTGGATTTTAGTAGCCGAGTCCGGCATAACCGCTCAACGTCCCTTACGTTGCGGGTATCCATGAGGATTTTCCAACTTAGACGCGAGCGATACGATTTGCTTTAGTTTCTGATAATGGGCAAAGTCCTTGGAAAAAGAAGTTGGGCGAAGAAAGAAGTAGTGGCTAGGGTTTGCAATCCTGCAGTCTTTTCTTTCTAGCTGGAAATTTGAGGTAAATTCTCCTTTATAGCGGGATCCCGTTGTAATTCCCGCAAGAGATTTAACCCATTATCTATCGAGTGTTCGATTTTTCGAATACTAACTTTACCAATTTCTTTAGCTCTTTTTTCTATTATAAGTAATTTTTGATTTCGAAAAAGTATCTTTTATTAATGTTTTTGAATTATTCTTAAACTAGTATATAAATAAATTTATATATTTTGTTACTTATACATATTATTATTATTATTTGTAATTGTACTAAATTACTAAATTTGTAAACATATCCTACATATTTTGCATATATATATAAAAACAAAAGATAAACAAAAGATTTTTCTGAGACTAGATCTTATAGAGATCGATCATTGGTAATATTTATTTAGTCATACTATAAGTACTTATCGAACTTATTATCGTTTATAAATTTCACAGCTGTACCTACGTATAAATAAACATCTAATTAATCAGACGTAACTTCGTGCTAAAAAAAAAAAAAAACAGAACAAAAAATTAACTAAAAATCATGAAAAAAAATTGCTTATTTTTCTGAAAATAAGAGCGCATAAAACTAATATTACGTATATATTCTCTTGTCCGCCAAGACATAACCGGCTGCAGAAAATGCTTTTCCACTTCTACAATTGTTTTTTTAACATATTGTAATTTTTTTTCTATTTACATAGAAGCTTAATTAGGTTCTATTATATATGTAAACCTTTCGTGAAAAATTATCTAAGTGATGGTGAAAACCGCATCAATATCCATTTTGTGGTTTAGGAGGAGTTAGCGGATATACACGAAAAGCGATTTCTAATCATCATATATTATAAGGAAGAATTAGGATTACTGTAATTATTACAATTTGTCCTGTGTAGACTTCATTGTAGTGGTCCACTATGAGTAGTTTTCCTCAAAACGTAACTGTAAAAATAGAGTCATCATTAATTTATTGTTAAAAATGAGCTTAAAATTCCTCTACTGTAAAAAATTTACAAGACACCTCTTGCAGTGAGTGAGTCGCGATCCACTGTGTTATAATAATACTAAAATAGATCTTACTCTCCAATAAATATAGTTACTTTTTTATTACAAACTGACCAGCTACTATGGCCTTGGGACTAATTTAAGAAAATTATCCGACGACCGCTGAATGAGTCGAGTTAACAACTAGAAGCTGGTCAACTGTAAATGGTTAATTGCGAGTCACAGATGACAATTTGCTGAAAGTTCCTGACACTCACAAATATAAAATATTAAGAATTGCGAATTGAAGTATTTTGTATTTTAAAATTTTACTAATTTTCATTAATAAGTATAATTATAATGTTTTTAAGCTAATATAAATTTTTAGTAAAAAAATAGATTGTTGAAGATACTATTTTTGCATGACCTACTTTCACATCATATTAATAATATTGTATCAGGTAATTTTGAATTTGTACAGGAAGGAATCGAGGGATTTGTGTAAGAGGGCAAATATAAATTTCCTAATTATAATTTTCACGGGAACCGAGCGCGTTAGTCGCATCGCATGAGGCGTTGGCTTTTCTCCAATTTTATATTTAAACGAACTCAGATCTACTGACATTTTATGAAGGAGTTTTGAAACATCCCGAATTGTGCCCTACTAATAAATATAAAAATGTTTCCCAACATTCGAAAGCTTTTGAATTCCGTGCGCCGCCAAGAGGTTTTTAAAAAAATTGTATATATTTTCCAACAAACCGTTAATTCATTAAGATTTTATATACGAGTATACAGCTTTTACTTGTTAATGAAATAGGAACAATATTTAGTTTTATAATATCCATTTACATTCCCGTGTAATTTCGGATCACAAATGAAACACAATGAACAATCCGCCTGAACATTTAAACAATGACTTTTTAAGAAAGACCACCTTTGAATAAAAAAAAGGCGTATAGGTACGACTTTTAAAATAATGAGGCATTTGAAAGCATATTATTATTAATACACATTTATGTTTTGTAAAGTAACCTATATTTTTCTAAATATAGGTTACGTTATAAAATATAGCTATTTATAACATATAGGTATTAATCTAACTAGGTAGAGCTAATTTGGAGAAAGAAGTAAATCGTTAAATCATGTCGTATGGGCAACTTTCGGGAAGCTCCGAGATATTTTCTCTTCCAAAATTCCTCAGTGCTTTAAGTATAATAAAAGTTTTCGGCCAATGCGTGTCGCCAGTGATGACATAGTTTTATTGTGCGCCCAACGTCGCTCAACGAGCTATGGAAAAATTTACTAGTTCAACTTACTAATGTACACACAAGGTGGACACAGACTACCTGTTAGAGGCCACGAATCGATGGTGGATCCAGACTGCTTCTGACAGGGCCTTTTTGAAAATTATGGAGAGCAGTGGATGTCCTACGGCTGAGATAATGATGATGATATAATTATATAAAAATTATAAATAACTCAGAACCGATAACAGCACACGTAATGCTTTAAGTAGGTTATCCTTTAAATATCATTAAAAGAAAGCGTATCTGACCAAACTAATGAATTTCTCTCTAACTTATGTAATAAATTAATTAATCTAAAGTAAAATGTGTTTTATAGGATATTCAAATGCAAAATGAATTCCTAATATGACACATAGTTAAAATCGAAATAGATGTATCGAGATTCTAAGCAGAGTAACTACTCTGCTTAGAATCAATTTCAGTCAGCTTTCAAGCTCCGGCTTTCAATTCAAGTTCGTCCTAAGATATTGTTAGTTTCCTTAGGCGAAGGTTAATTTCAAGTTGAATGGAGTTTACTATTAGTCACATAACTTAAATTATATCTTAGGTCCACCATCCACCTGCTGAGTATACGAGTATGTACTGTACGTACATACTCGTATACTCGTATACATATTGTAAATGTGGAATTATTTCTTCTGAAAAAAAAAAATTACTTTCCATGGTAAATTTTACAATTTCTGGGTAGGCGTTAGGTTATTTACTGCGCTATATGTGAAGCAATTTTTAAATAATAATATGATACAAATTTAATTTAAGTTTGGTGAAAAAGATAACTAAGCTTCGGCAAGCTGACTATCTCGTTGTATTAGGTTAAGGAACCGAGATAATAACCGGCTCCTGGAATCGCCAGTAATATCGAAATGATAAAATTATAAAACATTATTTTATAACAATAGTTATTATTCGTAACATAGGAATCATAGTTCCATTGTTATTCACATGAAACTACATTTGATGGGGTCGATACAAGCCAGAGACCTGGGTTTTTGTCCCCACTCATAATTCAGTAGGCAGGCCGACACAGCAGTTATTTCATGGCAATTGCTTCCAGTTGGGCTGCCCTGCGTGAAACTAATGCGCGTTCATATTCTTTAAATATTTTTTATTTCCTTTTATATCTTCTATCACTTTTTACCTTGAAAATTGCCACATCATACTCTTCGAGTACCACCACCTTACACTTACATAAAATTACAAACTAGGAAATCTCTGCATCTTACAGTGAATTTACATTTTTATGTAGAATTGTGTTTATTTCATGGTATCTGAGCATTAATATTATTACAATACGCTATATTATTTCACTTCAGTAGGAATTAGGAAATTGATTGTATAGAACCAGCAAGATCAGGTAATAATGGTGTTCCCGAATGCTATTGAAATTTGAACAACTGTATTGGACGCATTATTGAATGCGTCCAATCAATCTCAATTGTGTTACCAATTTCTGAATCCGTCATTTGAATACGAGATTGATATCAATATTGAGATCAATAGTTTCCTGAATTAACATAAATATAATGGTATATCAACCCACTAAATAAACGTGATTAGGTTAAGACATTTTGTACCTAGTGATTTAGAAGATATTAGCTAATTTCGACATTGAACCTTTCTTTGTTCTTTCCATTTAGTACTGAATTGGAGAATAATATTTGGTTGCAGTACACATTTGACCTTTCTCGCGTTACTGGTCGCTTCCGCAGTAACTCAAGGCTGCACGATGTACCTACATACCTATGCCAAGCTAGCTAATGTGACCTCACTGTGTTTGTAGTAACATTGTTTACACATTGCTTATTGAAGTACACGACTACAAATATAGTAATTTCAGGTACTATTGCCCATATACTTAGGTACATCCTACTAATATTATAAATGCGAAAAATTGAGATGTATTGGATATTTGTTACTCTTTGCGGCTTAGCGGTACACAGGTAGATTATTACCTGGATTTAATTTAACATATAGAATAATTTTTAATTTGGAAAATTATTATTTCTAGGTTGAAAGTATACTATGGGTCCCTCGGGAACCCTCGGGAATCATTAAAAATATAAAAATTGGGTGTAACTATCGCCGTGTCGGCGCCAACGTCATCACAGCGATAAAGATGGCGGATATTTTCTCAACGCGGACGAAGTTGCGAGCACCAGCTAGTATTACATATATTACATACCACTACTGCTGAGTTCTTCTTCTGTACGAGGTGCAGGATGACCACTATGCTAACCCATGGACACAGAATTTCACAATTCTCAGAATACTGTTAAACATTTTACATAATTATTGAACGTAAGTAATATAATAGTTATATGCAACAACAGGTTTAAAATAATTATATCAATTTCAATTTAATCCTTCCATTAAACTTCCAACTGCAATTTCTGAATTATGTAGGTATATCTACAGTTTAATATAGAGAAAATGCATCCTCCTTTTGTATCTAAACTGCGTCGTATCAACCTATTGAATTTTTAAATATGAACTATAAATATTATGTATCTATGCGGTTCAGATCCATTTGGTTTACATCCAGTTTAGACATTTTGTTTGACTATATGTAGAGATACGAGTATCTTTTGATACGATGAAAATTAAAAATTCTTTATTAAACAAATTGTTGTTATAGCCGCCACGGACGCTCAGTTAAGAGCAGTGCAGGTACCCTAACGGTAATAAAAATTAAGACATCTAACGTACCAATTATTTAAAACATAATATGTACTTATTTGAAAAATGACTATCGTGTTAAATTAGAAAAAGAATCATAGACTGTTATACTTTCAAGCATTTTGTTACTACACTAATACATTAGTGAGTGATGCGCTCTTTTTTTCCTTCATTCAAACCGTATTCAGACACATCTTTTTTATTACGAAACATCTCTACCACTTGGGAAAGATATATCCGAGTAGATTTAAAAATATTTTTTTAAGTGTTAATTTTATTTTGTAAGTCTAATGATGGTCTTATGCAATAAAATTTCTTCATTATTTCGATAATACACAACTATCAAATTACTCTTATTTATACTCGTTTTAGGTATTTATAATATTCAACTAAAGCTATATTTTAGTTTGTTATTAATTAATATTGTCCAAAAGACCGTATTGTAAAAATGACTTCAACTTATACACAAAAATAAGTCTTATATGCAAGTAGCAAGCAGGCATGTTTTTACTTTCAAATAACCGTCTCGAGCATAAAAGAGGATTTTACAAAGGACTTCTAACTAATCAAAAATCTCTAACCGCGCAAGATAAGTTATTAACAAGCAGTATTTGGAGTAAAATTCAGTTTGGAAACACCTTTTTCATAACTGACTTTTGTAGTAATTTAATCTCGATGTCTAAACTCGCTAAACGAGATTGCATAGTCACCTCTAAGCGTGATGTAGCGTTTGCAACTAGGAATGGTGAAATATTCTTGAGACGTGATTTATACTACTTGCTGGAACCGGGTGCCTCGGCGTCTGGTTTTTTATTATAAAGGGTGGGAGACAGGCTGACGGTCCCCTTGATAGTAGTTAAGTTACCGTCGCCTAAGTACACAAGCAACACCAGGTATTAGATTAAGACTACAAATATCAAATGATTTTTGAAGGCAATGTTAAATGTGTAGTGCCTCCGAGAGTATGACGTTTAATTTTTTTTAAGGTAAAGGCATTTTTTTAAGCAGGCTGACCTTCCATTTGAGTGAAGGTGACTTCCGTTGCCCATAAACAAATATGGTGGCAACACTGATAGAATAAAGTTCATACAAAGTAGTAGAAGTTAGTAGAAAGGGCTCATACAGTCATCTCTTACGCCAAGTTAGATTGGCTTAGATTGGACTGGTCGCCATCGCCAGATATAGAGCCATTTACTATTATAACATACTAGCTGGTGCTCGCGACTTTGTCCGCGTTGAAAAAAAAGCAATATAACGCTTGATCTCGTGTTGCTATAACACTTTGGCCAGGCGTTAGTTTTTTATTTTTTATTTATCTCTCAGGAATAGTCCTTTTTTTTCTGGATGAAAGGAACCCTATGTCCTTTCTGGTGTCCGAGATAACGTGTATGCAAAATTTCATGGTGATCGGTTCCATACATCCATATATTCGTACATCCAAATATACTTTCGCATTTATAATATTAGTATAGATTAAGGGCCTCTTTCACCATGTGTCAAGTACGTTAACCGCCATTTAAAGTCACCGGTAACCGGGAATGAAGGAGATGATATACTTTTGTTTGTAAGGTAAAAGTCCCAAACATTAAAAAGAAAATAATAAAAAAAATCACCTATCGAAGGATGCATTAAACCGAGTGCATAATTTAATAAAACATAAAATTATTTCTAAAAGTAACTAATCAACACTTTACTTTTGTAGTTGGTGAAAGAGGCCCTAAGTAAGTTATAACTATTAGAATGTCACAAGGGTATCTTAGATTTGATTTCCATTAATAATTGTATTGTTTCTTAGGTTTATTATTATTTATTTGTATATATTTGTTTATAACATCAAATATGTTGTTTTATTTTACAAATTTCAAGTTACGCTTGTATAAAAAGTAGCAAAGATTATAAAATATTGGTATAAATGCCTACATTTATCATAGTAGAAAATGAAATCTTTTTCTATTCATCGAATCCCAACACATTTAGTGTAATAATTAAATTATTTATAATATAAATAACATGTTATTCTTAGATAATTATTATGGATAAATTAATTTATATTCATTAATTTATACTCAATAAATTACAAATTAAATTAAATTAAAAAAAGTCTACAAAATAATGTCAAAGAAAAAATGTGGTGTTCATTAAATCTAATAACTTCTTAGCATTACGGGCCTTGACCAAGTTTTTACTCCTCCACAAGTTGTTTAGCCTTGAGCGACTTCTAACAGTCTATTTGATTAAAGATTTAAACTAATAAGCTCTCTATGTCATTGCAATAAAGTTTAAAATTATGTAGCTTATATTTATCCACCAAGTCGTAGGACTTGGCGACAGTACAAAAGGGCGATTTGCTAAGTACCTGCATAATAAACCATATAGGCTATTTTCATGAATTATTAAAAAATATTGAAAACAAAAAAAACATTATTAGTTTTCTGAGGCAATGTCTAACTTCGATTCCTGGCACACTCGTAATTGGAGATGAACTATGTAGTTTCATTAAAGTGTTACCTTTAATATCTACGTGTTTCTTGAATGACTAAATAAATCAAGCTTTGGTGAAGATATACTTGATATTCACTTTATCAAGAACCGAAGAAAGAAAACGCAAATATTTACAGATAAACTAAGCGTTAGTTTATAAGTACCTTTGTGACCTTGTTTTACACATGGCCCTTGCTTATAGTTTTTTTCGCTTGAATTGAGTTCGTATCGATCTGTTGTGTTCCTATCAAATATTCTTTAACATACCTACTCGATACATACCAAATTCCTCATTAGAAGAGTTGATAAGAAATGGGTAAGTACCTAATGTTTATTTCCTCAAACTCTAACTCAACAGTGAACTGGTGGTTCTCTCTGTTTCTTGTTCTTTGTTCTCAAGAAAGTATTTATTTAAAAAGTGAAACTAAAACTTTATTTGTTTTGATCAATCTATACATATAATAAAATCGTAAACGAGCCGTTTCTGTACATTAGATAAAAAAAAAAACAAGTTGTACACGTTTTAGATACATATGTTACCGAGGTCAAAAATTAGGTTTTTTTTTTTTAATTTGTTGTTGATTATTCTGTTTGGCTGTGCGTTGTGCACTCTAATCTCACATTTATCCACATAATCTCTTATTTTGTAATATAGGAAATAAAATTAAACAGTCACACTTTCTTAAGAGAACGGTAAACCGTATTTGAAATAATAAGTTTAATATTGTTAATTGTAATCTATCGAATTGATTCTTAGAGAGATAGACCCGTCGTAAACTAGCTTCGGAAGCAGGCCAAGGAAACTAAACACGATAAACTGACCATGGTCGATTTATCTAGTTAAGTACTTTATGATCTTTCGCTGACTTGTGTGACGCGACAGCTGAGGTTTAGGCAGACCCGGGTGAAGCCGCCCTTGAGAGTGTCGCACGAACCCGGAGATTACCTTATTGTCCGCCTTGGGAGCCTCGCCTCTCCACCATTTCGGTTTTAGATATCATCTCGCATGATTTTATTTTGTACGAAATGTGTGAAATGCCAACTATAATTCCTGGCTTACGTCGAGTCGGAGGAAGCCTATTCCTGTCTAGCAGTGACACTCTCAGTTGCAACGTTTTTTTCTACCTTCTCTCTTAATGTGGCAACCTTCTCTCTTCTCCTTTTAATTTGAAATTCAATGCTTAAGTTTTTATTGGTTTATTCAATCAGGACTGTAAAAACGCACGCCAAACCATCAATAGTCACATCCATTTCTTTAAGTTAGTTGAAAGCAAATGTTCCAGGAAGGTGGCGTGTGATGCGACGTACCCATTCGGATGTGATGACAACTATCACTTTGCGAAGGATATGTCCCGCAATTGATAAATTGTCGCAATCTGATTGTAGAATCTGATGTATTACATTGCGGCTCTAGCTGTTTAAAAAAAAAACAGGGCCGTTTTGTCTTATGGTGGATCAACCAAACACCGTATGTTTTACGTGTAATAATGAATTACAAATAAAATAACACTGTACGGAATAAGTATAACATTGTTCATTACTCGTAGCATGCGTTCACTGTAATACATGACATGTAAAGAGGACATGCCATGAGAAACAAGACCATAACGGGTATCTATGTGGAATACATGTTTGATAACTAAATAGTAATCAAATGGCCACTCAGTTTACTTTCTCTAAAAAAATCGGTTGAACCTCCTTCTTACTATAAAGTTTGAGACTTCCTAAATACGAGTATACTTAGTGTTGGGTACTCGTTTGTATTTAACATTTATAGATAACTCAAACTTTCTGTCTAATAATACAGGTTGTAACAAAAACCTTCGGTTAGTAATCCGATTGAACATTATGTAGTGAGCATTGTAAATAGGTAATGTTACTTACATAATGCCCACTCGTTCCGTTTCCACGTTCAATTTCCTGCATGTACTCAATGGACAAATATTAATTTGCACAAACCCTTCTTAGAGAGTGCTAAGGTTCATTATGCCGTGCTGACCATCCAATACACACGAAACATAACTCCAGTACAGGTAGTTCAGTGACTAAATTGGTTTTGATTGAAGCGCTCCAGATTTCCAAGTGAATTAGGTACGTACTACTTACTAGCTTGCCACACTGCAGCCACACAAATATACATTAATGTGGCCAACATATTAATGGATCGATTACATTTTATAAGTAACATAGTCTATTTTACTATCATATTAATAACTTAGTTAATTTTTCAAAAAATAAATCGTAAAATAATTAGTTAGAAGTAAGATTCGAATGAAATATAAACACGAAACAATACCTATCTAATTAAGTAATAACTGTTAAGGGAGAAGAAAATCGGGGGCTAGAGCATACTCTAAACAAAAAAATCTGTCCAAACTGAGAATCTATAGATATTTTTAATAACAGTTCTAAAAAGTCTATTACCAAGCCTTCCCATTCATGTATTATTATTATAATAGGTATTATTATATTAATCTATAAAAAATCTGAGTATGAAAAGTAGAAGAAAATAGTTGATGAATTAAAGATAAAAATTGGCAGTAATTTGGTGTCCGGTGCTCTGCAAGAGTATCGTTAGATGTATAAGGGTCGACTGGCGAACCTTCCTCGGTGGAAGTGGGTCAAGATGATTTAACAATCAATACTCTGAGGGGCTCCGGGGTGAGAACTGAGCGAGTGTTATGTTACTAAGGGCGTGCGGGGCGGTCGGAGACGGCGGGCGGAAGCCAACAGCAATTCGCTGGTATTCGCTATCGCAAGTTCGCAACTTTCATTGCTCCAAAACAATTAGACGCTTATTTGTTTGTAAATAGGCACAATGTAAATGCAAAAGACAAAAGCGCTTTTGATAATATGTAATCTTCTTTTTTTATATATAAAAATGTTAGGCGAACACAACGCTTCAAAAACTCTAGAATGGTTGGATCGATTTAAATTCGGTTTTAACGTGTGGAAAATTGATAAAGAGAAACCGTGAGCGGCTCGCTTATCTAACATATACTTATACTTAATATTATAAATCTGAAGAGTTTGTTTTCTTTTTGTTTTGGTTGGATAGTCCATTTATCGAGAAAGGTTTAACATTTTGAACGCGAACGAAGTCGCGGGCACCAGTTAGTATTTTATATAACCGCAATTACTTGTGGTAAAATCGAAGTCGAACACTATCTTTTATTTTCTGTTCCAAGACTTGAGCAATTAATAACGCCGTAACATTTTCCAATATTAACAATCAATAACCACTGTCAAATAACAGCATGTGTGCCGTTGTGTTTCAATGTGGGTAAGGGTAACAGATTTATAAAAATTCTTTCACCTATAGAAAGCACCTATAGTACATTATCGGCAACTAACATAGGCTATATTTTATAAAGTTACGCGATATAAGTTATGAAATCGCGTGCAACAGCTTAAATCTATAAATATTACCTACATGAGGAAATCCAACTGGGCTCTAAAAGGAAAAATTTCTATTTTAGTTTAAATTTTCAAGGAGTTTAAAAGCCTGTAATAGATTTTTCCATATTATCATTGCAAAACGAATTCGATTTATGCTGTAAAACAGAATATTTAAACTACATTAGAGCACCTGATGCTTTTCCAATAAACTTTTTTTAAGGGTATTAAAAAGTTAATTTTCATATATAAATATATTGAGATTATGAGTAATTACATAAAAAAATAACAATACTTTTTATAGATTTATATTTATTTTCATGCCAATACCGAGAATACATTGAAATAAAATTACCCGTGTATATACATCCCATCCATCTATTACTGTATAAGTTATTTTATTTCCATTACTCGTTACAAAGTTAATTTTGGAGTACAATAAAAATTTCGATATGGATGGCCAAATTGGTTTATTTTTTTGCATTTGAAAGAGAACGGTCAAGAGAAAGCAATATGAGGCGTTTCGTCTCACTCTCACTCTTAGCAAAACAACTAATAATAAATAAAATTTATTGCGGTTATCTGGTACAGTGAAAGGACCGACATCAAAATCACTCACTAAAACAACGAACATTTCACCTAGCCACTTCATTTTTGCATTAACATACAAATTTTAAAAAGCTTACAAATGGCTTGGTAGGTAGGTAGGTACGTGTGATGTTTTTTTAGTAATGATCATTATTCTGTTCACTTCAGGATACATGAAGGAAATTATAAAAATACTTTATTGAATATCTGGTTTGTAATACAAAAGAGAACCCCGTTTGCCTGGACTATCTATACAAGTCCGGAAATTGCCCTAAAATATTTATTAAGTGTCAGCAATGACCAAGTTTATAAAAAAAAATCGTACAATTGGTATATTTTAATTTATGTCAAGGATGGGTGTTACCTATTTGTTAATATGATAGAAACCATTGACGTTAAGTTAAAAGAAAGAAAATTAGTTTTTCTTGTTGGTGTGATATCTCTTTATCTTTCTATTTCTTCCTTAATTCATCTTGGAATATGGTGATTAAATTAAATTTCAGTTTTCAATGTGCACATCATTATATTTTATCATTTCAAATAACTTAATAACATTTTCATAATAAAACCATCTTTAAACTTTACTTTCTAAAATTATGTCCTATAAGCAACTACTAAATTTTCTCTATATGTTAAGCAAATTCTTTTTCTATATTTTCATAATTTAAACTCTAGTTTATTTTTAAAACCAGCCAGTATTAAACTTCAATACCTACTGCAACATTTCTTTCTTATCCATATACTAACTAATATTATAAAATGTGAAAGTAACTAAGTATGTGCGTCTGTATGTCCAACCAATACCTTATATAAATATTAAAGTTTTTGTCCAGATTCAAAAAACAATAGAAATAGGAGTGTTTTCTTTCAAATCTGTGTTTTTTTAGTTCACTTGTAGTCCAACGGTTTTTATTCATTGCACTTAGAATCCGTTGTCAAGGCTAGCCTGCGAGGGATTGTGAAGTAATCGTTCAAGGCTTATAATGGAAGTGCTATGAATGCGGAACGTGTGGTTACATACAGAGCTAACAACGAGGTAACAAAACATTTTGTTTACTCTTGTACTCAATTTAAGGAAACTTAATTACAAAAGATTTCAGAAATTCTAAAACATAATGATTGGAAAGATATTCGGAATAGGAACCGGTTATTCTTATGTTAGTCAAGCATATATGTACGTACGTGCGATACTTTTTTTTAAATTAAAACCAAACCATCAGCCATCATTCATTTTGTTCTACGGGACCAAAACATATTGTTCCTGGGCGGCGTCGGAATTCAAAATAACGTGGTTTTTAAATATCATTGTCCTCGAGGAACAAAAAATTACTTTGGCCCCTTGTAACACAAATAACTATTTCAACGGAAAGGGCATCATGCAGGTAGTGTATTGCCGTATATCTATCCTGTATATACCGTAGCCTTGAGATCATGTATATATTTTAGTTCCGATAAATATCTGGGAAGAGACTTCTAATATTTTACACTAACAACACATCGTTTGCTTATTTTTAAATTAATTAATAAATATGAAATATTATAATAATTTGTTACAAACACTCTTGGCGGAAAAGTTGCCAATATCAATTTGAAAAGAATAACACAATCGTTGTTCTTGAAAGCTGTGTGTCTCGCGTGGAGTTACTTGTGTGGTGGTTCGATATTGTATAGGTGGAATGCGTGAAACCGCGGGCTTGGCCTTCTGACATCATCTGTATTACGTCACCTGGACATAGAACACATGTGCCAACACTATAATTATACGCACGGTCATAGATAGGTAAGTACATTAATAATGGAACGGAGACCATACGATACTATGAACGAAGGTCTTTTATTCAATGAAGCTGGCTTCTAATGCTTCAATTGGTTTTACAAAAGTTATCAAGCTCATTTCAAAGCTAAAACTTGATTCAGCAAATATATGTATTTACTCAGAAATTGTACTGTAACAATTCATAAGTATCATTCAAAACTACTAAGTATTTAATGTAATTTGTTCTTTAACATTCGAGTTTAACTAAACTAGCTGAACTATTCGCTACTTTTGAATTTAATCCAATTATACACTTCTGTCTGGAAACTACGGATTGTTCAACAGGAAACAAATTTCGAAATAGCAATTAATCAACAATTTAATTTAAACCTGTACCAAAGCTTCCGTTTCAAACGTTATCAGGTTGATATAATTTGTTATACTAAACTGGTGTACCGATTCTATTTCTATATGTTTGTCAAATTTACGATTGCTGGCTAGCAAACTCATTTTACCAGTAGGTGTGTCCATCGATTTCGAGCTTTATTTAGAACTAATTAAAATTGTAAGAAAGGCCTATCTATCAGCAAAGACCATGTTAAATATAAACAAACAACCACGCTTTACATGTTTATAATATTATAGTAGAGTAGATAACTGAACTGAAGCCCTTTGCTTAAGACTTGAGAAACAAGACAAAGAATGTTTCGCTTCGCACCGCATCGATCGGTGACCTAATTCTGAGGGATCTTCTTTCGCCTACTCGTTTGCACATTTTGCGGTTTTGATATCGGAAGACTTTAATATAGGTCGGTAGAAAATAAATCACTTTTTATATTCATAATTCCTTCAGCCCTACTTGGGGCAATATTGTATCTGTACATCAACAAACGTGTAAGCTGTTATCTAGTGATAATATAATTCTTTTATACGGTTTTATAATAAATTTCCTGAGATAAATTGATTTGATTTTGACAAGACCAAAATATCTGAAATAATATCTAATAAAAATAAGGAATTTATTGAACTAATAGATTGAGAAACTTAGAAATGTAGGACATTTCAGTTTTATAATCTGAAGTAGGTAATGTTACGAAAAGGTAAAATTTTAAGGCTGTCATGTTGATATGTAAAGAAGAACTCTGTGCCACGGAAAACACATCCAAAAGCTAAGGCATGACGGCACCGTTCGTTGTCATGGCAACGTAACGTGGTACCCTTCTATCGATCCTGTAATTTGTCTCCTGACAGAATGCGGACGATGGCCGAACCATGAGACCAATTCTTTGTTCCAAACAAATCGCACTGCAAGGACTTTGTTCCATTAATCGTAAACGTAATCGTAATTATAATCGTAAACGAGCCGTGTCTGTACATTAAATATTTTTTCAAAAAACAATTTATACACTTTAGGTTACCGTTGTCAATGTTGCCGAGAAATTCGGCTTAACCGATTTAAATGCGCTTTTCACCGATTTGAATTAGATTTATTAAATAAAGTTTTATTTTAGTTTTTTAACACATCAGAAACAAATGGTTTTTCTATTTTTGCTGTATTAGTACACCATAATTGGTTTAGCATTATCTAATACTAGCTGGTGCCCGCGACTTTGTCCGCGTTGAAAAATAAAAGATACGCCTGACATTATACTTTTGTCAAGCGTTGGAAATTTAATTTTAGATAGCTGGTGCCCGCGGCTTCGCCCGCGTTAAATATTTAGCCTATGTCCATCCTGAAATCGGATGAGTAGTTTCGAAAATTACCTCCGACATACAAACAAACAAAGAAACGAGAAAAAACAACTTTACCTCTCTATAATATTACCAGGGCTCAACATGGCGCTCGTATCATTATTGCTTGCTGAATCACCAGCTCAGATAGTGTTGGAAGTTGATAGCAAGCCGCTTCGTTTATAAAATCGAGCGTCTTTCCGCCCTTCCTTAATGAAACTCACTGCTCTTTTTTTCTGTTTCTACTGCTATTACTCTTTTTTTTTCTCTCAATTGATCACTCAATGAACTCCCAAATTGTCTCCTAATGTCCTACACAGTCCATATTACACAATGGGAGTCCTGCTGATGTGCTGGAATTAACTTTCAAGTGTCAAAACTTAAATACCTTGTTAAAGCTCACATATAATCGTCAATTATGACGGTCTTTCTCTATGAATGGATTCTTCGTTATATTTTGATGATAGATAGGTAAATATTTTTGTGACAAGAACTTTTTCAAAATAACAAGACATATTCAATATTTTATATTTTGAAGAAATATAAAATATTGAATATGGGTAATCACAATAGCAGAGTGTGAAATATGGGTAATCACAATATCAGAGTAACCTTCAAACTAACAACGCCATCTATTAGGTTCTCATCGTATTTTCAAGTCTGACTAGCTTCTGACTAATTTATAATTTTAGTTTGACTGACTAGGTTTCACAAACTCCGCTTTTGTGGTCATTTTTTGAGACTAAAACGAGTATGGGATATCCAATACTTCTTGGAACGTGAATAGGTAGAAAGAATTTATGGAATAATAGCACACAATATGTAATATATAGCACAAGAATGTTGGACTTTGAAAAGTTTCAAAATCCACCGTAGGTACTACTAGCGTACTCTAGCGCTTATTCTCTAAACTAGGATGCAAATTATTTTTAGTACGTTATTAGTAATCTGCATAGTTTAAACCAAGATGGCAGCACATAAATTAATAACTCTTAAATCATGCAATGGATCTCGATGCGGGTTTCACCATCAGTTAGATAATTTTTCACAGAATCACGGCTTTCTTATTGAGTTTTTTTCTGGGCGAAGCCAGGGGCCGGTCGCTAGTAATATTATAAATGCATAAATTTGTGAGTATGGTTGTTTGATAGTCTTTCACGCAAAAAAGGCTCAACGAGTTTGGATAAAATTTGGAACACAGATCGCTTAATTACCTGGATCCTGGAAAAATAAATGTTAGGTTCACGAAGTATCTCGTGTTGTAGGTTATTGCTAAATAAAATACTGTATATAATCCAAAAACGCTACTGTTTATTATTTATAAAATAATTAATAAGAAAAACTAAAAGAAACATGCTACTAGTAATTCCACATCAAACGCGTTCCAATATGGAACGCTCATTATGTTCGCTACAGTGTAACTAAAATATAAAAAGAGGGCGCTACTGTTGCCATTTCGGGCGTCATACATCTCTACTATATTAATATATTATAGCTGTATTAAGTTCTAAATGTTTTACGTTATTTTAACATTAGCCGCCATTAGTAATTTATAATAAGTCAATGGCGTAGGGGCTTAAAAAATTGATCTTGATCGCCGTAACGCCACCTACCATGAAAGATAAAAATTACAACATATTTAAGCTATTGCACGATAGATGTCACTATTGATGATGTATGTTTTCATATAAGAACGGCAATTAAAATTATCGATAAATCTACGAATATCGGTAAGAGCTACTAGGATTTAAAAAAGTTTGATTACATATTCACGTCGATATTCAGAATGTTTTGACGAATTATTCAATAATTTATTTTAAAATTATTTTTCTATCACACCAAATATATATAAACGGCGATGTGTGTGTATGTGTGTGTATACTCCAAAACTGCTGAACCGATTTTGATGAAACTTTCAAACAATCTTCAGAGTGGTGTTCCTGTGAAGTTTAGTAGCGATCGGACGCGGACGAAGTCGCAGGAAGAACACTAGTATTTTTAATAAACATAATACTCAGTCGTGACATTATCAATTATTTACCAACTAGCTGTTGCCCGCGACTTCTTCCGCGTTGAACAATGAAAGGTACCCTATGTCCTTTCTGGTGTCCCAGACAACGTGTATGCAAAATTTCATGGTGATCGGTTCAGTAGTTTTTGCGTGCAAGAGTTACAAACATCCATACATCAATACATCCATACATCCATACATCCAAACATACTTGCGCATTTATAATATTAGTATAGAAGTACGGATTTTTCAAACTCATTCGTCACTCCCTGACGACGAAGTGTAAAACAGAGACTACCCCACTTTAATCAGAATCATTATTAGACAATTTTCTATTGTACTAAGATGTAACACCACAATTTTTTACATACTTATAGTATAATTTGAAGTCGCTTTTGGCGTCTGTCTGTATGGCTAGTAATTTATAATTTTTGTTGAGCCTATCGGTCTAGTTTAGCTCTGGTTTGGAACTGGTTAAGGAGTGGCAGGGATATGCATTTCACAGTCATAAATTGAGCTGCCCATTTAGCGGCAGCAAACACTCCCTGGGCTCATTTCGCTATATCTTTCTATTACCTGTTATGCGTAACCTTTTTTGTTGTTTTGTCTATTACTTATTAAAAAGAATAAGATGTGACTGTTTTAATATATATGTCTAATATACGAATATTTTCTCTTACTATTATTACACGTTTTATTTTTTCATTTAATTATTTGGGTGAAGACTTTATAGTCTTAACATTGGTTATGGGCATTTACACCCAGTGATTAAAAGTAATATAATTACTATTGTGTGTTTGTAAAATAATAGTGACATTATTTTTGAATAAAATATTATTTTATCAAAATGATGGATGATACTAGTAGGTACTTCGAACATTGTTATAAGTACTGGATCAAGTATGATTATTGAGAAACTGAAAGGAGTCTCCAATTATGGCACATGGAAGTTTCAGATGAAGTTATTGTTAATTGACAATGACAATTAACAATTGCATGGATCGCTATTTGGGAAATATTATTTCCGTTACGCAAGAACTAGCTGATATGGGCTGCATCGTCGATGACGAGGAATTAGCCGAACTGATTGGTTTGCCAGATGAGTTTGATCCATTGAAACAGCCAATATGACGTCTGAATTTGTCAAATACCAGCTCATTCAAAATTAATTTAAAAGAAAGATATGCAAATTAAATTTGGAACCATTGGTCCTGATATAGCCTTTGCGTGCAGTAAGCTTAGCCAATATAACACTTGTTATAATGCATTGCATTGGCCTAAACATGTACTGCGATATTTATCAGGGACTACTAGCTACGGACTCAATTTTAAGAGGGTAGTATCAAGGTTAAAATTTCATCCGACGCAGATTGGGCGAGGGATATTACCGATAGAATTTTTTTATTATGATTTATAATGATAATCATAGTACTATCAAATAGGTGGAGAATGAATATAAGCATATAGATGTTTTACATCATTTTATACAGGAATGTGTCGAACGCAAAGTAATCTGTTTAGCTTACAAGCCTTCAGGTGAATTAGAGGCAGATCTTTTTACAAAAGCCTTATCTAAGGTAAAACATAATTTCTTTGTGAAAAGCTTAGATTTGGTTTAAATTTTATATCTTTTATATTTTGTAATCTCGCACATAGTTTATACTTTATTTCTGTTAAAATTTGTAAAACATATGATTTCTCGATTAAGGGGCAGTGTTATGCGTAACCTTTTTTGTTGTTTTGTCTATTACTTATTAAAAAGAATAAGATGTGACTGTTTTAATATATATGTCTAATATACGAATATTTTCTCTTACTATTATTACATGTTTTATTTTTCATTTAATTATTTGGGTGAAGACTTCATAGTCTTAATCCCTAATCGAAGATAATTTTGACTCATCAGATGGAAGCTAATTTTGTTACCGTTGTACAAAAGGTATCCACTTTTCGGTATATTTTTTCTTGTTGATGATTAAATAAAATATTAAGTTTGTGTGCACATCTTAATTTCGTTTTATTTTACTTCATATTCGTATGTCAATCAGTACATAATTTTAAATAGGCGGAAATCTACAATAACATAGTTTTTGATTTTGATAGTCAAGTAAAAACATCTATGCTTGAATAACTATTGAAATATTGACATAAAATATGCGATAATTCCGCTCTTTATAATAAAATATCGATCAAACAAACCGATGATCGTCAATCATCACATCAGTAGGACAGATTTAAATGTATCTACTGAACAACAGAGGGCATTTATTACAATAGTTACAAATGTTCTAATATATTAGAAATATCAGAACTAAATTAAATTAAAAAATTGATAAGTACATAAATATACAAATACTTACGTAATATAAGCTCTAACAAAGTGTAGTTTTAATATATGTCAGTATTATATTATACTAGTATGTGTCCGCGACTTCGTCCGCGTCCGATCACCCGCCGGACTATAGGGGAATACACAGAGACATCGCCTTTTATATATTAAAAAAAAAATTATATTGGCTCTGTGCACGACTTTAGCGCCATCTAGCGTCCGCAACTTTGTTGGTTCTCACGTTTTGAAATTTAATCGCGACATTGTGACAAAATATTATTATAATCCAAATTATCTATTAATTTATTTCCAAAATATTATTATTATATAATTTATACCTTGATTTGGGTGGAGGAAAGGGTTGTGAAATCATTTTTGGTCATTCAAATCAAATGAGGTAGGTAAGTAAAATTTATTCAAAAAGTGTGTTTTATTTTGAATATGTCAGGATTTGTTTACTTCATTTTTAGTTGTAGTTTTACTGTAAAACAAGAAGATAAAGTTACTTTAATGGTTTCATTCAATAATAATAAACATATATAATCGTTCCTGTATCGCTAGTGATTAATTAAATATCGTTTTCAGATCGAAATGAGAACTATTTTAAGGACCGGGTTTGTGAGTATCACTCACAATATAAAATTTCAACCACAAACCGTCTTTAAAGGAAAATTGTTAGTTTCTGCTGGACATGTCCGTGATGTAGAGGAATTAAGAACAAAACAAGGACAGAGTTCAATAATTCAAGCTCGCATCATAAGACAAACATCTATTACTTTGACACCTTACAAAACGTTTTTACACCTTACAAAACAATTAATCTCCGTTTGGAGTCAGAATCAGTTTGATTGAGTTTTAATAGACGTAATATTTAAATATTCATTTGATTGCTGGTGAATGCAGCACGAGTAATCACAAGTGTGAAATGTGATTGCGATTATTAAAATTAGGTAACCAAGTCTAAACAGATTACTTTGAGATATGACAGATGATAGCTCCAACTTTATTTTTACTTTTGGCCACTATGAGCGCTGCGATCGATTATATTACCCCCACCTAGTACTTCGCACCCAGGTACTCATTGGTAGCAAGCTTGACATTAATTTGTCAAATATTTTCAATTGTCAAATATGTCAAGCTCATTGGAGCTTGACATTAAATTGTCAAATATTTATTCAATTGTCATTGTCAAATATTTAAGTAGTAAAAATCATAAATCATTTAACCGTTTTCATAATGGATAATCTAGAAAGCAGCAATAATTTATCTTCCGTACAGCCTACTATAATTTCGCATCGTATATCATTAAACACGTCCCAGGTAACTCATTAAATATAAATTAAAAGACTAAATATAAATATTCGCTGATATCAGTTTGTCAATTTGAGACTTCGTCAAGCCTTGCGTGCTCGGTATACTGCACCAGTGTCAGTGTTCACAAAATTTTAAGAACATGTATTTTTAATACGTTTTTTCATAGCTACGTTTTAATATATATCTAAGAAGATATTATTTGAACTGTGGAAAATTAATATATTGAAGTTTATATTCTACAGTCATTCGATTAATATTCTATTAGGTGCTTTATTCATTTCGCGTAATCTTTTGCTTCTGTAGAACTGAGAAACTTAAATATATGTTGTTCACGACATCAGGCTGTAACTTTTGTTTAATTGGCTAAATTCTCCCGTTTGTACATATACACTCATAAGTAAAAGTTCTTAGATGAGTTTTCCAAAGAAAATACCTTACTATATGAAAGTAGTTAGTGGAACTTACTTAGTGGAGAAAACAGTTGATTTTAAAGTTTTCTAGACCAATCTGGGACTTTTTGTTGACCACTAGTACCTAACTTATAGTCTTTTGGACGAAATAATTTTATATTCGACCTTAGCTGATAAATTAAATGATACCTAAATACTAACCAATTTAATTCTTCCCGTTTAGTGCTCTGGTTTTGTATGGGATGATGAAACAAAAGGAAAATACGTATGCCGTTTGTGTAAAAAATCATTTTACAATGCCAATGCCTTACAAAATCACACGAACATTCAACATGATTTCAGCGAGGAGTCCGATTGCGAACGTGAAATAACTTTCGCACCACAAACAAACAGCATAGTAAATATAGCCCTTTTAATACTATCACTTTTTTATATAAAAAGCAAGTGTTTTGTGGCGGGTTGGTGGCTGCAAGTGCGCTGCCGACCTTAGTAGGATAAAAGATAAGAATTGTCTCTTGTATACCCCACTTACAGTTCTTCTGTAAAAAGATAATTACTGCCGCCAGGCGACTTACTACTTACTATTTGATTTGTTATGGTAATGGCTTCCTTTGTTACACGTTATACAAATGTAAGTTAAAATATTAAAAGTATATATATTTATTAATTTTCAACAGTGTTTCAACAGTGGATTCAAATTTATTCCTCGTAAAGACACCAACGACGCCGACGACATTATTTTAGAAAACGGTTTGACCAGGCGACATTTTAAAAAGAACACAACTTACTTAATTGTAAAGGTGGAGGACGACGATTTAGACCCTGAGACAGTAAAGAGGAAGAAGTTTGATGTCTTAAAGAGATCACAAATGAAGACCCCCGTCAATCTAAGGCAAGAAATATTCGAACATTAAATATACATCGAAATTAAATAAATAAGTAATTAGCTATCAGTAATAATATCAGTTTGAGTCATATCTATGAGTATCTGTGCTATATCATGTTTATATATATATTTTTAAAAAAATAAGTCATGAAATCAGCTATCTTAAATAATAAAAAAATACATGCTTCAGTAGTACCCAAGTTAAAGAGTACCTAAGTTTGCTCTTGGGCAACAAACCAGCTGTGTAGCAAGGATGAGAGGCTTATGATGGACCGAGCTCACTTGGGTTATATGAGCTCTATTATATATGCTCTGAACGTAAATGAAACTAGTCAAGAAACCTGAGTTTTTTTAACCTAGGAGACCCTACTTTAAATATAACTTGCAAGTCAATGAAGATTGTGGAGGGTGATCTTGATACTTCTAAATATTTTTCTAGATTTCATATCATAATTGTCTTTGTATGTAGGGGCCCGTTCACGTGTACATTTCCGCCAACGCTACATCCCGATCTACAGTGTCGTCAGATATTCTTCGATTGCTGCGAGTATTCCCTGCACTACAGACAGGAACACACGAAGCGACGGAAAGCGGCATTGCGTTGTCAAGTTTGTGAGAAGCCCTTGGAGAAGGATAACTGTCCGCCGGATCCTGTAGAAGCTCAGTTTCATGTGCATCGCACAACCTATTCTTGTCGTTACTGTAGACAAACGTTTAACGATAGCTTCGAACATGACGAGCACAATCGGATTATGCACGCGAAACTGAAACCACACCAGTGTACCATTTGCTTGAAGCGTTTCACACAACAAGGTGGTCTACAACAACATATGCGTATGCACACTGGCATACGACCTTTCGGATGCACGTTTTGTTCAAAGGCGTTCACGCAAAAGGCTGGCCTAGTTCAGCATCTTCGAACGCATACGAAAGTGAAGCCGTTTAAGTGTGTCATTTGCAGCAAATGTTTCTCGCAATCGGTCCATCTGAGACAGCACATGAGGACACACACGAACATACAACCGTTTGAATGTTCGGTTTGCGGGAGGAGGTTCAAACAGAGCAGTCATTTGAATTTTCACATGCGGTCTCATGTCACCGATGATAACTCACCGCTGATCCTAGAAAGGTACGCTCAGATTATGAGCAACTCTAACCAGCTCGAATATAATTTGTCCAATTTAAAGCCAGTACAAGACGGCGACACTATTTACTACGTAGCCGAACTGGCGCCCGAACCAATAGTGCAACGGACCTATTGATAACAGTCCCAAGAATGAAGAATACGTTGGTCAAATCATTTGCTAATAGTTTTAAATAATTTTTTTAAAAAGATCTAAATAAATTGACATAAAGCAGCATATTTAATGAATTATTGCTTAGTCACAAATGATTAATTTGATTAATAATGAATTGTGGTTAGCGGCCTGTGTAATTGCAATAAAATTACATTCATTTTGATTTGGCCCTTATGTAGAAGCCACTGTATTTGTCAATTAAAGGGTTGTTTATTTATTTTTTGTTTTTGTTTTATTGTCAAACTCCATCATGTCCTGTTTTGGTGGAAAACATTTATAACACCAATATTCTCGTAAAAGCAAAATTAACTGAAACAACAATAAAATTGAACAATTGTTAGAAGTCAAAAATACATACACCAAAGCGTGTGGGCGCAAGATGTGGTTACATTTTGGTGTGGTGTATATTTTCTTAGAGCCGCGTTCGGGGCGGCCGCGTTATTAGAGAAAACAAAGGGAATGGCTGATGGCTGCATCCTGACGAGAGAAACGATCCTTTCCTCCCATTTTGTGCTTTTCTTAACTTAAATTGTATGAATATTAAGAAGTTAAGTTATGAATATTAAATCGTGTTTAATGAAAATATTTATTATAAAAAAATACGCAACTAAATTTATACAATTCACAAACTCATCGGCGAAGATGTCTACTTAATCTTTCACCACGTAACTAGTGTAGCACCTGAAATTTGTAATTTCGTTTTTTTTTATAATAATAAAAAGAAATAGTTCACGCTTTAAAAATTACCATAAAAACTACAATTAAAATTGCGTATCGAAACCCCGAAAGAAAATTATTGATAAATTTGCTATGTTGCGTAAAATTTACGTTATTAATCTATACATAAAAGACGGTCGTGTGTTTTTAATGATCTTTGTTTTGTTGGATTCGTCTCCAACAATAATAACCATTAAAATATTGAAAAAAAAAAAAAAAAAAAAATTAACGAATAAGATAAAAACAATAAACATAAAATTACTATAGAAAGAAATTGTACTGTCAAATCGACAGAACTGTCAAATCGATTGTCTCATGTTGTTATTTTTAAAAAGGTTCTATTAAACATATTCTCACCCAACATATTCTTCTGACTTCTGACCTTATGATTTTACTTTTCCCAAAATTAAAGAAAAATTGAAAGGCAAGAGATACGAGAGCAAGGAAGACGAACTGGCTATCTATAATTTCGAAATTTCTAAGGTACCCGAAAAAGAGTGGTCAGAGGTATTTTACAATTGGTTTAAACGCATGGAGTTAACTTTTGGCATGCCCCTCGTAACTTGTGTAACTAAGAGCAGTTTTTTAACCTCGCTGTATCGCACATGTGGCTCAGACGCTAGGCGTGAAATATATTTGTTTACATCCGCCGTCAAAGGGTTAAATGGTTTAACTATTTTACGAGCCATTATCACATGATATTCTTCAACATTAGCGATTTATCCTATAGCCGATCTAAATCAAAACTGCTCTTGTTTTTTTAATGTGTTGCCGACAATAGTTAAATATAATATCCACCTTTAATATTACGGACTTCTGCATGAGTGTGGGATTAGAGGATAGTGTAAATGGCCACGCGGATAATATAACATCCGGTATGCTAATGACCCTATATTTCTTGCTTTTACAATACGAGACCTAAAATATACTCAATCGTGTACGAAACCAGTGTAAAATATGTTCTGAATATTAACGCCAAGAATACCAAATATATGACGGTGGGCAGACCTAATTTTAAGTGCGCAGGTGCTTTCTATGTGGGTGCTCAGGGAGGGTTAATTTCTTCAGATACCTTGGCTGCATTGTGAATGATGAAGATCACAATATTGAGATAAGGTGTCGTATAGAACAATCATGCAGCTCCTTCATGAAGTTATGTTCTCTGTAACCGTTCCTTCAATATTGTGAACCGTATGCGCTTGGTTCCGTGTTTCGTTGTTGTTGTCGAGGCATATACCAATATAATGACCAGACACTCACCAATATAATGACCAGACGCTTAGTAGAGGCTTTTGAGATGAGGCGTCAGGCTCATGCTACGGATGTCCTTTACAGATTGTGTAAAGAACAAGACGGTCTTGCAGAGAATGAACAAACCATAAAAGTTATAAAAAATGCTTTGGGCATATCATGCCGAGGCAAGAACTATAATCTGCTGCAGCTGATCATGCTGGGGAAAATACAGGGTAGATGCAAGTCGGGCAGACGAAGTAATTCTAGGCTCAAGAATCTCCGCGAGTGGTATGGACTATACCGATCGGTAATTCATATAACCTCTTTTTCTTTATGCCATCTAATCGCAATAATCTCATTAAATTATTATTCTATTCTATTCTATTCTAAAAGGTCTTAATAATCCAATAGGCTTCACACAGTTATGGAGACTAAACACAGTATAGTCTCCATAACTTGAGACTGCTTTGAAAACATATTATTTCGAGCATATAATCTAATGTAATGAGAACAAAGCACACAGAGCAACAATATTTCTGTTTTCTCTTTAATTATTTTGTATTCTTGAATGTACTGATTTTCTGTGGCAGACAACTGAAATGTGGCTATTAAGCTGTTTTTATGACGACTTACTCGTAGCCATGTGCGTATCAAACGTCAACGACGGGAAGGGAAGTACACGGAAGCGAGTGGTATTCGCGTGACGATGAAGACAGTGCAACAGACTAAATGCTTCCCGTATATATTTATTAGTAAATCTATATTTTTATTCTTAAATTTTAGTTTCATAATTCTACTTAGTTTTTGTTACCTCGCAAGTAGTTACCTAAACTTTTTAACAAAAAAATTTAACCGCCGAAAAAATTTAACTTTAATGACTATGTTCTTAAACTAATGTAAGTATACCTAAGTAATTAGTAATTAATAAGTAATTTGAGTCGCCGCCGTGCATCACGCTTTACGTAATTAATTAATTTGCTTGTATGGCGCCTACTCAAAATTACTTAGGTATACTTACATTAGTTTAAGAACTTAATTATTAAGGTAAAATAAAAAAGGTTTATTACATTTTTTGCATTTCAGTTTTTTCAGCGGTTAAATTTTTTTGTTGAATAGTTTATATTTTATAATTTTTTGTGGCTATAATCTATTAATTACTACATGCGTTATTTTTTATTACTTTTTTTAATTGTAATACACAGCTCAGCATTAAAATCTGTGAGTGAACAATAAATCACCCCTATTTTCCCAGCCTAGGAATTTTTCTTTCCAAATTTATATGGGTCCAACTTCGAGGTCAATACCCTATTCAATAAAAAAATAATATCAATATGCGTGGTCATACATTACAATCTGTGAGTGAACAATCAATCATCCCCTGTTTTCCTACCCTTAGGGTTGGAATTTTTTACCAAATTTATATGGGACCACTTTCGGGGTATAATACCCTTTCCAATAAAAAAATAATTATCAAAATCGGACTACTCTGTAAAGTTATGCGTGATCATACATAAATATATATATATATAATGATCGTTTTATAATGATATATTTTTATAGTGGTTAGGATGACACAGTCAATTAAAACAGAATTGAGTTTCTCTGTAAGCAAAGAAACGACATTAAATGTTTTTATTTACAATGTCGATTCCTAATCACCTATATTTACAATTCAGCTTTATATTTTCAACAAAGATAATATATTTAATATTTATTTTTATAAATTGACTTTTGACTACATATCAAGTCGTTATTTTATAATCAATAGTAACTTAACCAAATAGTTTTCAATACATTAATAATAAAAAGAGTTTTAATATAAATTAAAGAAAATTAAGTACATATTTTCTTTACATATATATATATATTTATTCGAGGCGTATATATATATACGCCTCGAATTGAGTGAGAACCTCCTACGTATTTTTTTTTTCGTTTTCGTCGGTTGATAAATCAATACTTTGCAATCAAGTCGCTGAAACTTTAGGCGTCTGTCTGTTTTTCTGCTAATTACTTCTCAACCACCCAACAGATTTTGATACGGTTTTCACTAATGAAAAGCGGGAAAAATGAGGAAGGTTTGTGTATATAAAAAATTGCACCCCGGGCGAAACTAGGAGCGAATCCAAGATGCATATCAGAACATATTGTGTAAAGTATGTCACAATAATGATCACCTAGTCACCTAGACACGATTAAGATCACCTAACCTGCCATCCGATGCCCGCGATTTTTTAAATTTAATAATTTTAATCAATGTTCTCTTAGTTGTGTCGCGGGAACCTTGATTGTATAAGAAAACACCTATGTGAGTTATTTAGAGTTGCCACTTTTTATTTAAACAAACAAAAGAAAGTATAATTATACCGGAAATAATGTACAATAATTTATAAAGCCATACTGTACACGAGAAAATAATATTAAACAATATTATTTAGATAGCAGACCGACAGTCACCCTACATTCTTTGCACTTATCAATTATTGTAAACAAACTTCAGAATTTTATGCAGAGTTTCGTTCTTAGTAACAAACATTTGAATATTTATTTATTTAAACAACAGGTACATTGTAAATTGGTATGAAATATTGTTAGCAAACAATTTTCGATTTATGACCAACTTCCCCGAAGTTGGTATAATTAGTACATTAGTTCTAATGCTGCCCTGCTTGATGTATGTAATCATCATCATCATAAGCCTGCGACTCTCCACTCTTAGATTTACTCCACTTCTCTCCACTCTCTCTATATCTAACAGTGACAGTAACACTGTCGCTTCCCGCGATGCCTTTTCGGTCGTCTGGCCACCTGGCCTCAGGGCGGTCTTACGCTGCGTTTTCTCCTATATACGTGGCCTCCATTCCACAAAAAAAAAAAACTTCACTTCCGAGATCGAGTTAAGGCCCGGATAAACTCACTATAGGCACGAAAACCACAGCTCAAGCGCGGGCGCGTTCAACCTCCCTCTTGCGCGGCGGTCATCGGTAGCAATGCATTATTTTTATGGTAAGTGGGTAAAGAGGAAAATTGTGAGGGCCACATTTATTAGGAAGGTGGGTAATACGTGAAGGAAAGAAAGGACTTGACAGCCAACTATTCGATCACGGCGCAACCAAACATATATATTTTGTATATGTATTTTATAAAGTTACGCGGACAAAGTCGCGTGCGTCAGATAGTAATATAATTGATTTTCTTACCTAAAGATAACCTAGTAGCGCTTTTCTCGCTGTTGAGCAAATTTTTTTATGTCTCGCAGGAAGAAACAATTTTGCTCTCTAGTTGAACTAATAACTATTGTGCGTTTTTACGTATAAAAGTAGGTACCTATTAATATGATAATTTTTATTCATTGTATTTTCAGAGATTTCTCGTGTAGATGACTTTTAAATCAAAATTTACCTAAATTTGTTAAATAGGAATATTTATAAGTAAATTCAGATATAACACCTAGCTAGAGAAATTCTCTGTGTATTATAAGACTGTTAATATTTTGTATAAAGGTAGCTAGAATCTCGAGGTGGCTAAATTTTACCTTTTAAACGCAGGTGATGAAAAGAATAGATTCTCCAATTCTTTATTATTATTATTTATTAAATATTGCGAACATAATTACTACATAGGGATAATTTCATCGCAAAACTTAAAATTAAGAACAGTTTAATGGCGTATATTATATTCGATACGTAGAATATTTTGCCTTATGCGAAGAAGCATCCCGACTATCTTCAAGCCGTGTTCACATGCGCCATCTTGGAGGCGGGGCTACACATTCTATTTCTTGACTGAACACATTTTCCTCTCGCACATGTTAGAGTGAGAGGGCTATTCCAATTACTCGGGTATTTTCATATAATAATTTTACTTTCCGACGTGATACATTACATACAATAAGTGTCTAATTTTTTCAGAGAACTTCAGTACATGAGTTCAGATAACGGTAAAATTAAGTTTAGGGTCGGCAACGCACTTGTAACTCAATGGTGCAACTTGTGTCCTTAAACGAGGGAGCCACCTAACACCAAGTGGACTGTCAGCCTGTCTGCCACCCTCAATAATATAAATAAAAAAAGATTTCAAAGTTCGGCTACTGCATTATAAAATCGCCGTAATATAAAATAACAAAACAAGTTATAGTGGCAACGATGTTTACTACAAGACAGAATGTTTACAACGGGAGAGATCATCTACCCGGCGCGTGAACCGACACTCCCATCCGCCTTGCGTGTCGCTTGAATTCGTATCGTAGCTATCTGAAGAACAAAGTTTAGTGTCTAGATTTTAGGAATTTAATGTATCAGGACAATTGTCTTATTCGTCATATACACTTACTTATAAAATTGTTGGTCCTGACTGATTATCAACGCACAGCCAAAACTATTACCAGTAGGTAAGTCTAGAAAGACGAAAATTGGAACATAGCTTTATAACAGCTATCCGCTAAGAAAGAATTTATGTAAATATCAACTGCGCGTGAAGCCGGGAGCGGGTCGCTAGTCATTTACCTATATATCTACTTATTTTGTTTTGGTTCGTGAATACGGGACCTTACGGAAGCCTTTATCCTCGTGATGATACTCTTATTATCCTATCAAAAACATCAACAGCGTCTAAAGCCACCTACCATCAAATAGGACGTCAAACTGCCGCACTTAATAACAATAGTAAGTAATTTGAGTCGTAGTTTTCGTAAAAAAAATCGACCACATTCCTAAACGAACGACTGGTCGAAGAATATTTGCAAGCAATCCTCTAATGTTGCTATGTTGCTTCATTTTCAACAGTCCGTATAGCTACCAACTGTCAACGGGATCGTCAGTGTGCCTGCCTGTTGTTGCTATAAAAAAAATTGATCATTGGCAATGTGTTCTAAATTTCCCAAAAAAAAAAAAACGAGAAACAAATTAAGATATCTTAGAAACTGTATCTTAGAAAGAAGCACTAAATACATATAATAAAACAATAACCAATAATTGCCTGTTTCATGTTTTACTATTAAACAATTATCGCTATTCTATGAGTTTAATAAGTGTAATTAACCAGTTAATATAGGAAATTGAGTCACAAAATGTGATCTTAAGACGTAGAGCAATAGAGATTACTTTGCAGCGTGAGCTTTCGTTTACATGACCATAGGTAAATAAATCCGGCAAGTTTAATGCAAAAGTTTTGGTTTACGCTTTATGGTAAATATTTAGTGTAACGTCGTATAACCGTTTTATAGATCCAGTAAAATGTTTGGTTTAATTGTGCTAGGTCAAGAGCGGGCGTTCGACAGCCGTCCTTGCGATGGGTAAATATTATTGTCTAAGCGGGTTCTCCGCTGTTTACTCTGTCTACTGGTAATGTTTAGTCCCATTTATTTCCAAAATATGACCCCTTTAATCGTGTTAAACCTGGATGACACTGCTTCTTCAACGGGAGATTTCACGATTTTAAAGGACACCATGAAACTTTGTCACGAGAATTTTATGAATGATTTATGAAAGAATATACATTCTTTATAATAGAATACATATTATAAAAGAAAGTCCTCCGCCGCGTCTGCCTGTCTGTATGTTCGTGATGATCTCAAAACATACTGAAAGGATTTTCATACGGTTTTCACTAATGGAAAGGGCGTTAAACGAGAAAGGTTTTTATATATAATTTTCAGAAAAAATTGCACCCTTGCGAAGTCGGTAGCGGGTCTCTCGTTTTAATAATAGTTTTAATTAAAAGTCTGTGTCCTTTCAAAATATTCATACTAGATTTCATCATTTGATAGAGCAACATGAGTCATTTTTGCAATTAGCAAGTAGGTATTAGATATCAATTCGAATTAAGCTTTCGTTAAGAATTGGTTGAGCGATGTTCTTGGAAGTAGGTACATAAGTATGTTTTGGTGGGGATGGCATGAGATAGTAGTATGCGCGGATGGGCGGTGCGGGCTCACGAGTGAAGCTTACAATATATGTGCGCGATGTACCTATAGCTGTAGCTGAAAGTAAGCTATGGGCGGCTCGCGCGCACTGTTTCCAAGACCGCGCTTCGATGCGCACGCGCACGTATGAAGACTGAGGAACAAACCCCCGATGAGGCGGCGCGTCGCGCGCCCGCTGCTAGGCGTCAGGAAAAGCCACCGTTTTCATACATAGCTCTCATTGTCATGGCTATAGAACATTCTCCTAACAAACGCCTTACGCTTAGTGAAATATACACGTTTTTACAGCAGCAATTCCCGTTTTTCCGAAGCTCATATCAGGGCTGGAAGAATTCTGTGCGTCATAACTTAAGTTTGAACGAATGTTTTGTGAAACTTCCGAAATCGTTGGGTCGGCCAGGCAAAGGACATTACTGGACCATCGATCCCTCGTCGTCCTTCATGTTTGAAGAAGGCGGTTCATACCGTAGAAGGCCACGTGGATTTAGGCGAAAGTGCCAGGCATTGAAGCCTCAGTTTGGTGGTGGAGCATACTTGGGTGGTGGATCAGTAGCCGCGTTGCCGCCTTCCCAGCCGACAGGATACGATCTGGCCACCGGAAGTAGCTCAAGTGCTACCAGCACCGCTCCAATTGATTATGGAGCCTGCGCATACTCTCACACAAGTTCTGCTAGTCAACAACTTGCATATGGAAGTGAATATTGCACATACGGAGGAATGGGTGAACGTGAATGGCCACTGTCATACAGCGCCATAGACCCCACTTACAGACCATCGCCATCTACGACCTCTCCTCACCACGACTTGCCAGATTTTGTCACGAACTACCAATACAGCGTCTCCAATGAACACGGTAAGTTTTTTTATATTGTATTCTCTGTTTAAATTTATTCATTTTAAAGTCAATAATATATATATATATATATATATATATATATATATATAATAAGTTTAATAAGTTTGAAGTTATTTTGTTTTATAAAGAGCATATGCTACAAAAGATATGACTAAATTACATTATTATAGTTAAATTTCGTAGCACCTTGCATTTCATAGAATCATTTTGCATTTTTATTTTTTAAATGTTTCATTTCATAAATATAAGTAATAGTTTATTTTTTTGCAAGCCACACACACGTTTGACACAATGTTTGAATAATACGTGTTTGTTACTCATTTATTTATGGTCGAATTTCATCCACTGCGCGACATAGCATAGGAAGGACATTGCGTAGGGCTACATGGTATAGGAATATATATGAAATGTAAGAGTATTATTTATTCGTCGAATGTAACCTCTTGTCTCCTGCTGAGTTTTCATCGTCTACAATAGACAACTGCTCCCAATAGACTACAAAATACATATTATAGAGCTTACATCATCATATTTTTCACCCATTTATGCTACTAAGAGTTCGAGGTTTATTTGTAGGTACTATCTGGTTTTAAAATGAGCCCTAAAAACTTTGCCATAATTACCATCTCTATATACCTAGATACTGGTGTAAAACAAAGCCGCTTCAGCCTCTGCCTGTCTGCTCTATATCCTCTAATTCCTCCTAAACCACGCAACGGATTTTGATGCGGTTTTCGCCATAAGTTAGATAAAAATTTTCACGGAAGGTACATAAACATAATAAAACCTAATTAAGTTTTTATGTAAGTAGAATACAAACAATATTTTTCAACCAAGTCGCCGAAAAATAAATTTACATGTTTACGTAGGATACACCTTAACAGATACATAGAAACTTATGTACTAGAGAATTCCAAAGAAATCTCCACGGTTCTGTTACGTTTGACTCATAGTGACTATTTCTTTCATTAAAACTTTATCCTTAACATATTATAAATTTAAGTCGCTGTCTTTGTCTGTCTGTTTCTTCGCTAACTTCTTTCTTCTAAACAACCAAACAGATTTTAATACGGTTTTCAATAATGGAAATAGTCAATTTTTTAATTTATTGTTCTTCCCAATTTTGAATTTGTTTTTTACAAAAGTGTGTGCAAAACGAAGATATTGTTGACTCAAACACACTTATGTTTTTTAGTGACAAGATGTTACTTATTTATCGACGTACGGCCGGATGTTTAAAACACGAGTAATTTGCTCGAAAGGGATTTACGGTTCCAATAAATAATCTATCTATACTAATATTATAAATGCGAAAGTATGTTTGAATGTATGGATGTATGGATGTTTGTAACTCTTTCACGCAAAAACTACTGAACCGATCACCATGAAATTTTGTATACATGTTGTCTGGGACACCAGAAAGGATATAGGGTAACTTCATCCAGAAAAAAAGGACTATTCCCGAGGGATAAATAAAAAATAAAAAAACTAAAGCCTGGCCAAAGTGTTATAGCAACACAAGGTCAAGCGTTATATTGCTTTTTTTTTTCAACGCGGACGAAGTCGCGAGCACTAGCTTGTTTGAACATAAATCTGCAAGTGTATAATGGAAAGCTTGTCTTTAACTTGGCTATCTTAGAAAAATCTTTTTTTTTGCAACGGACTTTTACTTCTCTTTTTTGGGCATTCAGACTTATAGATTAACATATATTATAATTAAAGCATAATTATTTAAGAGTAAAATGCGTCTTTTTGAAATTATTTCTTGGCGCATTTTTGAGAATATAAAATCTCCCTTCCTATTGGACGTTACAGCGACAATTTTTCATTATACAAGGAATAAGATGCACTTAGTCGTAGTTGTTTCAAATGTAAATTAATAAGTTGGTTCAATAAGTATCTCTAAAGGTTTTTAATCCTTTTTAATGACTGCTCGTGGGTCCAGTTGGCATGGTTCTTCGTGGTTCTTGGGCGAAACGAAGTCTTGCTACTCGATGTGGTCTGAGAAGCTCTGGGCCGCGTGCTGGTCTACGGGCTTTCAAATTGACTTCCTCGATAGGCAGCGTAAAGGGATTTAAAGTTACAAATCCCAGGTCCGTCTCCGTGAAATAAAAAGTGAATAAGTTAAACCGAAAAATTGTGTTTCCAAGTGTTACAAGTGTTCACAAGTGAATTAATTGTCGTTGAAAAAGACAACTACTAACAACATCTTTAAATCTCAGGCTAGATATTAGCCTCCTTACCAGCACCGCCATGGTCCCAATCATCATCAGTGACAACGCGACAAGTGTTCACCCATTCATCATCTAAAACTATCAAAAAGTGCTTCAACCAAGAACTGTAATTTTAACATATCTAATCATTGTACTTCGTAGATAAGCTGCATTCCATTGTTGTAATTTAATCCTCAACATATTGTTACTCAGCCAGACCTTGTTATTCTTATTTCTTATTAGACCTTATTTCTTAGAAATCAGCGTTATCGCCAAAACTTTGTAAGCAGATTGCCGACTCTCTGTACAACTACACCTCTTATTTTAACTTTATTATTTTATTATATTATTTTTACAACATGTCGAGAGACGATAAAATCAAAGTTAGATCAGAATCAAATAAATTAGAAATCAACATCTTATTTAAATTTATCAAACCATTTGACGGAAGTAGAGAAAAATTAAATTCGTTTATATTCAATGGCGATAATGCATACTCATTAGCTACAGCTAGTCAAAAACTAACTCTCTCTCTCTCGTTTCCGTGCTTCTTCATTTAAAAGAATGACACGGAAACTAAAACGTAAATTCCAAATAGGCAATTTAAAGGAGGTCGCCACATCTGTATCCGCGCACACCTACCGACAAGGTATAGCCCTAAACTGAAGGTGTTGCAGCCACAACAAAATCCTCCGTATCCGTGCACACTAACCGACAGAGTAGCCAACCCCAAACCGAATGTGTTGACAAAAATTCGTTCATATCCGATTTACCTCTGAATCCTGAAAAATCAAAATTCCTCGAAGTATACGAAATTAAATGTGATACTTCAAAGATCCTAGTAAACACCTCTGTTTCAAGTATCCCTTTATCTTTATTAGTCGACTCAGGGTCTTCTGTAAGTTTACTGAACGCTCCAGCATTCAAAAAAATCAAATTTTAACTAATAAGATTATTAAAATAAAGGGCATAAAGGTAGACCCAAGGAAAGAGGCAACAAAAGCCTCTGGCCACTTCCCTCACAAAATAAAAATTTCTGACTCATTCAACAAATATTTACACCATAAATTCCATGTCATTGAAAGTACCGACTTACTTTACATCGGTATGATCGGTACAGACCTATTAAACGCATTTGGTTGTAATATAGATTACAGCAAAGACCTTTTACATATCGGTAAAACAAAATTAAAACTCCTTTTTAGTGATCCAACCTACCTCATACCGCCTCGAACAGAAATTATTATTGAATGCTCCGTATCAAATCCACAATTAAAAGAAGGTGTCATTCTAGATCAAAATCCTTCAGACAGCTTGCTAATAGCAAACTGCGTTGTACGTGTTAAGGATATCAACCGAATAAATATATCTGTAGTCAACATCTCCGAATCCCCGTTATCTTATGGGATTAAGTCTAACCTTAAAAACTAACCCTACCAATTCTCCTCTGACATCGACTGACAAGGTAAATTCAAGCTATATGTTTAAAAATAGATTCCAAAGAACAAAAACCGTTATTAATCAACTGAGAGTATCACACTTAAATCGTGAAGAAACCAACGCTCTTAGATTCCGTCTGCTCTGACTACTCCGACATTTACAAGGTGAAAAACTAACATGTACCGACGCTATAAAGCACGACATAAAGACAACATCCGACCACACGAAGTCATATCGTTTTCCAGAGGCCCACAAATCAGAAGTTAAAAGACCGATAATATGCTTCAAAGGTATCATAGAACCTTCTAAGTCACCATGGTCTTCGCCAATCTGGGTAGTACCCAAGAAGTTAGAAGAAAATGGCGCATTGCAGTCGATTACCGCAATCTAAATGACGTCATTCGTATATCTTTATAAAAATTGTAAGCTGTGTGACCAAATCCCACATCCCTTCCGTAGACCACCAAACCCTGGTAATCTCCTCCTACGGAACCCGAATCTATATCCTTGGAGTGTCAACCTATGTCACATCCTCGATTCCGTCCTACCTAAGCTTCAATCATCAACCCTGAAGTTTAGTCTTCTCCTGGGGGCTGTTATAACCCTCCTGTAATCCCTGACTCACTTCTTATTCCGCTGACCCAGCATCTCCAAGCTCTGCCCGGCGGCCATGTTCTTAGTAATAGGTTTGAGAGTTGCATGGAGTGAGCGCAAATAGTGTGGAAGATGTGTACTTTATGTAATTATTATAATTATATAAATAAACAAGAAAATATAATATTGCTTCTATATTTTGTACAACACATATTATATCAGACATACAGTGACAACTTATATTAATATTCTTTTTAAATATTTAAATTTAGTTCATAAAAATATCACTAGGTACACATTACAATATCAAGGAGTATTTACTCCAACATTCCCCCTTAATGTGTATCTCATTTAAATAACAACAAGACCTTAAATAACAATAAGAACTTAAACAACAACAACAACAAAAATAAAATATTATTGATCTACTATACATAAATTCTTGGTCAACAGTAAATGTCTATTCTTACATAAAAACTTTGTTAAAATATCTGCTATCATTTTATCTGTAGAGATATACTTAATATTAACAATTTCTTTGCAGACTATATCTCTAATAAAATGATGCCTGATATCTATATGTTTTGTTCTCGAATGATAGACATTATTTTTAACAAGCATTTGTGCTCCTTGGTTGTCATTAAATATTATTGGCCTAACGTTTAAATTAAAAACTTCCTTTAGTAAGTTATCGAGATATATAACTTCTTTACAAGAATTACTTAAGGCCATATATTCGGCTTCAGTTGTTGAGAGAGCAACAGTGCGTTGCTTTCTTGATTCCCAAGACACTGGCCCATTTAGATAAAAAACATATCCAGTATAAGATCTTCTGTCGTTTATGCAGCCACCATAATCAGCGTCAGCATAACCAACGAGAGAAATATCTGACTTCTTTTTAAATATCAATTTGTGATGTTTCGTACCTATTAGATATTTTAGTACCCTTTTTGCAGCTGTGAAGTGTATACTTCCGTAATTATTATTAAATTGACTCAATACACTGACTGCATGAGCAATATCTGGCCTACTAACAATTGCTAAGTACATTAAGGATCCTATGAGCTGTTGGTAAGGCAATTTTTCAGCTTCCTTCTTCTCATCGAGAGTTGGAAAAATCAGACGTAGACCAGGTTCAGCCGGAGTACTGCATGGTTTAGCATCAACCATACCAAAATCTTGCAATAATTTATTTATATATTCTGTTTGTTCGACAGACACACAATAATCCTTCTGCGTTACTTTCATTCCTAAGAAATGAGTTAACTGACCCAAATCTTTAATACAGAAGAATCTTTTAAAGTCTTCTTTAAATTTATTTTTTAAATCATTATCATTACTAAGTATGCATAAATCATCAACAAAGATTGCGACAATAACAAAACTATTATTAACTGCTTTATAAAACAAACAATGATCATTTTCTGATCTATTAAATTGAAGTTGATTCATTACTTCATTGGCTTTTAAATTCCACTGTCTAGGTGCTTGTTTTAAACCATATATAGCTTTCTTTAATAAACATACCTTCCCCTTGTCGCTATCTTTGATAAAACCTTGTGGTTGTTCCATGTAAATCTTTTCGTCTAAATTTCCATAAAGAAAGGCAGTTTCAACATCCATGTGTTCCAAACTGAGATTCCACTGAGCAGCAAAAGCAAATAAAATTCTAATAGTAGATAGCCTTGTCACAGGGGCAAAAGTTTCATCATAATCCACTCCATAAGTTTGAGTAAAACCCTTTGCTACGAGTCTAGCTTTGTATTTAGTAATTTCTCCGTCAGCGTTTTTCTTAACTTTAAAAACCCATTTACTTTTCACTATATTGCCTATGTCAGGTCTGTCTACAAGAATCCATGTTTTATGATTGATAAGAGAATTATATTCTTTTTGAAGAGCCGCTAGCCATTTAATTTTATCAATGCTATTTACAGCTTCTTTGTACGTAGAAGGTTCTTCATTAATGGCTACTTTATATAAAAGAATATCATCAGGCCATACTTTTGGAGTTCTATTTCGAAGTGGATATCTTCTTTCTTCATTGATTTCTTCTTCATTTCCATTTCTATTTGAGTCGACATTATCTAAAGAGTCATGGAACTCGTCATCACAATTTTCTTGAACATTATTTGGCATGCTATGTACATGCGTAGGAATTTCTTCATTTGTATTTTGAAGATGGGGACTATCATTATTTAGTGGTTCTCTATTAATATTGTGTGGCACCAAATCATTATACGTTTCCACATTCTTTTCCAGAGATGGCAAAGATTTTGACTTATAAAAGTATTCGCTTTCACAGAACTTTATGTCTCTAGCTTTGCAAATTATTTTTGTATTATTAGGATCTATAACTCTATACCCTTTCGTTTCTGTACAATAACCAACAAATATATAAGCTTTAACCTTAGCATCTAATTTATTTCGAAGTTCTTTGGGTATATATACATATGCATTACAGCCAAATACACGAAGACCTGATAGATTAACTTTCTTACCAGTCCATGCTTCTTCAGGAGTCTTTCCTCTTAAAGCTTTTGTTGGCGATCGATTTTTAAGATAAGTCGCAGTATTTATCGCTTCGCCCCAAAAAAATTTCGGAACATAAGATTCTTCTAACATTGATCGCATTTTCTCAAGAAGTGTTCTATTTACCCTTTCTGCTATACCGTTTTGCTGAGGATTGTAGGGTACAGTAGTTTCGTGCTTAATTCCATTGGATTTTAATATTTTTTGAAGATCAGCATTCATATATTCACCTCCATTGTCAGAACGCAAAATTTTAATTTTTTTACCTGTTTGTCGTTCAACTAAGTTCATAAAATCGGTAAACTTATATTTAACTTCTGACTTCTGTTTCATGAAATACGTAAAAGTTTTTCTCGAAAAATCATCAGTAAAGGTAACAAAATATGACGCACCTCCCAAAGATTTAACATTCATAGGCCCACATACATCACTATGAATAATACCTAATAACTCTAATGCTCTAGATTGAGAAGGCTTAAAAGAAAACTTTGAAAACTTTCCCTTCATACAAGACACGCAAGTATCCTTAAATGATACATCTGGTTTGGAATATTTAATTCCATTAGCTAAATGTAATCTGAGAACTTCCATCGACCTAAAATTCAGATGTCCAAGCCGTTTATGCCATAAAACTGCTGAATTCTTAAAGTCGTCAGAAAGGTTGACCATATCAGTAGGCATATTAAGTTTGTACATACCATTGTCGTTTGACGCTGTAGCTAGTACTTTTCCATATACCTTGCATGATTCACCTTCCAATATTTTCCCTCCAGTTTTTGAAAAGAGAATAACATGACCTTCATTTACTAAAGAATTCACAGACAGCAGATTCGTAGATAGCTTGGGTACGTAAAGAACATCATTAATTTGTTTATCATAGGATGGAATCGGTAGGATCACATTGCCAATTTGTTCTGAAATAATTGTGTCATTATTAGCAACTTTAACATTTTTTACAAAAGGCTTATAATTTACCAACCAGTCATTTCTGTTTGTCATGTGCCTAGTAGCACCGGAATCAATATACCAGTCATCATTTTTTACAAGTAAGACATGATCTAAACCTAAATTACTACTAAAATTATCTACATGATTATTACAAACTTTAGCTGTTATTATTACCTCAGAAGAATTAGCAGCTTCATTTCTTTTATAATTAGGTTTATTTTTAGAATACTTAGCTTTTAGTATTCTGCATTCAGATTTAATGTGACCACGTTTATGGCAATAGTTACATACAAATTTCTTAAAGTCTCTATTATTATTATTATTTGACGACACTAAGGCGGAATCACCAACACAATTTTCATTTGAATTTAATCTAGCAGAATCACGATGGTCTTCTTTTAATAAGGCAGTAACCACGGCTTCTGAAGTAAACTCTGTATTGGCATGTTCAAGTGCCATAACGAGTGGATCAAATCGTTCTGGTAATCCACAAAGCAATATAATTGCTAGAAAATTGTCATCAATTACATATTTAATGTTTTGTAACTCTTGCTTAGTTGCCATTATTTCATTTACATACATTTCCATATTTTCTTTGTATCGGATACCGAGCAGTTTTCTCATTAAAGTTAGTTTTCGAACTAGACCACTGTCAGCATATGCCTTCTTTAAATTATGCCATGTTTCATAAGCCGTCTTGGCATTAGCAATTAAAGGAAATATGTTCTCATTGCAACTTAAACAAATTTTGGAACGGGCTTTAGCATCTCGACGTATGCTTGCTGTGTCTGCATCTATTGTTAAAGGGGATGAGACACTATCCCATAAATCATAGTCGATAAGCAACATCTCCATATTAAATGCCCAATTTCCATAATTATCACGTCCGTTTAATTTTCTAAAAGATGGACTTACTGTTGTTGAAGCTTCTTGACTCATTTTGAGTTTTTAAATTATATCATATAATTTATATACACAATAAATTACACAATTATTATACACATGCCCATAACCTCTTAGTAATAGGTTTGAGAGTTGCATGGAGTGAGCGCAAATAGTGTGGAAGATGTGTACTTTATGTAATTATTATAATTATATTAAATAAACAAGAAAATATAATATTGCTTCTATATTTTGTACAACACATATTATATCAGACATACAGTGACAACTTATATTAATATTCTTTTTAAATATTTAAATTTAGTTCATAAAAATATCACTAGGTACACATTACAATATCAAGGAGTATTTACTCCAACACATGTTGCAACTCAGTCTTCTTCGAGAGACTTCAGTCTTAGACTAAGTCTAGTGTAAATAAAGTGTTTTTTATATGAAAGTAAATAATCCTTTTTTTAAAAAGCTAATCCTTCAAATCCATATAACAGCTTGCTAACATTAACACCTCAGAACAGAAGCAAATTTACAGAAGGTTTAAATAAAGAACGTTTGTAAGCTGTAATTTAGGTAGTGTGCAATTACACGATACATACAAACGGCACAGGCAGGGCCGGATTATATAGTTAGGTTTATTACCGCGCATCTGTATATCGGCCCGTTTCTCAGAAGCATCCAGCATTCTCTTACGACCCAATAAAATTGTGGTAACATGTGCAGTGTCAGCGTCTGGTGCACTGCCCGTCCCCGAAACGATCGACTAATCCCAGCCCGCGCCATCAAACATTCGAGCCTTCTTAATTAACGATGTGTGAAACAACACTTGCGACAACGTGACTGTGTCATACCTACCTATTATGTGCGACTTATTTATAAATGAATAATATATTATACATCAAGCTCTTGCACGCGGATTCGCCCGCGTAACTTTATCAAATATAGCCTATGTTACTCTGTGATTATATAGCTTCCCAACAGTTAAAGAACTTTTCAAATCCGTCCAGTAGTTTTGGAGCCTATTCAATGCAAACAAACAAACAAGCTCAGTTGGTTGGAGCGTCGCGTCATGCTTATAACGAGAAGGTCGCGGGTTCGATCCCTCATGGGCCATTACTCCGTCTACTTTTAAAATGATAACAGCTATTTTAAAAGCTATAGAAAATATCCTTCATAACTGCATTATTTGCAAAGTTATTCCAAGGTATCTAAGTCCAAATATCCAATATCCAAGATTTTCTGTACAACCATTATTAGCCGAGTAATCGATTGTCAAAGTTAATTGATCAACAAGTGAGCAAAATTGTGTTGCCGACTTTAAAACACGAACAAGCGAAGTAGTCTAAAATTGAATCACGAACGTAGCCAGTCATTCTAATATAGACTACTGAGCGCAGTGAGTGATTTAAAGGCACGAGAACAAGACCTAAAAAAAATTGTTCTCGTGTTAAACATCCAACTTTTCACCTCTACCAGCGAGAAAAGCGTTACTAGGTAATCTTTAGCTAAGAAAGTCAACTAAATTAAAATTTAATTCAATTAAAAGTAGAAAGTACATTAATTTTACTTTCAACTTTTAATTGAATTAAATTTGTCAGATTTGTCAGATTAATACAGGTTTGTTCGGAACTGAAATGGTCGTATTATTTACTTGCGTATAATTATCATTGGTATTTATCAAAACAGTTCAATTGACATAATGTTGAAATAAAGTTCGATTTCCCCCCATCAGTTTATATATTTTTTAGATGTTGCGTTCGGAAATTGCACTGGTTGACAGTTTTATTAAAAACAAAAATGATATTTTTAAGGAAGTTATATTAATGGTTACTATTGTTTATTCTAAATATTACGATTTAAAAATACCAATACAATTTACGAACTTAAATTACAATAAATAAAATTAATAATGTTATTCCTGTGAGTTAAATCGCTAGGCCATAATGAGTTTCGGAACGAACTATTTCTTTTTTCCGCTAAAATCGATTTTGCTGTGAGTTTTTATAGGCACCAAAAGCACCCTTTTCGTGCTGGAGAGGTGAAAAATGACTTTTTCGCTTTGATCGATACTCAGTGACAAATCATCGTAATGAGAGGGTCAAATTGTAGATAATTAAATTCTGTAAAAGAAAGAGCTTTAGGATACCATTCCCAAAAAAAAAAAAATTACAGCCCGTAGACCAATTTTAAGACGAGAAAAAATCTGGAAAAAAATTTTTCGTTAGTTTTCTGACGATTACTCATAAACCGCTAACGAGAAAAATATTTGAAGCTCGGATTCAAAAACTAGAGACTTGAAGCTACAATTTCCTTTTTTAATGAGCTCTGTACGACCTTTTCCTATTTCCTATATATTTTTTTATATTCCTTAATTTTTGGGACTACCTACTATAATATAATAACCGATTTTATGTATTATAGTAACAGTTATTAGTTATTACAAAAAAAATCTAATCTATTTAGAATCAAGTTTTAGAGCTCTTGTCTAGGATTGTTTACCTAGTTAGGGCCTCTTTCACCAACTACAAGTGTTGATTAGTTACTTTTAGAAATAATTTTATGTTTTATTAAATTATGCACTCGGTTTACTTCGATAGGCGAATTTTTTTATTATTTTCTTTTTAATGTTTGGGACTTTTACCGTACAAAACCAGCATTCCCGGTTACCGGTGACTTTAAATGGCGGTTAGCCTACTTGACACATGGTGAAAGAAGCCCTTAAAGTAGTTAGTTAACTTTTGGGAGTGAACTTGGTCCACCCTACAAAAATTACGATTTACCAAAATTGCCTTCGCAATATTATATAAAGCCTTATAATCTTGTAATGAGATTACATGGGGATGATTTTATCTCTTCGGAGAGTGCCATACCATAAGGTGAACGAAACGATAGCGCGATATAACCTGCCGGTGCAGCGACATCTGTCCATTTTAAATTGTTTCAGATACAAAATATTCTGAGTCACAATGCATTGCATTAAAACATTACACAACTTGAAGCTCAAACTTTCAACATTGCATTGCAACATTGCAGATCTCTCTATGACTATTATCATCTATTATAAACAATTACCTGTGCAATAAACAGTCGGCAGTATGTTGATAAATAACAAAATTCATATTTTGCATTACCTTTACTAAAAAGCAATTTAATTTTTTGTAAAAAAAAATATCGTATTAAAAAATGGACGATTTGTAACGGTTTTTAGGTAATAACAGTTATTGTTAAGCAGGATTTTACTTAACACGTCTCATTTGATCTGTCTTACCGATATACCTACAACTTAACTGTGCATTTAAAACTGATAAAATTAGTCTGAACTGAAGAAAACTGAATAAAAAACTTTTTTTTTCCACACAAATCAACTGTTTAAAAAAGTTCTATAATTCCTTGTTTGTTTTAAAAAGCTTTCTAGAATCCTTACGGATTTTTCCAAGTATGAGTTTTCGTCCCTGAAGAATTTTACATAATTACGGTAATACGAGTATGTCCAGGTAACCAGAAGATATCCATTTTTGAGTTTAAAACGTAATAAACGAGACATAAACACGCACGATCAATTGATATTTTGCATGCATGTGGATGTGAGATAATTTTAATCTCGTAATCGTAAATCTCGTGCTTTCGTTTAATACTAAAGGTATGGTGCTCAAAAGCATCGTAAAAATTGGAAACTTACAAGTACGTTCAACGGTGTGATGTGTTTCAGTTAACGTGCCTATAAGACCGTGCTATATAGATAATGGCATGCGTGTTACGTTGCCGACGAGAAGCGATGACTACGCTCTACGGCTTGCCCGCGCGCATAAGCAACGTATGATTTGTTTACACAAAGGCGCACGTTTGTTCAAATCGTTTGATCTTTATAAATGCAATAGGTATTTCGAGAATATCGCCCGTCCTGTCCGACGGAACTCTAACGGTTGAAAGCTTTAATGAAAAAAAAATGAAATGATTTTTAAGAACGACAACCTTGACGTGTTTATTCCCGGATATATGGTACCTACGTGGGTATGTGATCCGTTTATCAGTAGGTATTTCAATTTCAGTTATCGTACCGGAATGTGTTGTATGGTGTTTAAAACAACGAAACTTTAACTCCAACGTGAAATCTTTATTGCGAATTGAAATCTTTCGCACGAGTGCTATTTTTTTCTGCAAATTTTATACAAACCTTCCTCGTTTTTCTCTCTTTCCATTAGTGAAAACCGTATCAAAATGTGTTAGGTGGTTTAGAAGCAGTTAGCGAAGAAAGAGACAGAAGCAGACAGCGCAATAGCGCAATATTACAGTATAACTGTAATATATTGTACTAGCTGGTGCTCGCGACTTCGTCCGCGTTGAAAATTTAAAAAAAAAGCAATATAACGCTTGACCTCGTGTTGCTATAACATTTTGGCCAGGCGTTATTTTTTTATTTTTTATTTATCCCTTGGGAAGTCCTTTTTTTCTGGATGAAAGGTACCCTATGTCCTTTCTGGTGTCCCAGACAAAGTGTATGCAAAATTTCATGGTGATCGGTTCAATAGTTTTTGCGTGAAAGAGTTACAAACATCCATACATCCACACATACTGTCGCATTTATAATATTAGTACGGATAGATAAAATTACAATCACGTCAATTGTAAATAACCGCAGATTCCAAAGGCCCTGACGGGACTTGATGTGAACTCGCTCATGTCAGTGAACTGGCTACATTTCGATTACCTCTTTGGGGAAACCGAAGGCTTTGTCTGTGCAATTGCGGACAAAGTTATTAAGACGAACAATTACCGGAAATATATCCTGAAGGAAGGTACGGTCGACATCTGTCGGGCATGCCACCGTCCTGGTGAGACACTCGGGCGGTGTCTCATGGTCTCATATTATTTCCGGTTGTGCTCATCTTTCTAACGGCAGCACAGGCATAACCAATTAACCAGGATCATTCAACAGCCAATTGCCCTTCGTTACGGTCTTATCTAGTCTGAGGTGCCCATTTTGACACTTTTGACCATTGCCTTAAATCATTGCTTTAGACCATTGAACTACATTCTGAACCTGAACCCCGTTCTCGAAAATAGTCATTCTACGCTTTACTGGGACCGCTCTCTGCAATCTTCAATCGGTCCCAGCGCCGGAGGATGCTTATTGACATTGATGTTCCAAGAAGACATTCCAAGAAAATATATACGTAGAATGAAAAATGATAATAATCACTAAGACTTTTATACTATTAAATAGATTATTTAATAACCAATAAAGGTATATGTATAATAAAATATGTCAGGTATTTCAAAAATACTATTATATGGTATTTTGAAAAATTATTTCAAAAGTGAAGAAAAAAAAATAGTTTTTGCACATTTCTGTTAAAATTTTACCTATTAAACAAATTGACGCACCACGCGCTGTGACCTTTTATTGAATGGGTTATGTTTAAGTTTTTTTGTAAATATATCACACCAGCGGCAAAAAACAACTATGCAGTGTTTGGAAAATGGAACTAAAATTTAAACGTGACTAATTTAAAACTGATTTATATTTTAAACGTGTTAAAAATAGTCCCAGTAATTGATATTGGTATCGATGCATTTAAGTCAATGCGTGCGGTCTTGTAGGCGATGATGTTGAACACTGTTAGCATCAATATTAAATACAAGGGACGTGCTCTTTCGATTAACTTTCGTATACATAAATTTATGTTTTATAATTAAATTACCTTATACTTGTATGGATACGATTTTACAAATAAAACTAACATTAATTTTGTTACTTCTATTATATGTATAAAACGTTTTATATGTATAAAGCGTTAGTGCATAAAAATAAATAATTCACTACAAAATGTAGTTTCAATGCCTTGAATATGAAAAAAACATTTTATAAAAATAATTAAGGATTCATTGTTGAAACATCCATTTAGCTACTGGAATTGCCATAATAGTTTTTTTTTATAAAATAATTAGCAACCCGCTTCCGGCTTCGCCCGGGGTTACAATTTTTTATACATGAAAATCGTTTATCCTTTATCCCTCTTTCCATATGTGAAAACCGAATTAAAAATGTGTCTTCCCATTTTTTTGAAACGTACACAAACCAATTTAACATTTTATATATAACGATTTTGCAGTGAATATCAAATAAGGACTAAATTAAAACTAAATATTTCAACCATAATAAAATTAAAATCAAAATAAAACCAAATGAACAATCAAAATTGCATTATTTTTTTTCTAATTGTAATTAATTCGAGCCTTTGATTTCATGCGGTACATGTTGTTAATACAAATATGGCAGATTTAAACTGTTCGTTTCACTACTGTGTAAACATGGAAACAAAAAACATAAAACAGACCTGTTTTTTACGTCTTTATCTCCGGAACACGTAAAAAATGCACCCTTTCATATGCCAACCCTTGACCCTTTTCTTGGTTTTTTTTACACATTCATGCAATTGTAAGACATTGGAAATAATTTACAATTTTATTTTCATATATTTTTCAACAACATAATAAGAACTAATTTCTTTTTAGGGTTCTTCTGAATAAGGGTTTAATTTCTAAATATTCATAGGTACGGTTTGAAAAAATATGAAACCTTCACAAACACAACGACGATTAAGGTAGTGGCTGACGTGTGAGAAATGCTATTATTTAATGTGTAACGTAATAAGCGACGTTCTGTTCTGAAATAAGTAGATCAAGAACATGTTGAGCACGTGCTCGTTTCAAGGTTGAAATTATTATTATTTATTTGTTTATTTAAATCAGCAACAGCCTAAACGTATAATGGAATTATACAATGTTCGATTTGCAACAACGACAGATATACAAACGACAGACTTGCTAATAACAAATTGATAGATTATTATTTATTCTATATATACAAAAATTATTAATATAATTTAGGAAATTATTACTGTTGGTCGCATGTTTTCTCGACAATTTTTTTTATAATTTCAAATTATTTTGCCCAATATAGGGAGGATCGATGGCGCAATACCAGATTATCCTCAAAAGTATACAGCACCCGCGACCTGAAAATATTCAGAACATTCCTTGAAGTTGCCAAAATAAAATTTTAAAAAACAGGTATAAAATAATTAATAGCTTAAGAATGTATTAGCGAATTTGCAAAGCTTTCTTGCGCATAGCAAAATAAACTTTACGAACTTTTCTGTATGACACTTTAATAATGTGTAGTATAACGAAATACAATAGAATTAGCAATATAAAAACATATTTATTTCGATATAATCTGGATCCTTTTAACAATTGCGCCCTCGTGAATCCTAAATGCCAAAATGTTTTGGAATTATCGTTAATGATTGGAAACTAGATAATCTATTTTAACACTACCTTTCTAATTCATTCATTTAATCAATAAAACGTATTGTACCCACAATCGTGTGTTATTTTTATTACAATTTAATTGCCAGTAAACTCAGCTATTATCTGGCATTCAGGATTCACATAACTCGCTAGCGAACATTTTTAAGGTGACATGAAACGACTTTGCGACTTATGCGAATTGACATGGTATAGTATCCTTCTTGCCTATTATTCTCTCCTGTCAATGTAATATTATCATTATTTCATTGAAATGACTCACTTAGTCTTTGATATACGAGATCCATATTCTCATATTTCAATTGCTAATGAGTGCCACGTGATAATTTTCATTAAGAGTTTTGTAGTAGGTATATTTAAAAGCTACATATGTTTTTTATTTTATAATTTATATATAATGGTGGATGAACTTAACTCGTTATATCTATAAAAAATGCAATGCGCCTCGCGGACAGAAATTTGTTTCTATGTAAGTAATAAAGCCTTCTACTTTCGTCTCTGAAAACATGAGTTGTCTAGAATTACCGCTAGAAAACCCGAATTAATTTAAACAAATTGGAAAATTCTTCAGAACCTAAAATAAATTCCTACTAACTATACTGCTTGGCGTCGCCCTTAGATGATTTTAGTATTTTAACTTTTTTTTAGGATTCAATTTTCTTAGTGATCGTTATTCAATTCCGCAATATTCAACATTTTTATTTGTATTCTATTAAATAAATATTTTTATTACTTAAACATAATTTTATATAATGACGTAACAATTTTAACTTTTATAAAAATGTATAATTTTATATATAAAATTATAATAATAAAAACAAATCTTGGGTTTTTAAAAAAATAGTTTTCCAAACAATATCTACGTGTACTTTTTTGTAATTAGTTTCAGAATAGTAGGTAGATAAACAATGTTTGACTTTTGAACGTGATTCTGAGTGAATCTTATCTCTAACAGGAGGGATGTCTGGTTGGATAACGGTTCCGTACGCAAGCGCCGCGTTGCCGCCGGCGATTATCACTCATCGAGTGACTACTTGAGAGAAATCTATTTCTTAGCTGTAGCTCTCGAAGTTGATCTATGAGCTTCTAAATGTGATGACAAATACGTAAGTGTGGTTAATGAAAAGTGTGTGAAGTGCTCCGCTTGCCTTAACACACTTATTGTAGGTACTTACCTATAGAATGTAGTGACGTCTTTTCAACGATCTGTCTTAAGTAAGCCCTTCAACGCACAAGCAACATGTAACTTCCCATTTTAGAAATGATTAATAATAAAACTTTGATTTGGGAGCTCATTAATTAGGGAAATGATTAATAATAACACCCAAAATACTGGATATAGGAAAAGCATAAATCATTTGATGACCCCATTGGTCGAGAGGTTAAGGTGCTTACCTTTAGAGCCTTGACTCAGGGGTCTCAAGATCGATTTATAGCAGAACCAACTTTACAACTTTACAAATGAACTTTTCATAAGTTGGCTTTTCTATAACGATAATTCTAATAGTATGTAGGTACCTGTTTATAATAATAGAACAAAAAATCATTTCTAAACTGGCCGATCGTAAGTAAATTTTTAGGTTTATGTAGAGATAATAGCATAAATAGGCGGAATCGAAAGCAATGGGATATTGTATCAAATATTTGTTTATTATTATGTACTGTATTTGTTATTATTCTTAGCCTGTATCCATTTAATATTAAGACAGTTTACTAAATCTTTTAGAAATTTGAAAAGAAAAACCTATATAAATAATTATCAATGAAATATTGCAAATTGTAGCCATCTTAAGAACAAGTGAGAATGTATGTACATTTAAAAACACACAAAATGAATTGCAATGATCCTGTGTGTTACGTGTTGTTTTAACAAGATTATTTGATACATATGCTTTAAAATTCGTGGAAGATGGAAACTCCTGGTTAGATTTTGTTCCTGAAACCGTCCAATGGTGTGGTTTGTTTAGATTAATGCTATTATGTAGCAGAAGCACGTGGCCGCCAACAGACGAGCAGCAGGCGGGCTGCGTCGATGAGAAGCGGGAACGGCACCCACTACCCGCGCAATTATATACTCTTTACAATATTCAATCAATTTCATTTCGTGCACGCTTTACACTCTTATGGCGTGTTTGTCCATTGACTGTAGAGCATTAATCTATTATAGTTTTAACTAAGCTGAAAAATCTGAAAAGAAATTTATTTTTTAAAACGGAGTAGGTACAAAATAAATTCTTACAAATTAAATAATGAAAAACGGTTGAACTCATATTCGGCTCATCTCTATAATAAATATTAATGTTTATCAACTGTTGCATAAGGAACTGAAAAAAATCCATAATTTATCAAAATTCCAAAGTTGACCAAAGATAGATTAGAAAATAAGAAATATCTCGTCGATTTCAAGGTTTGTTGTGCGAGGTATAATTTCCCACAATATTTCAATAACAGCTTGCAAATATCACTTTTGTTTATCAAACTCTTTTCTTTAATAATTCTTATAAAAGTCATCGGTCAAAACCAGGCCAGTGATTTTTTTTTACCTACACTTGGTTTTGTGTAAGTCTTTCTTAATTTCAGTAATTTACTGTGAATATTTCAGATTCAGAGCTTAAATATCTACTAAATATATTTTCCCAGTAAAATCTAGTTGTAATCTCTTCTTACCTACAACAAGCTTCAACCGTTAAAATGAAATAATGAATAAAAATTGATGAACTGTTTGGTTATTTCAGGGACGGCGCCAATGTTTGCCGGTATGCGCAGCGTTCACAGTCAGATGTTGACTGGAGGGCCCATTGGGGGTTCTTCGATTAGCAGCCTTGGCGGGTTCGCTCTTTCCACTGGCCTTCCAAGTCTGTCCGAGCGGAAGACCTATTCTTCCCCAACAGCTACCCCGCAGCCGGCTTTACCGCCTCCTGCATCGATTTCGTCGACTTCTATCACTCCTGTCACCGCTACCACCATGTCCGCTGTGCATTCGTATTACAACAGTTACCTAAATAACTGTTAAACAATGGTATTCAAAACCATCACGCATTTACAATACGTATGCAATATTAGTCAGATTGGTGTCAAAATAACACTATTTTTGATGGAGCCTAGTTTCAAATATGCGTTGTTTTGATTTCTTTTTTTTTTTCATTTTAAGTCTAATTAGTCTCACAGTTAAAAGATAAAACTTTTTTTAAAAGAAAAGGATATAAAAGATTACCTATTACTTAGGTAAATAGGTATCATTTTTAATATCCCCTTATAAGTAGGTATATCCCTTTTAAGGGTTTTAGAGTATGCGTGGTAACGTTTTTACTTTAATTTTATTAAGTAATAATTAGTATCAAAGCCTGAGACCGTGTATTAATGTATATCGTATGGTAAAAACAAAACCAGGATTAATTTAATTCATTTAGTAGCTATTTGTGAGCTGTAACTGACTTTTGTAATCGCTCACATTCTATTAAGGCATTTGACTCATATATCCGTATCAATATTAATAAATAGTACATAATTATAAGATTGTTATCATTCTTTTGACATAGTACATATATAGGGAGTGAAATAATTATTAATATAGTCGTAACTTAATTGATATCCAATTTATCTCCTATGACGTTCATGTTAATCTCATATCACTAGGCTGTATTTAGTAGTTTAATAGGAGATTCTTCCTTGCCATTGTTATTAAAATATAACTGTAGAAAATTAACATTTTTAAATTGAAGATATATTTTAATTTTAAAGATAATTTTAAAAAAAAGTACATCTATGACGACCGCGTAGCTCTACGGGGTAGTGAGATTGTCTTTCAGCGCTTAATAAGTAAAACCATGGAAACCTTAATATAATAATGTTTAGAATTTACACTCGCCTAAGAGATAAAGCATTTACCTACTGTTGCTGGTCAGATGTCGTCTGGTGCTGTCATTGCCCTTTTTCTGGTGAATTGGATATCTTGGTGCATGGATTTTATCATTAATAAATCAACTCAGGCTTAGATATTATAACTTAGAGTTAGTAAAAATATTCAAGTCATTAGAGAGAAGCTAGATATAGTTTACTTTAGATAAGTAAAGAACATTGTATAAATAGGTTTAGGTTGAGTTAGCCTTTGAAAAGACGAGAATTCACACCTTGAAAACCTATTAGGAATTGCATTTTATGCCTATAAATCCATGACTAGAAAATTTATTTAAATTTTACCTCATACGACAAAACCAATATTGTTAATTTCAATTCATTTATAATCATCCATATACTAGTAAATTAATATTGATTAGAAAATTAGTATTGATATAGTGGTACGATATATGTGTAGACATATATCGTACCACTATACTATATCAATACTAATTTTCAATTAATATATATTTAATCACATGTAAGTTCTACTAAATAAGTACAGCTTGTATTCATAAAAAATGGTAGCCTACCATCAAGTAAACTGCCAGACTGCTTGCCTTTATCTTAATTAAATGAATTTCAATAATTTACACTCTTTTTAATAAAGTGAAGAAGAAATTCTTGATTTCTTAAAAAAGGTGTTTTCTTGAGTTGTAACAGTTTTTATAGAAGAATGCGATGCGATATCCTTTAGTTATTTTGTGTTAATGGGCGTGATTCTATGATCTACGACCTTATCTCTATATACATCTCTGTACTTATATAAAAATTACGTGTCACGTTGTTTCAAGCCAATGAACTCCTAAACTACTGAACCAATTTTGATAAAACTTCGTAACTATGTGTAATTTTTTTATTTTTTTTTGAAAATTATATAATATTATTAACATAGCGCCATCTGTTGTATACTTACTCAATCCAGCAATTATTTGTTATAATTATCTGTGGGTTGCATAAGATTCTAACAGATGGCGGTGTAAGATAATTTTACCGACTGGATTGAGTAGGTATCCAACATATGGCGCTATGTTAATTATATTTTATTAAATGCTAAAAATGCAAAAAAATTGCATATGCATTTAACATTTTTGTATTTTCTATATTCAAATTCTCGCTACAGCGAGAAAAATTGCTCCTTTAAAACTGAATCCATTGCAGCCTCATTGCATTTTCAGCGTGTTAATCCTAAGTATGTAATCATGTCTATCAATAGGAACATTTTTAGAACACATATTTTAGAATTTATAGGGTTACCTATACTCATTCGTATTTCCAAGAATGTATCCTATGTAAGAAAACTTAATTAAAAATTTATAAATTGTAAGATGTTCCTTTAATAAATCCTATGTTTTTAATATATATTCAGAAATAAATTAAGGTTTTTATTTTTTCAAAAGGAACACATTATTGTGAAATCGTGGACATCAGTAATATTAACTCTGTCGTCAGCGTCACGCGAAAATTTACGCGGTAAGTAGCCTAACTTCTTTAACTAAATAAGAACAAGCTACAATTAAAAGCCAATTGTTAATTGTAATTGTTTATTGTAACAGTTACAATTAACAAGCCTAAAGAAGTTTTCACGTCAAAAATTAGGAAAATACTGTACAAAAATACCATACAACTACTTTTAACATAAATGACATAAAAGAAAAAGACACTTATTACAAGTATATCGTTTAATTATGTAATTAAATAAAATAAACAATACAAAGTTTTGAATGAGTCTTCACAGTGAAGACATACAATAACCAAAAAAACCGTTAGCACCTTTCCTTAAGGAACCGAAAGATAACAGAAAAATCTATTTCATTGTAAATTACTAGTACAGTTCCCGTTACGTAAAGAGGTCGCTGAGCGACGGTGGAGGGATTGTGTTTGCGCATGGGTACTGCGACTGACGAATCGACTGACCAAACAATTAGGACCCACGCCATACCACATCGCCAGTGGGCTTTTTACGTGACGGCAATTATACTTTAGAAGTCTAATTTATTTTTTATTGAATGGGGAGAAGAAAACACATTCTGTTTCTCCCTATTATTACTATTTATTAAAAGACATTATCTATTATATATATAAAGATTACGTGTCCTCGATGAACTCCTAAACTACTGAACCGATTTTGATAAAACTTCGTAACTATGTGTAATTTGGTCCAACTTAAAAGATACGATAGTTTTTATTTCGATTTATAGTCGCAATATTTTTTTACACAATAAAGAGTTATAATTATCTGTGAGTTCCATAAGATTCTAACAGATGCCGGTGTAAGGTAATTTAACGGCTGGATTGAGTAAAAAATTGCACCCGCAGGAAGCCGGGAGCGGGTAGCTAGTAAAAACAATATAATTTTATATTTAAACAACATAAAATTGTGTTATTACAATAAAATTTTAGAGACTTTTACAAGCCTCCTGCACTGAAGCATTATAAAGGCTATTTGACTAATCGAAAAAAATATTTTTGTTACTTAATTCTTAATTAAGTATATCATCTGCTTCGTTTCTGACATGTCACAAAAACATTTGCTTATTAACCGATGCAAGCAACCGTAAGCGCTTCCGAAAATACTTTTTGAGCTTTGGATATAAATAAACTACATTTAAGCGACATTCAAACAGCTTATTTAATCGAACACCAAATCTATTTCTTTAGTAAACTTAACTAAAATAATTTATTTTAATTTCGATAATATTGTTAATTACATATTATACAGTTGAAAAAAAATAAATTTAAAAATACAATTAAAACTGGAAATAACGTAAAAAAAACTCAACAAAAGCTTAAAAAGTTTGAGAGTGAAAATATTTTCAAACAAGTTAACATCATCCTCAATACATAAAAATTGATTTGGCACATTATTTAAACTAATCATTTAACAAAATCCAATGTATCTTAATGGCATAATAACTCATTAGGATTTACCAATAATAATAATTTAAAAAAAAATCATATTTTAAAAACATTTAATGCTACACGAGTTATATTAATTGGTAACATTCAATATTAAATTTAAACATTTTTCTTATCAATATATATATATATATATATATTGAATTTGCCTATGTGGTTTTTAACTCCAGCAATTTCTTTAAACAAGACAAAGTATTAAAATGTTAGTTAGTTTTAGTTAAAAAAAAACGAAATTATAAGTTGATAGTGTATGAGAATACAATGTTATTTACATTGGAAACTAAAAATTACCCAGAAATCTACTAGTTACTAAAACTTATTGATCCAGGAAAATTTTTTAAATAGATATCATGTAATTATAATGTCCGATGATCTTGCTTGGTGATATAACATCAAATTCCATGGCAATTTTATTTCTGTAATCAAATAAAAAAAATATAGACACTGTATAGCCTCTTAGTGAAAAGTTACTTTCACTGAAAAATAATCAATAGAAAAAATAATTTTATATTACAAAAAATATCTTAATTACACTTAATAATATATTTTCTATATCTTTACAAGTTTCAGAAATATTATATATATGTATATAACATATTTTTATATTACAACACATTACATTTCATAAATTAAAAGATATACGTAGATACTACTATTTCTATGTATTAATAAATGTTATAACATTCAGAAAAAATGATTTCAAAGAATCAATTAATACAGGTCAATGGTAGGTACCATTAAACTGAAAATTAACATAATCCTAATAAACAAGACTATTTGGTACATCGTCGAAGAACTGCTTTAATTAACAATCGTTTAGTTTGAACTGGCAATGGGTTCAATCTGTTCAATTCACTAAGGTCAATCAGTTGGAATCTCAAAAGAATCTAGCGAATTTTGGTTTGACAACGACGATATTCAGCATTAATCTTATTGTTAAAAGTTTGGCGAAAAAATGGGAGAGTCACCATTAACTCGTGATCTCTAGCAGTGAGTATTTGAGAAAGTCTATGTCAGTTTACAGGGGCAGGAATTATGGATGTGAAGTGAGATTAGGGAATGCTGGAAAATGCGGAAAAAGCTTCAGTGATAGTCTTCCTCAATAAAATGAGCCTATTGGTCGAATGGTCTGATTGCCTGACGATAAATATTACAATGAATACTAATTAAGACTAAATGACTACACTCAGCCTACCACCACATAATTTATGAGCTTTCCGACCCATTCTCGGAATTGCTTAACATCGAAGCCACCATATTATCGAACTCAGGTACCGCGTCTTCATACATTTTAAGCTGTCTCGACAATGTTTCGGAGTCCGTGGAGCCCGAAGCGTCGATACCAATTTCTGTCCATTCATCGCTAACAGATCTAGCGTGTAAACATTCTTTATAAAATGTTGCCAGTTCCGTTAAGGGACTGCCATCGGCGAAAGGGAACTCCTGAAAATTTAGTAACAGATCAAATCAATCACAGAGCAAATGTTAAACTACATTAACTGTAAGGCTTTTCAATCATATTAAATTTTACCAGGTCAGTTCAAGACATGTAGTACTTAGTCATAGTGTTGCCCAAATGCAAGACCAAGACGAGACTTAGCCAGTCTTGCGTCAATACACCTGGTCTTGGTCTTGCGCTCACAGTCTTGGTCTTGGTCTCGGTCTTGAAGGCTTACAATCACCTATTAGCCTATTGCCATTTATTAAATACGTTAATTTACATCTTAGAACAAGGTAACAGTAGGTAAATTTTGAGATTTTGGAGCTGAAATAAAGACCAACCAAATTAATAAAATTAACTAGACAAAGTCTATCTGCCGAGCGTAAGTCACCTAATTGTGGAGACTTATAAGCCATTTTGCTTCAAGTGCGGGCGGCTATGTCAAAGGGCGCACCGCGTTCTTAGAACAGAATATTTTGCCGCGCACGTGTTGAATGAATTTAAATTCTTAGTCGGGTAGTAATAAAAGTGAAATTAACACCCGTATTCACAAACAATACGTTGAGGTCTCACAGTGCTCACAAACGCATCTAAATCAATTCATAGGCAGCACTTGAGTGATGAACAACACTGTGCGTCCGTCAAAATCGACGCACAGGTAAAGTAGCTATATTACGGTACGCATAGTGTCCAGCTTATGTCAAAAGCAAGGTTATAATTGTTAAAGTAATTGTTTTAATTAGCGTTGGAGTTTGAATTGTCGTCGGTTATTTCAGTTTATATTTAATTTGAAAATTATATTTGTATCAACTACTTTCAACCAATGGATTAGAGTCCATGGTCAATAAAATAACAATAAATCGTATACAATATTAACAATGAACACTACGCCGAAATAAAAATAAAACTTGCTAGTTTATATATTTTTAGCATCTGTAATATCAATTGTCAAATCATGTCAAATACTAGAGTGAACTATGCCGCAACAAATTAGCCTTGCTTGAGTGTTGTTTATGAATGGGATGGCTTGCCATGAGGAACGCACAGAGAAATAGCGTTCTTTGCATAGTATTGCTAATTTAACAAAACAAGTATCCTTTGTGAAAACGGGTGTAACTTGCACGTCGCAAACGGTATGACGCATGCGGCGTCTTTAGTACAATACCTATGATGTATAATGAACTAGCTGTATTCGCGGTTCCGCTCGCGTGGTCTCAATGGTTTGACTTAAATTGCAAGACGCAAGAGTCTCGCAGGCTTAGTCTTGTTCTTGCTACAATTAGGCGGTCTTGGTCTTGGTCTTGCAAAAATGCAAGAACAAGACCAAGACTGCAAGACTTGCAAGACTTTTGGGTAACACTACTTAGTCATATTCAAATTCGAAAATAGAAAAACCAATTACCATTGGCCTATTATATTTATCGTTGTTCTTGCATTTAGGCACCTCAATTGCCTTTGTCAATGTGCTTGGGGCTGATGAACTGGTGACACCATCACCTGATTTGACCTTCAAGATATCCACATTTTTCGACACAGTAATTTTCGCTATTCTCTGAAAATGTGAGAAAATTATTTTACATGCTTAACTGAAATAAAACCGTCTACATAATCTGGATTATAAGGATATTAAAGTTTTCATTGATTTTTAGAAAATAAATCATATCTCATAATTATCTTGAGAAAATATCTTGAGTTAAAAATGAATCTTAAAATGTTAAATTTTAACATGCTTTTCATTATACAAAAATTAATAAAATATTTTAATTTACATTAAAGGACTTTACTTCACAATGTTATAAATAGTGAAAATAAAAATTAAACATGAAAAAGAATATATAAAATATATTAAATGACCTCATTTATTTGTATTAATACAAAAACCTTTTCTTTAAAGGCGCGAGCCCGATCTGGTGGCCGTACAGAAACAACAGCACGTGTGCTGATGTGTTCCGGTGCTGATGTGTCCTTAATATAGTCGACAGCGCACTTACAGCACCTCCACCTACCATCAGGTGGACCGTCACCCTGTCCCCAAAGAATGCACTTAGGTTTAATTAAGTTACACTTACATTTTGAACTTCAACTTGATCATCAAGAAGCCATGCCGTTGAAGGCGCCGGTGGAAGTTGTTGACTGAGAGTATTATGGAGCTCCTTGATTTCATCGACATCAACGAAAGCTCCAGCTGTCAATGGTTTAGAAAGATCGATTTCCTTTTTGTTAATCTGTTCTAATAACTCTCTACTGAAATAGAAAATGTTTTATCAATAGTATTTACTCTAACTGAATTCTTGAAGTGTTGAAGTTCAGTCCCGAAGCTTAAAGACTGATGTTGCTCTGACAATGGTTATTTAAAAGTCATCAGGCTCATCTGTGGCAACAGGAGTTTCTCCAATCATCATCATTGTCATGTCAGTCTTGGGATGTCCATTGCTCAATTTAGGTCAACCATAATTTTCAAGTGGGACCAGTCAGAAGCAGCCTAATCCATCGTCGACCCTTATTGAATTTGATATTGAATAATTAGGACCGTAATTATTATTTTTAACAAATATTCGTTGTTGAATCCAAAAAGTAAACGCCAAATTATCGATATAAGATTTAAAAGTAAAAATTAAAAATACTTACTTTGAATTTTCAATAGGAAAATGATCATTTTTTACATTAATAGCTTCTTTGCCACTAGTGATATTCTTCGGTTTTTCATTGGGTATTAGGGAAAGATTTGTTCGGTACAGTACTTCAATAGCTATCATACCAATCGGAGTCTTAAGATCACTCACTTTAATTGTTTTGTATTTTTCACCTGAAAATAATGATTTTATTAACTATTTACCTTACTTTTATATTATACATTGGTCATACATTACAGCCTTACATTACAGTAATGTAGAGCAAGGGATTTTGTGTAAACAAATTTATAACCTCAAAGTACAAAAACTTATAAATGTACTGTTTATTTGTTAGAAAAGTATACTTTTGGGTATAACGTTGGTAAATTTACAGTGCATTTTTTGTAAGAATGTTTGCATACATGTTGTCTGGGAAACCAGAAAGAAGATAGGGTACCTTTCATCGTTCAATGTGAACGAAGTCGCGGGCACCAGCTAGTAAAGAATATAGTTAAGAATTTGGTGAAAAATCTTACCCAATAAATCTATATTTGGCTCTCCCCCATAAATTTTATGTAATATTTTATATTTAGCATATTCTTTAGTTTGATTTCTTGCCATTTTATATGCTGGTGTGATCCTTGAAATACTTAATGTTGATTTGAGCATGATACTCATTCTGTAATATATGGTCGATGTGGAAATCAAACCAATATCAATTTCTGGAGTCATTTTCACTGTCCATAACTCTAATACCATTTCCTCACCATCGTTTGTTTTCAATGATATTTCTACACATAACATGTTTGTCAGTGCTTCTACTATCTCACAATTCAACACTTCCTTCACATCTTGGTTTACTTTTGGGTCATCTGGTATTGACAAACTAAACTGAAATTCCACATTAAAAGGACTTAATTACAATATGATTTAATTACTATCCATTACACTGATAGATTTCATGACTGCAATGATTTATAGATTGCAAATCTTCCTAGCACATAGAGGAAGTTAGGTTAGGTTAGAATTTATGACTCTAACCTAACCCCACAGGTTATTTGGGGGTGAGAAAATTGCCTCCATCATGAAGACTAACAGGCAGACTCAAAAATGGCAACAGGCAAGAAAAAATAGACTATGTTAAATTAATCAATACCATGTGGAAATCAAATCAAATTAATCATACATTTTCTTCCTTCTTACTTAGGGTATACCCAATAAATGTGTATGCAATAAGTAGAGATTTAATTTCTTTATATTGAAACTTACCCACTGTATTGAAGAAGCACTTTCTTCTATTCTGTTATTCATATTATCTTTATGAGTAATTTTTTTGCCTTGTCTACTTTGTACCACAATTTGAGCTACTTTTAAAGCCAGCAATCTCGTAAATTTAAATAGAGTAGATTTGTCATTGGATTCTCGACTTGACGATGCCATTTTGGTGTCTAATAACCTTAATTACGTTACCACAATTCGTGCATCCACTTATCAACTTATTAGAATAAAAACTCTTTACCTATTCGATTTTATACACTCGTTTTCATTTTAATCGAAATCATTTTAACAAATCTGTATGTAATAAAAAACCGGAAGTAAATACTTATACTACGATACTTAACCAAAAGTTAAAACGGAGTACTTAGACATAAAATTCTAACAAAAATAAGATTTCTTTTCGACCACAGATTCCTAACCTCGGCCTTGCTGGACCCACACGTACCACAACACCGATGTAAGGTATGTAAATTATTATCATTAACAATGAAACTATTAACGTGAGTTTGTTTTCTTCATCCTCATATACATCCCGTCGCCTAACAGACACAAAATTTATAGCATGACTTAATATTTTACTAATTTAATGAAACACAAATAAGAAATTTAAGAAATATATCGCCTTCCACTAAAAACATAACAATCTATTTTAAGAAAGATTCCTTTATGTTTTAAGTTATCATAATCTCAGTAGTCTGTTCTGTGTAGTGTAGTTGTCAACAATTGTCATAAATAGACCATAATAAATACAGAACATCAAATGCCTCCTCGCATCCTCGCATAACAATTTACGTAAAGAATCGACACCTACTATTGAATTGACAGATGCGATTATGAAATCTTGTCATGTCAATGTTATGTCAATACATATCAATGTCAATGTCATGTCATGTCAATTTAATGTCATGAAAGAATTGTCATGTCAACTCGTGTTCTAGACTAGGATCTAGTTAGAGAGTAGAGAAACTAGAGAATAAGAAAAGTCTACTCTAGCTAAAGTTAATTCTAATTCTTTTATTAAAGTATTTCTTTTTTGAAATGATTGTGGTATGTGTAGTCTTATTTGAGATTCTCGAATTTTTTACTCGATTTTGTTGTTTTGTTTTAAATAAGTAATAATGACATTTCTCTTTTGCTTAATATTTCGATACAACACAATTACACATAGCGCGGTTAATCACTTCAATTTTCTATTAGACGTCGCCTTTATTAATTGAATGTAATAATTTAGAAGGAGCTTCATATTTTTGTCAGTCAGTCAGTTTAAAATATTGGAATCCCTAGTTGTATTAAGCTTATTATCCTTAAAAAGTTAGAACTTTGACATTCATAATCTACAAATTGGTTAACAAGAGTATGTAGTAGGTTAACAATAAAATCCGTAGAAGTTTTTCAATTACGTAGAACTGATTGCGCCACCATACGTATTCAATTTGAACTACGTAATACAGCTAGTTCCCCTTGTACATGTTGGATGGCGCTGTTTCAAGTAAGTTGACATTGAAGCAAGAGATGGCGACACGGGTTTGTTTTTTAATATGGTTTTAAACTAGCTATTTATCGCTTTTAAACTTGCCGAACGTGTACAAAGTTTACAGAATATTTCCAAAAAATATTGACTGGTTTTGGTGAGACTGTTCACGGCACTATAGTATACTGGTTGTAGCTGCATCGTAGCTGATATAATGAAATAAATATTAAACAACTAATCAAAGTTATGTCATCGAAACTCATTAAAGAATTTCTGCTCAAATAAAAAAAGGTTGTGTTCACTGTAACAATCACAATAACACGATAAACGATAAATTAACGGATTGATTATCATTTTTTCTTATATTTTATTGTTTTAGGTATTTGTCTTCGATATTATAGTTCCATTGAAATAACAATACCTTTGTTGTTTGTAACAAATTTTAATCATTATTTCCTAAGTCGCTTGAATACGCTTTGACTTGACTTTACATCATTGATGTTTCAATTGGTAGTGAACAGTTACGAAATTAAATCGGTTAAGATATTTAAATGACAATTATAATTGAGATTAATTTCTGTACTATGTTAATGTTTAAATGTTTAAATTATCTTCACTTATTATGTTAGAAGTGAAATAATTACAAACGTCAATGTGTACAAATCGAGATTAAAAGTGCCATTATATAAAATTTGCTTACGAATAAAATTTATTAATTTATTACTTAAATTTATTACGAGTAAAAACTATTATATGTTTATTATTATGATGTTATCCTTTTTTTAAAATTTATTTTTAAAATCAGTAGGTATGTATCGATGAGGTAATCGGTAAAAATTTAAACTAAATTTTGATATATTATAGCAAGATTGGAAATATAAATTATCATTTCGTGGAGGCAATAAGCATGACCTCTGAAAGTGACGAGTTGTCGTAATTTATTGGAGTAACATTTAAGGCATCTAAATTAATACGCCTTAATTTTAATTCACCTTATTGCAGATTCAAATGTTTCGAATGTCATCCTAACTAATATTCACGCCATCAGGAATGTAATCAGGAATACAGTAAAGAACATAGAGCACCTTTCATACAGAAAAAAAAAGTATTGTCCCCTGGGAATCATCTATAAATTGAAATAACCAATGTTCGACAGAAATATAATTGAATAAATGACCAATAAAAATTAAATAAATGTTTTTTAACACCTAATAAGAAATATAATCTTTATTTCAAGTTAAAATTGCATTACTCTATGGATTGTTGTAGGCATAAAATACAAGTGTTATTGAATTAGGTATAATACTTATGTCAAATTTTCAAAAATGACAAAATCAGATTTAACCAAGTACTGGTCTAGAAAGAGTACGGAAATATTTAATTTATCACGTATGACGAAAGCGAAAAAAATTCTTGCTTACAAAATATTTTTAAAACCATTACTATTATATAATTGTTTCATACACGATAGTAATTATTTACAAAGCCTAGAAATTTCTGCACTTAAAAAGATATATGGATTTCGCAACAAAAAGACGTTGACAGATATGTATACTGATATGTGTATTAAAAGTTATATTAAAGTAGAAGAGATAAGATGGAAGCACAGAACTGGCTATGATGCGTACAACTTACGAAATTTATTTAAAACTCTCTTGAAACCCACGGATAATCCATCATTGTATTTCACGAGGACTGGTGATACCAAATATCCCAAAAATAGCACGAATCCTATAAATGAATCTCTATGTGGACCATCGACACGAGGAACCACTCATAATCAAAGCTGAGAGAAATATTCAGATGAGTTCAATAATAAAATATCGTAAATTATATCTATTATTCTTTTACTAGGCTGTGCCCGTAATGTAAGCGCTGTTGTTCGTTTTTTGAAAATCCCACAGGAACCTTATATTTATCTAAGATAAAAAGTTCCTATAGTTAAATCATGTAATCATGAATACATCAATGAAAACCACATTCAAATCGGTTGAGCCGATTCTGAGAAGCATGTACGCACAGAGGAAGGTCTTTGAGGTGAAAATAGGGGTACCTATAGTATGTGAAACTGAAACACAATAGCTATTTTATGATACACTCATCTGCCATGGCATTATAACACACTCGTCTATCATTATCTGTCACCAGATGAGTTGGCCAGTGGTACCAGAACGCAGTGTATTTGCTACTATGTCAAATTAGCTTCAATCTTATCAATTTATGGTAATTAAAACTTTAAACTTTTTTTTAAAAGTCTTCACAAAGGCTGACGGTCCAGTTGATGGTCGGTGCTAGTCGCCTATAACACAAGCAACACCACATAAACCTTCCGACCATAGTAGACAAGGATAGGGATAGGGCATCATTCACCGAAGCACAGCACATAATAATGCTGTTATTTCACCTTGGTCTTCTGTAAGGCGGTGGTTGCTGCCGTCAGATGGGCTGCCCAAACGACTGCGAAACATACTTTGTCCTGCTACTTGATTTTGAAAGAATTAAGTTTTCATAGTATTTGGACAAAATATTTACTGATTAGCTTAGTATAAGAGGCGAGTGTCGCTGGGAAAGAAACTTAGAAATTATATTATCTGTTTACTCATGCACGATATTGCTCATTTTAAATCTCCCCTAGCCTATGTTAAATGATTTAAAGGCTTATTAATAATTTTGCCATAATCTGACTCTAATAATTGTGTCTTAATTAAATAAAACCACATTAAAAAATTAATTATCAATACATATTATTTGCAATAAACAAATTTTAGTTCATTTCTGTTCCTTATCATACCACCGTAATCTCCGTTGCCTTTTTGTGCTTAATGCTTTTTCTTCAATACACAATAATTCATTCCAAGACAGTCTCTCATTTAGTAGATGATCTGCGATATCTGTCTCTTTGTAGTGAAAGTAAACGACGTTCTTATCTGCTCTCAGTCTTTTAGGGTGTCTGTGTGGATATTTCGATTTGTAAATTTCCAAAAGGGTTGCATATTCAAAACGTAAAAGTCTCTGTAACGATTTATCGTTTAAATTCCACAATTCACACCCATAATTCAATATAGGCCGAACAAAGAATCTGTAAAACTGAAATTTGTCGGTGCGAGGAACTTCTGGATCTCTAATCAATACCACGTGTCTTTGGCACCAGAGTCGTGCACAACGTATACGCTCTGATATTTCTGTCGCAGTCTCTCGTTTACTTAATTTTGGTATACCCAAGTTTAAATTCGATCCTACTTGCATTACAAAATAGATTACACAAACATTTTGACATTAATCTGACATATGATGACATATAATGCTGCGTTTTTAACAGTTATAATAATGCAAATACATATACAACCTTTAGATTTTTTAACATTTAGTGCATTAGGACTGTTCCCGATATCAATTTAAAGTAAATATGTGACCGGAATTTTAAACGGCAAAATTATTCTACTTTCGATTTTTTTTTAATTGAAAATGGTTGAAATTATTAATAATTTTTTTTTAGAAAGATTAGTGGTATGTGTTGTGTTGTACACATGGATCTAATGTTGAATGTGTACCATTTTGAAATCTTGATTATATGATCCAATTTTTTAAATAAATCGATTAAAGACTATGATTTAATCATTAAAATTTATTTTTGTATACAAAACTTACACAATAAACTATTGAATTTATGACTGCATTCAATAGCTTTTACATAGTCAGAGGTAAAATTTTACATAGAAAAAAATTAGCTTTAATTTGATATAACTTATTAATATAACAAAATATTACCTGCTTATACATTCTGCGAAGAGGTTGCGACCAGGTAAGCAACCATCACATTTCAAGTTCTCTACGAGTACTTCTTGACACGGCACGAATTGTCATTAGGTTCCTCACTCTGCAGCCCTAACCATCGGCAGCTTGGGCCTTACCCGCTACTTGCGGCACTCTAGTTTTAAGTTTTTTTATAATATTTATTGTCTTTGTATCATTATATTGTAAAAAAGTTAGGATTAAAAATGAAAATAAAAATATATGTGAATAATAATAATAATTTATATTAGACAAAATATATTAAATATTATTTTTTAAATATATTTTTATTAAGGTACACCAACAGAAAACACAACAATACAACACACGCGTTTTCAAAGAATGTTTACGCAATATAGTTAACGCTGAACATGTTGATCATGAAATGCATCTGCAGGCCTTTGTATTGACTCATAAACAAATCTTACTCACATCATTCACAGATTATTTAGTGGTTCAACGCGTTTATTAAACGTATTAATACAATTTTTACATTTGGTCATGGTCTGATGTGAATTCTAATAACAGGTATACACAACACAACATAATTATCGACCCTTAAGACTATAGAAAATTATTATAAGTTTTAAGTTCCAACATTATAACCATATTCGCAAACGTTTTGCGTTCTTTAAAGTTGCAACTTTAAAGTTTGTTGCCCATTTGTTGCCAAAGAATTTTGAATTTTTGCCTACTTTTATAGTTGCTGACAGATTGACTGTAGCTGCTTGTGAGTATTAGTGTTATGTAATTAGTAGGGCCCTAAAATAAATACAAAACCAAAATTTTGGGTTGACTGACCACATTATCTGTTGTGTCCCTTTTTCTAACAAGCGCTCTACACCACTACAGAATCCAGTCACGGTCATTTAAGTTTCTTTATAATCAACGGTAACCAAAATATTCGGATCCACCAAATTGTCGAATCCACCATAAAGTGAACTATAAGCCTGGTTGCCGACTTTTACCATGTGCGAGTAGTCTTGTCTCAAATCGAGTATAGTATTAGTACTTTTAAACAGTTGTGAATTAATTGAAAAGGTACTTAAATATACGTTGACCAAAGTTGTTTGAAAGGAAATTACACGTTGAATTAATTTATACACCCATCCCACATTTAAATGCCCAGCAATATATCTATGCACATAGTATATATATACGAGTATTGAGTATTTAAATAAGTTCTTATATATGAACATATATAAGCACATATGAACGAGTTTATAGAGGTTGGCAGAGTTAGTTCGCTCTGTATGGTGTATACTATGCGTGAGGGGTCCTCGGGTGGTTGAATGGGGATGAAAGGGGGGTTGCCTCTCCACCCGGGTGGCGTTCAGGACGCGCCTAAGGGGCCTCGTCCAGAGAAAGTAAAATATCCTGGTATGGGGGCGGCTAGTATTGTCAAGCTCATGTATAAGTATAGCTTTAAACTATATATTGGACCGTATATAGGCTGTGGAGTACTTATTTACATACGTATATAGATTTATCTATTATGCAGACATAGGAAATGGAACAGGTTGGGAAAGGGACGCGCTGTGTTGGAAATTTGCTTACGTCTATTGGACGGCCGACGGATCATTCTATTGAGAGTGTCGATATTTGCTTTGCTTACTCAAGTTGCTTTTAAAAGTGGACATACTCGTAAATGTATAAGTATTCTCTACCTCTGTACCTAAATGATACGGCGAAAATATATGTTTGCTTGGCCATTTTAATTGGACCTATTCCATTTCTTTCATAAATTGTTTCCACACGATCTGTTAAACGGAATACTTCGATTTCATTGGATTTACCTGAACAAAAGGAAAGTCTAGATTACAGAATAATATTGTTTGTTGCCTTCGGGAGGTTATCAATAGCATGTATCGATAGATGTTTTCATTATTTGTATTTATAATGGTAACAATTTTATGTTAGTGCTTTTTCTTTAGTAAACTTACTTAGACTTTGTTCAGACTTTATTTTCAAAATTATAATAGGTTTTATTAATTCGAATGAAATGTCATTAGAAAAAAGGTATTATTCTTAGAAATAATTTAAAGTATTCATTCAATGTTTACGCAAGCATCTAATTAAGTTATTTTTATATTCCTAAACAACTGTTTAATTATATTTATTTTTATAGATATCGCCATCAATGTACAAAAAAAATTAAACCATTTTATGGTATTCCATCACAAGTAATAATAATAGTAATAAATAATAATAAAAACTTTCCGTTCTACACTGCGGTATTTCTCTCTACTAAGAGTTTAAGAAATATTTACTTACAATGAATTTTTCACCTCATTAAAATATCGCTCTAATATTTTTCAAAAGATGTTTACATATTTTAACAGAAATGTCACATTTTTTACTAACTTTTTAAATAAATTGATTTACTGTTAAACGATTTTAACTAATGACCATAATATATAATAGCACATGACTAATATTCTCAACAACTTTTCCGATTTTATTATTGAAGAAGCAGATTATGTAGTTGTATAAAACAGGAATAGGTGAGCAAACTTAATACAGCAAATTTACATATTCTAAACTATAAAAATAATAAAATAAGGTTTTCTAATGAAAATGAGTAATACTGTTGGTAATCTACCGAAATTACCACAAGTTTTTTCTGCGTAAAATGTATTTTTGAATTTGTTTAAGAAAGGAAAGTTTGCACGACTAGGGTGCATTATATTAAATAACGGATTGCCATTTCTACCTATTTTGAAAATAATACAATTCCGAGTAGGACTCTAATTACACAAAAACTTTTGCTTCAATAAATTAATTTTTTGTGGTTCTTTCACACAAAAGACGAAAAAGTTTAAAATGGTTGTTTATTATTGTTATTACTAATAATAATAACATTTATTGTTTTTTTAATGTAAATATTGTTAAGAAATATAAACTTAGAAAGGAAATAATCACGTGTTGAAGTTGTTATTTATAATTCACGCTAAACGGAATATCGTCACATATACCAGAGTAAAAGAGTTTTATAGATTTCATAGAAGTTTTAGAAAAAGATCTCAGGCATACCAGACATAACTTATTTTCTTAAAGGTAAAATGTGGGGAATCGAGTAGTGTTCTTATGTAATACGTATCTGCTAAGTTGGTAGATGGCCATTTGGAGCTATCAGTTTAAAAAGGTGAGAAAAAACAGAGCTAAATGCACTTATTTTCAATAGGTTGATATATACAACATAATATTCAGCACTGTCAGACACTTCCCGCCATAACTTCTGCCAGACGAACTTCTGCCAGCCATAACTTCTGCAAGACGAACCTCGAACGAAGAATTTACTTCCATCTTGAAGCAGTTGAAGGCAAAGTCAAAGTCACCACCAATATTGATTTTGAATTCTATACTATCATTTCTGTCTTCATGGTCCTGATACTCGTAGTATCATATTAATCTCAATCAAAAACGGGTGAACGCTTAAATAAAATTTAGCATACAGATAGTATATTACCTGGATTAACAAATAGGATACTTTTTACCCTGGAAAATTTTTAGGTTCCTGTGAACTATTAGCGCATACGAAGTATATCAGCTAGCCCGCAGCGGTGAACAAAATCTTAACATTGCTCATTGTTACATAGATATTCATACAATTTTCAAAGATATTCATAAATATTTCTTAACTGTAATAAGGTTCCTTTAACTGACTGATTTCCTTTAAGCTCCTTTAACTGCAATAAGGTTTGATGATTTTTGTAAAAAAACACATCTTGCAAAAGAATTGAGGAATTACTGTAACCTCTTTTTTTAAATTAGGTCACACTTTTATTGCCTAGATAATCAGTCTAAACCTGTTGCATAGGTATATTTAAATCACGACGTTTTATTTGTTTGAATTTGATGTAAAGTTCGTGTGTTAGGTACTATATTTTGACATACATACTGAACACTATTTTTTCAATTGTAAAATGTTTTCTAACTAAGTTGCAAAGTGTGGACGTGATGTAGTATGTTGCTTTACAGAGGCAATTATTGGGGTGACGACCGAGTAGCGCATGTAAATGCGAGCAGAGGCCACCAGCCGGAACCTACCGACGCAGTTAGCCTATATCGAGAGGAACGGAAATATATATCAAGCCGAGCGAAAAGTCCACTAAACACCCCTCAGGGTGGAGGGGCCCGGACGTGCGTTCGATTCAAACGAGCTTCTGGCGATGGCGCCCCGACAGCGCCTCTCTCTATTTTATCATTTTTGGCTTCAGCTGCGATACGATGCATGTCGATGACATCAAACTTGCGTCTTAAACTTTAAGAACTACGCACAAACTATAATTCTTCGAAATTTTCCCTCTCGACAAAATTGCGCAGCGATTCTATTCACTGCATTCGAGCGCACAACTGTGGAAAACGTCTTTCAGATGTAATTTCAGATTCTTACCTTTACTTCTGAAACTCTCGCGAAAAATAAATATACTTAAACCCGACCTTACGCCGGTAAAAGAGGGGAAGAAATATTAAAAATTAACAAAATATTTGTTTTACAGTTCTGTAAACATCTCTAATTACGACCTGTTCAAATTTTTTTTTCGCCGCGCGGAGCGGCGCTCTAATTACCATCTATTACAGGTATTTCGGGAACAGAGGAGTATCATTTGGCGAGGGCGCTGAGTACACTCAATTAAACGAGGCCTCGCCCGCACGCCTGTCCTGCCCGGCCGCACGCGTCCGCTTCAGCTTGTGTCTTCGCTCGCGCTATCGCTAACGTCTTTGCAGAATAGATTTGTTCCTTAGGCGTTCTGCTTTGTCAACAGCCAGACCTGTTGCTTTGTCGACAACATCGAAGCAGACAGCTCCTTCAGCGTCGATAGGTAGCGCACGTAAGTCCATGGATCGGACACTGTTAGCCTCCCTTGGTCACCCGTTCAGAACGGTTCGCCCTCCGGTGGCGCCCCCTTGCGCCCGCCACCCTCTTTAAAAGCCAGTGGTGAGCTTCAAGAGAAAGTGCCGCGTGTGTATACTCACATGCGTAGAACCGTCTTTAGCGAGGCCAGCGGGGGTGTGCCTTGGATTATGTGGAGTCTACACCCGCCGCCCCATATGCGTAAGTGCGTACACACAAAGCCTTCCTACATACATTTGCATAGTGACATTGTATGGTAATAATAATGTATGTGACCAGTCGGCTCGCCGCCGCGCGCTGCCTGAGGCAACATCTTTCAATAGATCGCCTCAGCTCGGCAGGCAGTGGAAAGCTATACCCTTCTTCGCCCAGCATTGACAGCACCGTACCTCCCAAACACAACTAGGATCTCCACTACAATTTTTAGTTAAATAATTTGAATCACATTTGCGTACACTTGAATAAGTTTCGTTTTGAAACTCTAACTTAGGTACTACTTGTTATATTTTAGAGTAAGTATGCTATATAGTTAAGTTGAATTGACACTTTGTAACGTTACAAAACTCAAGTTAGTTGGTGTACTTAAATAAGAAAGAAGAAGAAGAAAATGTAAAATTATATACATAAATACGTAACACACAAATTATTTATAAAATAGTTTAAGGTGACCTATAAACTATAGGTACCTACGAGTATTTATAAAATTATTTCTCCTAACTGACTTCAACACAATAGCTAAAACTACTAAGAAAGGATTTTTGAAAATATCAACTCCGTGCGAAGCCGGGGCGGCGGCCTATATTGAACATTTAAATAAACAATTTTTCAAGTGAAGGCTCTTCTAGAGCAACTTGTAAATTGAAAGTCTAATTTAAGCTTTCATTCTTTACTCGCATGTACGGTCATGTCTTAACTATCGTCCTACATGACCTACGACTTTCAATATAACATGCCACTTTCTTATTTTCAATTTACATATAATGTGAATATGTATATGCGTGTGATGTGCGAATAAGAGGATTTCTTGAAGTTTCGTCGATATAATAGTGGGGTGGCGGGGGTGGTCGGCTGGACACAGCGCTCACAGGAACACGTCGGAGTATGGGTGTGTGCGAGTGTATGTCTCGGACCCGCACGTTACGCAGATTTCTCTAACGATTTTCCCGGAGTGTGAAATGTAAAATAAGGGGTTAGACGAGGCTGAGCTCGGCCGGTATCCCCGGCCGCACCACCCCGCACCGCCCGCTCACCACTCGCACTCGCTAAATTGATGACCGGCTACCTACCCGGAGATCTGTTCCAATTTAATACATATATTGTATTTAAAACGCGTCAGAGCATTATCCTTGCTCATTAATATTCACTTGCGAACGCACAAGAAACTAACAAACTCATATATGCCTATGTGTGCAATTTTATATTATTTACAGTATTAAATTAATACTCACACCTCAGATTAGTAAAACAGAACTCACACACACATTAAATTAATAGCTCACACGAATATAAAAATAATATTGTTAAGTTAATGATTTAGTTTTATAACACTGTTTTCTTTTCTTTGTTTTGGTGTTTTTGGTGTATTTTTGTATATAAATATGTATAAAGTTTCTCTCTGTACCCGGTTCTATAAGATATGCTTACTAATTCGCGGAAAATGTTTTTGATTCTTATTTATGTATATTTCTCTTTTTTCTAACTTTACTATATATGGAGTAATTGTTTGTTTTCCCTAATAAAATAAAATAAATTATATTTTAAAGCATCGAATACTTAAAAGTATGAATGAAGGAAATCTTTTATTTAAAAATCAATCGCCGTGCATTAGTCTCGCGTTATAAACAGCCCAGGCGAAGCGAGAAGCGTAAAAGCGTATAAAAATGGCATTTAAAAAATATAACTTGTACAATAATCACAGACGAACCTTGAGGTAACCTGTGGATAATTCAATAATGGTAAAACAGTACCTCTTATAAGTTTATGGTAATCAGTGAGCAGCTATTGTTTTGTTAGTATAAGCAATGTTGTAAGAATATAACAGTGGTTGTAAGAGGACAGAACCGGTTAGTAGTTGATCGCGCCACCCCCGCGGCTAACTGTAAATCGTTTTTTTACACCATCCGCTGCATTCCTACTCTCCCTATCTACCCTCCCGTGCGTACCAAGCGAAGTATAATTCATAAAATTATACTTTACTATTCAAGTTGGTCACTAATTTGATTATTTAAAAAAAAAATTAATCAGTCCTACTAGCTTACTTAAGGCTGTACACAATCTTGCTATTTCTATCAGCTATTAGGTTAGCGAAAGAATGGCGTGGGTTGGTCATCGCAGGGCGGATATCAGATGGGTAAACGAGTACTCAAATGGAGGCCACGAATTGGAAGAGCACCGCAGAGCAGAACAGAGCTAGGTGGCGAGGCGAACCTAGGTGAAAAGACACAGGCTGAGGATGATTTATTTATTTAATTATTTATTTATTTATTCAGGCAAAACAGTCACACACAATTTATCTGACAAAAAATAAAAACAATAAGACCTATATTACCATGGATTAATACAAATATTTACAAGCGATGGAACAAATCGACACTTCAAAAATAATACAACAATAGCATCAATAGTGTAAAGTGTTACTAGGCACAAATTAAGAACGTACGAGTAATAGTAAATTTTCCAGCACTTCCTGAACTTCTCCATAGAAATGGAAAAAACGTCTAAATCCTTTAATGTTTTGTTATAACACGTGCATGTCCGCCTGAAAAAGGTATTCTTTATGTAGTTAGTGCGAAAAGGAGGGATATAAAAGGTGGGACCCTTCAAACATGATGCTGACACGATCTACTTATTTCATGGTTAACACGACTGAAATAATCAAGGATACATTACAGCCATAGATAGTTACTAGTATGAACTTTTTTTTTATATATAAAGTGACACTTTGGGTTTTATAGGAGAAAAAAGAAAAAGAAATGAAAGTAGGTACAGTCGTGTAAGGGGTTGGTTACTGCACACAGACGATCCTGTAGAACATGCCACTATAATATTGTCATTGCGTGTGTCGAATGTGTGATTATTAGGAATCATGATAGTTTACTGTGATTATCGTTTTATATAGTTCTATTTTACATGAGCTTTTAAATCTATGTAGTTTTATTAATTACATTAAACAGTTTTGTTATGCCAATTAGCTCATTTTCCCTGAACAAAGACTGGCTGGCAATAAAAGCTCAATGAAATCAGTCACTTTAATAAATGTATAATCAACGAGCTTAAAGACCAAATGTTTTTGATTTGGAAGTTTCACGCTACTCATATAGTATGCAAACATTCATAGCGTTATATTAGCAAAAAGATATACCTATATTATAATCAAATGTAAAATAACCTTTGTCAAAAATTGTCTTGAATTTGTATATAAAATACGAAAAAACTTTTTCCCCGACCTTATTTATCTAAGTATACTATACGTGGTTTCACTTATTAACAGTCGTCGACTACAAGTCAAGTCATAGACAACATTATATAAGTATATTAACGCGGACGAAATCGCGGGCACCTGCTATTATTATATAAAGAAGATGTGTTTTAGAATAGAACATAAATTACCTATACTCGTATTTCACAAAAACCTTTTAGTAAATTAAATTAGTTTTACTGATTTTAGTGCAAATTACTTGTAAAAAAAAGAAATTGCAAGTTCTCCTTTAATAAATGCAACAGCGATGCATATGCAGAGCCCACAGTTGTTTACACTGCGCGCTTGTGGTAGCTGTTGCATTTTTCTATAGCCCCACGCACTCTCTTAGTGTGTGTGAGTAAGCGTTAGAGTTTTTCTGAGAAATTTTAAGCACAGTAAAGAGGAGCATAAGTAATAACGTCGTAAAATTATGGAAAAAATTCCGATTTTTGTGTTTATATTACACAAAATAATTCCTTTTCCACTTTTAACAAAACCTAATTATATTTTAAACGAAGTTTACTTTAATTAAAAATTAATTGATTTATATTTTAACACTACATTAGTTGAAAACTGATTTTTGACGAGAATACGTCTTTAAATTTGCTTCCATATTGGCAGGTGATTCAGAAATTATATATGATTTTATATTTTATGACAAAATTTAATTACACCACTCGATAGCTAAAGAATGAATTTTTTTTGATGTACGTTCAAAGAAAATATTACTCGTAACGTACACGTATTCATGTAAAACACACAGCCTAGTAAACGATACGTCCACACCTGTTTTTAGTGCTTTAATTACTATCTATAAATTGTTTATAAGAACATTCTTAACTGTAACAACAAAGTCGGCTTTGTGATAGAATTAGGTACAATTAATTGTTTTCCTTCAAAAGCATAATACTCAAAGATAAAGTTACTTGAAACCATTGAACTATATGTTATTCTAAATCTTTGCTTGAAACAGATTTTGTGGTATTGTTATTTTCAATTTTTGTCATTACTAACAAAAGAACACTTACTGTCTCTTTAACGACCATGACGCCGTAAAGGTTGTAAAGCTTTATGCGTGTGTGTGTGTTGCTATGTATTACACCTGTTTCTGTTAATGTGTGCGTTCCAATAGAGTGTAGATGCGATGTTGCTAGATGCATTTTTTCATAGCACATGGTAAATTTGACAACGTCGCGCAATTCGTGCGCCTGAATAGACTCGAATTCCCTGGACGTTGTTTGGTAACCAGACCACGTGGTTTATAACCTTTAAAAAGAATTATTCAAATTGTTTTTACGATTTAGTTACATATGATATATTTATTGGTTTTAATAGTTCCATGGAAATATTAACAAAATAATGTTGATACCTATTTAATTTAAACAATAAAAATAATAATTTGCATGGTTACGAATTTATTTGAAAAACTTAGGACATACATAACTTACCTTAACCGGTTTATGAAGAAGGAATTAAGCAAACTTATTTCTAAATAAGCAAACGTGTCTTCGATTTTTTTATATGTCGTCTCAGGCAACGAGTTGGTTAGAAAAGTATTATGTTGTATCTTTTTCTAGGATCAAAAGTATTTCACAGAGACCTAAAAGAACAAAGTGAACACACAGGTAAAAAATAATAATAGCTAAAAATAATTTTATTCAGTCTTATAATGGCCGAAACAAATGAAGCCAAATTAAAAACAAGGTAAGTTATGTTAAAGTAGTTTGGGTCAAATTTTAATATTTAAAATGAAAGCTCATCCCAAATGTATAACAATAAAAATAAATATGTCGTTAAAAAATACAAAAGAAATATTTTAACTAAAGTTGTAATACTTTTTGAATTGCTCTATCTATTGTGTTTCATTTTAATTTTGAAACCCTTGTTTGGTTTTTTTTGAAAATAGGTACATTTAAATAGTTTTATTAAGTACAATATACATATTTAAATGTCTTTGTACCCAAACAACAGCCCGAGTTTTTTCTCAGATTCTACAAGGGTCAATATAATAATATTATATATTAATAGTTTCTGACCGTCTGCGTTTCGTCTACTTAATACTGTAAAGTTTCGTCAAAATCCGTTTTGTAATTATGTAACAAACATCCACATGACTTCGCAAACTTTCGCACTTTAAGTAAGTACCTACATTAAGTTTATTTAAACATAAAGGTTTTAATAATTAAAAAAGTCAAGTACCTACTAATTACCCCACCGAATATGTATTAAATTATTCTAACAAATTTAATACATATTCGGTGGGGTATAGAATTATTGTAATTTTATTTCATTTTTTCACAAAACCAAGATGGACATCGACTCCGCAGAGATTTTGCCAAAAATTTTGTCCTGACCCATATTGCTTCTATATATTTTTTATTTTTTAACGAGGACAAAGTCGCGGGCATCAGCTACCAAGTTGAATATTGCTTTGCAATTACTCTTTTTTATATCTTATTTTTTTAATAAAGTTGTCCCACTAGATACGTCAATGTAACTTCAGTGTACTGTACTGGGATCAATTATTGCGCAAGAAAAATGTTGATAAAAAGGAAAGTGGTGTATATATTTGTAACAATGGGAGGTTTTCTATGTTAATCATGCCCTAAAACCATCGCAGGTTTCTTCCGATATCTTACTCATTTGAAACTTCTTTTTAAGATATTTTATCGCATTTAAGCAATAATATGTTACAAGTTTACAAAGAAAGCTAAAAAATAATAATTGTTGAAAATAAGATTAAAAAAAAATGATTTAGTAATTCTTATTGTGATGTGAAGCTATATTTTATGCTTCAAAGGTCACATTGTCGAATTCCAAGAATTCTGTTCTTAAAGATTTAAAAACATGTTATTATTTAATCATTACTAAATGATGCGTTTAAGTATTTATTTCTTTGCTACTAAGGTTTTAATACTGAAAACTCTTAATTAAGAATAATGTATTGTGATCTTATCTATTAATGACTGATATATAAATTATAATATTTACAGAAGTTAATAACTGGATTTCATATAGATTTTTTAACAATGATTTATTTTTTTAATTATGATAACAACTCACATACAGTCTTTAGAAAGTATAGAATAGATTAGTTTATGTAAAAATGTATAAAATATATAGACAAATAGAAAAATACATCTATACAATACAAAATATTCCTTAAGGCGATTACATGCGCCTTTGCCTATGAATATTTCAAAACAATTTAATTAAGCCACTAAAATGTTACGTATAATTTAATATATAGGGCTTATATAGGGCTGTGATATAGGCTCTACTGGGGTCAATAGGTGGCGGATAATGTTTAACATCTACGCCGAAGTAATTGATTCAAATGGCAGACCTATAAACAAAAAATCCGGTAAGCAGACGGCTCTATTTTCTTGGCTGCTACACTCGAAGACTTGCAGTTCATGTTGAATCATTTAGGATTAGTCAGTTCAGTAGCTACCATGAAATATCACCACAAAAAGACCAAATACTAAGTGTTGAGCGCACACCAACTACTTACTGCTCTCTGCATTAATGATCGCTTACTAGAAAAGTTACATTCCTATATTAAATATGAGAGAGCATGGCGGATTGATCAGAAGACCTCCCTGAAGACCTCTGCTAGAGTTAGACAGCGAAATGTTACGTATTTTCCATTTTTATGTATGGTGTAAAATACACGGATTCTTATTAAAACAACATGGAACGAGTTCAAACATACGAAATATGGTGTTAGAGAAAAATGTTGAGGTGGTCTTATAGAGTGCGGGAAATAGGATGGTTATGGTTCTGCAAAGTATGAGCAATAAGTTGGAAGTTTCGTCCACAATTAAACGGCGTGAACTGTTATATCTGGGTCATATAACGCGGCACGATAGATGCGGCTTTCGCAACTGATAATACAGGGTAAAATTCAGGGGTGTCGAAGGCCAAGAAGACATATTACGTCTTGGCTTAAAAACTTTGTGAGTGGTTCGGATTGAGTACACGATTTGTTCAGAGCGGCTGTAAAATAGCGATGATGATCGCGAGTTGTCACCGTAAGGAGAGCAGAATATATTTAACGCATATTATTTGTAATCATTTCTGTCAAGGTTTAGATATTTGCTACTATGAGAGTAAATTATAAAAGACTAGTTAGTGCCCGCAACTTCGTTCACGATAAAAAAATAAAATATATGAGTAATATTGCGCTTGACATTTTCATCGCTGTGACGACGCAACGGTGGCACCACTACGGCAACAGTGGCGTCATATTTTACATCTTAGACGGTCCCTCGGGAACCTACTATTTTTCCAGGATAGAAAGTATCATATGTTAAACCAGGTGTTCTAAATTTCCGTTCAGTAGTTTTCACATGAAAGAGTAACAGCCATCGGTACATACATCCAGCCATCCTCACAAACTCGCATTTATAATATTATTAGGATATACATATGTTAACTACTTATATACAATTTATATACTATCAGGAAAATGCGCTGCTGAATCAAAATATATGTAAACTAACTAACAGTTGAAAGTTTCGCGCCCGGATGCAATGTTCTTTTTAAGAATAACATATAGTTCAATGTTTTTACACAACCTTTTCCCGTTTATCCCTCTTTCAGTTCTGATGGTGAAAACCATCAGAACTGTCAGATCAGATCAGATTCAATTCTATTCATTATAACCTGACATTGTCATTTTGCCTTAAAAACTTAATCTAAGACTAGTGTTGTTATCTTTTGCAAATCAGGAATCTTTGTGCGCTACGCCCGAGCTACGCAATGCTACGCAATTGCTACGCAATCAATTAACTATCAAGTAAGCCCTTTTAAACCTTTATAATTAATAAAGATATTTTATTTACTGTATGTTTATGGTAACTTGGGCTGTTATAACAAAGTGTGTATTAAATTTCAACTTAAAGTCTTCTTTTTTTAAAATATAATTTACATTGTAATATGTTTTTTTTTTATATATATACTGCTGATTCACCTAAGTATTCATATTAGGCATCTTAAAATGTGCCTCGAAAGACGTTGACTTGTAGTCATAATAATAAACGCATAAAGATTTGTTTTAAAACTTTGTGACGCATAAGGTAAGCTATACGCTACTGATATATGCAGTCAAAATATATATACCTAAAGGAAAATTTATAATATGGCCTGATAATAAGATTGGTTAAAATTTAACGATGTAATTAATTATTTTGTTATAATTTTTACATATTTATTTATAATAATAATAAAATCGTAAACGAACCGTGTAAAAGCAATTTGTATGCATAGTTAAGGTATGTTACCAAGGTTAAAAAATAGGATTTAGAATTTTTATTTTATTTTATTTTTAATTTTGTTTGTTTATTTGTCTGTGCGTTTGAGCACGCTAATCTCAGATGTATGGAAGATTTTTTTGGATAAACATATATTCTACTTTTTATACTGGAAATTTGTTAGGTTCATATGGGATTATCCTAGAAAAATCCTGTTAATTTTTATCCTGGTAAAATTTTAGGTACCTGTGGGATTTTCAACTACAGCGATTCCGAACTACAGCGCGTACGAAGTTGCTAGGCACAGCTAGTATGTGATTTGTGGGGTAAGGGTAGAAAGTAATAGATACACGTTTTTAATTACCTTATAATAAATTTATTTTAAACTAAGTAGATGGTGCCCGCGACTTCGTCCGCGTCTTAAAATAAATATATACTAATATGAAAGCATTAAACGCTTGAACTATAGCTACGCTATTGCTATAGCATTTTACCAGGCGTTAATTTTTTTTATTTTAGATGATCCTCGAGAACAGTACCTATACTTTTTTCTGGATGAAAGGTACTTTATGTCCTTTCTTGTATCCCTGACAACGTGTATGCAAAATTTAATGTTGAAGTTTAGAACTACAGTCACATTGTTATTAACTTATATGGAACTATTTCCGCATAGACCTATGTATTTATTGAATGTACGAATCTAAAATCGTATAGGGAGAGGAAGCGATCGGCATAGTCCGAGAAAATCGATGCTGTGGCACCCCCTCATAGTTTGCATGGACTCTGTGTCCGGCTTGGACGACGTGCTCACTGCGGAGACTAAAATCTTACGTTAGGTGTCCGTTGGTGTTTTAATTAAAAAAAACAAAATCATATTATATTTATTTTTAAAATTTTAGAAAAGAATGTAGCAATGTGCAGTGTCCGAATTTGGTACAAACGCTGCAGAGACGATGGTTCGATGTGTTTAGAAAAAATTGAAGGAACCGCGCCTGTGGTCCCCTCTGCACCCCCGCCGCCCCCTTTCGCCCACGATGCAAAATTTAAGAGCGCTGCGCCGTATTCTCAATATAATAATATACACTTAATATTTTTTATGGTAGTGTGACGGACAAACAAATTGCACGTAAGAAGAGATGTTATCTACAAATAACTGCGTCTCATTATTGCAATGTGGATTCAACACAAATTTTGAATGCATCAGAATATATACAAAATGTTCTTGTTTGTAAATCTCTATATCTTTCTTCTTTATAATCTTCTATATATATACTATTATATATAATATTAAATTGCTTACATTTCCTTTTGAAGCTTAAAGAATTTAAAATATTTTCATTTGAAAAGGAAAATGAATGGAAAAATTATGAAATTAAATGTCGTTTTCTACTTTATAAAACTCATAAAAATATTGTAATTTTATATCATAAAACTATTGTGTAACTGGATTTCGATTTTCTTCCACGAATAGAAATTCAAAATATTTTTTTAGTTTTAATATCTAGGTACGCATATTTTTTTATGTTAAAGGCTAAACATGGGCAGAGGAAGAGAAAAGATGGTTCAGGTGAAGACGAATGTATTTACAGTTCGAAAATCTTACGCTAATTACAAAATATGAAAAAACTATGAAAATTTATAAAAATTGACAATTGAATTATAAAAAATACAAAAGAATATAAAATAAAAGAATACAAAAGAATACAAAAAAAGTGGTATAAAAAGGTCGTCAACATTTAAAAAAAATTGTAAATTATTTTTACTAACTGTTACTAACTGAATTGAAATGTATAAGTAGGTATCATACTATCATACTATAATATTATAAAGAGGAAAGATTTGATTGTTTGTTTGTTTGTATTGAATAGGCTCCGAAACTGGACCAATTTGAAAAATTCTATCACTGTCACGCGGATTGTTACTCGCTGATAATGTAAGCTCATTATCAGCGAGTAACATAGGCTATATTTTATAAAGTTACGTGGGCGAAGCCGCGTGCAACAGCTAGTTTTTTATAAAATACATTAATTTATTAAATCATAATATTAATAAAAAAACTTAATATTACTTAACAAAAAAACTGTAATAAACAAACAATAGCGACCGTAACTAATTTGCATTTACTTGTGAGTCATTAGTTTTGTGAGAATCGTTTTGAAATGTGTGATAAAATACAATATTGAATTTTTTTATTAAATTCCTAAAGAAACTTCGGCGCAGGCCTCTGTCCGCCCGCATTGTAGGGGTGGGTGCTATCGCTATCCTACTCGGACGCAGCATCACCGGACATTTCGACCGGGCATTTCAATTTTGAGAAAGAGTAGAACCAATCCCGTCCCCCGCACCGCTTCCACCGCCCGCTTCAACTATCTCGCTCCCACCAAGGATACACAAAAGGGCGAAGGAGCGATAACTTCATCACAGCGCGGCTCTCTCGCTCGCACGCACGCTTCAGTGGGGGACGACGTTGCGAATTGTTATTGAAGTCATGCCCCCGAAGGCGACTTCGGGAAAGCTGTCAGTACACACTTAACGTCCGACGCGTTCATACCCCGAACGGTCCTCCTGCGACGTACACCTTCTTACTTTAAACTATACACTTAGCCGCACGTCCGGGTTTATTTATTAACAAGTGCCAAGTTGTTTATTGTTAAAACTAAAGTTGAAATTTTATTTCGTTAATGAACATTTATCTATATTTCATTTAAAAGTGACCATAATTTCGTGGACTTTATAAAAAAAACTTTTTTCATCCGATACCAGTGGAACAGATTTGGACGATATCGAGTGTTGTTTTTGTACTTTAAGTTTGTTTGTCGCGAGTTAAGTTACGGCTTCAGTGTTTACGGCGCGCACGTGGTCGCGCCACCCTCCCGCGCGGAAATGCCGCCAAAAACTTTCTTCAACAACAATGCCGTAGTATGAGTTTACTCGTGAGGGGAGTCGTCGCGGCCACGACCATGACTTTTACCTGTAGCGCCTGAAACATAGACGGTTGATTACATGTGCAACGAAACGGACAGTGTTATTTTTTTTCTGTTATTTTCTTTCGTCAAAATATTTCACCGCTAGATCAATGTCTTAAATGGATAACAGACTTGTAATATCGTCGACACTGCCATCAAGAGAATTCCATTGTAAGGTCTGTGAGCTTTATTTAGATACTGCTGAGTCTTTTGACGTTCATGTACAATATCACAAAGAGAATCTGTACATCAAGTGGGGTACTCAGAAATCGCAAAATGATATGGAAAATAATAACGGCACAAAAGTGAAACCAGAGACAACAGTGTCGGCTGCGGCTGACTCGAGCGACAACATGATCACCAAGCCAAGTCCTGAGTTCCAGCAACGCTCTACGCCGGAGACCTCCGCGCAGTTTCCGCATCCAGCCACTCCGCAAAGTTATCATAGCGCCCCGTCTCCATATCAAAATCCGGACCAGACGAACTTTTCACCTGGACCACAATACGGTAACAACTTTACACATTCTGGTTTTCCACAAAATCAACATTCTGACCAAATCAATTGGGAACAGACTCAATACAATCAAGATTACAAAGAGTACAAACCAAATAGGTTCCATCCTTACAATATGCAAGAGCGTGTTTCTCAAGTGACATCTTCTAGTCCAATCTATGGACAACCTCTCAACCAACCAACACCGTCACCTTCGCCTAATCAGTGTGACAAGTGCGGCTTTGTTTGTGATTCCGCCGTCCAATTGAATGAACATTGCAACACTGCACATGCGGGTACTAGTAGCGTTCCTGCTCCTTTTCAACAATTTCCACAAAAGCAATACAATAATACTGGATATCAAAATGACGTGAACAAAATTAAAGAAGAGCACGAGGAGTCATCAGACATATTGGATCTAGACTCTCAGAAAGTTGTTTATCAAGGCAACGAAGGAGACCAGAATGCAACTTATGAACAAACACCAACACAAGCGAGAGAGGCGAATTCGCGCTCAGTACCGATAATGTCATGGGAAACCCAAAAGATGTACGCCAATCCACAAATTAATGGAGAGGTATTATTCAAAGATCAAAAAATGTTTGGTGAACAAAAAGCCTACACTGCGGAGACAAAACTGTTCCATCCAGATCAAAAATTTACATATTCTCAAGAAAAATTTTTAGCCGCACACCATGATAAGTCTTTTATGCATGTAGACCAAAAAATATATTCCGGCGTGCAGATGCAAGCACTACCTGAATTTTCTGGACCATCTAATCCCGATATGAAACCACCTTATCGACCGTATGACTCACCAGCAGCGCCTCAAATCAGCAGCACACAGACGACAAATTCCGCTACGTCAGCGCTGCCTACTATAGGAGGAAAAGGTGCTAATTGGAAGTCCAATGAAGCACGGCGACCAAAGACATACAATTGTACTGCTTGCAACAAGTGGTTCACAAGTTCAGGTCACCTGAAAAGGCACTACAATACTACACTGCACAAAAATGCAGTACGATCATCGGGCCAGCCAGACCCGGCAACTATGCCGATTTCGAGTCATCATCATCCGAGTCGAGATGCCATACAGCGAAACCAACAACAGTCATCGGATTCCAACACACAGAGTCCTATCCCTTCTGAGGATGGGAGGACTGTCGACGACGCCGCTCTTCAACCCTCCTACGCTGCGCAGAATTTCGAACGCTCCCATCGCGTAGCTACAATGCAGGCCAAGTCACCTTACAGTCATCATCAACAGGGTAATTTAGATAATAATTACAGTAATAATCCATTAGCAAATCACCCTTTACAACATCAGGTCGGTACACATCCTCTTAATATAGGTAATCAACCACCTGGTCTTGGTATTACTACAGATTCTAATCACCAGCCACCAAAGGGTGTAGCAATAACAGCCGGAAATCCCCCAAACGGGGAAGCAGGTCCCTCTGTTTCACAAAATCACCATATGAGGGGCCTGCTATCGGTGTCAGGCAACAGTATTTCAACTCAGGTTCTAACTCAGAGTACACCAGCGCTTACGGCGCACACGCTACCCCCGTTCAGTCATTTGGGTGTCAACCCGTACAGCCCGAGGTCTACGGATCACTTGGGGCCTTCGGTACCGGACCCCACGCACGCCCAATTATATTTGGGTCAGAATTTTCAACAGACTATAGCACCGAGCTACCCAAACGGGATGGCCCCCCACGTTATGGATATGGCTATCAACAACCTGCCTATAGCCAATCCGGTTACTTCTGGTGAATGTCTACCTGAAGTGGTTGAGGTTATGGAACAAGCGACAGCGTCAACACCTGTTGGCGGAAGCCTGCCTACATTTGCACAGCTTCAGTCGCAGCGCTTCGGCGTTTATGTTTCTAACTACACGACAACACCTAACGTGGGGGGTCAACCTGTTCCTAACGAGTCGACCGGAGGTTTTGTTATCGTTAATCCAATGAATGTTGTGCAAATCGGTAATATCGATATCGGTGGAACAAAGGGTAATGACAACATATTCCATTTAAATTCAGATGAAGCTAAAGTTTATCCTTATGATTACGCGGTTAAAGTTAAAACGATAAAAAGCGACGATGAGGTACTAGGAGTTGAATCAAATACGGTTCAAATTTTAAAAATAGAAAACATAATGGACTATGCTAATAAAGAAAATTACGAGTTACAAATGAAGTCACCAGCTAGTCCGGAAAGTGCTAAGTCTGAGAGGCAAGGATCACCTTCTGTGTCATCCACTGTGGCGAATACGCCCCTCACTGAAAGGAATCAACTTAAAGTTAGTCCTACCACCATACATAAATGCTATGAATGCGATAAAGTTTTCAACAAAGCATGTTATCTCACGCAGCATAATAAAACTTTTCATTCGGGTGCAAAGCCATTTAAATGTAGTCTTTGCGGAAAACGTTATTCCGATGATGTTTCCTATAATGAACATTACGTGAAACATACCGATAACAAACCTTTTAAATGCACAGAATGTCCAAAATCGTTCAATCACAAGACGGACTTGCGGCGACATATGTGTCTGCACTCCGGTTGTAAGCCGTACTCTTGCATTCATTGCGGAAAAGGTTTTATACGCAAGGATCACATGATAAAGCATTATGACATTCACTTTAGAAAGAACATGCGTATGTCTTCAGCAACCGCGACGACCTCTAAGTCGCTCAAAATGTCTATGTAAGATTTTTTAAATGTGAATTTAATAGTTAGTTTATTGAGTGAATAAAATATGGAATTGGTGTATCTTGGTACACATATCATTGGAATTTGCAATAAAATTTATTAAATTATAAAAAGTTAATGTGGGAAGTTTTCGTTGGATAGTACAGGAACGTATTTCATGTGTGGGGTACCGGTAGAAGAGTTCACTGTGTGCGCAGTATCGTCGGACTGTAGAGCAATAATGTCTTTTTTTGCGTTATATATTCAATGTAACCTTGTTGTCGGTGTAAGGTGACTTTGCATTTGAGTGTCTGTCCCGCTAAACATGTAATTATCTGCATGAATTAGAGCAGTCAACTGCAATATCGTTTAAACCAAACCATATCATTTTTGCATATGACTAACATATCCTAAATTATTTCGTACATGTTACACCTTAAGAGGACTTTTAGTTAATTTTGCCTTTGTTAATGTTATAAAATGATGAAATGTATTTTAAAAATGTTTAGTGTAATTTTGTATATACATACATAATATGGGACGATTGGGCCAGAACTTTGTTTGAAATATCTACCTCGAAAACAAACAAGATTTTTGACCTACATATATAAATGTAATTTTTGATATTGTAATTTTACATTATAACGTACAAATTAACAATTCGATGATGATGATGATGAAACTAATGATTTTTTTAATAGGAAAACGCACAACTTATTCGCAATATATATATATATATATGAGGACCGGAAATATTCATTAATTATACAATCTCGCGGTTTTTATTAATTCACTAACTCGATTCGGATAATTGAGTCAACAGAACAACTTTGTTAGATCTGTAAGTGTTTAGTTTTGTTCTGGTTCTTATGATAAAATTGTAAACAGGCACGAATTCATTAATTAGGAGGGGAGGGGAGGAGGAGGGGGGCATGACTAAATATACTATATAAATAATTTCCTTTCCACTGGCAGCCATTACATCGAACAGGGCTTCAGAATCTGGCGTTAATGTGGAATTAGTCCTAATAAAATTATAAATGCGAAAGTTTGTATGTTTGGATATTTGTTACTCAATTACGCAAAAATGGCTTAACAGATTTGGATGAAATTTGGCACACCAATAGTAGGTTCTTGTGGTATTTTCCAAAAACTAACTACAGCGCGTGCGTATAATTTCGCGGACAGCCAGTCAGCCTCTCGTCCCCCATTCGAAAGATTTTATTCTAATTCAAGCAAGTAAAGGATCGCTCAACCAACGCCGTATGAACAGGAAGGGGAGCCAAACATTGCTGCAGTCGCTGGAATAGTTCGGCGAAATGTTGGATAGCCTCTCGGCGCATAGGATTTAAAATGAAATAAATCTAATCTCGAGATAAATCCCGAGTATAGTGTAGCCCCCCCCCCCCCACCCCGAATACGTGCTAGATTGTAAACATTATTCGATGATTCCGGTGCTTCCGTCTTTATTTTGCTGTTGACATTTGTAGAAAAGACGTTTTAAGATTCTAAGATAGTTTTGTTTAAACGATTAATATTTTTACAATAAACTAAAATGTAATTTATATTAACAATTTAGTTACCATTGTTTTATGTTTAATTTTAGTAATAATTTTTGTTTTATTAGTGTTAGAAATGTTAGTCTTCCCTTATAGATGCCAAATTACCTAATTCAAACTATGTCGCTGAAACTGTGTGTTTCATAAAAATAATAAAAAAAGTGAAATTCTTTAGCAATAAATTTAAATTAAATTGTAAATGTTTTTGTATAGTAATTGAGTTTTGTAATAATTATATCATCATTAGAACAAATTCATGATTGTAATCGTTGATTCTTTGTACATACTTATCTGTGAAGTTTAAAATTCCAGTACCTACGATGAAACATATCAAAAGAAATGTGTTGGATTGTATGCTCATTGTTCTTCAATTATTTCTAAATATGGCATCCTTAACTAGCGTTTGTATACATTTTCAATTAATATATTTGATCCATAAAATTTGGAATGTTATTATCATTTACATCAACTGTTGCAAAATCAATTGCAAAGTTATATTTTATAATATTACTATTTAAATATTTAATTATATTACAGAAAATATTTTTATACACAAGTAATTAACACTTCTACCTCAACAGTGACGATAATAAATTCAGTAATAGTAATAATATCTATACATTTATTGTAATTTTTATAAAAGCAATAAAATTAATGAAACAGACAACTAGGCCTACTACCTCTTAGATACGAAATGTTAAAATAAATAGAGTTTTACGATCACAATTTTTAAAGATAAAATTGCGTCGTATGGCCAATGCTAAAGTAGATTTCGCTAAACGTGAATTGGAAAAACAATACAATTACATATCATTCACAATAATCAGTCTTAATAGTATTTAAATAAGACTTTCACAGTTCTCATAGCGAAATCGCCAACGGGCTCTTGTCAACCAACTTTGTGTGAAATGAAAAAGACGCATCTGTGAAGCTAGACTTTACAATATAATAATGTATATACATATACACATATTCAGTTTTACTGAGATCGATATAAATAGTTATATACTATTGTTGAGAATTTTCTTCATAGCAATAAAATGTATTGATAAATGAGATAAAACAAAATGAATGAAACTTACTACCTCAATAATGATTAATGCAATTTAGCGTGTTGTGAGGGCGATCGCACAATGGACCCGCGTTCCTTCTAAAAGTGAATCAAAACTTTAGCCTCTTGTAGGGAGAAACGCTATCACGAAACCAGCCTGGATCACGTGGCTTTGAGAATATTCATTAAATACATATTAGATTGAAATAATGATATTCTCAATTTTTTTTTATTTTATGTGTCTCTTTTAGAAGTACTCGTGGTGTTCAATGTGCGCTACCCATCTTCAGATTTATAGTAGGGATGGTATCCGTCATTTAAGCTCACAGTAGAACAATTTTAATATTCACTTATGTAAATATACATATATCTAGTGACTATAATTTTGTTATTCTACATATTACATTATCGTATTCATCGATAGACCTATTTTTAAATAAGGTAACGGTAGAATGTTAACACAATAGATATTGTTAAGATTTAATTATAAGTATTCTTGTGATTTCTATTTGTGTAAAAATATTTTAATTTAACAGACACTAGTTACCAAGTATTATGGATTTATGTTGAGTAAAGCGGAGGAGTTACTTTCACATGACGTTGTTTTTCTTTATTATAGTTCCCTTTTATATTATCTTTGAGAATATTTTTGAGAATAAAAATTACTTTCAATGGTTATTAGGCTAAGCGCAAAATTCATTAAATATTTGTTAGGTGAGGCGTAAGTAACAACATCCTTTAAAAACGTATTCATTCCGACTTCGCCTTTCCTGCAGATAGATGAAAATTTAGTTAAGAATTTACCATAGTTATACCGTAGTTTAAGGCGACAGGTCTGTTACATTTAAGCCGAGGCGAATATATCTAATAATGTTATTAGGTGCTGTGCGTTTTGATTTGATTATATAGTACACCCTAATTTTTTTTATTTATTTCACATTACAATTTTCATAAAAAAATAAATTTCTAATATATTATTTGTTCTCAAATATTTTTTTGAGAAACAGTTATGTTGCTCAAAAAAATATATATACATATGAAGACCTGTATAATCAAATTTAAATTGCGTATATTATGCCGAGCGAATATTGAAGTCCATATGTTAACCATTGTTGCATCCCACAACCAATCAAACTCAGTCAAATTGTATTGTTTCAGATCTGTCAATTTAAATAAATTTAATGTGAATCTATCATTGTAGTTTCATTTCTTATACAACCCGCTAGCGCACAAAACTAATTGTAATTGTTTATTTACTAAATTATAATGAGCATGAACTTTCCAGTGTTGCTGTTTTGTTACCTATTACAACAGAACATAAGGAGCCTACTACTAGCGTTGGCGATGACATGTGATCTGGCCGTATTGACGTCACTGCTGTCAGTATATGGACATTGTACAGAGTGATATTAAAAATAAGGAAAATACTTAACATCTGATAATTGAATATGCTTAGAGGTACAAATGTATTCTAAGCATGTTTAAATATCAGAATGCTATTTAAAAATGTACAAAATACAGGCTCAATTTTTTTAACCACACCTGAAGGTATATTCTAATCTTTCATTTTTTTTAAAGTAACAGTAAGTCCAAAGATTTTTAAAATACGCTTGTGATACCCGGGATTCGAAACGGCTAACGTCAGAAAAAACAATGTCCTCTACTGTACGGCATCAATCGAAAGGGTAAATCAATGAAATCTCTAAGAAATGTGGTAAACGAAATGATGGAAAATCTGTAATCCTTATGCATAACCCTATCGATTGATGCCATAAAAGTTCGGATTTTAGCCATTTTGCTTCCAGAGTGTAGCAAGCGTATTTAAAAATATTTGAATGCAGTTTTGCTTTTATTAAAAAATACAGTAATGTTTCATTTGAGTAAAATTAGCTTTCTCCAGTATTTATAGAACTTTTCCTCCAAGTGCAGTTAAAAAATTACAGCCTGTGTTAAGCTTGAAGCGATATCTCGCAAGTCTCATGTTTTCGTGCACGTGTAGTATTTTCCTGCATGTCTATGATTTCAAGTTGAAAAACACAATACCTTTTGAATTGGTATACAAAATCAAGATTTCATTCGATAGAATGCTTGCTCGTGTTCCTTTGCTACTAAATTCAACTGTATTTACTTGTTTTATTTGTATGAAACAACAAATTCACAGATTCAATAAAATCAATGTTGTCAACAATTCTACAACTTTAATCAGTTTTATTTACAAACAAACAAACTCGAGCAATACATTCATTATATTCGTTCAAGCACTACCAATCAAACTGAGGTAAGTATTAACTGAGATGTTGTTTACTACGAAACTTTAACTTCTACCTGCTTACATACCAGGTAGAGATATAACACAACCAATTTTATGTGAAAAAAAAACCTTTTTATAAATGTCTTTGGATTCCGCACTGCACTTTTTTCGCTACTACACAATGAGCAGAGAGGGCCGAGGGGAAACCGGGAACTGGCGTTGTAAGTATTTATATGAAGTAAGTATTGAAGAAATTAAAACAAAACGTATCTATCTGATTTCTTCGAGTCTTATATTGATTGGATTTACTATTGTTAAAATATTCTCTGTCATCAAAAAAAGGCAATTAGTTATTGTAGCCTTTTTGAAATTTATTGTTATAAAATCACACAATTTGTCCTAGATTTTTTTATACGAAAATATATAAAAAAAATCTAGGACAAATTATGTGATTTTATGACATTAATTTTTAATGATCGAATTATTATTTAAATATATTTATATTTAAAATCTTAAAAGTATATAAGGTTACGGTTTACTAAACTTGTTTTATATTAGGTTACAGAATTTTCTTGAGCAAAATAATTTTAAAATTTATTCAAAAAATTCTTATTGTCAATACATTGCTATCACTTATCACTATGCGTATCTACAATTAAGGTATTCAGTTATCATTTTATTAGTAGAGTCTTAACATGGAGTATGGAAAACATAACGATTTGACGGAACAAAAGAATTCAACGAACCAAGTATCTGAATCAAGGGACGTCATCGAAATAATACTCGTATATCTTTGCAAGCAAGTTCGCTGAGGGACGTGACGTGTTAAGCCACGAGGGAATACATTCCGCTAATTTAAATTCTCTTATTATTTCATAGTTTCATTTATTACAACAGCTGTAGTCATTTGAAGATATAAAAAAAGGTTTTATTATAAATGAATCGAGGAAATATTTTTTCTAACACGACTACTGAGAATATTATATTCCTGCATACCTACAGTTCTTTTTTTTTTTTAAATAATTCACAGACGCGCTGGCAGCCACGAATAACTTAGGACGAAATGTTAAGTTTAGGTTCTGGCATCTCTTATGCACCGCAAGAACCCTCAAAAACTACTTGGACCGATTTTAAAATTCTGTCAGCAATTATCAGCGAAGTAACATATATGCTATATATATTTTATAAAAGTTAAGCGGACGAAGTCGCGCGTTTAATAAATATTGTGGGTACATGCCCCTCCATGGGACGAGTATTGAGCAATACACCTCTATAAATTATTGCAGACTGAAAATAATTCAGACGCTTTTGCAGTTTGTTAGTAGTCGTTCATTGTTAGAACAAGTAAGCCACAATAATTGAGTAAAAAACTAAAAGTTTAAAACTCAATCGAGATTTAAATCTGCGTCTCAGTAAGCAACCATGTTTCACTGGGCCATAACTATTTAATAAAATCAACTCTAAGCAAAGTCCCAAATGACTTTACTCAGATAAAACCACCGAATAAAAACTAAGCAATAATATTTTTTTTTATAGTTATTTAAAAGATTTTATTTAGTGTTTATTATAACTTAATGGCGTTTTTCTTATATCTACCACGGTGGCCGAAATACTCGGAACCAGTGTGCATCATTCTTTCTGTCATATCTGATTGTCGGATATACGACCAATCTTTGATCAGAGTTAGCAAACAAACTACGGCAATGACATCAGCCAATAATTATCCGCACCGCAAAAAGTCATTCACCTCTAAATTATCTCTTTGTTAAAACAAATCATACATCATGCCTGGTTTCGATCACCTTAAACAAAGTATATTTAATGTAACAAATTATTTATTATAATATATTACAATAAGTTTGAGATTATAGTAGATAATTTTTTTTTTAAAAGGAAATACCTATTAAAGTATGTTAAATATATGTAATTCTTTGTATTTCTCGGTATATTTAATCCATACTAATATTATAAGGGAAAAGTAAGCCAGTCTGTTATGTTTTCACGATCATACCAAATTTTTGGTTCAAATTCTTCACCAAGCCCATTTCTAATCCCTTGCTCTTAATCCTATTTAGGTTAGGTCGGCAGTGCATTTGCAACACATGACACTTATCCCATTCTTAGAGTATTAAGTAGAAAATATCTGCTCTGTCATAAATTCGGTCGCTGTAACAAGATTGTACGCATACATAATAATTGAACAATGTACATGAATGATCCATGCGCTGAAAGTGAGTTTGTTGCGATTAAGCATCTAGAAACGGAGTCGGGCATCGAGTGAGCGAGGCACGATGACCTACACCGGTTTCGTTTTCGATCGAAGGTCAACACTGAATCAGAGCCAACGCGGTCGCGGGACTCTACGTATTATCTATATCGACGTGTTATTCCTCCCATAAACTGATAGTGATGCGACTATCAGTTTATATCTATACCATTTATAATAATATTACAAGTATGGTTAACGATGTCTTTAATCATACTTGTAATATTCATATCCTGACTACAATTTTTATATTTTTGAAGGTTGTTTTATTTTTTATTATTCCATAAATTATATTCCATATTCCCAGTAGTTCCGTATATCTATATATATTATTTATACATATTATAAAGTCGCTGACCGCTTCTATCTGTTTCTCCGCTAACTTGTAAACCATGTCACGGATTTTATATGGTTTTTCATTAAAATGCATTCGTGGAAAGCCGTGGTGGGATGTTAAATGCTTTATTTAATTTTAATATTAATATCCATCAAAATATATGAAATGTTTTTGCAAATCAATCTCTATCGATACAAAATCCGTGATCATGAACTCTGCTTAAGTTGTAATTTATTTGGTATTCAATTAATTTCCGGTCTAACACGGCGAGTATGTTCATGATAACATAAATTACGATTGGTGTAGGCGGACCACTCTTTGATGTGGTTGGAAATCCGTGAAATATTTCGTCTATCTTAGAATATACAAATGTATAAATATATAAATACAAAAATATATAACAATTTAAAAACGTTGACTCAGAAGTCAACGTTTTTAAGTTGTTAAAAGCAAATTGTAAATGTTATATAATTATAAAATTAAAACTTATGTCATTGTGGACAGTAAATTTAGCCAAAACCAAATAATCGATATTGAAGCATTCAAATGGTTTGAAAATTTAAATAATCGTTACCAAAATTTTCTAATGAACCCGGAATGAAATGTTTTATATACACAAACCTTCCTTGTTTATTCCTCTTTCCTTATTGAAAACAGTATCAAAATCACCTTAATTAATAAAAATTTGGTTTTATTATATAAATAAGCCTTCCGTGAAAATTATCTAACTAGTGGTTAAAACCGTATTATGTACGGATTAAATTCTATAAACCCGATTACTCCTTTGACTGCTAAGTCTGATATCTGAATTTCCAATGTTATTATTCATTCTACCATACAGCATAGTTACCCTTGTAGGAAGGTTGAAGAATTCAAATTAAACGCACATTTCCTATTAACCCGTAAAATATTTAAATATAAATATGTTTTATTGTAAAACTCTTTGTGTTCGCTTTCATTTCCATCTTAAAGTGTAGGTACGAAATGTAGCGTGTAAACGACCCATCGTACTTGAGTGGCGGGAGGTCAATGGCGCCTCTGACGCTATTATGTTTTGCAATTATTACTTAGATTCGGTTCAATGTAGTGCAACATAAAAAAAATGCTTTAGAGTTCATTCTCCTACCCTTACTTTACACTAAGATATCTAATCAGGATCGACAGTATACTTACATACCTCCTGAGCTTATGTTTGTAGCGATGAACTCATCAAGTGAACGGCCGTATTACCATCCTGTAAATATAAATAATAATGATATGTATTATGTCTACCGTCCCATATTTCTTTTTAACACCGGACGCCTGACGAAAAAACGGGGTCTGTGTGTCTGTGGAATCGTAGTTCACAAATGAAAGCTGACTAGATGTGATAGGGATCGTTCTTAGACATAATTTATGAAGATCTGTTTGAAGTCCACAAGTTTCCAAGCTGGCGAAGGGATTTCACTAACTTCCACATGTTCAATTGATGTGAAATTTGGTATGTTGTTACTTCGGTGGTATTTCCATGATATGGTAACCTTGATTTGACTGATGCTGCAACATCAAGTAGTCTGAGGGATACCCAACCCTTAGCAACTTACAGCAGATATAGCTTGTTTGGGCTCAATATAAATTCGGGGGCGAGGGGTTAGTTTATAATTTTAATTATAATTTGTTACAACATATTCTGGAGTCTGCGGAAGCAATTTACTTTTGCTGCTGCAATATTTTATTTATCGAATAGTGCGTTCAGTTAAGATATAAAATCATGCCTAACAAGGCTTAGGTGGCCTCGGACAAAGTGTAACTTTGAAAAGTTTGTTTCTATAGTAGACTTTACCAGAAATCGGATTTTAAGGCTAACCATTGAATTTTTTTATAAATTATATAAGTTTACATTAAAATAATTTATTACTACAATTAACAAACACATGTGTACGCAGACCTTTTTTTCCATGTGTGTCTTATTTTATAAATAATAAGGTTAATAATAATAATACCTTAATAACATATAAGGTAACTACTTTTTATTAAATATCGGGGCATAATCAAAAATGAACACTTAATTTTTTTATATTTATTTTTGATATCTTGGCAATTTGTGATTACTCATTTAGGTTTAGTCATGAATATTGACACAAACGAAACGTGTCATTGAAATTAAGTGAAATTTTAAACCACTAGTCATCTCGTTGTTTATTAATTAAAAAATATAATAATATTTCATCTCATAATAATATCTCATAATAAGAAAAATATAAATATTATATCGTCCGAACAAATTGCATTTATTCCACAAGTTAATAATTGAAAAATGGATAGTTGAAATTTAACGCCGAGATATTTGCGGCGATCAAGTAGGTAGTAAAAATAGCAAACATAACTATCAAATCCGTCAAACCATAACTTACTACTTACTATGTTCATACAATAGTAGTAGGCTACGAATTAGTAAGCACGTTACGAACCACACTTATACCATGCCGGAACTCCGTCGTAAGTTATAAGAAATAAGAATAGTCATGAAAGAAAAGTCCCGAAAATTAAGACATTTTAAAATGCGACTTTGTTTAAGTATGGTTAGAAGGCGTCAGAGCACATCACGACACAACCCATATAAATCTGCCTTTAGGCTAAGCTGGAAAAAATGTTAAGGTTGAAGTAATCAGAGTAGATATTTTGTACAGTGATGAAAAATTGTAAAATATCATCATCATCATCAGCCTGTGTCTCTCCACTGCTGGCTTCCATCCAGCCTAGGCCTCTTTCAAGGCTCGTCGCCACGCACTTTCTTCTATTGCTTCCTGCGAAACCTTTCAGGTTGTCTATCCAACCTGGGCGCAGGGCGTCCCATGCTACAATTACCAATTCATGCACTCCATTCAAAAAATCTTCTACCCTACATTGGTTACCTGCTCTGCGACAGATTGACCGGCCCTTTGCCACTTACCTCGGTTTTTCGACGAATTTCTTCTGATCATATACACCAAAGATTCTCCGAGCTAGCTCAGTCCACAACTCCTCAGTCCATAACTCTCTGAGCGGCTTAAACTTGTCGATCAGTCCTTCCTTGAGAGGCCACGTTAAAACATACGTTTTAATATATATTGTGGAATACGCTGTTACCATACCAAAGAACTTTTAGACCTATTCATTAGTGTGTAAATATTACAGTTCAACCCAAACACACACGCTACGAGTGTGCTCCACTCATAAATGCATAGCGTAAGCTTTGTTCTTTAAGCAAAAACAAACAATTTACAACCTATTGTTTTGTTCTTCGTGTTTTAGTATTTGTAATTTAATTTAAACTCTGAATTAAATCTATTGTACGTTTCTATTGCAAGCATGATTTTATTTCAAATAGTTATATTTTTTCTTGGGTCGTAGTTTATACATGTCTTAAAACTGGGAACATGTACCTAATATTATATTTTTATCGCGACTTCGCCTCATTTTACTATTAACAATTGCCTAAAATTAGATTAAATATAATTTTTAGCAATATTTTGAAGCCGTTACCAATGATTCCTTTATATTAAGATGAACAGACAGGCTGACAGTTCACTTGATGGTAAGTGGTAGGTGGACATTATTATTATTTTCACTAGATAGCTGGGTCAAGAGACAGATACAGAAGGCTTCTCACTCTGCAGTCCTAACCACCGGTAGCTTGTGCCTTGCCCCGCTACCAATGGACAGCTAATTTTATGTTTTTTTTTATGTTTACTAGGTTCATTAACGCAATGGATAAAATTAATTAATCACCTCAGATAAAATTATGACAATTTTAAATAACAATATATTATTTTTTTAATTCTGCTATTTTAGATAATATAAGATTAACAATAACAAACCAAACTCTGCAACAATCTTTTAATACAGGGGTGGCCAATATGTTTTGGGTTAGGACAATTTTAAAAGCAGAAATAGTTTGTGTAATTAATAAACTATAACGAATGTACAAAAGAATCATAGGTAGTTAACATTAAGATATTTTAAATAATGTATTAAAAAAAGTTCGTATTTATTTCACTTTACAATAAAAAAAATTGTACAATATTTTTAACATAGTCGGAGTAATTATGAATATTGCAGTTTTATATTAAAATCATTGAAATATTTAGTTTTTTTGCAATGTTAATCTAAGAAACATAAACTCTTGGAGAAATATTTTAAATTGTTTCTATATTAATTTCATTTTACTAATTTTAATAGCATTAATTTAAAACATAAAAGTAAATGGCTCGTGTTTTTATGTTATTTCTACGTTTTTATTAAATAAATGCCCACTATAGAAACAATAATATTTATGAAATTAGTCTTAAAATAAAACGTAACAAAATTAAGATTTTTGAAAATCTATCAAATAATTTCTTAAAAATTTATAGTGACATTATGTCCGTAAAGAATTATAAAACTTATATTCAACTAGCGACCCGCATCGGGCTTCGCACGGGTGCAATTTTTTTTTAAATTATATCTCTTTAAAATCCGTTTTGTAGTTTTTAAGATTATCGCGAATATACAGACAGATAGACGCGGCGGGGGACATTCTTTTAACATACCAGGAAATACCATTTAAAAAATTAAAATAAAATCGAAAATTAAGAATATTATAAATAATTGTTACTTGGGTATGTGAAGCCACTACACCAAAGCAAATGAAATTAACAAATATTTACGTGAAGCCCTTCCTTATTCAACTTTGAAATATTTAAATTTGTCCTTGCCGATGACCAAATAACCGGCTGGTCAACGTAAATAAAAATGATTTGATTCGGAAGAAAAAACGAATGTTGCGCACGATGGTGATTGGCCTTGCCACTTCAAGGAGGTTGCAAGGGGAAACGTTCCTTAACCTATATATTGAGCGCGCATCTCACGCATATGGACTGTGCGGGCGCTTAATATACGAGTAACCTCTATATACTCGTACTATCGTCATTATTATATAGAAAAGTTTCTCCTAAGAAACAATAACAATATGTTTTAAATGTGCAAAAAAATGTACAATGAATGAAAGCAGTAAACGATTTTTTCTTGAATTTTAGTTTCTTTCTTGAAAGAAGGAGCATAAATTTATATTGTATATTCAGCAAAAATTATTTTTTTATATTTAGTATAAGCTTTTACATTACAATTAAAGGAGGAGGCGTAAATCATACGACTGTTATTGTACTTTTCGATTGCGCTTACTTTTGTAATGTAATTATCATGTTATATTGTTATATTATCACTTTATTATCATGCACACCGTATTCCAAGCGATACAGTTAAAAATCTGCTTTTAAATTCTTGGGCTTAGACAAATATTGGTGGTGTCTTCTCAGCCGCAAGATGTCCACTACTGGACATAGACTTTTCCCCATAATTTTTCAGTAGGACAGATTAAAAGAAGCTTCGATCCATGTTACTCCACCTTCATAGGTGTTCATAGTTTCCAGTCAAGAACCTTCCGGTCCCAGCGGCGGCTAGCCCTTATAAAGTGTGGCAGGCAGACTAACTGTCCACATTATCGGATGTGATTATCGTCGCCTAAGGACACAAGCAACTCCAGGGTGGGTGCTGCGCGCTGCCGACCCTACAGGAATTAGTTTATGGCTCGCTTGAAGAAGCTTCTACGAGTATAGTAACTATATGTCGGGCCAACTCCGCTGCCACTTCAACTTATTACGCCGGGTTATTTCGGTGACTTTCATTTGTCTACGGATCTCCTCATTTTATTACTTCGATGAGTTCGAGGCCCATAGGAAAAAAATAGGCAGTAACATTGATATGAAGAATTTTCGTGGACGAAGTAGAAAAACTATTGGAAATATAAACAAAGATAATAAAATAAGACAATTCAATAATACATAATAAGTTACAACAAAAAGTACAATTCTAACTTAAACTGTGGCGCAAGTCCACTCACATTTGTCCAACTTATTCACATAGTTAAAACAAAGAGTATTATGTACAAAATGCAATATATAGGTATCTTAGCAATTAGCGGTGCTGTCCTTGAATCTCAGACGACCTTAGGGCGTCGCGAGCGAGTTATGCATAAAGAATCAAACGCTAAATTGGGGCTGGTGCAAAAACTGGTTGGTTCACTTCTGCGTGGTGACGTCAGCTGGCCACAACGCGCGCGCTTCCGATTGTGACCCTAGACTTCGAAAAACTATAGTGAAATTGATACACTAACTTAATCTTCCTATTGTTATAACTTCACATATATATAAGCAGAACGTCATTAATGTTGTCTATAATGGGCCTAAAATATATTCAAATTCAAATAATTTATTATTATCATAAGACTAAAATTTCAGGAACAAACCCCGGTCTCCACACTAGGCAAAACTGTATCGTGGGGTCCCGTACTGTAAATTACAATTTAAGACAAAGAACTTATGAGTTATGATCTAAGCAACAGTGTTTTGATTGTGTTATGCTTTTTATGTTTTTTATGTTAGTGTGAGTGCGTGAAAAAATATATTTACACGCACTGTTTGTTAGTTAGGAGTTTTATCGGTGGATTCGTACGAGCTCTGCTAAGCAGGATTTTATTGGAAATAATTTTATTACGTTGTTATAAATGAAGATAAGTCTAAAATATATTAAAATATTAATTTTTAATTACCTACTTTCATTCTTACGTAAAAGTGACAGCAGAGCGACTATACAATGGACGAGGTATCTCCTCATAGCCTGAATAAAAGATGAATAGAAAGGATAGAGGAATAGGTACTAAAACAATATTTTTTTAAGTCTACGGACACGGTTCTTTAATGTAGACTCAAGCAATGATAAAAAGGAGAAAAAACAAAAGTTTGAGAGAAAATAGGCCGATACTTATGTAATGATTATTTATTTGACTGTGTGTTATTGAATATTAATTATATCACAAGTCATTAATTGAAAAGGTCCTCTGAGAGGTTTGGAGTCTCTTCTTTGTCATAAATTGAAATGAATAAATAAATCAATTAAAATCAATCGACTTAAGTCAAATTAAAAGTTAATTCCTTAATTCCTGTACAATAAAAAATAGAGTATTTCGTATTGTTATTGTATTCTATTCTCCACAGATTCATAAGTGTAAAATTTTATGATAATTTTAACGTATTGCTAGCGAGTTTTAATGTTACCACACCGATAGACAGACAAATATAGATGGATTAACACAATTAAATATGAAATGGTTATTCGAAGGGATATTCTGAAAAACTACACATATAATAAAATCGTAAACGATCATCGTAAACGTAAATGTCATCGACATCGAAATAATATATAGATAGATCTTTGGTGTATGTATTAAATATGGTCTCTTATACTTTTTTCATTAATCTAACCATTTAAAAGATATTCAATGTCAAAGATTTAAGAATTTAAAGGAAAATAACTTTTTCTTTAGAATTTTGTAACTTACTAAAAAATAATTATTGTCAAATGAGTTTCAATTATTTCTGTAGGAAATTGTACGCTCTACAAAAAAGGTCTATTGTGGTTAATTGATTACTCTAACTATTTAGAAGATATTCGCTTTGGAATCCTAATGCGTACTGATTTTAATAGTTTTTAATCAGAATTAAAATCAGTACGCATTGGGATTCCAATGCGAATATCTTCTAAGTGTTTAGATCAATGAAAAAAGTATAACAAACCTTTATTTTAGAGCGTTCAATTTCCTGCAGAAATAATTGAAACTCATTTGACAATAATAATTTTTTAGTAAGTTGCAAAATTCAAAACATATAATTATTTTCCTTTAAATTTTTCAATCTTTAACCTTAAATATCTTTTAAAATAGTTAGATTAATGAAAAAAAATATAAGAGACCTTTTTTGTAGAATGTTCAGTTTCCTATAGAAATAATTGAAACTCATTTGACAATAATTATTTTTTAGTACTAAGTTACAAAATTCAAAACAAATAGTTATTTTCCTTTAAATTCTTCAATCTTTGACCTTGAATATCTTTTAAATGGTTAGATTAATGAAAAAAGTAGAACAGACCATTTTTGTAGAGCGTTCAATTTCCTATGAACATTGATTATGAAACTGGTTTAACAATCTATTGGTGATAAGATATGACCATTTTTATATGAGACTAAATTGAAAATGAAAAACTATGATGAGGATAATTTTTCCGTTAATATTAAGAGCTCATACTTGGTAAGTACTTTATAGAGGTACCTAGCAACTAGTTTTGAAGTGTCATATAAAAAAAAATGGATTTTTTTGACCCACCCTAATAGGGGGGGGGGGGGGAGTGTACAAAGTATAAACAATATAAAAAATCTTTTTTTTTAAAGTCTTAATAGAAACATATTTTATATCGTCTAATTCCACGAGTAAAGAGTTTGTCTAGACTCTTTACTAGTGGAGTTCACTTATGGAGTTCGAAATAGACGATGTACCGTTTTTATTCATCTAAATTAAATAAATTATAAGATATATTACAAAATATATGATCATATGAAAAGTCTGTACTTGGTCATATATATTCAATTTAAAACTTCATAATTCATAAAATTATTGTTTATAATAAAACACATATAGATTACAATAATATAATATAGACTATATATTATTTAAACCAGCTTTGCTCGCAACTTTGTACGTTTTGTTGTTTGTTTTTTTGAAAATATCACAGAAGCATAATATTTTTTCAGGATAAAAAGTATGCTATATGTTAATCCAGGTAATCATCAATACATCAGTGAAAACCGTAATCAAATCGGTTAAGCTGTTTCTAAGGTTAGCGTGCAACAAATAGACAAACTGACAAAAAATGGCACAAATTGTTTTTTTTGAAAAAATATTGAACAATAATTACCTATCAACAAGTTTTTTAATACATTGACATACCAATGTTAACTTTAAACGCTTCAGCGAATTTTTCAACGTGGTTTATAAATAAACATAAAATTTTAATTATGGCCAGGAGTCCTTGGCTGGCGATTTGAAGGTGATGTATCAAAAACGCCGCTGACTCGTGTGTCGTGTGGTCTGAGTCAAGCGAAATAACAAAATGATTTAGTGCATTAAATATTGTATTCTTATTTATTTGAGTGTAAAATCTTAAAATTATGTTCATGAATTTTATAGAGCTGTAGGCGATATAATGTTATCAGGTGGCCTTTTCTAAGTTATTGATTAAGGTAACCCTAAAATACAAATAGAAGCCACGAAATTACCTGGATGTCCGAATATCTAAATATTCGGACAACCTGCTACTAATAGCAGGTTCAAAAAGATACTATGATTTTTTAGTTGATCTGTTTATTAGACAATGAAATAACATTTTGCAAAATTGAAATTATACAGGCAATATATAAAAATTTATAAATTAACCGCCTACTATTGAGGTATGTCGCAGACTGCTTGATGCTGCAGCATCAGGTCAGGGTTACCATGTCATTGAAATAGCAGTGAAGTAATAGTTCCTATACCAAATTTCGCATCAATTGAACTTGTGGAAACCACTAGTTAATTCTGTGGCATATAGTGTGCCCTGCCGCTACTAAATTAATACTTATTTAACAATTTAGATTTCATCTGGTACATTTTGTCTAATGGCCGAACCCTACAAGTCACTTTAAGAGCCACATATAAATTCGCCCAAGGATATTATTGCATTTTTTGCATAAAATAAAAGCAATTCGAAATACATATAGTATACATATCGCATATCTCGAGTAGGTTACCTATAAAATTTGTTTTATTGAATATTCCACAATATTCAATATTGTGGAATATTGTTTTGTTTTATTTAGATATCAAACAAATTATAGAAACGGCTTGACAAATTTTTATGAAATTTTTTGTGTATATTCGGTAAGCCTATTTTTTATACCCTAAAAAATTTTTTTGGCAATACAACGTTTAGGTTAGGTAAAGGTTAGGTAAGCTAGTTTTTCTATAAAAAATTATTAACTTTAACCTTAACGAAACTATTAACGTGCATATGTTAAATTTTAGATCCGTAATAATAATAATAATAGATTCACTGTACTGTAAACGAGTGTAATTCTTCCTCTTAACATTACCTAACAAGCAAATTCTTTACTAGCCTTGACATAAAATCATAAGCTGGTGTCCGCAACATTGTTGAAAAATGTCATTTTTATCACTGTGACGACAGTGGCGCCGCCACCCGATTTTTTTATATTTGTAGACGATCCCTCGGGATCGTAACATTTTTCTAGGATATAAAGTATCCTAAATATTAATTCAGAGAAAATAGACTATCTGTTAGCCAAATTTAATTTAAATCCAAGAGTAACAAAGGTCCATACATCTTAACAAACTTTCGCATTGTCTTAATATGGCTTGTACCTAATATGCTTTTTAAGAATGGGCGAATCGAGCGCTAACGGATGTTACTGATAAATTATAGGTAAATTATAAATAAATAATTGTCCCCGAATATAAGGAAATGGTGGATACCTTTTAAACTGAAACGCGATGTTGCGTGTTATTGCATCTATATACTTAGTAATTGTTCGAGACTCGATAGGCCATGCACGTCTCACATCAATGTTGACTTTGAATAATTATTGATACGTGTATGATTATGCACTTATGTATGTATCCATAATGCAAGTTCAATGTAAAATTTTCAAATATAATGTACATAGTTAAATATATAAAGTATAAAACACATATATCAATAAATTAATAAGCAAATGCTGCGAAATATGTAACTCAAAAATGGAGCCAGCACTGAATGGAGCTTTCATTCAGTTTTCAACTTCAACTTCCCGGGTTCGATTCCTGGCGGGGTCAGCTTTGGAAATGAACTTTTCGGCCACTACTTTCCAGATACGTTCTAAAGGATAGTTTTAAATATCACATTATATGTGATTTTAGTATTATTATAGTTTTCATATATAGACATATATAAATAAAATGCAAGCGAAATTAAATACATGTTTATGAATGTATTTTTCACTTTTAAAGAAAAAATCATAAGAACTACTTATGTGTTTAATTAGGACCCACACTGCGCGTTACGTAGTTAAAGAAAAGCGCAGCGGAGTCGGTGAATAGAATGCCTTATTTAGTGGAAAGTCCAAGTACACAATGGTGTCGGATTATGTTAGGGCTGGGACAAATTTTCACAGACATGGTTTAACGGATAAACTGACTGAGAATTAAAATTTATTACAGACTAATTTAATATTGTGCACTAGCGACCCGCCTCCGACTTTGCACGGATGCAATTTTTTTCTGCAAATTGTGTACACAAACCTTCCTTGTTTATCCCTCTTTCCATAAGTGAAAACCCAATTAAAATTCATTTAGAAGTAGTTAGTGGAGAAACAGACATGACGGATTTATAATAGGTAGATAAAAGTTTTAATGAAAGAAATGGTTATTGGGAGTCAACTGTAGCCGTACTACAATTGTTCTCGTAACATCATTTTTATGTAAATCTTAAGGTTTAGCCTGTAAGCCATGTAAAAATATTTTTCGGCTACTTGATTGCTTTTTATTTAAATAAAAACTTAATCAGGTTTTATTATATACCTAGTTATGTATAATATAACTTCCATGAAGTATTATCTAACTGATGGTGAAAAACCGCATCAAAATGTTTAGGAGCGTGGTTTAGGAGGAATTAGCGGTTACAAAAGAAAGAATAATTTGATTTTTCATACTTTAGATTTGGTAACCCTACGAGGGCTAATGAACGAAGGCGGTTCGTTCGGAAACATACACGTGGTCTTATTGTAACTAAATACTTGTTGTTATTAAATTTTAAAATAAAATAAAACTTCCATATCAATAATGTAGGGAAATAATGATATTAAAAGGAGTTTTAACTGAGAGGAGGTTTAAAATATAAAAATTATCCTATATTATGTTATACCTACCTACCAGGTAGTAAACGATCTGTGCCAGATTTCCATCCAAATCTGTTTAGCCGTTTTCGCTTGAGTAACAAACCTCTAAACATACAAACTTTCGCATTTATAATATTATTAGGATTAGAATATATAAATGGTCAAGTTCTTATTGTCCACTACCCCGCATCCGGCTTAGCCCGGGATACAATTTTTATATACAATACACAAACCTTCCTCGTTTATCCATCCCTCTTTCCATAAGTGAAAACCGAATTAAAATTGGTTGACCGATTCCAAAGTCTATAGAAGTCAAATATATGAATTACACTGATTTTTATAAATAAAACTTTATAAATAGTACTTATTCTGTTATGCAAGCCGGAAAAAAATTATATTAAAATGATATTCTAAGGATTATAAAGAACGTATCCTAAAGAACAGTATATTAACACAATGTTTATAAATTTTTCACAAAGAAATGAGTCATAGTAAAATATATCCGAACACATAACAGCGCCCCCTTGTCCTATTGTGTTCCAGCGCTAACCCGTGCCAGCCGCTTAATGAAACCTTGTACACACTTTTGAACATAGTTATAGTAAGGCTAGCTGATAAAATTACACAAGCTTTGTTCGTTTTAGGAATCTATAAATGTGCCTCAGATCATGACTGTAATAAAATAACTGCCTCATATTATAAACGAGAGGAGCTGACACAAAACTTTATGACGGAAAAACCTGTAAACATTTCTGTTGCGAAATAATTGGAATATTAATAAATGCAACAAAGAAAGGAAACCCATATTGCTAATTATTTGAAGTAATTAGCAATTAGCCGTCACAATACTATCCATATGACTCTCTTAATCTGAAGTGTGATAAAGACAGATATACTATATTATACCAGATGTATAGTAAATTTCGTCAGTCTTATTATAACCTCAGTAAAGAACCGTGGCTTGATCTACACAGTTTCAAAGATAAAGCTCCCTTGTTTGTCATCGACTGTTCAAGACAGAATGAAAATTTGAAAACAGGTCCAGTTGATGTTCGTTTAGATATAGAATCTTCACATGAAATTCCGGATAACACAACCGCATACTGTCTTATAATAAACGATCGCATTATTGAGTATAAACCATTGAGCAGCGTTGTACAAAAGTTATCATGAATGTCATTGTTGATGTACAAGGATTTAAAACAGAAGAAAATAATTTTATAGTAAAGGAAATTGCTATAATATGTGGTGAAAAAATACAAACTCTTTTAATAAAACTACCATACCCATTTTATAACCTAACAAAGAAAGACTGCAAGTAAGTTGGATTGAAAAAAGAGAGAAATATTTTGGAATGAAGGAGTTGTGCCCTATAACAACAATTATTTCATGAATGATATCATAAAAATTATAAAAAATAAACGTGTTTATATAAAAGGTGTTGAAAAGGTATCTTGGCTAACAGAAATATTGGGTCGTGATAAAATAATTAATAATCTGGAAAGATATGGTTGTTCCAGTATATTAAGTTTATATGAGAATTATAGTAAATCGAATGATATTTATAGCTGTGTTAATCATTCGTCTCTATATGTGCCCTCAAAAATGTAACTTGCTTAAATAAATGGTGTATTGATAATAAAATCTTCTAACAATTGTAAATTAATTAACATTTTTCATTTCCTATACCCTTTACTCTATTGATAACAAAATAAAAAGGCTCTTCTATAGTATAATAAGGCGAACAGAAGTGATTTTATAGAGGAAGATAAGTATGGTGAGCTGATTACGGTTTGTTCAGTTGATAATTCACCAACGAATAGTTGTTAGGCTAACAAACGAATTCGATTAAAGTTGGGGATTTAGTATTTGTTATTATTATTGAATGGAGATTATTTGGACTTCACGTTGTTAAAATAATAGGATATGAAGATTTTGACGCAGTTTTAATTCCAGATACAAGAAACGTAGCATTCACTCTACCTAAAATACGATATTTAGGTTTACACGTTTAAGCACGTGTACTGCGAATTGATGAAACTAGAAAGATGATTGATTTAATTGAATCTTGACGCGGTTAGTACGCTTATCGTAGAAATCCTAGATATTTACATAATGAACACATTAATCTGAATTGATAAGGCTGAAAAGATGATTATTACGTAATGAATAGATTCACTATTACGTGTATCATGGGGGTATTAGAGATAAATTTCAGAAATAGAATATTATAATTAAAATATTATTACGTTACCTTGAATTAGATTTAGAATATTAGATTTGAACTGGTCTGATTAGGTTTTTCTGGGTTTTCCCTAATCCTGCGCAACGAATGTTAGACCGTATAAAGTTCAAAGATTGTACTCCCAGACAAAGGAAGGTGTCATAATTTGTATTGTATAATTTTTGATATGATTAACTTTTTGGAGAAAGAGGATCTATTATGTTGGAATATACCAAAATCTCACTTTAACAAGTAGATTGAGAGTATTTCTCCTTCACACATATAAACATTATGTTTATTACAATAGCTCTTTGTTTCTTTTACGTCTTCTATGTTTGACTTTGTGCTTTAGTCAGTTCTGTTCTAACTGCGGTTAGTACGAACACACCTTTCTGCTATACTAAAAGAGACTAATTAAATAATATCATTTACTACAAATTCTATCTTTCATTTCTTCCCATAACCCAGTATATCCAATACATAACTAAATTTGTTTAGGCAATAAGACAATATAAACCATGAAAATTGATATCACCATCTGCCCGTGTCTCTTCCACCTTCTAAGGCTCGCCACCACGCTCGGTCCTCTGCGCTTCGAATCCAGCCGCTTCCTGCGAAGCCTTTCAGGTCACCTGTCCGTGTTATCCTTAATACTAACAAGGTCGTAGCGCACTTACAGCATGTGTGGCGTTGTTTGTGTTACGGTAGCCACATACCATCAAGTCGATCGTCAGCCTGTTTGACGACCTTAGCATAACATAGGTAATAGTGTTTGCAATCAAATAAAGGTCACTGCTCCAATAATCACACATTACATAATAATAATAATCTTGTTTATCTAATGTTGAGTTCATTCGGACATTGTCCACCAATTATAGATTTAGCCATGACCTACTCTTTGGTTTCATCGGATATGTTAGCAAGCAAGTTACGATATATCTACCTACTTTCAATTTATACTTTTTAAGATGTAATTTTTTTCGTACCCACATGTTATGAGGATATTTATTATTATAAACTCTATAGTGTTAGGCTAAAGTTAGACAGGAATACTCGTAGACCTTTCTTTTTGTTTGCCCCCTTTTCAATTAATTTTAATTTTCTAAATATATATATAAGATTATATAAAATGTACCTTTTTGAAGTACTTCAGCGACAGCTATAATATTCTTCCTAAATACTATTTAAAAGCATTTTCCGCACCTACTTGTATTATCGTATAATAAAATTATTAAAATAAGATATATTTCCGTTTGTAATGTTTCTACTTTCTTGTATTGTAGGTGTAAAAAGGAAACACATTTTCATTTAGTATGCAATCAGAATGATTGACAAATACTGCAGTAAAGTTGCATTCCTGCAATTAGACATTCGTATGTATTGATTAAATTTGACTAAACCATTTTACAATTTTACAAGATAGGCAAGATTACAGTGGCTATAATAATGTTTGAATAATGTTGGAATGCTCCAACATAAAAATTGCTTTAACGGAGTATAGCACCATCTAGTGACCATCTAGTGACATTAAAATAGCATAAATCGTTCCTTGAAATTTTTTTTATCAGTAAACGGTATTGGAGTTTATCGACAATTTTAATTTTATTTATTTGTACACATATAATTTGTAATTAAATAAATAATGTACAATAAATTAATAAATTTAATTTAATATAATAAATTAATGCATTCGAAGTTGATTATAATCATAATGACTAGATCATCAAAATAACGAATGCAAAATTGAGCTTGAAATGAATTAAATCATCGGATTCCACCATCAGCGGTGATGTGTCGGTCCGAATCACAGCGAGGCCTTGTCCTCAGATATGGGAATACACCCTGGAGTCATTAGGAACATTTTCAATACTTTTCAAGGAATATTAATCAAGGAAAGACCTGAGTTTCTATTTATCCTATCCTGGTCCAGTTGAGAAACAAAACTGGTCGTTGAATAGTCGTTGAATACTATTTGAATTACTGATGTTAAAAAAATAACGCTTTATATATATTTCTTATGAAATTGCATTTACTTACCCCCATTAACAACTGTGTAAACGTATAAAGTAATATAAAATAAATTTTACTACATCTAAAAAAAGTCTACCCTTATGAGAAGGTTGTTAGAGACAAACAGCTTTTCAAAGGCATTAAGAACTCAACAGCGCTGGTATCGGTTGTTCTATCGATGGTTGCTATATTAACAACATTAGCTACGCAGACGATATGGTGCTGCTGGCACCTTCAATCAGTGCCCTTAGAACACTATTGAATATATGCGAGAAATACGCTGAAACCCATGGGCTCAGGTATAATTCCACCAAGAGTGAGCTGTTAATGTTCAAGGCCGGAACAAAAAAATACAACTTTGTACCACCCATATCACTGAATGGTTCCCCGCTTGTTAGGGTGAGTCAATTCAAATACCTGGGCCACTGGGTTACGGAGGATTTGTCGGACGATATAGATATTGCGAGGGAACGAAGGGCTTTAGCAGTGAGATGTAATATGATCGCCCGCAGGTTTGCGCGTTGTTCTAATGACGTTAAAATAACATTATTTAAGACATATTGTCAGTCTTTTTATACATGTAGCCTGTGGGTTAACTACACTCAAAAATCGTTTAATGCCCTACGCGTCCAATACAACAATGCTTTCAGAGTGTTTCTGGGTCTTCCGCGATACTGTAGTGCATCAGGGATGTTTGCCAATACAAGAGTTGCAGATTTCTATGCTATATTAAGAATGAGAATAGCATCCCTGATGACTAGGGTGCGAGGCAGCACAGACACGCTGTTGAAGGTGATTGCTGGGAAGGTGGACTGCCCAATACTAAAACATTGGGTGAAATCGCATATCACCCTTAATAGAAAATGATAATCAGTTTGTGTTAATTTTTAATTTTTATTTTACTTTTTGTTTTTGTATAATATGTAACATAATTTAGTTTGTAATTTATGGACACAAATGTCTGAAATAAAGTTATTATTATTATTATTATTATTAAGACTAAGATGGAAGAGCACAGTACTCGTTAGTTAGAAAGGGATACAGATATTCTTTTTGGGTGGTCGAACGTATAGTTTTTTTATTATATCATTGCAATTTATGACTACTAGTACTAGTAGTATGCAAAAGTATTAGATGAGATTTGAGATATCTTATTTATATGTTTAAGGTTTTTTCTTTTTTGTAAACCGTGTTTTTATTATATTTCATAAAATAAAAATAGTGCTTGTGATTTTAGTGAGCTGCTGACCTAGCAAGAATTTATTTATATACAAGCTCCCTTGAAGAGCCCGTTTTGTAGAGGGATGGAAACATCTCAGCTGGAATTTGTTCCATATTGTTACATATCTCGCATTTACGAGGAAAGAAATTCTGCTTATACTGGTATATTGAACTTATACCGGTATATTGAACTGTGAACATAGTTTAGTGGGTGTTGAACCCTTTATAGATCCACAAATTTTGACCTACTTTTAAGACAAGGACTATAAAATCAGACTAACACAAACACAATAACTTAAGAATTAAGGTGCAACATTGTATAAAATATGATAAAATAAATAAAAATAGTCTATTAAAACTTTAGTACCTACATATAATACAAAACATAAGTTAATTAATATCTAAGCTTAAAACAAATGTAGAAATTTTTTGTATAAATAATTCAATTTTTTTAGACTTTCTAAAATTAAATATTATGCATTTGTAACGATTCTTTACATTTCAATTATGTTACGGTACGGGTCGAATGGTTAGGATGCTGCCTTTCCGCTCGGTGTCAGCGGTCTAGGGTTCGATTGCCAGAAGGACTTTAGATCTTTAGAAAGTTGAACTTTTCAAAGTTAGCTCTAGTCTGGAAAGTAGTGAAAGGACACTGCGTTTCGCAGTGATAAATTGGGGTGCCGGTTTGGCGGCAGTAAGAATCTCCTCACAGAAGACCACCGTTTAAATAACAGCATTTCTGCAATTATATTTATGTGAGTAAGTAAGGGATGCCTGCTACAGCCCATTTCCCTATCCTATCCTAATCCTACTAAGTTCGACATCACACTTGCAGCAACTGTGACGAGTTACTAGACTACTCGCCGGAATTTATCTCGCTCGAACCGGCGAGTTATCGTGTACTTTCGTTGCTTATGCCATAACATAAAAAAAAGAATATATTCTCTATTGTGTAGTTTAATGAACGTCTTGTGTAATGATCCTAATTAACAAATTTTATTTGTATTTACTTCTTGTAATACGATATGCTTAGTTGCTAGTAGTTATATGATTGTTTTCTATTTAACATCTAATTAACGAAATTACGGCGTTGTTTTTTGATAGCAAAATTCCGAGAAGACATTTTATATTTTCATCCATTAGTAATAATTATACAATATACATTTAAAAAAAAACAATTGGGCACATAAATAGAAAATAACTTTAACTTTATAATAAAAAAAAGAAAAAAATGGTAAATATTAAACGAGCCGAGTATAAAAGCAACTTTTTCTATGTTGCAGAGGTCAAAAAATAGTTCTTAGAATATTTGTCTGTTTGCCCTTGCGTTTGTGCACGCTAATCTCAGAAACGGGTCATAGCGATAAATTTTTCGGATACATACATTTGTGTTGTATCAGCGCCGTCTTTATCTCTACTATAAGCAGCGATAGCTGAGTGAATGAAAGCTAAGCTGCCGAAAGAAGTAGATTCAAATCGCCACCCAACAAACTTACAGCAATGTTTTCCATTTTGTTTTTTGCTGCTGCTATCAAATTGCAGATAGAAACAGCTAGAAATAAATAAGAGAATTTTTAAAAGAAAATATTGGATATAATAAATACGTAACAATTTTGATCATAATTATTTTTTATTTCTTAGAAATATATAAAGTGAATTGCGATGTTTCTTAAGAGAATAATGATACAGCTATTTTTGTACGTTTTACTGCCTGCTTGTGATAAATAGGGAGAGAAATTTATGGAATTTCTACGAAAAATTAATTAAATCAAATTGAAACATAGAATGTTTAGATACGAAGTTAACGTATTATAACAAGTTATATTGAACATAAGAAAAATAAAATAAAATACGTATTTGGCAAGTTTGTGAAGTGTAACACATAAAAATATAAGTAACAGCACCAGTGGTACATCATGTATAAAGAATTAGAGCTATGGTTGGGGTGAAGCACCTCGTAAACCCTTGTTCACATATAAATATGTACGTATGTACTACCTTAGTTTATTATATAAACATTTCCAAAAAATATGTGTTTTCCTTGTCCTCTCATAACTTGTTTAATGTATATTCGATTTTTTTCAAAATTCCTGTAACTAAACCCTTCTATTATCATAACTGATAACGCCTATTAGTGTCGACCTAGCATCATCATAATTTGATTCAGTCATATGTCGTAATAAACTGTCAGCTTCGTTGCTTAAACTAGATTTTAAATAATAAATCTAATCTGTCTTTAACGAATTATTCTCATGAGATATTATAAATATACCTAAATCATGAAACGAAATAATATAAAGAAATAGACAAAACACGCTTTATTGTTTCGAACAGTCGCGTGTATGGCCTAGCCTTAATTTCATAGGTTATGATTTAAGCTGTAGTTAGGCGGCAGACGCCGGCCACGGCAGTACGCCCTCAACCCCTATTCACTGGTAAACATTTTTTGTTTGAAACATTTTCTATTTACGTATTTATTCATTATATATTTTTTATAATTGATTTTTAGTGGCACTAGTAGATTCTATAAGCAAATACCACACGCGCTTTTCAATAAATTAAATCTTTTAAGGCAAGGAGCTCGACATTGACCAACACAATTTCAAATGTTTGTCAAGCAGGTGTGCAAAAAAATTTTTTATGTGTGTATGAATATCGTGCATGTGAGTGCATTTTATTAATACGTTTTTGTTACTTGTTTAAATTTAAAAAAAAAATATTATAAATGTTGTTTACACGTCATATGCGTGTTGTGTTTCGCTTTTTTGTAGTTAGTAATAGTAATGAATTAGATATGTGTATGGTATCTCTTTTCTTTACTCGTGCTATTCTCCCATAAAATTTAAATTAACTTAACGTCAATTGTTTTTACTAAAATTATATACTTAAGCTGTTTTAGCTCAGAATAATGAACGAAAGAGAAAGGAAAGAGTGATTGCTAATAAAACTAAAGCAATAGAAAGTTTACTATATATTTAAAAAATAAACTTGAATATTCATTTCAATAACTGTTGGGAATAAATAGTCATACAGTAGAACTTATTGAGCTAATTTGCAACTGATATTTTTACATAGAAATCGATTTTTAATGTCAGCAACACAAACGTATCGGTCGGCTCCTTTCATGTTAACAGAAATTCCGACAAGGGATCATTTACACGGTGACTCATTGTCCTTTACTATTGTCTATTAATTGCACCTTTTATTTTGTCATTGTTGTCAAATAATAATAGCATATAATTAAAAATTTTGCATGCTTTTTTAGTAATAGATTTTCAAGAAGGTCTAACAATCATTTAGAAATGACAATGTAAATTTTTGGATTATGTTTTAAACAATTTCAATTTATAAGAAATATATTTTGATTTACTGTCACTACTGTTTAGGTGTCTTTATGAAAAAGGAGACAATCCATTACTCTCGATAATGGAAAGAAATTTGAAACTAAGCGTCATCTGCATGTTTAAAATTTGCAGAAACATGTGGTCAGTGTTGATGTGTTTTTAAAAAAAGGATACATTTTGTAAAATTAATTAGACTTCCTGTCTAACCCCTCTCTCTGTGTGTTAGGATGGTTATTGTCGCTAGAATAAAAGCGCAGTTTTTAATTGCAATGATTAAAAAAAATATGTCAAAAAAAGTCTTATAAATGGATTACGTTAAAATCTAAATATTATTATTATGTTAGTTTATCAAGTGTCTGCACTTAAGTAGATATTGATAATACTTAATTTTTTTAAAACAATAAACTAGTACCAATTAATTCTATAAGTAAAAACAGGAAAGAAGAATATTTCCAGCTTCGGCATACGTTTTTTAAATTTTGTTCCAATAACTAAATAGTTCATAATGCTATTCGCTGGGTGCGAAGCACTAGGTCTACTAATATAATCGATCGCAGCGCTCATAGTGGTCAAAAGTAAAAATTATGTTGGCGCTATGATCATATCTCAAAATAATCTGTTTAGACTTGGTTACCTAATTTTAATAATCGCAATCACATTTCACACTTGTGATTACTCGTGCTACATTCACCTGCAATCAAATGAATATTTAAATTAAATGAATATTTGGTCCTTAAAATAATACTCATTTCGATCTGAAAACTATATTTAATTTATCACTAGCGATACAGGAACGATTATATATGTTTATTATTATTGTATGAAACCATTAAAGTAGTTTTATCTTCTTGTTTTACAGTAAAATTCCAACTAAAAATGAAGTAAACAAACCCTGATATATTCAAAATAAAACATACTTTTTGAATAAATTTTACATACCTCATCTGATTTTAATGACCAAAAATGATTTCACAACCCTTTCTCCACCCAAATCAAAGTATAAATTCAACAATAATATGTTGGAAATAAATTAATAGATAATTTTGGATTATAATATTTTCTCACAATGTCGCGATTAAATTTCAAAACGTCAGAGCCAACAAAGTTGCGGACGCTAGGTGGCGCTAAACTCGTGCACAGACCCAATAGAGTTTTATAAGATATTTCCTAGTGTAAAACGAGAGAGAAACATTTTTTGAGACAGATATATATCGGTTCGGTTCCCACAACGATTACATTCACCTGAGAATAAGTGCTGGGACAATTATTTTAAATTTCTCGTTGTCTATATATTTTTAAAATAATACCAAATAACATTGACCTTGAATCATATATCACCATCATTAATAAAATTTTCAATTATTACTTAAGCGTGGGAACTCAATAATAGGTATTTGAGAGAATTTGTTGTCTGAACTTGAATTGTTGAAGGCGACCCAAGAGATTCGCCGAATTTTATTGAACTCCTTATTGAAGTCGCGAAACCATAGCTAGAATGTTTTCCTACAAATACTTTTTTCGCAGGTTTTCAATACCTAATTAAAATAATTCAATCCGCAAAAATGTCACAAATTCCGCACATTTTAGAAATTAATTATACTAGACATGAAAAATAGGAGAACTCTTACATTGTCGTTGAATGACATTAAAAAAATATGGTGTTCTTCCTGTTCTTCTTATTTTATGAATATTATTTTATTTTAATAAGTAGGTAAATGACAGTTTTTAATCTCAAAGCCTTAGAGAAGTTTTTTAATAGGTTTTTATTGATGTTTATATTTTTAAAATTGCCATGCCTACTATAAAAAAAACTATATTTTATTTATTTTCAAACATATTTATAGACAAACAAATTATATCTTATTAAGTATTTATATGAGGGTTAATACTTATAATAATAAAGGTATATTTATAATAACTTATACTTATAGTAAAGGTACAAAAAATTCGTACGATAAATTAAAATGAGATGGGGAGTCACATCACTATTTTTAAAAATACACCTTGACAACGCCAAGGGAAATAATTTTTTTTAATCACATCAGTCTTTACAATATTTATCATCCCTTTATTTACCCACTGCCATGCTACATATTCGCGCACCAGGCTTTTTCAATTCTTTGATAGATTCGAACGCAAAGGGTGCCATATGAATAATATTCTATTCTATAGAATATCCTTCATGAGTGCCTATTAGCTTGCAAGATTTGTAAAATGCTAAATACAAATAACATTTAAAACTAAGGATTATACTCGTACGTAGCTAATTAGATTAAAAACGAGTAAGAAAAACGAATCGTAAATCTGTCAAAAAATAAATTGCTAATACAATGATGCGTTAGGTCCTTGGGCGTGGTCAGAGACGACTTTTTATTTCTTTTCGAACGCAGGGGGTCAGCTATTGTGATGATAATGAAACGCTCCGAGAGTCAGGATGCGGTAGTGGAATACGATGTATGTGACCCCCTTTTGTTTGGTGTTGACCCAGTGACAGGTTGCATTATGGTCATCCTGTCAAACGGGTACTTTAGTTGCATACCGCAAGTGCAAATAATAATAATAATACAATTAATGGGGATTTGAAGGACACAATACGCGTTAAAAGCGAAAGATAGACTGAATATGAAGGCCACGAAATATTTGTTAGAGCTAGTGTGGAGCTAGTAAAGTAAATTATGGGTTCGTATGATCTGTTTATTGTGTGAATTAGTTAGAAACATAATACCTATCCTTACTAATCTGGGCATAATATCACTCGACTTGCCACTCGAATTCAACTTACTGATCCGCCGGATTATGTCGGTAACTTTCGAACGTTTTCGATCTCGAGTATAGCTCCTTCCATAGCTGGTTGAGCGACGTTGAGCTTTCTTACATAGCCCATAGTTACATAGACCAGGACCGCGTTTCAGTCACATTGGTCGAAAACTTTTGTTTTGAGACACTAAGGATTTTGGGATGAGAAGATGTCTCCGAACGCAGTCCATCCGAGCTGGATTTATTCTGGATAACCTCTTTATCGATGTTGATTCTACCTAATTGGACTGTTTGATTATTTTGAACATCATTTTGCCTTTAAAACTTCCCCATAGGCGGGATATTGTAAAATATTTGCGAACAACAACAAATTTTTATAATTAATGTGAAAGGCAAATGGAGTCTTTAGCGTTTGATGCTAAATATAAAGCTTTCCAATTTTCTAAGAAAAGTATCTGCGAAATTACAAATTGTGAAAAAAAAAACCGTCTTATTTTAAGTCTTATAAATCCTAAGTATTAATGTTATATATAAAATAACCTAAATGAAAAAGTAAACAATGCAAGTTTTCTCTTCCAGATTAATAAGCTTTTAACTTTATTTGTTATATAATAACAGTATAATATATCTTAACCGTAAATTATCTATTTCTTCTTTTCCTTATTATCAGGTTGTATTCTACTTTCGTTCGACAAGTAAAAATATTACTCTTATGTAAAAAAAATACTACTATAAGTCGATGAACACAATTGTTGAGAATCTTCTGGTTGGTTTGTGCCATATAACAGAATCCCGTGAATCATAGTGAATGATGTGAGTCCACTTGCACCATTATTGGGTATCGGTAGTATTATTGGCTCCATTATTGGGTATACGAGTATATTTTCATGAAAGTTTGTGTTATTAATTATTATATCCAAAATAACAGGATAAAAAGTATTTTTATCCTTTTTATATTAAAAACCTTTTCCCATTTTATTTGATGTAAGAACAGAAGTTAAATTAAATTAAGAACAACAACACCTATACAGATTGTTCAGTCATTGTCTTAAGTTTTTGCGTTTTCTCAAAGTTATGACCGTTCGAGAATCAACAAACACGATTACTGACTTAAACAAAAGTAACAACTTAAGTCCGATCTTATTGTGTTTTCATTTGAAATAATTCATTTGTCTACGGACCTGGCTTTTTCTAAGTTTTGAGTAATTAAGTTTTACTTAATTTATGGTTCAGGTACTAGCAGGTGCCCACTAGTTAGTCCATTTGGAAAATAAAAGATATAACGCCTGACACATGCCTGATATTATACTTTTGCCACTGGTCCAATAAGGCCTGACTATTAAGACTACCGAAAAATTCTGCGGACAACTTCGTCATGCAGTTTTTACCTTTCATCTACATACATATACATCAAAAAATTCCTGCAGAGTCGGCAGCGCACTTGTACAAAAATATGAAAAATTTGCAAAAATATGAAAAGTATTAGTAAGTATATGAAGTAATAAAATTTAGCAAAAAATCTTACTCGATTTTTATTTCAATTTAATTCTTACCTATGTTTTTACCTGTAAAATTATTATTTGGGAATATGCATGGGATTTCCAAAGAATATTAATATTTTAATTACAAAATGTGTTTTTTTTGTTGTTAAAATGATAAATTTAGTTTTTCTAGGGAAGTAAAATTTGAGCAGAATAGGTATTATTCTCTCCCAATGACCAGAAATGTAATATTTTACGTGAACACATATGACGTCATGTCCGTATTTGCTCACAAAATTCCGTATAAAATGTAGCCGAAGTCGTAGTGCAACGTGCATTTGGCGCCTAGCGAGATACATGTTTTTTTGTAACAATTATTAAATTGAAATTCCTTCTTCACACTCACGTTAAACATTGCACCTTTACACCTTGAGATACGGCCTAAATTTGACTACTTAAATCTTTCCTACAGGAATGAATCTAAGTTAATCGTTAAGCTGTCATGTGTGATGGAGTTCGGCCTTATTGAGAAATGTATAGAGTTGATTTCTGTGCGTCGTTTTCTAGGATAATAATAATGCATTTTTTGTTATAAAAGTCGTTCGTGTGCGATGCACCAAGAAGTTATTGTGTGTGTGTGTCTCAACCATTCGTCTATAATAGCAGCTGTGCCTATTATTTTGCCGATGTGTGCGAGTTTGTATAGTGTGACAATATATGTTTGATACATTTTGTAAAGAAAACGAAGTGAATAAAGTCGTTCAAAGTTTGCGTGACAGGTTGACATTTTACTAAAAAGTTGACGGGGCCAGCGGAATGTGTTACCATTATGTAACAGGAATAATTATGCAAAGTGAAACTGTGCGACTTCTATCTAAGTCACGAATGGATTTAATACCTACTATAATTATTTAAACTTCACGTAAAGAAACATTAATGATAAATCTCTTCGGCCAACGACTGAGCTAGGAACAGTATAAAATATATACTAATATTATAAATGCGAAAGTATGTTCGGATGTATGGATGTTTGTAACTCTTTCACGCAAAAACTACTGAACCGATCACCATGAAATTTTGCACACACGTTGTCTGGGACACCAGAAAGGACATAGGGTACCTTTCATCGTTCAATTCCATACTACATAATTCCATGTTGCTCATTAGTTATTGGTTGTAGCAATACATAAAAAACATGATATTAATTCTGAGACATTTCTGAGACATATGAGGTTTGCATGGAAACAAAAAACTGAAATTTATATTATTATATATCTACTTAGTATAATTATTAGATTCTGATTTAGAATTTTGATAATTACATAAGTAACTAACTTTTAACTTTTAAATCTGAACTTATACATTAGATGTTGATATCTAAAAATAACAAATAAATCAGTCAGTATTATCGTCATTACACATCACATTACATACTACCACTATCTTTTACTTTTATTTTTTATATTTATCGTCAGAAGTTACATTGACGCTAGTTAACAATTAACTAAAAAATTTAGTTACCATCAAGATTGTACATTCGCTATACAAAAACACCAGATTTTTTTTGCATCGCAAAGCTATTCCCAAGAACATGTGGACCGCTACGTTGCCAGATCAAATACACCATCCTGCCGGCATTGTAGTTCCTTTATCTTCGCTTTCCAAAAAACCTTTGAAAAGTGTCTGTCTCGCTCTAATCTAAAATGTTAGATGCAAAAGAAAGAGATAACTAAACACAAGCTTCTTCAGTTTAATTGCTTTAAAAATGAATAGAACTTAAATAATAGATTATGAAAGAAAGACAGTAAACGCATTCTTTCTCGTGCATTTTTTTGCATTTCTTTTACCAGTACTTTCAGATTAGTACTATATATTTCCCTTTGTTCCCTCTATACCAGATTCCTAGTATACCAGATTTTTACATTACAGAATACTACAATATATTATATGTCAATCTATTATGATACTCCAGGTAAAGACTATATAAGTATATTGGTAACTCCAGGTCATGAACCGCTCTTTTCTTCAGTGTGAGATCTACAAAAATTCTATCACGTTGGTTCGTTGCAAAATTTTAAAACTTCACATGTCTTTTAGTACACAGATAGTTCAAATTTTTAGATCGCTGTGGGATTTTCATAAAACTAACTACAGCGCGTACGAAGTCGAGGGCACAACTAGTAAATAAATAAATATGTGAAAATTATATGAGACCAAAGACTGTTTTAAAAAATAACTACATAAAAATAGAGTTTTAGAGTCTCGAATCTTCACGAAACGAATGTGCGACTTTTCAAGTTTTGCCATCTCTGAAAGTTTCGTTTATAAATTATGGTTAAAACTCCGAACCCTCGGAACTTAGCGGCATCACGAAAGGTTAAGGGCATCATTTATTTCCGTAGGTAGGTCTAGCATTGCCATATTAGGTACTAGTCGATTCGTATAATAGTTCAAAATCACGATAACCGTTTACATACTGATACGACTAACATACTAATATAGTGCTTTATAACAATATAAATATTATTTAACAAAGATCAACCTATTTGGGTATTAAAAAGGAGAAAAATAATACTTAATATTTAGCCCTGTATGATTATTGTATTATTTATAGTATTTATTTAAGCTTTACTCTATCTGTATTATTATTGGTTATAAATAAATTACTTAACTTTATTAAGCAAAAATTACAATTCATAAAAATTACACAAATATCTACTATCACATTCAATGACTTCATGATCACATTAGATGACATTGTTGACTGTCTTAACTTTTAAATAACTATGTGCAAGTGAGCAAGCCGTCTATCTGGCGCCACCCTTATTTTTAAGGCACTTATTGTCAAAGTTTTATGTCGCACTCAGATATTACTATTATGCATTTGATTACGCTAAAACGCATCTATGAACGATATTAAAACGACGAATATTGTTTAATGAACCGTGTAACATTAATTCAATTATCAACCTTAACTATTTTAACCCTTAACTTTAAAATCGAATCGAAACTGTTGGATGCTTACCCAACCTAGATAACAAACATAAGATGTTGAAGAGTTGTGTCAATAAACTAACATACATCGCCATCTGTTAGAAACTTAAACAACCCTTTGTTCTAAAATTACATTTAATTTGCAATAAAAACTTCCACAAGTTTTTAACTTAAGATCTCTCTGATCTCTTAAGTTAGACCGAATTATACAAAGTGTTGAAAATTTAAATAGAATCGGTTATGTATTGTAGTTTAGGTGTTTAAATTAAAATATGATATATGATAATATCACATTCACATTTAGCGGAGGTATTGATAACAATTTAATATTCAGTTCTAACTTTAGTGATAGTCCATCTATTGACCTCTATTAAGAATTCCGGAAGAACTTATAACTTGTTTTGAGACTGATATCTTTGTTTGCAGACTTCCACCATGCAATGTGCAAAACTTAATCTCCAAGAAAGAATTAAGCCAAAAAGCAGGCAAGGCTGGCGCAGTTCAAACGAGAGACCGAAGAGAATGTGTCAGAAACGTATGGTAAATCCCGAGCACGAGGAAGATCCTAGATGGTTAAATATTTTTAAAAGGTTTATTTATCTTTTATATAAAACAACAACCTTTAAAAATCGCGAAAGGTATCCATCCTCTTTCGTGTTTTCCACAATAACGACAGTTTCGTTTAGTGATTTTTCAAAATGCTCTGTATCTCTGTATCTCTGTATCGAGGTCTAAAAAAGCGTTTTAAAGCTGCAAGTTCCGAGTTTTGAGATATGTAAAAAAAAAATCAGAGCTACACGTTCCATGCAATTTCATGGTCTAGACGGGATAGCTTGTTTATTCAGCTTCAATTTGTTTTTTTTTTAGGACCTCGATACGAGCATTTTTGACTGAGACAGAATTTTGAAAAATTACTAAAATATCCGAAATATTTTTTGATCCTTTAATTTTTCCATTAGTGTATAATTACAGTACCTACTTAACCAAAAAATAAGATAATTTGTATAAGTCCAAAATTACAAACATGTAATACAAGTTATAGTATATTTTTATTTATATTTGATATTTCATAATGACATATCAATTGTTATATGATATTAAATTTTTGTTATTGTAATTATGTAGAATCAATTATTCAATACAATATTACAGATTTCACTGCCGTGGCGATTTTGAACAGGCTGATTCCAGTGAGGATACTAATACAGATCCAAACAATCATATTGAAGATTTGTTTCTTTCTGTACAAAACCTTAAATTTCAAGGCGATTCACAACCCCTAAGAAAAACTAGGACGTGTTTTAAATATAAACCTTCAGATAACAAAAACCATAGAATGTTTGTGAAACAACTTGTTACAGAATCAAACGATGATATAGATGATCGAGAATCTCGACTAACTTGCTATTTTGATGATTATGTTAAATACATATTAAATAATGACCGGTCTAGGCCAAATTCTGAAAAATCAAGTCTCTTTCTTTGTGGATTTTCTAATAAATTTAAACAAAATAAAGCTGTTCAAGTTGGTGACAGACCAATGACAGCAGTAAATACTGTCAAGAAAAGAAAAACGGAGTACAAAATTAAGAATAATGGAAGAGATATTAAGAAAGAATTAAAAGAAAATACTGAAAAAAATAAAACGATAGATTCAATAGATGATGCACAGGTAGCATTTCATAAAAGTGGAAAAAGAAAAAGTTTAACAATTTCGAGAGCACCAAGTCCGGAAACCATACAAGTGATAAGAGTTGATGTAGTTTGTAACTACAGCAACAGTTCTTTCACAGATTATGAAGATAATGTCAAACAGTCAAACGAAAACGATAAAAATGAATATCTAAACCGCAGTATCATTAATAAATCTCATTTTGCAAACAAGTATCTATTAACAAAAACAGTAAAACCTCTTGATGAAAATGTTTCTAATGGTGCAAAAGTTACTTTGCTTTGCAAAACTTATAAGTTATCAGACAGATCCAAAACTTTGTATGAAAATCGTAATAATAAAAAAAGTGTAACCAATAAGTAGTTTTAAAAAGAATTCAAGTTACTGTCATAAACTATCTATCTAAAAATTAAAATTTTCTCGATTCATACTTTCTCGAGACATAAGGATTATTTGCAAGTATACATAGGTATATCTAAACTATAACTAACTAACTAACTAGTATCATAGAAACTATGATATATCTAAATAAATAATAACTTGCTCATAGCGTCAGCGTCTATCTAGCGTTACTCTTATTTTCAAGACACTTGTCGTCAAAGTTCTATAGTCATAGTCATAGTCTATAGTCAACGTACAATTGCATTATACATAATGTCTCATCTTCCATGAATATTAATAAAACGAATATTATATTTAATTGCATGTCTATTCGTCTAGTCTAGTTGAAACTTTACTTGTACTCTAGTTAGTTTTAACACATCTATAACTCAAACTGTGTTATTTTAAGTTATCTTCATGATGATTGCCTTGAGTAAATTGTAGCACTTTTCTTGAAGTGATTAAACTATCCTACGTTATTTAATTTCAATTTTTAGCTCAGAAACAAACATATATAAAATAATTGTTTACAGTATTGCGCGTGATCATTAATAGATAAAGTGTATATAATTAAAATCCAATGAATTGGAGATAATCAGTCAAATTCATCCTGTACATAATCATAAAATACTCCTCATTGTGACCTAAAAACGCCTTCCTCTCTTCGATGAATTTGTAGTTCACGAAAGGATCTGTAACTGTACTACACATATTTGAGAAAATTTAGACATGTATTCATGAATAAATAATATAAAATATTAATAAAAAACTACATGTGTTTTATTTGGCAAAAAGATATTTAACTCAAACAGATAAATTAATTGTTCTCAGACATTTACCTACTGAGGCACTTTAAAACATGTTGAGAACCAGTGTTTCTTGTATAAAAAAAGAACGTAAATTTTTCACACACCTGTGATTTAGTGCAACGCAGCACAAACGATCAATTTTGTTGAAAAAAATTCGTTTAATCTCAAATGCCGATTCAGAAATGCGACAAAAAAGAAAAACGTTTTGTAATCAATCTTAATTTTATTTTTTTACTCAAAAACTTATTTAAAGCAATATGTGCAATATGTATAATATTATTATTTACTATGTATAACAGAATTAATCTTAAAAGATTTGTTACGCCTTGTGGAGGAACTAAAGTCAGTATTTTTACGAATGAACATTAAAGTAAAATGAAATAATGAGGAAGAACACGATCACGAGGATGAGTTAGGTTAATAATAAATAGTCTTGAAAAAGTTGTTGATTTTGCAAATATAAAAAGGTTTATTACTTAAAATGTTTTAAATATGTACAAAATAATAATTATTTATGTATTATAATAATGAGTGTTATAATTAATTTAAAAATCAAATGAAAGTGTATAATATCTTATTGATTTCCTAAATATTGAATCTACCTGCTTGCTGCCTGTGTTTCCTCCACATTTAAATGACAGGATTTATTATGATTTCTGTTTAATTTATAACATTAATTTTCCCTGAGACCGCGTGGTCCGACTGCTTCGTCCGATTGATCGATTAACATTATATTTTATAGGTGAAATCACGTAATTGGTTATTGTTAAATTCAAATGCTGACAATTAAATTTTGTCTTTCAAATTATTTCAAAGACATTTTATCTCAAGAAATCTATGAGGTCTGATATTATTTAATAGACACAAACGGCTAATAGTAATAGCTTTACAAATTGGTTTTGTAAGTCACCAGAAGTAGTGACATAATTTTTTTTTGTTCTGTATCTATTACAGGGTGGGTCGCGGGACTAAGTTCGTACAAACTTAATTATAGCCGCAAACTTCGCGTGCAGCTTTCATTGAATCATTGCCAACCGATGGTTTGCCTCTTTTATAGTTTGCCACTACTGCTCGTACCATAGACGATCAAATTATATTGGGAATGTTAATTATAAACCTATACCTACATATAGGCAATTTATTCCGTTGACCTAAATACGTACGAATTAGAAGTACTAGCTAAGCTTTTCTAATATTATTAATCGATTATTGTAAATAAGTAACAGAGGTTAGTATTCTATTCTACGTAGGTATATAAATTACTTACTAGGTTATGAACTTTATGAAATATAGCCTATGTTACTCGCTGATAATGTAAGGAATATTTGAAATCGGTCCAGTAGTTTTTGAGTTTATACATTACTAACAAAAATACAAATTTTCTATCTTTATAATGTTAATATAGAAAAGGCGAAACAACTCAATGTCATAGTCATTTAGTTTATGTAAATTTTTACAAAATATCTATCATCGTTGAGTAGATTTCTTAGTGGTGATACTATGAAAACGAACCTGTCAAAAGACTCCATATACTCTGTTCATTTTAAATTAATATCCGAAATGTATTATGGGAAAGTAGTGTGAAGAAAGCAAAGAGTTAAATAGTGAGGCGAGGTTTGGTTACTCGTAGATGCGCGAGTAGAACCGGCAATGATTAACGATCGAAACGGAAACGTTTCTGAATATTAATTTGTAGTGGAGGTCACAAGCGGCCTAGCTAGTGTGACATAGCCGCACCGAAAGGATTGGGACGCCACGGCCACCCCGCCCGATAGGGAGAAATGTGTGTGCCGAATTTATAGGTGTGAGAGCTGGAACTTCAGGGTAGCCAAAGGGTGAGGTGGACTTCGGACCCCCCTCACTTAGGGTGGTTGTAAACCCCCCCAATTTGCCCTAGTCCGGCACCCCCGCCCGAGGCTCCCCGTCCGTTCCTGTCCAAGCGATAAGAGGGAAGAGGGGTGAGCGTCAAATGGACGTTTTACGCATAATTTAGAGCAGTAAATGGATTCGAACAGTCTCCACACAGCATCTACGTTTAAAATACTTCGTACAATTTAGTTTATATCAATACTTGATGCTTCACTAGCAAGTATTACAAATCTTTTTTTAAATAAATATTGCTTAGAAGCCGGCGCTTAAACTTTGCGAGTTTTGTTTGACTATACTTTTCTGTGTAGATCTTGCACAATGTGCTCTAAATTGTTAATGACTGTAAACTCATGTCCACGAAATCACAAAAATGTCAATTGTAATAGATAACAAAACGGAATATTTAAAAGCAAAGAAACCTCTCTTCTAATGACTTATAAGAAGAGGGTTGTAAATTGAAATGCGCTATTTTATGCTTTACGCGAGAGTTACAGAGTCCATTTTAAAATGAACGCTTCCTTCGTGGGCTTCGTGAAATATAAAAGGTATAAATGATGTCACAAAAGGCATTTTTGAATAATCATAATGTAATTAAATGACCGTTTTAAATATCCCATGAAACAAACCTTCTTATGAACGAGGCTTGGAAAAGGTCACTCTTTCAATTTTACTGTAACTCGTGAATTGTATATGTCTAACCAGTTTTTGTAATATATTCTTCAATCTGCTTATAAAAGTAATTCTTTTATTATAACATTGTAATAAAAGGATAAACACTTATGGTAATTAAATATGGTTTTAATTAAGAATTAAATTTTCAATTATCAAAAACATTCAATTATTCAGCCTACATTATTTATTCATGAAAAAGTGTTTCAAGTCTGATAGGTGTATTATAGTAATTGGGGTATGCTGATCACGAATCTGTGCTTAGTTTTTTCCTAGCACGTCAGGTTTTCAAGACGTTACTTTGTAAATTTTCATAAATGCATTTCGAAATAGTTTTATTGTGTACATACTTGCTGAGAGTATTTATTATACTTTATTTTCTTTAGTAACAGCTAAAGACTTTCATATTATTATTTTTCTTTGAGATACACGGAGTGAGCAACAGGTACCGAAGCATATATGCATTACCGTTACCGTTGTACTCGTAGAACAAGACACCCTTCATACTACTTTTAGAAAAGTCAATGAATAACCTCCATGATGTAGAATCGTATTTGTCAGCTCCCAAATTCATTACTAATTCAGGAATATTGTTGAGCTTTCTTGTGAAAAATATTCAGTTGTAAGTCTTCGTCGGATTTTTAATTTTGACTTTCATCTGATGTTTCTAGGGTAAAATGAACAAAACACGAAGGAATGGGAATACTAGGTCTATGAATAATAGATCTTCTAGCAGATGGTAGGTATATCAGGATATTGAATAGTACATTGTTTTTCAAATTGAAACCCTTTTGTTCATTTTCTTAATAACAACACACTGCGTGTTCTTGATTTTTTTTGTTTCTTGATAAATTCCGTAATGTTTCGTCGGTGCTTTGCTAATGTTAGATTATCGCACACGTGACAAAAGATGTCAGGACTATTTTTACACTTTGTTGATGACATTGCGACTCACTAGCTCACTACACACCCATAAAACAAAAAATACAACTCGACATTACGAATTACTCACACAACCCTTTCCCGCATAACTGCAGTCAAGTTGACTCTGGCAGATGTGGATAGCTGATAGATAGTATTCGGTTTAAAGAATTTATTCTCATAAGAAAGAACAAGTTGTCCACTTAGGCTATGAGAACTTAATAACTACCATATAAATCTGTACATATATTTTACAGTATTAATTCTATTGATATACTTAATATTATGAGGGAAATTGTATGAAATTTAATGGAATTAAGGAATTCTCAGCAAGTTGGTATTTCGTCTTCATAAAAAAAATGTTATTTTTTTTTTTCATTTCGTGAAGAATCCTAACGTGATAGACTCAAACCGAATTCGTATTTGGAATCAGCTTACCCAAATTAGTTAAAAACACTAGTCAAAGTCATGTGTAATTATTATGCACTACCATCCGTACTAATAATATGCGCTCCATTGTGAGTAAGGTCTCAAAGTCTATTTTCCTAAGCTCTCTTTGTGATTTTCCCCTTTACAAATCTATTGTTAAAGTTGAATGTTGATTGTTAAAATCTATCAAAAAGTTGAAGTGTCAAATCTATTTCAGCTAAATTTTAGTCATTTTAATTATAGTCAACTAATAAAATTTTAATGGTCTAATTTTTATGAATAAGAAGATAAAGTTTCAGGGTCTACCTAGCAGTGTTTCGTCTATTTTTATGTGACGTAGCTACCTACTTCCAAGAATTAACAGGATGATTATCGCTGTATATTCCAAGGAAGTCATCCAACCATAGCAATGTATATATTTTTACTGGTAGCCATTAAGTGAGTAGGTATAGTAAAAAAAACATACTTCTTCATGGCAACAAGTAAACACTTTGTTCTTAACGACCTATGCATACCTACTCTAATTATAGTCAAAATCTTGCAATCATACAATGTGAAGCCTTCTATGAATAGGAAAACATATCAACATGGAACAGGAGGCGAGACGTGTGATGTAGAGAATTTAACCTATTGAATTTTTAACCACCACGCTACCCTTTTCAATTACCCATCGAAAATGGGGTTGCTTCACTGTCCAAGCTTGGCTGACAATCCTTTTTGCGTATGTTAATTATTTACGCAAAATTTCTTAATTTAGACATTGAGTGCAAAATTGGCGACTATATCTGGTCTGGTACACAAGTTGAGTGCAGTCGTTACAACAAGTGTGAAAGTATCATATACACCAATACCAATACCAATAGGCTTACGATATATTAATGTCAGCAAAAGGGGTTGGGCTGTGGGATGTCTTAGCCAGAGCAATAAAGGACAATAGTACTACAGTTTTTTTTACATATTGCAGTGGTAAAATACTTACATCTCTTATAAAGATTTTTTATATTCATAATATTAAAAATATGCCTACTGGTAACTACATAAGTATATGCTTTCGACAATGAAGAGCTGAATCAATTTATAATATAAAAAATATAATAAGTATAACGCCTGACAAAAATATATCAGCAATAAGGATTGAATAAATGGTTTAGTTGAAGAAAAAGGGGCGCTGATGAAATCGCGTAAAAATGAAGTATTACAATAAAAATCAATAAATAATAAGATTCTATTTTACATCTTTTTTCATATGTATTATCGCTTTCATATATTACATTGTCTATAAATTATTATTATTAACATTATAAACAAATATGCTCTTCAGTGATTCTAAACCTATATTTAATTGCTAATATTGGATTGGCTTAGTGGACTGTCTCGCCGATTGGCCTTGTGTAAGTGGTCCATAATATACGGATTTGGATGAAATTTGGCACATAGACATGGATTAACATTTTTATGCTAAAAAAGGTTAGATTCCTGAGGAATCGTCTAAAAATATAAAAAAATTGTACACTGTCGCCGTGGCGGCGCCACCGTCCAATAAAGATAATAAAGCCGTGGCAGCAATAAAGATGTGAGATATTTCTTCATATGTTATATTTTTCATTTTTCAACGTGGATAAAGTCGCGGGCACCTTCTAGTTGATTATATATTGCTTTAGCTGCTTCTCCCTTCAGAAGAATGCCATGAAAGTAAATTTTAGATAAAAGTAATTTAACAATCGCCCAAAGGAAAACTGTTGAAATAAGTTTACTCGCCAAATTAGAATTGTGCGGACTCCGTTGAATCTGTCTAAATAAACAGGCTATTTGCTAGTTCTTATTTTCTCGAGCCCAGATATATGCGTACTTTATCGTTGTCAAAATTATATACTCGTAGTAGACTTACTACGAGTCCACTTTGTCCACTAAGTCCCCGTGAGTTTTATTTTCTGTAGTTCTCCTAAAGTAATCTACTAAAAGTTATATATTTATTATCAGATTTTAGTAGTAGGTAGGTAATTTACGTATTAGAATAAAATACCGTAATAGTATTACTTAGTATAATTTAGAATGAATTCAAACTGGTTAAATCTTTATTAAATTTAGAAATCCTAAATTAAAAATTAAAAATACCTATTTTTATATGGACTAGGAGACCGTACCTACCTACATAAATAACAATATATTTCAGACCTAATGTAGCTATAGTTTGTGTAACCTGGTACTAAAAGTACTCTTTGTACTCGTCTGTAGTTAATAGCATTTATTTAATACTTCAGACATAAAACTTTTCTCCTTGATTGTACACGCCTATACGGTTTACTGGTTTACGAGAAAACTTGGGGAAACACGTGAACTCGTACTTTTACTATGTGAACGCTTCATTTGTAAATGGGTACAAAAATAGGAATCATGTGGACCTAATATTTATGGAAAATTAATATTTCCAGCTACAATTGTTAAAATTGAATAAATAAAATGTTGAGCCCAGACTTTTGTAGTAACTTACTTACATTATTAACTAATTATATCTTTCAATTAAACATTACTAATTACAGTCTAAACTACATTTTTTATAAACGAGTAATTTAGGACACATCCGTACTAATATTATAAATGCGAAAGTATGTTTAGATGTATGGGTGTATGATGTTTGTAACTCTTTCACGCAAAAACTACTAAACCGATCACCATGAAATTTTGCATACACGTTGTCTGGGACACCAAAAATGACTAGGGCACCTTTCATCCAGAAAAAAAGGACTATACCCAAGGGATAAATAAAAAATAAAAAAGTAACGCCTTGTCAAAGTGTTATAGCTACACGAGGTCAAGCGTTATATTGCTTTATTTTTTAATTTTCAACGCGGACAAAGTCGCTAGCACCAGTTAATATATATATATATATATATATAACCCACGATAGTATTTATATCCTACCCGATTCATCATTAGCCTTTGAAAGAATTTATTTTGAAAGAAAAAATATTATTTTATAAGAACTACTCGTACTAATCACCAACAAAAGTTAAAAATTTCCGCAACACGCAACAATATCCAATTTAACTTCGAAGACGTGTTTTGTTAAAGAATTGAAGAATTTTCATGTGAAAATTTGCCAGCTCGCATCCCCTCTTTAGATTTGTTATATTTTTCACGGCATTAAAACGGCTTTGCTCGGCCGTAATTACGGCCGGCATCGGCGTTCACTCTAAAATCCACGCATAAAGGAGATACATATTAATACGAGAATTGGAAGCTGGGGGGCGAGTCGCAAGGCATTCTATACGCACCCACCCTCAATGGCCCTAAGTCCGACAACCCTTGCGTGTGTGCGAAACTTCCCTATGTGTGCATAAATTTCATAATAGGTGTGCGCTGTGCTGTTCTCCACTCAAATTTTACATCTCAAGTGTACAGGATGATCTTCTTGACCCGTTACGTAATCAATACAAAACCAACTCAAAGTATTTTTCCATTATATCTCTCTTTTATTTATTTTCTTTCATTTCCTCCATTTTTTTTATTAATTCTAAAGAAAGACTAAGTAGTCTACAGGAAATTTGTTAATAAACACACATTATCAAAGTTATATAAATATATGCCATTTTTTCTTACTTGTATTGCAAGTAGGGAAAAAAATAGTATTTTAGTTGCCAGTGCACCAACACAGTACCTGGTTGTTGCTTGTCTTTTTAAGACGAGCAACCACCTACCATCAAGTTGACAGTCTAAAATTGACACAGTTAGGGCCTCTTTTACCATCTCTGAGTAAAGTGTCAAGTAGGCTAACCGCCATTTAAAGTCACCAGTCACCGGGAATGATGGAGCCGATATACCTACCATTGTTTGTACGATAAAAGTCCCAAACATTAAAAAGAAAATAACAAAAAAAAATTCGCTTATCAAAGGATGCAGTAAACCGAGTGCATAATTTAATAAGACATAAAATTATTTCTAAAAGTAACTAATCAACACTTTACTTGTAGTTGGTGACAGAGGCCCTTAGACTCTAAAAAATAAATAGGAGGTCTAAAGAGACATCAGAATTTAACTTTTAGGGCGAATTCTGGATATTACACAAAAATATAATAAAGTAAAACGTTTGAAAAACGAACTGATAATTCTTGATGACGTTGTAAAGTTTTGACGTGATTGCGTCTTTAAATTTTATATCATAGTCGGAGGCAAATCTACATCCACAATTTAATTACGCCACTCGATTACTAAAGGATCAAATATTTTTTTGATAATAATGGTATATTCGAATTTGTTGGATATTATACAAATATATATATTATAACGTTCACGTATTGACGTAAAACTAGCAAGGCTCCGACACTGAAACATCACATTTTAGCACAGAGGATTAGCCTGATAACATACATGACATTTCAATTCAAACGTACAGTAATTTAAGAATGTTTTTGTTATTTCCTACTGCCATAATACTTGAGGTGCTCATCTCGAACCACTCGTGAATGTTTTTAAGCCGAGACGTTTTAAGTCTGCTTTGTCTTCGGCGCCCTTGGTTGTTTTTTTATGTCAAGTTAAACAGACTGTCTGACGGTTCATTTAATAGTAGAGGGCCACCGTTGTCGTCTGTAACACAAGCAACGCCGCAGGTGCTTAAAATGCGCGTGCGACCTTAGTAGGATTAAGAATAGGGATTGGGAAGGGATAGCGAAATCATACTCCGGCATTCTTTACTTACTCACCGAAACAACAGGACATATTATGCTATTATTTATGGTTACTGCTGCCAGACGGGCTGCCCAAATTACTGCGAAATGCAGCGTGCCAAAACTGTAACCTGTATTATCAATTACAAAACCTTATGTCGCATTATACGGTAGATACAGTGACCTAGATACTACAGTTTCTTTTTTATTTTTTATAAATGATAATACAAGAAGTTGTTACTTACAAACCTATCCGTAGCCATATGAATTCTACTCCCATCTGGTAGATCTGGTAGATATTGGTATATGGTAGATATTTTCCCGAAATCTGAACACCCTTATCGGCACTTACGGACATGCGTGTTCTACCTATCCATACCTACGTAACACGTTATTAATTTATCTGTAGCGGAGAACTAACCATCGCCCGGCATCCTCTCCCCTCTGACGTCGCCTCTTCATCCCCCGGTTTGAGGTACCTCACTGTTTAAACATTTCCAAATGAGTATGCATAAGACTGTACCTAATACATGGCCACGCGTGGTAGTGGAGACACACAACACATGGCAATACACAGTACCGAATGTAAAATTCTTTTCGCTTCTATATTTGAGTGTTTATTTTGAAACGTCTTGCTATGACAAAATCTTTTGATGAGAAAATAAGTAGTTAGAGCATTAGCTGCTGTAAGTTGCTAAGAAGTTGCGTATCATGCATACTACTTGATGCTGCAGCATCGGGTCGAAATACTATCAAAGTAACACTATACCAAATTTCATTTCAACGACTTTGGCAATGAAATTGCTAATGTCAATGCTCTGTGATGTCATATTCTAACTAGAACCAAAATGAGAAAATAAAAATTGTGTCTGAATATTAATTCCAAAATTATAATAACACCCAATTTCCATGAAATCATATAATTACGTCCAAGTGTGGCCATTTTGTATGAAAATTCAGTCTTCTCTTTGCTCCGGCATAATAAAGACCATTCTACTAGTACTAGTACAAACTTGTTTTGGAACCTACAAACCCTCTCCTCCTCGACTAACTGTTGAACGGCTGGCCAGTGAGGTCCTGGTGGAAAATAGAAAATCTAATGAGTTTACATACTGATGCTTCGTCTGTATTTTAGTAGACGTGAGCTCACCCTGGCCCTCTAAATTACTTGAGCTTTAATTAAAAGCCCAGCAATTCTGTACATGACAAGTATTCCAACAACGTTCGCTATGACCTCTGATAGTGATAGCACTAACAGAACTTGCCTATTGTAAGGAAATTTACAATTTCAATTCTGAGAAGTATCTAATAACTTGAGCGACATTTTCTTAGGAAGAGAATTGTAGCTATTAAAATTTTTATAAAAATATATTACACTCTCTAAGAACGTATATATCAGTACCGAGCTATGATAATTGTCTAATTTTAATTTTGGCTCAATATAAACGAAAATTGAGAATGTGGCCATTTTATACGAAATGTTAGTTGTAGAAAACTTATACATGCACATATTGATTTGCAATATTAACATTTGCACATAATCAGAACATTTGTTAACTTTTCTATAAAGTTTTAGAAAGGATTATGAACGGGCAATACTTTTGAGAGTCGCAAGGCTAAACGAGTTGCCGCGAAGTGAATGAAACGAAAAGTCAACGGCCTGGGAAATTGTTCACAACAAACAACCTTAATAACTCGGGCAAACCATTCATAGAGCGCCTTAATCTTAGTCGACTCGGCTGACGGGGGAAACGAACAATTTAATAATATGGACACGAGTAAAGTTTGGAACGCACGGACTAGAAATTGTGTAAAATGTGGCCGAGCACATTTCCATCGCCAGGGGAATTTGCACAAGGAGGAACAAGGAAGAAGCGGGGGCACCCCTTTCTCTGGGGGGTTCGGGACGTCCATCCGCCCTACATACGCACGAGGGTAGGCTGTTTACAGCGAGCCGGGCACGCACGGCGCCGAACCTCTCTGTTCTACAGAATCAGGGCTGCGAACCGGACATTCAGGGCTGCCGCAACCACAACTTTAATTATTAAAAATCTAAAAGCTCACTTTCTAATTAGAGCAGCTTACCAATTCAGTACTACTACAGGTGGTAGCAATGCATAAAATGATATTTCTGACATATAATATGAAGGTTTGAGATGGAAACAAAAAGCAAATTAATTCTTGTGTTATCAATAAAGTTTTTCTAAAATATTGTAGTATGTTATTATTTTCGCGAATCTTGCGTTGTGTCACATTCTGTCTTCGGTTACTCGTATTCGCATTATAGAAAGTTGAAACAACACATTTTCCCAAATACCTACGAGTATTACTGACTTCACTCGCTCGAACAGCATGTCCTTAATTTAAAATTTTCGTTTTATTTTTTCTTAGCAAACGTTTGAATTATGCTATTAGGCACATTTTAACGGCTAGTACAAAATGCTAGACCTATTTTAGAAATGTTGATTGTATATACAACTGTTAAGTATTCATAGTTTTGAGTGTGAGACATGTCATTATTCTATTTATAGAAAATCAATATTTGTAAAATACATGAATGATAATAGATGTTTCAGTTAGGTATACGATTTCTATTGTGTTATAATGTATTTGCCTCTGTAAATGAAAACTGTTTGTAAAGAATTCAAAATTCATCTATTTATTTAATAATGACTTGAGTCAAAATGAGGTTTCTAATGGAAGATCAGCGCTGAATGGCTTGTAGCACACACCACACTTGCTGAGTTGGATGTACACTTGAGGCGATGCATTCGCGCACTGGGAAGTACCATATTATTGCCATATAAAATTATTGTAAAAAAATTGTATGTGAATTTTTTCGTGTTAGTTTTAGAATAAAATGTTTTTTCTTCTTTTTATTTCGAGCACCATCGATCTTCTAACGGTTCACTTTCTTCCGCGCGTGACGGTTCACTTTCTTCACTCTTTAGCAATTAAAGCACCTCAAGATGTTTTTACTTAAAAATTGTCTTGAAGGATTTAGTTTTGGAAAAGTTTAAAAATAAAATTTAAAATATTTAAATAGTCTGTAGTAGTTTGAATTAACCCTAGCGAAGTAGTCGCCGCACTAGATGGCGTAGGGTGGCGGAGGGGCCGCGGGGTGTGTGGGTGAGATGTGCGGGAAGTGAGGGAGGGGTGGGAAGCACAGCCTCCCCCGCCGCCCGCTTCCGCCCCCGCTGGCCAGGACGCGGCCGGTAACACGAGTGCGCCTATGCGAGGCATGTATCTTGGACGGGCAGATATAACAGAGAAGTAGCCCCCAGTACCCTGCTTCTAGTTGAACCAATCGCAATGTTGCTCTACATCGTTTTCATTTATTTATATATTGACACCAAATCTCTACTAATATTATAAACGAGAAACTAACTCTGTATGTGTGCTACACATCATCATTAAATTTTGCATACACATTGTCAGGAATACAGAGAAGACATAGGGTACCTTTCATCCAGAAAAATATCATAGGATCATCTATACAATGTAATTAAATCGTAAACGTAATGTAATTAAATCGTAAAATCGTAATCATTTTTGAAAAATTTAAAAAAAAAAAACAATTTTTACAAGTTGTGTACATATTACTGAGGTCAAAAAAATAGATTTAAAAATTATTGTCTGTTTGTTTGTCTGTGCGTTTGTGCACGCTTATCTCAGAAACGGCTTAATTTCGTGTTGAAGTATATAATAGATGATAAAAGTGGAAATATGTAAATTATTGTTTAATGAAAATTTGTTGATTAATATCCAAATGCCAAAAGTTTGTTTTATTAAAATATAGATATTAATTTACTAATTGATATAGAAATTGTTTACTATTTTTAAAAATCTTTGAATGCAGTTCTTATAAGTTAAACTTGCTATCTCCAGTATTTCCCTCCGAGTTAGAGCTTAACTCAATATTACCTGAGGGCAATAATATAAAAATATTACACTTTAAGTAAATGACATAGAATTTTTCAATTGACTGGCTTTATTGATTTAGTTTAGTGGATTTTCTGATCAATTGGTCTTATCGTGAAAGGAAATGAGGAACTGAAAAGATGATTTTTCACGAAATAAGAAAAAATGTTTTATAACTATTATTATTGTAGTATAATAACATTTTATAATAGCAATATTATAGTTAGACAAAGAAGTAATTGTATAATTTTTCTAAGTATGACAATAAAATAAAATAAATCTGACCAAGTAGAGCATATTATGTCGCATACCAAGCTATTTTACATGTGCGCGGACTATAGCTGCCCGCCCTACGTATCGGTAGGTAGGGCAGTCGAAATAGGTTTCCAACGGCGACGCTGAATACATTTTATAAGGCTCGTGTGCTGCTTCCAAATAGGCAGGCTTAAATCACGTTCGATTTTTAAAAAGGGGAAAGTGGTTTGTTCCTTTTCTGTTTTTGCGATCAATTTTCTTTTTGCTGTTTCGAGCCGGTTTGGTTTTAGAATTTACGACGATATTTATAATGGGGCTTTTGTTTCATGAAGAAAAATCATATCTGTCTTGTAAATTTTATACAAACAATCAAACAAATCAGTCTTCAAGTTACTATCCACCCAAAAATTGTCCAAACACAGAAATGTAAAGAATTGACAAAAGGATATATTTCGGACTTTTTTATTCTGAATTTATATTTTTTTAAAGCCTTCGATTGAAGCATATGACCTATGTCTTAAGGGACTTAACTTTATTTATACTTGCCCAAGTAAACGCGTAGCAGTAATTGGACTTAAAAAAAATTAAAATTTCTTCTAGCTAGATACCAGATTCTCTTACTTGAGGGGTTTCGTGAAAGCGCAGAGTGTCTCTGTATTACAAAAATACTGTAGGCATAAGAAATTAGGTGACATTATATCAAAATTTATTTTGTTTTAAACGGGTAAAAGTTTGGTCTTATGTCTTATTTTGGCACCTTGTCGCTTCTGTGGCCTATGTCAATCACGAGTCAACATTTAATATTAAAACATAAAATGCAAGTAATGATTCTTTTTTAATTCTTATTATACGACAAAAAGCTGTAAATATGTATATTTTAAATGAAAATAAATACAATAATAATATTATAATAATAAATATTTAAAGGTTTATCTGAAACATTATTTTATTAACACCGTATGGTGAAGTCTTTTATATCATCCATTTTATATATGTAAGCAATCTTAATGAAACAGTGAAGGAAAATTAAAATTATATAGAACTAGCTGGTGCCCGCGACTTCTTCCGCGTTGAACGATGAAAGGTACCCTATGTCCTTTCTGGTGTCCCAGACAACGTGTATGCAAAATTTCATGGTGATCAATTTAGTAGTTTTTGCGTGAAAGAGTTACAAACATCCATACATCCACTTTCGCATTTATAATATTAGTAAGTATAGAAATACTTCTATACTCTTCCTTACGTAAATAACAAACCAATCTATACAGATTGGTTTGTTATTTACGTAAGGTAGAAAAACTGTAAAATACCTGTAATAACATAAGAAAGTAGTTAAAACGAGAGTGCTAACTTTCTTGTAACTTTTAGATTCAGTTCCTTTAATAAACCATGATATAAGTGATTATTCACCAAAATAAAAAAACATTATAACTAGTATTTTGCGTTATACGAAGATACGGTACATATAAGACTATATTAAACCTCATACCACCGAAATGGAGATATTAGGCGAGGAAGAGGCGTATGAAGGTTTCGTAAAGTGGTAAACTTTCAGGTTTGAAATTAATTCATATATAGTTTCCCAGAAAATTAGGGACATACACTTTTTATAGTACTGGTCACACGTTCAATAGAAAAGAACTCGATATCGTTTCGCCCTTAAGTAATCACAAAGATAATACTCAGTCTTGTCTCGTCCTTGCTTTATTTCAAACATTGACAATTACGTACTATTTCATTAAAATTAATAAGCAATATAGATTAGTTATAAGATGCAAATTGGTACCTACTTACATAACAACCATGCCAGTTAAAAGACTTTTTCGTTTGGATAGTTCAATTAATTAATATATGTAATTGAACTACAGAGACTAAAAAATTCCAATAGTTCAATCAATAATTGAACTCCTATTTCAACTAGTAGGAATAGAACAAATAAAAAGGGTTTCGTTTTATTTAGAATCTTATATAAATATAAATACCTAAATGTAAGTATCTATGGACTCCAAAACCGCGCAACCGATTTTAATTCGGTTTTCACTTATGGCAACAGGGATAAACGTTGAAGGTATAAGAATTGCATACCAGGCGAAGCCAAGAACTAGTTATCACTAGTTTAGAATAAAAATAAACCATTAATGGTACGGATACTTTTTTTTTTGTATCTATTTCTTACTGAAGTTCTATGGACATTGAACACATTAATAAGCTAATAATAAAGTTTAATTTGGCATTCTTATTTTATCAATTGGCAACAAATTGTAATAATATTAATATTGATTCCGTTAAAAGTCTATCTAAAATTTCACCATCCACCAGAAATTTGTCAGGAGCCTATTGTATCCTGGGACTATTAATAAAATAGGGATAATTCGTGCACGAAAATATACTGATATTAAGTACACGTCATCTGTATCATCTGAAATGAACGAGCCTAATCGCGCTTATTTAAATCCAAATAACCACATCTTCTCGCGAAGTCGAGAAGGTAAAACTTATAAGAATGCTAGCTGGTGCCCGCGACTTAGTCCGCATTGAACGATGAAAGGTACCCTATGTCCTTTCTGGTGTCCCAGACAACGTGTATGCTAAATTTCATGGTGATCGATTCAGTAGTTTTTGCGTGAAAGAATTACACACATCCATACTTTCGCATTTATAATACTAGCTGGTGCTCGCGACTTCGTCCTCATTGAAAATACAAAAAAAGCAATATACACTTTGGCAACACGAGGTCAACACACGTCCGCTCTGTTTTCAATGATCCTGCAACAAATGAAGGGACTCTTCGGGTGTTTGGTGTATACATATTGTCCATACAGTAATGGTTGTATTGTTGCTTTATTTCGTATTGGATTAAACTAGCAAAATTTCCTAACAGTTAACAGTACTTTTAGCTTTCACGTATGACATGGGAGCCAGAAGTTTTCGTTCAAGTTTCAAGATGTTTCCTTGAGCACTAAAATTTAACTACTGAAACAAATCCAATTAACTAAGTCAAAGGTCAATCATGTTGTGATTAATAAGGAAAAAATATAATAACATGATTTGCTTAAATTCTCGCTCTACGATTATATCGTAGAGCAGGAATAGTATCTCACAAAAGATTGCAACTAGTAATTTTTTAATATGTAATTTTCTGGTGAACACAGATATTTATATAGATTTTGAGGTGCTAACATACTAAAGCTAGCAGGTATTTGAGTCTTAAAACATAAAATGGAACAAATGTACACTACATAATACAAATTTATCAACTATTTTCTTTCTTTTATACGTACATCGCTTTTAATGCGTCCAAAGTTTAACTTTGAAGCAATACTTTGCAACACTACTGAAAGTAGCAATTGTAGTCCCTTTAAAAATAGAGAAGAGCATCTTTATCTATAAAAAGCGTTGTCTGTATGTATGTATGTTCCCTATGGACTCCGAAACCGCTGAACCGATTTTGATGAAATTTTTAGACAACCTTCAGATTATTCCAGCGGGTAATCCTGTGAAGTTTGGTAGTGATCGGATACGGACGAAGTCGCGGGCAAAACCTAGTTATCTATATATATATATAATATATATTAAAGGCGATGTGTGTGTGTGTGTGTGTGTGTGTGTGTGTGTGTGTGTGTGTGTGTGTGTGTGTGTGTGTATGTTCCCTATGAACTCCAAAAACGCTAAACCGATTTTGAGGAAATTTTCAGACAATCTTCAGATTAGTCCAGCGGGTGATCCTGTGAAGTTTAGGAGCAATCGGATAAGAAAATTAGACGCGAGCGAAGTTGCGGGCAAAACCTAGTCTTTAATAAAATTAAAAAATTATTTAAATAGACATTATAATACTAGGAACCGACACAAGTCGGTCTTTCAAAAGCTATCAACTTAAATGGTGTAATTCTGCTATATGAAATAACTTAATAAGTTTACTATAGTTTCCCTGTCCTACTAATATTACAAATGCGAAAGTATATGAGGATTGATGGATGTATGTTTGTTATTCTTTCACATTTAAAAACTCCTAAACGGATTTGGATGCAATGAAAACTTAAATTTATAGTTTTCATTGTAACATTCTAGTTACCTTTTTCTTTTAATATATTATTGTCCCTTAAATTTTTATTTTTTGGGTCGGCGACACCCTCAGTGCTTTGCCTAAGTGTCACCATTAACTAGACTCTAATTCTAATGTTGTAAAGAGCATGAATTACTTCTTTATTCTCTGTTCGTACCTATGTGCTTGTTGTGGAGCCCTATTTTATAATGCTTTTATTTTGTTGTTTGCCAAATAGTAAGACTTTGTAGGCGAAAGCAAAATGCTACTCGATGTTCAATAATCACGTTTGTTTTTTTTTTTCGGTACAAATTAAATGAACTGTAGTCTGAATGTAGTCTAATATAATTGATAGAGTATCATTGATTAGAAGGTAATTACTGATTTGACTACTAAGCTTATTTATAAAATTAAAAAAGGTTTTTCCAACAGATCCCAAGTTTCCAAGATGTTATATTCAAGATTTCATAGAATAATTAGTTAACCGAAAACTAAGTAAAATGTTAATTATGTTTAAAAGGCTAAAACGGAAATAGCTCATTTTAACTAACTTCTCTTTAAATTATATTAGGTAAGATAATAATAATATCACAAAAAATTGACATTGTCTTCTTAATTTTAAGAAGCAGTAAATTTGTTGGTATATTGCTAGATTTTCATATAAGTGAATAGTGTCTAGAAATGTTGTAAGAAGATAAGAGGGTATAAATTGTAAATTTATCGGGCATATCGGCTTGTCTCATAAAGAGTAATAACGAGCCATCCGCAATAAAGAGCGTCAGGATCGGGCGTGCGTTCCGAAAGGCAAATCTCTAAATTCAATTAAGGGGCGCGCATTTTTCGGACACAGGCGTCCGGACCGAGCGAGCCTACAGCCCTTCCGCCGCGGGCTTGCGCCCCCACATTGGAAATTTTCTCTCGAAAATTGAAGATATTTCGTGCCTGCCTCCCCGGGGGCGACTCGTTTCTCGACACTTATGGTCCGCGTCCTCCGGGTGTGCAGGAGGCTTTTTACATAAAGTCCACACGTATAGGTATCGATCGAGGGCGGCCGGACAGGGTGTACGCAGATGACGGCGCCCGCTACCCCTCTGACCCCCTTGCTGCCCCCTTTCATTATGTAAGTGCGTAACGCGTGCTCGCGCGGACCTGATTAGGGGGCCTCTTTTTTAACTGACCCCCTCACTTGGTCTGCCGATTAAACTTAATTTGAGAGCATCCTGTAAGTCACGATTACGTTCAACTGGCTGATCCGCTCGCAAATCCCTTGAAATACTGCGCGGACTTCATTTTATACTTCCAACCAAACCAACTGCCACAACTAATCTATAACTTTACAATGTACCCGTAGAAAAATATCAAATTGAATTATTTAGGTGGCTAAGTTTTATCATACCCGTGAAATGTCCAACTGGTAACAAGCCCGCAAAGGGAAGTGGTTCTTGAGTTTTCCCAAATCCCAACAGAGCATCATTTCCACCGGACGATTCTTAAAAGAACCCAAAAAGTTGTTCAATACGATGAAAGGGGTATCTGCATTAAGAATTCTAAAATACGAATTGTACAAGAAAAGCAAAGTCTTGTTTTAAACGAAAGATCGAAGCTTATCGAACTTTTCCAACGAACGGACACCGAGAAATATTTCAATATAGATGTTTGACGCATCTTCTTTCATTTATATTTTAGGATTCCGAACAACGAATACTTGGAGTATTCAGTTTACAATGTGTTATTTATTTATATTTTTCTAGGCAATGAATTTTCATCTGTTAAATATTGTAATATTGTAATTTTAACAATTTAAGTAGGTACGCATAATTTTTTCAGTGTGAACTTTCTTAATAATAGGTATCCCTCAATTAGCGGCCCTTAAAAAAATCTTTTAATTAATTCTTTTAGTTGTTGTTCCTCTAAACTTAAAAGATACTTATCACTGGCATATATATTTTAACAAGTACCCATCTCCCGTGCAAACACCTACTTAATTAAGATTTAGCAAGGAGTTAGCGAAAGTAGTTTTGTTTACTGCTTAACTTAAACGTAGTTTCTTTTTCTAATATAATATTTAACCATAATAATACATAATACATATACGAGTTCAATAATTCGAAGTATTTATACATTATGAACACAATCTGAAAGAAAGTCTCATAATGATAACTCCTAAAGAACTAAGCGGACAAAATTTAAATTCTATTTGAAATTATTTATTGCAAATAAATAAAAAAATACTTGCTGTTAGTTTTGACATCGCTAACTAGTAATATGCATAGCATAACACGGTGTGTAACATAGCATAATGTACCTAAATAAATTTGGTGGTTCCTTTAATATTCATAAATAGGTTATTACATACAAAAGTTTTTTTTCAATGGATGTGGATTTTTATTTTCATATTAATGGAAAATGGTTTGATTAATAACAAAGTCTTCAAAGATTGCTAATTTTATATGCTTTTATATATGTATCCAACATTCAGAATTGCTTATATATTTTTTCAACGTTACAAAGCGATTTTTTTAAAACCATATTTCAGAGATTATTTATCCTTACATATAAACTAATTAAAATATGTTATCTCTATATTTTTAGATACATAAATTAATATTCTAATAATATTGTGTAAAATAATTACAGTAATTTCGGAGATTACACCCTAACTTTTAAAATACAAAAGAAAAAACTAATAATCTTAATGTGGACATAAAAAAACTAAAGAACAATGCGACGACTCCATTGAATTTCCTATTCTAATAGCGCCCGAGCTCGGGGCGTAAATAGGTATAGGAAAATTGTGTAGATTCTAAGATTAAACATTTTTAGGTGATGTAATACTGCATGCCGTTCAATTAATTTCCTATGTAATATTTTGATATTGTTTTTTAATTATGTTTGAAGCAAAGTAGGTATCCTGTTTGCGTTCTATTACACAAAGAAAATAGATAAATTTTTCACTTTAAATAATAACTTACGGTAAGTATTATGGAAAACAGAAGTTGAAGTTGAAGAGAACATGTATTTCACTTAAACTATATTTTGAACTTTTCTCACTATTGGGTTATATACTCATGCTAGTAGAAAGTAATTAAGAAATCTTAACTAAAAAAGAAACATATAAAAATATGTTTTATTGGATCACAATATTAAAAACTATATTGTCTTATTGTATGCATATATTTCTTAGGAATTCATACGGATGAGAAAGTGGGGACTAGACAAGATCCTTTTCGACGGAAGAATTCGATTCTCTAAAGAAAATTCTCTAAACGGAGTTCATTTCTCTAAAGAAAATGAATTTTTTGTCTTCTAATTGTTTCTACAATTTAGAAATTTAATGCTTATCTTTTATTGTGCAACCAACCCATTTGTTTAGCCAAACTTTAATTTTATTGCATAATTATATTAATATACCTTAACTTACGTAATTTAATGATTATTATGTTGTGCTTCAATTTAACTTCATTGTAATAACTTCGCGATCTGAAAGGGTTGTTAAAACTTTTAATCAGTACTAAACTGCTTCACTTCCTTGAAGAGTTTCATGCACGTATAGCATATACACACGTATACACGGTTGTTCTTCATTTTAATTTTTTTTATTATATCAGATATTAAAAGTCTATGAAAAAATCGTGTGTTTACTTTTAACTATTGGTGTAAATTATACACCTGTTGTTAATTATGCTATTGTTGACTAGTAATTTTACACCAAATTTTATAGAAAATCGATTAAATTAGACGAAAAACATTTTTTGAAACTTTTTTTTGAATGTTGATTGAAAAGTAAAAGTTAAATAATTGCCTTAAATTATTTATTTAATGAGCATTTACTCAATTTATAAGTTAGTAAGTAGACATCATTCTCTTTAAAATTAATATTGTTAATTATTCGAAGGCGTTAAATTGTTTTATTTATAATTTTTAAATGTTCCTCGAAAACAGTAGCTAAGGCATAAAGCATGACAAGCACACTAACAAACTCTTTACCTTTATTATGCTCGTATTAATATAAATTAGTAATTGTAAAGAATTGTATGTTCTTTCGCAATTTATACATTTTTCATCATTGTAAAAGCTAGTCTGCTGGTCTTCGGAACTCTTTAAGGGATTGGTTGGTTGGACACATTCACGGCTAGTAAATTTATACCTCTAAATTTAAATTTAATTAGCTTTGCAGCTTTGTCGTCTTCTTCAGCGCCGCCTTTTCTTTGGTGTCAATTTTTATTGTTCAGCGTAGATTTTTTATTTTAATTGATCCCTCCGGGACCGGATAAAAGGTGCGTTATGTCCTTTTTTGTATCCCTGACAACGTTAAGGCGTGAAAGAGAAACAAACAAACCCACTTCAGAAGGAAAAGGAAGTCGCAGTGATAAGTCACGAAGAATATTAGGTAATGTACGAGTATGTATGTGTCATATGTTCTACGTTTTAAGGTCTTCATGCATTTAATTTTCTTACCATGGCGAAATTTTGCATAATTGCAATTTCTAAATTGTGCAGTATTTGTGATATTTTCACGGGTTAAAACCTTGTAATTAGGTAATGACTACAAACCAATACAGTTTTTAAATGAAAACATCCTAGCTTTAATAATGTTAATTTAAAATTGGATTGTCCGTTATCTACCATATATAAAGATTTTAGTAAAATATAGAACTCCTGGAATTAGAATTTTGTTATTTTCGAGCGTGCAAAAAAATGTCTTGCGTCGCATTTTCTTTTCTGTTATTGAAAACAAGTTCGTTAAGACAATAAAACTCTCTCAAAGAGACTATTACTGACTTCATTCGTTCGTACAGGTGCCCTTTTCGGTAAGTCTATGTCCCCAGGCCGGTGGATATCCAAGATGTTTTGTTTTGCAAAAAACGCCATCTGTACGATAGAATCAGAACTTTTAATGCCTATTTTCAAAACCTTATTAAGAGCGGTTTCAAGTTATCAACTAGATGGCAGCATTTGCTATTCGCTAACTTTTCTTTGGTTTTTCTAGAGGACGCTATCTATACATGGTACTGTAATTTTTACTTATAACCTCAGATTAGTAAAACAGATAATCTGAGCATATAACAGTAAAAGTCATGCCTGTATCTTAGGTGTAAAATTTTAAATAATGCATACAATTCTATTAATTGGCGATCACTAATTTATTTTTGTAGTATTTTTAACTGGCAGATTTTGATTTGGCTTAAGTGTGTAAGCAAGCAGTACACCACTATGAAATAACAATGGGTCTGAAACAGCTGAGGAACAACAAGGCACCCGGTGATGACGGAATCACATCGGAGCTCCTGAAAGCGGATGGAAAACCGATACTTAAAGTCCTTCAGCGGCTCTTCAATTTCGTCCTACTTGGCGGTATAACGCAAGAAGCATGGAACAGGGGCGTGGTGGTGCTGTTCTTCAAAAAGGGTGATAAAACTCTATTGAAGAATTATAGACCAATCACGCTTCTGAGCCATATTTACAAGCTGTTTCTCTCCCATATTCTCAAGGGTTATTGCAAATCGTCTAGAGCGCAGATAACTGTTGGCTGTTTTCTTCAATCTTTAGTCCGGCGTACAGTTCACAACCGCAACTCTAAAGTTAAAGCCGATCAACGTCCCGTCGCCAATAATAATAATATTAATACGTATTGTAAGCTGCGCTCTGGCTCATACTGCAGGCTTATAGCTTATAGCACTGCGCATTTGCACTAACTTTCACAATACCTCAACTTTTTTAATATTTATTTTTAGTTATAAATATGATGTTATTAAAATTTCAGCGTGCCTATTAAAAAAATAGATAATTTTTTATGACAATTTTTCAAATTAATTTTGCAAGCACCTGGCTCATAAAAATATCTATACTAATATTATAAATATGAAAGTATGTTTGGATGTATGGATGTTTGTAACTCTTTCACGCAAAAACTACTGAACCGATCACCATGAAATTTTGCACACACGTTGTCTGGAACACCAGACCTTTCATCCAGAAAAAAGGACTATTCCCGAGGGATAAATAAAAAATAAAAAACTAACGCCTGGCCAAAGTGTTATAGCAACACGAGGTTAAGCGTTATATTATTATTTTTTTATTTTCAACGCGGACGAAGTCGCGAGCACCAGCCAGTTCTGCAATAATTTTGCAAGCACTTTTATACTCAACTTAATAATCTCTCTTGTTTATGTTTAAATTAAAAAGTATAAAAATTACAGTACGCCGCAAGTATATTTTTTGCAAAAACATATTTCTTATTTGAAGTTACAAGGGTTAATTTATTCCCACTACCCTTCAGCCAGGTCTGGAAGAAGTATTAAACAAGTTTTCATCGAGCCTCAAATTCCCAAAAATATCAAACAGCTCTCGTACTATTAGTAGAAAGCTAAAATACTGCTGACTTATACAACAACAGCTCATTTGGCGGCTTTAAAGACTACAGAACACGTATATGTTGTAGTAAAAAATAAATAAGGATTAAATTTTAGTCTCCAATATAGGCGTACAAGAATTTTGCTTTTAAGAATTGGTAAGAAAACTCATAGTTTTTCTTTTAACATAAATTTGCACAATTATTTACCACATAATCAACCATCAGTTCCGAGCAACTCCATCATTTAATGATTATAACAGAAGGACCAAATAGCCTTTTGAATATAATTTCTGTTTTACTATATCTCCCCACCCTATCTCGAGTATCTTGTTTGGATGAGAGGATCCTTCCCGCTGTTTAAAGGCGACGGAGATCACCTAGCATTAAATGAACGATTTAGGTCCCATTCGCCCGAATTATTTTTTTCCCAATTGTCCCATTCACCAAAATATTAAATCGTTAACTAATTTTCCCTACTCATCCGAATTAGTAGGTTCAGCTATTTTGATAGCGATAGCAGAAACAACGAGTGCACTAAGTTTAATTTGAATATTAAAGGTATTCAAGACTTTACACTTATTATGTCTGACTTTTTATCATGAAAAAAAAAAAATCTAGTCAAATCTACACCAAAAAGACATAACCATATGTTTTGTCTTTTTGGTCGTATTACAAAGGAATTGTCCATTGCCCATATGATTGACATCTATTGTTTTGAGTAACGTTTACCTCTTCTTCCTATTAATCAAAATCTGAAAAAATATCTGCGCAATTGTTTTTTGTGAACAAGCCCAGCAATTAATTACTCTAACAATCGCCTCAACCTTGTAAATCGAATCTCGTTTAATCAAATGTCGTCGGTCTTATTTAACAAAAATATGAACGCCTATTCCGCACCGAGGGAACTCATTCTACGCGTCAACCGCAGAATACGCCTCCGCTCCGTTTAATAAGTTTTGCTGTGTACGTGTTATACAGAATGTTTGAGAAATGTGGCTACTGGTTTTCCATCAACTTTCTAGTTGTTATTAATACTTGAATATTTATTTAATTATTTATTAAATGCAACGTGGTGCGCGTAGGTGTCGCAATATCTATATTAACTAACTACCAATAATAACAGAACCTGGATTAAAAATTACAAATCGATACAAAATACAAACCGACGTCAAGTTTCATGGTCAATATCGAGGTTGTACTTTATAATTATTTCGAATACGAAAATGCATGTCAATACAATAAAAAATACAAAACAGTTTTTTTGGAGTACCTAAATTATGGGAGTAAAATCAAAATTGTCACACGAATGCGAGCACGAATGCGTTATATTATGCGTTATAATAACGTTCTATTTTTTTGAATATTTTAGAATATCTGAAGTTTCACAATCTACACAATATTATTTAAAAAAAGAACAATGTTGTTATTTAGGCGTGTTCGAATTGTGAACATTTAAATTTTATAAAGTCGTGTGTCGGAGCTGACACACACAAATTTTTTTCATGTTAAGATCGACAGACACGCTGAAAGTCCACTTGATGATTGATGATGTCGCAGGTGGTAAAAATGCGCTGCCGACAATAGCGGAATCAAGGATAAGGAGGATAGGGAAGAAATGGGCTCTGGCATCCCTTGCTCATTCGCCGAAACACAACAGCACACACTGTATTGTAGTATATATGTATAACACACTAACAGGAAAATATCTTCATCCACTTGTCTGGGGGTCTATCCTTTTTTTACCCACGTCTGAATCTTTATTTATTAACTTTTATTTGTGTCTGTGCTTGGTGTTGTGTTATTTCTGATCTTCCTGGAGGTAAGATTCAAGGAATCTAGACCTCATTCCAATGCCTTAGTGCTAAACTAAAATAATTGTGTTTATTCTTTCATTTTGTGTGATTCTATATTCTTTTTTTACTGTTTCTGTAGTTATTATCTGAAATAAATACCACTAAGTAAGTTCTCTTCTTTCATTACATCACAGCAATATCAAATTTCATTTCAACTGACTTTCTGGTATAAGTTCTAATTTAGAGTATTTATAAGTATATAATATTGTTTTTAAAGTCAACATATAAAACTGTGAGTGTCTGCAGGAATGAAACGTAGGTTTTATTAAAAGAGCACTGCTCTTTATAAATTATATTTTATATTTTACGAGAGCCAACGTATTCAACAAATTTGTTAATATTTTCTGATGGATACTAAGAATCCTACACAGACGCAGTTAATCTTTTATAGCAAGAAATCGTTATTAAAAGGCCACTGTTTTATTTCTCCGTTGCACTGCGAAGAAGCAGTCTCATCTTTTCCCTTTTCTCAACTATCTAGACATTAAAGACATTAAAGTTTTGCAAAAAGAAAAAAGATGTGTATTTTCCCGTGCAGTATTACCTAAGTACGGCTACTGTGACATCTTATTCTTAGTAATAACACTAATTGATAGTTAGCCGAGCGGCTGCGTAATGAAGGTCGGGAGGATTGCCACTTATGGGATTACCAAACCGTTTGACCGACCCTCACCTAATTGTATTGCGACTTTTAATTGTTTCAACATCACTCTGACGGCATGCAGCGATTTAATTCTTTCATTAAACAAAATGTTAAAAGAAAACAATAGCGGAGACTTTCGTAGAAGCCTATGAATATTAGTGGTAACGGTATTCAGTCTGTATGGGACGTCAACATTTAGATGTGGTTCGTTATAAGACTCGTTTTAGAGAGAAACTTTTGCTTTTATAAATGTCGTCAAATCAAACTTTAAACTGTGATTTATTATACATACAGTATTAATCAGAATTAATTAGATTCAGTCACGTAGTCACAGGAAAGAACAGGTCATAGCATAGGGCTAACGTGAATAAGAACAGTCCTTTTTGGCTAGAATTCTTTTTGATTAAAATTCAATTTATGAAGCACATAAGCTTGCATGCCTATAAAACTTGATTTGTAAATATTTTTTAAATGTCTGCGGAACTCTCTAGGGAGGCAAAGGCAACAACTAAATGCCTGCCTGGCCACAGACCACAGAGTCTCTTTTTTGACATTTGTATTTTGATATACTTAACCGAGATATAAAGAATAAATCGAAATTTTTTTTATCTTTTCAGATAATAATAACCCATTTCGAATGATTAAAATAGTTTACAGAACAATTAAAATTATACATTTAACAAAAAAAAATTTAATGTAAAGATCGTCCGGCATGGCAGTCGTTTAATAACACAAGCACAAGCACTACAAGTGCACTGTCGTATGTATTAATATATAATGTATAATATACTTATAATATGGTAATATATAATACACTAATGACGACGAAAGGGATCCCTGTTTGTCAAAAAGAGCACCCATGTTCACCGAAACAAAATAGCACATATGCTGTTATTCCTAAAACCGCGTTCTTACGAATTGAATAAAGAACATCGATCCTATATTTACACATTTATAAATTATACAGAATACAGAAAAAATAACTCCAAATGCTTGTGAAATAAGCATTAAAATTAAAAGCGTGATTCACAAAATTAAGTTGACAGAGCGCTGTCTGTCTACTTATTTTTTCTAAGTTGTCGAGTCGCAGCTTTGTTTTGTGCTTTTAATTTGTTAATTATTTACTTAGACGTCCTTTCATAAAATGTTTAACGCTTATAAAGTAGAAGTAAAAGCTGTGGTCCCATCATGTAAGGCAAACGAAGTTACCATGGTTAAGGCTGTAATGGCGGGTACATGGATAACTGGGAGACAGGAGAGGTTTTAGCCGGCAGTAGTACGGCACTATTTAACTGTCTACACAGGTTAAGTGTCTAATGTAAGTAGGAAAGTAGTGGCAGGTGTGTAGTGTTTCGGTGAGTGATTTATTTCACGGTGATCTTCTCTAAGGGAGTGGTTACTGACGCTAGACGGGTTGCCTAAATGACTGCGAAACGCAATGCTTACTACTTAGAGTTGTTCATTTCCAAATTTGGAGTGTTTGGAACACCCAAATACTCGTCCAATAGACTCGTCAAAGTGGCTATTACCATTGCAAAATTTTAAAAAGCTTTTATCGTGGATAAATTTTACTGGAAAGATAAAGTTATTTTTTTTGTTGTAAGATCCCCAATGTAGGCTTTGTCTTGACAATATAATATAATCTCCATGAAAAGCACTTTAATGTAAAATTTTGCATTTTGTAAGTCGAGGGTATTAGTGAATTTAATACAAATAAGACGAAATTTGGAACATCAGTTTTAAATTTTAAAAGTATTTATTTGCAAAATAAAGTCAAGGAGGTTGTTACGTAATTATATGATGAATGACGATAAAATGATTTATCAGTGGCTTTGCAGCCTGTAGCTAATTTGACGTTAGATGGCCAAGCGGCCAAGGGACCGATATTTCGCGTTTTGACTTCAGAATGCCGTGTGCCCAGTTTTAGAGACAAAGCTCTTAGTCATGTAGCCAGAATTCGAAAAGAAATAAGTGGGCGGGATAAAAATGGAAATAAAAATTTCTTCTATGAATAGATAAAAATACAAGAAAGGAAAATTACAAAGAAATCGAACATCATATCACAAAGAAATCGAATATACATATCTCGAAATCGAATGTACATAAATGAATATAAGAAATGTAAACCTATCTTATCAAGAAAACCAAGAATGACCGTTTGATACCCAATGTACAACATTTCCTCTTTTAGAAGGAATTAGAAAAATAATAATTTTACTATAGCAATAAGGAACCACATCTAGCAGCGCCTTTTTGTAATAAATTTCATTTGACGCTTATCCTACATCAGCTGGATTACAATGATTGAAATTTAACCACGATAATTGTGACACACAATCGGCTATTGTATTTATTACAAGCAGACCGTATAACTTTTTTTTATTTATTTATTATTTATTTACATACAAAAAACAACTGGTGGTACACAGTTTAGGTGTACTACAAATTCAATTAAGTTTGCATCGTACACCTAAGTTGTCTACAATAACAGAAATTTACAGAATTACAAACATAATAACAGAAATACAAACTAAAGACAGAAGTACATATTCGTCGGTAGATACAATTTTAATACAACTCTTTAATACAACGAACCTTTTAATCATAAATTGTGTCTGTATCCTATGCTTATCGTATCGTTATAAGTTCATTTCTGAATTTATAACCATTGCAACGTACTAGCGTCATTGTACATCTTCTGTGTAGCTAGTAGACGACAATGATTCACTATATAGGTTTGAGTCCCGATTGCACACCTACACTCAAATTAATCAGATATTCGATGTTAGAGAAACTTATTTTATCTGTGATTATGACGTGTAAATACAGTCGTCAGTAATGTAGTTTTTTCTTTATGAACGACAGTTTCTTCTTCGTAGCTCTCTATATGATACGATAGCTTAATATACATATACGGACAGGCTTACAATTCAGGCGGCAAGAATTCGTATAACGGTCCGCACGTTCGACTTGCCTGCCCTACAACATAATTATTACCGTATGTATAAACTTATCACGCTTAGCAGCCTACATCTATTAGATTAATAATGGTTAATATCCGTGCTATCAAAATAGCAAATACTGCAATTGTGGTACTCCGTACTTTAGTATGAAATAAGAGGCCAAATAGGCCTTCAACTTCAAACTTGAGACAAGCACACAAAACTTCTTAAGCCCTCACTCTGGCGAATATAAATCAAATCGCGAGAAAAAGCAATAATGAAGAGAATAATAAATACCACCCCTAGTAGATATACTTTACGAATATTAACCTTTATTATAACGACCAAATAAAATAGGTTAACAAAGGTTAACGCTTCGATTAAACAAAAAATTAAAATCAAATGTATTTAATATGCATTTTTTAGATACGCCGAGCAGAATATTGTAAGGATCACAAATAATTTGTGCGTGCAAAATACAAAACCATCGTTGGGTCAAAGTTGAAGAAAGGAATCGATCGCAGCGAGGCTATGGTTAGGGATTGGGAACGTTTGAGGATAGGTGATACGTGAATTCTTGTTTTAACTTAATGGAAGTGAATCTTTGTCACGTGGACATCGATCGTTGGTAAGACTAATGATGGATGAATTGTTAAAGGTTTCTTGAATTTTGGCAATTGTGCGCGGTAGGCGGGCGCGGCGGCGTATTAGGGTAGTAGGTGGTTGAAGCCACGCTGAGGTCGATAAGCAGTGTGGAACGCTAAGTCGAAGTGGTCGGTCGCGCGTCCTTTGTTGCCGTGCGACTTTTAACACGTTCGCAAAACGCGTCTCTCGCGCTCGTATCTCACGCCTGAAATACAGTCGCCGTGGTAACTGAAAAAGATCGCTCACATAGCGCTTCAAACACCTTTCCATTCTCCCATGTAAGTATACCTACACCGCCATATATCTCGCTCTAAACAAAAACACCAACTTGCCCGCCTCTCGTAAACTTTACAGGTGTTTGTAATGACAACTCACGAACTAGTTAGTACCTATGCATGTTTAGTATATTCATACGTTGTTCTTAGTACGGAATTGCGTAAGCCCCTTGTAGAGGTCGCTTGAAGAGGCGTATCTCTTGTGCATACTATTTTAAACTATTAGGTAACTTTTAAAATTATCTACTTTTGAATATGATTGCTTCGTTAACTGTTATACTATTTTACTATATATTAATTACAGAACAGAAATAAAACATAACAAATACAGAAAAATTAAAAACAGACCTTTTAGTATTGTACATAACTAAGCAAGAAACCTTTAGTAGGCGCAAATAGGTAACTACAATAAGTATGTTAGAATAAATATACTGAAGGTATACTAATATACTATATAATATACAGGTATAAAATTAATTACAGGAAATCAAATTCAATAATGATTTCAAACAAGTTTTGATACTTAATCTTAAATTGCAATGTTTAAAATCAATTGTCGGTTACATTAATTAAAGGACTTGCAAAGAGATGAGATAAATGCTAAAACTTCTTCACTTCAAGAGCCTAAAATTCTAAAACATCGTCAATTTTAAAACGTCTATCCTAAACTGGACTCTAAATACCAGCCGATAAAATGAAATCACACAGTGACTTAGCACTAGAGGGGAGGAGGCGATTCGATCCCATTGTACCATTTTCTCTCTAACAAAGGGGTTTTGTCTTCGATAGGGATGTCAACTTAGCGTCTATACAGAACGTTCCTCGCGTCTCTTAATCAATTGAAACAATACAAATTAAATATGTTAACATTCCAGGTGCAAATTTATTCTACAAAATGATATTCGTGTAATTTTTTATATATATTATAAATTATGGTAGGCACGTTGACGGTCCCCTCGATGATTGCTACCGTCGGGGCCGACTCGATTCAACAATTTGTTTACTGCGCCTGAAAAAGACCATCTTGTAGCGCGGTGGAAATACTTCAAAAGAGAGATTATTCTACAGTTCTCGCGTCCGCGGGATAAAGTTTCAACACATACGGACTATGCGTCCACTTTATCCAAGTAGAGCCGGCGCTAACCCTTCGGCTCCTCGCAGCATGCTTCGGCACATATTAGTATCCCACAGTACGCAACCGTGTCGTGTCGAAAACTGCTGTTGTGTATTTTTGTTTACATAATTTTGTTAAAATGATTTAATTGATATTTAGTGATAACAGCACACTTGTTGCTGAAGAGATTCCGCTACAGCCTTTTGGTATTGAAATGAGTGTGAGTGTTAATATTATTGGAATTAAGTTAAAAATAATATGCAGAAGGCCGCAGTACGTTACAAAGTATTAGGGCCTCTTTCACCAACTACAAGTAAAGTGCTGATTAGTTACTTTTAGAAATAATTTTATATTTTATTAAATTATGCACTCGGTCTCCTTCGATAAGCGATTTTTTATTATTATTTTCTTTTCAATGTTTGGGACTTTTACCATAGAAACAAAGGTCTACGGTTACCGGTGACTTTAAATGGCGGTTAGCCTACTTGACACATGGTGAAACTTGTAATCTGAGTTACTAGTTATTAATTTGAGGTACGGGCACTGATAAATGTACTGCCGGTGCACACAAAAAGAGGAAAGCTATAATTGCCTTGTCTTCCAAATGACACCTAAATTGGATTTTGTTCGAGATAATCATCTAGGACAACACCAAGGATATCAATGCTCTATGACATTTCTATGTAAATGTAGTGCGCGGCACGTACTTTTGATAAAACCGCCTTTAATAAGTAATAAGGAGTTTATTATGGCTTGATTGTGAATCATGTTGTCATCATTCAAAAATTGTGAATCGACTGATATCGGCCAATATTTCCAAAGATCGACTCAAAAACTGTAACGATCGAGCGTTTACACCCCTGCTGTTCTCTATATCTATCAAAAATGTCGCAGTAGTCCCTTTGAACATGCGTGTTATAAATAAACAATGTGTAGAAATAACAATGTGTACAATGTTAGACCAGATGAGGGGAGTGCTGCCATCTCTTACTCACCGAAAAAGCATATCATATTTTATTTCATGGTTTGGTGCTTTTTTGGGTCCTCCTTAAGGAGGCAAAAATAGTTATGATTTGTAGGTAGGCTTAGTCTAACGAAGCGATGACACTAATACCATTATATATTTTAGTCTTTAAGCTAACTAAGCAAACTAACTATCTAACTAATTCCTACAACTTAACAAACAATTGCATTTACTCTGTTCTGCTGCTGCACTAATACAATCTGAGGACCACAACGTCGCTAATTTTCAGTCAGTCCCAATGACAATGTGCGTCAAAACCACAAATAGGGAAATAGCCTTTGACAGCATTTCGAACGTTCCAATCTACTCCTGCTGCCCGTCCGCCATCATTACAGATATTGCGCTACAAGGATCATTCGGCACTTTGATGACATTTAAACGAGGGTGACTTACTATCAGGGAATTCGCTTATTTAGTCTTCCAAATGGAATTGAATAATTGAAGTAGGTTACATTGTTTTTCTATTACAAAGAACTCCTTCACATTTAGACATAAAATCTTTTATCACTTTTGATATGTCATTCATATTTTTATTGAAATAATGGCACAAAATATTTATCATATTCTAATAAAGTGAAGCACCGTAGTAAGCTCGGTAACGTGTATTTACCTACACTTAACACCCACTCATACAAGCAATAGTAAGCTCGGCGTCCGCCATTACGCTACTAGCGTTGATAAGTACACACGTAATGAGTAATTAAAATAACTATTTAATTATGCCACCTGCGTCATGAAATGTTGTTCCTGTAGCACTTTACGTGATAAAAAAGAACAAGGAATCACTTTCCACATGTAAAAACGCACCGCCATTACGGTGCTTCACTTTGTACAGTGATAGCACTCCGTCCGTTGTTTATTCTAGGTTTCATGAATGGCGGCTTTAGTTAAGATTTTTGTTACATGCGAAAAGATTGTATACATATTAAGTAAAAAACAGATAGGTAACTTATCATAATATTTATACTATTTTAATTTCTAGTTTAAAAACAACAAACTAATTGCTTTCTAAAATCATGATATTCTATTTTCTTTTCTTAATAAAGTTACTTGTTGCGTATCGGGTGAGTATACATTGCACCTAAAACTAGACCGAAATTAAATGGAATAATAAGCTGCAATGTCAAATTATATTCATCGATTTTGAATTATAAAGTGGCTGATACTTGTAAATAAATGTTTCAGAAATTCAATAAATAAATAAATTCAATAAATAAAAACTTTTTTTTTTGTTTTTATTTATTGAAATTTAAGTTTTTAAATAGTATTATTGCTATTTTTAAATCGTAATATTTAAAATAGATAATAGTAAACATTAATATCACATATTTAAAAATATCATGTTTGGTTTTTATAAAAATGCAATGCAATATCCGAACGCAACATCTAAAAAACAATATTGTAAAACCAAATGAAATCAACCTTTTTTCAGCATTAGGTCTTAGTGTTTTTGTACTCAAAGAGTATGTAATTATATATAATTATTTGTACTGTTTTGGTAAATATAAAAAAATGAATACGTCCAGCGGTGAGGGTGCTCTAACTTCAAAAGAATTAAGAGATCAAGTTTCAAATGCCGATAGCTTTCTTCCAGAAAAGTCGCGTGAAAAATATCTTCAGGCATACGAATTATTCAATAATTGGCGACTGTCAAAAGGTGCTAAAACTTATTCTGAGACGGTGTTTTTGTCACATTTCATGGAATTATCAAAAACAAGGCTACCAAGTACGCTATGGAGTATTTAATTTAATTATAATTTATGTGACCTATGGCTATGTGAATGTTGGCTATAATAATCATAGGTAATATTTAAAATTGTCTTAATTGATTTTCTTACCTAAAGATGACCTAGTAACCCTTTTCTCGCTGTTAATATTTTTATGTCTCGTGCCTTTAAATCACTCACTTCGCTCAGTAGTCTATATTAGAAAGTCGGCACTCGCAGCAAAAAACCATTTTGCTCTCTAGTTGAACAAATAACTATTATTAACCAGTACATTGTGGTTTGCTCGGAGCCATCCATATAGTTCTTATATAGGGCGTGCGAAGTTTCACATCAGAACTCGTCTGAAACTTTACCGTGTAACGTATACACTTTCGTGGACGTTAACAGAATCCTGCGTGGTATCACTTCAACTAGTTGCCAGTATAAATTAGGTGCATCAATTAAAACATTAACTGGAGACGTATCAGATTGGGTCTAAAAATTAATTAGAATAGAAATGTAAATGAAAATTCTTTTAATATTAGGACTATTTAAACTTATATAGGAGGAATAAACATACTTAATGTTGACGATTCCATTTTTGCAAGATAGGTTACCATGTAATTGTTATTATTCTTGGTTCTAGACAAAACTTTAATTATTTCATATTTTTTATTTTTTTTGTCATTTGTTAGTAAGGATTAGTGTTAATTAAGTTAAGAAGGTCAATTCAAGTGATTGCTGTAAATATAGAGATAAAAGTCATTAAAACTCAGTGTAAGGTAAATTCTGAGATGTTGACCCCACTTGTCTGGGTTGTGTTTACTTAGGACAAAAACCAATATATGAATAGAAAATGCTATTTACGTAATTTTGCCTAATGTTGTGTTGGAAAGGAAAATTCGCTTACTGAAATCTAAAAAATGGATTACCAATCTTTTTCTCAAGAGGCTAAAAATTCAAACCTAACCTTTAATACTTTAAATTATCTCATGACGCACATAAAGTGTCGGGATGCAGTTAAACGGTTAAAATTAAACAAAATGTTTATAGCAAACTAAGTCTGTGGGTAAAAAGAATGTTATATGTATGTTCTTTACGTTTTCCGTAAAGTATAGTGATTGGTTAAACAGTCTGGTGTCACCCACCCATTTCATAAGCCGGTGGTATACCCATTTCATAAGCCAGACTTGAAAACTATATGGGAATTTGTTGCTAATATTTACCGCAAAAATTAATTTTGTTGCTCCATTAATTTACGAGAAACGACAGTTATACTGACGTAATATAACGCTAGTATACCCATATACAATATCTTGAGCCGTTGGAACTGGCTCGCTATTCGCAATTTTAATATATGGTGGTAGTTCACTCCCCATGAAGGGATGACTTTTTAATATCTAACTAGCGTAACTTAGAGCCACAAATTAACAATAAAATAAGCCGTTGAAATAGGCTCGCTATTCTCAATTTTAATATATGGGGGCAGTTCACCCCCCATGAAGGGATGACATTTTTTAATATCTAACTAACCTATCTTAGAGCAACAAATTAACAACAAAATAAGCCGTTAGAACGGGCTGACTATCTATTTCAGACTATTTATCTTAGTGAAGTGCTATCTTAGTCAAGATATTGTATATGGGTATATATGTACTAGCGTAATAAATATTACGTCAGTATATCGGTCGTTTCCCGTAAATTAATGGAGCAAAAAAATTAATTTTTGCGGTACAAATCAGCAACAAATTAGCAACAAATTCCCTTATAGTTTTGAACTCCGGTATATGAAAAGGGTATACATACCACCGTTATATACGTATCGATCAGGTACCTCCGATTGCTTTTCTATTTCATTATACGAAGTCATTACATTACAGGAAGCCCTGAGACCGCGTCGTCCGAGTGCTTCGTCCGATTGATCGGATGACGCAAGTCTGCGTGTCCTGTCATATAAGATTTGACCTATAAGATCAGTGACATCTGTACATAGTGTAAAATAACAATGTCCTTTTTCTCACACAGAGATTATTTTTTCGCTTATTTTTCTATAATACGTTTCTACTTTTAATTAACAGGCGAAATTCTGTTTGCCATATTTTATCAAAGATCTTTCGAACTGTCAAAGTTTTATCTATTCGTCAAAATGACATTAGTTATTAAAGAGTTGTTAATAATTAAAGCAATACAAATTATGAAAAAAAAAAGTATTTAGAATTTTTACCCTACGGTTGTATTCTCGTATTGTACATTGTAAACTCAGCGATGTTGACTACACCGAATGCTACAAATAAAAAGCTGATGCTACATCTCAGTTACTATTTTCAAATGGAAATACATAATATAATAGGCGAAAGTGTGCGGCGTCTAATACAATCAGGCAATAAAAATTGTCACCAAATTAGTACCTACTTTAAAACGTATGGAAGCATATGAACACTAACATTTTCCCGGATAACAAAAATCTATGTGCCAAATTTTATCAAAATCCGTTAAGCGGTCTTTGAGATTACAAACATTCTAGAAACATAGAATTTCAACATATATTCAACATAGAGAAACAGACAAATATTCTAAAAACTATTTTTTGACGTCGGTAACATAACGCCATTTCGAAAACTCCTCTCTGGCCACATCTACATTTTCAATCGTTTTCACGAATATTCCTGATTAAGGATACATAACTGTACAGCAGTGTACATAATATTTCGAAATAGTTGGAAATGGTAACAGATAGCAACAGGCGACCACTTGAAACTCGACTCTTTCCTTAGATAAAAATATTACGTTTGAACACGACGAAAATTCACGTACCAAACATAGGAGTGTAATAACTTACTTTATTACACTCCTCATAAGCCCTTTCACATTCAAACCTAAAGCTTAGCGTACTGTGCGCGTGCATTTCATTCCAGCACTTATATAAACCTAGTATTTCTATATGTTCATACGGAATTGTGAACAGCTTTAATAAGGGGTTTAACTATGAAATTGCTGTTCCAAAACACTGGTTGGCCAGTCGTGAATTTTATTACAATAATATGTTTTCAAAGTAAATTTTAAATGAGTAAATTTAGTTTTCTAAATTTTAAAATCGTGTGGTTATTTTTGGTTTTATTCAGTTTGAAAGGGAAGCAAATAGCTCGAGTCTCGACATGTCATGCATTTTGAAGTAATGGCTTCGCTTGTGGAAATTTTGTCTAAAAATAAGCCGGGGTTACCAGGTCTATTTGAGTTAATAGTAAGGTATTTTGTCAATATTGCGATAATTTGATCACTGCGTATTGGATACCGGATTTATCTCTACATTAAAAATACATAACAACAATCCCATATTAGTTCATAATATGGTTCGGAAAAAAACATTAATTGGTCTGATTGCATCGGTAAAAACATCGGTGTACGGTTTACCTGCTCCGTTAAATTAATTATGAAGTTGCAGCTAATCAAAATACAATTATTTTTGAAAAATATCTGTAAGATTATCTGTAGGTTTTCAATGATAACACAATAGAGGGTGTTGACTATATTCAAATATAAATTGTTTCCATAATTGATTATCAAAAAACACATTATTTTTCTTTATTTTTAAGTAATTTCATTTCGTTTTATAATGAGACTATAATGAAATCACTCTTAAATCACGTGACAACGAACACCAATCAAAGTGCACGACGTCACTTGTTCGCAAACATCACGTTATTTGATTTAGAAAGTGGTGACGACACAACGGTCACGTAATAAGTGATAAGGAACTTAAAATACACGATAAAGTATTAGTTGTATTAAAAAAACAATATTAAATATTTTGGGATATATTTTAGGTACCTACTTATACGTGATTTTGAACTTTCCCAAAAATAGTCAACATCCCCTATAATATTGTCACTGAAAAATGCCAGTATAACCGCATTGCCAAATCCTGACTAGATAAAACTAGTCTGTGATTGCTCCCAATTTTTTCGAAAATATTTGTGTGAAGATATTTTGGGTCCAGCTATTCGGGCTAAATTTACAACACTACTACCTCTGGAAGCAAAATGTTAGCGATTGGGCAAAACAGAAAATGAGGTCGTTCTGCCAAGTCTCAACCCGAGTTTCGGGCATATACTTACCATAATTTATGATACAATCAGTGCGAAACACTCAACTTACTTTTTTCTTATACTCTTCTTTTCTTTTAAAATGGAATCCTAAATATTTTGTGACTGGAATAAAATCTTATTAGTTGGGGAATTAAAGATTCCAAAATTAAAGATTAAATTTTTTATTATAATAAATTTGGCTTTTCTACATTAATATTATAAAGAATAAACTTTATGAAGTTTGATAAAGTACTTGTTTGTTTGTTTGTGTGTAGAAGTACCATCTTGGAGACTACTCCTCCGATTAAAAAAAAAAATCTTTCACCAAGAGTTAGAATTGCACTTCAGGATGAACATAGGCTAAATATTCCATACAGACGAAGCCACGGGCACCAGCTATCTAAAAATAAAGATTCAACGCTTGGCTAAAGTATAATGTCAGGCGTCGATTTATGTCAGGCGTTATATTTCAGTACGAAATAATAAAAAAAACAATTGAATATTAAAACAATATTTTATATATATATATACATAAATATTATTTTACGAGAAAAATTCGAGAAATTATTTCTAGGAAACATAATTATAAAAATTAAGAATTATAAAAACAGTAGTACGTAACTTCTTTTTCAAGTGTCATCTGTTCCGATTAACTGCAAGCAAACATTGCGCGACGGAGGTGCCTGCACAAAAATAGGTCAAAACAGAATAAATATTCCAATACTGAAAACGGCGCTATGCTTTTGAGTTATAAATTTTAACAATGTATACTTGTACATAAGGGCTTTATCGCACTTGCTGGTGGCGGAGCGGGAATCCGCTGCGTGATCAACCGCTAGTTCAGCGGGAATCCGTTCCTCAGTTAGCCAGTACGAAAAGCAGTTAGCCGTCCCGCCCGCAAGTGCGAAAGGGGCTAAGGTTACTTATGGCAACGGGATTGATGTGCAATATTTTAAAACTAGATCAAAATAGCCCTACGTTTGTTCATTCCTTTTAAACTTTAGAGATTCAGTTTTAAAATATTATTAAATGTCAACGGAAATGTATGTAATCCGTCATTGTATACAATTCCTAGAAAATGTGTACAATTCTTAAAATAGCCTAAATGCTATAAATTTATACATTTCCTAAATAGCAATGGAAATGTACATTGGGGATGACGTCAGTGGAACAGCGGAGAGAGCGGCTGCATGTTGTTATGGTACATGTCTAATTATTTATAACATCTTACCTTACTAGGTTACAAACACCATTAGTGTGTATTATTTAACGGAGCACAAGGTTTTCTAAATGAGCGGAAATGATTTATAAGAAATATTTGCGTGGTGGACATTACTGACGGGTGACGTGACCTCTTTACAAATGTGAACTAATTTATCGTTGACATAGGTTCGTAATGTCTCGTGAAATTGTATAAAAGGGAAACTTCAGTGGCTATGTTAATTTCTTTTTCATATACAATATTTTCTATTTTACTTTTAAATATTTCTTTTCATTTTGAGAATTTCGGCATTCTCATAATGAACATAAAAACATATATTCATAATGAAATATTTGAGACAATGGATACTAATGGAACTATTTTTTCGAAAATAAATTTATTGTCTGTACAGAAATTCTCAGCTATTATATTTAGTAAATATTGTTCAGTAAAACTGTTCAGCTAGTAAATATATTTAGTATTTTTTATAGTATTACGTCCTATGGCATACTATTGTGGGGACACGCAGCCCGAAACAAACACATGCACAGGCATTATTTGAGAAATAAATATAAATTGTGATTAATATATATTAATACAAATAAATATAATATAAATATAAATATTAAAATTGTGACTAAGTAAAACCTACTTTTAAGAAAATGTAATTAAAATATAAAAAAAAAAACTTTTAATGTAATCGTCAATACGAGTGATTTTCGTGATCGTGATACTACGAAGTAAAGTACGAAGTTATATTTCATCCTCACCATTAAACAAATTTAATATAATGGTGTAATAATAACATATTTCAAATTCGGCAATAAATATTTAAGTACTTAATTAATATTCTAATCCACTTACAAAAAAAAGGGCTCCATGCAGGCAGGCTGCTTTACTTTGTTATATAGCAAGGTTAATTTGCTGACCTAGGTAATTAGCTTGCTAATAGTTCGCCGGTGATTTCGACCAAACGTTTAAATCAAAATTTTGAAAAAAAAAAAGACCAAGTTTATACACCACGCATACAGAGATTGGACACATAAGGAAATAAAAATGTAATCTTTATTTATATCTCTCTATTGCAAATTTCGGCCGCGTCTTCACCACACCAGCTATAATAAACTAGGTAATGTATAAGGACTATACCCACGCATTTATTTATTATTAGTTAACTGATAAAGATGGTAAGCGGATTAATGATTGAATTTTGATTAATTTATGTACTGTCCTTGTATCACAAAGGGATAATTGAAAAAGCTATTTCAGGGGTTTCTTGCCAGATTCATCCTCATAGAAACGACTATAGTACCCACTGATAGTAATTGTTAAATTTTACCATAAACCAATTAAATTGTATTACAAATTAAAGATAATGAAATTTAAAGAATAATTTATTATTATGAAGAATGAACGATAATTTATTAATGAAGACAACACTTATAGTAAAATTCAATAGAACTTAAAAATCTATTGTCTTTTTATATTGGGGACTTTTTAATTTGTTTTTGTTACGGATTATACCTACTCAGAGCGTATAAGTATAGAGTTAACGGATTTCTATACCATTCATCGGAATTTGATGAAACTTCAGTGGGTTATTTTAATTATACCTATATACCCGGAAAGGTTCCTGAAAAGAAATACTTTTTGATTTGATTATTCAAATACAATTTAAAATATTAGGTACCTAATTTTACAATTATCTTAATTTAACTTCAAAATGGTAAAACAAATATGGATCAATTTATCAATGATTAATATAAATTACAAAATGTTATATAATTATGTTTACAAATAATTGTAAACATTTACATATGCATTATCTCCGTGCGAAGCCTGGGGTGGGTTGCTAGTGTATTCACTAATCAAAAAGGATTCAAGTTCTAATAAATTAAGTTAATTCGAATATTTAAATTAATATTCAATATAATTAAAACTCCGATTTATAAAACATAGCAGCCCCTTTTTACATTATACTTAAACTCACTATAGACCCAATTAAAATTATTGCACAAAGAATTCTGCACCGTTGGAGTATGAATAATAAATAAATCCCTTCTTATTGGAACAGCTTCGGAATTTAAACCCTCTTACACAATCTATGTGCTATGGCTATGCACTTCATATAAAAAATTTAAAACATTGTTAAAGGAAAATTGCTAATGAATATTTACACTTTTTTCAATCTCATTTGTTGTAGACTATAATAAAAGAAAATACGGGTTCATCTGTCCGCTGCAAATTGCAGTAGTTAATGGATACTTGTAATACGTACTTAAGATAACTGCATATTGAAAACGCTTAAAATTCAGTACAACTCTTCGATCTAGTTTCATTAATCGAATATCGCTCACGAATTCAAGTCTATTGTCTTATGGAAATAAGATACCTTGTTTAACTCCAACGCACTATAAATACCATCAGTCCACAAGCTTTGGACATAGCCATTTTTGATGATGGATGGATGTTGACTCCAAGACTTGTCTACCCCGATGCCTATCTGCTTTCGCTCATTCCGCATCAACTGACTGGACTCCCCCATAATTTACCTGCCATTAGGACCCTTTAGCAAAACTAATTCAAAATTTAATAAATTCGGTACGAAGAAACTTTGAACCGATAGTACCAAAACTTTTTTAAAAGGCTTTTTTAACTGCATGTGCATAACAGTTTAATTTAATATCATGTGCGTGTAATATCACGTCATACAACGTTATACATCATAAATTTATTAATATAAATAAGAAATGGTTTTATGTAATAAAATTTCATTAATCAGGTTAGACAGCTAAGGACAGATTTCACCTTTTACTCGTATTTTTGTATTTTCATTTATAATCAAAATTGAAAAACCAAACGCAATGCCCCTTACGTCGCATTTATATTTTCCTCCGAGAGCTCGTTCCACTAATTGGGAAAATCTGATATGTATGTATCTACTGATATAACTTTGTTTATAAGGGTTTGATATTTAATTCCGTTTAATTTCTAGGAAACATTCTATAACTATGTTGAATTACTCGTAGATGCAAATGCTACTCAATGCCTCAAATTTTCTTGTACACAGCTCCTTGCGTGGAGTACAAGTTTCTTGTAGAGTAGTACGTATACATGGTTAACTACAAGACAAAAGCGAATTACTCTTTATTATTTAATTACATCCACTTATTTAACATCGAAGATTACCTATACATATTTGGCGTGACTTGTGGTTAAATCATTTTCACATTCTAAATGCTGTTTTCGTGATATAGGTGTCACGGAAACAGTTAAAGGAACGTCTAAAAATGGAATCTCATAGCTGAAAAACAAACTAAAACGTTTTTCTGAGCGAAATTTTCTGTTCCAGGAATTCTCTGTAAACGGAAAAAATCCTCTATACAAATATTATTTTTCACGACTTTCCATTGATTGATTGTTAAAGAAAGAATCTTCTTTTTTTTTTATTCCGACATATTTTACTGGTATAGTAGAAAATTGCCATATTTTAATGTGAACAATATTTACTCAAAAGAATTCTGTTTACCTGCATTTTTCTTTTTATAATCATAAATTCAGTTTAAACGTGAGATTATTTCGTGATTGTGTAACGTGTTATTGTGAATGCGATTTTGCTCAAGGCTGCTACCGGCTTCGCCCGGGGTGCCATTTTTATAAATAAAAATCTTCCCTGTTTATCTCTCTTTTCATATGTCTATAAATATTTTGAACTGAAAATCATAAATCCAAAATAGACCTCGATGGACCACGTAAACCTTTTTTTATTTTTTTATTTCAAATTTCTTTTTCATAATTCTCCACGTTTTTTCAATGTCGGATGTGTGATTCATACTCTTACTGTTATATTTATTGATATTGGATTTTAACAATTTTGTATAGAACCTTTCATCCGTTAAATTATTTATGTATCTATCTATATCTATGTCATAGTGTTTGTAACCAAACTCCTCCGAAACGGCTTGACCGATTTTTATGAAATTTTTTGTGTATATTCGGTAGGTCTAAGAATAGGTCTAAGAATACCTCTTAGTTTACTATTTTTATACCACTTAGTGATAAGGGTGGCCCACCCCAATTTTTTTTTGCAAAACAACGTTTGCCGAGTCATCTAGTTTTAATATACTATTTTAAATAGTTTAATCACAATGAGTAACTTGTTCTTTATATTTAATTGTTTTGTGTGTTACTAATCATAAGTAGGTATTAGGTAAGTGGTCCAAAAAAAAAATTCTCCTAGCCTTGTAACTCGAGAACAGCGTATACCGCTCTGTTTAATAGTGAGCGAATTTTTCGCACATGATTTATTTATATCTCGCACGTAACTGTCACCTTTATGATACGTGTGTATTGAAATTGTTACTAACTCACGTAATATCAGCATCAAGGTGCTAGCTGCTAAGTAGTCGTGTAACAATAGAAACAAACTCAACATACGAGTCCTTAGTCCCTTAGTCACCTTAGTCGTTTTTCCTAAAGAGTAAGGATCAGAGAGTCACATTGTTTTTACGTTGCAGACACATTATACTCGTTCGAATGAGTTCCAAAAAGTTCGTACTGTAACAAAGTAACGTATGTGTCAGAGGGCTTAACTAAAATCTGAACTTTTATCAGACACATCTGCTCATATTTTGCTTGCGTTTGTAACAGCATTTGTATTTTGAAAATGTAACAGAGTATGCAAAAAAAAAAAATCAAGCAAATGTTCAATTCAGCGTGTACAAGAAAAGTAAAAAACATTTTCAATGAAATTCCATTAAGTGGGTAATAATATTTTATGTACCTTTTTTTTACAAGAGGAATCCATCATGGATACCCACTGGCCTGGAGACAGACTTTTCTTGGAGTATTTTCTTGGTCAGGCCGAATACTTTTCAATCCTCCCTCATATCTCGCTTTAAAGCATATATTAACTTTTTGTGTGAAATATACTTTTTGCTAGGCCATCTTAGATAACCACACTATGCGACAATGTTATTATCGCCCTTTCCATCTACTGTCCTATTATTACTGCCCAACGGTAAAATATTGTTTTTATATCGACTCCCTGAAAGGAGGGGATTATTTCCATTAAAAAAAAAAGAAATCCTTACTAATGAGTGCTATTGGTTGTAAAATAAAGGCAGTGAGTGTACTCTTAACTTCTATCAACTTTCTATTTCGGTGTGTGAGTAAAAAATCCTTCTTTCTAAATTGAGCGATAATTCGTCTTCTATATTAACGGTATAATATTCAGTTCGTGCAGACAGCAGAAGAACATAATATCAAAATATAATAAACACTCTATTATTGTGAGCTAAGCATTATTAAATTGTTTACCATCTTCAATAAGACGTAGTATCACTTAAGGTAATTTATATTGCTGTTCTTATGATATAAAATTAGACTCAATAAGTTTGAGATCTTTCTTATGATACTTCTTTAAAAATGACTTTTATTCATTAAAATAAAACAAATTACTTTTGCACGCCCCAAGTTCTCCTGTCTGCCACGTTGCTACATACATATATGCAAGTAAGTAGCAAATTGTAGCAAATGCATCAATCTGTAAATTCTGTAAATTTTCACCAAACTATTTTATATGCTGATCCAGTTACAGTATGCCTTTACACGAAATTGAGAACAACTTCTGTCTAACTCAGGGGTTTATGGTTTTCCTGAGCGTTGTTACTTGTCTCGTAAACCGGCAGATCGGCGCTGAATCCAAGCTGCTTCTGAGGCTGGATAATTATAGGGAAAGCCCAGGAGTGGACGTTCTGCGGCTGAGATGTATGTTTTATATAGAGGGTAGTTTTGAGTGATTTCTTAGCGAATACTTATTTATTTATTTATTTATTTTTTAAGGAAAACTTACAGTGATATTTATACAAAAATTTACTTAATAACTAAATGACAGATTAATTTGACACCATTTACAAGTTTCCGCATATTGAATCTATATAAAATAAAATAAAACCGTTTCTAACCAATATCAATAATTAAAAACAAACTACGACTAAAAAACGGTTTTGATACAGTATCTTTTGTATTACAATAGATCCTACTATATCGTGGTTTTGATATTAATTGTAACTGATGTAACCATATCGTTTTCTTGTTACTTGTTACTTCTCAACCTTCACAGAATGGATATTTTTCTGATTCTGTACGGGAACTTCATAGGTTGAAACTGGTTTATCTATAAATCCTCATAGTCCAATCACTCGCTTCGTTTCCTCCAACTATAGAAACTGATTTTTCAGGTCACCTCCTTTAAGATCTCAGCTTCACTGCTCACAAGTGTCACAATATAAATCGAATTATGGAGAAAATAAAACGAAGTCGGATATCGTTTGTTTGTCTGTTTGGTTCAATATTATTATTTTTCTGTAGTTTTAGACTTAAATTTAAAAACTTAAATTTCGACGCAGAAAAATTTATCAACTTAAATTTAAAAACATAAAAATATTTTTTGTTGTTTCTATTTATTGAATTTATTTATTCATAGAGTTTTAGAACGCACTCGCAAAAAAAATATATCGATTTTTCTGCTCCGAAATTACTGAACCGATTTGAAAAATTCTTACACTGTTGGGAAGCTATATTATCAGCGAGTAACATAAGCTATATTTTGTAGTTACGCGGGCGAATACGCGTGCAACAGAGAGTTATATTATAAATACAAAAGTTTATGCTTATGTCGGCTGGATTTTAGATTGGTTTTTGTAAAACAACAGCAATAACTTATTTTTGTGCAATGTTTGTGATAAGCATCACTAGCAGCGTGAAAGTATCCTGACTTTAAAGTTCCGAACACGTGTTTTGTTTTGAAGCAACTCCAAAAGTTTTTTTATACTTGTTTTGAATCAATAGTCTAATGAGAGGTTATTGATATATCGGTAAGCTTCCGTCGGTCGTTTGTAAACATTTACTTCCCTTCAGGAATATCCCTGTGCCCGTCATTATTGTTAGACCCGTTCGGGCTAGACGATAAATACACGCAATATAGTATTATAAATCTATGTTGTTAATTTGTTATACCTGCTACTCGATATAAGTTCATTGTTCCTCTTTTCTAATTTGACTTAAAGTTCGTTTAAACCATCGTTTAAAATTTAAACGATAGACAAACACGTAGATGCTTAGCGACCACAATCCTTAACAAGTTGTATAATTTTTATAATTAGTTTGTACCAGTCCTTAAAGCTTTTAAGATTTATCAGATTCAATATTAACGTGCTCCGCTTCGTCACTGTACCAAATCAAATATGATAGATCTATTTGAGATGTGTATTTGCTGTTCATAGATTATACCTACGTAATATTTGAAGCAAAGCAAGTAATAGATTTCAGATACCTTTGAATCAAAGGGATTCAAAGGTATCTGAAATCTATTACTTGCTTCATATGTACATTGTATAGTTATTCAGTGAGTACATTGTATTGTAATATACACTGTATTGTAATATACACTGTATTGTAATATACACTGTATTGAAATATACACTGTATTAGTATAGGATACACAGTCAAAAATAGTCACAGTAAAAGTCTAACAGATTTCGAATATTTTACATCATTATATTATTTTTGAAAAATCGACACCCTACATCACATATTTACATACCGTTTCCACAAAAGAAGTAATTTTCTTCTATTTTCTGTTAAATGTTTTCAAAGAGTGGTCCTATTGAACCACATGAAGTATTTTCCAATAAATTTTATGAATTTGATCACTTGATTTCAATCAACATCTTAGGAGATATTATAATTTTAAAATAACTCCGCAACAAAATAGCTATGATAACGTTCGGGTCGGTTCAATTCACGCACGCGCATCATATAAAGAATTGGTCGCCACTGTCGTCACAGCGATAACGATGTCAGGCGTTATTTTTATTACTCACTAGATGTTGCACGCGGCATTACCCGCGTAACTTTATAAAATATACATAGGCTATATTTTATAAAGTTATATATGTATATTTTATAAGTTATTTTTTTTTTCAAATCGGTCCAGTAGTTTCGGAGCCTATTCAATGGAAACAAACAAACAAATCTTTCCTCTTTATAATATTAGTATAGATATATTTTCTTTTTCAACTCGGGCGAAAAACTACTTTTTCAGCTAGTTTGTTATATAATTTGAAGAAGATGAATTGCTTCACAGAATCACAAACACACTATTTAATGTTTTATATATATTCTTCAATTACTTTTTTATAATGTCCGCTAGATCAGGAAAGAAACCTCAACTGTTCTCTTAATTAATTATGTTTTTAAATTGCATAAGCATCAATCAGTGTAATAAAACTTTATTGTGAAAGATACTCCATCAACTCACTAAACCGATTTGATGGAATTAAATGATGAAATGAACTCGCTCCGTTGCCAGAATTTCTTTTTCAATGCTAATATTGTTTTAAAATTTTATATTTATTAGATAAAATATTACTTATCATTGACAACAACTGGTAACCAGCGAAGAACTCATACTCGTATTTGCAGAGAAAAAATGTGAAGAGCGAACATGTTACTATTTCATTTTCTCTCTATTGTGTTGCTACAATAAGCTGAGGTATTTTGCGTGGAGTTCCTGTCGACGTACATATTTTATTAGATACTCGTACGTATATATTTAGCTCGCGGATTATTGCTCATACGGCCCTTCCCTTGATACTCTTCTGTAAGCGCATTGGCTTGTATAAAATCTCCTAGCTCGGAAGATACCCGTTGGCAATGTTCAAATTAACCGACTTGCTGTTTAATTGTGTTGTCTGTTTATTTTGTTGGTTTTATCACACCCTAGAATACTCTAGATGGGGGATGCGCAGTCCATTCTCTATGTCTATCAGACACACTGGGCGTTTTAATCAAATAGATATAATGATAATAAATAAAATATATTCTTTTTATTGTACTTACCACTTGTTACTTACTTTACTTTACTAACTCTCCAATAATATGAACTGTACTAGTAGTGCTGGTGGCTCCTTGATGATCCGCAGACAGGCTAAGGTAATTTTTCCTCGGCCACTCGGATAAATCAAAACCGATCACTTAGATGACATAATCCATTTATAAATTATAACTTCACTACTATTGTGATCATCTTCACATCTCTATTATATAAAAATTTCGTGTCACATGTTTGTCGCCGATGAACTTCTAAATTACTGAACCGATTTTGATAAAATTTCGTAACTATGTGTAATTTGGTCCAACTTAAAAGATAGGATAGTTTTTATTTTGCACCCATGCGAAGCCGGGAGCGTGTAGCTAGTATAGTATAAAATAAAGTCGCTTCCCGGCGTCTGTCCCTCTATATATACGTGGCGGATTTTAATGCGGTTTTCACTAATTGAAAGAGCGTTAAACAAGGAAGGTTTGTATACCAATAATTTGCAGGAAAATGCAGTCGTGCGAAGCCGAGAGCGTGTCGCTAGAATAAAGTATTTTTATAATAATGTTCTATTAATAATATAGAGAGCGTAATAAGTTTTGGTTAATTTATCTGTAATCTATAAAAGAAAATTAAGCATGATTAACGTGACATTTATATTGGTTGCAGATACTGCACTCAACATAATCTTAGAGAACATAATCTTAGAGAGAAATCCAATAGAGCAAACTAATAAAATGTTTCACCGCTAGGAAATTTTATGTTCGCAATTTTCCGCCGCAGCCGTACAACTGTTTATCTCTACAGTGAAGTCCAGAGGGTTTTTCAGTGACTGGCAGTGAAACTGGTTTAATATTGAAGCCAATAAATTCAATACCAATAATTAATTTATCTATAGATACTTATAATAAAATAGTTTGTCCTAATTATAGTCAGTGTATATCCTAACAAGGCACAGCAAAAACTATGAACTGTAGAACTTATGTTTATTTTAAAATGTGAGGCAGCCGTTCAAACTCCGTGCAAAGCCGGAAACAAGTTGCTAGTGTTAGTATTAAACAAATGGTAGTTTTATTATATTATTTAATAATTAGTATTGCAATGTTCTGTTCTGTACTCGCTTCTTTATAATAATATTGGTAAAATAATAACTATCTCATTAAAAACATCTAATGAAATTAAATAAAGATGGGGGGGGGGGGCTACGGTGTTTCAAGGTGACAATGACAGCAACCGACGCACAATTTAGGCCATATAAGACAGTAATAATAGGTACAGCGAAAGGCGGCCTTCCGTTATTCTGGGAATCTATTGAAAATCTTTGAAAGCTTTTCTCTCGAGCAAATATCACATATGCTTTATGGGATTGGGATTATCATGCAAGAATTCTCTTTCCAAGCTGTTGCCAATAGGGTTTTTTTTATTTCCAAATAAGCTAAATGGTAAAATAAAATTACCATTTAGCTAAATAACGATAAAGATTACCATTTGCGTGTGACTATGAAACATTGAGGAAGTAAACAAACAGGTTTATCCGGCTTGTTATTTATAACCGGCTAAATTGGAAGGACCACATCAATAGTGTATGTGACAAACTGAGAGCCGTGCTTGTTAAATTTGCTATTATTAAATGGAAAATTCCCTATCATAACTTTATTGATGCTGTATAACCACTGGCTGAGTCGGTGATTGGTTATGGTAGAACATAGAAAACGCATCTAGACAAAATATATTATCTGCAACTAAGAATTTTAAAAACAATTATACCACACAACATTAAAAGACAACTTAATGACGACGATAAAACAATATTTGAATTTTGTAAAATCAGTTCGGTCCATAGAAAAGTACAGCTAACACTATTATTAGAAGAATACTTCAACAACGAACTGAAAAACGTTAAAATAACTAATCCATATAGACTGTAGAAATAAAAAACTGAAATCCGTTGGTCTGAAAGAGAAATTATGTTTTTTTATTAAACAAAATAATTTTACATTTTCTGTTTTATACAATTTCACCGTACTAAATACCAATCTTACCTGAAAGAGAAACAACATTTAAAGCTATTACTCTATGTTATTGTTTACTTCTTTAAAGCTTTAAATTATATATTATTTATTCACACGTCTCGTTTTACAATCATTTAATATTATACCTCCGTGTTATTCCCGCGTTGTAGGTAGCCGCTTTTAAAATTATTAACAACTACCTACATATCTACTAAGAAGTTTACAACGCGGGAATTCGAATTCAATGAAGTGAAACCAACTTCATTTACATATATATAACTAATAATAAGAATTTAAAAATATAATACTTATGAGTTAGTGCATGTTAGAGTGGGACAAGCAGGTACGTTGTATCAATTTCAAAGCGTTAAAAAACCAGTTATCAAAAAACCATTTTTTAAATAGATTTAAATGTTTTAATTATCTAATACCACTAAAGTGAATTCAGACGGCGAAATTATGGTGCTGCTTCAAATCGAACTATGTTCTGCGGGATTAGCGGAGTGTATAGTGAATGCATCGACGCAATCTCGATCAGATTAGGCCTCAATGTCTCTTTGATCATGTCCACCCAGTTAAAGTCGGCTTTACAAAGTGATAGTAATTGTTAATTCCCTAAATAGTTTAATCTTGAAGAGCTTTTAAGGTTTTTAAGTAAATCTCTGTAAAATTTTACAATTACAGAATCTGTATTAACAATGTCATTGTTATACATATCACATACATACATTTCACTACATTTATTTACCAAGTGGTTCCCAACAATAGATTTATAATAGTGTTTTACACCAAGTCGATCCTTTCCAAATTTCTTAAAACTACTTGATGTCGTCATGCCATTAAAATGGAAATAATCAGTTAATCCATGGCCTGTGAAACGATATTAAGTTGAAATGACAGTATATTAACATATTGTTAAGGTGACATTATGTATTGGAGTTATTTCTGTGAAGAAACGTTTGTCTATTCAACAGTTAGTTATTGAAGCTAAATTATGTAGATTTTAATGTCGTCCTATCAACTTTGAGTATGGAGGTATCGATAAAAGCCACATTATGTATTCCTACACCTACATGTTGTGAACTTGATGTTCAAACAACAATGTTGTGTCACTTTCGATTCGTAGCTCGTTTTACTGTAAAGAAAAGACAAATGTAACATCTATCTATACATGTAAACACAAAATTGTTAACATTCAATCCTTTCATATCTAAAGCTTTGTTGAGAGTGGGTAACGGCAAGACGGTTTTAAAGTCAAGTCAAAGTTATAGCGATCTTAAACAACCCTGTTACCGTTATAATAAGCCGACAGACACCCACTGCTGGACATAAGCCATAGAGTAATCATAAGTGCAGGTCGATTACCGCAGGAGTCAACTTTGGATATGAATTTTTAAATGGCCATTCCCAAAGTTGATCGTTCTTTTCAAAGTCTAGTCTAGGCATCTTAGTAGTGGCATGACAAACTGCTTTTTTTTCGTAGTCATAAATTTAGCAACCCAATATTTCACACCGGAGAACGCTTACATATCACGCTTGACCATAGTCTACAGGTGAATAAAAAAGTCTTAGGCAATTTTTATCTTATATCTACTATTATTTGTTAGATAGGAGATGAATAAATCAGTTAAATTAAAGGAAATAAAAAAAAAACGCACACAAGCAATATCCTCCTAATTGGGTGTGTATTTGAAACATAGCTTTTATGATTCTTAGTAGGTACTCCTAGGGCGACTTAAGTGGACTTCATATTGCTTAGTATCATTAAAATAGATAAGTTTTGTTTAGATATAGGGTTAGATAGAATATTATTTAGTTAGATGATTATTTAAGACTTCAATGAACCACAGATTTCTAAATTGACTTTTATATTTTTTCTATTGTTGAATTTTTCTTTTTTCATTTTTCTCAATTTGTTTCTAATGTTATGCAGTACAAAAATCCTGGTATACATCCTGGTACACATTTGACAGTAACAAAGTAAAGCGATTAAATATAAATCTTTATTATAAGCCCAGAGGAAAACAAAGACAACTATAAAATACAGGAATAGAACTGTTTCTTTTCACAATAATTGCTTTTCATATTTCGTCAAGATCAAAACTTAGCACATTTTTCGCATACTTACCTACTTCATGGAATTTGTAATTTAAACTATAAATAATTTCAACAGGTCGCGATCTGGTTCGATGTAGGTCACACGAGTGCCGACCGCTTCAACCCCTTTCTCCACAATGCAGAGGTAAATAACTGATTACTTTATTAAAGTAGAGTTAAGGGTGTAACACTTTTTAATATGAAATAGTTTAATCAAAATATGTTTGAGTAGGTTTATGTTCTATTCATTCATTCGCAGTAGCACTAAGCTAGACCGTCTCAGTTTTAATATATTTTTCACCTCTCCAGCACGAAAAGGGTGCATTTGGTTTGGTGCATTGCATTGCATGCATGCATGCAATTGCATTTGGTGCCTAAAACACGCCGAAAAATCGATTTTTTTTGCGATCGTGATTCGAAATTCGAACGCATTATTCGACGCAGAAAAAAAAAGTGCGTTCAGAAACTCAATAAATAAATAAATTCAATAAATAAAAACAAAAAAAACGTTTTTTTTATTGAAATTTAAATTTGTAAATTGTATTATTGCTATTTTTAATCGTAATATTTAAAATAAATAAATAGTAAACATTATATCAATTACTTAAAAATATCATGTTTGGTTTACATAAAAATGTCTAAAAAACAATATTGTAAAACAAAACGAAATCAACCTTTTTTCAGCATTAGGTCTTGGTGTTTTTGTACTGTTTTGGTAAATATATAAAAAATGAATACGTCTAGCGGTGCAGATTCTCTAACTCCAAAAGAATTAAGAGAACAAGTTTCAAATGCCGAACTTATTCCAGAAAAGTCGCGTGAAAAATATCTTCAGACGTACCAATTATTCAATAATTGGCGACTGTCAAAAGGTGCTAAAACTTATTCTGAGACGATGTTTTTGTCCAAGTACGCTGTAGAGTATTTAGTTTTGTTATAATTTATGTGACTATGGTTATAATAAACATAATATTTAAAATTGTCTTAAATGGTTTTCTTATCTAAATACGAGGGGCACACTGAAATGATCGAGAATAGAATATTTCGGATTGAGTTACAATAAAACCTTTTTTAGAATTTGAATACTGGCCTCTTAGAATCTTAATTACATTCAAACAATTAAAATTTTTTTATTAAAAACAAAAACTATGTTGGTTTAAAGTTGACACGTCGTTAACAGAAATGGAGCTCACGCGTGAATATTTCCGTGCCATAATTTATCACAATTTTCGTCGCGGCTTATCTCAAGATAAATGTCTCAGCGAACTTGTTTCGATTTATGATGTTGTAGCATCGAGTCAAACGACAATATACCGCTGGTATGCCGAGTTCCGACGCGGTCGTGTGTCGCTCAGCACTGTTTCTTCTGCAGGTCGACCAAGAACAGCGGTCACGCCTGAAAACATCGCAGCTGTGCGAACTATTATATTAGATGACCGTCATGTGATATACGAGCAGATTCGGGCTGTTATCAGTATCGGAATGACTGCAATTCAGTCGATATTACATAATGAGCTATGTGTAAGAAAGCTAGTTTCCCGCTGGGTTCCCCACAATTTGTCCGAAGAGCAAAAGGCGGCTCGTGTAGATTGGTGCCGGAATACTCTGCAACGCTTCAACGGAGGGAAGTCAAATGCCGTTTATAATATCGTCTCAGGTGACGAATCATGGATTTATTCATACGAACCTGAAAGAAAACATCAGTCAGCAGTTTGGGTCTTCGAAAACGAGGTCAAACCAACGAAAGTGGTTCGCTCCTGCAGCGTGTCAAAGAAAATGGTCGCTACGTTTGTCTCGAAAAAGGGGCATGTTGCTACAATTCCTTTACAGGAACTCAGAACGGTTACCGCCGAGTGGTTTGTTTGCCAGAAATGATAGCCGAACTCCGAAAAAATAACCCGAAACGTCGCATCATCTTACATCACGATAATGAGAGCTCCCATACGGCTCGGAAGACAAATGATTTTTTGAAGCAGGAAAACGTTGAGCTGATGAGCCATCCTCCTTACAGTCCTGACCTGAGCCCAAACGATTTCTTTACATTCCCTAGAATGAAAGATTTATTACGCGGTCAACGGTTTGAAGACCCCGAAGCTGCTATGGAAGCGTACAAATCAGCCATTTTGTCAACATCAACTTCAGACTGGAATTACTGTTTTAATGATTGGTTTGCACGAATGGAAAAGTGCATTAAGTTGAACGGAGAATACTTCGAAAAACAATAAAATACAATTTAGCTATACCGTGCATGTGGTTTTTCTTATTCCAGATCATTTCAGTGTGCCCCTCGTATGACCTAGTAACGCTTTTCTCGCTGTTGAGGTGAAAAGTTGTATGTTTAACACGAGAGCATATTTTTTATATCTCGTGCCTTTAAATCACTCACTTCGCTCAGTAATCTGTATTAGAATCACTCACTACGCTCGTGGTTCAATTCTGGACTACTTCGCTAGTTCGCAGCAAAAAACAATTTTGCTCTCTAGTTGAACAAATAACTATTCTTATAGTAGAGCCACGCCTTTAATCTGTGGCAGATACATAAAAATAACAAATGCTTGCTTGCGGCTTTGCCTTCAATGTGACGCGTTATTTAAATGTACTCATTCAGTTCAATCCATCCTAATATTATAAATTTGAAAGTATTATAACACTGTCTGTCTGTTACCTTATCACGTTTGGAGAAATATTGCGTTGCATACACGTTGTCAGGGATACAGTAAAGGACATAGGGTACCTTTCATCCAGATAACTTTCATACAGAAAAAGGGATCATCTAAAGATCTGTAATCTGTAATCCAACGCCTGGCAAAAATAAAACAGCAATGTACATTAGTCATATATTTTGTCTGTTATATCAACGCGAACGACGTTGCGGGCACCAACACATGTTTCACAATTAGTTGAGTCTACAATATGTTTATTAAAACCATTGTCAGAGTATTGAATTCTGAATATTAATAACATAAAAAATGCATAAAATAACTTAATTGTATGTATGTTCTTGACTAAGCATTGTAACGTGGTTCCAATGCGCTTCCTCAATATACATATATATAGGTGAAGTATACTTATAAGGTAATTTATGCTTCATATTACAGTAGAATTTGGATGCTGCCTTTTTAATGAATTTTCATTGTGTTTTATCGTTTTCGAGTCAATTACCGATTACCGACTTCGAGAAAGTTGGGTGTGAAAGAGAAATGAATTACTGTGATAGCAATGTGTAGAGTAGGTATGTATAGAGCCAATTCAAATTTTTAAAATTCTCCATCCGCTTGGTATTAGTCGAATGTTTGATAGGTACAATGAAACGTCCTTTGTTTGTGACAGAAAAAACATCGATCCGCCCACGTAACAAAAACAACTTATATATGAGATCAAAGCAGTCAAGGAGAAATCCCATAAAATATATTCAAAATTTATTTCTGTTTTAAAATAACCTATTCGTACATATTTAAATTACTTTTATTAAACTGTTCGTTTAATAAAAGTAATTTAAAGTAATTTTAATCCTCTCTCATTTTCAAATCTTCGAAACGGCTAAGCTATTTATTTCTAGATTTTCTTTAGTAGGTAGAGGGTCAATTCACTTTTTTTAACTTGTTAAATATAAATTTACGGCTTCCGTTTTTAAATTAGTAAGCTGCAGTAAGTAGCTTTGTAGTATTTTTTAGAGTATCAGATTGCAAGTGTGCTAAGATAAATCTTACAATATTATAAAATACTAGCTGTTGTACGCGACTTCGTCCGCGTAACTGATAATACAGCTTTCTATAGTGAAAGGATTTTTAAAATCGGCCCAGTAGTTTTTGAGTTTATTCATTACAAACATACAAAAATACAAATCTTCTCTCTTTATAGTATAGATGAAAAAGTAAGTTTAAAACTAAATATAAACTATATTAAAAATTAATTGCTAAATGTCTTAATAAATGCAAAACTCTAGAAAGGATTCAATTTTTTTTTTTCAAATATTCTTTGATATCAAAGGAAGGTTCTTACGAAGAAAATAATTTGAAAGAATGCCTTGAAAATTGCATCAATGAAAAGGCGGGGGCGGGTCGCTATTTTTAAATATTTTACTATTAAAAAAGACACAAAGACTACCTCAATAAGAAGATTTATTTTATCGAAGATACATCCAAGTCTACTATAGAAAGCCTGTCGTCTGAAGTAAAACAAAATCGTTCCTTTTAGAAATATATCGAATCACGTTATGGTAAGAAGATATCTATTGTTATGCATGTTCACATTGTAAACAAACAAAGGGGATTACTCGTTGCGACAAGGAGCTAAATGTATTTTGTAGTTAATGGCGCTGTCTAGTGTGTAATAGATACCTTTCTAGCTTGAAAATTATAACCATCAAATGAATATTATCTGCGTCATGAATTACGTTCTTTCTAGTGATCGCATGTTAAATTTTAGTGTTAGTTTTTCTGTAGTGTTTTAGTCTAACGATCTTTTACCGCCATATTTGAAGACGTATCCTTGAATCTTTCTCGATATCGGTGTTCCTAGTTGTAAATTTAAGGGAAGTGTATTCGAAGTATTGCGTCATCATTGTGACGTGTTTCGAATCACAAGCTTCACTTTACGATGTATGCAAACGGTTTTAAGCAAAAATGGAGATGAATATGCTCTTATGTAACCAGAAATCCTCACTCGCAAAATACAAGGACTATATCCTAGTCTTAGCATGGGTCAAAAGGGAAATTTTGCATTGGAACCGTGTATAAATAATAAACATTTTCAGATTTTTGGCCTCACCGATCCATTTGGATTGAACATACTGTATAAAAATTGTCAATAATAAAAACTCAAACACAAATATTCTGATAATATCGAGACAGAAATGTAATAAATTTCTCTCTTGTTCACGTTAAATATAGGCGTTCCAAAGAGCGAGCAGTGCATGTAGGCTTTTCTAAAGGTTCTAGACTGTTTTAACGTTAGGTTACAGCCCATTTTGAGCTACAACCAATGGGAATCATTACAGGGCTAGAGTGAGGATAAACACCCTCTCCCCATTGGAAGGTGGTGGAGCGGTGTGGGGGGGAATAGTGCATCTTTAAAATGATCAGTGCAGGCTTCATTCCGTTTCTAGCTCACAGCCAGGACACATTCCCGGTTGTGCCTGGAGTTTAATTCGTTCGAACTTTATCACTTAACAACAACTGGTGATTAGCGCCCGGTTTTAACTAGGTGTGTTTTTGTCTATATTTAATTTTAAGTAATAGTTGCTTGTGAATAAATAAATATTCAAGGGCCGCTGCTGCGAATTAAATATATTTTTAAATTAAATTTAATATTGCGCCTTTAAATTTAAATTTCTGATAGATTTTATGCGATTGTTTCTGTGAATCGAGCAATTAAAGTTCTAGTCAGTAGTGTTTTTTTTTTCTTCTTCAAAGTAATGTGGTGAAGTCATTATATTTTTAGTGTTTTTGTGAAATTTCTTAATTTGTTCATTTATAATAAGTGTCAGCCAAAAATTTTAAATTATAATTTTTAATTTAACGTAAATATTTAATGAAGTGTTAATATATATTTACGCGAAAATATTTTTTTATTTATAGAATACTTATAACGAGATGGCAGGACGAATATTTCGTAGTGATTACAATATTCGAGCCAAAATCAAATACAAATAATTTCAAGAAAAATTTCAAATAGAAACGCCAACAACTTCTCGTTTCACAGTTTGTTTCTATATGTACACGAATAATGTTTTAATATGCCTTTTTTTGTCATGCAGCGCGATGGATCGCCTTCGCGGAGTAGATTGGCAGGCGGTGCGGCGTGATAGCCACAACGTCTTCACGAAGCTAATCCGTACGAAGGACCCTCGCGACTGCGATGGATCCCAGGAACTTCAAGTTCCAAACCGCACGCGACTTTCGGTAAGTAACTAAAATAAAGTTGACAATATTTCTCATTTTTTTATCAAAAGTATATTTTTGTTGAGTTAAGAATATTTTTTCAATTTCACTCACTTTTATCTTATTAATAAATTTCAATATCTTCTAAACATCTTTTATGTTGTTGTTTATACTTAAAACATAATTCTATTATATGTTATTTAATTTTATTGAATATTTAATTTTACTATGGTCCATTTATATTTTGATGAAGTTGTTGTTTCTTTTCTTCATAACTATGTTTTTATATTATTTTAAAGCTATTTCGTATTTACCTTCTAATTTTTATTTGCTTTTTACATATCGTTTTCGTTTAGCTATGAAATGCGACCATAATATAAAAAGGGTTGCTTTGTGATTTTAATCGTGTATCTACTAGACACCCTCGATTAAAAGTATCTTCGATTGTGTAAACTAATTTCCGCTAAGGATTTTATTTATAGCGGGTAAAATCTTTGAATCGACTTTAAAAATTCTTTCAGCGAATAACTTACAAATTAAAATTAAAAGTATTAGATATGAGTTCGAAATTTCAAAACTTAAAATTAAAAGAGCCTTTTGTTTATTTCACAAATCGTTAGATTTATATTTTATAAAATGTAGTAAAAAACGTTTCATGTCAGTAATTCTATTATAATGTTACCGACACGATACATCTTCTAGCTTATACAAAATTCTATGCCGAGCGCAACAAATAAGTGATCGAAATTCGACCGTAATTAATTTAATTTTTAAGTACTATATTAAAACAAAAGAGGCATTTACATACATAGTGCGGATAGTGTGTGTAATGTTTATTTTAATCAATTTAATGTATTTTTAATTGCATACAGTGACTTGGAATAGGTTGACTTGGAATATTCAAGCCTTAGAAACGGAAAAAAATCTCATTTTTTTGCTGCTTGTAAAAGGAAGGAAGGAATTTCAGTGAATAGAGGCTATTAAAAATAATAAAAAATAAAATTAAAAAGCTGTTGCTGGCTTTTTACTTTGACACGACGCGAATTTCAAATTTATATTGCAGTTAGTATTGATTTCGTTTACAATTTTCTTCAAAGGTTAAAAAAACTTATAAGAGAAAATGGAAACTTCTTAGGCAAAATTGTCTTACGGGTTTCGTAAAAGTATCCATAGACGGTAAATATAACTTTAAATGAAGCAATGATTACTGGCTTCTATTATAATATTAATTCTATAACATAAGCATAGGCAACGCCACAGGCGCCACAGGTGCATCAAAGGTTCCTATTGTAGTGCTATTGCCGACTACAGTATGATTAAGGATAAGGGATTGTGAAGGAATAGGGAATCCCTTACTCACTCACCGAAACACAACAGCACACATGCTGTAACTTAATTAATAATTAATTATATCTTATATCTTGAAAATATTCAGGTACAAAAATTATTTATTTATTTTTTTATATTATGTAAAAACATTTATTCAGTTAGAGTTTTGCACAAGAAATTTTTTAAAATTATTTCTCTCATAAACCTTAAAGTGGCACTACGAACAAGTTCTACGTTTATTTTGTTTTAACTCTAAGAATTCATGGTTACACAAAAGACTTGGGTATGCAGCAATTTTTCAGTTCGGTTCATTTTAAAGTCAACTCGGCACGAACACAAAGGCTTCACCTGAAGGGGAAGTGATATGAATGTGCCCTTTGTGAGGAAGTGTTTCACAATCTTAATAAAAATATGTCAGCTGTTATAAAAAATTTGAGTCCCCGTGACATGAAATATTATATTGTAGGTATATATGAACGTGAAATACTTAAAGTTACATAATTAAGAACACACTTGTTGAGTACATTAAATGAACCTTAACTTCGTATTTGAATAATTAGAAACTGCTTTTTAATAGAATATCGACTTACAACGACTAGGTACAAACGACTAGGAATCTATTCCCGCTCGCAGATTTTGAATATCTCGAAAAATGACAGATTTACCATTTTTGCACTTTTTGCAATGCCGCTACTTTCGAACCCCTTGAGGTACAAATACATACCGAGTACAAACGTATGCATTAAAAAAAAATCGATTCTTTCAAGTCGGGTTCTGAGTATTTTGAAAATTTAGTATCCTTGAACCCATTGAGGTACAAACGAAAAAAAAAGTTGGTACAAACCAGTACATACTGAGTACAAACATATGCATTTAAAAAAAAAACTTACTTCATGTCGGGTTCCAGGTTCAAACAGCTACAAAAACACGCCCAAAGCGGGATGTGTTTCTGACTTTGATAGGATAATCTAGTCATGCAGGTGTGCTCTATGTTTTTTTTACAGATTAGAATAGTAGGATTTCTTATTTGAAAAGGTCTGGTTGAAATTAAAAAGACTCAAAGGGTATTTGGCTCGACTTTAATTCGAAATTGCTTCTACGGTGTCGGCAGCTAAATGTTACAGAGTAACGTCTGCCGTTCTTTTTCATATTTTCGTACTTATAAACTTTAAAAGAATGCTAAAATCAGTAAACCATCGTTACATTTATTTTGAAATTCACAGCAATGATATTTTTCAAAGAGGTTTTCAAAACGACTCTTACTAATTTACTTACCTTCAAATGTTACTAGAGTAACCATTAACGATAAAAGAGCTACACTACAAAATTTCCTTTCCTCAAACGCTAATTATGTCGAGTTTAATTCATTTAAGCTGTTAGTCGCACTTCTATCAAACACCAGGATTAACGGGTTTAAATTTATATCTACATTTACTAGCTACACGCTCCCGGCTCCGCCCGGGTTCAAAATAAAAACTATCCTATCTTTTATGTTGGGAAAATTCACATAGTTACCAAGTTTTATCAAAATCGGTTCAGTAGTTTAGGAGTCCATTGGTCCAAACATGTAATTTATGTGTATATATATATATATATGTCGGAGAAACATTGTTTTCCTCGACATCGTCATTAGTGGTTGCAGGTTTAGTGGGCGTCATTAGGGTTAAATGCAAGCACAAAATACGATAAACACTGATTTATACGATTTTAATTAAGAAATAAACAGTAATTTGTCACTTTACAATATTTAGACCGAGCCTGGGGTTCAAGGCACCACCTTCAACAAACTATAAAAATAGAACGCTAATATCAAAGCTACAATGATCCAACTCGATCGATCTTTCTCATTTATTCATCTCCCAAGGAAAAAACACAACTACCGCATCACCTCAAGTGTAGCGCCACGACCCCGCTCGAAGCATGTGCTTTGCTCTGATTGGTCGCGTTAAGTTAACAATATTCAATACTTTTATTAGATTAGTAAGGTTTTTAAACATAAGAAAGATGTAACAAATGAAATAAAATAAAATTAAGATTTTTAAAACTAAATTACATTGTAAACAATTAATATTTTGCGTTACGCATACAAATAACAATCAATTAGACTCATAGCTTCCTCCGACATATAGATTATATATATAGATTATATATAGATTATATATAGATTAGTATCTATAATACTATTAACGTGGAGGGATCTTTTGCCAATTTTCAATGCCAATCAGATGAACAAGAGCTTAAGTCTATTTTATAAGACCAAGATATAAGATATAAGACCATATAAGAAGGCTCCATTATCCAATAAACTAAGGATCACTAATTCGTAGCGAAGATCGGTTTCTTCGCGAAGTTTACCTTCGCCGCGGGCAATACCCGAACATAAGTTGTTTGATAAATTTGGATATTTTTTTCGACCTTTTCATTGACATTAACCATTCTTTGTTCTCTTACTAGCGGTGCTTAACAACGTTGGATTTGACCTCGTTGGGTGTTGGATCATGCGTCGGGACCGGCATGTATCTAGTTTGTGGAATGGTCGCTCGGAAGTTCGCTGGCCCTGCGGTTATCTTCAGCTTCATCATTGCCGCTCTAGCCAGCTTGTTCTCTGGTAAGCCTTAACTCTTGGTCTATGGAAGTGCAGCTTGCTTTTGTTAATTTAATGCATTTTAAGCCGCTATATTTAATTAACAATAACATTTTATATATGTATATTGTTATCTTCATCTTACTAATATTATATCTTACTAATATTATAAATGCGAAAGTATGTTTGGATGTATGGATGTTTGTAACTCTTTCACCTTAACCAGATCCAGACCAGAGCCAAACCAGACCGATAGGCTCAACAAAAATTATAAATTACTAGCCATACAGACAGACGCCAAAAGCGACTTCAAATTATACTATAAGTATGTAAAAAATTGTGGTGTTACATCTTAATACAATAGAAAATTGTCTAATAATGATTCTGATTAAAGTGGGGTTGTCTCTCTGTTTTACACTTCGTCGTCAGGGAGTGACGAATGAGTTTGAAAAATCCGTACTTCTATACTAATATTATAAATGCGCAAGTATGTTTGGATGTATGGATGTATGGATGTATTGATGTATGGATGTATTGATGTATGGATGTTTGTAACTCTTTCACGCAAAAACTACTGAACCGATCACCATGAAATTTTGCATACACGTTGTCTGGGACACCAGAAAGGACATAGGGTACCTTTCATCCAGCTAACTTTCATACAGAAAACTTTCATAAAGGTCTGCTTTTGAACGATGTAGTTTATATAGAAAATAATATTCTATTTCGTGAAATGATTCTCGAAAAGTCGACTGCCCACTTAGAAACCACTCACTCTGAAGTGGTTGTCCAGCTGCCTGTCGTTCTTATAAAAGAGGTCTTACTTCAATTTTAAATGTGAAATTTGAAATAACATTTGTAACTATCAACTAATTAGGGTTGATAAAGAACTGTCACTTTTAAGAAGGTTGTGGCGCTGCAAAATCTGTCTATCTATCTACATATTATAAAATTAATAGGTAAAAATTAAAAAAAAATTGCTTAACAATTTTATTTAACAAGTAACCAATAAATTAACTGGCTATCTCGCTGAAAATATCTTAAAATATCGCTTAAGATATCTCGCTTAAAATAATAATCGCCAGAGAACTCTCTCATAATCTCATACACGTCAGACATTGCTACTGCGTATTATCAATAGAGCCAGAGGACTAACAAAAATCTAAAACAATGAGTACCTATACAACAATACATATACGAGTACATAACTAAGTATATATAGTTTACTAAACTCAAATTTTATTTTAGGTGCTTGTTATGCTGAATTTGGCGTTCGTGTTCCCAATACTACTGGATCTGCATATATGTATTCATATGTCACCGTTGGCGAATTCGTGGCGTTCGTAATCGGTTGGAATATGATTCTGGAGTACGTGGTAAGTGAAACACGCGATAGGCCACGCCAATCTTCTATTAACCTGTAAAGCTGCTAGATGTAAAGCAATAGAGAACCACGCGAGTTCTTGCTTCGACTTTGTTCGATATCAGGAATGAGGAGATCACCGACATAACCCGGCGGTTATCGAGTGGAGCCATATCGGAGCGGCAAGCGCAACGCAGGACGTCCACCCCTTTTGGAACATTATGGAGAAGGCCTATCTCCAGCAGTGGACGTCCTACGGCTGATATGATGATGATCCTTAATTCATATAAAAAATCCAATACTTATAATGGTTATAGAAATATGAAATCTTATTAATAATCCGATTAATATTAACCCTAATTAAATGCACTGCTTGTTCTTTGTCAACTATTCTGATAAACTAATTTATTAAAAACGACTCAACCCTTCATAACGTCCTTATAAAGTAACATAAATAAAAACAAATCAGTACATAATTAACTGAATTCCTACTTAGTAACTTATCACGTTATTAACAAAATATACCCTTCAACAATATATTTTGTATCCTAAAGAAATATTCCTAAAAAAAATATATCTCACTTTTGCTTGCTATATTTCTTGTTATTGGCTTTCCCGTCTTGACAGGATATTAAACTCGTCCTTTTATGAAACGTCGAATCCATTTTTCTTGAAGTAATCCAATGACCAAAGCGCTAATCACAAAGTACTGGACCCGTTTGCAAAGCGAGCTATGTGCTCCCTAGCATTAAATCTCTAATACTTTTTAACTCTGATCAAATATTCACAATCTTTAAGGAAGTCTACATTGGAAATTATTTAACTAAGCATGTATAAAGCCATTAACTTAATATACACTTCCTTTACTACATTCAGGTTACATCGCCTCTTGTAAGAGTCTTAGCTAGAACCTTACACAATATTCCTACAGTTAATCTTCTTTAGATATAGTATAAAATATAGTTGCTTCCCGCCTTCTATCCCTCTGTATGGTACTCTTAGATCTTTTAAACTACGCAACGGATTTAGTCTTTGTCGATCTTCCTGCACACATATGTCGTCGTGTGGTTGTTATTATGTGCAGCTTTGTGTACAGTATTTTCCTTCTCTACAAAAAGGAATACACATGTTAGAACTTACGTAGAAATATTAGTAAAATATACATCAAAATCGGAAAATACTTAAAGGTGCTATATATATATATCTATAATAAAAGTTGATATCTACATAATATATATTATACAACTAGTTGTGCCCGCGACTTACGCGGGGTTCTAGAATAGCGCGTATTATTTTAATCACCTAACTAGACTTTTTTATTTGTGAACCGATTAGAATGAAAGAAATACTAAATGTTACGGGAAGCTTGCTAGATACAGGCAGTGCTTGCTACAAAGAGACGAAAATTCTAACAACTATTTTTTTCACCTCGGTAACATAAGTAGGTATTTACCTACAATTATTTTTTTGAAAAAATATATAATGCACAGACACGGCTCGCGAATTAATTTTATAGTCCTAGTTTCTTAGGACACTCTTAGCCTGACCTCGGTGTTCTGATATGTAATTCAATGGGATTTCATAAGTAAGTACTAGTTTGGATCGTAAAAGCATGTACTTTTCCAGGCTTCTAGGGTTATTTAAAAAAAAAAATAACAAGGAAAGTTTGAGATCTGTACGACTATTATAGAGTACATGTTTGTACTTATACCGTCTAGTCTAACATAAGCTAACAAGTCTAACATAAACATAGTCTAACAAAGTTGATGGTAATAAACGCATCTACGAGTAAACAAATAAAGCGAAATGAAAATGAGAAGGTATATATCATCGATAAAGGGGTAACTGTGAGGTCCCTGTAGCGCCAGTTACTTAGAACTTGCATAACTAACTGCAATTACTACTGTAAGATATGACGGCCATAACTAATAAGCATTATCTGGAAATTAATTCAGATTGTCGTTTAAGCCTTCTTTAGACTTCGGTCTTCATATAAAAATAATAATATAACCTCCTCCATCCATTCTTTACAACGAATTGTAAAATCTTGGCACCCAAACAGATCCAAGAAAAAGATTTTCAAAAAATATCGCGACTTGTAATCGTGTAACGTATAAATCTCGTACCTTACGGTTGAAATATATATTCGCCTTTACCCTACAGATAATAGTATCGATATAATACACAAATGTATTTTATTTATCTTGAAATGGTTTTTTCCTATGCATTTCATTAAACTATCACAATATTTAGAAGTAATTGTTTTTATAACAAATTATGAAAAATATTAAATCGTAAGAATTTGACCGGTCGTGAATGGTTCCGATTCTTAGTATAATTCATAATAGAATTTGATTAAGTTAATTAAAAAATGTATAAATTAAATCTACGTACTTATATTTTATATAAGCCGCTTTCAATTATAAATTGAAATAAGTCGTAACAAAGTAAAGATACGGAATGTATTTCCAGAAAGACAAATTAGAGCTTGAGTAAGTAAAGTAATCCATTGTGCATTGCAAATCTACACTGAAGAGATCTTAAATCTTTTTATAGAACAAAATATAAGCTACAATTTCAGAGGATTTTAACCTTTGTCATACGCAGTATCTGCTCAGAAAATCCCATTGTGTTGTATTATATAATATTATAATGGTGTATCTTTTTATTAAGCTCATATTCCCTTCAGACTCTCGTTATGATCTTTTTTTGCGTCATTAATAACTGTAGATAATTTTCATTGTAGATAATCGTTAGAAAGAAATTTATTTAAAACTTGTGATATTTTCTTTTATTCATTGGATCCAATAACAAATTTTGTTCACAATATCAACATTAGCAAATTTATTTTATTCTGTTGCTGCTAGTAAGCACTCGCGTAACAACGAAACGATCGTATCCGATAACTCTCAATGTTATTGCTTTCTCAAGCGTTTACTCGAACATGATAGGTGAAGATTTAAAAACTTAAATCTAAAACAAGTTAAATGAATCACTATATTAGATTGCACTGTGAACGTACCGTGACTCATTAGGTAGGTATGTATTATACATTTCGGTAATATATTTCTTACAAAAGTATTTCGAAAAAAGTCGGTAATAATATCACATATCACGATTTCGTATCTCGTTTTGTCTACTTTTGCGTTTTGTCGACTTTTGGCAACTTTTTGAAACCACCACACCATAGATCGCGATATGCTTACTTTTTTATTTTTCTTATATACAAAATCAGTTTGCCATCTTTTTGCATCACTGGTATTGCTTGTTCACCTTTATCAGAACCATACGAAACGAGAACTCTATGGATTTTGTGAATAAACAAAAATGTGTTTCAGTTTGACATAGTTGGCCACCTAAAATAAATTTATTATAAAAAGCTAATGTTATACATCACATATTCGTTACTCTGCTATTAAATTCTGTGGTTTAAGTTTTATTGATAGAACATCCAACGATATCTTTTAATGTACTTTAACCACCCTTACAGCTGTTATAAGAGTGCATTATGTTACAGATCGGCACGAGCGCCTGTGCCCGTGCATTAAGCTCTTGCTTCCACACATTGTTTGAAGGAGATACGGATCGGAACGTAAAGACTACCATTGCTGTTGATGGTAAGTATTCATACTATAGAAAATTAAAAGAAGTAGGTATAAGTTAAAAATATATGTACATATAAACAGTTATTAGAAATATCCGGAGCTACCAGTTAATTAAATAAGACGCGACCCGCCCCAGGCATGGTCATCGCACGGATTCAATTTTTTACAAACACTAACCTTCCTCGTTTTTTATTCAATGAAAACCATATGAAAATCCGTTTGATGGGTTAGAAGAAGTTAGCAGAAATATAAACAGAAGCGGATAGTGGCTTCGTTTTTATAATGCCTATTTTATTATTTTTTTATCGTATTTTAAAATTTTAATTCATCATGTTGTAAAGTACTGAAATGATTGTTAATTATTAATATTAATATTTATTTTTATAGCTACATTCACTCGCGTAAAATATAGATATTTTGCAGATGATCCGATGAACACTTATGCCAAAGATCCTACACCCGACTATAGTAAGTATATTTAACTTGAGGTTTTATGCAAAGACTATTATGCAAAGACATGAATATATTGATCTAAGAATAAACAATCAATTAGAAATACGTGTTCATAAAATTCGTTCTTTAGTGAGATTTTCGCGAAAAGTGTTTTAAACCCATTTTTATGATAAATACAAAATTGTTACTAATACTTGTTACTAAGAAATTCCAGATATCATCTAGCTCTAAAATTTTCTCTGAGTAATTAATCCTCTGATCGTTAGCATAGCTTGTAACAGAAATATTCATAAAATTCTGTATAAATAAACTTTAAATATGTCAGAGCAAAATATTCAAATGAAAGTTGAAAGCTTCAGTGTTAGCATTTCAAACATTTCAAAAGATTAGCTGGCTGCTTTAAAAGATTAAAATTTTTAAGTGGATTGCGTTTTTTAATTCATAGAATTTATTATATCCAATGTAATTGAATACACGGTTATTTTCATACGACTATTTTATTGTTACACGCCACTTCGTCTGCGTAACTTATTAATATATAGTCTATGTTAGTCGCTAATAAATAATGTAGCTTACTATAGGTGAAAGAATTTTTAAAATCATCGCGATCATGTCAGCTTTCAAACAAAAAAACCCGGGTTATAATATCGGTCCATCCGTTTGGGAGCTACGATTCCACAAATAGACACTCAGATATGCACATATATACACCCTGTATTTGCCTCGGGCGTCAGGGGTTTAAAACGCTTTGATTCTCTTATGTAACTATTTGGAAATTTAATTTGGAAGAGAAATGAGAAATTTTTGTGTTTACTTCTGTCTCATACATTTGGTTTCGGATTTTATTGTAGGTAGGTACTGTTTCAATTAAAAATAATGGTGTATAATGAACTTTGCATGGTTGTGAAGTATTTACCATATAAGTAGCTATTAACATTTCCACCAGCTTACAAATTAACTACTAATGGTACAATGATACATTAATTGAGCTATTCCATTCTCGTATGACTGGATTTGAAGCTTGTCAATAGATAATAAAGGCATTCACAAAGCTGAATATTCAGGCTGTCATATTGTCACTGTAAACTGATTTAATGGAAGAGATGTTTGAATCAAGGTATCAATCATTATACGTAACACCTTCCACAGACGCGATTAGTGATTACACCTCGATTGGTATTGGTGAACGCTAGTAACAATGGAATATTAATTAAATTAAATAACTCAGATTTCTGAATTTCTTCATTTACGTCAGATTTCTGAAATTTATTTAAAGAACTATAAATTCTACTTTTGATAATATTTATAAGTTTGGAGTTAGGACTATTTGGCTTAATAAGATATTTTCCTTTCAACAGTCCAAGCTCCTGATTTCTTAGCCTTCGCTATCACCCTGGCGATGATGTTCGTACTGATGACTGGCGTCAGGAAGTCCGTCTTTCTCAATAACGTCCTTAACGGAATCAACTTCACTGTGTGGGTCTACATCATGGGGGCAGGAGCTTTTTACATCGACTTTGGCAATTGGTCAGACTTTCTGCCTTATGGATGGAGTGGAGTAAGTATAAAACAACAAATACATGTTCTCTCTATACTTCATGTCAACTTTGTTTCTACAAGCTGAACTTAAAATAAACGAGCTGAACAGTTATAACTCTAATTTATAAGTTCCGTTTCACTTCACAGACAGAAATATCATTGTGTCTTATATATTTTTTCTTTCAACTTTACTTTAAACGTAGAAAACACTTTTAAGTGGTGTATTAAATAAATAAATTACTAACGTTAGAAAAGCGTCCTTAATATGTTTGTTTAAGAAGTAATGTTGGTATTAAAATTACTTTTCAAAAGAATAATTTTTAAGAAAAGAAGAGAATGTTTCCTTCTTCTTCTAAATATTACGATTAATATTATTGTGAATAATTCCAAATTTCTGAAATTTTTCAATGCATATAAACAAACAAATATATAAATATTGTAATTACACTAAATACAGGTGTTTAGTGGAGCCGCCACTTGCTTCTATGCTTTCATCGGATTTGACATAATTGCAACAACCGGCGAAGAAGCCAATAATCCAAAGAGATCCATACCACTTGCGATTGTGTGCAGTCTGGGAATTATTCTGTTAGCCTACGTGAGCTCGTCCATGATGCTGACTCTTCTCGGTAAGTAAATTAAATAATCAACCTTTATTCATCAACTAATGAATCGGCTTCAAAGAAATCGCAATCAACCTTGTACCGAGATTATTCTATTGCCTTTGTTGCCGAGATTATTCTTTGTAAACCCTTTCTCATGTAAAGCAGATAAGTCTAGATTCGCTGCAAAATTTCCAATTTAGCTGACACTGTTAAGGACAGAATCAGCTCAGTACTGATTTAACTTTGTTATAAATGGACTAGTCGTGTCTATCTGTTTTCTGACTGCACATACTAATTTTTTCCTATTTCCTTGTTTTCGTCTAGTTTTATGAATAGACTTAATTATTACTTTATCTACTTTTATTGTTTTTTGAATTTCTTTTGTATTAAACTTGGCCAACAAGCTAAGGGTCATTAGATGGTAGTTGTCTACACAAGAAATGATTAAGGATAAGGTATTAGGAAGGGATAAGGAAGTGGTGATCCCAAGTCATATTTCCGGTAAATTTTATTATAAGTAGGTATGTCATGATAAATGTAATTTTGTTATGCTGTCGTTTCTGTTTGAAAAAAATAAATTAGATAGCAAACATAAAAAATATTTTACTGATAAAATACATACGATTACGATTCAAACTGTATCAAAGACAGTATAAAAAACAACGATCATTCTTTGAGCATAATTTATTCTAGCTTAAGATATATCTAATTTAGTTTTTGAAAGTTTTTGTAAATTATATTATATATAAATAATATAAAAATTGTAAAGACCTTTTAGATTTTAGAAGGTCTTTATAGTTAATATTAAGATAAACTAAAATTATGCAACGTGTTACGAAAAGGGTTATATCAATCAGGACGCTTTTGAGATCAAAATAACACACACGCTTATCATTCGTAAAATCTTTATTAGGTCAAATTGCGAATAACATATGGCTCATACCTTTTGTAAATTAAATATTTTAACCACACCATTCAATCGTCAACAGTAACCTACTAGTTATCAAAGAAACATTCTACAATTCAGATGGGTTGTCTTGGCTCTGACACAGCGCGTAATACAAATTATATCCTTTCTTCTTAGTCAATAATATAACAATGTTTTAATACGTTAAAACAATAAGAAGAAGTACCTAAAGTCACTGTCCGCCTCTGACTGTTTCTTCGCTCAACGGATCTTGACGCGGTTTTCACTAATGAAAAGAACAATATCTATGAAGGTTTGTGTATATATCTTTTATTTTATAAATATAGATTAATTTTATTTATTTCATATCATATCATATTGCTATTATATCATATCATTATTGCTATTATATCATAACAGTTATATCATATCATGTTGCTATTTATGAAAAATGTCGTCCCTTGAATTCTGTTCATTCTTAATCAAACAAATTGTAAGTGACATCAGAAACGAGCGCTCTGACAATGTTAATGAATTTTCATTTAATTTGCTTGCCCTTCTATAATTGGTTGATGAAATAGCCAACCGCTATACTTCACTATAATTTTGTAACTTCATTTTAGTACGTGTAATTTAAAATCACAAATTATATGCAATAATATTTTGCTCACTAACAGAATTCAAAAAATATCAGGCTAACAAATCTCTCATATGAATCTAGTAGTCTAGTTCAAAGTTCGAATTGGTGTTAATTCTTGATAAAGCTCCTAAAAATGTGTATGATAGATAATTGGATTCGGAATGATGTTTAAAAAAATATATATAAATTTTGTATGCGTTCTTAGAGTTTTTGTTGCAGTTAAAATATTGTAACAGTAATATTATTTAATATTTACATTAATAAATTTATGTTACAACATTGCTTGAAAGCTATTTTATGTCAGAAACTTTATTAACCTTTTTGACGCGTATACAGTTCAGCAACCTGTCTACTACGATAGTAACGCAATCATGAAGGTGATAATTACTTAACGTGCATCAATTACCTACGTGCACTCACATGCCTGCTCTCATAATATTTTTGTTATAATTTATTTTTTGCTATCCGTATGTTCACTGCAATTTTAGACACCAAAACTCCTTGCTCCCAAAATTTATAATGTACAGCATTTCATCCCCTCAGATAAAATAAGAACTAAAGATAGAGCTCTCTGTGGACGCCAGAATGAGGCCATTAAAACTACGCCTTCGCCGTGTGTTTTTGTAATAGTAACAAAACAAAAAGTTGGACAAAAAGGTCTGGGGAATTTACCGGAAATTAATGCCGAAAAGTCCAGTACAATTTATATGAAGCTATTCACACTATGCCGGATCTGGCCAAATAACCGAGCTCGGTGTTCTGGCCGGATGTTTTGTCACACCGAAGCTCCGGCAGAACGACCGGACCGGAGTTATGTGAACGAGCTCGAACCAGTATCACTGTCCACCGCTCGCCCGCCGCTTTCAAATTAGCAGCAATTAGCAAAATTTAATACTGAAACCAAACTACAACCATGTCGGATCCGGTATAATATGAACGCCCACGTCCGGGAAAATCGCCGGACCGGCGAAGTGGGAACCTATCTACCTGTTTCGAGTGATGTATTTTAATATTGAAGAGCAGTACATTCATTATACGAAATAAAAAATACTCGCTTCGTCCATTACTGCAAATCCATGACGAAAAGTATTTAACTTTTCATTAAAAGTTAATTTGAAAAGCTCATATGACATTATAAAAGGCCCCAAACTTTCCGCTTTAATATATTGATACAATACATGTTAACATTAAATTGCTTTTTCAAAAGAAAACTTTACAAAGCTTACGGGTCCACAATGGAAGAACAATTTTAACATTTAACATTTTTTATTGGCTTACAAGCAAGAGTCTCCTGGATGGAGTCTAGGTACAAACGAATGACGTGCCGTCGAGGATTGAAATAAACTTTTCAAACATAATGGGAAGTTACACAGATTTCGCTCGATCATTTTAAACTAATGAATATAAGTTTCTTTTGTTACCTCTCTATGTTTTCGTTTTAATTTTTGAGTATATCGTACCCTACAGAGAAAATTATGTAATTACGTATTGTTATTGGAGAAAAGAAAAACTTTTCATTAAAATAAATAAATTTTCATTTGATTTGACAAGAAATTGAATAACAAGCTGATTCTACCCATGTTTTGATTGACTAATTTGTGTATTAAAGTACAGATTAAAGTAAATTACATGTAGTAAACATGTATAAAATTTTCGAAACTCTTTAATTTTATTCTTTCGTTTTTTTTATTCGTTTTATTGTACGTAATTTAAAAATGAACATTTCTTAATATTTAATGAAAATCCATGCTTTTGTAACGTATCAAGTACTAACTTTAGCCTCTCTAGGCCAGATTCAATGGTTTCAGATACCGAGTAAGTCCAACGTTTATTCAATATAAAATGCACATCTATATTTTCCAAAATAAATAGTGGGTAATAAGTTACCTTACCTCAGGTCATTTTCGCAGCGAGACACAAATTAATAAAATTACTTACATGATCGAGGAGTAAGGTAAACCATATTACCGGCGATGTATAAACTGCGTCCAATGCTGAATATATAATTTTATTCCTCCTGCTTGAGTTAAACTTTTATTTAAATACTGTAAACAGTATTTAGATATTATACAATATGAATCAAATCCATTTATTCATCTGCGCCCTTTTTTCTTATGTGTTTGTTTAATCATTTCATTTATCTTTATTGTTTAAATATTTTATTTTAATTTTCAGTTCTCTTAGGAAGTTCTTTTTTTTTTCTAAATGAATGATATCCTTTATTCATTTATTAGAGTGGAGTTTTTTTCTGTATTCTAAATGAAAGGCACCTTTTGCCCCCTGGAAACGTGAATGTAAAATAGCATGGTGACTGGCTGATTTAATGCGTGAAAGCGTAAAATGCAAACAAACGAACAAACTTTTGCACTAATAATATTAATGATGAATATCTATTTTATAATTCAAATAAAACCAAAACTGACCAACTCTCTGTCTTACACGGTCAATCACTTAATACTTTATTCAAGCTTACTCAATGAAACCTATCCTAGTATCTCCTTAAAAAGTATACAAGTTGTTTAAACTCTCATTTCTATAAAAAGAATCCTAATAGTATAAAAATATTTCATACCAACAAAAATGTAAGACAAACTAAATAATAATCATTCTCCATGAACTTAAAGCTCAGTGTAGGTACTGTTTAACGTTATTATTTATAGTTCTGAATACATACATTTAAAATAAAAGCTGGAATTACGCAAACTGTAATGAAATCATATCAAAGGAAAGCTTTCAAGTTATTTTAATTTCAGTGAAATATATTTTAATCGTGCGGTATTTACATTCACATGATGCCCTAAGGCGACATTGATTTCAAAAGCAATATATGAATGTTTATTTATTTTAAAGCGAGGGAAAAAAGGAATTACATATTCATGGAAATGGACCTGTCATTTTTTATGAAAAAACAACATTATGCATCGAATGCTAATATTTATTACTCACTATCTTTATTCCACGACTTTGTCCGCGTCCGTCCGGTGGTAACAGTACTTTTTTATTTAAGAAAGATTCTTTTGTTATAATTTTGTATGTTATAATTTTATGTGTTATAATTTCATGGTAATCGGTTGAGGAGTTAGGCTTGAAATAGTAAAAAAAAAAACAAATTCACTTTCGCATTTAAACGCCTCCGAGATATAATATAACCATTTATTTTTTAAAATAATGTTAATTAATTATTAGTATTAATATTAATTTGTTGCATTAAATTTGACAGTAGGTACTTATAGATCTTACAGTAAGCTTCATCAGGAGAATTTACTCTGTAAAATTCTCTCGGTGAACCTTACTGTAAATCTGAAAGTATTTTTTTTCTTATGCAGTACCATACAATGAGATAGAGCAAGACTCCGCCCTCGTGCAAATGTTCGCGTACGTTCACGCACCGTTCAGCAAATACGTGGTGATCTTTGGTGCTCTTGCTGGACTCACCGTTTCAATGTTTGGATCTATGTTCCCCATGCCTCGAATCATGTTCGCTATGGCGCAAGATGGGCTGATCTTTAAGTAAGTATTTTTAAACTTTATACGCATTTATTGTCATTACAGTTGCAGCTTTCAGAAAGTTTTGTAGTTTTTTAGTAGTTCACTTTTTTATTTCGTTTATAGGCCTTCTCTGTTATTATTATTGTCATTTAGTATTTAATGCGTTTTTAATGTGACGTATTTAAAAATTAAATCAATAAAGTTAGATAAAAGTTTAAAAAGAGAAGTAGGTACTGAAGTGAATAATTAAGTTTGTCTATGAGTAGTACCTGTAATTTATAAGTCATTATATAAACATGATGTTTCCGATTTGGAAATTAGGTAACAAAAGAGCTGATCATTTGAGTAGGTACGTGTAAGTAAATACGTGTGGTAGAATTATCTGGAGTTTGTTTGAGGGGCCTCCGGTAACACAGTAGCCCTCATTATCGGGCGAAAACAAATTTGCAGGCTTATGTGTGTTTAACCTACATACATTTATATTGGCTTATCGCGCGTTGTCTGGGTTTGCGTATCATCTCATGTGTAACGATTGTTTCGCAATAAATCGATTCCAATATTCGGACACCAGCGACTCACTCAATTAGCGGTAATTGAAAACCGGTGAAAATCCAATTTCAATGGCATGTGACGCTTACGGGATTTCGTGCGAATATTCTCTTTAATGCTTGAAATTTTTAACCTGCCTAGCTTCATAAACGGGCCTTTCGATGGCAGTTTTGTGTTAAAATTTAAAACAAATAATATTTGGCATTTCAATTGAATGAATAGTAATTAAAATTAAATTTAAATAAAAATAAAAACTTTAAAAAAAAAATTAAGCCACCAAAAAAACTGAAAAGCAAAAAATAATACTTAAACCTTTTTTATTTAACTTTAATAACTAAGTTCTTAAACTAATGTAAGTATACCTAAGTAACTTTGAGTTGGCGCGTTACCGCGCCGCCAGGCATCACGCTTTACGTAATTAATTTGCTTGTTTGCTTGTTTTGTGGCTATATTCTACTAATTACTACATGCTTAATTTTTGATTACTTTTTTAAATTGTAATTAAAATCCGCATTAAAATCTGTGAGTGAACAATGAATCACCCCTTTTTCCCACCCTTAGGGTAGGCCTTTTTTTATGTTTATATAGGACCAACTTCGAGGTATACCCTATCCAATAAAAAATAATTATCAAAATCGGACCACTAAGTAAAAAGTTATGCGTGATCATACATAAAATATGATACATATATACGCGTCGAATTGAGAACCTCCTATGTTTTTTCGTTTTCGTCGGTTGAAAATATTTAATAAAATTATACGCTGTCTCCAAAGCATGATAGACAATTTATATACTACTCTGTCATACCATTCTGGAACAGGTTTTTGTCCTCATAGTTACCGATGAATTTATTTAGGTACAGTCACACTATCATCTTTAAAAGTTTCAGTCATTTTAGACATAGAATTACATGTATTACACACATGAAATTTTCGTCGTCTAATTTGATTTCTTAGAGTAAAATTTAAACTTAGATAAAAATACAGTAGATAACAGACTATACTAGTATTTAAAATAGTTTAAAATGGGCAGGTTTATTCATAAATATCCACTTTTTGTAATAACAAATATGACTAAAAACCTTTTTCGTCAGAGTAATAAAAAGTTTCATTATTGATTATTATTATTATTAATTAACGTTTATTAATTAACTTAAGGCTACTTTTATTTCTTTTTTATATTTTATACAATATTTTAAAAAAACCTTCTTATTTTAAATCTATTCGGCTGGTTATCTACGAGTATAATAATTAAAGTGATAATATATACGAGTATACTCGTATGTAATTATAAATATACGATTACATATAAAAAAAATCGATTTTCCTTCCCTTCGTATCTCGCAGAGAGGGTGGGATTTACCATTAGCGTGGGATTCCTGGGGATTCTGCGGAACGGGAGGCAGGAGCGTGGTTAAACGCTTTTCGTTCTCCTCACCTTGGTATGCTTCTGGACACAAACTCAGTCAGAATAGCTGTTTCATTAAGAGTCAACGCGAGGGTATGCCATCCTCATGTGTGTGTGTGCGGTGCCAGCATAGATCCCTACGGTCACCACGGCCTGTTATGCATAAAGAGCGCTGGCCGTCGCTCGCGACACAGCTCTATAAACAACATAATAAACCGTGCTCTCGGTACAGTCAATATTCCTAGCTTCCTGGAGCCGCCGGGTTTGTGTCCCGACGATGGCAGGAGGCCTGATGGCATGTCCCTGGTTCCGTGGTGCCGTGGGAAACCGCTGGTATGGGATGCCACTTGTGCGGACACCCTGGCTCCGACACATCTATCCGGCTTCTCCCGCTCATCAGGCCCCGCCGCCCTCAGCGCTAAGAAAATTAAAAAAGGCATATACTCAGGGTCAGGCCTTGCAGACCACTTTGAATTTCTAGCGTTCGCGGTGGAAACGCTCGGAGTGTGGTCGCCCGATGATAAATCCTTCGGGAAAGAGATAGGAAAACTCCTAATCGAGAAATCGGGCGACCGGCGCGACAGCTCTTTCTTCACGCAACGTATCGTTAAAAATTCAAAGAGGGAACACTGCAAGCGTCCTGGGTACTACGCAAGTTATTCAATTGGCCAAATAGTTTCCTCCATGCCCCTGCCTTCCCAGCATGCACGTGGTTTAATTATATTTATGTATTAATATAAGTATGTATAAAGTTACTTAGTAAAAAATAAATTTAATAGGAAATTTGTAAATATATATAAGTTTAAAAAAAAAATTAAATTACTAACACACAATAGTAGATACCTACTCATATCATATAAAGAAAAAACCGCATTTATCCATTTCCATCGTGACACTGGATTGCTGTAATATTAGGCAATGCCCATACAATCTATCAAGAGACTGTGGAATTTTTGGCACTTTTTCTAACTATTAAGGCTAATCAACTATTTGTCTTGTAGACAACTTGCAACTATATCTGAAAACACTGGTATGCCAGCGCTCGCTACGGTTGTAGGCGGTGTCGGAGCCGCTTTGATAGCTCTACTTATACAACTGGAAGTCTTAGTAGAGATGATGAGTATTGGTAAGTGTTTTACTCTACCACCGCTTATTGCACAGAAAGTTCACTCTAATATAGAATAAAATGTACTTAAAATGTTTTTAAGTACATTTTATTCTATATATTTTATTCTATATTTCATATCAAAGTACAGGCAAAACACATGTTGACTAAAACTTAGTGTCTCATAAAGGCTGCGGTACTTTGTACCGGATACAAATGCACTATAAGCCAAGCGTTGGTTGTTAGTTTGGGTAACCACATAAACTCGGCAACAGCTACCGTACACGAAGCGAAACTTTTGTCAGCTGCACAAGGCAATTGCTTGCAACGTGTCTAAAACTGATCAACAATCAAATCAACTCGTAAACTGTTTTCTAATCTGAGGTGCGAACGCTCTTTCATTGAATCGAAATCCGGATACTTTGAAAGCCTTTGATTGAAAAACTTAGAGTTGTGTATCAATAGTTTTAATCTGTATGGCTGTCTGTGGCATTTTCTATTTTCTTCTAAGTGTTTTTCCAATAATGATAGTGTAGGCCCTTTATAGTCACCATCTATCTCTTTTTTAGCTTTTTATCTTTTTTATTTTTTTTAGCTGTCACCGTCTATGCTAGACAGCATAAAAAGCGATTAATTAAAAATCCTGTTTTATCAAAGCAAAATGTAAAGCTATTTTATTACAGAGAGGGCGGGCAGTCCGGTCTCCTCGCTTCAGTTGAAACGTTGAATAATAAATTTACAATACAGGACAAAAGTGTAACTCAGCGAACTATCAGATGGTCTTTTGTAACATATATTTACACCAATACAAAGGTTGCCATGGTACTCTCAGTAAAAAGAAATCTTGATTGTTTTTATTAACTAAATAAAATAATAGCCATTATAGTCAGAAATATTAGTGATTCCTTTTTGCGTCTTTACGGAAATTGTTTACGAAACAAAATTTTGTTATATTTATTTTCAAAACATGTAGATTATAAACCCCACGGGATCATAATTTCATTGTATACATAAATCTTGTTATAGAAATCTTTCGTTTGAAAAAAATAAAAATTCTATTGAAATCCATTTAAAGAAAATAGCATAGAATTCTTTGTTGAAAACTACGCAATGAATTATTGAGAAAAATAAACTAACATTTTTGTTGTTAAGTAAAAACACATCTACTTTACAGAATTTTTTTTTTGTGCTATACGAGTCCTTTGGGGTCCCGGGTTCAATTTTGGGTCCGGCAGGGTCAACTTTGGAAATACAAAGTTGGCTATGGTCTGGATTTGGAAAGTAGTGACAGGGCATACTGCGTTTCGCAGTCATTTGGGCAGACCGTCTGGTGGTATGTGTGCTGTTGTATTTCGGCGAGTGAATTTTCTGGTAAAACCATTGGAGATGTATCGCAAACATTTCTTGATAAATTTTATAGACAACTGCACACAAGTAGGTCGATAAGTTATAAGAGAGAAAATCCTTCGATGTTAAGTGACATTGCGAAACTTTCTTTCCTTCGGACAGTCTAGCATTGTCGTAACGATTCATGCCTTGAGACTCTAACTTCCAATTGAATTTTTCTCTCCAATTCCTTTTGATGGGATTTAAGAAAAAAAATGGAAACATTTCATGAACATAAAATACGTATTTTCAATTTCACAGCTTTATAACAAATATTCATCTGTGGTAAAAATGTATTACATTGATTTTAAAGGCGCATTTATTTTTAAGAATTTACGTTTATTTTTGAGTTGTTACATTCAGTTTTACATTAATGTTATAACATTCAGCTTTTAAAAGTCTGTAAGCTTATTTGAGGTTCAGTTGCAATTTAACTTGATTTCGAGTGGAGCCGAGTAAACCCGATTCAGCGTCACCGACTCCAGCGTGACGATTCACTTACGTTTACTCCTCACCAGCAATGACGGCAAAAGAAGTTTTCACTTCAATAATATTAATGTTTTTTAGGTACTCTACTAGCCTATACTCTTGTTTCGACTTGTGTACTGGTCCTGCGTTACCAGCCTCATACTACCAATCTGATCGATTTGCTACCACAAAGCCTAAGGACTCCGGTGGATCTCGAAGCAACTGGAACCGCAGAAACTGGATTTAATGTAAGTAATACTATAAATACTACAATAAAAAATATTGTCTATAGAGTGCCGAGTCTGACGCAAAAGTCAAACGGACCCGGCCTAAACGTGAAACAACCTTTTACGATGTGAACGTAGCCCTTTTCAAGTTATCAAAGTCAATTATTTCATTATTTTCATTTCTTTAGTAAGTACATATTATATCAATGAAAAGAAAGGAAAACATTGTAGTGCACTTACGTTAGCTTTCTCACGCTAAGTCGTTTAACTTTTGCGACAGACTCTACCTATAAATGTTTTCTTAATTAAAAATGTTATGTTCTGGCTAAATCTGTAATTTTACTCTAAAGAAAAATATGTTTAAAGAATACTCACAAAATATTCGTATTTTATTTACGGTATTTTTTAGAAACAACATTTAGCAGAATACAATATAAAATAAATTTAAAATAAAATTTTTCACTGTTAAATTTCCGATACCTTCGTTAGAAAAAATTCAAATATGCAACACGGATTGATTCAAAATCGAATTCAAATCAACGTTCGGTTTTATGCACTGTTTCGCCCTAACCTGATTCCGAGTCTCTTCGGAACTCAAATGAAAAAGTGGTTTTAAAACACAATACGATCCAAATGATGGCAACATTTTTTTCTATTGTTACATACTTTATTGTATTACTTATGGTTTCCATATATAGGAATTCATCAATTTTTAAATAGCTATTGTGTTGTACATTAAATAATCACCCACCAGTCTTCGCATGTATGAAAATGTTTTCTGCAACGTCTATGCAAAATTTCATAATGATCGGTTAAGTAGTAAAGGTGTGAAAAAGTAACAGACAGACAGAGTTACTTTCACATTTATAATATTAGTATGGATATCGAGAGAGAATTCTCTTAGCTATATTTTCTTTATAAACTTCTCTGTTAAACTATTAATACTAGCAATGCCCCGTCGTTTCACCTACGGTTTAATTTAAATTTAGATAACAATACTTATGGCTAAACAAAATTTATAATACGTTTACATATTATACAGTATAAAGCTTCGGTCCCCTAGGCAGGGTCCCAAGCCTGCTGGCTGCATTACCTCGTTGTATGGCAATACTAATCTGTTGCCCGAGGTAATAGCCGGTAATATAATCGCCGGGTATGTTGACCAAACGTTTCGACAAGATGTTAAAAAAAATAGATAGGTGTCCATATTTAGCCGAGCCTATCCTATCCATACTGTTACTTCGTTTTCATTTAGCGGTTTTTCTTGCTTTTTCTTATTTTTCTTTTCCTGAACGCCGTAACAATTTCTTGAGCGCTGTCGGAAGTAATAATAATTATCATGCTCATATAAGTATATCTATACTATTTCTGACAAGCATGTACCCACACTGAAACCATGGTGCAGAAACGTGTTTGTATGTAAAGAAACAGTTGCTAGAGAAGCGTTATTACTTTCAAACATTGTTTGAAAGTTGCATTAGCGCCCTATTTTAACTCTAGTGCGCTAATTATATTCATACTTTGCCGCAAAAGCATATTTTACTGACATTTGTACTTCAAATTTTATTAATTAAAAAAACAATTACTTCGGTTAATTTAGTAATTCGCAAATAAAAAGCGCTGTTCTATTTATAAATGTCAGTAAAAACAAGCAATTTATTTATAAAGTTTATTGAAAACTTTATTTTTAAGTAATAAAGCAGGTATTTTTTTAGGTCTTCTGTAAGGAGGTGGTCACTGACTACGAAACACAAAGAGCCCTGCCACTACTTGGCAGAACCATATCAGAGGCATTTAAAAAAAGTGCATTTCGAAAGTCGGTCCTTCTGGGAATCGAACATAAGGCCCCTAAAACAGTGTTTCTATGAGTGTCGATTTTCCTCATTTTTAAATAGCGTCTATTATTTCTTAACCAAGTGACCTGGATTTTTTTTATATTTTTTTTCCAGGGCCTAAACACACACACATCTATAATCCTATTTATATCAAAGCGTAACGGTCACGCGAGTTCAGCGCTTTTCCCGCACCAAACAGAATCTATTTTTAATATTAAATTTATTACTAAACAAATTTCAATTTATATGAAGTCGGGGGTTTTCAATTGGGATCGGAGCAAATGATCCGTTTTTAAATTCGCGACGAACGTGCCGGGGAGGGTGCGGGTGGTATGACTGGAATAGAGCAACCGCTCTCCTGACCCACTTCTGTAAATCGACCGCAATAATTTTTTATTTATTTTATATAGTCTAGATTATAGCGAACACGCCAATGTCGCCTTCTTTATTGTCAAATTATCGAAGAAATTAGTACTTGCACTAACAGTATCATTACCTATTGTTGTAAATTGTATTAGAGTTACTTAAAAATTATAAACTAACCCCCGACTATCTATTAAGCCCATGCACGCTATATCTGCTGAAGTTGCTAAGGATTTGGATATCCCGCAGACTACTTGATGCAGCAGCATCAGGTCAAGGTTACCATGTCATGGAAATACCGCCGAAGTTAGTAAACCGAATTTTTAAAAGTATACAAATTATTAAACATAATTTACATTTTCAGGCTACTCAGACACAAGGAATGCCTATAAACCAACGAGTCATGGTACGCCGTGTTACCAGGAGGTAAGGAAGGCTATTTGCAAAGCGAATTTTTTTTTTTTAAATAACTAAATAAGTAAAGGCGTGCGAACGCACTGCGAAAGGCCGGCCGAATCACAATTTACATGAATTACAATTATTTTTGCGTTTAAGTGTTTAAGTCTATTCACAGTTCTCCGGACTCTGAAGACTCTCTCGCTGGCGATGAAAGCGAGGATCGCGATGACACTTTCCTTGTTAACACTGGGAATCCTGAAAATAAATTTTATGGTGAGTGTATTAAGAGTAATTTTCTCTTGGACAAAATAGGATAAAATTGTGTGTAAACAACAAATAGTTGCTTTTTCCTAAACTTTCAAAATTATTAATAGTTATAATAATAATAGTTTATATGGCCAGATGCGATAATGTATGAAAAATGTGTAATATTATAAGTTAAGAATGAATTTAATTAAAATGGAAATTGATGTTTGTTCGCCATGTTTTGTCCGGCTCGCGTCGAGACCATTGCGAATAGTCCAGTGTTGTTCGACGTATTTAGGTCTGACATACTTTAAGTAGTTTTAAATATGTAGGTAGTAGTTCTATTACGTAGGTAGGAAAGTTGAATATATATATTGTAATCAAATATATTTTCTCAGCATTACAGCAACGCACTATCTGACGTATATTTACAGAATAACTCTTATATTCTATTTATCTTATTATCTTAATTAATTATTATCTTAATTATTATTTAATGGTTAGTCAACGATATAGAATATCGACGTGGTGTGGAAACCCGGAGCATTAATGGTTAAAAAGCAACATCACGAATCTCTGTGAAAATCGTATCTTTTAAAATAAACTTCTTTTGGAGATCGTTCAATAAAATAATCAGTTCATACAATCATGAAAAGACCACTTAAAAATTTGACCTAATAATTTATTTTATTTATACTTTCGCTATTTGTTAAAAACTCACAAAATTGCTATTCATTCGTGCAGCAAAATCCCGGGAGATATATCCGATTTCGAATCACCACATGTGCGGTGTTAAGCGATTTACGCCTGTAATATGCGGGCTTTCTCGAAAATGACACAACCACGCCTTTTTTAATCAATTGTTATTAAAAACATGTTATAGAACGGTTATTAATTTGGATATTTGGTTCCACAATCGCAACAGACTAGAGATATCATATTATAAAAAGTGTTTCCTTGTAGGAGCTTTGCCTGGAGGATGTGCTGGCAATAATTCGCGACTTGGACGATTCTGCGACCGCATCTGTCGTAGGTTTCATGAATGGTCATACATGTGCCCTGGATATTTCCCTTGGGTTGATTGTGGTCCAGCCACTGTTGAGAGCGGTAAGTTTTTAACTAACTTGTCCATAGTGTTTTATACTATTTTACACTGTTGGTAACTAAGAATAAACACTGGCCAGTTGTAATGAAAAAAAAATTTCAATTCTAAAATTCTAAATTCTTGCCCACAATACTTAACACTGATATCCTAACAGATATAGCGCATGCATATATCCTAACAAATATATAGCAAGTGCTAACGAAAATATCGCCACTTTTACGCTTGGAAATTACGCCACTAGTTCGAGAAAATTACCTTTACTTTTTAGTAAAACTATTTACTTTAAGCCCTAATATGCTTTTATTTCTTTAGCCTCTAGTCTCTTAATAAAGCAGACTGATTAAGGTTTTTTAACAATATATTGATTCATTTGTAAAACTGTGACACGTTCACTTAATTCGTTTTCTTTATATTTCTTCTGCGTGCTACGGAGCACAAGACGAAATTTCATTTGGTATGTAAATTAGTTCAGTTTGGCTTATTCAATTCTTCTCTTTTTACGATTGACACTGGTATTATTAAACTGCCATTATATTTAATATTCCTCCGAATTATAGAAATTTTGTGTGCTTTGTTAATATATTTCTGTATAGAAATAAAGAAATTGCTCTTTATATTCCAGGTTTGTTCGTGATTAGAGCAACTGGACTTTTGTATGTTGTGATAATCGCTTTCAATATGCTCGCCTGCTACGGAAGCCCCGGGGAATCCACATTTACATGCGTGCTTATGTTTCTGCTAGCCATTTTTATTCTGCTCCTGCTCCTGGCTATTTCGAGGAAACCACAGAATCGGTAGGTATATTAATGAGTTAAATGTCCCAAAAAAGAAGTTTCAATATCAATTGGTTAAAATCGAATTGGTTAATTGGCTAAATTTTAATTCCAATTTGTAAATTTCAAATTTAATTTATTTAAACATTATAAATGTAAGTAATTCATCTGAATACACAATGTTTCAGTGTGGCTATGATCTACGCTACTCCCGGATTACCGTTTGTCCCGGCCATCGCTATCACTGTCAACGTTTACTTGATCATGAATCTGTCAATCTTGACTCTCGTTCGATTCATCGTTTGGATGAGTTTCGGTAAATGTTTATTCTATTATTATAATCATAGTTAATTCTTAAAACAAGTTTGTTATCTATCCTATTTTGTATTAAAACCAAATGATCAGAATGTCCAAATTTAAATTTCTCTATGAAACAAAATTGCCTAAAATGCAGTATGCCGAAATAGTACGAGTAAAATTACTAATTTGGGACATGTCATTAGACATCCTGTGCATTTAGTGATTCTTTTATAAGGCGTGATTAGCTAATGATGAGTGAAATCCATCTAAATTTGTCATCAATCAAAATTATTCTTAGATAATTTTAATTTAGAGATATGTTTGTTATATTTCAGGAATGACAATTTACTTCCGCTATGGTATCAAACACTCAACACTTGAGACCGATCCTCCACTGCCGCGTCTTCCGACACCACCGCCACCGAATCCATTGAATAGAACCACTATTCCACCTCCTTCTCCGAATCAGAACCGACCAACGGGTGACCGTAACATCTTCGAAGGTGACGGACCAAACTCATTCTTTGGGAACAATGATCCGTAAGTATTAGACAGACTAATCAAAGTGCCAGGCAGACATAACCTTGATGGTAGGTGTTATCTTACACAATTATACGTGCAAGACCGGATGCTGATACCACAGTGCGAATACCTCGGGTTACCAAGGTCTATATGTAACCAGGTTACGTAAAAACCAAAGGTGTCGTCTACGTAACCGCACTTTCAGATACGGCGGCGCTATCCTGACTTGGCACGAAGCTGAACTTGAACCAGTTCAGTCGTCGGTACGCGGACGTAGTTACATGCAAGTGGAGTCTCGGTAAGACCCCATTGCACGATTTTATTTACTTACTTACAAAAGCGTAAGTATGTAAGAACCTATCATTGTATATGGTGTGTGTCAGTTTAAGTGTAACCTCAAGGGGCAACATTAGTACGGTTTTAATATCGTCTTCATGAGAAAAACCTCAATCGTATTGTGTTGTTTGCACTGTTTGTTATTTTAACACGTTCGCCAGCCATGATAAAGTTTAATTGAGCCATAGATAAAAAAAACACTTGGTTATTTTAAAAAATCTCGCATTTAATTATATAAAAATATATACGATTTTATTTTATTTGCGTTGTCTTCATTTCTCGTTCTCACTGGTGAATATGGTTGGGCTTAATGTTATACGTTTTAACTTGGAATCTACAAGCGAGTCATTAACTGATAGACGCTAAACAAAGATTACGATTCTGGCGTGTTAAAATAACATACAAATCAATTGGAGGTTAGCTAAAGTAAAGATTTGTTCGTATCGATTCTTACTAATGTTTAATCCTGTATAATATATTCCTCGAATTTTTTAAGTATTTTTTAAGTGAATACTGATGATGTTTGATGTGAGAAAATAATTTTTCTATTTGTTGACTTCTCATTTTATTTTGCATCGTGCCTGTATTTGTTAAAAGTGTGACTCTTATCATTTAGTCGTAAGTATTTTCGTTAAGAAGTAAATGGCGCGTAGAGTGTACCTATCCTATTGGCAATTTCTCATTGTAGAGGTGCCACTTTATTATGACACTTCCGTAACACAAAATAGAAATAAACGTATTTAATTCTATTTATATAATACAAAATTATATAAACGTCACTAGAAACTAATTACAGTTTATGTAAAAAACTGAGAGTATTTAAAGTTAGTTATCTTGCTTATAATTATTATAAAATCAAAAATCAAAATCAAAATCTCCAAGAAACTCTTATGATCGTCATTATAAATTTAAATTTACCAGTTTAAATTTACCAGGGTTTCGGAAAAAAGCCAAATTGACGATCCTGAGAAGAAACCCAGAAAGAAACTCAGGATACTATTCTTTTTGTCATCTTTAAAATATAAAATTACAACAATTAGGTACACTTAATAACAAAATCAAAGTACATATATACAATACTAAACATAGTATGAGCTCCGAATCCAGGCTTTAAATCCAAGCTTCATTGTCGCTTAAATAATCAGTGACCTTATAATAGAATTTCGAGAGGAGTTTGGTTTTAATGACACCTTTAAATTAATTTATAGATAAGGCTCTGATCATCTCAGGCAGTTTATTATAAAACCGTATACATTGTCCATAAAAGAATTACTTATCTTATGGAGTCGCGTCTTATGTAAATCTAAATCATTTTTAAACCTAGTATTTATATTGTGTGTGTACATCACATTTTTTATTAAATTGACTAATATTTTTATGCGCGTAAATTAAATTTTCATAAATATACTGACATGTAACAGTTAAAATCTTTATTTCTTTGAACCTTTCTCTGAGAAAAGACTGCGGATCTAGTTGATAGTTGGCTCTAATGGCCCTTTAATTCTTGATACAAATGCTTTACATAGTTATAATTCAGTGGCGCCATCTATTTATGTAAGCTTATGTGAGATTACGTAATGCATGTTCAGGTTTTTTTTATAGGACAGGCTTCAATCAGTCGCTAGTAAATCATTTCATTATTACGAAAGTCAATATAAGTGACATCTAAGTAATTGACTAAATATGTCTGTCTGTTTATATTTTTTTTATTCATGAAATCATCTAAAACAAAATAAAAAACTAACGCCTGGTCAAAATGTTATAACCTAACAAGAGGTCAAAGGTTATAATATCGCTTATATATATTCATTTTTAAACTCTATTGTTTCCAGTATGGATGCCATTAAAAAAATACTTATTTCAGAATTCTGGCGGGGCCGTTTTAGAACAAATTTTTTTATGTATTTGCAGTTTTTTCGCTTGTTTGTGTGGGAAATTTTTTGGGTAATTTTAAATGTTTCGACTGCTCATACGCAATATTTTTTATCTGTTACAGATACAACATACGAACCAATGCTATAACTACGCACGCAACTCCGATTCAACCGCCTGACCGTTTAGGCAACGGTAGACCTCCTTGGGCTTACCCTGATCACCATCCTTATGGGAATTGGGACGACTAAGGCGACCAAACACGGGCAATATTCGCGATCACTTAATTTTCACCTGCTCAATTCAATATTTTTTTTACATAGAAATTTATTTATGGATGCGTTTACTCTATATCCTATGTTTTACAAGCTAATTTATTGATTGTTATTTTTAAATTTGTTATTGTAAAATTATTTTAAAATACTTTTTCCGAGTTGATTCTTATTTTTGTCATAGTTTTTTTTTTCTGGTTGAAAGGTCTATGTTTGTTTCTGTACCCCTAAAGCGTGTATGCAAAATTCTATGTTGTTAGATAAGGTTTACTTTTGGCGGTTTTGTATAAACGAACATTATTTTTATTATATTTTATATAAATATGTACATTTTTTTATCGTATTTTTTTATCGTATTCTCGTATTTAAATGCAAAATTGCATTTAAAAAAAAATACAAGTGAGAATGTATTTAGCGATTTTAACATTTCGAAATATATTTTTAATTAAATACCTACTACCTACTTATTCTTTTTAAGGCTGATTTAAATAGATTTGTTAAACAATAACTAGGTTTAAATTTATTTTTATATTAAATACAATATATAAGTTTATATGCTTTTTTATACATTAGTTTATGCTGCATATTTTGTAAAAATCAAGGCCGCAGGGCGTTTGACAATTTTATCGAGACAATTGAATGTGAATAAAATCTATGTAGACGATCACATAATGCGATGATAAAATATTTAGTGATATTTTCAACAGGGTATGTAACTCGCTGCAGGAGAACAGTACTTTTTTTGTTTCATAGGAAAAAGTACTTAAAATTTCTAACGGCCTGTGATGAGATTTTGAAGAACTTCGTATGCCCTACGGTCTTTCTTATAAGGAAGGCATGTCTTTTACTCTCATTTATAAACTGCAGCTGATCTCGTGTGTTGTAGGTAAATTAGTTTACTCATAGTTTTTAAGAAGATAACATCCACCTATTTTATATTTTTGTTACCATAAGATGTATTTACTTAATAAATTTTTATTTTCGGACTCTTTCTTTACCTAAGAAACATTTTACTATTTATTATACCATGTTATTTACTCAATTTATGATTTATATAAACTTGTTATCCCTTACTCAAATTCATTTTCTATAGAATAGATTTAACACATTTTTCTTAAAACCTTATAAGTTAAGTAAATGCATATAAATGCATCTTATAGCGGCGATGTTTAAGTAATATCAAGGTAACATCAAGGAATGTTTTATTTGGATAGAAGAGATTTGACTATATTTATAAACTGTTTAATATTGGAGGTATGAAAACGGAATTAGTTGCTCTCTTTTTCATGCCTCTGAGAAAACGAAAGCCCCCCAAAATAATCGCGACAAATATTATGATACCTTCTAAAATGTTCCAAATACAATATTCCATATTCAAAAACCTATACATATCGAACGAATTTTTAATACTTACCTTTAGGTATATATACCCTTTTATATGTAGTTTTATTTTGTTCAGAATATACCTAAGTTAAAATTAGTTAAATCGGGGCTAATTAGTTAAAATGTGAATCGGGATTAATTATTTAAACGTTTAATAATTTTTATAATTAATTATAAAATTAATATTATATTAATTTAAAGATTAAAGAAGTTTATAACCTTTTGCAATTCCTTCCATATTTATAAGACGTAATTAAATAAATGGTGGGTTTTGTTAATGAATCCATCCCCCACCTCTTTCCCCTCTCCTCGTATACACTCATGTATGTGCGACAGATGTCGCTACTGTTTCGAAAACTGCTTACGGCGCGCCCGTGGGTCGTCCACCGCATTAATTTAAATAAATTAATTAACCCGCTTTAATACGCAATAGTTAAGTTTCCTATCAACATAAACCGGTGTGTGTTATCGAAGCCGCACTGTGAATGTATAGGATTGTGCTGCTGTAACTTGCCGGGTGTGAGACCTACCCCCCGATTGTCATCATTACCTTCGGGAGAAGGCGGGAGCTTTAAGGCAGGTGAGTGTGCACGAATGCCTTATCCATTTTCCAGTTTTTACCTACCTTATATGGTAACATTTCCCTGGAGGAGTCATACCTTCAACGCATCTTCGTAACCCGCACCACCAATAAATCTATTGCTTGCAATTCAAGGAATTGTAAAATATTGATTATTAGCTGAAATAATTTTTGTAAAGTAAATAATTTGAATATATTTTCCACAGAACTCTATTATATTTTCTTAATTATTTAGTCATTTGATTCTCATTTTATATTTATACCACATATTACAATTAATCAAATATTATACGATCATATATAGCGTAGTTCACGTGACCATCAAAATAGTTATTTTTGTTCAATGACATAAATAATAATAATAAAATGACATAAATTGGTCACGTAAATAAAACGCTAAAGCTATATAATATTACAAAACTAATTTGTTCAACACTTGTTTGAATAGGACTTTAGAATTTTCATAAAAACGAACAAAGTTTGACAATAAGGATGGCAAAATATGATGTATATATTTATATGTTTTTAAACTGTTCATCAATGTATCTTTCAATTTTCTATTTTCTTCACGATGTTTTACTAAGCTAGGAAAGTAATTTATAAAATTAAATACTGTTTACTCAGTCTTCCCTATAATTTTATTGACAAATAACTATATTTTCCAAAAAATAATTGGAAAAATTGGATATCCGTGCAAGCTGGTGGTGGTTCGTTAGTCAATAAAATAATGAATGAATTATAATACTGTGCACAGCACGATAAAAAACCTTTCAAGTGATTAATGTATTTTACTAATCATATCGAATCTCTCGTTAAATGACTGGGTAAATACAGTATACTCCACCATCAAGACACGATTTTAAAAAGATCTGTAACATTATCTTTAAAAACATGTTATGTATGTATGTTTCTAATATTTTTATTTTTGATAGTGAGATATTAGAGAAAAGTGGGATAATAACCGAGCGTAAGCTCTCTTTCTCTCGGCGTAGGTATACGGGCTTATAGTTTCAGATAAGCCTTAGTAAAATTTACCTATGTAATATTTTGTTCCCTAAATAATTTTCAGATTTTTCTCTGATTATAAAAATGTAAAAATTGTTATGACTGTACGTTTGTACTCGTAGTCGTGACAACTTATTTTTTTCATGTCAACTTTTAAATAGTATGAGATTTTTAAACTCATAAGATAATTCTCTTCAATGTGATATTTTATGTAATACCTATTTAAAGTGATCACTGTCTTATTCATCACTGAGAAAATATAATATTAATTTAAATCTTTGATGATTAAGTTTTTTTAAGATAGCTACTTGTAGACGAATATTTTTAAATAATGTAATTTTTAATTTTGCACTATTGAAATTTAAATACAGAAAATTATTAATGGATATTTATCGCAATTAAGGTTTTTGATATATATATAATTTTGACAAGTCAATTTTTTTTTAGGTTGGTCACGTATATCGAAATGCTACTTTCAATACGTATACATCCCTTCTGTGGCTTGTACTGTTAGGTATTCTAGGGCTGAGGCGTATTGGATTAGCATTTATGCGTGTTTATCGTTTGGAAATGTTCTCAGTTTTTCTCAGCCGGCGGGGACGTATTGAAGTAGCATTTCGATATACTTGGCTTATTTTGTCATACTCGTACACACTACACGAAACATAAGGTATATGTAGTGTGTAAGGGAAATATCCGCAAGAGAGCCTGCTTTATATGTAGTCAAATAAATAAACATAAATTTAAAAATGTATGTTTATTTAATTTAAATTGTTTAATCCAATTTCTATTTTAAAAGTAATTTTCGAGGATCTTCAGCAAAACGGTTTATGACGTCTCTCGTGAAAGAATCACCCATACTACTACATATCTACATGTACATGTTTACTAGTTTACTAGTTTTTTATGTACACTGAGCATACAAAGCCCATTTAACCTGTCTTCGGTCATTGTTGATCTCAGCAACGTTTTTACGCGTCTGAGGTACGCCTATAAGCATAGTAAGCCTAGCATGAGTAAGCACTCATTATAAGAAATTTAAAATTATTCAATATCGCATCTGCCCTTATTTATATCTTTGACTTAACTGTGTGGGCATTAAACAACTTTGAAACTAAACATATCCGTACAACTTTTACGTTGAAAAACTTTTTAGGTTTACAAACACGTAAGGTTTTCGATAAACGATTTAAAAAAAAAAAAACTACTTAAGAGTTTTTATAAAATAAATTATATAATATCTTTAGGCCTTATTAAAAGTTGTTGTTTAATAAACGATTGGATATAAGAAGAAGTTGTTAGAAATTTACTATAAATAAGGTCTTGAGGCGGTAAGAAGATGAATAGGTGAAGTAAGGGAAAGTGATGATTGTTAATGAAGTTCAACTTGAAACATTTAATCATATTGTTATTCATTTCATTACGAAGTACAGTCATCGTGAAACATGTTTATATGCGGGCTTTTATCGATCTATCTAATCATAGCAAATTCATTTTGGAAAACAGTTCTGAAACGGACACCATAGGTGGTGCATGCATCATTGCAAATCGATGATATTTCACAAAATCAGGTGCGCTCTTTAAACTTTCTTCCGTCATTATGTAGAGCAGGTTTTAATAAAACCTGCTCTACATAAATGACTTGTTTTAAATTTATGTATTTTGTTTAGTAAAATTTAAAACATATTATTTTCACTGACGAGCGTACGTTGGGTTGACTGTAAATAAAATGCTTATACTAGTTAAGACTTCATAACAATTGATGTAACTTGATGTCAGAACTGTGTTAGATTATTTCTCTCTATAAAGAGGAAAAATAGTGGTAATTTTTTATTAATTTTTCTATACTAAATTTTAATTGAGTTTTCAAAAACTTTGCTTTTGCCAAACTTTTATCACTAAATTAATAGATTTTTATTTTTAAATAGTTATTATTTCATCTTGACATGAGTCACGCTAATAAAATATATCTAATCATCTGTATTTTGCTTGTTTATTAATTCTTTTATCTCGTTTTGATATTTATTCAAAGTGCTCAAAAATATTTTGATTTGAAGTTTCTTAATTGACTGTTAGCAGGTCCAGAATAAAAACGTTTCTATCGTCGTTTACTTAGATAGTAATTTGTTAGTATTAAGTCATATAATGCGACGTTGTTAAAACATGTAATAATCTCATATAATCTTTAATCGTATATTTGTGTTTAGTTGATAAGTTATTAATTTACATTAAAGATGTTTAAAAACGTTTTAAAATGTTTTAAAACGTTCGAGATCCAAGTCTTAACGACTGAAACGGTTTCGGTGAATTAGGATCACAATTAGAAATTATCACCACCATATGTTTACCAAGTGGTAATTTTTATTGACAGTCCTGATCCAGGAAGATTTATTGAAAAATAAAGCATCCATCAATATGAAGTGTTCGTATTTACTTTTTAGATTTGTCTCTGGAAGTCTGGCCACAGTCAAAAATAGATACTTATATAACTATTTCTATAATAAAAAATTTATCTAAATAAAATTACAAACCAATCTAAGAAATAAAATGCGTCTTAAATGTAAACTAATAAATTTATACTAATACACCATTTTTGTAGGTTAAAACTAACATCGATATGTTGTTTTGTTTAGTATAATGGCGTAGTTTTATATATTATGTAGTTCATTTGCATCAATATTAAATGCGGTATCAACTGCATAAAAACTACAAAATACTGTGTTCCTTTTTGTATGTTGATCTTCAATGATCGATTTTAATGTAACTTACTGCGAATAAAACACATAAGAAACTGTCTATGTCACCCCAGGTTCAGACATTGGTAAGTCGCGGATGCTTAAAAAGGGTCAACTTGAACCTTATCCCTGATAAAGCTGTTACTGCGTTATTATCTGCGTCATTATCTAAATTAACAACAAAGAACTACTTACGTGGTAGTTCTATAGTGGAGCGAATGCCTAAGGCTTGTGTGACAATTCCCTCATATCTTATATGGCTTTATTATTTAGTACTATTCAATTTATCGGCTTAAATTGTCTCCTGCAGTTTTACATTCACAAACGTCTAGTTTATATAAATTTTACTATTTTGAAGCGTACTTCTCTACCATAGAGACTTACTTTCTAAGGACACACGTACCGAGTGGAGTAGTGCTCGGTTGGTGTATATCCTCAGCCGAGCACTATCGGCGAGCGGGCGAGCACTCGGCGCAAAGTTTATACGCATCGAGCATTCTCGCCCGTTTACTCGGTACGGGTGATCATGGCTTAAGTGCGAAGACAAAATGCAGTTAAAATCTAGTGGAACATTCATATAAACTAGACGTTACAATGATATGTGAACATCTCTATAATTTAGCGTCACATTCGCTTCACTCCATAAAATTAGTATGTAATACTGTGTTAGAATAACCTTGTTAATGCTATAGCCGTTTTCACTTCCTTATCACAGCAGCGACAGTGTTACAAATTTCATAAGGCTCAATTTGCAACGAGACGAGGCGATAGAGTGCAGTCAAGGTCCTGTAAATTCATTTCCAAAGTCGACTTTCTAATTGACTTTATATACATAATTTGTTCAGGGATTGCACAAGCGTATCGGATCTTCTTTTTGATGTTTTTCAAATTGCGTTAAAATCAAAGAAATCTGAACGTATACTTACTTATAGATCCAAAATTCATCAGAAGTATAGGAAAATTATTTTATGTATATATTTTACTACAAACAGATATCTGTTATAAAAAGAGATACAAAAGCTAAATTTTATGCGGGTATCTTCTAAAGTTAACTACTAAACATTAAACATGAAGTAAACGAATTCATTACAATTCGTTAAAATTGATAATAGTTGAACAAAAGTTGAAGTGATGGACACAATTATCTTACAGGACCAAACATGCAAATTTGATTTCGTGTTTGACGAAATTAATTATTATTAAAACATTGTAACTTTGGAAATCGTAATTCTTAAAATAAGCATTTGAAATTATAATTTTCTCTCGGCAATAATAGAAGGGGATAGACCAGTCGCTCTTCCCCTTCTGCACTGTGTTCACGCGTGTCGTGTCTCTTGGCTACTGCGTACAGATTGTTTTATAGTATTAGTGAAAAAATGCCTTAAAAAACCTTCTTCTTCGACATCGCATGATGATTTAATGGAAGGAATATCAACACTGCCTGTGATGGTTAATTTTTTTTCCATTTTATTGAATATATTAATATTAACTAAATTTTAATTTGTTTTTTATTTTTCTGAAAATACTAGCAAGATAAGGAAAAAAACTAGTGTTATTATATGTGCAAAAAATACGACATAAGAAAAAAAAATTCATTTCCCTTGGCAATTTTGTGGCCAATTGTACACATGCGCCGGTTGCCCCCACTAGTTTCGCGGACCGATCTTAATAGAATGCGCGACCTATTAGTTGAATTTTATTTGAAATTAATTTTCAATTAAGTTGAAATTAAATCTTTAGTAGATAAAGCTCAAAAAGGGTGTCTAATGGACAACGCAAATGGATCTTTGCGAAAAAATGGTGAAAATCTTAGTTTAATTTTAGTAGAGAAAATGTTTAACAACAAATATTGTTTGTATGAATTGTCTACTATTTCGTCGAGAATAATCATATTCTGTATCATAGGACACGGCCAGAAATTTTACTGTTTAGCTGCTTTGATTTGGATTTTTTATGTGATATAAATCCAAAAATTGTATTGGATAAGATTTAACCTAACTGTAATAGAATGTTTAATAAATAAATATTCAGTTTTATTTCATAAAAACCCACTCCAGTCCTAAATTTTACAAACCTAAATGAATAAATAACAAAATAAGTAAAGGTTTATTAAAATTTTATTTTATCAAACCAAAATGAGGACGTGCTAGTGGCGCTACTGTGTTTATAGACATGCAAAGGTACACAAATTCACATACAGCTGAAAATTGGTAATTGATAAATTGGTAAACCAAAAAATTACAAATTGGTTTGATGGAAAAAAAAATAAAAAACATAAATGAAGAATCAACTTTTTATTGTAATCTGGATAGTGTGCGTCTGTATTGTTCTCTTTGCAACGTTACATAAAATATTTATTCAACACCAGATTTGTATACACTCATGAACATATTTAAAAGAACGAAAAAAAAGGTAGATTAACATAAAAGGTTTTCTTATATCGTATTGACCATCTATCAGTATTATCAATTTTCATTGTGTTAGGTTAGGCTGGCACTAATTTGGGTGTATTTTCGTTAAGTGTAATGTTTTATGTTCGAAAATTTTATATTAATTAATTGATTCTATTCAACAAATTTTGAAGGCTTACCTATATTGTACAAAAAAATGTGTTTTCATATAAATTTGCCTCTTTTTTTTCGAGTCCCTCTAAATATGTCCAGGAGTGACATATTATCTATACTTTACTTTATTACTTTACTAGTATTATAAAGCTGAAGAGTTTGTTTGATTGAACGCGTTAATCTCAGGAACTACTGGTTCGAATTGACAAATTATTTTTGTGTTGAATAGTCCACTTATCGAGAAAAGCTTTAAGCTATATAACATTTTGAACGCGGACGAATTCGCAGGCACCAGTTATGTATATTACTAAAACAATTTCTGTTCTCAAATAACAACTGCTGTAATTAAATAGTAAGTTTTTGCTGTTTCAAAAGAAGTAAAGCTTTGCACGATAGATTTAATGTTTTTTGTAGCTGAACAAGGTTTTATTGTTTTCATTGTTTTAAAAATTCTTTCCACTATAAAAAGATACATTGGCAGCGGGTAACATAATAGACAATTTATTTTATAAACTTACGCGGACGAAGTCGCGCGCAAAAGCTAGTCTAATTTAAATTATAAAGCCCGTCACAAACATAGCTATAATATATATTATTATACCGTGCTATAATATACGTTAGTGACGTCATATAAATGTATATTATAGCTACGTGTGACGGGCTTTATATTATGACACACATTTTATTACAGACATTTCAACAGTTATTCAGTACTAGCTGGTGTCCGCGACTTCGTCCGCGTTGAAAAAGAAAATATATGAGTCATAAAATAACGCCTGACATCGTTAACGCTGCGACGACGATGGCGTCGCCACGCGACAGTGGCGCCCAATTTTTCCCGTTTTTGCAACATTTTCCATTGACGCTCCGCTCCTATTGGTCGCAGCGTGATGTTATATAGCCTAAAGCCTTCTTCGATAAATGGACTATCCATTACAAAAAGAATTTTTCTATTCGAACCAGTAGGTTCCTGAGATTAACGCGTTCAACCAAACAAACAAACTCTTCTTCTTTATAGTCTTTATATAATATAAAATAATTATATATAAAAATTACATGTCACGTTGTCTCTCCGGGATGAACTAAAAACTACTGAACCGATTTTGATAAAAATTCGTAACTATGTGGATAGGATAGCTTTTATCTCAATTTATAGTATTTTTTTATTGCAAATTATTTGTTTATTATATGAGAAAGAGTTATAAATTACCTTACACCGCATCTGTGAGAATCTTATGAAACTCACAGTTGTTGTTATGGAACTTATGTTAAAAGTTATCTGTGATAACTTTTCCATAAGATAACTGTTCCATAAGATTCTCACAGATGGCGGTGTAAGGTAATTTATCGGCTGGATTGAGTAAATATATTATAAAAATTGCACCCCGGGCGAAGCCGGGAGCGGGCCACTAGTATTAGTATAGATATTCAAACATAGTTTAATTTATAAATTAATATATTTAATTTTCTTCAAAACGCGAACGGTTCGAGCTATCATAGTTACGTAACTATTATAAGACAAATACTCGTATTCATCAATTCAAAGTAGGTTTAGAAAAAAAAAACTTACTCAAAAAAAATCTCCTATTCATAAAACAATCGTCAGTAGCAACAAAAAGATTTTAGAATTATATTATTTAACTTAAATGTATCTTTTCATTATACTCAAATATTTTCAGAACAAAATGTTATGAGAAGTTTGTACAAGCTCAAAATAGGGCAATTGAATTATTTTAAATTAAATTTTTTTATAGCCACACTCACATACAAAGAGACATCAGAGTTATTGCAGCAAAATTATCCATTTCCGGGCTTTCATAGGCCACGATATAACAAATTATACTTAATTTACTCGTATGTACTACATCTTAAACATCTCAACTCGATTTCTTTTTCTTTGTCGTAAATTTATTTTAAACATAATGTAGACATTAACATACGCATTGACCGCACAATAAAATCTATTTGAAAGCGTTACGATTATCATCAGATACACTTATATTATGAAATACACTAAACTTTGGTACAAACAACATTACTTCTCAAAACATACACGAACGGAACTGAATCTCACTATGTGACAATTTTGGCTTTATGTTTATCCAAATTTACTCTTTGGACTGAATTCTATGCGGCTTTGAGACTACCTGTATTCGTTTAAGGGTTGTTCTTAATCGATAACGCTGTTGATGGACTTTGGTTACGAATGCGTCATGTTTGTTTTTATAAAATAAAAAAAAAATCGAGTACTTTACCTATTATTTCCACGCACACTTTTTCATAATCATATCTTACAAGTTAATTATAACGAAATAAATAGAAGACGGTAATTTATATTTTGCATCTACTTAGTTTTAATGAATACACATTGCGCTCTTACAATTTACTCGTACATAATTATATTCGGTATACATAAATAACTCTATGAGGTGGAACAAGGTGTTAACTAACTGAACGCAATTCTTAAAAAAAACATGCACACGAAGATACCGAAGAATATACCAATAAAAACTCGAATATAGTACAGAATATATTATCAAAAAATGGAATTATAAACTTTTTATCAAAAGATCGTATATTATGCGAACCAACAGTATTCTATATTCATTTTGACGCAATCACAACCGTCTACTTATATAACAGGCTACATTAAAAAAAATAACTCTAAACATACAAAAGGAATCACAAATGGAGCTACTGAACATGGCGATCGCTCTCACTCGAGCTCTCTTCTGTAACTTTTTCTTTATCGGACAATTCGTCTTTTTCTTCATATGTTAAGTTCTCCTCTATCTTATCTTTCTCTTCTGTCTCATCTTTTTCTTCTTTCCCTTCTTTAACATCTCTTTCTTCTGCCTCATCTTTATCTTCTTTCTCATCTTTCTCTTCGATAGTGGGCTCGTTCCTCAAACTAGCTCCTCCACACTCGCCAGTAGGTCGTAACACTAAATACTTGAGCAAATCTGATAGCGATATAATACCAATGACTTTTTGATTCTCGTCGACCACCACTAAACGATGAACCTGAAAATATTGAAGTCAATGATAAGTTTGGTGGAACAATAATAATGTCAATATACGATAGTAAGTAAACGATAAGTAATGTGACGCTGCTTGTTACATCCGATAAACGTTAATTCGCAGTAATCGCCGTAAGTTCATTTATTATAATAAGAACAGCTAGTGCAGTGTTCAGAAGATAAGTGAAGAAAGAAGAAGGAGGCGTCTCGCCACGAGCTCCTCATCTGTATCGAGGTAAGCGTGAGCAATCCTTACCAAAAATCTATTCACCCTCTCTTATTCCGTAATCCCCAAAAATACAGTCCACTAAAATAAATCCAAGTCCGATTCCATTAAATTTCTGCACTGGAATAGCCAACAATTGCTGGTCTTATATATCCCAGTCGAAGGATAGCCTAAAGCTGTATCGTCCAGTATGGTTGGGAGGAGATAGGGAAATGATCTCGTTGGAGGCCTTGTATAATAAATACAACACATTCATTTATTTCACGGTGGTCTTCTGTAAGTAGCTGGTTAATGGTGGAAGGAAGACCAAGAATACTTACTTCTGCGCGCACAATTTTCTCCATAACGTCAAATAGTGTTTCATCGAGTGTGCAATTCTGAACTCCCTCAAACCATTCGTTACGATGTTCGTTGGCTTTCTTTAGTGACACATCCAAATTATTGTATGTCTTTTCTGCGGCCAGGTTCTGCAAGATTAAATCACTTAATTTAGACATATTTTTTATCGAAAAAAAAAAGTGTGCGTGTCAGCTCCGACGCACGACTTAAGTTTACTCCTTACGAACGATTATAAAATACATAATAAAAATTATAAAAACATTTATCATAACGAATTAATATCAGCGCCATCTCTGTTCGAATTATGATATATGATTACCGGCGCCATCTAGTTTTCGCAAGAATGTATTATTACTTAACATATTCTAGTTTCAAAGATATTGTGTAGATGGCGCTAACATTAAAACTATGGTGTAACGTGTGATAATTTTGATTTTAGTCCCATAAATTTTTATACCCCGGGCTTATATATGAAAATCTATTCTTAAGGAGTAAAAACATATTCAAAAATACTCTAATTCTTAAAACCTTTACTAAAATATTTGTATGTTTGTAATGAATATTCCAAAGATTTCACTGACTGAACTTATGATATCATACTATATAAATTGAAGTTGATGCCCGCGTTTGTCTGTAGGCGTGTATGTACGTTCGGTTCGCAATGATCTCTAAAACTACCAAACGGATTTTTTTCCAGTTTTTAACTAATGGAAAGAGCGATCAACAAGGAACGTTTTTGTACTCGGCAAATATAAGAAAGATATTCTTGAATTTATTACACACAAACCTCAGAAATTCCTCTTTCCATCGATACAATCAGAAACAAAATCCGTTAAGATTTTTTTCGAGATTCACGCATACTCGTATATACAGAGAGACACAGAAAAAGGAGGTCTTTATTGTGTACTATGTACTGACTGATACTGATTATATTTCTCGAGAGTCAACTAGGAGAACCTAAATAATTTTCTACTATTACAAATAAAACTTACAATGACATCAAATTTGGCATATATATCTTTTAGTCGGCCTTCTGAGTCCACTACTGGCAACGCTGAGACTCTTCTATTCACAAATTTCGTGAGTGCATCTATAATAGAGGTGTCTTCTGTGGCAGTCTCAATTTCTTGAAATGTCCCAATGCGGAGATCACGTAGCTTGCTTTGCAAATACGACGGCTTTGGCAAATCGTTTATCTGAACAGCATTAACTTATTTGTTACTAACGTATTCTATATATATTTAGACAATGAATTTATTAAAATGATTGAAATTGATGAATTTTAAGTTGATATCACAAAAGCTAAAAAAAATTTAAATAGAGATTACCATGTTGTATCGTTTGTTATGTTTTTTTATCGTCGTGCATGTTTACAGCATAAGAAATTCTTAACTGCTAACTTTCTTAACTATTGCAGTAAAAATTCTTAATTGGTAATTTTAATTTGGACATAGCGTCACATTTTACATTTTATAGTACAATTATAACTAAACTGAAGAAATAATATAGAACCAATATATTTGATGACTATTGACAACAGACACTGGGATGTATACAAAGTACTTATCTGATATTGTTTCAATGCAGAGTTTACTAATTCTCAGCGAATGTCCTCCTTTATGAGTAAGTAGAGCACTTTACTGAGATATTACAAACTAAAAAAGAAAAAGATAAAAGAACAAATACTGCAAAGTGACTGCAGTTCTAAACAGAGTCAGGCTTTAGCTTTTTTCCAATTTAAAATTACTGCACTGGCATGCAAAAGCAATGACAAAATCACCGAATTTAACAGAACAGAAACTTACATATAAGAAAAGGAATCTCAGTATCCTCTTGTGTGTAAGAATGTAGAGAACATCGCCTGTCTCTGGATCGATAACCGGCAGTCTATGTATGCGGTTAGTAATCAACATCCGTATTGCTTCGTAAAGTGATGAATCCGGACCGATTGACACCAAAGGCATCACGGACTCTTTCAGCACACCTGCAACATTTTCCATCACGAGAAATTAGAATTTAATAAATATACACAGAGCACGAACACGAATTTTATGCGCAGTGATAATGTGGCCCGGAGAGAGATATCCCTGTATTCTTTTATATTTTCTTATAATAACACTTTTATTTTTAGGTTTCTGTACGATAGAATAGTTTACCTACTATTTGAGATTTAGATTAGAATACGCAAGCCGCGGAGAGTAGTTTTTCGTTATATGCGCATGTTTTTTTTTAATATTTTAGTTAAATGAGTCTGGCAGATCCTTTGATAGCAAATGTCTATTTTCGCCTGTTAACACAAGTAACATAAAGACAACGCAAGTTAATTGCAGATCCTCATAGAAAAAAAGAACAGCAAAACAAGTAATGCGCGAACAACCCAATCTCTTTAAGCTTTTTGAAATATTTATCAGGAAATACTTACTTCTCCATGTTTCCAGCCGATGTTCCTCCAATTCATCCATAGCGACATTGGGGCTTGTGTAGTACATCTGTAGTATCTTGATGAAGTCAGTTATAGTCAACATGCCGACTACCTGCTGGCGCTCCGAGTCCCATAGTGGTGCAGCACGGACACCTGTTTCAAAAAACGATAAAATATGTCCAATATTACCTGGATTTAAAGTGGTTTTTCAAGTGTTAAAGATACAAAAACTTTATAGGAAACCTTCTTGTGATTTATAGGCCATCAACTTATTTTGTAGGAAAATAAATTTTCAAGAATCTATTTAAGAACGAATTAAGAATGAAAACATTGATTTCATCAATATCCTCATTACATTAATATATTATATTATTGTAAACATAATGTAAAAAGTCCACTTAACTTTTAATGTTATTTAATATGTCTTAAATCTTAATCATCTCGAAGGCTATTTATTGTATAGTAATACTTTGCCAGTGTCAATTTAAGTATTATAAATTATATTTAAATATTAGTTTGATGCAACGCAAAAGTAGTCACTTCAGTCCTAATTTTGTCTTAAATTACCAAGTGTTTATAACGCACAAGCAAGAGATATATGAAAAAAAAAGTGAGAATGAAATGAAAAACAAGAAAAGAGAAGATATAGTTATGTGATGTGAAATATTATCTAAATTGTCAGTATTGTTTAAAACGTCTATTTAAAATCTTGATGACATATTCAATCGAATGTATATGGTTTCGATATCAAATATGAAATTCAATATACAAGAGTACCACTGTGAACAAAAGAATGAAACGCAACCTCACAGTGCCCGGAGTTAATGAAGTAGACATAACGACTGTTGATCGAAAGAATGGCATTACTAATATTGTATTTTACATCACTGGAATTGGAAAACAGGTTGTAGACATAACTACTAAATATATTTTCTTCATATATTTTCTTGTTATTTTTTATTTATTTATTTCATTTTATTTGGGAAAACAGACAATTACACCATATATAGTAACCTATATCGGCGTGACTTTCAGCCTCGTTAACATGGCTTAATTTTTGTGTGTATTTCTGAAAAACAAGTAAATAAGCTGTGTTAAAAGTGCCGAGCTATCGAGCCACATTATTTAATCTCAATCAAATATAAAATTTATTTCAATTACATTGAAATCGTATACTTTGTCACATAAGTCTCCATCGTCACATCCAGGTCGTGGACGAAAGATACGTGTGACGAAGGATACAATTTACAGTGAGAATTATTTTTCTCGTAATTTCGACTTTAAATAAACGGTAATTTTATTGCATTATAAAGTTTATACAAGAATTAATCATATTCACGCAAATAACAATGAAATAATATTAGATACATACCAGAAAAAGCTGGGACTAAGGATACCCTCGATAAACACACGGTACCGGTTTACTAGCTTGATGCAAAAAAAATGTCAACGCTTTCAATGTTAGCCACCAGTATTCACTATCTCTCCGTATAGTTCATGAATTGTGGCGTTTTGTTTCCTCGAAAATTTTAACACTATTATTTTTGCAAAAGTTAGTGTTTTTTTTTCAGCGTGACTAAAGATACTTAAAACTTAGGGACAATCTTTCGTCACGCCTGAAAAATAAAAAATAAAAGGTAATTTAAATTAAAGTATATGTGTATATTGGTTAACTATTTAGTTTTTAAGTTTAAGAAAGAAATAAGTCGGTTTTAATTAAATTATTTGAAAAAGTCGTCATTTTCCTAAGCAAAACCTAATGAGGGGGGACATTGCAATTCTGGCGGGTACTAAAAGTTTGACTATTATTTTATAAAACAATTATTTATTTACGGTGTATTTAAATATTGCATATTAATATGAATATAATTAAATTTATTTATTTATTAAAGTATATAATTAATGACGATTGGTTCCGTACTTACTACTTTTGGGGACAAGCAAAATTTTTTGAGGGGCCTTAAAAGTAAAATTACCCAGGTACCGCTTACACATATTGAGATATGTGACATGCTCTATAAAAAGAAATAAATGCAAATCTTACAATAGAAAACTAACTATTATTACGCGTTGGCCATGTATTGATTGATGACCTAAGATTCAATACTCAACACATATTTACGAGACCAGAGACGACTATTGGTTTAATAATACTCATAGCGACAACTGTGGTTTCTTGAGCTCTTAATACTTCATATTACATTACATCGTCTGGGCAAAGTAAACAATATTCACCTGTGCAATTCTAACTGATTGTCGTGGATTACAATCGACTAGCTATCTACTCTTGCTTTACACGACTAATGGCCTATTTTTAATATACCTATTCCGTAATTTAATATTATTGGTTATATTTATGGAAGTATGTTATTAAATATTATAACATCCCTTCTAATTTTCTTCATATTTGTTTATTAATTCTTGTAATACAGCTGGCGCAAAACCAAATTTATTGGAGAAAACCTTATGGAACCCATTATACAGCAAAAATAACTCGAGCATGGTGTAGTTTCGCGTCTTTTTCTGAGGCTAAGTACAAAATTAGCCATAATTTAAGCAAGATAGATATAATTTAGGAATGATATACACCTTTGTAACAGCACCACTGGGGCCATTATTGTTTCTTACGGCGGTTCCGACCGGCCAAAGGATTCCTCAACTGTGTCAACATAAATCGTAAAAAGTTTAAAATGGCTAAATACATTTTGTTTACGTTCGCAGAGGCGACTGGGGGAGTTGTATTGAATTTGTGTCGCATAAGTATACCTAGATTTTATCATTCGCAACACCAACTATACTTATTTATATTAATAACATAAATATTAATGCCTACTTTAAGAGCTAAGCTCATGGACCTGAAAAAAAAAACGCGACATACTCCTAGACTAGAGAAAAACACGTGAAGTATTAAGTACCCTGAAAAAAAAAACGTCAAATCAAACAGCGTCAGTAATAAGAGCATTCAGTATTTTATATTCAATATTTCCGCTGAATACTGCAGAAACAGTTCTTTATATGAAAAACGTCAGTCTGACTACGTGGACGTCTAGAGTTGTCATTAATTGCACGCAGACAAACATACGTACTTTTATATTTGCCGGTTTTCATTTAAGTGCTTTAAGACGAGGTTATATCGCATACAGTCTCGCAAGCAGTAGTAAATAGTAAAAGTGATAACATACTAAATATATAGTTTCTTTCTCACTAACCGTTGTAAACGAGTGCGAAGAACGCCTTCTTCACAAGGAGTTGTGTGTCGAAGACCACCAGCTTGGCAGAAGTCGGTATCAGGTCATAGCATTTGTGGAACTTGAAGAATTTCACGAATATCTGCGATTCATCCTCCTCTGAAAAGCGCACATTTAAAACAAACATTTTATTAAACGAGTTGTTGTAACATGCAGCTAGAACGGAGCATATAAAGTTGAATACTAAATTTTTGTGATTGGCTGTTGTGTCGAGTCGAGTGAACGTGATTCAGTCGAGTGGTTATGACCGCAAAAACAGAATGGCTTATAGTATCTTACTATGTATATTGTACGCTAGAGGAGATTTGTTTTATTGGAAGCGTACCTAGTGCACAAGGAAAACTCGGAACCCTTTATTTTAGTTTACTTTGCAAAGGTCAATATTGAATTGAAAGTACAGACGGCATATTTATGTTTAAAATACATTTTGTTAAATGTTAAACTCGACAGAATTGCAAACGGTCCACTTAATGGTAGGTGGCTACGGTCGCATAATACACAAGCAACCCCACAGGTGCTGCATGTACGCTGCCGTCTATAGTAAGAAGATACAGGATAAGAGATAGGGAAATGGGCTCTGGCATTTTTTTTAATTAGATGATAAGTTATTTTATAATCTGTGAATCATGCAACGAAAGTCGTTTTAGCTTTAGCAGACCCGACCGTAGAATCGCATTGTATCGATTGCCTCTTTTTGTTGAGCTTATATATACATACATATAGATTATTGGTATAATTTAGTGTCTGTAAGTAGAAAATTTGAGGTAAGTGTAAGTAGAATACAGCAGCTAAAAGGCAGCCTCCAAAATCCATTTTATTTTGGATTTCATTGACAGCAGAATAATGATGATTTCGTTTAATTAAGCCGAAGCCTGTGCCTTTCCTTTGATGTTGCCTGACTCGCTATAGATGCCTAACTGAATATACAAACTAAACTAGCTACGGTTCGACGTTATTACATTTGTAACTAACTCTACTTGATTTGAAACTTTTACTCATGAAGACTGGTACGTCCGTTTATCATAATAAATGTAAAACTTTGCTGACGAAATGTGAAATAATCTCCCTTAAACCCTAACGATACGTTTTTATCTGAAACCATCTTAATGATACAATTTATTTTTTAAGATTTTCCTGTTACAAGTATCGTTGTTATAATTGGAGTTCATAAAACATAAAATCTAAGAACAATATTAAAGAAGTTAATACTTTAGACAAGTATTAACTAATTATTAAGTATTTCTACGTTCGGGGCTGCTAAAGGCTGAAATACCTGAAAAATACAATACAGTTCCTGTGATAGTTATTATTATATGAAATAAACAACTAATCCTCTCAACTGGTTCATGACAAATTAAATTAGTTTGGTTTGGTTATTGTAATCCGAGTCACGGTATACGTATTTTGTCTCACATGTACGCGATAAGTCTGGTTTCTAGGGCAACGCATTGAGGGGATTATTTCAATTTTCCGGCTCGCACAGTATAAGTATGGCATATCCTTTACCTCCTTAAATTGGATTAGTCACAAGTATGTAAAGGAGAAAAATTTAATATTCATTGATTACATGTTAAAACGATTTTTTCATAGAGAATCTCATTATATATCATAACTAGCTGCTGCACACGACTTCGACCGCGTAACTTTATAAAAAATGTTGATGAATGACCAACGTTTTACCTATGTTAAAATCGAAGCCAAGTCCACGGTTTACTTGATGGTAGGTGGCCGCCGCTTATAAAAAAGGCGACCCCACAGGTGCTGCATGTGCGTTGCCGACCGTAGTAAAATTAAATAGGGCAAATGGGAAAGGGAAATGGGGCCTGGCAACCTTTACTCACTCGCCGAAACATAACAGGTCCGATGATGTCACGACTTTCATTTATCTAACTAATCAAATAACTATAATACCCAACATATTACTCAGAGCACTTTAAAAGTTGAAATTAAAATAGTAGAGTTTCTTGTAGGAACCCAATTGATAAATAAATATTTTTATTTTGATTTTGAGTACCTACAAATAACTCTACAACTGGTTTAATCAATAATAAATTTGTGACGTCAATTCGAAATTTTAAGCTACGTGGCACGATAACACGACCAGTACACAATATAAAGAGATATTATCTCGTGTTATTACAAAGAAAACATCCAGTTGAGTGGAGCACAGATAACGAAAAAATACTCTTAATCCGGCGACATGGTCTACAGAGCGTCGCGCTGTGGGAGACGCTTCATTTCACGATATGTGTTCTTATCTCAATATTATTGTGTTCACACAATATTCTGGGATCGTATAAAAAAATTATATATCAAAAATATATTTAGATTAGTAATGATGATGGCGTTCTAAATTGTAACAAGGTGGAAAAGCTAACCTGAAAACAAAATTCTGACCTGTTGACAAAGAGCGATGCATTAAGACTAGAAGTACTAGATAGTACTAGTACGAAAGCAGTATGACAAATGGCTAACAGCCATTAAATTATATTTAGTTACACAATAAATATCACAGTTAGATATCTATCTATAGACTATAATTAACTAGACTAGAGAATAAAGAGAATACATTCTGTTAATAACTTCAGATGCTTTTATCGACCTGAGGTAATTACCTACGACCAGTTTCAAATAAAAGACACAGCTGGATACAGCATGAGGCTCTGTCTCGGGGATAGTTTTACAGAACAAAGAACATTTTAATGGCATGACTGATTTAAAAGTTAGAAAAATGGGACTCGATAAAAAAGGGGAAAAACAATAAATATGTCAACAATAACCTGATAAATAAAAAACGACCAGAGAAAAGGCATAAAGCAAGCAATACTACCTTTTGATTTGGTATGTATTATATTAGTTTACAAAAAGTTTTGTCATTGACCTAGAATACCTTTATGAAACTCTTTGGTAATGGAAAAATATATAATAAAAGTTAACGTTTTATACTGCAACATAAAAAATAACAAGACAAACTTTTTAAAAAAATAAATATCTGACAATTTGCATAGGAAAAATTATTAGAAATAGTCATATATTCATTTACCATCAAATATCGCTTTTGATGCAATAAACAAGTCTTGTAAAAAGTTGAAACGTATCTCGTATCTACATATGTAAAGTTTGCGTTTGTTTACGATACATCGCATCAGAACTTTAACACAACGTTTTGATCGCTGGTAGGCGCTTCAATGTAAAGACAGAAACAACGAAATAAATGCTCCAGATACCGCGAATGACGTATACTATATTATTATATACCGATATGTAGGCTCGAAATTTGATGGAACGAAATTATTATTTCAGATGCATGTAGACTGACGTACGATCTAATCTTTTTGTATTGATTTTAATATAGTAAAGTGTTGTTTATTTGATTTGCATTTAAAGGTTACCGCTAGGAATCACAGTTAGGATGTACGAGTATATGTTATATATATTTTGGGCTTAAGAAGATTAATATAATTCTGTTCACAAACACCAAAATATATTTCTTACATATTTGGGATAAGTAACTGTAACTAAACTTTACCAAACAAAAGCAACTATATAATATCAAATAATCATCTCAGCTCGGTTTGAGTCGAATTCAGAAAATGTTATTAGCGCAGTTAATAACAGAGAAACTCTAGAACGACACTATCTTGAAATACAAGACCAAATAGACACTAGTAGTTCAAGAACTTTATATTAAACACTATTATTTATTTATTTATTTTATTTTAGGGAAACTTACAGGTATTTTTACAAGATAACAGTTTGAATGGATAGCTTACATTGCGAGTTGAACGGAATCCGAAATGACTCCGCTCCGCTCACGCGAGCTGAGCGAGTTCAGGCTTTATTGGCTTTAAATATAACCGAGTCAATGTGGCCATCAAGAATGATATGGTCGTCATGTATAACACCCAAATCAGAATCACGAACATTATGTACCCTGTGCAAGACCTGATCACACATATTGTATCCATATATAGACACATTTTTCTTGCTTGCGTATACAGCATATCATTTATTAATACTTAGTTCCAACTTATTTGACAAGCAGTAAGAGGAGAATCTATCCAAATCCGACTGGAGGTCCTGTTGATAATTGATATTATTAATTATTTTTAGTACTTTCATATCGTCGGCAAAAAGCAATATTTTAGAATTCAGAAAACATGAGCTATGTCATTTATAAATATCACAAATAACAGTATCATAGCAAAGTTTGTAACAGCTGAAACCGTGCAAGATTTTAGCGGTTGTCCGCTGAATTTGCAAATACGTTTGTAGTATCCGCATACTAACTAATATAATATGGGTCAAAACGTTTGGACACAAACATCTTATTCGGGCGTAGCGACTCTCATTTGTTTACACTTTTTTTTGTTTTGCGAGACAATAAACGAAAACATAGCAGGTAACGGCGGAGCGTGGGTGACATAAACAAAGCCGGCAGACACCTTTCAGGAGCCAGTCAGCTAGGTACGCCTTCCATGCGCGGCCGACCGCCTCGAACTCTTTGATGAGCTCGATCGAGTAGACAGATTCCTCGTCGTCTTCGGCGGCAAGCGCGGGGTTGTCCGAGAAGTAATGTAGGCGCAGCATACACGGGGCCCGGGCGGCCCGCCGCGCCTCCCACGGGTCACTGCTAATTATACACGCCACCGCGACTTCGAGACGCGCGCCGGCCGGCCGCGCCGCCACCGTGCAGACGAACTTGACACCAGACGCGAGCTCGCGCGACGCAAACACTTGGCGACTTGCCCGCCCAAAACTCACCCACCGCACACTCTCATCTCGTTTATATGCACTACCATTATACAATGCATTGATAACAAAACTTACATTTTCAACAGTTCTTACATAAAATTCAATTGAAATTCGATAAACAAGCATTCATTTACATCAGGTAAGTATGATAAACGTGCGGCCTAAATTTTAAAACCGATAACACACAGACCGAACGCGAATTTTCAGCACGAACTAACCAAGACACGAGCGATATACTGTGCTCGACACGTCTCGTATCGTTGTTGGTCCAGATTCTTACAGTCTCGCATCTCATACACAACACATCTCATGAAAGTTTCATGATAATCAGATTAGTTTTTGTGTCCACTACAAAAACACGCCCGGGAGGCTTGTGAAATTGCGCCTTTGATCGCAGCTTCAAAAGCTTTCCGAGTGTACGCACAACCAATCATATTAACGATTGAGGGTGCAGCACAAACAGACGGGTCGGGGTAGTTAGACGGTCATAGGTCTCTTTAAATTGTTTGTACCGAAACTGTGCAAGGGAAACACACAGCATGGTGACGTGCATGAAGTCGTACGAGCACATAAAAAAACATAATTTCGTTGAAAAAATTGAAACCCTTCCTTTGGATTTATATTTAAGACATATAAATTAAAGGAAAAGATAGAATTTGTTTTGCTATCTGCAAGTAAATCTCTTAAATGTACGAGTACAGATGCTACTATAAGGAAACAGACACATAGTTTACTGAAATTCGTACTTTGTAGGTCGTTCAACTACGCGAGTCTAAAGAATTTAGTTAAGACTTTCATAGCACACTCTGTTACTCTGTATTCGAGGACATTGATTGCTACTAACGACATCATCTAAACGAGCCATTAATCTAAATAACAAACTGAAGATAAACTACAACTACCTCCCTAATAAATGTCGAAGGATTAAGAGTACATTACGTATAATACGTACGTATCACAATTTGATTTTAATCGTATAAACACTTACCGAAAGAGTCACTCATGATATGTTTTCTCAAGAATTCATTAGTATGCATTTCGAATCACATAAATTACTGGAAGGTAAAATAACATACGCGACACTTACTCAGTCCGCTTCATACTTTTAATAAAAAGGAGCACTAAAAACGTTGGAAACGTAAAAAAAATCTACGTCCACAAAACTAGAGTCTATGCCAAAGTGTAATAACTGAGACAGAGATAAACACGGTTTATCGCTATCACAACAACTGTAAATTCACAAATTGTCAATTTATATCAGCTGATAAATATTTTACTTTTGGAATAATACTTATTAATCCGCTTGCTTGTATGCAAAGATCCTTATTATTTTTCATTTTAAAAAAGTAGTGGCAGAGACGTTTCCACGTTTCTATAAAAAATGTTTACAGAATGAAAGCTACGGTATTTGGAGTTTACTCCTTAAGAATCAATTTTCATATATAAGCCCGGGGTATGTAAATTTATGGGAGTAAAATCAAATGTCACGTGTCACACGTTACGCGTTTACAGGCTACAATACATATTAATATCATATAATACATATAATATATTAAATATGTTTTAATTATATTTATTAAATTATTTATTTATCGTTCGTAAGGAGTAAACTCCAGTCGTGCGTCGGAGCTGACACACACACATTTTTTTATCTTGTATTTTATTATCCATATATATTATTTGTTCAAAAACAGAGATTATTTCGATGTTCAAAATTATGGAAATATTTTTTTTAATCGCTGTTCCTCTTTTCTCTGTTTCTCTGCCAACGTCTTCTAAGCGAGCGATAAACGATGAAGGCATATATAATTTACTGAAATTTATCCGCGCGAAATGTTCGCTAATATTCGCCCTAATATTTTTTTGTAAAGTAAAAGTGTAAACAAATTTTGTATACACAGTATAAAATTTCCGTGTCAAATTGTCTAACTGATGGTGCTTTCTGCATCAAAATCCGTTGAGTTACTTAGCGGCCATACAGACAGATGCGAAACGCAACTTCAAATTATACTATTTATGTAAAAATATATAAAAAAATATTTTCCTACTTATTAAGCTTTTTAACTTGATAATAAATGTCACAATTCAGACTTCATATTGCATTGCATTAAAATAAATGCACAAAGAATTTAACGTGAGTCAATGTTTCTTTACAAAATAGGCCACGAGGTCAAATGTTCACGAAGTCAGTTTCAGTATAATGTCCTCTACAATTGTAATGTTTGAACACACCAACTTCCGCGACGTATCACTTTATTATTCAGTCTTTAGTCCAGTTTATTTTTCATTGCCTAAGTACGTACACAATATAGAAGAACTAACAATACCAGATTCAAATTAATATTCTGCTTAATGAACAATTATATATAAAATAAACACGATTAATTAACTAACACTTACCTAAATCTAAGCGGCTGACTTTCTCCAAGAAAGGATCAGCGACCGGCAACTAAAAGAAAAATAAGGCATTAATTAACAACATGAAAGACAGGACACAGAAAGTAATAAGTATATATGTCGGGCGCTCGTGTAAAAATATCTACAAAGCACAGAGGTAAACCCTTGTGGGTTTGTATTTGTAATAAAGGTCGTATATTTGGTGAGGTATATATTTTTCTTTTTTTAAAAGCTTGTTACTATTGCAATTCATGACACAAACACTTCTTAGACGGGCGTTACATAAACATAAGGTACTTACTCCCCTAGAATCCCTGAAAAGCATTGCAGCATACTTGGGATCGATGTGTGCATTTGTGTGACGATGTCTGTTAACTGGCACATGACCCAAAGACGAGCGACGTTTCTCGGCGTTCTGCGTTGCGCCTCGGCGTAAGTGAACCCCTGTTGACAAAGAAAAACATTTTATTAAATAGGGATGCAATTTTAATAGTAAATATTTACTTAATCCAGCCGATAAATTACCTTACACCGTCATCTGTGAGAAACTCACAGTTGTTTTAAAACTTATTTTAAAAGTTATCTGTGAGTTCCATAAAATAAATTGAGATAAAAAATTATCCTATCTTATAAGTTGGACCAAATTACACAAAGTTACGAAGTTTTATCAAAATCGGTTCAGTAGTTTAGGAGTTCATCGAGGTTTTACAACATGACGCTTAATTTTTTTATATATAAACATTGACTACAAAATACAAAGAAATAAAATCTATAAGTAAAAAAATAAACACGCTTTAGGTACTCTAAATAGTTTATGTTATTATTTAAGTATATTGTGATTATAACAGTATTAAGAGTCACTAGGAATACAATACTTTGTTAGAATTATATCTAGTGTAATTATGGTCTAACATTACATAAATGGATCACATCATATCATTTTATTTGCAGTAACACAAGAACTAATGTGTTTTACTGTCATTAAACTTATTCAAATAAGAACTTAATTTTATTGTGAATAACGTCAGTTCATTAAAAACCTACCCAAAAAAAATTTGAAACAAAAAACAAAATAAACCTGATATTCATATAATTACAATGCAACCCTAATTAGAATTGCAGTACTTTTGAGGTTCAGTTAATTTGACAATTATCATGTTTTTGATATAAGGAGAAACACCGGTTCCTTTGACGTGGAAATGGAACCCTAAAAATTTTCAAATAGAAGTTGAATAGAAATTTAAATCTGAATATATTGACAGAAAATAAGAGTGAATGAGTATTTATAGCAATCTTGTCTTTTAAACGTCAAGTATTTAGGAGTGTTGTAAAATAATATTTCCAAGTTTTTTATTTAAGTTAATTAGAAATCAGAATTTGTCGCGAGAAAAATAATAATAAATATTTTTATTCTAATTTGTATAAAACTTCGGCGACATCTTTGCTAACATGAACATAATATCGTTCATATCTGATATTTATTACTGCATTCTCCCGCCTGCGACTATAGCGATTATAGCGACATGGAAAGAGCATAGAAAAGAGAAAGTAATATGACTATCACCAACGGACTCGTGTCAAATATACAACATTACTAACACTACACTAACCAATTCAATATGCTGAACACGTTCTTGACATTGAAAGAACAGACACCAGTAAGTTGGAGTCGCATTTACATAGCTATAAAAAACAGCTCAAAAAACAAAGAATTTAATCGCCAAGGATAGTTCCTGTAATTAGAGAAATAACTATTAAAATAATGTTTAGTATAGATCCCGTGGAGAAAGCCCTATTTCGGCGATGGCAGTTTGCCAACTGATTAACAACTAAAAATATTTATTCCGTTGAATGTCTTCTGCTGGACACAGGCCGCCACGTAATTTTCTAATAGGACCGGCCAGAAGCAGCCTGGATCCACCAATTGATCTGCGGTCCTTATTAAGTCGACCTGCGTTTACCGCTTACCGCTTACCATCAGCTTTACGTACTTTATAAAAAATGTAGATAAATAACAACATTGGTAAAATAAAACGCAGAAGAAAAAGACTTTACGGATTGTATATCTGTTGAGTAGCTATAAAATTATAAAAGCTATGAGCAATTTACTTTACCTTCAATAATAAAAGCTGTTTCTCGTTAAAATGACAATTTAAAATAATTTATACGACTCAGTGTTTAGTCTGTAATCTTTCATAATTACCAAAGTGTTTTAGATGCAGAGCAATAGGATTCTGTCAATTTTATGCTTCATAAATCTTGTCGGGGCTTTCTCGCAGCTTGGTTGGAGATTAGGTTATAATAATTTATATAATACATTATAGAGATTAATCATAAGATAAATTCCGGACTAGAGGCCCAATTTGTTACAGCTTATGTAAACTGACGAGCAACATGAATCATCCGAAACATTTGTTTACATTGAAAACACAATAAAATTGTTTTGCTTTATCACTACGCATATACCATACGGTAGATACTATTATATATGCACATACATATACACATATACCAGTCATACTCGTCATATTGTTCAGATAAACTCAATTAATAATTGTTCATTCGACAATGTTGTTTCCCAAAGTATTCCCTCCAGCCATTAAAACGAGGCTACTATAAAATTCTCTTTACGAAAATAATTCCCGATATTTCTGTATTACACAGACCTATAAGAAGCTTAACGTTCAAAGCTCTTTTCAGGGATAACTTTTAAATATAAAACATATATAAATCAGGTAAAAACACGTCAAAGTGATTTAACGAGTGACCATAATTGTATTTACTTAGTGGAAGTTATAGTGTTTTTAGGTCATTCTCTGGTTGCTGAATAAAAGAAAACTTTTAGTTAGTTAATATTCGTTACAAATATCCGACAACTGTTCAGGGAAAAAGATCAACAAAAATTAAAAATTTAGATGGCATATTCATTGAATTCAACAAACGAAAAAAATTTTTTATCTTTCATCGAGATATAAATGTTCCCTAGTGACGCGGAAGAAGTCGCGGGCAAAAGTCAAGTTACATTTAAATTCTTAACCAAAATGGAACGCAGCAAGCAAATGTGAAATCGAATGGCCTACGTATTAAAAATGTAATTAGTTAATGTTTTTGTTATCCAACAATAATGAAACCTACATGATATGATACAGATTTGCAAGAAGTTCCTTATTTAAGTTTAATCAGTATTTAATAACGAGCGATAATTAGGTTAAATATTATATTATTTAGAAATATATAGTTAGAATAACAAAGTCTGAAATGCAAAGTCTAGGTCACTCATGATAACTCGTATTAGAACAAAGATTTTATATATCATAATGATAATATATATATATATATATATATAGAAGCAAACTGTTGTTTTAAGGATTAAAGATACCCTTTGTCCTTTTCTGATTTCTGACTAATTATTTACCTAATTATTTTTTATGTTTAGGTCATCCGTCAAGAAAAGTACATTTTCTGGTGTAATGGTATATGTATATATATGTCCTTTTTGTACACTCGGCAACTCGTTTGCAAAATTTAATGGCGATCGATAAAGTAACTTTTGTAGATTTGCGATTTTGAACAAACGAAGAACAAGGCGCGTCGCGTTTCTGTGTGTAATGACCTTAAGTCACAACTCTTTATTTTACCAATTAGCCAACAATTATTATATACTTAACATTGACATTTCGGTATATGTATTCAATGTAATACAATACAGTGTTAAAACACTGTACAAAAATTCAGTATTGTCGTTTACGCAGTTATAAAGGACAAGATCTTACATTTTGGAAAAAATATTATATTTTGTTGAATGTGATATTCCGTTTTTAATATACAGCAAGCAGCAATTTCACTTAATATTATGTTTAAAAAAACCATACTGAAACTTATTTATTAAGCAAATTCAACGAATTTAACACCTTGATGATTATTGGTTATATACACATTTTTATATCATAAAATAGAATGATTTATAATTTCGATCAAGAAAAGATGAAATAACCCAAAATTATCAGAAACTTCATTTCATTATTCAATTAGAAAAACTGTAGTTACAAAATGTGGTACGTTTTATAAGCAATGTAAGTAAGTAATTATACAAGACTATTGGCCTTTGAACTAGGAGTATGACTAACAAAAACTGAAACGACGACGCAGTGCGTTAATATTCGTGAATATGAATAATGGGATGGGTCAATAAAAATGTACCTAACTAACAGAATGAAGATTTATCTAGAAAAATCTAGATTATACATGACAATAATATCCGCATAAAAAGTATCAAAATTGAACTGCTAAAAAACTGTTATATAATAACATCAGTTAAGACCACTAAGCGGTCATCGATGTCTTTCATTCGCAGCTAGAATTCTTCAATGTCTATATGTGTGTGAAAAAGGAAACTACTTGTGATTGGAAGCTGACTTTGGAGAGTGTTTATAAAGATTTGCATGACAGTAAATCGTAAACGAACGATAAATTTATTTGTCGTCAATCATAAAGAAAAGTTAATACGAAATAAAAAATGTTTGAACTATCTGTAACAATAAAAACCTATAGGTATATTTCTTTAAAAAAAAAATAATAATTACAGGAGCTTTAAAAATGTTTTTCAATCCTGAAAATTGCTCGTGGTAGTGATAGAACGTGCAATAAAGAGGTGATCGAAAATATTGGAATTCCTATCATAGGAAGTAATAACAGTGTGGCGTATGAAGCCTATTATGAAAGCGGTTATTATTAGATCAGGGTTGAAAGGAAAATAGCTTTTACGTAATAATAGCAAAGTAGCCATAATATAAAATAGTTCACAAATTCAATGTATGTAATAACTCTACTAAAAACCATTTTTTTTAATTGTATATATTTAATCATTTAACTATATGTCTAAATAAGGATACCTAAATTTGAAATTATTTATTTATTACGTCTTGTCTCATTTTTGTTATATGTATTGCCCCTTCAAATAAATTACCCACTACCAGTCGGCTGACAAATGTACTTTCGCGGAACAACGATGATGAGGGGACAAGGGGAAGCGAGCGCAATCTCCCTTAGTTTGCGTAGACCCCTGAACCCGTACGTGTTATTCATTTTATAGTAAAATTTAATAACAGAACTCTAAATACATCTAAATAGAAAATATCTATTAGGTTTCGCATTTATAATATTTTTAAATCCAGTCAAGATGAGCATTTATTCTTTCGTTACTTCAAAATAAAACTTTTATGTAAAATATTTAAGTAGTTTTTGTTGACCCTTGACCCTGACCCTTGACCGAGTTTCTGTGAGTAGGTATACGCAATGGCGGCATGCATTCAACAACAAAGGTGTCTGGCTACTGGTAGGTGTGTAGTAAACTAGGTGTTTATTATTGTTTTCTGTCAAAACCATATTACACATTGAGAAATTGTTGCACTAAATTAATAAACAATATCTATTTTATTTTAGCACAATTATTGTCTTAAAGGTTTTTAACGTGAATACGTCTTTAAATGCTTCTATAGTCGGAGAAAATTCAGAAAACTGATGATAACATAATCGGAGGATACAGTTTGATGCTGTAGAGCTTTTACATAGCTCTACATATCTATCATCTACATCAAAAATCTAATTACACCACTCGATAGCTAAGAATTCGTTAGATATATATAAATATAAGCTAATGAAAACATTACTTGTAACTTACACGTAAGACACGGCCTGTCCACGATACAGTCACATTTTAAACAAATTCATAGCAATATTGAATGATATCCATCACATTAAATAAATACGTTCATTCCGAAAATCTCTATCTCTATTCATGCGTTAATTAGGCCCCCGCTGCACGCTTTCTGAAGTTATCAATTAGATAATTTTCCATCAGTTACTTACCTGAGTGAGTTCATATATATTGCTCTCAGAGCACAGGCGGCGTTCTAGTGGACCATAGATATGATATGAAATCATTTTCAATACTATTTACTTGTCATCAGAGTAATTTTCGTGCATTACATGGAAACAATGCAGAGAAAAATCAATGGACTCTCAAACATATTTGAGTGTTAAACCAAACATATTTGAGTATGTAATATGCGATAACATTGAGTTAACTATTGTCAGTTTTGTAAGCGGTTTGTTAATTGAGTTTCTGGAGATGCTTAATTAAGGCCATTGATAAATAAATAATAAAAGTGTGATCCAAGGATGAGGTTGTTATTACACGTAGAAACAACTATATTAACGACTCAATATTCTTAAAAATAACTTAATAATAGTCATATGGGCTGCCCGTTTGGTAGCAGTAACCATCTTCTAACAACATTTGTGCTTTTGTGCTGTTCTCAGCGCGCGCGCACGAGTTACACTCTGGATTGGCTCCTTACGAGCCACCCGGTGGAGATAGCTCCCGAAAATAGGAATCTGTCCTGGATATAATAAGAATCTATCCATGGATATAATAGTGTTATGTGAATCTTTTTAAAATAAAAACTTACGTGTAAATCATATTTCTTTAAAAAAATCGAAGCTATAATTAAATATTTTTTTTATTAAATGTTGCACTTTTAACATTGGATTTTTATTTTAAACATAATTTTAGTCATTGTAGGATCATTGTAGTCATCACAAGGAAGGAAACTCATGCGACCGATGTAAACTAGCTGTTATTTCATAAATTTTAATATGTGCTGAGACAGAACAAAGAGCATCCGTTATGAAACGTGGACAAATTACGCGTCCGCAAAGTGTAAATTAAATAAAGATTTAAATCTTTATTTAATTTAAATTTCATTTGGGTCGTATGCTATTGAAACAAGCCCTTGTATTGTACCTGAATCAAATAATTTGAAGACACCATCTCGTACCACACAACACACACTTTCCATTTTCCATTCTGTGACAATCAGTTATTCTAAACATCCATAAGTCAGACCTTGGACTAACCTCAAAATAGTAACATCTAATATTTATGCTCAAAGTACAGTACAAGTTATCATCGCCTATCTAAAAAAATAAGGATCTCCGCTTAAAGAGTCGTAGTGTCAGCACGAGAACAATGACGCAATATACGAGTATACGAATATGACCTTACACTACAATGCAGGAAATCAAACCGAGGATGTTGTTCTATCTTACGCGTGTTCTCTTAACGTTGAGAAGTGCGAACAAAAAATATTTTAAATATAAAAATCCTCTCCGACTTCGCCATGTTGACTTATTTATTTCTTCAATCTTGTTAAATCCATCTAAACGGGGAACCTTCACGTTATCCATTATTTACGGACGTGTGAAGATCAAAGGAGATAAAATATTTATATAAAATTTATTAATAAACTTTTCCGACGATCACGTTCCGAATATGAAAATTTAAAGAAATTCATATTATTGGCTTACCTTCTTTTAAAATTGTGTCGTATATTTGGTATGTAGCGCCACAATCCTCGAGCAATGGTCGCTTAACAATCCTATGTAAGTGCTCGCCGTCCAGCGATTTGGATCTGGAACGAAACTCGTCGGCTTCAGGCCGATGCGACGGTTCTTCCTTAGTGCTTGTGTTGTTGGTCACTGCACATGAGCCTCGACGACCTTCACTGGAATCGTGCCGCCAATGTCCGACTTTTTTACCAAAGGTACGAATCAGGTCTTGAATTGAATGATGCTTGTTCCTGTGACCGCTTCCACTCGAGCCAGAGCCTCGTCGCTCGTGCGAATTCTGATGATGTTCTTTGCTGCCAGCACTCTCAGACAACTTTTGAGCAAAACTCTTATTGTCAAATCTATTTTTGAACGGAATGTGGCTAAGCTTCGTGTTGCTTATCTCGCCGTACCTTTCACACTTACTGTATTCGTTCTCTTGTATGTCGTCCATGACATCATTGTAGAGTGGCGACGCGAACTGACGGTAATCATGCCGAGGGGTTTGATAAGTATTGACTCCCACTTGATAACGTTCACCTTCACTGCGTTGCCTCCTGAAGTCATAGTGGTGTGTGTGATAATGTGAGCTTGGAGTGCGGTTCTCCATGACCTCGCGAAAGTAGCTGGCGAAGTTCGGGTAACGGTCTCGAGGACTGGAGGCGACCTCATACGGGCTACCTGTGGTGCTTCGTAAACTGCGTTGAGCGTAAGAGCCTCTTTGATGAATCGCCGTGGGTTTAGAACTATCATCTTGCATAGAATTCCGAGAGTCTTGAGAACTCAACGAGGAATACCAGCTTTCGGTACTGTCTCCCTTCTCCAGTGGCGGGGGCGTTGATTCCCTTGAATGATGTTTGTGCAAAAAATGAGATATTCCATGCATTTTAACTTCACTGTGCTGTATTTCAGTTTTTGTTACGATAATCGCAATGGCGAGACTATTTCTACATTTTTATTTCAGACACTGTTGATCGATTTAATGACTACGATTGCGACGCGTTTTTTGTCGAATCTTGAATGAAAACTCCATTAACATATAAATGCTTTATAATTATAATTATTTGCCTAATCGAATATTGCAAATGACACAAACAATAATTAGACGCCAATAAAGGTGTCAAATAGTGACTGTTTCGGACAAGTGAGTCCATTGAACTGCAATTGTGTATTTTCACCCTCTTGAAGGCCACGTAACTGGTTGCGAAACCACTACCTAACACGAATTTACAATAAAAATGTAATAAATATAAGTATTTATTTTAAAATCATTGCAATGTTACGTAATATTAACCTGAGTTGGTGTTGATGTTGTATTGTATACGTAAAAAACTTGTTACGGCCGCGTCGTAGGTATTTGTTGTATCCGGGCGAAGAATGAGATTCTGGTTAGGCGTGTTCATTCAAGGTTAGCGTGCCCTATTTAGGGTGTACGGCGGCGTTCGTTCATGTGGCAGACAGGGAAGCGACGACGGTTGGCCTTGGGGTCTGCCGCGATCACAAAAACGTACGATTAGAACGCATGCGCTCATGGGGTCACCTTCACACTACTATTGAAAAATGAGTTCACTAACACCGTCTCGTCTTAATAACATAAAAATCACAAGTAATTTGTATATTTTTACCGTTTATAAAAAAGTTGATCCTCTGTAATAGACTCAACTTTATGTGTGTATTAAACAGTATTCATTAATTATAATATGGGTACTTCAAGTGAACAAAAACTATGTCTTTAGTTAATCGGTAGCTAATCAAAACAAATCAGTAACTGAACTTCACTGTGAAATTTGAGTAAGACCAATTTTGGGATAACTTAAGTCAATTATTTAGTTTTTTTTTTTTTTAAATCGTACGTTTAGTACCGCTTTTATTATCCCTTGTAATTTTATTTAGTTTACACACATCCCCAGAGGACCTAATTGGGAGGAAAACCATTGAAACCCCAAATGATGAATCATTTCAAATATTCTCAAAATTTCTTATAAATAGTTAGTTACATTTTAGCAAGTATAAACAAATAACAAACTTTTATTCCCAAAATATTATTACCACATTCACGCTTTCGAGAGAAATGCGGAAATAGCTTTTGCAATTTTCACCCCACAGTGAAGATACCTTTATGAGGACATTGTGTTGGAAGAGGTCATAGTAAATTTGTTGGTTTGAACCTGGTTTGAACAATAGAAGGGTGAGTTGGTGTGTGATGAGCCATCAGAAATTTTATTCATTCCTTTTTTCGGTCAACATTTTCGGTTTGAAATTTTTTTTATCAAAATCCAATTTAAGCACCTTGTACTGAATGTTTTACAGTTCACAAAACCCTACTTTAGTTTTCTATACGACCAATATTTCCCGAGTAATCAATTATCAAAGTCAAAAATGACTTTTTCGCTTTGACCTTATAAGTCAAATTGTAGGGAATTAAATTCTCTAAAAGAGCTTTATGATACCATTACCAAAAAAAAAATATTACAGCCCGTACATCAATATCAAGACGAGCAAAAATTTGGAAAAAAAAATCTTTCGGTTTTTCAACGATTACTCATAAACCGCTAATGTGAAAAATATTTAAAGCTCGGATTCAAAAACTACTACAATTTTCTTTTTTAATGAGCTCTGTACGACCATATCCTTCTATGTTTCAGCCTGTTGAAAATCACCTAAAAATTTTGATTTTTTTTATATCCCTTATTTTTTATTATTTGCGATTACTATATAATACATATAATATATAATATTATATTAATATGTTTTAATTATATTGATTAAATTATTTATTTATCGTTCGTAAGGAGTAAACTCCAGTTGTACGTCAGAGCTGCCACACACAATTTTTTATTTTTTCTTATTTTTTCCAGACCTGGTATAACCTAGCTTACCGCCCCGTGCCCGCTAGGCGTCGATTTATAGGACATCCTGTATATTTATGTAATGTAAACACTGACTTGATGTAATTTAATTTAATAATAATATAACAAAGTATCAAATGAGTATCAAATGAGGAAAATGATACGCCACTAATGTGTTTTATATTGAGCACTCAAAATAAAGGCATCCACTAAATTGATACAACAATTAAAACACTATAATTTTATTATAAAGATGTAATATTTCTTGAAAAGATATTTTCGTTTTGTGTAGATGTTTTGTAGCAAAAATAAAATAAGCTCATGCGGCGGAGACAACCTAACCGAATTTAGATAACTAGAATTGTATCAGGTATAAGATCCTCGCAGATTTATACTAATAATGTAGAAAGATTCATTTGGTCTTTCAGAAAACACACTTTCTTTTATATTCTAGGAGGGTAAATAATTGCTACCTTAGATTTCATTTAAAATTTTTAGCGAAATTTATGTTTTCAATTGTTTTGTACGGAAAAAAAGGAAATAAACAAGATCTTTCCAAAATAAAACAAATATTAAAAGGCTCGATCGGCACTCTATCTGAAAAACAAACATAAATGGATTGTGTTTACATAAAAGAAAAACTATTAACTAAAACCTGTATTTATGTTGAAAAACATGAGATGTTGAAAATTAAAAAAAAATCAATGAAAATTTTATAATGTACCTACGTTAAAGTCAACATTTACTTGCAATAATTATTATCAGTCATGCCAAAATTCCATTTCAAACGTGTGTCAGTTGTCTGCTCACTGCTTTAGTTTTAAAAGGAATGAATTTGAAAATTGACGAAGGTTTTCGTTCCCCGACTGCACTTTTAACTTTCATGTGTTTATTAGAATAAAACGTTATAAACAATAATAACTTAAATTAAACAATAATAATGACGTTTGAACAAATAAATATTTATTATTTTTACGAGAAATGAAAAGATGGTAGCCTCATATTATACATAAGTCTAGCTACACGCTCCCGGCTTCGGCCAGGTTCAAAATAAAAACTGCCCTATCTTTTAAGTTGGACCAAATTACACATAGTTACGAAGTTTTATCAAAATCGGTTCAGTAGTTTAGGAGTTCATCGGCGACAAACATGTGACACGAAATTTTATATACTCGTATATAGAGAAGAGATATGTTACAGGAAATTTTAGGAATTCATTAAACGATAGTAAGGTCACGTTTTCGTCAACACCATGGTGAACAAGTAACTAGAATATTTGCATAAAATAATCATGAATGGGGAAAGATGGCGCCGTCTCATTGAATCATAAGATATTCCGTAATTTACAAAACAAAATACTGGACTAGAATTTCAAAGTAGTCATTTTTATTAGATATCTATTGTGTAATATATTAGTTTGAATTATTTTTCAACGTTAAAGTTGAGCCTGTCTACGTTAAATGCGCTTTACAAATAAATCAGTGTTCATGACCGGTCACACTGTGTATATGAATATAACGGCCAGACATCTCTATCGCTGTGACGACAGTGACGCAGCCACGGTGACAGTGGCGCCATTTTTTTATATTTCTACACGATCCCTCGGCAACGTAACATTTTTCAGGATAAAAAGTAACCTATATGTTAATCTGGGTATTAAACTATCAGTGTGCCAAATTTCATCAAAATCTGTTCAGTAGTTTATACGTGAAAGACTAACAAACATCCCATACATCCATTCTCACAAACTTTCGCAATTATAATTTTAGTAGTATGACTACGTCTAAAATAGGCTTAAAGAATTTCAGAAATATTGGCACGAAACGGTTTTATCGATTAAACAGTGACAAAGTCTTATCTTGGCTCACCATCTTAAGGCTACGGAATTTAAATACGCAAGTTTACTTTGTTAATTCGTACAAGACATTTTGACAAGTGAACTAATCAACTCGCATCTATTTTGTCGTTTAGACCTTTTTCATAATTTTGTTCCTGACTTAAATATATCGTAATATCTTAATATAATATAATATCTTTCATGAACACAATGAGATTAGAAGTCGTAACAAAATACCTTAATTGTGACTAAAAGCAAATATTTACCACAAAAGATGTTGATACCACAATACACATTGACGGCTTTATCTCGCAAAATTGAATAGAATGTAATATTACATTTTCCCACGTGGCATAGATTAACTAACATAATATATTTTCATAAAAATAATTCGCTGAAACTATCTTACTCTTTGACGGTGAAGTATTAGCCACTTTTCTTTGTTCGGAGTTCTCTTTCTAGCTTGACGTGCTTTTCAATAACGTAAGTACTTTGATAATTACGAAATAGAATAATAATCAAGTGTGAAGTATCTTGAAACACTGGATCTCTTAAGAAATGAGTTAAATGGTTTTCCCGAGGAAGAGCGAAACCAAATAATTGTACAGCAAGATGGTGCTCCAGCCCATAACAGTAGAATCACTACTGCCTACATTAATAACCATTTTAATACCTGGATTAGTACAATCGGCACAATCAGATCACCAGATCTCACCCCTTTAGATTTTTTTTTTGTGGGATATATCACATATGAAAAATCAAATTTACATTAAATCTTATGCGAATGTAAACGAGTTGAGAGTTGAAGTTCAGAATACGATTTATAATATTCACTACAACACGTTATTAAAGGTTACTAGAAATTAATTCGTTAGAAGAATAAATTTATGTATCCAAGAAATCGGAGCCCATTTCGAGCCATTAGATAGTTTACCATTTTTTGTAAATAATTAAAATAGTTTAAGATTTCATGGTTTTCCTTTCATTTAATTTATCAAGTTTGTTAGAGAGATTTCATCCTTATAATTGACCCTAACGATCGATGCAATAAAAGTACAGGATGTAATTTTTAGAGATTTTAGTCGGTTCGTTTCTCGGGTGTGGCAAGCGAATTTTCGAAAATCTTTGAATTTTTTTTTCTATTCAAAAATAAAAGAATGTTTTCCTTGAGTAAAATTTTCTATCTACAGTATTAAGAGTACTTTCCCTTCAGATGGCATTACAAAATTCCATCCTGTATATCATATACTAATAATAATATTAATAAAAACAATATAAGCGAGAGATAATCCTATTATCTTCATATTATTATCCGCAACTTTGATAAAAAGATTTGAAGTAAACAAATTATTTTTGTTTTATTTTGGTCAAATAACACATAATCTTCATCGAAGCACATAATCTGCGTTTTTTATTCGAAGGAGTAATTTGACAGGTCCTAATGTAAAATTTTAAAATAATGTTATCAGCGTTTTTCCGTTTATTTAGGTTTTATTTACAGTTATATTTTACGGTAAAAATATTTTTTATCTTATTTTATTGATTTAACATTCGTATTATTTTTATTTTAAAGTTTGAATTTCGTTTAAAGCAGGATTACTAATGACAACTCGATTTGGAATGAATAAAAAAAACAATTCACAATTTATATGTGAAGTCAAATATATAAAAAATAGCATAATGTATTGTGATAATTTTGTTATATTCTCATCATAAAAATTATAATAGTCGAAAAGAATTGCGACTTATGGAACAGACTTTGCAAAAAATATAATTTAAACAAATAAATAATAATTAATATTAATTCTAAACTAATTAATGTTATATAAAGCATTGATTACGGTTTTATAAAACCGTAAGTATTTTAATAAGTTCGATTAGGTGACCTGACTATTTTTTATGGTCAAAAACCTGCAACCCAGGTAATGTCAAAAAACGCAGTATAATACATTTATTATTACGCAGTATAATAGACGATTATTTATTAGATATTCAAATTAATTACTCAAATTAACCACTTTATAATAATATTTAATTGACGGAGGGACGTTATTATAACAAGCCAACCTAAATCCGGTTTCTTGACACACCATTGTGATCTAATATTTTTGTTTACTAGCGACGGCGTGGTCGCTAGCATAGCGCAATGCGCCAGGGGGCCAACCATGCCCTGGCTACAGTGTCGTGTTTAAAATGTTGCGCCTCCAAAACAAGATTCGACAAAAATCCGCGTTTAATCACCTCTAATTCACACAGCCTATTCCAACTATATATGTTTACATGTCACAAATTAATTGTTTTATCGTATTGTAAGTCATACGCGTGTGTGTACAGTCGAGCAACGCGTCACGCTCTCGCGGCAGACGTCGGAAAACTAACTTTATTTAAGCAATCAGATATCAGAGAGAGAGGGCAAGTCGGTAGAGTCTCTTTCGGGTGCGAGGCAGCAACCCACCGACCGACGACACAGAACATCCGATTCCGACCCCCGGCTCCGTGGCGACCACGCTTACTATGTACTTTGATTTACCACGATTTTGTCAAAAATTTAACACACTCGTTTGCTCTTCGGCCTTTAATTAGAGCAAATAGAAACCAATCTTGCCACTTAACGTTATTGACAAACGTGATTTCCTGTTTCTAGAGTAACAATCGATTTATGGCACTCATAAATATCATACACCAAGTCTAATATCACCAAGCACATATGGAGAAATTGAATAAAAAAAATTATTATTAAAAAATTAGATTTTTATAATAAAAATAACTGGGGCTGGAAGGTACAAGGGGGACAGACGACCTGATAAGGGACGCGGATCGACGGTGGAACCAAGCTGCTTCTGACCGGTCCTATTGGAAAACTGTGGGAGATGCCTATGGTAGCAGCGGACGTCCTTGGGTTGAGATGATAATTATAAACAACATATTATCAATAATTTATTTACTTTAAAAAATTGGGCTAAAAGCTTGTCAACAGCCACTAAACAAAAAATGCTGAGAAGGTTAGTAAGCAGAGAAGAAAAGGGTACTGAACTTTCTTATCTTTACCTATTTAGCTACTAGCATAATAAATAATAATTTATGTAGCATATCATTATTTAGTAAACATTGTAGTTCTCAATAATTAATTAACTTTGTATTTAAATGCTACCCTAGTCATAAACATGAAACTAAAATAGATTACGGTGAATAACCTTATAGTCATAGGATGTCCAAAACAGTACCATTAAGACGAAAAATTTAAATATTCCCTTATTATAGTAATTTATAATTGTATAATTATTTAGGCACTAGACTTTAAGTAATAAATACAAGACACGGACGAAGTCGCGGGCAAAGGCCAGTATGTAAACAGTGTTAGTATTATTTATTATTCTTATGGTCATATTATTTTATTTTTAAATAAAGTGTAAATAAAGTTATCAACGTATTTACATAATTAACTATCTAAACATATAGGTTCAACGTTCAACAAAAACTGTTATAATTATTGCCTGAAATGAAACATCTGCATTCGAGACGCTTCTGTGTAGTTTTTCCAGATGACGCACAATCTCCATTGACCTAAATTAGAAGCTTCGATGCAATATTTTATAAAGTGTAAAGTCCTTTGACAAAGGACAGCTGGGCCAACTCTAGTTGGCTATGGCTGGACACACTAGCAAAATCAAAATTTTATTCCTGTGAGTTAAATCGCGTGTTCGAATTTCGAACCACGCTCGCGCATCAAGAATCGGTTTTGGTGCGAGTTTTTAGGCACCAACAGCACCCTTTTCGTGCTGGAGAGTTGAAAAAGTGTTAGTACAGACACGTCATTATGTTATATTAAATTTTAATTAAATTGTTTTCCAATTAAAATTAACATCAATAGAATTGTTTTTTAAAACTTGTTTACCATAATATTAAACTGGCGCAGATAAATTACATTAACGATTAACGAGGCCAAATAATCATCACTTGGCTGCTGTTCAAGTACGCGATGCATTATTAATTTATATACTAACATGAAGTGGTCATGTGCCATAATAGTCGCACATACTTAGGTAAGTTGTTTGCTTTCAACAAGAACTAATTCAAGAAATAATGATAATTATTGCCATTATATCCTGAATATACCAATAAAATGTATGTTCATATCATGAGGAACGATAAAAGCCATAAAATATAAGACTAAAGACTAAAAAGTATTTTAGTACCATTTCACGAAAGTACCTAATAGAAGTAGATAATATTTTTTAATAGTTTTCTTATGTGTTTCGACTTTATTTTTATTACTCACTTAAACTATTAGTATTTTTAATGTCACCAGTCCTCTGGACCTCTGGAATTACCAGTCGGGTTTGAAAGAATCCACCCTACATATATGTTTTTAAAACCAAATATTAAGTTTAAATTTATTATACTACTAGCTGTTGCACGCGGCTTCGCCCGCGTAAATTTATAAAATATAGCCTATGTTACTCGCTGATAATATAGCTTTACAACAGTGAAAGATTTTTTCAAATCGGTTCAGTAGTTTCAGAGCCTATTCAATGCAAACAAACAAACAATCAAATCTTTCCTCTTTATAATATTAGTATAGAAGTTATAGATTAAGACAATGCAAAAATATTTTTAGTGAAAGTGGAAGTGAAAACATATTATTATAACTATTCATTAATTATTATTTTTTATATTATAAAGGGTAGCAGACAAGTATAAAGGGGGCTAACGTTCCACTTGATAGTAGGTGGCAACCGTCGCCTAATGACACAAGCAACACCATTGCTGGTGCGCTGCCTACCCTGTAGGAATTTGAATTATATATTTACAATACGAAACTATTTTAAAAAAGAAAAGAGAAAAATAAATACGAAACGAGTGTCGTGGTTTCATTTCACCCATTGTACGAGTAATTATGCTACGCTTTTCGTGCTACGTTTTTACCAAAAAAAAAGTGATAAGAGAAAGTCTCGTATTACGAGTTACTCTGTTGCTGAAAAGAACGGGCTAGCTGTAAGAGAACCCGGCTGCAATTAGGTCAAACATATCTTAAAAAGAACTTACCATGTTGATGTTGATGAGCACTGGACTTCTGAAACAATAAAACAACAATACATTAAAATATTGCACAGTTTAATGCGTTGGTGAGTCGAAGGATCGGTTGCAGATACAAGATATAGATCTAATCTTGGTCGGGTTACAACTAATTCCAGTCTTTTAGATTTCGTATGTGTATTTACTTAACAGTCCTCGGTATAACACACTTCTTTGTAAACCGATTGAAATAAACAATAAATGTTATGGGAAGCTTGCTAACAAATACCTACATCAGTGAAATCGGTTCAAGTCGGTTAAAGATTTTTTTTTTTAAACTTTGACATAAGTATTATATAATTTTGACGTAAGTAGAACGTTAACTTTAAAAAAATATTTTTTTTTAAAATATTTAAGATAAAGACACGGTTCGTTTACGATTTTATTATATATTATACATACCTACTGTGTGTTAAGCTTAGAAATAAATTAGTCAATAAACTAAAATTTCTCACCTACATTGACAAGTAAGTACATATCTGATTAAAGAAAAATAAAGTTAACACAGGTAACCATGACAATAATCTTGCAACAGGAAACGAACACAGGTATGATCTTTAGAAAATTAATCTTGAATATTAAAATTTCCAGTCGCTGACAAAATATTAGCTTTGATGAAAATTTTTGTAGATATTATTAGCTAAAAGAAATCCTAATGAGACTAAAATAAAACGATATTATTCTTTGTACAGATATCGGAAAAGAGATTTGAGAGCGACGGCAACCTGTCCCTAAAGACTTTAATACAGATTTACAGATTTTTTCGGTCCTCCTTTATTTTGAATCAATGATTTTTTGGTGTATTTAAATATCTACATTTTTTTACTATTTAAAAACGGTTTACAACAAGATTTTTGTAAATAAGAACAAAAAGTAATGCGTACAGGTAAAAAAATATTAATTTATTCGAAAAAACATACATATTTTCACTTTATATTGTTAAGTATATTAAAAAACCGAATTCTTCAGCTAGGGAATTCCTTGCTTCATGCAAGGGAAGATATAGGGGAAGCGTAGCAGAGGTAGAAGAAAGACATCCTGGCTGCAGAATTTAAGAGAGTGGTTCGGATAGAGCACTCGCTGCCTCTTTCGCGCAGCAACTTCCAAGCTCAGAATAACCATGATGGTAGCCAACCTTCGTAGAGAAGTGGCACGCTGAGAAGAAGAAGAATATTAAAAAATAGTAACCGCTATGTAAAAAATAAAAATCATTTAAGTGTAATGTATGCGTCTGTATCCATTCTATTGATTCTGTATTCTATTGATCATACCTTGCTCGGAAACGAAATCGAGGTCAGGGAATGTCACTTTAAGAAACTTAAAAATATAAAAGTCGATCCATTCATACAACTTACCTACCCTATGTAATATTATCATTTTTCTTTTAGATATATACAAATAGTGTACGCTCACACCTTATGAAATTCTAACGATGAAATATTAGACTTAAGAAAACGCACGAAGGTGTTAATAATGTTAATTGGTTAACACATAAGGCTTTGTTTACATCGTGTCGCGTATACATAATCGTACATGACCCGATATCTATCCCTTCACCTAATTAAATTTTAAACTACAGTAGATAGATGGCGCTATAAAAACAAAAATAAAACATTTGACATTTAAAGGCAGAGTATAGAAAATAAAATAAAGCAGATAATAAAGTTCTCATAATAAAGACTAAAATAAATTAAAGCATTATAGACTGTTGAACTGATGTGCAACATGCCTTACTCGTAATATAGATTAATGTATGCGATATAATTTAATCCGAGAGCACAGATGAGAGGACGATTTCATGAACGTCCGGATAATGTTATTGTTGAAATCAACAGATGTTCAAGGATTTGCAGAGGCGTTAACAATATTCTATACGATTCAATTGTTGTCAGTAATACAAAAATTTTATATATTATATAAAAATGTTTAGTTGGTTTGTATATGCTTCAAAAACTCGAGAAGGGGTAGACCGATTTTAGTTCGATTTTCAAATATGAAAATGATAAATGATAATATGAAAATGATAAATGAAATCGCTAGTTTTCTTATGTAATAATAAACTCGTTTGTGGGATAATTTTATAATTATACATTTATTAATTGAATGTTATGACGGTGATATAGCAAAGAACGCAAATGAGGTCACGTCAAATAGCAGCCTGAGTTATTGTCTAAAGACAAGGGAGATGAGATGGCATAGTGTGCATTAAGGTAAAGACCTTAATGCTCACTATGTACAATGTACCTACTCTACATATGTCGCGCGTTATGACATCTATACTCTTGTAATTGTACGAAAACGAATAACTTAGAAAAAAGCATAAAAAAGCATAGGTACCTACTTAAAGTTGAAGTGTAAGTCATTTTACGGTGTTTTAAAAATAATTCAGTCGACGTGATATTTCGTCACAAACAACATTATAAAGTTTGTTGCAAAAACAGAATCTTGGCATAAAAACAGAAAATAGAAACTTTCGGTCTCCAATTACATCTTTATGTATGCTAATAGAGGTTAATTTCCTTACAAACGATGGTCTTTTCTTTCTCTAAATACATTTTTTTAAATGGGGGTGGATAATAAATGTTTCTAGGCATTTGTAGGTCAAAATGTAAACGAGTATCAATAGTTTCAGTGTCAAAATGCAGAAATTATAATATATTGGCTTCCGGTCCTTATTGTAACAGGTTATAACAATTGACCACGATATCTCCTTTCATCCACTATTTCATATATTATTATGGTCATACAGTAATCATATGTGATTCTATGTTTTTAATTCACTTATGTTTTTCTATTACGACTGTTTAGGATTACAACATGGAAGAGCCACCGAAAGAACGTCATCAACATGGGTGGTATTGCGATACATTGACATGTGATTCCCTGAAACATTGCAACCTTATGAAATACATTTCAAATAGTTTTAAAACGTATGAATCACGGCACATCTGCCCCGAGGGCCACCTTAAATACTCCGGTCTATTTGGATCTATCTAACATCGACCAGTGTCCACGTTAATTTAGAATACTTAGGTAAGAAAATTCTTTGTAAAAGTATTTTTTAATTAAAGTAATTAAGTAAAATCAGTTTTTTTTTTTGCATCCTCTGCTGCCACCGAACTTAACTCGTCTATTATTTGTTTTCTTAATTCATTATGTAAATAAATAATACGACTATTATTAATTTTTTAATATTTTAAATCAAAGTGTCCCGCTGCGTCTGTGTGTTTCGCTATGTTCGCGATAATCTCAAGAACTACTTTTTCAAATAGTTTTCACTAATGGAAAGAGCGTTAAACGAGGAAGGGTTCTAATGCACACGTGCGAAGCAAAGCCGGGAGCAGGTCGCTAGATTAAAAAAAAAAAATTGTATACAATACGTCGATGCATGTCAATAAGATAGAAATTCCCTTGACATCGATGAAATATTTGACAATATAATCTTATAGACGATCAATAGATAGACCAAAACAGGTAACAAAACCAACTGATAACTCTTGCAGTTTAAAAGATATATATTTATTATTTATGTTTGAAGCCAAAAGTATCTAAAAATAAACTGTTGTGAACACTTGCGAATATAGGTGACGTAATATATGTACTCATATTTAGTAACTTGTACAATAGTATTAAAAAAAAACATTAAAAATTATTTCAAATTTTTTTCCAGACATTCCAGACATATTTGCACCTTTATAATACATGAACTTTTCAACAACCATTTTTATGAAACATTCTTTGTACATGTGCATTTTACCTTCTGAACTTAATACTATGTCAATAGTGAAACGCCATTGAGATACAAGTGACCCCTGTTTGTATTATCGAAAGTAAAAAGTTCGTAAAGATACTGAGGTTTTTCGCCAGCATGTTCATGCTAATTGAAAAATTTGGCAACTTTCTTGTTGACGAATAACAACTAATCGTAAGAGATAAAAATATTCTGGAGTTCTCAAATAAAATTAAACTATGTATATTTTTTAAATCGATGGTATAGATGTAAAGTTATAAAATCAATGGGACAAGATAAATCTTAAGTAATTAAGTTATTTAAGTAAGTAGAACAGAAAAGAAGACAAACTAATATAGTCCTGTACCTGACTGTCCTAAGGACAGTTCGCGTATGGAGAATTTTTTTTTCAGGACAGCTTAGTAGTAGTCTTCAACCTTAGTAGTACCTCTTTTTCAGACAAAAAATTAATGACTGCAAAAAGTACCAGATGGTGGATATCCACCCAAGAAATACTAAGACTAAACTTTCCTGGAAAAAATTGCTAATAAAGATAAAAGTCCTATGAAATATATAGAATTCCAGGTTCAAAAGCAGGATGAAAATTCAGATTATAAAATACTGCAACAATTGAAGAAGACACATCAAAGTCTACTACTAGTCATCATTCAGAAGACAGACGAGAGTCAACCCAAAAATTTTATATAAACCATATCTGAACCTGAAATTACCCGAATAAAACGTAGCAGATTTGAACGAAGTCGCTACAACTCAAAGCTTGCCTACTTAAACAACATAAATACCTACTTACTTTTTTTTTCTCAAAGTTAAGGTTCATAAACGAGCAAGCTATATCTTTGCGGCGAGAGGAAATCAAATTGATCCTTCCCATTAAGCGGTGGGATTTGTCGTGAGAGGTTATTAGAGAAAAATTACATCGAAAGATACGAGTGTGTGCGAGACATTACGTGTGTTCACAATGAAAAGATATTTCATAATTATTGAAAACATCAAAAGAAAAATATTTATGATAAAAGTACAAGTATCAAAAAATGTTTGATTTTTTTTTGTTGCTTAAAACTAAGAGTAAAAAGAACTAAAAGAAGCAAGTTGGACTCAAAACTAAAGTTAGGTACCTAAGTTATAATTTCAATATTAAAGATATTGTCCACGTAACATAGATTTACAGCTTGACCCTATAATTTTATAACGTAAAAGTCAAAAGCATTAAGAAAATTTATAAAAAATGGTTAGGTTAGACCGCTGATCGATTTGTTTTTAAACACGATATTGATGCTATGGTTATTGAAACAGAGGACGTTTCCGTGACAAAATGAAAGTATTTTTTCGGAGATTCCCAAGTTAACATTGGACCTGTCAACACTATTTCATATCTATTTCTATAAAAGTTATGATGCATTTTCCGGTCTGTTTGTGTCCTTTGTTAGCGTTTCTCAAAGCAAAGGTAATCCTAGCTTTAATTTAGAACAATACATTGGACATATCAGACAATAACTTTTGCAAGGTCGGTAGCGCATTCGTCTTTGTAACAACGAACAATTGATAAAAACTGACAATTACTATTAACAAATTGACATTGGAACGGTGTGGAAGACGTACAATATAGATTTACAATGAGAATATGAGAATACAACAGAATTAGCTAGCAATGTTCTTTAACTTAATCTTTGGGATTATTTACAAGAAATTAAACATAATTAAAAACGTCTATCACAAAAAATAGCCATCGGTTATTAAAACCTGAGCGATACAACTTTTTTATTAAAAACTAGCTGGTGCTCGCGACTTCGTCCGCGTTGAAAATTAAAAAAAAATCAATATAGGTAACGCTTGACCTCGTGTTGCTATAACACTATATATGTTGCTATGCCATTCAGTATTTTTTGCGTGAAAGAGTTACAAACATCCATACATCCAAACATACTTTCGCTTTTATAATATTAGTACGAACGGATGACAAAAGATGGATGGCACTAAAAAAAATTATTCGTTGCTTTCGTTTCGACTTTATAAAAAAACTTTATATATCTTCGAGAATAATGTGAATAAAGTTCATGTATTTGACGGGACAAAACAATAAACAGATAAATGCGTAATTTAAAAGCCTTAAGTGTAAAGTTGCAAATTAATGTCCTTAATTAACGTACTACTCGATTGGTAAGTGGCTACCGTCGCCTATAATGCAAGCTATACCTATAAGGGGACGTTCAAGTATTACGTAACGCAATTTGGGGGGAGAGGGGGTCTTGTAAAAGGTTGCGATGTTTTACAAGGGCGGGAGGGGAATCCCTCGAGTGTATTCGTCATTTTTATTTTGTTCTCCCAAGTTCGCAACCCTTTTCGTTGGTAAAAATGGTCGCTGCTAAACTTGGTCCTAAAGATAACGTTACGGCGGGACAGAAAAACGTTACGGCGAGTTACATGGGGGGAGGGGTGGGGTCAAAAATCATCAAAAATTGCGTTACGTAATACTTGAACGCCCCCTGGGCCCTAATACATGGAAATGAACTCTAGAAAAGAAAAAAATTATAAACAGGTTCAAACAGCCCGTCTAATACATGAAGCACGCTATCATGCAGCACAGGAACACTGATACCTACCTCACAAGCCTAGAGAGACTAATAAGCATATCAGTGGCGGGTTAGAGAACCAATATTTAAAAAATATACATTCAGAAAAATCCATTAACCTGCTTACGTAGTGCGTAGATTAAATCGTCGGAGCGAACAGCAATGCATGTAAATTGGTCATCAATCAAGATAACGGAGGTCTCTTCGATAATGTCACAAACTTAAGACTGTCCGTAGCGTTATCGCGAGTTTTATTACGAGAATGTAACACTTATTACAGATTTTATAACCATATTATGACAAAGTTGAAACCATAAAAACAATTACATACATATATATTTTTATATAGAAATACTAACTAGAGAGTAAACAAGTATCTCAAAGAAATCAAGGGTCAAAGAAATGGGCTCTAATCATCGCACTCAAAAAGATTTTTTGAATTTGGAATGTCGCCCTGCCACTGCGAAATTTAATGCCCAAGCTATGACAGCTTTGGCTTTAAATTTTGTCTATGCTAATATTAAAAAGAGAGAAGATTTTTTTTTGTTTTTACATACAAATAACTCGAAAACTATTGGAACGATTTTAAAAATTCTACATTATCAGCGAGTAAAATAGGCTATAAAATATTACTATATTTTATAGAAATACGCGGACGAAATCGCAGGCAACAGCTAGGTTTGTTAATGAAGTTAAATTTTGATGTTATTTGATATTTTAATGAAGTTTTTGTTAAAAATAACCTGAGGCAGTTTGCATAGTCTCACTTTTATCAATGCTTTTAAAATACAATTACTATCATTTCATAAGTATATTAAAATTTATTTATCATTGAATTTGAGTGCACTGATTACGACCTATTCGCTATATACTCATAATCCACTCCAGATTTATTAGGTAACAAATTAGTATCAAAATCCACTCTATCTTTAGGCGCAAACAGATGATCGATCGCGTTAGATAAATCTTTTATCGGCCTCGTGAATGGCTTGTTTGATTCGATAACAAACAAGTCTCGCGTGAACTCTATCAATGTACAGCGCTAAAGGCTACTTATCACAAGTGGCCTTGTCAATTTGTACGTCTTTATATTTGCCTTTTTTAACGCGGTCGCGTAGGCAGCCTTAGCGTCGGTGTCGTCATCGGATAAAAACAAATCTCAAATAATACATTATTTTACATTTTATTATGATAAGAAAAACAACAAAATTACGTCACCTACATATTTATTTATATATTACAAGTATTGATCCCGTGATATCGCTCAAATTAAGGGGGACACTTAAAACTGTATTCAACACATGCGCTTCACGATAATTGATGTCATTAAATCCTCAGGTTTTATTATTAGGGCACAATTCAATTCAAGGCGAAAAGGTAATTGAGCGTCATTGTTACCTGTGCCTGCTGTTGTTGTTGTTCCTGATATTGATTGTACTGCGCCACCAAACGAATGCCACTCAGTTCTAGAGACCGAGGGTCCAACGATCGACTACGGGGTTTCTCCGGTATAAAAACATCCTCATCCCTTTTGCCCTTTTTCCATCTAAAGTAGTTCGCCATCGAGGCCTACTTTAATACATGTTTTTATCAAAACGTATAACGGAGAGACCGTACGCACTTTATCCGTAAAGCTGCGATGTTTACGGATAAGTTATTACACATAGACATCTCCCTAAACACTGAGCGATAACACCTCTTGTCATGTCACGAGACGTTTGTTTTCACAACGCAATAATACAGTGTGTACACTACGGTGTATGTATAGCGTTTCAATTCAAGTTCCCATACGGATGATGAGTTAAGTGAGCGCAGTAGATGAGCTAGCGCCGCGGCGCTGGGCACAGTGTCCTTACCGGTCTCGTTTACACTCAACACAACACTTGAGAACAGTTGTTTCGTCTCTACATTTAGTGGTGTCAACTGAAAGCGATACTGCATTCGGCAACGAGTGATGCGCGTCTAGAGTAGCAATGTTCCGTCGCTTTATCAAGAAGCTATAGTGTCCGGTGGTCGCACGAAATAACTTTACTCGTATTTCTCACAAGTATTAAAAATTGGCGTTAAAATATTATCGTCTGTTATCGAAGTTTGCAACTTTCCATGTGGAATTTTTTACGAAAATTGATTAATTGATTTAATCAATATTTGTTCTGTTCGTATGAGCACAATCACTGATAGATAACGTGATCCAAGCCCAATTAATTTATGGGAAGCATCTCTTTAAAATAATTCCATATAGTAAATTTACTCAAAAATCAAAATTTGAGTGCCTGAATATAAAATAAATTTTTGATATAAGTTTCTACAATATGTCTTATTATATCCATGGGTGAAAGAAATTATCGATTCCAACCTAGTCCATTTTTTTTTTAATTATACACAAATGCAAGTGTTACAAAAATTGTAAATTAGTTTTACTCGTACTTACATAAAAATGTTTAAAAAATTATTCTATTCAGATTTACTCTAAAAACTCTAATTTACTCTAATCTTCTTATTCTTTTTTTAAATTAAAACAAAATTGTATCTAATCTTAAAAATTTACAGTTAATTTTTAAAATTGACTGGTAATTTTATTTTTGGCAAGAAAAGTTATAGAGCCATTTTTATGTAAAAATAAATTATGACCTCGAGGGATTCCAATTTTGATTTGTTAGTAAATTTTCCTAGACTAATGGCGAAATAAAAATTCTATCTACATTTTGTGTTCAAACAAATGGTGGAATATGTAAGATTGAAAATTCTCTAGAAACTTTAAGGTTGTTTAGCGCATTACGCCTTCGTAAACTATTACGATCAGTCACACTATAAACGGGTGCAAAACACATTCTCCTTTATTGTAAGTAAAGTGAACTATATGTATTAGGTACCTAAACGCCGTATCTTTGTTACGCAAAGTAATGTATTATTAACACGATACACACAAAATAAACGGTACACACAAAATAAACGGCTAGACAAGATCCTTCAAAACATTCTCGAAATATAAGTATATTTCAGGTGTGTTAATATTTGCATAGATGCATATCGGACATACAACCGTCGTCTAATATTGTTGCGAGAGAGAAAAAAAATACGATCATCTTGTTGCCAAAAAAATATATCTATTGTTATTAATGAATACATTTAGCTATATGTATGTGAAAGAAGAATACATTTATTAGACAATAAGAATTACTTATTGAAAAGATTGTGCAATGGAAATGTCATCGATTTTTTTTACTCGATAACTTAACATTTATGAGTGCGAATTTTGTTAGCTGATGTGTATGTGAAGGGTAATTTCCGGAACCACTACACCGGACTCCGGGCGCTTATTTGAAAAATACTTTCACTATTTGAAACACACAATATAAACATACTATAAATGTCCATATGTCCATATGGACTGAATAGGGATATTTGCAACCTGGCGATGCGGGACTTGTCGGTCTAATTCAATGATAAATCAACTATTTTTTATTTAATTTGTCATTAAAAACAATTCATTTGGGAGTTTACTCCTTAAGAATCGATTTGCATATATATGACGTCACCAACGAAATACTTATATAGTCTTTGATACCGAAATATATATTATAGCACGGTATATTAATGTATATAGCTACAATATATACGTAGCTATAATAAATATTAATATAAATTATAGCAAGGCATATTACGATATATTTTCTATACAAATATTGGAATGACCACACACACAGCTATAATATGGCGCTAATATTAATTTTTTTGAATATTTTAGAATATCTGAAGTTTCAGAGATATTGCGCCATCTACGCAAATTTTTTTAAAAAAAGAACAATGTTGTTCTTTCGGCGTGTTCGAATTGTGAAAATTTAAATGTACACTCGCGTGCAACTGAATCGACTCAACCCCACAGCGCGCACTAAAATCAGATTTCATTAAAAATGGTTCAGCTGCCGCAAACCCAGTTTTTTTAAATTATATTGCCTAATCTTTTGGCTTTTTCTTCTTATTTACAAAAATGTTTTGCCAGTATTACTTACTCGTAGTCGTAAAAATAGCCGCGGGTCGACACTAGATTGACCAACACTTTGAGTGTTGTTTAGTGCGTTAATTTTAGCTGAAGATTTCAGTGTCAATTTTGATTGTTAAATTAAATTGCCTTTAATAAACCAATTCACAACTGCCAGGCGTCCCGCGGCGACTCTTTTTTTAATAGTTCTTATAAACAGAATACATGGAGTCTGATGTGATATTTTATTATATACTAGCTGGTGCCCGCGACTTCGTCCGCGTTGAACTATGAAAGGTACCTAAGTCCTTTCTGGTGTCCCAGACAACGTGTATGCAAAATTTCATTGTGATCGGTTAAGTAGTTTTTGCATGAAAGAGTTACAAACATCCATAGATCCATACATCCACAATCCACATACTTTCGCATGGGATTTTCAATGTTATCATGTTCAGAGACACCTATTTAGTAAATGAGTAAACTTACCCCTTTTTTTCTTTCAGTGCCCTCTGTTGCAGTTTGACCGGAAACAGAAGCGCGGCCGCGAAATATATCCATTACTTTAGTCAAAGCACTTGGTCGCCGGGTCGCAGATACTGTGTGGTAGTAGGACTGTTAAACAAAATTAATTAAATTAATTAATAACATGAAAAGGTCTCTGAATTTACCCATTTTACTATTCACAAATTCAATAGATAATGTCAATTTTAAGACAAATCGTAAATTAATTGAAGTGGTCTTTATGGTAATGTTTTTTATAAGAATAAAGGAAACATATAAAACACGCCTGAATATGTTAGTGTTTTTAAGTTACTTTTTTTCCACTCACTTCGCTTATTAAAATTATTTCTTTCAAAAGAGATCAATTTTAATAATTTTCTCTGTGTCCTTCAAGGCCAATATGATAATGGACACCCCCATGAAGCTATGAAAGGGATAAAACACTCGGCTGCCAAGACCGACTACAGTGCAGACACTAACGTCCAGTCTCTTAAATTTTTCAACTTCATGTGATGTGATCATTTGCTCTAATGAAGAATGAAAACATTAAGAGGACGCGTGATAGAGAAATCTTTGTAACTAAAATAAGTTCGGCCAATCCTCAATGGGTTAGTGTTTAGATTCTCATACAAAAGAAAGGATTAATTTCTATATTATTATGGTTGAAGCGATACCTAAATGAGGTTCAATGGGCGATTTCTTGATGAGCATTTATAATATGAACTGATTGATTTGAAATATTTCTTGTTTTGTGGAAACGGCATGTATATAAGTGATGTAGAGTGTCGATTATCCAAAAAAAAATAAAACATAAAAATGCAATAATCTCGAAATCCGTGAGACTTATACAAGACTATTTATTGACATGTGATAGAGCTTGAATAGACCTAACACAAGTTTCAGCTTTATATCAACGATGTTTTTCTATGTGAACCTCTACAGTGCCTAGAGTTTCCATCAAATGTACACATACAAAATGGTCGAGCATTTCCTGCTTCACTTAAGACATGAAAACATTTCATTCATGGCCATGATATTAGATATGAAATTAAACAAAGCAATAAAATTCTAGCGGCTAAACTTACTTGGCTACTAGTCCCTTGGTGAGGATGTGCAGAGCCATCTTTCGTGTGCTCTTCAACTGTAGCTGTTACTTCTGCCTCATTGGCATTTTTTGATGTGCCATGTTCAGGTTCATAGGGCTTGGTGGGGGAGGGACCGGTTTTAGTCATGTTCTGAAAAAAAAAAAAATCCACTCTCCTGTTCATATAATTAATTATTATGTAGGTTGATTTGCATATAGTTTATGAACACGAGAATTTTGTTCTAAGGTGCCACAACGTATATTTAGCCATATTTTAAACGCTTAGGCGTTTAATTTATTAGGCTTATCTTAAACTATCCTTTAACGTTTTTTTAAAGGTTAAAGATATATTCTTAATAGATTAAGTAATACATTATTTACATATTTTATATTAGGTATATACTCGTATTATTTCATTTCATATATTTCATTCAAAGATATATATATATATATGTTATTGAGGTACCCGAGTTCAAAGTTTTTTTCAGTAATATACGTTCTTTATTTTATCATTTGTGGAGATCTATTGAGATATATGTTGTGTTTTGTTGATCCCCATGTTGATAATTAATTCATAAAAAGAAAAAAATACGACAAAGAATATGAGTTTTAAAAACTTTAATTCTAATATTAATGATGAACCAAAATATCTTGTATAAAAGTTGTACAGTGTTCACCTACATTATATTAACAGAGAAAAGACGGGATGAAAAGTTTGCTAAGAAAATTAGCTTACCAAGCAGATTGAACTATCCATAAGAAAGCATGTAGGAGTGTTTCTCTGATTTTAATCAGATTAATAAGGAAAATATTTAATTAAACTCACGTTTGTATTTTTGGTGCGTGATGATAAGTAAATTACGGCTAGATAAATTGTTACAGTAAAATTCACGTGACAATAAGAGAGTAAAACATATATATAAATTGAAATATATAAATAAATTAATTAATTAATGCATTAATTATAGAAAACTCTTGTAGAAAATATTTAGTGTTCACCTAAACAGTCTATTTGACTTTAGCTAACGATAGCCAATAATCTTTTTAGACGAGTAATCAGGCTTTAACTACATACTTTAGGTCACTCAACTGACATAATAATTGTTATAAGTTGTGTTAGTTATAAGTGCCACAAGTAAATTATATTCAAGAACAGTTTGGTTTGATTTAGCGCACTTGTCATTAACAAACGGACTAACTGACTTGACAATTAAAATCTGAGGCATTTTTTTTTTCATTTTTTTTAATATATATTTAGCAAAGTCTCTGCTCTGCAGGGTGAGGGTCAGCTCCAATCGCGTCTTGGCTATGATAGCGGGTAGGCTTGACTCTCTTTACATGAACCATTGCTTGACTATGCATGTGGAGAGAGGCAAGTCTTTAGTAAAAATAAATTAAATTAATTAAAGTAAAGTTTATGTTTATGTTTTGTAAAATGGTTTTGTAAGATGTATACTAACACTTTGGTCCAAGTAACCGATTAAAGAACTTTTTTATTATTATTATTATTATATTGCTTTATAATATTTTAAACTAGCTGATCCAGCGAACTTCGTACCGTCTTAGAATAAAAATCATTTCCACACAAAAAAATATATATCTAAGTATGCATTATGGTTTTGCAATAAATGATTGAATTGAATTTGAATTGAAAAAATGTATGATAAATTGAATTTTCTTCATATGTTCTTTTGTGAATATTTCCTATGTTTTAATAGTTATTCTGCTATTCAGAAAGTAGACAAATTCAACAAATCAAAAATCATAAAAAGTAAAAAATTTAGACAAATACCTGAACTGCCGTCCTAAACTGCTGCAGCAACGACGGTTTGTTCTTTGCATCACCGCTTCCACGTGACCTGAACATATTGAAGACAGCTGGTCGACTGCTTACAGAGATACCTGTAAAATTCAATAGTAATTAATATCAATGTCGAGTTTTAACTGAATGGCTGAAATCAATTAACTCTGAAATTGCATTTTTTTTGTCAACAAATATAAAATTTTTACTTCAATTCTCTACCTTGTTATCTCGGAGCGTATCTCTTAACTATTTTTAAAAAATACAATTTAATAAAAATGGAACTTTATTCAGTTCTGATTCACTGAACTACTAGTTAGAGAGTGACTCCAAGTCGTATGAAAAAGACGGTTAACTACATCGTAGGCATAGATAGAGCATCGGCAAATGCTTATCACTGCTATGCTTGCACGTACACGGAGGTCCGGCGCTGTGATGGGCACATAGAAGTTGACATCACGTTGTCTGACAGAGCAGCACATATATCCTTACATGTTATAAAACAAAGTCCTCCGCCGCATCTGTCTGTCTGTCTATTCGCGATAAAAGCGGATTTCACCAATGGATAGAGGGATAATCAGGGAAAATGCACACCGGAGGAAACCGGAAGCGGGACAGCTAGTATTTTATAAAATAGAAAATAATATAGTCTTAATTTTAGCTAAGTATATAAAATAAAATTCTGGCCAATTCTGACTGTTTCTCCTCTAACTTATTCTAAATCAGAGGATTTTGATAGGTCTTCACAAACGGAAAGATCGCAAAACGAGGAATGGCATTCGTGCGGAGGGCGGCTCTCTAATAAATCTATTGGTTTTCAGTGAGCGAATAAGGGATGTAGGAGCCCATTTTCCCTACCCCTTATCCTTCACAGGTGCAGGCAAGCCACAGGTGGTACTGGTCTGGATTTGGCAATTAGTGGCAGGGAACACTGCGTTTCGCAGTCATTTTAGTAGCCGGTCTGGTGGCAGTAACAATCCCCCTTACAGAATACCACCGTGAAATAACAGCATGTGTGCTGTTTGTGTTTCGGTGAGTGAGTAAAGGATGCCAGAGCCAGTTGCCCTATCCTTAATCCTACCATGAACGACAGCGCGTTTCCAGAACTTATGGCGTTGCTTGTGTTATAGGCGAAGGTAGCCAGCTACCTACCATCAAGTGAACCGTTAGTCTGTCTGTCGAACTTAACATAAAAAAAAGGAAGAAAACTCGACTACGTATCAAAGTAGAGCTCCCGCTGGCTACCTCATTTTGCATCGGGCGTGGGTGATTAAAAAGGAAACACTGAAAAAACTAGACGTCAGACCGTGAATTACCGTGAATAGTTTGTTGGTAGAGCTGATCTGCAGTATCATCCGTGGAGCCGCGTCGTTTTCTTTCTCCAACCGATTGAGTGCTTCTTACGAGCGCGGTGTCGAACCGCGACTCTGAAAAGATTACAAAAAATAAGTACCTAATAAATAATATGAACGGTGTCATCAACAGTTACGCGGTTAGTGAGTCAACAAGTAACCCTAAAAAAGCGGGATATATATTTAAATTACTTATTATTAATTAATTAATATTAAGCGGGATATTTACTGTATAAGGTGTAAATATATAATGTCGAGCATAGAATTCACGTATGGAATATTTCGTAAAAGGATCGGAATAATCACGTAGCGAGTATCGTCTTGGTCCTGTTTGTCTGAACCTTCTTAAATAATTCACGAAATCCACAAAATCAGCTTTGCTTGTTTTTATTCAATATTTCAGCTATGTTTTAATTCGCGAACATTAGATTATTATTAAAAACAATAAAATAACTTCATTTTCTTAAAGTCAAATGCTTCACCTAATAAAAGATTATATTTATTTGTTGAATGCAAACAAATTTACATTTTTTTATCATCTGGTACAGAGACAAGCAATTAGCATTTAAAATGTCTTACTCCTTCCTAATAAAAAATCTAATAACTACATATAAACAAGAAATGCTTATATAATAATTTAAATTATATGTTACCGAGTACGTATCTCGCAAAAGGTTATAAAAATTTAGAAGAAATTTTGTATTATATTAAATAACGTCTTGCTTTTTAAGTATACTTATTCTTGTAAAATATTTGTTCTTATTGTAATTCTTTCTTATTTATTTTATTACTTGTAAAAGCACAAAAAAGATTTTTATAACTACCTGTATTGTCGTAAATGTTGGTGCTACTTGTATTGCTGTTATCTCAAAATTCTGTGAGATGGTATTCTATATGTTCGCTTTACTCGTACATACAATAATGGTAAAACACTGCAATTATTGTGTAAACCGGCGCAATGCGATTATTGTGACGATCTTAAGTTCATGTATACGTAAAAATACCGAGCGCGGCTGTGTCACCCAGGTATTACTCCTTCGAATTATGGAATACACTTTAATTAAGGTAAAAATATTTACCTCTTTTGTGACGTCGGTCGTCGCTGTGTCTTCGTACTTCTTTATTCTTTTCAATTCGAATCGCCTTCACATCACTTTTTTCTTTGCTGGTGCTTGCTCCCCATGTACCAGAGCGCACTCGGATAGGCTCCAAGTTTTGTGAATCAACTTTACTTTGCTCAGCTTCAATGTTAACAGTAGCTTCGACCTGAAATTTTTTTAAGTGCAATAGCAGAATGAACAAATATCAAAATGTACAAAACACGGAACGTGCAGGCTGTAACTTCGAAAAAAAGAGCTTTATAGTGCTATTACAAAAAAAAAATTTATTACGGCTTTTACACCGATTTCAAGACGAGCAAAAATATTGACAATTTTTTTTCCGTTGGTTTTCTGACGATTACTCATAAACCGCTAACGAAAAAAATATTTAAAGCTCGGATTCAAAAACTAGAGACTTGAAGCTACAATTTCCATCGAAGTTACAGCCTCTTGAAAAATCACCTAAAAATTTGGAATTTTCTTATATCCTTTAATTGTTGCGTTTAGTGTATATAGAGATATAACTATTAAAAATATTAAATTTAAGTTAAAGCAATATTTTTTAAATTGTATTTTAATAGTAGGTATATAGTACATAGTATATATAACTATATAGTTAAATTTTAATAATAGTTTGAATTTATGGAAATAACACAAAATATAAAGCGCAAAATGCTTGATTTACTTAATTATTCTTTTAAAGTTATTATTTTAAAATTGGCCCAGCAAAAATCTCACGGAATTCGATTGAAGTGAGGTATTTTATGTTTACATTAAACGTAGTTATAAATAGTATCTATATAATATATATCTAGTCTGTCAAATCTCCTATTACAAAACTACCCACATGAATTCCAATGTAAACTAACACGTTAATATGTGGCGCTCTTATATTACGATTACGACAAACTATTTAGAATTGTGGAGCCGTTTTAAGTATGCACATTTGACTTTTTGCAGATTGACATAACTAGTGATGGGTATAGAGTATAAAAGAATTAGGTGCCACTATCGACATATTTTAGAATTAGTATCATTCATATATATATGTCGGAGGAAGCTATGAGTCTAGTTGATTGTTATTTGTATGCGTAACGCAAAATATTAATTGTTTGCAATGTAATTTAGTTTTAAAAATCTTAATTTTATTTTATTTCATTTGTTACATCTTTCTTATGTTTTAAGCCTTACTAATCTAATAAAAGTAATGAATATTATTAACTTAACGCGACCAATCAGAGCAAACGTTCGCGGTTGCTTAACGTTTCTCCTCGTTTCGGCATTTTTAAACACAAAATATCCAAATCTACCCGTTGTACAATTTTAATTACTCGTTAATAAATAAAATTTGTCATGATAAACGAAAACCAGTTCAAAAAAAATTATCGACGGAAGATACTGGAAAACATAATCTGTCTGTGCACACGAGATAACAATGGACGACTGACAGCGACACGTAACGTAATAGCGGACCTATGGAGGGTAGTTAAGGAGTACCGACTCATATGATTTGATATTATTATAAAGATAGAAATTATTATTTATATAATAACATAGTTTTTCGACTCATAATATGTTCACTTAAACATATTTAATCGACAGATTATAATATTTTCGTGGCACATCACTAAATCTACAAAAATAGGCACCCTAGTAAGGATTTGAGAAATCACAAAAAAATAAGTTTTTGACCCCCTCCCACCCCTGTGTAAGAAAAAATAAGAAGAGGCCCTATTTAATATTTATTACGTAAGAATCTAAAGGAAAAATGTATACATGTTTGGTTTGTTTTAATTTTTATTTTTAAAGAAACATATTTTAGGAACGTCCTTAATTTGTACCTACAAAGGTATTTATTTCTATTTTTGGTAATAATCAACTTTGGTTTTATTTTAAAGATTTTCTTTATCATTCATCTTTACAGAAGAACTATCAAGACTCCCTCCCACCCCCTTGTAAGAAAAAATAAGACGTGGTCGACCCCTCTCAAATAGATTAGATTATAATGGTCTTTGTAGCTTATTTAACAAAAGTTTACTCACTTTTTTATCGTCACTCCTTTTGATCCAAATGTCTTCTGAAGTTGTCGGCACACCATCCACGGCAGATCTGATTTCTATCAAACTACTGTCAAAATAATTCTTATCGTGGTGGAGATTCGATCCTGAGAAAATAGATCTCACACTTGGTCGTTGCTCTTCGGCGCCTCTACTGCCGAAATGAACCGTGTGCGCATTATTAACATGTGACCATAGTGTTTTCTTTATTTCGCTAGTTGTTGGCGCTGTCGTCGTTACGAGAAATTTGTGGCGGGCTCCTATGACAGTTCGTTTCGGTGGCAACAGACTACTATCCGCTTGTTTCTCCGTAGATGTCGCCTCGTTCGGTATGGGAGTCGCGTGTTTGACTTTCGCATCTGAATTGGTTTTAGAAATCCATTTAGGGGATGTTGTGCCCTCTTTCTTATCATCATCCTCATCTTCTTCGCGACACTGTGAGAGTCTGCGTCGCTCCGGAAATGTAAATGGCGATATAGAACTAGATAGATTGTTACAGTGATTCATAAAATAATGTTGGAAGAAACTGTCTGTTTCGGGAGTATCGTTATCGTTACCCTGAATGATATCTTTGAGGGCGGCAAGAGATGTGATTGTGTTATAATTCATAGCATTGACTAAATCATCACTGTCGCTTGAAATGCTTAAATTGCCACCTTTGTTGTCTTCGTGCAAGTTTTCCTGTCTGTTTACAGACTCCTCTGTCAACTGAGGCGCATGAACCACACTCTTCTTCTTTTTCTTCTGGTTTTTACGCACATTCTTCTTTCCTTCATTGTACATTAACTGTTTATCGGAATCCATTGCGCAGTTTTCTTTTTTTTTTATTAAAACTTAATTATTGGTAATCGATGAGTAAAGGCACTTAGTTACTTAAGCATACCAGTTTAAATATCACATATATAAGTCACATTATAATTTCAAATTTAGAATTAAGTTATATCGTGACAAACTTCGTAGCTCCCGTCACCGAGTATGTGCCATGATGATGTTCTCGAATTGTATATTGGCATACATTCCTCGAATCTGAAACAAATCAAACATTTAGCTATATTATAATTAATTATAATATTGTAAGCGTCGTGCGTCTCTAGCGTGGAAGGCAGAGAGAGAGTAAGTACTGTGAATCTGGGACAATTTGACAGCATTTTTTTTAGTCTATTTGGAATATTTCTGGCATACTAATGAAATCTAGCTTATTTTGGCATAAATAATTGATTGTGAATTTCCGATAACTTTATTTTCATTTTTTTATGGTAACAATTTACAAAAATGGAATTGAAACAACGCTACCGAAGTTTGACAACGTCGCGTGGAAACCTTACAGGAGACCCTGCGACTAATCTAAAATTGTGTATATCTAAAATTATATAGGTAATTAAAATATATTTTTATTTATAATAAATAAAATTACCTAACGATTCCTCTCAAAAGGTGTAACCGAATCGGCGGATTAATAAACGCTCGCCGCACGCTTTGGTTACGCTTTTAACCGAAAAGAAGAATCTAATTTTAGTGCGGTAATTATGTCTAATAAGCAGCCCAGAGTGCTCTGTCAGGCCCCCGTCACTTGCCCAATGCAGCGTTATGCCCCAATGCTCCCGTCACGTACCTGCCCTTTAGTAGCTCGTAGCCGGACCGGCAACGGGTCGCCGCACGAAATTATTGAATAACGTTGTTGTTGTTGTTGCTGGTGCTGTTGCTGTTGCTGGTGCTGTTGCTGGTGCTGTTGCTGGTGCTGTTGCTGGTGCTGTTGCTGGTGCTGTTGCTGGTGCTGTTGCTGGTGCTGTTGCTGGTGCTGTTGCTGGTGCTGGTGCTGTTGCTGGTGCTGTTGCTGGTGCTGTTGCTGGTGCTGTTGCTGGTGCTGGTGCCGAGACCAACGAATGGTTAGTCTGTAGTCTGCTTTCAGGCACTGCAGTGCATGGAGATTTTGTGCCAGTGTAGCCACCATTGGCATTGGAAAGCAAAAACAGTATTTATTTAGTATAAAAATTAAAACAAAAGAAATTAATTATCGGGAACACAAATATATGTAAAATTAATTATACAAAAAAATGTATAGGTACGGAATGAGACTATAGTTACGCTTTTGTACAATAACGACAAGAAATGCGGTCAATGGCCTCGTCGGCAAATAATGAGTTGTTTTCTGTCCTACTAATCTAAATCTAATACGTAATGGCAGGAAATACGAAGTATTTTCTACTGTTATAGGCATATTACTGTAATACTGTATGAATCGTATGAAAACCAGTGCAGTGAAATTCGCAATGCCGCACTTGCCGGTGCCGTTATAGCTAACCTATATTTGGTTTTAATCTTGCTAACTTTTAATCTTCACAAAACGCATCTTTCCTTACATATATATTAGTGTGTCCCAGGCTATAAGGGCAAATTTTTTTTTTGCGAATTGAGTTACGCATACCCCTTATTTTTTTTCCATTTGACCCTAATGACTTAAATAATAAATATTATGGCGATCGGATAATGATAACCCGTGCCGACTTGATGTCAAACTTTGAATGAAAAGTTAGTATGGAAGCCATAGAGAGGTTGTAGAACTTAATACGTATTTCAGTAAATGAAACACTCTTTTACCCGTATATAATATTTATTAAATATTAATCGTTAAAAGAACATTATTTACTAAATTTTCTTTTTAAGGTTTGCTTTTTGCAATCCGGATATACCTGTCTGTGTTCTTGTACGCAACGTAATAAAAATTGCTTTTGTTCCTCTTCCACAGTAATTAAGCCATGGAAGTCTTGCATTAACTTAACCGCTCTTTCAGCCGTATCGTTAACTGCTCTCAGTGCCAGCACCTTTTTCTTAGCATGTTGAAACGAGGTATTATTCGACCATGAAGCAGGACACTCGTTGAGGAAACTGTCATCAATTTTGAGTCGATTGAATATACAGCCTTATACTTTTGATTGACACAAAATCATCAATGCTTTTCTCTGAAATTGAAAAAGATAGAAATAAGTTATCTAAGCAAAGTGATAAAAGAAAACAAATATTTTTACTAGTTCTACTAACCGAAAAGTGGGCCACATAGTTCTTCCTTCGATGGGATGTAGCGTTTACCGTAGGCTGATGAGTTTTCTTTGGCTAAGTTAGCAACAATTTTTACTTTTGTTTCCTGGTCTACATTATCATCAAATATAGACAAGACAGATACTTCATCTACAAAATACCATAAATGCTGGCAGAACTTCTGTAAAGCTGCTTTTGAGATGCTTTTGTCGATACTTTCGTAAGCCTTCATGGTCTTCAAAAAGCATAAATCCTGGTATGGTGCCTGTACCGCTAAAGTGCATTGCAACCAAGGCTTCACGTAGGATGTCACGATGAACAGGCACACGTCTAATAGAGCTACCTTGTCCTTGTTCGAAATTTTAAATTGAGAGCTAAGTAAAGTTATTTTCAGTGAATAAATCGCTCTCGCCATCCATCGAGCTTGGTGCATGGCACCTGGAGGCCGAATCTTAAATCTCTTCTCTCTATCTCCGCCGAGAAATATTATTGATAGCTCTATTAATTCACGATAGTCATCTCTAGCAATTTTTTTAGTTAATTCAGATTGGTAAAAGTTTATCAGTTCGTTAATTTCTGAAACATTTAGGCATGCTAGCTTTTCTGAATAACTCTGTATCCTTTCGGGATCAACATTTTTCCAGTTTTCTCGGAACTTTTTAAACAGTGGAATGTCAGGGCTCGTAGTGACTTGGCTTCAAACACACCTTTTAATACCAACTCGTAGACGTGATGGCGGCAAGCAAAAACGAGCATTTCTCTATTCATTTTCTGTTCGAGAAGCACACAGGCACCATTAATACGACCTGTATTGGAAGCAGTGGTATCACAACAGAGAATCTGCACTTTATCTTCAAGATTCCAATCAATCATAGCGTTCCAAACTGCCTGTGCCTGTTCGTTTCCTGAAGAGTTCTCTAATTTTGGCACAGCGATGAGTTGTTCTTTATGATCGTACGAAATAACTATCGGTAAACGTTCTTCTTTAGATTTTCGTGCATCTAAAGCTGGTAAGAGTTTGCCATCCCAGTGGACAGTTACAGTATCCGGTACCTCGTTTTGAAAATCAACTTTTATAGCTTCTGCGCGCTCTTTTCGCTTTTCTGTACGAATTCTTTGAATTGAGGACTTACTTATAGGATATTCGTCAGTGTTATGTCCAAGCGCTTCAATAGTTGCTTCAATAATAAATACAGAATTTCGCATACTTAACTGACACCTATCTAAAGCTGCCACTAATTTCGGAGTTATGAAATTTATCCTCATAGAAGTGTTAGACTGTGTGCTCTCGGTAAAGGTGGGCAAGTTTTCTTGCAAATCCATTATTTCAGATTCAAAAGACGAATTTTCTTGTAGTGGTTCATAAGAAGGTGATGAAGGAGTTAAGGATGACAGATATTTATCACGTCGCTTTTGCTCGTCAATGTTTCTAACGTAGGCTTTTTCCTCCTTTTCGGCCAGTTTTTTATCCACTCCAGCTAAGTGACCAGGCCGACCTGGCTCCCTCTGGCGCTGCAGGAAGATCTTATCTTCATTAATCCTCATTAAATTAAGGGCATCGGCGTGTGCAAGATCAAACAAATCATTTAAGTTTGAAATAAATTCTCGCCGACGCTGCACAAACACGCCTTGAGTTTTATTTGCATTTTTTTGCAAATCTCTCCAAACTTGGTACAAGTTAACTACTTTTTTAACACAGTTTGGTAAAGACTTAGTTGGTATACGTGCCTTTTCCCAGTAAATAATGCACTCACGAATAGTAAGATTGGCGCTTTCATTGACACTTAAATTAACTTCTCGAATATTATAGAACAGAACTGCCAGTACCTGTCCATTAGAGGGAAGTTTTGAACCAGTAATTTGATGTTTTACGTCCCCTATTAAAAATATCCCCTTTTTAGAACTGCGTAACTCCATTGACATGTTGACAGAATGAAAACAATGCGTTTACTAATCAACAAACAAGCAACAACAAGCACATCAATACGTTGGCTCCCGCGCGCCTTAGTAAACAAGTACCGACATGTTTCGATGCAAGTCGGCACGGGTTGCCGTGGTTCTAAATACGTGAAACTTTATTTATAATACCTTTGACATCATTGAAACAAAATAAGAGGGTATGCGTTGGAAAAAAAATACTTTTATTTTTTTGGGACACCCTAATATATATGTATTATATTTGAAGTCACTGTCCGCGTCTAACTGGCTATATATACCTAAACTACCTTCTCCTAACCCATGCAAATCTCGAAAATCTTAAGCTTGCTCTAGTGTCGATGATAGTTTAAACGCTGCGCTATTATGATAACTGAAACCGACGAAGAATCAGTAAGCAGAATTCGTTTTATATATATTTACACTGCGCTGTACATCCGCCATTGGAAACAGTGCGTTGGTTTTCATAATGGGTACAAGGAAACATTATTATGATGATTATGAAGTTAAACAATGATATTAAACACTTGTTGATCAAACGCCGCGCGTTAAGAATTCTTCAACTTTAGTAAAATGCATATAGGTACCAAAAGTAATCAATATTTCGTTTTCTTTCTATGAGCATGTATTTAATATCGATCCACCTTATTTATATGATTATGATTGATCGCCAAGGTCGAGAGTACATGTGACGTGAAACTACGAGTTATTAGACGTTCAATTATGAACTATGTACAAGTAACGAATATTAAAGGGTCTCGTTGCTCTTGATCTACAATTTATGTGATCATTGAAATATCGGACTGTAGATATATTATGTGGTTGGGCAGCACAGACTGATTTAGAAGTTTCAGAATTGAGGGTATATTTTAAAAAGTCAATAAATTATTTACATAGTGTGTCTGGACCCACCGGGTTCATAAATTAGGTAAACGATAGATAATGATTAATCAATTAATTTCATATAAGTCTGCAAAAAAATATTAATTTATTCTAGTAAAATATTTAAGTACATTTAAAAGTACATACATAAGTGCGCGAGTTACATTTTTTATCTGCCGTGTGGTCTATTCAATACAAAATTAAATATTAATCGTTAATTATTGCGATAACCTAAGCTATCCAATAATGCTTCCAATAATTTCGACACTCGCTTAGGGTTCACACAACGTGAAGAAAACAAATAGGCGCGACTACTCTGCCAAAACCTGGTGACATCACTTTTCTATATATAGTTGCACCATTCGTAAATACACTTCAATGTATTAATTAACAACAGCTAAATCAAGCAACCATAGGCTTAACGTATTTAAGGATTAAAAGTAATTAATTGATCACTATCAGCAACAACTACGAGTATGTACACATATATGTGTGTATTTTATATTAGATTTTTTTTTTTTTCAAAAAGTTAAAAAAACTAGTTTACCGCTTCGGATAAGCGGTGGGGTAAAAAAATTCTAAATGGAGGCCACGAATTGGAAAGAGCAGCGTGAAACGCCCGGCAACCTTTGAAAGCAGGTGGACAGAGGGCCTGAAAGACACGCGGGAAGCGGCTGGATGTGAAGGACAGAGGACAGTGCGTGATGGTGCGCCTTGGGAGAGCCATGGCAGTGGAAAGACACAGACAGATGATATTCCTTTTTTAAAAATATTATGGTAAGTATTTAGGTACGTAGTAAACATTCCATCATCATCTCAGCCGCAGGGCTTCCACTGCAGAACATAGGCCCTTATATTTCCAATAAGACCAGTCAGAAGCAGTCTTGGACCACCGTCGACCCGCGGCCCTTTTAATTTTCCATAAGTAGCAAAAAATTACTTATAAAGAGTATACAGTTAAATTACTTATGAAGAGTGTACTGATACTGATATTGATATATTTTAAAATCCCTGATATATTCAATGAATTTAATCAAAACCAATGAGACAGACAAAGCCGATCAAAATATAATCTAATAACTGTAAAAGATATATTCGACGGTTAGCAACAAGTTGTAAATGCTAAACATAATAATTTACTTATATCAACCTACTCAATTCAAAAATCGACAAGTTGTGATAACACAGTTAATGTATGACTGTATGTACAGGAAATAATCAAGATAAACATTGAAATAGAGTGTTATTTATTAACAACATAAATACATTGTCATCTGTTACGGTTTACTTCACGAGAAAATATTAGTCAATTTTTCGACTGCCGGTATTTATTATCATTATTATTTTATTAAACACTAGTTGTTGCACGCGGTTTCGCCCGCGTAACTTTATAAAATATAGCCTATGTTAATTCGCTGATAATATAGGTTCCCAACAGTGAAAGAATTTTTCAAATCGGTCCAGTAGTTTCGGAGCCTATTCAATGCAAACAAACAAACAAATCTTTCCTCTTTATAATATTAATTAATATAGAACACACACTGTAATCGCAACGCGGTACACTTGTACCGTTAAACAAAACCAACACGAGTTCTTCGGGAACAGTAATTTATTCTGGATGAAAGGTATTATTATGATCCTTTTCTGTATCCCTGACAATGTGTATATGCAAAATTTCATGATGATCAGACAGTTAGTCGTGAAAAGGTGAAAGACAGACAAACAGAGTAACTTTCATATGTATGGATAGTAGCTACCTACCATGAAAAAGACTGCATGAAAACCATGAAAAAAAAAACATAAGCAAAAGATAGTTTGATATTTCTTCTCTTCTTTGATCTAAGAACTTCATAATGTGAATTGGAAATCTGTTACCTATATGATATAGCTATTATATGTACAACTGGTGGCAAATATTATCAGAAAATTTTGTTTTCTAATGTGACCTGCATGTGACTGATCAGATCAAAAGTAGATCTATAAATAATGTACATCAAAGATGAGATGACGATGAAAGAAAGCACAGATGATTTGGCAGTTTGGCAAGAGCCTTGCGAAGCGAACAGATGGGATACTGAAATTAATTATATAGTTTCGGACAAATCCGAACGAGCTTAGAACCAAATGCGCCAAACTCGTCCCAACTCGTTTTAAGTCGTAAACTCTATTATTTACTACACGAACTTGACATCATAATCATTGGCGCTTGATTATTAATTTATTTTATACTAGACCTACGTGAATATGTATGATGTTTGCAGACAGAGTTGTTGGCAATGTCACACGGCATGCCTGTAGAATACAAACATTGTTATTTCCTATTTCTTTAACTACAATCTAGGTGACCAAAGGACAATTAGAACGCAAAGAATTATTCGCTCAACGACGATTTTTCAATAATTATTTGTTATCAGAGAGTGATCTTCTTCTTTTTTTATGTTAAGGTAGACAGACAGGCTCCACTTGATGGTAGGTGGCTACCGTCGCTTATAACACAAGCAACGCCAAAGGTGCTGCAAGTACTCTGTCGACCATAGCAATAAGGGATAAGAAAGGGATGGGGTAATTGCAATGGACCTTATGGAAAAATGGTGGACAGAAAATGGAGATAACCACAATAGCAATAAAGACAACACTTCATTGTGATTTTTAGTGAAATTTTAATTTTGCTCTCATTAAATAAATCATATTTTTTTCGCGTGTATTTGCTAATAAGTTTGCTCAATCCTGCTTACTATTCGACGTCAAAAAGCGAAAATAACTGGCTGCCCTGTTTCCTATCACTAATAATCCGTTTTGACGAAATGTCACAGAGAATTGAAAATTAGCAAAGATCCACGTGCTAAGGCTAAATAATATTTTTTTTTTTTCGAAACAAATTTTATAATAGCGAGATTATATTACTTATTTCATATACAAATTTCGTTTTTTTTTTTATTCCAGTGAACGATAATCTATTGATCATGATGTGCACTAACAAATTAATGTGTAATTCCCACATTTGTAGGAAACACTACTATGTCAGAGGCCAGCCCTGAGACCGCGAGGTCCGACTGCTTCGTCCGACTGATCGGACGACGCGACTTTTTTTTCCTGTTGGTCGATTGATCGGACGACGCGGACTCTTTTTTTTTTTCCTATTATTCCGATTGATAGGGCAACGAAGACTTTTTCCTGTTGGTTCGATCACACAGGACTACTAGGAAAGCACAAAATTTTCAGTATATAAATCTAGATATTTACTCATACATGTATAATATATTCCCGTCCGTTCCACCTATCCCTACTAAGTATCCCCCCTGGTAGGGATGTGGAATTTAAAGTAACTCTGCCTGTCTGTCTGTTACCGTTTCACGCTTTAACTACTCAACGGATCATCTTGAAATTTTGCATGTACACGTTGTCAGGGATACCGGAAAGGATATAGAGTGTTCGCGACTTCGTCCGCGTTGAAATAAAAAATATATACCTAAGTAATATAACGCCTGACATCTTGCATTGCTATTATACTTTTGCCAGGCGTTAGTTTTTTTAATTTGAGATGATGTCTCGGAAATAGTACCTAATCTTTTTCTGGATGAAAGGTACTTACTCTCTGTCCTATTTTCAATGTGCAAAATTTCATGAGTAGTTTGTATTTTCTTTTAATGGAGTGTAGGATGACAAGATAAATTAATATTTTATGAAGTACTTAAATCGATTAATAAGAATTTAACTACTATATATTATACTATAACTACTACTATACTATAATATTTATTAATAAGTGTGAAATAATAAGTTGTATTATTTTAGTTGTTTTTTTTTTTAAAGAAAAGGTGTTTTTTGTATTTATTATTTATTTATTAAATTAAAATAATATAGCGCAGTCTGATTATTTAATCGAACCAACAGGAAAAATCAGTAAACATCATCCGATCATTAAAGTCTGATTCTAATCGGAGTCATCCGATCAGTCGAACAAGCAGTCCCACACGGTCTCAGGATCATAAAGGATAAGTACAGAAAGTGCCATCCACGATCAATCAACTTAAACAATTTACTCGTACAATCGTAGATATGCAAACCATTTTAAAATTTATAAAATAGTTCTAAGAATTTTTGTCTGTTTGTCTGATGGCTGTGCATGCTAATCTCAAAAACGTATTAACCGATTTGAAATCGGTTTCATTTAAGTTTTATCATGAGTTTTTAATGTGAATGTAACAACACAAATAAACAATGCCACAAAAATTTCAACAGTCAATATTAATTAATTAACGAGAATATTAACGTAACTTTTAATAAACCAAACATTTTAAAAACGTTGATGTTCTCTTTAAAACTAACAAACGTAACTTGTTTGAAGCTCAATTAATCTACATTAGCAAATAACTAAGGTGATAACAGTCTGATAATATCTATTTGCTTATTTAAAAGTGGCAGGTATCAGACATGACAACTTGTCTATTTTATATGTAATACGACACAATAAAATTACCTAATTTGTTATATATCCCATTTCAACTCCATCTAAAGTTTAAAGACATGAACAAATGAAGTAGATACCTTGTCTATACTTTTTATAGAACTAGCTAGTGCTCCCCCCAACCCCAACTTACGCGCTGTACTTCGTTTTTTGATAATCTCACAGTAGTCCAGTAACTTTGTCGTCTGAATGTATGGGGTAGTATGCGTCAAATCCGGTAGTTCTGATTTTTTGCAGACTTGTTTATAATGTTGGCCTAATGAATAATCCAAGTTTGTGACCTCGAGCGCCGAACGCAACTTTGTCAAAAATCGAAAAAACCGCGAAAGAATCGTTGTTTTTTCAAATTTTGGCGATTATAACCCTAAAGGACTAGTTTTTGAAAAAACTTTCTTAGGACGTTTTTAAAGTAGACTAAATTTGCTACAATATGATACTAGAACTGTCTCTGTAGACCCAACAGTTTCCGAGATTAAGCCTTTCAAAGTTTATCATTTTATTCGAACTTCGCAATTTTTGCAATATTTTAGGCGTCACTCAAATAACTCTAGCGGGATGAAGTTTCAATTACCTCCGACGGAGTGTGCTTGTCTTTGGCTTAGGGAAGATGCAAATGATGTCCATAGTCGAAAAAAATCCGGACATTGAAAAGCAAGCTGCGATTTTTCTCGTCACCAACTCTACACCAATCTCTCTCTCTCTCGCACGAAGTGTTACAGTTCCACCTTCTTTGTCCGAACCGCTAGGGAGTGAGCACTTACTAGGTAAGCGTCGTCCACCTTCGGCCACATCAAGTGAGATCGCGGCTAAGCGCTACCTTGATTCAATAAAAAAAAAAAAAAAAAAAAAAATACACCTGACGAGATAGCAGCAGCAGAAGAGCGAGTCATAATTGCTCTATACGGAGGCAACCCCAACACCCATAACCTTGACGAGGTGCGGTACCAACTATTCGTCAGGGCTGCGACGAAAACCAGCTTCAATCTAGCCAGGTTACCTACACGAGACTGCTCGATTTCACTCCTTGCGGATATACCATCAGGTAAAAATTCGTCCTTGCATCAGTTACATATCATTCATCATTTTCTATTCTCATGTATAATCTTCTTAGAGGTACAGGCGTGGTTGGGAGTCACACTGAACCCTCTCTCCTGGGGGTGGCTATCCACACCACAAGGCCTCAACCCCAAAATGATGTACAAAACGCACAGACAGACAAAAATTCTAATTTCGAAAGATTTCTAAGTTTTATAATAAAACGGAACGGAACGAGAATACAAGCTCATTTGTGTTTTTTTAATTAAATAACTTTTAGTAAATCATTTTATAAGCGTATTTCGATTAAATTATATTTTAGCATTGTTTTTTCAACCATTCAAAATACTTCCATTCACACACTTTCCATTTTGTTTCAATATGTCTTTAATAAACATATATTAAAAAAAAAAACTTATATATTACTTAATTAAAATATTAGAAATTTACTTTCATGAAATATCAAACATGACAAAATACAATAAGTAAGTACCTACTCGGTAAAAAGCATTATTATGGAAGGAGTGATCGAGCGAGTGATTTGATTTAGTCTGTGGATTATAATAAACTTAATCATGACGGGAGAAGTAGCGCCATCTGTCTGAGAGAGGCGGACACTTGATATTCTGCGTAGTACATTCAAAGTGAAGGCATGTCGAGTTAATTAGGTACGCGACAAACTCATTGCGTTTCCAATGAAATCTCTTTGTTTATGTATAACCGTTCTCATCTACATTGTAACTAAGATTATTATGGAATTATTCGATCGTGTACTACAAGTATCCACACTTATTTCGTGTTTTCGGTTACGGCTATTCCTGAGCCTGACATGAGCCTGATGATACTTATACCCAGGAGGGAGCTCACTCCGTCATAAATATAATTTGCAGAAAAAAAATTATCCGTTTTCAAGAGATTCATGGTTAAAGTTTGAGGTTATGTCTATACCAAAAATAAGACTTCCATATCTTTTCCTTTTCTGGTATAAAAGTAATATTACTTGTTATACTATAACCATCTCCCAAAAAAATCGCAGTCAGCCAACTCGACGGTCCATAATCTAAATTTTAGCCGTTTAGGATATGAAGAGAGTAAATTTAATTAATTTAATTTATAGGTCTCCATAGTGATTATTTTTTATTGTAAAAATTACATGACCTTTAAAATATGCAAGGTATTAATTTTATTATATATTATATTTACTAGCGACCCACCTCTGGCTTTGCACAGATTGGTTGAAAGAATTTATTTTCATAAAAAAGAACAAGTTGTCCACTTAAGCTATGAGAGCTTAATAACTACATATTACAGATGCAACATTTTTCTGCAAATTATAATACACACACCTTTCTCATTTATCACATTAGTTTTTTTCACCATTAGTGAAAACTGTATCAAAATCCTTTGGGTGGTTTAGAATTTACAGAAAAAACAGACAGAGGCAGACAGTGACTTTATTGTGTATAAGTAAGATCTATTGTAAAATGCTAAAAATAAAATAAATTAGGTAATTAACAAAAACCCTATAATATCTAAATACAAACTTTGTTTGTTTTTTAATCTGGGAAGCAGTTGCTGAAATTTTTTTAAGTAATGTTTACCTAGGGTAATCATAATAATCTAATTTTAGCTGATTGATAATATTTACATTTAATAACAATTAATTATATACCAACACAAAAAGAAATAGATCTTTGAAATGGTATCTAAGTATCATATTTAATAACATTCTGCTTTTCCAATATAACATCATATTTTTCTTACTTTACCACATTTATCATTATTATACATGGTATAATGTTTTGTTATTCAACTTTAAATACATTTAATTTAATAAAATCATTAATTCTTATGTTTACCAAGACTTTGCTTAATAAAACCATCTACTTTGTAAGCAAGACTTTGCTTAAATAAAAGTGTCTACTTTGTGAGCAAGAAAGACTTTGCTTAATAAAACTGTCTACTTTGTAAGCAAGACTTTGCTTAAATAAAAGTGTACTTTGTGAGCAATACTTTGCTTAAATAAGAATGTCTACATTGTGAGCAAGCTTTTGCATAAAAATATCTACTTTGTTAGCAATACTTTGCTTAAATAAAAATGTCTACTAATGTCAACTTTTAACTTTTATTTAACAAATAGCAATTTACAAAGTGATTGTATACTAATATTTACCGTTATGGAAATAAAATTATCGTGAATAATTAATTATAAAACGTACCGTGAAAACATAAATATTTTAAGTTGGTGGTTCCTTCCTTCCTTCGTCTAGGAGGCAGAGAGCAATGTCACAACTTTCACTCTCATCACTTAATAAGAAAAACCAACGAAATTATTATATTCCAGTGAATACCAGTTTTCCGAAACTATTTCCACATAAACATTCATCACAAACGCAAAAGTATCATATAATATGTGCGTATTCAGATATAATTACTTGCACACTTAATAATTCACACTTTATGTAATGCCTCTAAATTCTTAACAAAACTAACAATCAGGATTACCATCATTTTAATTACACATATTTCTACAAACACATTTTGTTAGATTAGCTAAACGCAAAAAAAACTTGTCAAAAACCCAAGAAAGAATGACAACTTGTTGACATCACAACACAAGAATGAAAAAGTTAGTATAGAAATTTTTAGTAAAAAAACAGGATATTTAACGCACATAAACTTTGATTTGACGTTTGTTTGACGGATAAAATCAACAAGTTGTGAAACATTCATTTGACCAGACCAGTTGCTTGTAGAGATGTGTATAGTGGTCACATTGTAATTAAAAATTATCGATTGTGACGGCCTCCATTCTCGGCATCGGTAATCATGTTATTCATTTTTAAAACGTTGCACGTTCTTTGAAGGAGAAACTGACGCCATGGTTGCGTAAAAATCTTTGAGTCCTCAATTTGTCCACTTTTTATTCATTTTGAAATTTGACTTGGATTTTTTTTTGGTTCGTCAGCCGCATCCACATATGTCCATGCAGGTCTCGCGCAGGTAGTAGATTTCTACAAATTGTCGTTTCGCTCTTTCCCTTATATTAGAGAGAGAAGAGTAGTAATAGTAACGCCAATGGCGCACGTTGGTTGCTTATGGTTTTGACTTCGTTTATGTTCGTTCGTTGTGCTCCGTCTTTTTTCTGAGTTCTTTACTTTTTTTATTTCTTACTCAAATTTTAAGAACTTTTGGTTTTTCCTGGTTAATTTTTTAGTTCTCGTGTGGTATTCAGGTACAATTCCTACTTTGACGAATTTTACTGTCGATAAAAAGAAGAAAAGATTGACAAAAAGAGTCTTTTGGGGTTTCTTCTCAGGATCGTCATCATCTTGGCTTATTTCCGAAACCCTGGTAAATTTAAATTTATAATTGTCTATCAGAAGAGTCTCTTAGAGAAACCTAATTAATAAATAAATATTTAGACTTTGATAAGTTCTATCACGTCTCGATATTCTGATATATTCGTATGTCTCTTTACTACTCATTAAATCATTTTGGTACAGTGTGACCATGCTTAAAAAATTTCGGCAATTTTCGAACTTAATTATATACCTATTCAGAACAATTCAAGAAAACTAAAAATTATTTTAAAAATGCGGAGCAATAAAAAATATAATAATTGTTAGCACCTACTTCGGGTACTTTAATTAAACCACTTTTAAATGTTTACTTCCAATACTTTTATCGTCCAACCGATAAATCAGAACTAAAATTTCAACTATAAGATGTGTGGATATACGACAACGACCCTTCGTAGACACGTTCTTTCAACTGTCTGATACCCTTTTAATATCATGCCACCGAATGAATCTGAATGAATGAGCACCTCTTTTTGCAACTTCACGTCGCAGAGAACTTTTTACTATACTTTCCGCCTTATCAATCAATTTCAGTCGACATAAATAGCAGACGCTAACATAATTAAAATAGAAATAATGAATGTTAACGTCTGCTATTTATATCGACTAAAGTTGAATGAAAAGTTCTCTGTGACGTTACAAAAAGAGGTGGTCATTCATTCAGTTAAATGAACGCGTTCGCGAAGAGAGGTCGATGTCGTATGTCCGTCCGCGAAACTTATAGTTGGAATTGTAGTTCTGATGTAACGGTCGGTCAATAAATGTATTGGGACTCAAGATAAAGTGGTTAAATTAATGTACCCGAAGTAGAGAGTGCTAACATGAACAATAACAAACAACCTAAACGAACTAATTATTTTCATAGTCACATAATTTTTGTGTTCTTGTAATAGGATTAGTAGAATTTTACATTTAAAACTGGTCACATTGATGACAGTGATAGACAACCTCGCTCTCCTACTATAACCCGTCCAAATAAAGAAACAATCTGAGATGGCATGACCGCTTATTTCAGTTTGTTTCTTTATTTGCACGGGTTATAGTTAATCGTTTCGGTCAGCCGCACTATTAGCCCGTGGAATTGGTACACCATTTAACCTTACATCAAATAAGGTAGTTCTGTCGGTTTGTATCTGATGAAATGGTAATGACAAATCTAATTTTTCCACCTCGAAAGCCTTTTGGATAATTGTTAAATTCATTAAAATGTAGGACATTTTTCAGATTTTGAAAATTTTTACTACCAAGGACCTGTTTTACGGCTAAAGTCACTATGTTTTAGAATTGTCTCATTTTCTGACTCGAGCAGTTTACCAATTCCATACTACGTAATTCCACGATTACCTACAGCCTACTCATTAGTTATTGGTCGTAGTAATGCATCGAAACAAAAAACTGAAATTAATTTTATATCTTTTATAATTAATTTCTTAAATGTGTAGAATTTGTGACTTTGCGTCAAAGAGTAACAAACAACAACAAATTTTCGCATTTATAACTTTAATACGATGTACTTAATCCAAGCTCATTTTTTCGCTAGTCTAGGTCATTTTTACACATCGAAACTACTCGCTAGCAAATTAAGCAAAAGCAGTCTTCCTGCCGCACCTTTGCCTACAACTTACGCCTGCGGGACGCAGTGTGCTCTCTCATCAAAAGTATTCAATTGTTCTTGGTTAGGTTAGGTAAGTTGGCTATAATATTTTTGGGCTTATTAACATGGCTTATAAAAGAACGTGAACCTTTGATAGGTCAAGTTTAGCACCGCACATGTAATCCCTATATGACGTTACTTGTGTGTAAAGACGATGGTAGCCATCAGGTAGGCACCGTACGTACCAAAAGGTGAACTATTAGTCTGCCTGTCGAAGGGGTCAGAAGAATTTCATAATAATTTGAAAATTAAAGACAAAATTAATTTGTTACTTTATGTTCAACACTATTATTTTTCAACATAAAAACGCCTGCGTTTAAAAGCTTGATATTTGTTTTTCTTGTTGAATTTACCGTTGCGTATCATATATTTAGAACTATTAGTGCTCGCTGTCGTCGTAGTAGTGTGCACCGGAGAAGAGGACCTTTTTTCTGTCGTTTCATTTGCCATTAAAAAAGTTCCCTTTACAAGATCGAAATTATATGAACCAAATATTGGACTGAAAAGTTTAAGAAATTATAATGTTAGGTACACCATCTTATACATAAATCTGACCTATATAACTACTATACCTAAATCTATGTCTAAACATAGTAAAGTATCTAAAGTAACTGTCCGCCTCCGTTGATCTAAACTACCAATATATAGTCTTTGTCAGCCTCTATCTGTTTCTCTCTTAACTTCTTCTGAAGCATCCGATAGATTTTTATTAGGTATTCTGTAGTTACTTATCATTAATGGAAACAGCGATAAACTGTGCCCTGTCATTACCTAAACAGACCAGAACCAATTTTGAAAAGTTCATTTCCAAAGTTTCGGGATTCATTCCAATTTTTGAAAAGTTCATTCCAATTCGGGAACCGAACCCTGGACTCGCTAAGCCGTCAGAGCGCTAAGGCAAGCACCTTATTACTATCATCAACTGGCTCATAAATTTTTTTTTAGCCTATTAATATGATGTACTGAATCTTACGGTTTAAAGTCTCTTTCAACGATATAACGTTTATTAAGCTGTTCTTCAGACTGTTGAAGTGTAGTCTCTGTGACTTCTTCTGGTGCTACTGTAGTTTCGTTATCCTGTCGAAGTTGTGAGAAGACACTGAAATATTTTAAAATTTTGGTTACAGTTTTGGTTCCGCTTCTATCAGGCGCGTATGGTCTAGCAGTCTCTGAGCTGAACCGCCTCTATCTGTCGCAATACAGTTTCTGCTTGTTTGGCGCGAAAGCTGAATAGATTCGGACGCGTACGCATCTCCATAAAAACTTCTGTTTACTATGGACAAAAGCAATAGTGTAGTTACTCGATACCCAACTATATTTTGGCGACACAGAATCTTACTTATTATTTGGTAACCTAAAGGGGAATCAATAGCTCTACAATAGCTTCGTTTAGTTCATACGGCGATTATAAAGAGTTTTTTAACAAAGGTATCACTTAATGCTAACTACATATAAAAACGCCAGATGAACTGAAAGTTGAAAGACTCAGAGTGTGGTGATTTTGGTCACCATTTTGTATATAATAATATATATAGCTGTTAGGAAATTTTACAACTCTAATATTTATAAAGGAAATAATCATAATGATCTTAACTACTAAAGTTCTATACTGACGATAAAAACTCAAGGACGCCAAGGTCTAGCAGGATTAAAACAAGATAATTTTAATGTTTTTTTTTTTTTTGTGATAAAAAGAGATGATAATGAGAGAGAAGTTGATCATACATATGAGATGGTCCGCGCATCGAAGACAAGGCTAATGTTGCGAGAAAACACCAAATGAAGAGCGAGTGGTTGTCATCCTGTTAATCGGCTGAGGAGGAAGTAAGAATGTTAGACAGTAAACAAGTGCTGTCTTAAAACGCAATAATTAAAAATAAATCGCAACTCACGAAGTCATTAGTGATGAACACACAAATATAAATAATAAGAAAGTCATTTAGAGTACAAAGTTTACGAAACACCAATGTAAGAATTCAATATATAATTTAAAATAATGTTAGCTTGGTTTATAAGTTTTATTTATTCAAGCAATATTTTTTTATGACGCTCTTACTTATTGAATATACTTACATATTTCATTTATAGCATAACCTTGGTGGCTAAGAGCAAGTCGACTGCAATCAGAAAAATTTTCTAAAGAATGAAGAGTGGGATCTTTACTTGCCCATTGAAACTTAAGTGAAGAGTTAAGTTTTATAGAGTGAAAAAAATTAAATTAATACAAAATTATTAACTAACAAGGCTTTGCACGCGACTGCGAATATTTATAAAATGTACCCAATATAACAAAGAAAAAAATTAAATGTAATTCACTTCCAAATTTGGCCCTGCCAGGTATGAAACCAATTTAACCCGGGGGCCCTGAGACAGTTGTGATACAATAATATGATAGTACAGTGAATGTAACAATTTTAAGCTACTTTATTATTGCATCAGTGATGGTATTTTTTAAAGAATTGTATTAATTTATCAAATTAATATTGTGCTAAAACTTCAATATGGTTCGATAGTTGCAGTATTAGTTACAAATCGGGACTATTGGGATATGCTGTAAGGATTTTATAGGTTTTAATCTCGTATATGTAGACTAAGAGGTATATGGTATAAGACCGCTTATAGACCAAGCGTTATGACTGTAAGCGGTAGGATCCTGGTGAACTTCTTGGTTCATCAGAATCCCCTTAGGCTTTAGGGGATCTACATACTATATATGCCGCAGTTATATCATTCTATTAGAATATGCCTGTATACCCCGATTTTGTTATATTCAGTCTTCTGAAATGTATTTTATGGAAGCAAATTTCCTTTAAAAAGGAAGCATATCAACTCATGTCAAAGACTAGTACCTACCTAATAAATTGGTGTATCCGTGACATTACAATGAAACATTGACAGGTAATTTTTTGCCAAATTCTTACCTTATAATCATTCGATTTGAATTAATTTTAAATTATCTGTTTATATGGCACAATCAGTCGAGACTATCTACAATGTACACAGAAATGAGGTGAGTACATTTAGTGAGATATTTAAACTATCTGTTTTAAAAGTTGTGGTAATATAATAATTCTATTGTTGAATTTAATAATTGCTCCTAGGGCAGTGATATATCTTTGGTGTGGTCGACTACCCATATACCAGGTATGGATAATGCGGCTGGCGGAGGTGCCCAGCTACGACAGACTAGCCGCCGCCGGCTAAGCTTTGGTTCTTTCGCATTGGGTGCTCTTCTTACTATGCACTGTAGAATAGCTGCTTGCGCACTCATCAATGGATCTAGTTTGTATAACCACAAATATGAACTTATATGTCACATGTTCTACATATTTATACATGTATCTAAACTTTTTTCAGTTCTCTTCGTAGTTTTGTTGACATTGGCGGTGGTATTATTGGCGAATCCGTTGCGTCATTTTGAAATATACCTCGGTCAGTGGAGTATAAGTGGACCGGGGCGTGCTTTTCGAATCATACCAATATTTGATGGTGCTAATAATAATTATATTTGATGTTACTTAATTTTATCAGATAACTAGCGACCCGCTCCCGGCTTCGCCCGGGATCCAATTTTTTATTCACAAAAACCTTCCTCGTTTATCCATCTTTCCATAAGAGAAAACCTAATCAAAATCCGTTAGGTTTAGAAAAAGTTAGCGAAGTAACAGATTATGTGGTCTCGTGAGGTTGACCACCAGGCCGATCCACTCAGGCGCCGAAGAGTCGGCAGACGTGCCCGGGCGAGAAGGGGACATCTGACGTCCTGAAATACCCAACAAGGACGTTTGGGGCGGTTCACGGCATTTCAGTGGGCCGCAACATATAAGGTGAGGCGAAGCTATTGCCCTGAGCTGAGTTCGAAACTAACGTCCGCTACGTGTGTGGAGATCCGAGGATAATCCGAGGATCCGGTGGAATCCGGAAGGATTTTAGTGGGTATTCCCGATGATAAGTCACTTCACCGGGCGAGTCCCACACTCCCCCTCGTCGACTAACCTGTGGACGAGGGATAGTGGAGAAATTTGTAAAGAATTATCAAGTTTAAGTTTTGCTGTCTGACCTCGAGCTCGGCCGCCGATTTCAATAAAAACCAACTCGCCTTTTGCCTATTAAAATGCCAGCCCACATCATGCGGGAACCTCCTCTTAAAGCTATATTTTCTTAGATGCAATTGCGCAAAACGTTCTCCAGGTTCTCTGTAGACTCGTCCTCTTCAGTCGTACCATAAAGGCATACTCTGCTCTCGCCCGAGAACAGAACTGAGCGCCATTGCTCGTTAGTCTAATCGACGTGTTTTCTTGCAAAACATAGACGGGCTACTCGATGGGCTGGTTTCAATTTCAGTCCGGTAGCTGGCCTTTTTGGAGTAATATTCGTGACTGTATATAAGAGAGATGTGTATTGGTTGACATCTGGTGAATAACTCATAAGGATTTATCAGATATACACCCTTTTATATGACCTAATGACCTAATATATCGCAAGTAGCACATAGGTCAAACAGGTAAAAAAGTCGTTTTTCGATTGTAGTACATTTTTAGCTTACCTTATTTTTTAAGGTTTACAATTTTGATATTTTCTTAAAACTAAGGCCTAGAACTACTTACATGTTATTTTAAACAAAAATCAAGTTGAAGTAGTAGTTTTTGTGTCAGATGCTTTTTACTGCGAGCGTGGGGCTTGAGTCGATTTTTTTGCGCGCGAATTTATATACTTATAATACATAAAATATGTACATGCGTCATCTCGCACACAGTCAAACAGCATACTCTGTACACGTCGACTGTATACACATAAATGATTTCAAAGAGAAAGGCGCAAGGTCGTCACAATGTCACTAATTTATAAATTTTTTTTCTAATGAAAAGCGCGCTAAACGAGGAAGGTAACGAGGAGGAAGGAATTGGCACAAAATAGTGCACCCGTGCGAAGCCGAGAGCGGGTCGCTAGAAATATATGTAAAGAATAAAATTTGTTTCTATCACAGATAAAAATATTTTTTTGTATTCGATGTATTGTTTGTAATATGAATAGTAATTGAAAATACGATAACGAGCTCCTATTTTATTCAGGTATCGGAATAGCAATGTGTATAAATGCAATAGTGCGTGCAATCACTTGCTGCACTATGGCGGCTATAGCGGGCGTGTATGTTATGCATTCCGTATCGGATTCAAAACTACCATTTACATATTGCAGGTAATATTTTCATCATGACTATTACATACTAACTAAACAATAAATAACTGAAAGCAAACAAAGAACAAAGACCAAAATCAATACAAATAAAGTATTCTAACTAAGTATATCTAAACAACAAGAATAAAATAAAATAAAACAATAAATAACAAAAAGAAAACGCTCAGCTAAACAGTATAGCCGTCAATTTACGCTTTATCTAGTTATTATCTATAGTCTATACTATCTATTATAAAGAGAGAAAAGATTTGTATTTTTGTATGTTTGTAATGAATAAACTCAAAACTAGTAGGAACCTATTTTAAAAATTCTTTCACCCATAGAGAGCTAGTAAACATAGGCTATATTATAGTTATGCAGACGAAGTAGCGTGCAACAGCTAATTTATAAAAATACAAGGATGACTCAACTTTAAAAAAATAATTTGCATTTCATTGTTCAACGCGGACGAAGTCTTCGTACGCTTGACCTCTCGTGTTGGTTAATAAGTTTTTTATTTTTTCTTTCGTCGCGTCGTTCTTAAAATTTGCAAAATTGTTTGTATTTCGAAGTGTTGAACTGAGAAGTACCAGGGAAACATGAACTCAAAGACAGGAACCCAAATTGTTGTTTATACCGCCCTCTTTTCAGTGTGCGCGTGCTACTAACCGGCGATCATAGAAATATTGATTGGTAAACAACAGCAGCCAATCAACTGGGCATGTCTATTGTCAAAACTCCTAACAAATTATGCACTCCTAGTGTTAAAATTTTGGATTTCATATAAAAATTGGTCTCAGTTGTGTAAGAAGCACCAGGGTAACATAAATTCAAGCCGGTATTAACTCGTGTGTGAGTGATATAAAAGATTTTTATCGGCACCGTACTGAAGAGTAGCTTAAAACTCACTTGACTTTCGTTCTTATCTTCATGTTAGTACGGTTCAATTTGGATTAACGCAACTACACAGACAAAAACGAATAGGAAAGAGACAGAGTCCAGCGACGACACAAGAAAGAAAGAAACAATGAAATCGTTCGTACGTCGCATAATTACCGTTTGCGCGGGAACTATCGACGTAGCCAATTGGTAAACTATAGCAGCCAATCACAATCACTGGGCGTGTCATGTATTGTCAAATCTCCTCACAAACTATGCAATCCTAGTGTTAAAATTTTGGATTTCATATAAAAATTGGTCTCAGTTGTGTGAGAAATACCAGGGTAACATAAATTCAAAGCGGTATCAACTCGTGTGTGAGTGATAAAAGATAATTTCTACTGAAGAGTAGCTCTTAACTCACTTTGACTTTCATTCTTATCTTAATGTTAGTACGGTTCAATTTGGATTAACGCAACAGTAGCATAGACAAAAACGACAGAGTCCAGCGACGACACAAGAAAGAAAGAGATAATGAAATCGTTCGTACGTCGCATAATTACCGTTTGCGCGGGAACTATCGACGTAGCCATTGGTAAACAATAGCAGCCAATCACAATCACTGGGCGTGTCATGTATTGTCAAATCTCCTCACAAACTATGCAATCCTAGTGTTAAAATTTTGGATTTCATATAAAAATTGGTCTCAGTTGTGTGAGAAATACCAGGGTAACATAAATTCAAAGCGGTATCAACTCGTGTGTGAGTGATAAAAGATAATTTCTACTGAAGAGTAGCTCTTAACTCACTTGACTTTCATTCTTATCTTAATGTTAGTACGGTTCAATTTGAATTAACGCAACAGTAGCATAGACAAAAACGAATAGGAAAGAGACAGAGTCCAGCGACGACACAAGAAAGAAAGAGATAATGAAATCGTTCGTACGTCGCATAATTACCGTTTGCGCGGGAACTATCGACGTAGCCATTGGTAAACAATAGCAGCCAATCACAATCACTGGGCGTGTCATGTATTGTCAAATCTCCTCACAAACTATGCAATCCTAGTGTTAAAATTTTGGATTTCATATAAAAATTGGTCTCAGTTGTGTGAGAAATACCAGGGTAACATAAATTCAAAGCGGTATCAACTCGTGTGTGAGTGATAAAAGATAATTTCTACTGAAGAGTAGCTCTTAACTCACTTTGACTTTCATTCTTATCTTAATGTTAGTACGGTTCAATTTGGATTAACGCAACAGTAGCATAGACAAAAACGACAGAGTCCAGCGACGACACAAGAAAGAAAGAGATAATGAAATCGTTCGTACGTCGCATAATTACCGTTTGCGCGGGAACTATCGACGTAGCCATTGGTAAACAATAGCAGCCAATCACAATCACTGGGCGTGTCATATATTGTCAAATCTCCTCACAAACTATGCAATCCTAGTGTTCAAAATTTTGTATTTCATATAAAAATTGGTCTCAGTTGTGTGAGAAATACCAGGGTAACATAAATACAAGGCGGTATTAACTCGTGTGTGAATTGATAAAACTACTGAAGACTAGCTCTTAACTCACTTGACTTTCATTCTTATCTTTATAGCAGTACGGTTCAATTTGGATTAACGTAACAGCAGCACATACAGAACCTAATAGGAAAGAGACAGAGTCCGGCGACGACACAAGAAAGAAAGAGATGAATGAAATAAATTTATCGATCGCACGTCGCACAATTACCGTTTGCGCGGGAAACTGTCGACGCGGGAAAGTGTAATTACAACAAAGAAAAACAATACTTAAAGGCATAAACGATAAAGTCGAGTTTGTTTTTATTCCGATTTCATTAAATTCAAATAATTGTAATTTTGATCAGTTAAACGGTTTCACACGGTTTAAGATGTACTCGAGCCCAATTATAGGTAAAATAGTTCTCTTCCAACAAACCTATTAGGTATATTACAAATAAATACGAAAAGCTCCATCCAGTCTCTGACTGTAGGTATTCGCTTCTGTCCATAGATAAATCGAATACCATTTATTTATTTTTTAAAAAGAACGCGGTCTTGTCACAAGGTCTTGTCGTACTTGTAAAAGTGTGAAAATGGAATTGATTCGAGAAAATTCAAGAGCACTGATTTATTTTCGAAGTGTTTTAACACAAAAACAGTGTGTTGATCGGATGCTTTCTGAATTTGGTGATGAAGCCACAATTTATCGCTGGTTTGCGGAATTTCAACGTGGACGTGTCAAGCTCTGTGATGATCCCCGTCAAGGTCTCCCAAAAACTGCAGTCACCCATGATAACGTTGATGCCGTGCGTAAGCTGATTGAGGAAGACCGACATGTGACATATAGCGAAATTCAGCCAACTTTAGACATTGGCATGAGTCAAATACAAATAATCTTGCATGAACAATTAGGTGTAAAAAGTTGTTTTCCCGATGGGACCCGCATTCACTCTGTGAGGAGCAAAAAGCGGCTCGCGTTACTTGGCGCGTCAGAACTCTCGAGAGATTCCACGGAGGATCTTCAAATGCTGTATACAGCGTCGTATCTGGTGACAAATCCTGGATATACGCATACGAACCCGAAACAAAAAACCAGTCACGAGTTTGGGTGTTCGAAAATGAGTTGAAGCCAACAAAAGTTGTTCGTTCACGGAGCGTTGCAAAAAAAATGGTGGCCACGTTTGTCTATTGAATTATTAGACCATCCGCAGTACAGCCCTGACCTAAGCCCAATGATTTTTATACTTTACCCAAAATTAAGAACAAATTGCGTGGTCAATGATTTTCGTCACCTGAAGAAGCTGTAGACGCCTACAAAACGGCCATTTTGAATACCCCAACTTCAGAATGGCATGAATGCTTTAATAATTGGTTCCATCGAATTGAAAAATGTGTCAAGTTTCAAGGAGAATACTTCGAAAAACAATAAATATCTTTTCCACTAATAATGTTGTATCACTTCCTCGATTCCCGAAATTTTCAGTACCGCCCTCGAATTCATATTAAGTCAATGACACGGCAAATTAAGACAGATAAGCATTTTTTAATGTTGGTAACACAAGCAACATTATAGGTGCTGCAAATGCGCTGGTTAAGGATAAGAGATTGGAAAGGGATAGGGAAAGGGGGTTGTTACTGCCGCCAGATGGACTGCTCAAAATGACTGCGATATGCAGTATGCCCCGCTAGCACTACTCTACTTTCTTATATAGACCAGAGCCAGCTGTGAAAAGGTCATTTCCAAAGTAGATTCTGCCGGGAAATGAACCCGGGTACACTATAACAGAGCGTTAAGGCACACCTTAACCCTCATCCAAAGAGCTCGTCAATATCTGCAAAAATGTTTTGCCTGGCACGCTGGACCTGTTTCTGCGAGTGCATGGGATACGAGGGGCCCACTGAAATGATCGGGAATAGAATATTTCGGATTGAGTTACAATAAAACCTTTTTTAGAATTTGAATACTGGCCTCTTAGAATCTTAATGACATTCAAACAAATAAATTTTTTTTATTAAAAACAAAAACTATGTTGGTTTAAAGTTGACACGTCGTTAACAGAAATGGAGCTCACGCGTGAACATTTCCGTGCCCTAATGTATCACAATTTTCGTCGCGGCTTATCTCAAGATAAATGTCTCAGCGAACTTGTTTCGATTTATGATGTTGAAGCACCGAGTCAAACGACAATATACCGCTGGTATGCCGAGTTCCGACGCGATCGTGTGTCGCTCAGCACTGTTTCTTCTGCAGGTCGACAAAGAACACGCCTGAAAACATCGCAGCTGTGCGAACTGTTATCAGTATCGGAATGACTGCAATTCAGTCGATATTACATAATGAGCTGTGTGTAAGAAAGCTAGTTTCCCGCTGGGTTCCCCACAATTTGTCCGAAGAGCAAAAGGCGGCTCGTGTAGATTGGTGCCGGAATACTCTGCAACGCTTCAACGGAGGGAAGTCAAATGCCGTTTATAATATCGTCTCAGGTGACGAATCATGGATTTATTCATACGAACCTGAAAGAAAACATCAGTCAGCAGTTTGGGTCTTCGAAAACGAGGTCAAACCAACGAAAGTGGTTCGCTCCTGCAGCGTGTCGAAGAAAATGGTCGCTACGTTTGTCTCGAAAAAGGGGCATGTTGCTACAATTCCTTTACAGAAACTCAGAACGGTTACCGCCGAGTGGTATATCACGGTTTGTTTGCCAGAAATGATAGCCGAACTCCGAAAAAATAACCCGAAACGTCGCATCATCTTACATCACGATAATCTCCCATACGGCTCGGAAGACAAATGATTTTTTGAAGCAGGAAAACGTTGAGCTGATGTGCCATCCTCCGTACAGTCCTGACCTGAGCCCAAACGATTTCTTTACATTCCCTAGAATGAAAGACTTATTACGCGGTCAACGGTTTGAAGACCCCGAAGCAGCTGTGGAAGCGTACAAATCAGTCATTTTGTCAACATCAACTTCAGACTGGAATTACAGTTTTAATGATTGGTTTGCACGAATGGAAAAGTGCATTAAGTTGAACGGAGAATACTTCGAAAAACAATAAAATACAATTTAGCTATACCGTGCATGTGGTTTTTCTTATTCCCGATCATTTCAGTTTGCCCCTCGTATTGGGATGCAATGCAAATTTTCTTTTTCTCTGTTTCTATATAGGTTCTATAAAACCTTCACCGATATCTTCTGTATTTTTGACTACAATAATTTTTATTTTTATTTTATAGAGATTTTGATTTGAAGCCATACGATCCTGTTTTGATGTATATTCGCCGAACTAAAGAGGTATAATTTTTGGATTTATGTAAAAGTTCAAAATTATTTTCTGAAGGGCCGTTTCATACATTCGTAAAATAATTTTTTTGGTTTTACCCGCTCCCGCGCTTCGCACGGGTGCATTTTTTTTTTTGCAATCCTCTAATTTATTATAAAGAGAGAAGATTTGTATTTTTTTTTGTCAACTCAAAAAATACTGGACCATTTTGAAAAAATTCTTTCACCTAGGTATACACAAAGCTACATTGTGAGCGAGTAACATATTTTATAAAGCTATTTTATCATTTTAAAACGAATTTTAAAACGAAATCAAAGCAATTCTGTTTAAAAATTATATTAGATACTATTCGTAATTCAAACAATTACTATAAACTAAACATCCAAAAGCGAAAAGCTTCCAGTGTGCCTCATCTACTTACTTCTTACTCATACTTACATAATAACAAAATTGTACACGTTGTACCTACTTACGTTTCCGAGGTAAAAAAAAAAAATAGTTTCTAGAATTTTTGTCTATTTGTCTGTGGACGTTAATCTCAGTAACGGCTTTACTGATTTTGAATGCGGTTGATGTATTGCAGCAAGCTGTTCAGTGATTTAATGTTACTTTCACATTGAACTATATGTTATTATTTTCATTTCAATCGGTTTACAAACAAAAAAGTTATACTGTATTACCAAGCGCACAAAAGTGTATTAATAGAGTTAAGTAGGTATAGTCCAGAAAAATACTTACATATCTTTATTAGTAGTATTACCTACCTTGCCTTACCTGTAATAATAAACAATTGAAATTCGTCTAATATCACACTGAAAATAAGTTAGCTAAAACTAATTTCAGCCAGGCTACTTGTCGCCAATAAATATAAAACTATTGGACAAGAATGAAGAAACCACACTTACGACTGTTGGGACTCGATATCATGCGTGGAGGAATGTTACATCCTTAAGGTGCCAATTTTATTTATATATCTACTCATTGTTAAAATCATCATAACAATATTCTAGATTTATTTATATATCACAAAGTGCAGCGGACAGACTTATCCGTTCTCTTGATCAAATATGGCTCCCGTAGCCAAGATACATAAGTAAAACCAAGAGGGATGCAAGTGTGCTGGCTATGCTGATATGAAAGGAATTGCTAGTAAGCTGATGATGATAAATACAAGCCAATAACTAACATTACGTTTCAGATATTCGACAGAAAACTTACCGCTACGCACGCAATTAAAATCAGTGGGAATGTGTCGAGAAACTTACTCTGGTTATCCCTCGTACTTCAATACTCCTGCGTATAATTTCTTTTAGTAAGTTTGGTTTGTATTTATTTTGTAAACACTATCGGAGGCGTTGTACGCTGCTACCTGCTAATGATGTTGTTCCGATAGTCAGTAAAAGTTTTTGTTGCTCTGTAAACCCAATTTGACTGAAATATTTTGGTGTGTTGTAAAGTGTAGGTACTAAAGTTACTAAGTGTACTCAAGTAAGTATGTGTTCTCAAGTTTGCTGCTATCAGTTCTCTTTTAATATTTCCGTAAGAATTACATGATTCTAAAATTAAACTTCTCTTTCAGCGTAGAAGTGGTGCACTACCGTTCGGATTTTAACTTTGGGAGTTTCAATTTAGGTTTGATGTTGAGCATTTTCTTCACGTGGATTGTTTTGTGGGCTGTTATAATTAAAGAACGCATTTATCATGGCAGAGTAAGTACTTAATACTTTTTTGTATATTACATTGAAAAGGATAGTATTTTTATCTCTAAAGTGATTGATTCAATTCGGTAGTTTCCAATGAGAATTGAATTGCTAGGAATTGGTTATACTTAGTATACTTAGTATGATTCGTTCGATTGAAAGATGTTGCTCTACTCAAACCAGTAGCCTCTGGTTTCCTAATAGAGAGACGGCCGTTTCTCGCCAAAAATCCTGTCATCCAGTCTCCCAGCCATTTTTGTTATACGCCATGTCTCTGGAATATTTATATTATATTTCAAAGCGCAATCATAAGCCAGGCGTCGAACATCTTTGGGACCTATACCATGGAAAACTTATGTGAGTGTGAGTGTGAGTAGGTAATCAGACAGAGAAGTTTCTTGTAATGTTGTAAACACCAATCTTGTAGTCCCATAACCAAATCTTGACGATTTAGGATTTTCTTTCAGGCGTGCCATAAATCTTGTTAATGATGTTCTACTTATCTAATAATCACGACAAACTTGACGTAGCGATTTATTTTCATTCAGAATTAAACCAGCCGCACGCTGCATTAACTCGACGGACTTCGTACCTCGATCAGTTTTTCTTTTGTAATTCCGCATTCTGAAATGATAAATACAAAATTTAATTCATTGATTGTATGCGGATTCCATATGTGGACCTTTTAACCCCACCAACGAGTCACGAGTTGAATTTGAGTTTATACACAAAAATATAATCTATAAAATTTTATACTATAAGCTATATAACTCGAAATTGTAGCTTTGTAATATTACAAAAGTAATCCCAGATTAAAAATAAATATTTGGAAAATTTTACTTACGTGATTTTTTTTAGCCGCAATCGCGTGCAGTCCCAAGGACAACGCAGTGCGCGGTACGTTCCCTTCCCCTAACCCCTTCATACATCGGTACTCGAAATCTCTGGCGGAGCAGTATTTTCGGAAATAGCAATGGTGGTCCTTTTTAACTGTGGACCTTTTCGCCCCGCCTTACCCTACTCAAAAATAATATTGTCTTAATTATTGAAAACAATTAATAAATACGTACGATATATGTATTGCGGTATATGACGTCATTTTATTTAGTAATGATAATTAATTAATTCCTAATTCGTATAATTATTAAATGGTTGTCATGCTCTTACGCCATTATAGTATTACGTTAATAATTAGACAGATAATAATTGTAATATAGATAATTATACCTACTTAGGCATGATATTTACATAAATAATTTACATTATATTTTAGTTAATATGGAATAACACGTATGTCTGGTTTGTGATAGTACCTTTTATATGGACCCTCTTAATTATAATAACGGCTGGATTACATTACATTAGTGCTCGTAAAATTTTGAAGAAAATTTTTAATTTAAATGCCAAGGAAATTATATTTGTACGTATATATTTTCTGTTATTTTAAACGAACCATTAATTTGTACGTTAATTAATAAAACTAGTTGTCTTTTCAGAGTATGGGAGACGCTATGATAACCGCCTTGTACATTCATTCCTCAAGTGTGGGTACAGAGCTAATTCATGGAAAAGGATTAAATCATTACGGTATTATACTAGTACAAAAAAATCCCCATGATATTGTCACACAAAACAGCACATCGCAATGCTACACATGAATATGGAGTTATAAGCGCCCAAAGTTCGCGCTCCATCCAAATTTTTTAGTTACGAACGTTGATGACTTCACACATCGACCAAGCAGTTCGTCTCCCTCTAACGTGTTGCTAGAGAGCGAGAGGCTGTCGATTTGTGACGTCATCCACTTAGCGCTGACGTATTTGAAAATTTAAATAGCAAGCGTAACTTTCGGCGATTCTGATGAAACAAGAACTATTAACATATACATAACCAGAGGCTCTTTAGTTAAGTGTGTTTTATTGTAATTTTCGAACCTATCGGTCACTCATTCCGTTTGTAGTCCTTTTGAGTGAAATAGTAACAAACTGTCTCATATACCTACCTACCTTAAACATTGATCGCATTAAAAACCGAAATGTTACTTACTTATAGATTGTTTTTTTTTTTTCAGCGTCTGGTCACATAGATCCAGACTTGAACAGCGAAAACGTTTGGCATTCTTGTTTGTTATTTCTTTTGACCGCAATGCATTCATTGGGCACGGCGGCATGTGCAATTGTAGACAGTACATATTCACATGACACGGGAAATACGTACTCCATGTTTGAAAGTAATTATCCTTGTTCTCTCCTTGTTCCCTTTTTAAAGGAAAGACATTTTTCACTTCAATTGTACGAGTAGGTATTAGTATCTAAGTACTTATAAGCTACAAGATCCTTACGATTACTTACTCCCTTAAGGGGGTGGTTGCTGCCGCCACACCGGTTGCCCAAATGACTGCGTAACGCAGTGTGCTCTGCTACTACTAAAGCACTCATTAAAAATGTTAAGCACTAGTTAAAAGTGGTTTTTAAGCAGTAATATTAACCTTCAAGAGATCAGAAAAATTGATAGCAATAAACGAATAGTCGTTATAAGCAATATTAATTCGTTAGAGGGATTTGGTAAAGACCTTGCCATTTACTCCTTCTACTTAATCGATCCGTCGTTAAATAGCCTAAGTTTGTACTGTATTTTTTTTAAATGATTTATACCTTGTTTTAGGTTCCATGTGGACAATGCCGATGTATTCTCAATGTGCTGCGGTTGGAAATCATTCGCACTTATTGTAAGCAAACAACCTTAATCCTAAGCTACTTATAAGTCTAAACCTCCTAATCCTTGACACTCTCGCTCACTTTTCTCCTCTGCCACCAATTATCGCAATCAAGGAGCGTTCGTAATCAATGCAAATCACTAATGAACATCCAATGAACATCCAATGATCATTAAGAATCACAAACGATCCTGGTTTCGCTGACGCTGATAAAAGTCAAATAAATTAAATTAAATATTTACAATATGTACAGGTCGACACTAATATTTGGAGGTATGATGTTTTCATACATGGTAGCTGCATTTGTGTTACTAAAGACCGCCCTACACACTATTTTCGAGTACAGAGTGAAATTAGTGTAAGTTTAACTAGTTTTACCTATTTCATTTATATCGACACAATGTAGACTAGAATAAATTACCTCCATTTTTTTTTATGCAATAAGATACTTTTATGCAATATCGTCTAACTAAAGCATAACTCGATAGCTAAAGAATCAATTATTTTTTTCGTATGAATAGAATGAATAGTATTCAAAAGGTAATTGTGTTATTTATCCTTTTCAGTTTCATTGAACAAACAGTAGTCTCCATTTTGATGTTATCATGCATGGGTCTGAGCTTATTGTTCACCACAAATGTAAGTGTTTTCATGTCTTTAGTTACACTTAGTATTTAAACATATTCTGTTTGTCTACTTGTCCGTATCTATATTTTCTAAACTTTACCAAGCAAAAATTAAGTGAAGGAAAACATGGTTAAGCATTCTCATTTTGTACATATTATGTTAACATTTGTTTTAGTGAAAGTCGGCAGGCAAGCTTAACCTGTGTGAGCTTAAGGTATAATATAGGTTTTTTGAATTTGTGTTTAACCATACTGAATATCTATTAAATACTCTTTGTCAAATCTTGTTAATCGTTAGAAAAATTTGATTCTTGGCTGTTTTTGTTGAGAATGTGAAGTTGGCCTCCCAATATCGCGATAAAAAAAAGACGTGAGTTCTAGTTGCCCCCCCACATAGTTCTGGAGTTCTCTATACTTTATATCAATAGTTCTGTTTATTTTCTATGACAAATTGATTATTGACCTTGATGGGGGGCCAACTTCACAAATCGAAAAGTTTACGTGGTCATACCAACTACAGTATTCTTCGGATCGAAAAAAGTTATAAGGATAAATTGTAGAACTCTTTGAGGGGCAATCAGAACTCCGTGCAAAAATTTAAAAATTAAAAAAAAAATTCAAAAATATAACGCGAATTTGAGTTGCTCTCCATGCAGTTCTGATGTTCTACATACTTTTTATCAATAGTTCTGCTGATTTTTCACTCGAGATTATTAATTTAAATTTAATGAGGGGCGAATTTTACAAATCACAAACTTATAACCTCAAAAAGGTGAACAAACAACACATACTTAGATGGAATGATCTTATACAGATTAATAGAGCAAGTTAATAATTGATTATGTTATTATTATAAATGCTATTTTGTTCCTTAGGGCGGCATAGCTTTGCTGGAAGGCGTAGAATCTGTGATGTCAGGGCTTACTATGCCATTCGTGTGTCTCTTGGAAATGATCGGACTTTTGTACGTGTACCGCAACCATGACTTCATCTCGGACATGAATGTTGCGACAGAAGACAACGCCTGCTCATCAAGAATAGCTATACAGTGGCAAATTGTGCCCTTCATTGTTCTAGTATGTATTTTAGTTTTGGTTTCTTTAAAATTTCGATCCCAACTAACTAACAAAACTGTTTAAAATGCTTCTCATCTTCCCAGGCATAGTTGGCTCATACTCTGTACTATACACTTACACTTGTTTTGTTTATATAAATGTATCTACACTCAGCGGCACGGAATCTTGGCCAAGCGCTTATCTTGCGATAACAAAGTTGTTAGTGTTTATAATAAATTTTTTGGTATGAGGGTGAGACGAAAAAATACTTCCGATTAGTTCAAGAGGGTAATTTATTATATTTGAGTGCAATTTGACATTTGTTTTAAGCTTTAGATGAATCGAGTCATTTGAGCGACTAAGTTGAATTTTTAAACTCCGTATTTTAATATTGTGTACTATTCAGTTACCAAACATCGGTCATTTTGTGCTTTTAATCCAATAAACGAAGGTGCTAAAAAACGAAAAAAAATGCCCTTAACACCAGCTCAGGTTGCACAAGCCGTGGCATTAGTCAACCAAGGGATGACACAACGCGAAGTGGCTACAACGCTAAACGTACCACGTTCTTCAATGCAATATGCATTGAAACGATACCAGGAGACTGGCGGCTACACCCGCAGACCAGGTAGTGGAGGTGTAAGATGCACATCGGCCAGAGATGACCGCTTTATTAACCTTGAAATTCTGCGAAATCGCTTCCTCACTGCAGTTGAAATCCGCTCGCGACTACAAATCACGAGAGGTGTTAATGTTAGCGAGCGTACGGTGAGAAGACGTATGGAGGAAGTTAATTTGAAAGCCCGTAGACCAGCACGCGGCCCAGAGCTTCTCAGACAACATCGAATAGCAAGACTTCGTTTCGCTCAAGAACATGCCAACTGGACCCACGAGCAGTGGGCTAAGGTTTTGTTCACTGACGAGTGTAGGATAGCTTTACGTGCACCAGATGGTCGACAACGAGTGTGGAGGAAAAGAGGAGAACGATTTTTACCCATCACCACTACACAAACTGTGAGTTTTCATGGTGGCTCCATAATGGTGTGGGGAGGAATAAGTTCCGACGCTCGTACCGAGTTGGCTATCGTCGACAACCGGCTAACTGCTGCTCGATACATTGAAGAGATCCTTCAAGATCATGTTTTACCGTTTTCGGGGTTCATTGGCGAAGACCAATTTCTGCTAATGCACGATAATGCACGCCCACATGTCGCACATTGCGTCAATGAATACCTTCAAGAGGCCAGAATTCAAAAATTGGAGTGGCCAGCTCGTAGTCCTGATCTAAATCCCATAGAGCATGTCTGGGACATGCTTAAAAAAAGATAAAAAACAAATTCAATCCACCACGGACACTTGCTGAGCTCCGAAATGCTGCTTGGTCCGCATGGGATGACATACCGCAAGTTGAGGTCAAAAGCATTATCCAAAGCATGCCAGATCGAATGCAGGCAGTTATCATGGCTAGAGGAGGAATTACCCGATATTAAGATGTGTAAAAAATAATGAAAAATTAGCAATCCCGCATTTCCTAGTGTTTTAAAGTTGAGCGCTGAAAGTTAAGATTTTCTGTGAAAACGTTTGGTTTTATTTAATCTTAATTATTAGGAAGGTAAACGGTTAATTGTCATTAAAAAAGGATTAAAAACCTAAAAGAGACACTTATTGAACACACCTGCTTTGTATTTATGAATGAAAAAGTATTAAAATGCAAACTATCGCAAATTTCTGTGTTGGCCAAGTTTTCGTGCCGCTGAGTGTATAAAGGTTTTTCTCAGCTGTAAAATAATTTCAAATGGGGTCATAAACTTCTTGCAGACCGAAGCTTTTCGGTAGATCTTAGGGTTGGCAAAACACATTTGATTGAAAGGTCTAGACACAAACCTACCTCGAAATGGCAAGCAGGCTGACGGTACACTTAATGGTTTGTGTGATATAAATAGTAATAAAAAGATGAAATAAAAGAATAAAAAGCACCCGTGCGAAGCCGAGAGTGAGTTGCTAGTACCTATAATAATAAAATGTAGAGGTGGGACGGTACGCGATTTTGCCTTATCAAAACGAAACTATTTATTGCCACCCAATACTATGTATTTCAAAAACTATGTATTGGAGGATAAAGTTTTTCTAGAGCGTTGTGGTTGAAACTGTTGATTGTCGAATAAAGTCTTTTTAGTGTGTAACGGTAACGGTTGATTGAAACTGTGTATTTAATTTATTTGAAAACAACGTTTCCAATATGTGAGCGAGAGTAACCAGGACGCGCGATTATTTTTGTGTTGTTATGAGTTATGATATAAATAAATTTAAAAAAAATTGTGTTAAGTACTATTGTGTTAAATATTTATTCAATGAACGATTTTTTACTGTTATTTTTTTAAATAAATAAATATATTAAAAATATTTTGTTTTATACACTCTTGCTACACTAGCGCCACCCTTAACGCCTTTCAACGGACACTTAGATGCACAGAAATGGTTCTCCTTACCTCTACCCTCCATAACTTTAGATATCGTACCACAGAATAACTAGAGTACGTGTCGCTTGCCTCGTTGCTAATACAACACTGTACCAATATATAGTTTTGCTCGATACACAGTCTTTCTGAAACTCAATACAGGGTTTTAGGTATTGCACCGATACATAGTTTTTAAAACGCCCACCTCTAATAAAATGCTATTTTACAACTTACCGCTAAGTCGGGATTGAAATAATCTTACCGTATTGTATAATACTCTTTAGTTTCATGCCTCTATAAGCAGACTGTGAATCCGTACCTACTAATATTATAAATGCGAAAGTAACTCTGTCTGTCACCTTTTGACGCCTTAATTACCTACTCATCCGATCATCCGATCATCATGAAATTTTGCATACACGTTGTCAGGCATACATGAAAGGACATAGGGTACCTTTCATCCAGAAAAAAAGTACTGTTCCCGAGTGATCGTCTATAAATATAAAGAATTGGGCGCCACTGTCATCACAGCGATAACGATGTCAGGCATTATTACTTCTATATTTTCTTTTTCAACGCGGAAGAAGTCATGGGCACAGCTAGTAACATAATAAATTTGTGTTCACAGGGAGCGTTGGTTATCAAAATATGTGCGATTATTCAAAGTGAGCTGCCCGCCCTGAGCTTGTATGTGGGGATAGCGCCGCTCGCATGCACTGTGTTAGCACTGCCGCTGCGAGCCGCCCACAACGCTTTTGTGCTATTTGGACAGAAGAGGGCTCGCGTGCCTACCAGGAGGGCTCCACATTCGACAACATAGCCGCGTCATACAAATGTTAAATTTTCAACAAAATAAAATCCATTGTAATAAATTTTATTACTTTTATTAGAATAGCGCCTTTTCAAAGCTCTAAAAAAATGAAAACGTATTGTTCAAATTCGGTATGCAAAGCGCCTGTTAAACACCCGATGAAATATGGATGATTCAATCCTTAGAACTTGCCGTGCAACAAAATATTGATAACATAGACTTTCATCTAAGAGAGTGTTGCGACACACTACTTACTCTAAGTGTCGCATGTAAAATTATAAAGGCTGTTGCGTAGGCCGTTTACTGATTGAGATTTTGTGTTCCAAGCTATAACCCTAATTTTTGTGTATTTTTATTGAAAATATTGCTTCTCAAGTTGTGAAAAGCGATTCCATCACGCTTTTTATTTTACACCATTTCACTAATCAATTCCGGATTTTCACTAGTAAATTAATAAGCGAGGCGTAGTTTGATTGCATTAGTGTGCTTGCATTAGTGTATATAGCATACATGCCGAAGGCGTAGTTTTACTGACTTTACTCTGCCGTCCCTCGGCGTCCGCGCACGTCTGTCTAGTTCTTTTTTATCTGAGCCTCTACAACTGGTTTTTAGACAATATATCTTAATATAATTAAAATACTCAATGCAAAGTAAAAAAGTTTATTTAAAAATACACAGGACTAGTGGACTAGTAATCTATCCTTTTAATACTTGATGTTATGCCTTAAACTGATATTAATTGACACGACGGACTTGTTTGAAAAGCTTACATTCCTGATTACCAAACAAAACAACACGAATCCCATTATATCTCTTAGCCACCAGAATAAATTTAAATATTTAATGACATCAAAAACAAAAGAACTAACTCATAATAGGAATTGCCAAATAGAACTCAATGAATACAAATTGTGAGAAAAAAGTTAACGATATTGAGTATGAGAATAAAAATGATTCAAATAAGGACTATAAAATATAAGATAATAGAAAACGATGGCGATTACGTAATCGACAATAAAAGTTCTGAGTTGGCGATTATATAGATTTTGATAGCATTGTTAATAATAATTAAAACTTTATATAAAACTGTAATCACAACAAGATACATGTCCTATGTCCTCTATTGATTGCGTTCTTTTATATTTTTATTGTAAATTTGTAACTTTGATGGACGGTGAAGAGTTCGTGGTAATGCGCAACGTTTTCCTTAGAAACAGCGTCTCTATTATTTATGAGTTTGATCTCCGCAGAGAATCTGATCGATTTCCGTAGAGGATAGCTGTAAAGAAAAAAATTAAATGTTTCAAAACACTCTTGTACACGTCAACAATTGCTGAAAATTCACATAAAATTGTTCAGTAGACAACATTTCTAATTACTTGTGTTAACAATCTTGGCAAGTTTTATAATTATTAAAATTTACAAAATATTTTAAATTATACCAAAGTGTAATACTTAATAATTTAATGATAAAAAAATATTTTAAATAAAACTAAACGAGTAGGTATTAATATTTATAACTAAAAAATTTAAACGAATTTTATTCGTTTAAATTATTGTTTTAATATGTATATTGTCTGTTATGAATATTATAAATCACTTAAACTTTTTAGGATAACCAATTATCAATGCAGTTGAAAATTCAAAAGTAATAGCTCTCTAACATTTCTATGAAACTCTTAAAGAAAGATTAGTTCAAACCACAAAAATATAGATGTCCCGATATTAACGAGATCCCTATAATATGGTAGATGCCGGAATATATCCTTGTAATATCGTCGGAATAACCAACTAGCATAACTAGCTAGACCTGTTTTTTTGCAGGATCGTACATTCAGGTAGTCTGTGTATAGGAAATCATTGGTCACTACTGAAAATAAACTAAACCAACAAAATATTGTCCAACATAGGCAATAAGTTCAATATGATAAATATGAAATATTTAATAAATATGTACTCACATATCCAGATAACGGCTTTTGTTTTCGGCTAAAAATAGTAAAGCCTCTATAGAGCAGTATAGCCACAGGTAAAATGAGTATGCCTACGATTATGTATAATATATTCTGAAATAAAACAGAGAATCATGATTTAAAAAGATAATCCAGTTACAGTTGGGCACTGTTAATGTTAGAGTAAATAAAGGGTAGTTTTTAATGTAAATGAAACTATCTTTATTGGAAAGATAATTTTATGCCATTAATGCTTGAATATGATTTCGGTCATGTGGCCGCTGCGGCAGGCGCGTAGGTAGATGGCGCAATCTGGATGTCCAATTTTCATACACTTTTCGCAACAATCCGATTCGGAAGCCGTCTCCTTTATTGATGACACGGATCGCAAGTGCTTAACCGCAGTCGCGGCATGAATGGGTCTCATTTTGCGCTGACTCTTGGATATCGGATTTTTTTGTGCCAATAGTAGACTTGTATCCTTAAATGCATTCTTTCAACGAACTGTGCCGCTAGTGGACGCAAAATTTGAGCACGTTTTACGCCGTCCCGCGTCAAAACACTTGCTCAGACATAATTAGCTGTTAATAGCCAATTTACACGTTACTCACTCGCTATACGTTAAAAGGATTAAAAAGAAACCATTGATCATTTCGACAAGGGCGTTATAAAACAATTTTCATACCATTGCAAAATAATTGGGCAAGTTGAAATTGCGAAATGAATTACAAATTGACATAATCCACATTACGTTCAATCCACATTCTTTTTCCCAGGAGACTGTCAACAAGTTTTTATAAAGCTTCTTAAAAGTTGAAATTGGACACATTTTACCACAATTAGGTATATCGAGAACATAAGGCTCCTCAATTCCAGTGAAGTTGCGGTACGAAATTCTTATACAGTCAGATCCAGATGAGTTATCTGAAACATTAATATGGGTAATATTTTATATTTGTCTAAAGAAACTCATAGCTACTTTTACAAGTTATTCATAATGTAAGCTCACCACTTTCCGAACCGAAAACAAAATTAACATTTTTGAGTTTTTTGTTGCGCTTTCATGCCTTAGAAACATAACCAACTACATGAAATTTTGCATACACTTTGTCAGGGACAAAAACCTTTCATCCATTTATAAAGTACTGTTCCCATAAGACAGCAAATTTTAAACAGAATAACTAACTTACCAGCCTTACCATCGACGACTTCGATAATAATTGCAGATGTATAGACGGGGCACTTATTATCAAATATGTTTAAAGCATTAAGTACACTGCCAACAGTGTCGTCATGGGCGCTGTAAAGTGATATTGAAGTTTCTCCCTTTTTCTTTATTGAAATATCTTCGATATGTTTAAAAATTTCTTTCAGTAGAGGACCAACTTTCAGTCTGGCAAGTAGAGGAGTTCCAGTTGAAACTGTGAAACTGAAAAGGATTTAAGTGAAAAGTAAAATAAAAGAGCCTAATGAGTTAAGGTCGGCAGACAGGCTGACGGTCCAGTCGATGGTAGTAGTCATTCCTTGCTCACTCATCGAAACTCAACATGGTATCCAGGGTAGTGGGAACCTAGCCCCTATATCTGCCTGCCAGTAACAGATCGCAGGAACTGGCTGATCCAACAGTGATTATCTGACACCCTTTAAAATGAAAAAATATAATTTCGGGCACTTAATGAGGCAGAGTGGTTTGGTATGACTCGCTACTTTCCTCTTTTCGTGACGGTCGCAAACCTTCGTAGAGAAGCGGCACTTAAGAAGAAATGAGTTTTCTAGCATCCCCCTTAACATTATCCCAAAATAAGCTACTATTAAAATGACGCCTATCAAATGTCAGTGTATGCACTGTAGCAAACTCACCTGTAGCATGCAGGTTTTTCCATTTCATCTGGATAAATTGCCTTTGTCCAGTCTGGCAATGTAAAGTTGTACAACGATTCAATATACAAGACATTATAGATGTATTCAATACCGGTAAAGTCTCTTATATTGTTACCCGTGTTTTGCGTCAGAAGGCTGTAATTAATAAAATTAATCGACATTTAAAAAAGATAGGTATTTTCACTATTGATTAACCTACATTACACAAAATCATGTAGAAGAAGTTGAGTATCACTTATATATTTCAAATAAAATTTAAATTACAAAAAAAACCACTTACTTTAAAAGCCATTGATATGTTTCTAATTTTTCCTTATACTCTTTTGAATTCAGCATCTTTGCTTTTTCCTTATCATAGACTGGGCAATGCTTCTTCATGGCCAATATTTCATCCTCCTGCACTGGAACTGTATGAACTGGGATCGGTTGCCACATCAATTGAGGATCCCAAATAGAATCTCCGACAGGTGGAAACATCCCTGTATGATAACGTGAAAACCATTATGTAATATTGTTGCACGCGACTTGGTCCACGTAACTTCATAAAATATAGCCTAGCTTTCTTTATAGAAATAGACATATGTATGTGAAAAAAATTTTAAAATTGTTTCAATACTTTTTATTCATTACAAATAAAGTTTATAAATAGGTCTAAGAGAAGAGTCACTAAAAAGATAAAAAAAAAAGTATTTTCTGTAAAAACTCACCAGCTAAATTCGCTTGAGCTGACATGAGGGTGCGATCAACATCTGTAGACTTTATATATATTTGAGAAGGATCAAATTTTAATGATAGTAAATGCTGAAACAATATATTATGTTTATTTATAAATTAATAGATGAAGAAATGAAGCTTACTTGTAAGCTCACTTGTAGGTATCTTACTTGATATTAGAAGCTTATTTTAATTGCATATATAACAAAAAATGCATAGTAAATTTAATGCCTATCATTTACTACCCATGACCCATCATTATTTACTAGCTGTGCCAAACTGTCAATTTAGATTCTAATTTAATATAACATAAAAAAATTACATACACAGAGAGGTTTGTTCCTTTTACCTCTCTGTGTATGTAATACACAACCTCAATAAAAATACTAAAAAATAAATTTTATATTATAACACTTTTAAAAGATGGTGTAATGAGTCACTTGAAAAGTAAAAAACTGACAGTCACATGTTTCGGCCAATGAGAGATAAAATGCACGAAGTTGTTCTTAAAAGTGCCTCTCTATTCTCATCCTCACCCAACTTTGTGCTACTTCACGAGTAGTGTATTGGATCTATTATATGAGAGGGTAACCACCTACCCTCAAATGGACCGTCAGCCTGTCAGTCTTGTTTAACATTAAAAAATATTTAAATATTACTTAAATATGTAAACGATAAATAGAGTAGGTATATAATATCATTAGTATCTGAATTAACTAAACCTTTTACTGTTTATATGTCACAATGTCTTTTTTTAGCTTAGCAAACATTAACAAAGTTTTTGAGTTAAATTGATACCTTTTTCAAAACAAAATAAATATTCTGAAAGTATTTTTAGAATTACTACTATAAAATGGACTTACCGAATACCGCTGCCTTAACCATTGTCCAAAATGGTAGTGTTGCCTTTTGCCAATGTTGGTAAGTTGACCAAATTTAACTGGCCACAAGGACTCATTTCGCCAAGGATCTGTTGGATAAGGTTTTACGGGGGTTCGATCGCCATGTCGATAAATTATAGCAGCATATTTAACTTCATTGTCACAAAAGATTATGGTTAGATTAAATAAAATTATTGTTACCAAAGGAAGCTTCATAGTTCATGGGATATTTATTAGCTTATTCGAATTAAGTAAATAACATTTATTTCATTCTATTACTATTATAACCTATGACCCTGCGACTTGAGCAGTGCAGTGAGCACTTGAGCATGAGCAGCACTACCTAACTAAACTCCACTCCAAGAAATGAAAAGGAATTTATTTACACGTTATACACGGTTACACGGCTATTGAACTGTATACAAATACAAAACAATTACAAAGACTATTATATACAATACAACACATGAACATGTATTTAAAAAGACATATTCTGATCTTGTTCTGATCTGTTCCCTTCCCTATCCGAATGGAATGTCAGACAAAGAGGACACAGAAAAAAATAATTACGCTACAGAACAAAACAACTCGCTACGCTCGTGATTCAATTCTAGACTACTTCGCTTGTTCGTGATTTAAGAAAATATTAATGTTTACTGTTATTTATTTTAAATATTACGATTTAAAAATCTTTATAAAATAAAAGAGAGTCGTGTTAGTTACACCATTTATAACTCGAGAACGGCTGTACCGATTTTTATGATCTTTATTTGATGGATTCGTCTCCGTCCCGAATAGCAGAATAACCATTAAAATATCGAAAAAATATTCACAGAAAAAATATATGAAGAAAATTCACTTTCTCATACAATTTTGTATGGAACCGCTTTTTTGTTGATATCTAGAGAACGGATTGACTGATTTCGATGATTTTTTTTTGTTCTTTAGATTTCGAAGCAACACCACAGGTGCTCCGAGTACGCTGCCGACCATGATGAGTAGGATTAAGGATAAAGAGATTAGTGAAGGGATAGGGCATGGGAACGGATAGGGTTAGGATATCTCTTACCAATTCACCGAAACACAAACAGCACACATGCTGTTATTTCACCATGGTCTTCTATAAAGACGAGCTGCCGAAATGACTGCAAACGCAGTGTTCCCTGCGAATACATTAAGTAATTAAATAGAATAGAATACGATTTTATTTGTAGCAAAGGACATTTAAAAACACACATAGTAGTCTAGTCAACAAGAGCCATTTTGGTGAAAACGTCGTAAATTATGGTTGACAGCTCATTCGATTCGGAATGACATCTAGAAACTTTTTGAGAAATTTGAAGAGGGGCCGGTAAAAATTACAAAAGTTATAAACAATTTAGCAACCAAAAACGAGGGGGTTTGGTTTTTTGCAAATATCTCGAAAACTATTGAAGATATTAAGATATTATCTATTTTTTTAAAAATTGACATGTTATCGAGGTCAAAAAAGAGTTTTTAGAATTTTAGTTTTATTTGTAGCAAAGGACATTTAAAAACATACATAGGGAACATATAGAAAGACAAACACAAACGTTCCCCGCCACACCCGCCAGGCGGAACGTAAGGGATCCGCGCCACTTTGCCAGCCATCCCTCTAGCTAGGGATATGCGAATAGCCTCAACCGTCTGGCGGCCCGCAATCGAATCTTTCTTTCCATTCTTAGAGGAGGATAGTCTGAGAGTGTCTCCTTAATATGACGACTTACTCCGACGACGAAACCATCCGCGTTTTCGCGGTTCACCGCCGTCAGCATTTCCCAAGGAGGTGTGCTGGCCAACACACACGCCGCCTCAAATGAAATAGTGCAGTACCCTCCTCAATATACTGACCGCTATGGCCCTTGGTGGCGCCCGCAAAAGTGACCTATTACGGGCGCTCAGGCAGTCCACTCACATGGGGGTCCCGTACAAGGCCATTGCCCGCACCACAGTAGCGTAGAGGCGACGACAGGCCCAACCAGGTTAGGGAGTAGTCTCCCTAATGCGTCAGCGACTCCTATGGTCGCGGTGCCAATTGGTGGAAGTGGATTTAATTTAGATTTTTGTACATTTACTGTACTTAATCATGTTGATAAAATTCATTTATTTTAATGAGAATTTGAATTTAATTGAGCTAATAAGTTAATACAACTTTATAATAAGTATCAATATAATTTACAAACTTAAATTTCAATAAATAAATACAAAATGTTATTTTCTGAGTTAAATCGCTAGGCCATAATGAGTTTCTGAACGCACCATTTCCTTTTCTGCGCCGAATAATTCCCAAAGGTGGTGTTCAAAATTCAAATTACTTTTCCACAGTTTTTAGACACCTTTTCGTTCCGGACAGGTGAAATTTATAGTCAATTAATAATCATTATATACAAAAAAATAATAATCATTAAAAATGTCTAAATACAAAAGCAATTTAACCGTGGAAATATTGATTTAGGATATGGGATTCTTTATATTTGAAATAAAAGTTACATTTATTCGTTTTAATGCTCGCGAATGTGTCTAAAAAATGTAAGCCGTCACATGAATTTTTTTTATTCTTAGGCACAAAAAATACCTAACTAAAGAAACCACAAGATTTATAAGTATTAAATAAGTTAAGTAATATAATATAAGTAACCAATAAAATTAGTAAATAAAAGTAGTAAATTCAATACATACAAATACAAATAGTGCTTGGTTCGAATTGTGCAGTCTGCCAATCGTGATATACCTTGTAAAAACGAGCTTCTGATGAGAAACTACGGAAGCCCGGATCTACAGGGTAGATCACAAATGTAAATCTTCTAAACTCTTCAAATTCAGGAATCTTGCAAATTACAACAATCTCTTCAAGTTTTCTCTTTGTTTTCAACATTTTCAGGTTTTCACAATTTTATATTCTTCCATAGTGTTTAACTTGAAAACAGTACTTGTTTAAAACAATTCAAATATCAACATTTTTAAAATATTAAATAAAAACAGTAGGTAGTAAGTAGTTATTTTTAGTGATTATTTTTTGTTTTGATAAACAAAAAAATAATCACTAAAAATGTCTGAATCCAAAAGTTATTTAAAAATGGGTAAGTATGGATTTAGGATATGGGATTCTCTAGTTGAAATACAAGTTACATTTATTCGCTATAATGCTCGTGAATGTGTCCAGAAAACGTATATCCAGCCGTCACATGCATTTTTTTTAATTTTTAGTCCCATCCCAAAAAATACCTAACTAAAGAAACCACAACATTAATGAGTATTATTTAAGTTAAGTAATATAATATAAGTAACCAATAAAATTAGTAAATAAAAGTAGTCAATTCAATATATACAAATACAAATAGTGCTTGGTTCGAATTGTGCAGTCTGCCAATCGTGATATACCTTGTAAAAACGAGCTTCTGATGAGAAACTACGGAAGCCCGGATCTACAGGGTAGATCACAAATGTGAATCTTCTAAACTCTTCAAATTCAGGAATCTTCCAAATGACAACAATCTCTTTAAGTTTTCTCTTTGTTTTCAACATTTTCAGGTTTTTCATAATTTTATATTCTTCCATAGTGTTTAACTTGAAAACAGTAGTACTTGTTTAAAACAATTCAAATATCAACATTTTTAAAATATTAAATAAAAACAGTAAATAAAAGTAGTAAATTCAATATATACAAATACAAATAGTGCTTGGTTCGAATTGTGCAGTCTGCCAATCGTGATATACCTTGTAAAAACGAGCTTCTGATGAGAAACTACGGAAGCCCGGATCTACAGGGTAGATCACAAATGTGAATCTTCTAAACTCTTCAAATTCAGGAATCTTCCTAATGACAACAATCTCTTTAAGTTTTCTCTTTGTTTTCAACATTTTCAGGTTTTCATAATTTTATATTCTTCCATAGTGTTTAACTTGAAAACAGTAGTACTTGTTTAAAACAATTCAAATATCAACATTTTTAAAATATTAAATAAAAACAGTAGGTAGTAAGTAGTTATTTTTAGTGATTATTTTTTGTTTTGATAAACAAAAAAATAATCACTAAAAATGTCTGAATCCAAAAGTTATTTAAAAATGGGTAAGTATGGATTTAGGATATGGGATTCTCTAGTTGAAATACAAGTTACATTTATTCGCTATAATGCTCGTGATTGTGTCCAGAAAACGTATGTCCAGCCGTCACATGCATTTTTTTTTATTTTTAGTCACAAAAAATACCTAACTAAAGAAACCACAACATTAATAAGTATTAATTAAGTTAAGTAATATAATATAAGTAACCAATAAAATTAATAAATAAAAGTAGTCAATTCAATATATATCTACAAATACAAATAGTGCTTGGTTCGAATTGTGCAGTCTGCCAATCGTGATATACCTTGTAAAAACGAGCTTCTGATGAGAAACTACGGAAGCCCGGATCTACAGGGTAGATCACAAATGTGAATCTTCTAAATTCTTCAAATTCAGGAATCTTGCAAATTACAACAATCTCTTCAAACTTTCTCTTTGTTTTCAACATTTTCAGGTTTTCACAATTATATTTTCTTCTAGAGCCTATAACTTGAAAACAGTAGATACTTATTTAAAAAGTAGATATGACTATCTGGTATTATTTACGGAAAACTAATGTAAAGGCGAAGGTTATATATCTTTATTTCAACATTTTTTTTCAATAGTAGTCATGGAGTGACATCACAAATAGGGAAATAGATAACAATTATAGAAACCTAAAATGCCAATATCAAAATTTAATTCTACTTTTTAATATTAATTGTTAAATTAAAATTTCTTTTATGTCATGGTTGACAGACAGGCTGACGATCCACTTAATGGTAAGGTGGCAACAGTCGTCTATACTACAAGCACCGCCACAGGGCTGCAAGAGCGTTGTTGACTGCAGTAGGATTAATAGGGAAAAAACTTTTAACAAAAAAATTTAACCGCCGAAAAAACTGAAAAGCAAAAACCTTTTTTATTTAACCTTAATAACTAAGTTCTTAACTAATGTAAGCATCGACTTTCTAAAGATATGAATGTAAGTATACTTAAGTAATTTTAAGTCGGCGCGTGACCGCGCCGCCGCCGTGCATCTCGCTTTGCGTAATTAATTAATTTGCTTGTTTGGCGCCGACTCAAAATTACTTAGGTAAGTATATACATTTACGTTACTAAAATATTTTAAGAAATAAATACATAAATTAATATTATAATTATAATTACCTCTCGCCAATTAACTACCTGTCACATGGAATAGCGCACGCAATGCTTCTACTCTAGTAATAAAAACGGCGCGAACCCATTCGCAATTTTTAAATGTAAGTATCATCTACCAGATAATCTTTGCCATCATTAGGTATATATTTCTAATGCTGTATCTCAGACTAATATATTAGTTTCAAACATTATTATACATTAGTTATTATACAGGGCGTCCCAAGACTATGGGACATGAAGGAACCTTAAATATCGTAGATTGGATATTTTGCTGAAAGAAGACTATGTTATTTTTAAAAGTTAGTAATACTGCATTAAAAGATTAATTATTCTTATTCTAAGCTAGGTAATAAATAAGTTACACTTACTTCGTTCAACCATTTCAATTCGAGACAAAGGAACTAATTATTGATTACCTGTGATAATTAATTACACTGAGTTAAAAGTGTGAATATAAAAAATTGTTTTCACATTACATTTGCTTGCGCTCCCAAAGCGTAATAAAAATTAACCACTGAATAAAAAGTCACTGAATTGGGATTTAAAATTTTAAAGACTTAAGTGCATCAATGCACTACGCAAGCCTAGGCTACCTAGGCAATGCTCTTTGTCTGGGATAAAATCAATAGCTACAGTGTTGCCCACAGTCGAGCAAGAAAATCAGATATTATTCGATACTACCCATTTTAAATAAATAAATATACCTAAATAATTCCCCTTTTAAATCGATAGTATCGGCAAGTATTATTAGAGGTTTAAATCACATATCTAAAGTTAAGCCAAGGAGACAACGCAAACATTGTAAATTGTAACCAAACTCGACCCATACTAAGTTTTACTACATCGAGTGATTTTGTATCTCCGTCCTTTTCCCTCGCACGTTAAAGTGTCTCTGATTCGTGGTACAAGAAAGCGATCTTGACAACCTTTTTATGAATATGGTTAGTTAAACTTTCCTTGCGTTTTCCACATGGCTTTAAATCCGCAAATCCGTAAAGCTACTAAATAAAATCTACATGGTTTTAGGGCGTAAACCACAAAATAACAATTACGAGAATATTATGTGTAATGTAAATTTCTTTATGTTGAGGTCGACAGACAAGCTCACGATTCACTTGATGGTAGGTGGTTATCGTCGCCTATAACACAAGTAGCGCCATAGGTTCTGCAAGTTGCGCTGTCGACCATAGAAGGATTAAGGATAAAAAAGGGATGGGGTAATGGGCTTCCTGCTCCAGATCCCTAACTCATTCACCGAAAAACAACAGCACATATGCTGTTATTTTAATGTTGCAATTGCAGAATGTTGTGAAGATGTACTATTGGCATATTTCAATTATCACAACTGGCATAAAATAACTTTTGTCTAGAAAGTTGTATGAGAACTTTAATGATGCAGTTATAGTATGTGTAAGTTTACTTAGAGAGTAAAGTGTTAAAACAAAAATTATAATAAATATATTTCGAAAAATTAGTCGGCAGCTTTCGTTGCTCGCATGAAACCCTGTTGTAGCTAAATTACCGGAAATCGGATTAAAATATCTCAACCTGCAACACTGGATCAATACGAATTTTCAGTGTTTCTATCTTGTCTGTGAAAATATATTCAATACCTATTGCTCTCACTCTGTGGTGTATGCAAATCAATGCAAGTTGCATCTGCGCAATTCAGGTGTTACCTTATGTAGGTATAGAATTTAAGTCCCTACGTCCAATATGACCAAAAAAGCAGTCGTAGTCGGTCCCATATTTAATGTTGGGATTGTAGGGAAATTGTGAACATAATTTGTAATAAAGAATTTTCGAAAATTTCGAAACAAGCTGGTGCCCGCGAATTCGTCCCCGTTGCGTATATATATATATACAAGTAATATAATATAACGCTTGATCTCTTGTTGCTATAACACTTTGGGCAGGCGTTAGTTTTTTATTATCCTGTAGGGATTATAAATATTTTTAATTTTTATCTTTATTTATAAAAATAAACAAAAAATCCGTATCTGTAATTTATACAATCACGTACAACACAAAACAACCACAATCCTTTAGTTTATGGCCGAAAACGAAGCTCGGTTGGTCATTACCAATAAGTCACTTTTTCAGATCTTTGATATATACCAGTGGGTCTAGCATGAGTTTTTAATGTTTTTTTATTTTATTTAATTCAATATTCGCAAGTATATAATTTGCGGAAAAATATGCATGCGTGTGAAGTTGGAGCGGGTCTCTAATAAATTACGATTTTGAAACGGATTCAAATGTCTTGCATATCCGTACCCAGTAAATAATAATAATCAATCCAATATTATTATTTTTATTAAAAGTATTTATTTATTTCCTTATAGTATGTACAAACGGCAACACACTTAAATGCACACAATTTTATCTGTCATATCGCAGTAAAAAGACTCACATTTGACGTTGACAATTATGAACCCTAGCCACCTAGCCAGTGGCTGAGTAACATAACTTAATTTCGTCGGATAATTATCAAATCGGGCAAAATCGGGTAGAGTCGTTTGTTTTCGTTTAAAACCTTAATGCGATGACATTTAGACATCTTATTTCATACTGTACAATGATATTATTTGGAAAACTTATGACTACATCGAAAATGACAACATTATATCTATGATATCTATCCCTTTCAAATAGTGATAATTCCTCTTTAATATGCAGTTAAGTGTGTTGTTGTTTGTACCTAATATTTATTGGTAGTATAATTTGTTTTATCCATATCACTGACTCTATGTGTAGTCCTCTGTGGTAATTGGTCTGTGGTCACTACGTTTTATTTCAGTCAATAGTTTCCATATAGTTTCATTCATACAAACAACATTCAACATTGATAATGACAATGACAAATAACTACAACAGTACAGTTTACAGAATTTATTTATTTGTCTTCACTCTTCACTCACATCACAAATAGGATAGGCAAAGAGGTTAGTCAGATAGTTTAGTTTCGTTCGTGTCGTTTAATTCGTAAGTCGTAAGCCGAACTAAAATTGTCTAGTTAGTTTTATTCGTAGAAAAAGAAATAAATAAAATTAATTTGGTGGTTGTAATATTTATATTTTGTATTGGTTTGTGTATTTACTACCATCGATGGTATTTACGCTGAGAAACGTCCTTTTACTAGCGTTATTATTTCCGTAAATTTCAATGTTCTTTTCTTGACTACAGTGCGTAAGTGACTAATTAGCTAGGTAATTAGTAATTTATTTAATGTTTTATCAAAAATTTATTTCGACTTATTTTTTTCAATTGAAAACATGTAAGTAAATCAAATTTTAAGATTATTATTTTAATCTTTTTATCTAAATGATAACGATATTGTTATACGTAGGTACCTGCTTCATTGTGTAATCGTAATTTTTATATTACTTTATGTTCGTTGACCAATGTTAACTACATAATTCATTTAATTCAATTAGATAATTCATGCATAATCAGTAAAATTAATCGTCATGCCACCAGAATAATGTAAGTCGTTTCAATAATTTAATTTATAATTTTTATAGCAAGTAGGTAAATATGGAAAACACTTCAAAACTACATACCTAATAATTGTATAGATTTTACAGGTTGCATAAAAATGATTTTTTTACAACCTTTCAAAGTTTGCATGCACAGTTTAGGTATTATTACTAAAAAAGACATTATACCATATTTACTAAGAAGTTATGTGGTTTTGGTATTTAAAGAGCAATTGTTTATAATATATGGAAAACAGTCAAACCAAAAGATGTATATAGTGCATGCACTCTTCTATTAATATTAAGATAGATGCTTCATTTTTTATAACAATTTCTTATTTAGTTAATTACTTGAAGAATAGTAATTCTTCGGTTTATTTGCAAGTGTAAGGGAATATTTACTTGTTGAAACTACACATTGTTCATAGAGTATTTACTACCTAACAAGTAAACTACTCTAAATATTCTTACATGAAATGTAATTAAAATGAGTAATAAAATTTTACCAAATATTACTTGGAATAAATAATTTCTATTTATTTGAAAATATTTTCTATTTATATTTCAATAATATTCTTGCATGTACCTAATAAAATTTTATTTTTATTTTTCAGATAAATATGATTTTAACCATACTCTCATTTTTTGCTTGGTGTGGCATTAGCCCCATACCATACCTTGCAAATTTTATTGGTGCTACAGAAGCAGCTGTCAATTTGCTCATATCAATTTTGTTAGGTTACCCATTGGCATTAATCTATCACAAGTATGTGAGATCTCAAGAACGATTCCTCCGGCATCTTTTTTTCCTATTAACAGGCTTGGAAATGGCTTACTTTAACTTTGGCCTCGCCTTCTACCATAACATGATTCCAGTCTTAGTTATGTATGCGACAAATCAGTTTATCAAACCTGGGAAAATACATGCCCTATTTACATTTGTCTTCAATATGGGATACCTGTTAATTGGATATTCTATGACTGAGTCTGAGGAGTATGATATAACGTGGACTTTGCCGCATTGTGTCTTGACTCTCAAGCTGATTGCTTTGTCGTTTGATCTCTGGGATGGCCAGAAGATTAACATAGGAAAGCAGGCAGAACTATCTGAGAATAATAAGAAAACGGCAATAAACGCTTCACCAGCAATCCTTGAGTTACTTGGCTTTATTTACTTCCCTGGTGGTTTCCTTGTGGGTCCTTTGTTTTCATTTAAACGGTATTCAGATTATGTAAATGATAAATACCCATTGGAAGACGCAGCCACTTATTCGAAACAAGCATTTGACAGACTAAAACAAGGAATGCTGTATTTAATGGCTTTTCAAATTGGAGGTATGTACAATCTAATACTTTTTCTTTTTTTTTACTTCAAACCTTTTTTCAAATTCAGTTCAATAATAATAATAAGCTGTAAAATCTAGTGAAAGCCGAGAAACACAAACTTACCAAGTACATAGACTTGGCTCATGAGGTGACTGCCATGAATGTGGGATGTTGATTTGACAATTATCAATTATTAGCTGGTGCTCGCGACTTCGTCCGCGTTGAAATTAAAAAAAAAAGCAATATAACGCTTGACCTCGTGTTGCTTTAACACTTTGGCCAGGTGTTATTTTTTATTTATCCCTCAGGAATAGTCCTTTTTTTCTGGATGAAAGGCACCATATGTCCTTTCTGGTGTTCCAGACAACATGTATGCAAAATTTCATTGTGATCGGTTCAGTAGTTTTTGCGTGAAAGAGTGACAAACATCCATACATCTAAACATACTTCCGCATTTATAATATTAGTCTCAATGGACGTCTCCGGCGAACGGTCTTATAGCGAGGAGCCTGGACCAACATTTCAAGAGGCTCTTGTTAGATGGCTGGGTCAAGGGACAGATACATAAGGCGGTACTTCTTGACACGCACGTATTGTCAGGAGGTTCTTCACTCTGCAGCCCTAACCACCTAACCCTAACCTACTAGAGGTTATCCAGCTTAAAATGTTTTATTATAATAATAAATAATAACAAATGGTCAAGGTTCTGTGCTAGTGACACTCCCCTAAAGATGCAGGGGACAGTGCTCCTCGGGTCGGGATTTTCCATCAATTTGCGTGATGAACAGACTGCTTTTGCCTTTTTTTAAAGAGTATGTTTTGTAACACTGTAAACATAATTTTATTATGTTAAAAAACTGTAATGTGCTTAAACAGTTTGTTAAAAAAAAATTACTGTTATTTTTAGTGACTGTGTTCGATGTGAAATACATGCTCACTGATGAATTCTGGGAGAAGTCGATTTTGTACCGACATTTTTACTGCGGATTTTGGGCTCATTTTGCTCTACTGAAATATATTTCCTGCTGGTTGCTCACTGAAGGTAATTATAGTATATTATACAATTGCGTTTACAGTGTCTAATATGTAATCATGAACAGACGAATGAACGCTAATTATATCCGTATAATTTCATAGTAATAACGTCTGTTATGATGGTTATACAGAATAAATTATACTCATTAGTTGCAGATTTTTTTATATGGACATTATATCTACATTTAAAAAGTTTTTTTTTTTTTAATTTAATGTCAACGAACTATTAGGCCTTGAATTTAATATTAAAAATGGGTTTTAATCAAAACGTTTGGTTTGCCTCCAAAATAAAATAAATAGTATAAGAAAATAAAACCTAAATTTTGATTGTCCCACGACTTTGTCACATGGAGTTAAAGTTCTTTAAATACCTTAGAAAGTTATACTAAAAGAAGACTTCATTTTTATTTAAAAAACAATACGAGTGCAATCGATTTTTCTGTTTCAATTTGACAATTGTATTCAAATAGAATTGGATCAATGAATAATATTAACATTGTTGATTGTTAACTATGTTGAAAGTTGTATAAACATTCAGTCCGGATATAAATTAAGTATTTGATATAGCATAGCCCATAAACACCCGGCAAATTTATACGGCCATCATATATTATTCTTTAAATAAATAATTTTCACCTTATGAAAATAATAAAAAAAGTTTCTTTACATACTTATTGCATAGGACCAAATTTAAATCATATAAAGAAGTTAATATTTGCAAGTTAATAATAGCTACATTTCAATTATTTAAAATGTACCAGTGATGGGTCATCAAAGTAATTAACAGCCTTTTTTCCAGCGTCGTGCATCAGATTTGGACTGTCGTACAACGGAAAGAAAGACGACGCGGTGAACCAATGGGACGGTTGCAGCAACATCAAGCTGATGAGGTTCGAGACTGCCACCAAGTTCCAACACTACATAGACAGCTTCAACTGCAACACCAACTACTTCGCGGCCGAATACATCTACAAGCGACTCAAGTTCCTCGGGAACCGCAATCTCAGCCAACTGCTCACCCTCGCCTTCTTGGCTCTCTGGCACGGCATCCGCTCCGGCTACTACGCCACCTTCTTCAACGAGTTTCTCATCATTCTCATGGAGAAGGACTTGGAGAGAATCCTCACCAGGACCACGTGGTACGAGCCCATGTGGTCCAACCCGGCGATCAAACCGCTGCTCTACCTCCTCTTGAAGGTGTACACCATCGTTTTCATGGGATGGAGCTTAGTGCCCTTTGATTTGAAAATATTCTCCAAGTGGTGGATGGTCTATTACAGTCTGGGATTCTCAGGATACATCGTATTCTTGCCATGGACTTTCCTTTACAAACGCTATGTTCTTAAGTTACTGAAACCTCACTTTAAAACACAATAAATTGTTGCACTCTACAGTTTTAGTCAATTAAGCCACAAGTGTTTGTTCATATACCAATTGTACATATATCATGTTTCTTTCCATTGATGCATTCTAACATAAATTGTTATATAAGACTGGTATGCAATTCTTCCAACTTTTGATTAATCTCTTCTAAGTTATATATTGACTGCATGATAAATTAGTTTCTCTTGCTATTTCTTATTATTACTATTATAATGGTTAAAGGTAGACTGGAGGCAAACGGTATGATGAATGAAATCTTTTTTATTAAAAAAGAAGATACACATATACAAAATCCTAGTTTATTAATTACAATAAAATAAGTTCTTTTAAACTCAATAATATACAAGTATAGTATAAATGTAGAGCTTATTAAATGTACTTGCGTCGCTTATGTTATAATTAACTAACAGAGGCATAATTAACTAACAGGGATAGAGGCATAATCAGGGAAGGTTTGTACGAAAAAAAAATGCACCCCGGCGAAGCCGGGAGCGGGACAGCTAGTTCTTGTATAAAACAAAGTCCTCCGCCGCGTCTGTCTGTCTGTTTTATATGGTTAAATATAATTTTTTTGGACTTTGCAAGAAGTATTCATCAAAAACTAGGTTAAAAGGATTTTTATATCCATTTCAGTATTTGAATTAATATTGTCATTAATTGTTTATCTATAACAATGTGACAAAAACTTTTTAAAGTAAGTTTTTAAACTTTTAAAGTAATTCTTCTTAGTTAACAAAACGTAATTAATACTTATTCTACCTGTAGATGAATTTCGTCAATATATTATAAGTACATTTTCTAATTTTGGTTATAAGAAATTTAAATTCTTGCATCTGATATCTATATTACATACTTATCATCGTTATTTGTCTCAAGTCTGCCCTCTAATTGCGACATAGACTATAATATGTAGTTCAATACAGAATAAAAATTTCTTTTTTCTATGTGCATAGTATTTGCACATAGAAAGTGCACTTACTTTCAAATTATTGCTATAAGTAGAACTTGTTCCATTGATATTTCTACTTGATTTGTCCACTATATAAAGTGTATTTTTACTATATTTTTAAATTTAAAAATATTGTATGTAAACATTTAAAATTATTATCCTTTTAATCATTTTTTAAATATTTTAATGTGATATTAATTAAGTCTACTTTGGTATAATATTTCACGTTCTCTGTCATAACGTAAAAAGGTATTATTTTTTCGACTTTTACAATTAAACTTAGTTGGTTTTCATTTATAAAGTATTAATTATCGACTTATTTTCCTTTTATGTTTTAATGAGAGAAGAGCCAAGTTATTAAGGCCTAATAATCGTAAGGAATTTGTTTGAAATCATATAATGTTTATGCATGAAATGCATGAAATAAATGTATGAATATGAAAATAATTGTTTTATTTCTGACCAACAAGTTTTTGTAGTTTATAGAATCGATTTACATAATCCGGGGTATGAAAATTTATGGGAGTCAAATTAAATGTCACATGTCACAAGTTACCCGTTACAGGCTCAATACATATTAATATAATATAATACATATTATAATATATTAATATGTTTTAATTATATTTATTAAATTATTTATTTATCGTTCGTAAGGAGTGAACTCCAGTCGTGCGTCGGACACACGCTTAAGAATCGATTTACATATATGTAAGCCGGGTGCGTCGGAGCAGACGCGCACATTTTTTTAAAAATAATGTTTCATGGAAATAAAGGCCACCCATTACATAATGTAGCATCCTGTTTTTTTAACCTCTGTAAATACTCTATTTTATTTTATTTTGGATTTTACTATTGATCGTAACGAATTGTTATGTACTTTTATTCCACTTTAGAATTTAAAACTAAATATCAGGCCAACTCAATTTATTTTTAATTATTATAAAAGAATATAACACAATAATATAAAGAGAGTAAGTTCCGTATGTAAAACAGATGTTCAACATTTCAATTAAAAGGTAATTATGATCTACTCGAATTAAATTTTAATCTGGGTTAGCCTCATCGAAAAGAGAAATAAATTATTTCACATTGACAGAAATAAAATTTACGATAGTAAGCAAATACATATTGTAAAAAAACTAAACTATAAATGGACAATATCAGTGTCAGCAAATGCTACGCCATTTGTTAACACCTTAACAAACTATTGACGAAGTTAAGCTTATTATGAACCAAGAAATACGTTCTGCTTCGGGTAGATGGCGCTTAATTAATCAGTCAAACTGACGTGCGAAATTCTGCTATTGCACATTTTGAGTGTGGTGCACATTTTGCTTTTTGTACATTTTTCTACGAAATCAGCGCTGTGCTTTGCGTCAGCTTATGCTAAGACAGATAGATACCTTTTTGCTGCCATGTCGCATACTCAATGGGATTTTATTTAAGTAGATATGTATTCTCATTCAAACGTGAAAAACATAATGTATGTATTTTATTTGTTTTGTTATTTTTATATGTATTCGTGACTATCATGTGTATGCAAATAAATGTTTTCTATTTCTATTTCTATTTCTAAAATTTCAAAACTGCAGTAATCATCAAAGGGATTTTCCTAGGAAACTATTCTACTATTAAAACTATAATTTTATAATTTGAAATAGGGATGAAATGTTGTGTATGTTATGTGTGTAAAAGCAATGTGTATGAAATGTAAGTTTAATTGGTTGTTCGTGGTTCTCAATAAGCTCACTTCGTCAATAGTTTGTTAAGATGTTAACAGATGGCGCAGATTTTTTTTGTGAAGCTAAGTTTTCAGAATTTTTGACGTGCAGTCGTCAGTGCGGCTCCTTGCACTTGGATCCACAGCTTGGATTAACAGCGCATACAAAGGTACACTAGCGCCACTCATTTAAAAAAATATTATTAACAACAACAACAAAGAAAAGCGGCCACATTCCTCTAGATCGTATTTTGTTGCTTCGTATGTCTCAATATGAAACTTTATAAAAGATATTAAAAAATTATAGACATACTTACCGAGGGTCCTGATTGAACCGTTATTAATAATTCCTTCTCAGTCAAGAGATATAATTTTTTTAAATGTGTGGCGCTAGAGTACCTTTGTACGCGCTAGTAAGATGCGCGGTGACCGTAGTAAATTCTATAAAAAGGTCTTTGGTTTGTATTAGGATGTCCTATTTAAGGGATTGTGTGGATTTTAAAAGTTAAAATAAAACATATGTGGTCTAATTTTTTAAATTAATTAATATAATATATAGATAATTTTGTTTAGGGCCTCTTTCACCATATCTGAGTAAAGTGTGAAGTAAACAATAAAGGCTAACCGAAATTTAAAGTCACCGGTAACCGGGAATGATGGAGCTGATATACCTTTGTTTGTACGGTAAAAGACCCAAACATTAAAAAGAAAATAATAAAAAAATTCGCCTATCGAAGGTTGCAGTGAACAGAGTGCATAATTTAATAAAACATAAAATTATTTTTAAAAGTAACTAATCAACACTTTACTTGTAGTTGGTGAAAGTGGCCCTTAATTAAACTTTTGAGTAATACATAAAAGAATAACATTTAAACAATATTTTGTGAAATGTTAATTTCAAAATATCCAAAATTTAGCTGTTGAGGTCTGGTTTCCGGAGAGCCCGGAGCGGCATAGGCAAGCGGGGCTCCCAATGCGCTGGACCCGTAGCAATTGCTACGTAGCTAATCCGGCACTGGCAGTCGTAGCAAACTACGATTGATAGTTTTTTAACTAAGCTAACACCTACATAGCATATACGTAATTTACTTTTATTTGCATTTATTATTTTAATATTTAAGCTGTCACTCAAAGTAACTTTACATCGCATTTTTTATTTAATATGCTTTTCCCGCGACATCTTCCGCGAACCTTTGTCTTAGATGTCAAAACATTTATTCAATTCAAGCTGGTGCCCGCGACATCGTCCGCGTTAAAAAATAGCCTCGAAAGATGATGCATTCTTCCGACGCGGTATCCGTATGCTAGCTACCAGAAAGATGGGGAAAAGTAGTGGCAAACAATGGACAATACTTCGAATAAAACTTTAGGTACCGTTCTTTCACAATATATTATATATATTATATTATATTATATTATATTATATTATATTATATTATATTATATTATATTATATTATATTATATTATATTATATTATATTATATTATATTATATTATATTATATTATATTATATTATATTATATTATATTATATTATATTATATTATATTATATTATATTATATCATATCATATCATATATCATATCATATCATATATCATATCATATCATATTATATTATATCTTCACACATTCCACACAGCACCATCTAGTTTCACAGTATGCAACTGATGCTTTTATTATGGATACCAAACAGTTGATATATTTATTACATAGATTACTTTTTTTTTGTAAATACATATATATTATAAATAGAAATCAACCATGACTCAGGTACAAAATGTTAATACATAAATTTTATTAAAAAAAGGCGGAAACTTATTTGTACACCTGTATAATGAGTAATATCAATATATTTAGGAGAGCATGGTTTATGACTGTAGAACGCAGTCTACAGACTGTGTACTGCAGCTGATATTATCTATACTAAGCGATGTTATATGTAGGCGGCTTGGGAACTAACACCTGTAACCAATCCCAGAACCCTGCTACTTATTGATCGAAAACGCCCAGAGACGAGTTCTCGTGCTACGACATCGTCAGACAAAATAAATAAATTTTCTTATTAATTTCGCATTTAATGTTTAATATTAATAAATAATGGGGAATAAATAAATAATACATTATTATATAAATAAAAAATAGAGTAAACTAAAACCGAAGGATCTTCTAAAACTATTAACAATGGCGGCGTCACGGTCGTTAGAGTGATTAAGATTTCAGGCGTTCAGTGATTTCATTTTAGATGTAAGGGCTCTATATCTCAATAATTGACATGTATAAAGAGGAAAACCATTTTAGACAGTAATATACTCAAAGTGCATTTTCAATGTGTATGTACTCTATACAGTAGACAGATAAGTAAGTATCTATAGTTATATATAACATTATACCCTTGGGAACAAAACCACCTGTTTTAGGGAAGGGAAATTATATGACAGTGGTCGCATGTAGATTGTACGCGGAAAAACAGGTAACGTATAACTTATGCGCTTTTCTTTTTATTATTCTATTTTATGTGAATGTGAAACCGCTGTTGGGATGTGTGTGATGTAAATTGCTGAACGCTCAATATTACTGACACAAAGAAGGCACATTAAATGTATTTTAAAGCCCGATGCAAAAGAGAGGTAATTTTATTGTAATTCGGTACTTCCGAAGTTACCTAACCTATGCTGCAGCATCAAAAGTCTGCGGAAAACCCAACTCCTCAGAAATACAGCAGATACTTATAGCTGGTAGAGGGTTACTTTATATTTTTTAATTATAGCTTGTCCAAAACTGAATCTCTAAAATCTACAAAGTAGGGTTCAACCTAGATCTATTTGGTTTGAGTTGAATTTTTATACTTACCACAGACTCCATTGATTGTTCAAATCAAGGCAGTTAGTTGAATAAATTCACATTTTAAATTCTAAAACTTAACATATCATATATAGTGACTGTATCTATTAGATTAATTATACATTTATTATATCTAGTCGTACGCCCCCCATTTTCTTAAGCGTGGAAAAATAAAAAATCGACACCTGACAAAAATATATGAGGTGATTTAGGTAATCGTTACATTTTTAGATAATCCCTCGGGAACAGAACTGATACCCACGGGATTGGGGCGGCCGGTTGGTTATACCCGGCTAAGTAGTTATGGCGTGAAAGCGTAACAAACAAACTCCTTTTCGCATTTATAATATTATATTTAGGAAAAACGTAGATTTTTGTTTAAAAAATAAAATGTAGCCATAATTATTTTCATTAGTTTATTTTTATGAATTTATATAAAAAGAGTAACATATTAATAAAAAGTTGACAATAATTATTATAATAACAGGTTTTGATTACAATTATAATCTATAACAGTAAAACATTATACATATTTTTATACAGTATGTATGTAGGTAGATTTATATCTTTCTTTTTTATAAACATTGTCTTATTTTATCAACAAATAGTTGTTTATTATTCACATAGCATGGGTACGGTTATCATTTCGCGCATTAAGGCAAATGTAATATTATTTTGAAAATATTTATCGATATTTTTTAATAATCGTCCGATATTTAATAATAACCGTCCGATCAGTCGGACGAAGCAGTCGGACCACGCGGTCTCAGGGGTCTCTAGTAACTTCACCGTATTCATACTATATGAAAAACCGTATAAATTAATCGTTTCATCAAACAGATGTCAACACAATAATATAGGTTTACAAAATAAGACAATTATTAGAGAAAAAAAGTCTGAATTTATTAAATATTTTTTATAAGTTTTTATTCAGTTACGAAGTCAATGTTAAAATAAATTTATAAAATTTTTCATAAATATATTTTATTTTTATTACATATAAATTTTCTGTTATATTTAATAAATTTTCTGTTATATTTAATTAGTATGTAGGTTAAGGTATGTTAGTAAATGATATGTTTACTAACCATGTATATAACCATAGTAAATGGTTATGTTATTAAAGTAATGTTAGTAATAATATGGTAAAAATGTTAATATGTTAGTAGTTATGTTAAGGTATGTTAGTATGTTAGTAAATGATATGTTTACTAACTATGTATATAACCATAGTAAATGGTTATGTTATTAAAGTAATGTTAGTAATAATATTGTAAAAATGTTAATATGTTAGTAGTTAGTACACATTGTAGGTATTATAATATTTTAATGCATTTGACGGCATGCAATCTTCATTAAAAAAAATTAAGTTTAATTTTATGTTGAGTAACATATAATTGAACATTATAAAAATGTGTAACAAATAATGAAGTTAATATTTATCACATTTCTTCTTTTTCTATTAGATTGGTTGTATTATTAAATTTTCTAGGATCTTCAGGGATCCATATTTTAGCACGAATCGTAGATCCCGGAGGGCGCTCTCCCTGGCGCGACCAAGACAATGAGTGCGCTTGAAAATTACTGCCTGAAAACATCACAATATACCTTTCATATAAAATGATGTATATCCACAAAATTTTGATGAAATATGCATAACGACGGCTTACTCGACGACTTTTAATGTGCAAGCTTTCATCTTGTAAATATTTTTAATTAAAATCGTTTCTTCCAAATTTTTATTAAAAAAAATATATTTTAAAGGACAAACAGCACAGTTACTTCAAAACGAAAATAAAAAATACAAATTTACAAAATAAATTTTATTACCAACAAAAAAACATAAAAATGTTGTGTGTCCCTATAATGTGTCAGTGAGCACTTATGCTTTACTAGAAATACAGGCCTCTTTAAACTTTCAAAATCAAAAATGTATTTTTAAAGTAAAGACAGTCTTTCATGCGGCAATAACCACCCATTAACAAAATACTACCGCGCGCGGTATAACAGAGCATTTTTCGGTGAGTGAGTAAAGGATGCCAGAGCTTATTCCCCTTTTGTCTCCTTATCCTTTTACCTTATGTAGCAGCAGATAGATGAGTATGTTAAAATAAAGTCAGTGGACCATATGCTAATAAATCAGTGAATCGTCAACCTGCCTTCCGTCGTAGATTTAGTTAGATATTTTTGGTAAGAGATCGGAAGAGAGGTCGTCCTTCACCATCTGTTTACCAGACGAAAAATGCATTTGATGAAAATAAATCAATACGGTAAAAATAGTATGAGAAAATAAATCGCAATAAAATATACTCATAAATCGTGACAAAACTAGCTTCGCTTAACGTTTCTCTGTCGCTCACGTTTTCTTGCTCTGATTGCTGCTTAGGATTCGTGACTACCGTAAAGCGACACATCGTCGCTTACGTGACGTGACTAGTGACATATTGGATGTGTAGAAAATTTTACATGATATTATATTAAAAAAATAATATCTATGACTCACCCCAATCAATAGAAAAACTATTTAGGTAATCGCAAACCTTTAATTATGCGGACCCAAACGTGCAAAATCGTCCCAAAGGACAAACTTAAGGTTTATTTATCTTCAATTATTTAGTAGAGAGTGTAAAGAGGGGTGTTTAAGTATTCGCGAATGCGATATAATGCCGGGGTGTTATTCTTTTATTTTAGGGGGCAAAACGCATGGGGTGAAGTGCACGTGCGCTCCGTTACGGCCCACTTGTCGATAACCCGATAGGGTTGACCTGTCCACATCGATTAATGTTTTTTATATCTTAAAGATAAAACACCTTTTGTTTATGAAATATGAAAAATTGCCACAGTTTTCACTAGGTTTGTGAATTTTAATCACAAAATAGATTATTTAACAAAGTAGCAAAGTTATCGTTTGCTTATACTACTTGGTATCGCCAGCTCTACATATTTCTGTGTGTGAAGAAATATTAAAATATTCTTAGGATTGCATTCAAATAGTTTCTTTAATTAAATGAGTATTAAAACAAATTTTGTCGATAACAACTGCCTTCCCTATTATGAGAGAGAGTTTAGACAACTGTAGTAATGATAGTTTGTGTATCATGTCTGTTATAATGTAGTATTTCCGGTAATTAGTCCGTTTGTCACAAATAAACTCACTTTTGATTTGTATTGTCAAGAGAGGATTCTTATATTTTATAGTAAAATTAAATAACAATTAACATTAATTATTACCGACAGAAGTAATCAATTTCGTTAGTGATATTATAACGTATATAAATTAAGATTGTGACGAATTACGAATCTGTCCAAAAACGAATCAGTCGAATATAGAAACAACACTTTCGCCTAGAGTACTTCAAACTCTAATCTAATAGCATAAGAGACAAGATAGGAGAATTAGCAGAGAAACCCCTTACTCACGCACCAACTGCTGAAAGTTTGCAATCTCAGCACTTAATTAATAAACAATATATTAATCAATTATTTAATCAATTATCTAAGTTTTTCTGTAGCACAATCAATATAAATATGCATGGACAATTAAGACCGGTATAGAATAAATATGTTCCCATTCTTCAAGATTGGCCTCGATAGTTCTTTCCTGCGTACTTGGAGAGTGCTCCCAATTCTTCCTCAATCCGAAGGACTTGGTTGTATTTGCCGATACGATCACATCTAGCTGGAGCACCACACTTCAATTGCCCCGCTGATAACCCTACCACAAGATCTGCCAAAAATAAATCCTCAGTGTCACCCCATCTGTCGCATACCACAATACCAAACCCGTTTTGCTTCAGTAACTTGTAAGCATCGATCACTTCAGTCAGTGTTCCTGCCTGATTTATTCTTAAACCAACAGTGTTTCCTGCCTTTTTCTCTATAGCCAAACCCACTCTTCGCAAATTAGTTTGAGTCAAATCATTTCCGAACAACTGTACTGTTGTCCTCGCAGCAAGAGTAGACCACGCAGCCCAATCATCCCACTCGAATGCGTCCTCTACTGAACAAACTGGAAACTCTTTTATATTATCCAGATACACTTCTGCCAGTTTATCAGAAGACATATAATCTTGCGGATTTGAATTGGGATTCTTAAATTCAAGATCATAAGCACCATCTTTAAACAAATCTGAGGCAGCCGCGTTTATGCTTATTTCAGCTTTACCACTGTATCCACACTGCTTAATGGCATCTGTTAGAAATAAAAGGGCATCTCTGTGACCCGATAACGGCACAGAAAAACCACCAGAGTCACTTATATAAGTAGATTGCATATTATATTTAGTTTTTATAACATTTTTAACGTAACGGTATATTTCAGTACCGATGCGCAAGGCCTCAGCAAACGTCGAAGCGCCAGTTGGCATAATCGAATACTCTTGAAAAGGTAGTCCATTCGAGGAAAGTTTTCCACCCATTAAAATAACAAAGTGGGGAACAGGTAGTATAATGGTGGTGACTCCAGCCATATCTGATATATGTCTATACAAAGGCACACCTTTTTTTGCAGCACCAGCCTTGGCTATAACTAACGATACGCACATTATAGCATTAGCGCCGAGCCTCGATTTGTTCTCAGTTCCGTCGAGTGCCATTAAAAATTGATCTATTTCTTTCTGCATTGTTACTTCCAAGCCTTGCTTTACAATTTCTGGTGCTATTATTGTGTTTATGTTTTTGACTGCCTTCATAACGCCCATACCATTATACTCGGATGGTATGTTGTCACGTAATTGCACGGCTTCAGCAAGCTTTTTTTCATCAGTCGAAGGGACGCCGATGCGAAACAGTCCAAGTTCAGTAACCAGATCAACCTCAACAGTGGGGACACCTGTCGCGTCGAATATTTGACGAGCTAGTAAGATTTTTATTGGCATCTTTATACCTATTAATTTTTATTTCTCATATACGAATAAAAATAACACAACTCAATAATTTTCAATAAACGTATATCAAAACGAATAATTGTTAATTAAAATTGCATTAAAATCATTATATTTAAAAGACATTTTAAAAATTTGACATGAAAATCAAAATTATTGTAGAAACTTGTCAGTTTGACTTAAAAAAAAAAAAAAAAAAACAAAATGTACATATCTATAATCGATTTGATCTATAGTCAGTTGCAATTTACGCACGTGCACTACAATAAGGATGTAAATCCTACTAAATATTTTGATAAGGTGTTTTGGTTAATTGAAAAAAAGATTAAGCGTCCAACACTCGAGCCCAAAATGAACGGGCGGCGGCTTTTTTATCAACGCGCCCTCTTTTACTATGTGTATTTTGTGATGGCAAAATAATTTACTCTTGTCTATTATAGTATTATTACTATGCTAATATCTACAGATAAGCAAATAATCTATAATAATAATTATATAAATAAAATCAATAAAAAATAGAAACAAATAATATAAATTCTCAAATCACTTTTCAAAAAAGACTTAAAAAATGCAACACTAGAAATAGAAATAAAATTGAATTGCCTATAATTAGAACACAATATGGTAAAAAAAATATATTGTATGAGGGAGCACAGATATACAATGCATTACCTGAGAGTGTAAAAAATTGTAATTCCATGCATAGCTTTAAACACAAATTAAAAGATTACATATGGACCAATGTTGGAAATAACTAATTTATCTCCGATGGATTAAATGTACCTATATTAATGTAGTTAAGTTATTAAGTTCTCATAGCTTAAGTGGACAACTTGTTCTTTCTTATGAGAATAAAATTCTTTAAACCGAATTGCCACATGTGTGTCCGATCATCACTTGTGATTAAAAAAATCCCAGTTAAAAAAATAGGCATTTTTAAATTTAAAAATAGGTGTTTTAATTGTTTTTTTTATTCAATTAAAAGTTTTATGATTATTCAAGATTTGTTTTGAATATGTATTATATTTTACAGATATTGTCGTGTTTAATTCCGAGGGATCCACTGAGTGCTTAATAGTGTTTAATGCACTCCACTCCGCCTCTCTGTTTATAAAGGGTGATCCCTCAATTTGCTACGGTATGATTCGTAAATATGCTCCTATTGTGTTCTTGTTTGCTCACATTTTAGCACTCAAATTTGAATGCAAGTGCATTGTTTAGGTATATTTACATTTATCGTTATAAGTGTTTCAAAATATATCTAGAATAATTCACGGTCTGATAATATTCTTCTTCAGCTAGGCTAACACATTGGTAGTCGCCGTCGCTACATAATCTGTCGACACAGGCTTTGTACATATAAACTGCTCAACCCATCGGCGTCGCGTTCCGTCGGGTGCCGAAACTTCAATTATTAAGTCGGTATAAATAACTACTGAACAAATTTTGATACGGTTTTGCACTAATGGAAAGAGCGAAATAGGAAAAAAGTTTGTGTGAATAAAGAAAGTCCCGTCGGGTGCCGAAATTTCTGCCGCTATTCCGGCACCCGACGGAAATAGCGACCCGCTCCCAGCTTCGCCCAAATGCAATTTTTTATACATACAAACTTTTTTTGTATTTCGCTCTTTCCATTAGTGCAAAACCGTATCAATATTTGTTCAGTAGTTTAGAAGTATTTAGCGAATATACCTGTAGTCAGACAGCCACTGAAAGCAACATACCTAAATTTACACTACGAGTATGTGTGGATTAGAAGTAGACTATATTTAAATTTTGGTCGTCAAGCCTAAATTTTAGGGAATAAAGAAATTATAACTTAATTGAGTGCAGTAACACCCTCTGTTAAATTATCGCGTGCATCCTTTACTCATCCGCGTGGTCCAGTCCAGGTGTGTTCCCACACTTTGCTATTGCGTGATGCGCCAACGTTATCCCGTGGGATATGTACAAATTTCTAATGTGTCATTTTGTTGCGAACCCTCGACTCCTGTTTTATTATGGCCATAGATACATATTCAGATTATTGTTATTTATTACATTTTATTTATTATTTGTCGGCGCTTTGTTTAGTATATGTAAGTACCTATACCTATTGTAAGCAAAACAGAAATATACATTTTCAAATTATGTGTTTTAATTATAGGTACAATAGCGAAAGGACATCGTTCAAAACCAGGCCACTGTTTTTTTAAATGGCCAACATTTAGTAACAATAGTATTTCTTAATTTCATTTATTTCCTGTAAATATTTCAGATTTTGTAAGGCCGGTTTCAGAGCTCGCCTGACCGTCGGTGCGTACGGTCGGTCCTGACGATATACACGACCGACCGTCAGGTTGTAATCTTTCAGAGCTCTCCTGACGAACAGTCCGACCAGACTGGTACAGTCGCATACGAAATGACCGTGTTTATGAATAGTTTAATTGTTGCTTATTATCTTCGTAAACGTTTTAGGAACAGAAGTCGTAAATATATCACGTGCACACAATCGTCACCCAAAGATCATTTCAAGTGGAATTCACTACTATATATCAAGAAAAATTATCTAACGGATGGTGAAAATTGCATCAAAATCCGTTACGTGGTCTAGGAGGAGTTAACAGCCATACAGACAGATCGTAATTTCATGTTAAGTTTACTATGTAAAGAAGATAAAGCTAACTACATTAATATTCATTACGAAATCACTTTTTACGACGATGGTATCATCAACGCGTCCGTACGGTCGGTTCACCAATCGGTGCAGCTCTGAACGCGTTCATTTGATTCCATAGCGCGTCAGGCGACCGACGGTACGCATGCGGACGCTTCGTGCGCACGGTCTCCGTACGCAGTGCGTAGCAATAAACGCGTGCGTACGGTCAGGCGAGCTCTGTAACGATTTCGAATTTTCATACAAATGACAAGTGCGACCGACGTACGCACCGACGGTCGGTCGAGTTCTGAAACCGGCCTAAATGGGGCAAACATTCGAAATTTAAAAAGGCTTTTTTATACTTTTTAATACATTTAAACTAAAACCAGCAATTTGGTACACGATATTTTCCCAGTGAAATCTATAATTTTGTATATTTATTATTTTTATATAATTACGATTTACCGTTTATTACGAAGCCCTCCTTGTGGTCTACCTACCAGTTAAATTATTTGTTTATACTTTAATTCAAAATATGTCATTTTTCTTTTACAATTCATTAATTTGTTTAATATTTTTAACATCTGTGGCAATGACAACGGAACTACAATTTTGTTGCCACAATATTAAACTAGCTGATGCAAGCGACTTCGCCCGCGTATTTTTTTTTCTTAATAAAATATAGCCTATGTTACTCGCTGCTCTGTTAATGTAGCTTTCTATAGGTGAAAGAATTTTTAAAATTGGTTCAGTAGAATTTGATTATATTCATTATAAACATATAAATTTTCTCTTTATAATATTAGTATAGATATATAAATAATTATATGTGTTTATTAAGAAAGAAACATAAGGACTTATACTCATTTTTAGCATTGTTGTTTACGAACTAAGCAATAGAAATAATTGTGTAAAGATGCGTTTTAATATAGTGGTCACTTTGGACGGTATCGATCAAAAAAAGGTGCAACAGACAAATTAACTAATGTTGCGGCGGGGTCGTGCTAGCTGGTACCGTATTCGTCACAGGTTTAACGTGTTGCTTGTTTATTAAAGCAATATGCATTGTGCACATTGTTAGTAATTGATATAATTAATTTCTTATGGTGAAAAATATCAAATGAAATTAAAATATATTATTGTAATTCTGTTTAGGTATTTGTAAATGGACTAATTTTACATTTCACAAACATGAATAAGTATGTCTTTAGCAAGGCATCATAAGGTGATAGGGAAATGGGTTCTGGCGCCCCTTTACTTACTCACCGAAACATAACATTCTGCAATTTCATGGTGGTCTTTTGTAAGGGTTAGGTTATTTTTGACAACTTATGACTGGTTATTCCACTGTGATATGCCACTAGTAATTAAATTTCGATTATATTATTTAAAATTTTAATTATAACCTTATATTGTCGTGTGTTGTATAAAATTATCAATTGCTGCCTTGACTTCATAAATGTCACGGGAAATAGTTTTCCCGTGACATTTATGAAGTCAATTGATTAATTAACTCTAAATTTTGAATTTTCCAGTAAAAGTTCGCTTCACCTACCTCTTATTATAACCTTTTTCTGTTCGTCTTTACATTGATTTTTTCCAACGCCAGCAATCATCGTGTTCGATGTGCTTTTATCAGCCCGTGCCTGCAGATTATGAATTTATTGTATAGCTTTCTTTATACATAACATACGTACGGATGTATTGTTGGTATAGAAGCATAACTTACCAATTCGCCAAGCAAACTTATATATCCGATAGCGAGTTTTAAAGTATCCACTTTAGAAAAGCGTTTTTCGTGTGGCAAAGTCGGTATGTGTGCACGAAGACTTTCGAAGGCTTCGTTGATTGATTGCATGCGACGGCGTTCGCGTAGATTCGCCGCTTGTCTTTGTTGAATTTGCTGCTGTGGGCAACATGATCGGCGTTTGTGACGACGGCATTCCGACCTGAAATTATCGTTATATTTTTGCCTTTTTATCTATCTTTCTAAAAAAAACATTGACCGTTTGGGCTGTAAAGATTCAGTTAGATCTTTACAGTAGATCTTTGTACTTATTTACGCTGGTATACGCATTTCAGCCGGACTTGAAAACTATATGGGAATTTGTTGTTAATTTGTTGCTATTTTGTACCACAAAAATTAATATTGTTGCTCTATTAGTTTACGAGAAACGATCGATATGTTGATGTTTACTCTCTGAAAAGACCTCAATAAATACAGATTATACATATATAAACAGATTTATACAGATTAGGTTTCTTACAGATGTCCAATTTTTCAAATTTTTCCATTTATTCTCTTCAAGGTGCACTAGCCTTCTATATGTCCTGATCCTTGTTACTCCAGGATAACTTTTGCCGGTGGATATCCGAATGGGTTGCAATTTAATTATATAGGGATTCCACTTACAAACTTTTTTAGGTTTTGATAAATTGATAATAAACAGATAGTCTTTAGACTGATCTTCACAGTCTATCAGTGAAGTCAGTTGAAAAATAATATCTGAAGCTACTGTAATTTTTCAGTCGCCGAGACAACACCGTTTTTCTTCCTTCAAATTTTAAATTCAGCTATCACCTCCTTATCCCTTATTCCTTCAAGGTCAGCTGCACAATTACAACCGCCACGTTAAACGCAAGTTGCTTGCATTAAAAGGAAACTATATCATTAAATGGATCGTCAGTCTATCTACCGTCTAGTTGGAATAAGGACATTTTTTCCATGCTCTAGATACGTAAAATATCAATGTTTTTAATATTTATATTGATACCTTTGTGTATTTCGCCAGCAAATATAATTGTATTAGGTATTGTTATTTTATTTCACCCAAATAAATTAACACACAGCAAATATTACTGACGCACAGCATTTTTTACAGCAGCCAAACCTATACAAAAAAAAATCTTTATATGTACTATTTATTTACCGTTTACGAGGAGTAGAGAAATTTTCTTGGTCACTCGCGTATAAACTGCCATCAGACATCGATGAGTCGTCATACAGAAACATGTCTGAACTGTTTCCAGACGTTGGAGAACCTCCTGTTGTCAACGGCACTGTTCCTGAGTTGTCCATGGGTGGGCAGCCAACGCCGTTAACAATGTCCATATTAAACATTTCTTTTTTAAGTTTATTTCATACACTTCATAAATGTTCTACAATTTTTTTTTGTATGACACGAGTGGTGAGTAGTTGCTGACTGCGTTAATGTTTCGAATATTGGCTAGAGGGTTGTCGGAGGGCTGAGGTTGAGTGGCCCCGCCCACGAAATACTCCGCCCACGTAGTGTACTTAGCTAACTCTTTTAAAACTCTTTTAAAAAATACAATTTGAAAAAAAAAATTGAATAAAATTATTGAGTACTTATTAACTTAACAGCTAATAACAGACTGGCGACAGTACTTACAAAAAAGACAGTTGACCACACCGTAGACATAGCATCAGCAAAACGCTTATCGCTAAGTCAGTACTTGGCTTGACACGTTCATGCCCACGCAGTCCGGCGCGCTGATGAAGCACTATATTTATTTCTGTATAAATTGTTCCATTGGAGAATTACATTTAAAGATTTAAGATAAGTAATTTAGTGATACATTATTAATAAATATAAAAAAAATAATAAGAAATAAACGTTTTAGGTAATAATTATGTACCTGTTACAACCGTCTACAAAAAGGGAATTTTAAATTTTATACTATAACATCGATTTTTATTTGGATTAAATTTAAGGTCAAAACATTTTCTAAATTGAGCTGTAACAATACAAATAATGTTTGGGCTGTCACTAGCCAAAGAATTTGGTTACTTACGTGGCGTGGAGTCCATCTTACTTATACTTACTTGTTTTCAGTAAAAGTTACTAGTAAGTGTTCTCAACTTTAAAAGCTACTGAAGTACGTTCCGTAATCAGAATAATTTGACATTTCCTGGGTTGCTAATTTTTGACCATACAAAAATGGTGATGTCACTATTTTTGATGTTATTAAAAAACTTTCGGATTTATAAAACAGTAATTATTGCTCTATAGAACATTAATTAGTTTAGAACTAGCTGGTGCACGCGACTTCGTCCGCGTTGAACGGTGAAAGGTTCCCTGTGTCCTTTCTGGTGTCTTAGACAACGTGTATGCCAAATTTCATGGTGATCGGTTCAGTAGTTTTTGCGTGAAAAAGTTACAAACATTCATACATCCAAAAATACTTTCGCATTTAATATTAGTACGGATTAATAGTATTCATCGACTCGGCCATTGGTAATTCTGTGTTAAATGTAATTTAAAGCTTAAAATAACAATAATACGAATGTTAAATCAATAAAACAAGATAAAAAATATTTTTACAGTAAAATTCAATCGATACCGATATTAGTCAACTACGTAGAAAACGTTGGTAACATTATTTTAAAATTTGACATTACTTAGGACCAGTGAAATTACTGCTTCGATTATGGCACACATCTCAGAACAATAACTAAAGGATTATTGTTTTGAGGAACATACTTTAGGTCGCGTTTACTACGTAATATATAGGTACAGTCAATAAGACAATAACTTAATATTGACTAGTAATTTTATATCTTTATTTATCCAATATCGATAACACAGAATCCGAAACACGTAGGTAATACAGCACCGTCTTCTTTGTCCAGTTTTGTTGCTGTGGAAGTTTTCCTATTACAATAAGAATAGTGGTACTTTGTCTAATACTATGTCGGTAAGGTAGGTGTAGGCAGGCCCCCGTCACTAGCGCATGGCAACTTCGTCCGCTTTCATTTTTCTTATGCGATCGCTACCAAACTTCACAGGATCACCCGCTGGACTAATCTAAAGATTGTCTGAAAATTACATCAAAATCAGTTCAGCGGTTTTAGAGTCCATGTATGTTCCATATGTACCCACATTGCCTTTTATATATATATATATATATTAAGAAGAAGATTAGCTGAATTAAATTCAAATTCTAAGGGCCTCTTTCACCAACTACAAGTAAAGTGTTGATTAGTTACTTTTAGAAATAATTTTATGTTTTATGAAATTATGCACTCGATTTACTGCATCCTTCGATAGGCGATTTTTTTTAATTATTTTCTTTTTAATGTTTGGGACTTTTACCGCACAAACAAAGGTATATCAGCTCCATCATTCCCGGTTACCGGTGACTTTAAATGGCGGATAGCCTACTTGACACATGGTGAAAGAGGCCCTTATTATAAATAAATGAAGAAAGCTCAGTTTTAAATTTACCGCGATTTCTTTAAGTTTAAAATTCGACGAGATGTCTAACGAGATGTCATGACTAAGAGTGAGGAGATGAAATGAAATAATGATGAGAATTTTATAATAAACTACTGTGTATACTAAACTCAACTATAAACTTTCACAAAAGTTATAAAAAGACATACAACTAAAGGCAAGGAATGTTGTTTCTTTCGTTTTCACAGAAACACAAAATCACGCCTTGCCTTTGTGCCATTTTTTGAGTTGTTCCTATATTAAAACTACATTATATGATATCAAATACTATATTTATTAAAAAATCCTACAGATTTCTTACAGGGTAAGAAATTTTTCCAACATAAATAGACAATGTTACTCGTATTTAAAGTTACTATTGATATATTTTCATGGTAAGTCACCCAGCACCAGTCTCCAGACCAGAGCAACCATCACACTTCTACCTTTTGGCTGAAGTGAGCCAATATTCCGAGTGGGAGATTCCCAATATCTGAGCTACAAAAGTATAGAGCATTACTGAAAAGAGTAGACATAATGATCACCTTTACCAAGGCATAGATCATGCCGACGAGATATTGAAGAGATAGCTTTTCCTCCATACTCGTTGTGTTGGTACCATGAAAGGTTCGTTGTGTAAATGTTATAATTTCTTATGCTTGTAAGTATCATGGAACACTTGTTGTATTCTTACTTCGGGCCTGTAAACATACATACATTACATATACCTAATGTGACAGAAATTGCTCAATTTTTGACAGTAATTTCTACACTGTATTTTGAAGTTACATCTATCAAGCTTTCAATTAGTACAGGGTTATTAGTCGGGTCATTCTATGTTTTCAAACAAATAAATTAATACAGTTTTGAAACTTGTGTGGGTTATACCTTTGGATCTGCTGATTAAAACCTACAACTCTCCCCCCTTTCCACTTGCCGCTTCACCCCCCAGATCATGAAATTTGTCCCCGATAACGGTTTTTTTAAGTATTTTGCGAAAACTTTAATAGATACAAAAAAAGTATCAAAGGCAAAGATTGTACTCATTGAATTTTAAATAAAAATGTTCTTTACATTATTTTGAATAGCTTGACAGTTTTCAAGCTATAGCCGGTTTTCAAACTAACTTTCAAAGTTTGAAAACTAGCTATAACTTGAAAACCGTCAAGCTAATCAAAATAATGTATTGAACACATTTTGTTTAGAACTCAATAAGGATAATTTTTGTTTTTGAAACTTTTTTGTAACTGAAACTTTGAAACTTATTAAACTTTGAATGGTGGTTTGAAAAGTAGCTATAGCTTGAAAACCGTCAAGCTAATCTAAATAATGCATAGAAAATATTTTGTTTAGAATTCAATGTATTTTCAAGTTATAGCTTAGCATTGACGGTTTTCAAGCTTTAGCTAATTTCCAAATTTTAAAAGTTAGTTTGAAAACTATTATAGCTTGAAAACCGTCAAGCCAATCAAAATAATGTATAGAACATATTTGCTTTAGAATTTAATGAGGATATTTTTTGCCATTAACACTTTTTTGCATCTACCTATTAGTTTTCGCAAAATACTAAAAAAACCGTTAACGGGGACAAATTTCACGATGTGGGAGGTGAAGCGGCAAGTGGAAAGGATGGGGAGGGGGGGGAGGAGTTGTAGGTTTTAATCAGCAGACCTAAAGGTTAACCCACACAAGTTTCAAAACTTTATTAATTTGTTTGTTTCCCCCATACATTGCTTACATAGAATGAGACAGTTTGTACTAACGAACGATTATAAAATACATTTAAATTTGCACAATTCGAACACGCCGAAATAACATTGTTCTTTTTTAAAAAAAAATATTGTGTAGATGGATTCTACACAATATTTTTTTTCTATGATTCTATGAAATTTCAGATACATATTCTAAAATATACAAAAAAATAATATCAGCGCCATCTGTTCGCATTGATGTATTATTTCAATTCAATTAATTTTCGCAAGGATGTTGTATTATTACATAACATATTCTAGTTTCAATGATATTGTATAGATGGCGCAATATCTATGAAATTTCAGATACATATTCTAAAATATTTAAAAAAATTAATATCAGCGCTATCTGTTCGCATTGATGTATTATTTCAATTCAATTAGTTTTCACACTATAATATATATGCAAATCGATTCTTAAGCAGTAAACAGTCCAATAATTCATTCGTGTTCCGTAGGGCTCAGAGTAATTTAACTGTTAAAAAGTATTTGTCTTTTACAAAAGAATGTCATTTTGTTGTATTTATTCTGTTCTGTGGTCGGTTGTGTTGGTGGTTGGTTGGTTATTTTTGTCGTGATTTTCGTCATTTTTCACATTTTCATTTGTACAGTTTCTTGATCAAGTCATTGTATAAATTTTTTGTATAGTTCGGCAAATTTATTTTTCATAATAATTAAATAGGATACATTCAATTAGTTTAGTGAAAAAATTTTTCAAACAAAGAAATCGCATCTACTTATGTGTTTTTATTACACTTTCTTTGTTTTGGTGTTACTCGTAAAGTTTTGATTCTGCTTTAAGACAGAATGATTACATTTATGGCCTCTGTAATATTTCATAAATAAGTGTAACAGTAAGCAATTTAATTAACGCCAATTTTATAAAAAAGGATGACTCGCTTCGATAGACACGGTGTAACTTATAGCTCTCTTAGGAACGAAATCATACCACCACTAGCAAATTTATCAGAATCAACGAACAATGCTCCCACGATGGTATCTTTGGACCACGAACACGAGGACGCCACCAACGTGATCATCCACAAAGTTCCCAAAAACAAAGGCAAGTAAACACCAATAACGTCATTTACATAACATGGTATTTACAAACTATTACAATCGTTTTTCTATTTATATATTTATTTATGTAATAGAGAGGATTCTATTTTTTATATGCCATGTCTATCACCCCATAACACATTTATATATTTTTTGTTTTTATTTTCTTATTTTTATTTGGATCAAGGTCATTAAGAAAATGCGTTATCATGTTATTTCGCATTATTTTGTCATGAACGAAATGAACAATTACAATACCACGTGGTTTATTATTATTATTGACGTTTTTTGTTTACAAAGCTTAAGATATATTTTTTTCAAATGTTTTAAGAGGTTTGTGTGTCATTACAATTACAATACCACATGGTTTATTATTGTTATTGATATTTTTTGTTTACAAAGCTTAACATTTTTTTTTTCAAATGCTTTAAAGGGTTTGTGTGTCATTGTTAATTTAATCTTGCTTGAGACAAAATTTTAGTCATTTTCATCATATTTTGATGACATAATTATGTAAATTTCAGAATAAAGAACAAGTCAATTCATTAATTTGCAATCAAAATTACATGTAGTGCATATTTTTTTGATCAAAACATAATACTCAACATTATTATTAATTTTATGTTAAGGTAGACAGACAGGCTAACAGTGCACCTGAAGGTAATTGGCTACTGTCGTCTGTAACAAAGCAACATCACTGTGATGTTTACATAAAAATAAAGTAAATCGACTACTTATTTTAAGTACAATTTTTTATTTATTAACAAGTTTATAGTTAAAAAAGTTCACTTAAATTTAAATCATTTTATTATATATGGAAATAATCCTAAAAAGTTATGGAAGTACAAATGAAAATAAGGAAATAAAAATGAAACTATTAAATTTTATATTGTAGTTTAATTAATATGAAATTTAAAAAAATAACTAACAATTGGGAATTAATAAACTATGTGTAGTTTTGTATCTGAAATTTAATTCTATTTGTTTTTTTTGCAAGTCCAAGTAAATAAAAGCATTTTCTTTTGCTTCGGTGTTATGCTTGATAGGTACTTCTAATGTGTTGGGTTTCACAAAACGAGAAAGTATGGGTACAAGAAACACAATAAATTTTGTATAATCATGAATTTTTTTCAGGAGGTTGGACACACATAGAAGACCTGGACTCGTTTTTTACACGCATGTATAGATATTATATAAGGGGTGGTTTTTATCCCATGGTTTTGTCTGATCTCTTTGTCTTATTACAATTTATATTTATTGTATGGTTTTCAACTTTCCTTGTTCACTGCGTTAACTATCCAAGATTATTTAGGAACGAAGAAAACACAACTAGAACAGATAAAATTAGTTTAAGTGATGTGATATATCCAACGTCCCAATGTGTTGATCGTATATCTTGGACATGGTAAGGAACTTCATATGTAATTTATTTTATTATTAGTAATTTTGTTTGCACATAAATTAGACGATCAAAAATAGTTTAACATTAGTTTATTTTGTACTGGCTCATGGATTCCAAACAATCTCTTTAATATTTTTTAACATCTCTTAAAAATGAGAAAATTATAGAATGGATAAATTTGATAATTATAGAAATGAATAATTCTTTTAAGGTGATATTGAATTATCAAAGGTATCCTCAGAGCACACAGTTTGAATTATGTTTCTTTTCTTTATCATATAGAATATGAATAATTTCAAATCTCATCTTACTTATTCATTCATGGATTTAAGCACTGCTTGGTATATACAGTAACTTAAGGCTAATTTTCTCTCAGGACTCACTATCATGTTGTCGAAATTACAATGAAAATGCATGTTAACTATGTGTGTGCTTAATTTTCTTCATGGACATTGTGTTACATTACATTGTACATGCGAGGCTGTTACTTAAGTTTTGAGATAAACAAATATTTATAATCAGAAAGGGCTTCATTGTTTTTCAAAATATTCTCCATTAAAATCAATTACACTTTTGCATATGTTTAAACCAATTGTCGAAGCATTTTTTTTCATTCCGCTTGAGGTACCTCCAAAACATGTGATTTGAACGCATGAAGGGCTTCTTCAGGCGTCGAAAAACGTTGACCTCGAAATTTATTTTTAATGTGCGGGAATAAAAAGAAATCATTAGGTGTTTGGCAGCAGGACTGTATGGCGGATGACCCATCAGTTAGATGTTTTGACTGCTCAAAAACGTGTTTGTTTGAGCTGATGTGTGAGAGCTGGCATTGTCATGGTGGAGAATGATTCGTCTGCTGCGATTGGTTTCCCTGATTTTTCTGAACACTTCTGGCAAATAAATACTGGTGTACCATTCAGAATTGACCGTTCTTCGTTGCTCTAATTTAACGCTGGCGACATGTCCAGTTATTCCGAAAAAACAGGCGACCATTTGCTTCGAAGTGCTTCGTGCGTGAACAACTTTTGTTGGATTTGGCTCGTCTTGAAAGACCCAAACAGTCGATTGTTGTTTAGTTTCGGTTTCATATGCATAGATTCTTGATTCGTCGCCTTGTTACTATCTTATAGACGTCCTTTGAAGCACCGCGATTGAATTTTTTCAACATTTCCTTGCACGACACAAGCCTTTTTTTGAGCGATTGTCAAATTATGCGGTATCCAACGCGAACAAATCTTTTTGGCAGCCAAATGTTCATGCAATATTGAATGTATACGAGTGGAACTAATGCCCAAGCATGTCTCAATCTCACGGTATGTCACATGACGATCTTGCAATATCATTTCACGCACAACATCGATGTTTTCTGGCACAACAGTCGATTTTGGACGTCCTTCACGAAATTCATCCTGAAGCGCAGTGCGACCACGGTTGAATTCGGAAAACCAGCGAAACACGGTGGCTCGAGATGGTGCTTCATAACCAAAAGTCGAAGCGAGTTGATCGGCACACTGCTGTTGGTTTAATCCACGTCGAAACTCATAGAAAATCATCGCACGAAAACGTTCGCGATTTAATTCCATTTTTTGACCGAGATGAATGTTTCAAGTATCTGTAAACAACAAAAATAGCACTCGTATAACAACACGTTCTGAATACGTTCACCATTACAAATGTTAAGCTTTACGATGATAATGTCAGATTTGACATATTCACATCAGTGTTGCCATATCTCAAAACTTAAGTAGCAACCTAGGTATTACATAACATTGTTACATTTTGTATTCTTTTTTATTTGTTCGAGTACTAAATAATATTTTTAGTATAAGTATTATAATAATGTCGAAATTTATTATAGGTGGTGTCTTCTCGTTTTGTGTGCATTGATTTGGATAATGCGATTTTTTAAAAAAGTTTATAATTTATATCATGCATATGACACAAAACTGTTTTACAATAACGCGTTAAAAATTAATGATGTAAGTATAAATGATTTTTATTTAAGTACCACTTACAGAGGTCGTGCGCGGGAAGTGAGGGGGCCAAATTTCACTCGTCATAATATTAAGTCGTATTTTCTGATTAGCACTATACTCGTACTTAGCGCGGGCGTGGGTCGTGCACGGCTCGTGCCTCGGCACGTGTCAACAAAAAAAATCTACATATTCTAGAATGTTTTTATTCATTTCATGAACCCAAGTCTTCATAATATTCACGCAGTTCTTTTGAAAATAAGTACAAGTGGCTTCAGCCATGTACGTAACCGGAGCTTCGTAACCAGTTACGATCGACTACTTTTTTCGGCTTTCCATGAAACCAGTTGCGCTCGAAAAGTATTTTGTTCTTATACAAAACAAGTTACGATCGAAGACTCTTAGTTGGTGTATGAAACCTCTCGACTATTTATAAAACCAACAAAGACTCTTTTATGTTATATGAAAACTTTACAAAAAATTAGACAAAAATGACACCTACGAGTATACACACATATAAAATTATAACTATTTTTCTCCGCTTTAGTTTGGTAAATAGTCTATGTAAAAGCACGAATTCTAGTTATTGATGATGACGTTGTCACTTATTTTATCATTAGGTATCTACTTCAATATAAAGTAGTCAGTACTTATATCAGCCAAAGTAGCTATGATAATAAACCAAGAAGTTCAATCGCAAACGTATACAATTTACCAAACTACCGCGGAGAAAAATAAAGTTATAATTTTATAGGTGTCATTTTTGTCATATTACTGTAAAGTTTTCATATAATAAAAGAGTCTGTTGGTTTTATATCTTCTAATTTAGTGATGAATTACACCGACGCATCCTATCTTTGCCTATTTGGTGGAGTTAATATACTAGGGTGGATTGAAAAGTATTCGTTCTGACCAAGAAAATAAACACGTATAAAATTATTAATAAATTTATATTTTTCTATGTAATTAATCACTATCAAGTTCAGTACACTTTTGTCACCTCCCCTGCAAAGCATTTAGGCCGTTGAAAAAAAATTATTCTTCCTTATAGTCAAAATAGGTGTCCACTGTTGCTTTGATTTCGTCGTTTGTCGAACATTTCTGACCTCCCAAGTGTTTTTTTAAGTTAGGGAACAAAAAAGTCGGTGAATAAGGCTGATGCGGTAACAGTTCAAGCCACAGTTGTGAATTTCAGACATTGATTGCACACATGTGTGAACCGCGCGCATTATAAATAAGTTAATTAAATATATAATAAATGTGTAAGCTGATAATTGGGTCATGAATTTTTCAGCTCAAGTTGTTAATATTTTCAGAGCGATTTAGTTTGGATCAGTTGGTTTACAATACAAGACAGAGTAAGGGAAGCTCAACCGGAACATCACATGTGTGTGCATAAACAAGAAATCAATGAATTAGATATATATCATAGAATACTCAGGTATGTTACGTCTATCTATACGAATATTATAAAAATAAAATATTAGTATTTTGTAATTTGTTTATGAATAAACTCAAAAACTACTGGACCTATTTTAAAAATTCTTTCACATAAGAAAGCTACATTATAAGCGAATAACATAGGTTATTATATATTATAAAGTTACATGAATAATAATGTCTCGAGCAACAGCTAATTTCTAGTAAGTCGTGTTTCGATTTTCTCGTATATTTATGTTTGTTTGTAATGGATAAATATAAAAACTATTTGAACTAATTTAGAAAAAAAATTCACCTACATAATAACACCAGCAAGTAACATTTTATCTTCAAAAAAGTTACTACGAAAATTATAATTAACCCAAGGTATAAAATATTTGCCCATAACAGTCATTATTTGGTGTGCATTGCAAAAACTATTGATGATAAATAAAATCACGTACTACTTTTATCCATTACCCACAAAAAGTTATGTAAGTTAAGTATTGTTCCAATTAGTCAATCAAGACGAGTAGAATCAAAATATGAATAGTCATCCAACTAAATAGTTTATTAATCAAGGTGGATTAAGTACATTGAAAATTTCTCTTTAAATTATTCCTTTCGTTTAGAAGTTACGACAGGTATAAAAATGGTGCAGTGTGTGCCAAGAACAAGAAGTCCTCGCCAACGATGTCGGTTTTTCCCGAAACTCAACGTCAAGTGGACAGGCGATAGGCTAGGTTAGGATAGGCCAGCACTGGCAAAAATAAGAGAAAAAATCCACAAATTTTTGAAAATTAAGAAAATCGGCACCCAGGACGACATTTTACAGTTTTGGAGTTTTTCCATTTGTATGTAGGTAATCTTAAATGGCTGTGCTATTGATTGCAGTTAGATTCAATCATCAAATAATACAGTTTGATTGAGGCTCAGTTGAAGGGAGTCTTTTTTCAGCTAATTTAACACCCCCTTTTTTTTTCAAAAAAGCACAACCACCCTTGGCAAGTTAATTTAAAAAAGATTTCAAAATACATGCTACTTCTTTTAACGGAGGTAGAACTATAATTTCTCGTTTAAATTCCAGTTACTTTAAATTTATACTGGGAGTGTTTTTAACGCAATAAATGTAGGTTTTCTATATGCTAACCATATACCTGTTAAGTTAAATAACCGTCTTTTTTAAGTCCTTATATTAAAATTATACATTATGTGTGGTTCTGTTTTCAGGTATGATTCTTGAGACTTATGAATTTTGTTTACAGTTTTACGTCCAGACATTTTGCAATGAATATAAAATTTTTGAATTTAAAAAGGCGGTCTCATTACATATTGATGTTTCTGTGGCAACATTTCGAAAAAGGAACACGATTGTTTTTTATTGCCACATATAAGAGTGATAACTGTAAATTTGATTGTTGAGTTTGTTCAGTTATATTTCATATTTACATCGTACTAGTTGATGCACGCGATTTGGTTCGCGTAACTTTATAAAATATAGCCTATACTACTCGCTGATTTCAACGACTCCGCTTTCCATTATTGAAAACCGCATTAATACAATCCATTAATTTTTAAAAAACGTATTTGATATTATTATTTATTGCAAAATGTATAAATAGGCTAATGAATTTTTTTGAGACAGTCTTCAGCTAATTGTAGTATATTTCTCTTACAGGTTTAATAACTACATGGTCGCGATGGTGAACAAGAATTTGCTACCTCTATCAATTCATGTGCCTTTTATTGGAGATTTTCATTATTTGTCAAGAGGCTTAAAGTGGAACCTCGAGTTTTTATTATTCTGTAAGTTCATTATTTATTAATTAATTCCGCTATATGCTAATTATTTATGAAATGTTTAAATTATTCAAAACAATGTATGTCAGTAGTTGTTAAACGGAAATTGATAGGGAAATTATTTTATGTCTTCAACAACTAACTAAACTAATAGCTATAATCTGAATAGAATTACAATAAAAACTTTTTAACAAAAAATTAAACCGCCGATAAAACTGAAAATATTTTTAATTTTCAACGCGTACGAAGTTGCGGGGCACAGCTAGTAAATGAATAAATAAAAAAAATATCTATGGAACGTCTGACATAAACAATGAAATTCGATAAAACTTCGTACTTTGTTTCCTAAAAGATTCAGGTAGAGATTTTCATCTTAGACTATAAAGAGTTAATCTTTTTTTAATAATTACAGCCAGTCCTTGGAGTCCGTGGGAAAATTATTGGCAACTTCGTGAATGCTACAAAGATCACTCTAAACGAATGATACTTGCCCGCCAACTGGAAAGGCAGATATTAGTGCTCGCATTACTGAATCTGTTCCTAGCACCATTAATACAGGCCTGGCAAATATTATATTTCTTCTTCAACTACGCTGAGGTAATTTTCACTGCGATAAGCGATAAAGATGTCAGGCGTTATATTACTCATATATTTTATTTTTCAACGCTGACGAAATCGCGGCCCCCAGCTAGTATTTAATAATTCAGCATGAAACACATTGTTCATGCGAGTTGGTAAACAAAATTACAATTGCTAACGAGCTTGTTATATATTTTTAACAAAACCTAGCTCAACAAAGTAGCCGTTAATTAATTTAATGTTTTTAATACAATATTTTTTGTTAACAGTTGATAAAGCGTTCGCCGGGATCGTTAGGACTGCGGACGTGGTCACCGTATGCTCGAATAACGCTGAGACATTTCAACGAGCTGGAACATGAACTGAGGGACAGATTAAATCGAGCGCACAAACCTGCCACCAAATATCTAGCCAGCTTCACATCGCCCATTGTCACTGTCGTTGCGAAGTAAGATTTTTCTATAGCCACTTCTATTATCGTGTCCATCTGAAGGCACTTGTGACAGCTTATGTCCCAAGTGTTGACAAATTTGGAAACTATGGAACTGTTAACTATATTTGATCTATCTTAAATCTAATCTAGATCTAAACTAATTTCTTATCAAATCTATTGTAGAATTATAGAAATTTAGTCCTTTAGCTTAATTGTTAAATGTCAACAAGAAATTTGAATTTAATTTGCATTAAATTCAGTGAATTGGTTGTACATATTTTACATTAATATCTTAAGAAGATCAAGCTTGTTTGACGACCTTTACATAAAAGATGATTATGAAACAGTTGTGAAATGTTTTATTATAGGACTGTGGTGTTTCTGTCGGCAAGCATAGTTGGAGTTCTAGTCGCGCTTTCAGTGTATGACGAGGATGTTCTTACTGTGGAACACGTGCTGTCCATAATAACTATTTTGGGTTGTGTGCTTGCCGGTGCTAGGTAAGTTAAAGTATAGGTTTACTTATTAACATGCAAGTATCATAATTATAGTCGTTGTCAAACCAAAATTTGCGTCGTGCAAATGTATAAAAGTTTACTTCGTGCAATATCTCAAATATTGATAAAAAAGTTTTAAAATTTTGCACAAAGGTTTATTTTAAAAAAAACTGTCTTCAGGTAGATGGCGCTTATTCCATACGTCACTGAGGTTGTCGCCCACAGAGCGTGAAAAATGCTCAACGCACCTGAAAAAGTTTTCACTTCAAAAAAGTATTTTATTTGAGACTTAGTCTTGTTATTTAACATAAAAATTTAATAGTTTATTTATTATTTTGATACTTGAGTAAATTTTACTCTATTTTCATAGAAGTGGTTATTATTTCTAAATCTTTTTTTTCTCATTTCCACTTTTTAGAGTATATATCAAGTGTTTTATCCCCAGATCTCTTATTGGTACTGAGGATCGTGTAGGCACCGGCACTGCTGGGCCAGCACGCAGCGAAGAGCTACTAGTCCAAGTGCTGGGTCATGTACACTATCTTCCAGCGGCTTGGAGGGGGCGAGCTCACACAAAGGACGTGGCAGCACACTTCCAGGAGCTATTCCAGTTCAGAGCTGTTAGTAGATACTTCATTCAATCTTAACATTTTTTTGACGTGAATACGTCTTGGAATTGGCTTTCATGGTGGAAGGGAATCTATTTATACTATCATCCAAAATTTAATTACACCATTCACCAGCTAGGGTCGACAGATAGACTGACGGTCCACTTAATGGTAGGGGACTACAATCGCCACAGGTTCTGCAAGTGCGCTGCCGACCATAGTAGGATTGAGGATAAGGGATTAGAAAGGGACAGAGAAATGGGTGTTACTCACTCACCGAAACACAACAGCACACAATTTTACAGTGGTCTTTTGTAAGAGGGTGGTTACTGCCGCCAGAGGGTTGTACAAATGACTGCGAATCGCAGTGTGTTCTGCCACTACTATTTGATACTTTTATAAAGTACTAGCTGGTGGCCGCGACTTCTTCAGCGTTGAAAAATGATAAATATAACACCTGATATAAGATTAATATCTTCATCGCTGTAACGACAGCGAAACAGTGGCGCCTAATTTTTTAAATCGTCCCAGGATAAAGAGTATCCTATATGTTAATCCGGGTGTCAAATTTCCTATCTGTGTGTCAAATTTCATCCAAATTCGTTGAGCCGTTTTTGCCGGAAAGAGTAATATTAGTATTATTGATGAAGCGGATGTTAAAATCTCGATCGGTTTGAATTAGGAAAGGCGTTTAACATTTTAAGAACACTTGCATACAGAGAAAATTAGCTTAATTATTATCAACTTACTAACATTCGACCGTTTCACGCAAGAATGTCGCAAGGGTAATTACTAAGATTTTTTTTCCGTAATACATTGTTCGTTTTCTTATTCCTGAACAGATATATATCTTGTTCGAGTTGCTGAGCCCACTCCTGTGTCCGCTAGTGTTGTTCAGTCTCCGGCATCGAGCGCTTGACATCGTGGACTTTTATAGAAACTTCACTGTTAGCGTTTTGGGTATCGGCGACGTTTGTTCTTTCGCTCAGGTACTTTAATACCTACACAGTTTAATACAGTAAGACTGCATAATATCAAACCCATTATCACTAATATTCACTCACCTGTACTGTTTTACTGAGGTAAACTCAATACATTTAATTTTTATGTTAAAAACAGATTTTTACTACGCTGACGGTCCGCACGACCATAACACAAGCAGAGCCCACGGGTGCTTCACTCACCTAAACACACCACCACACGTGCTATTATTTCACAGCGGTCTTCTGTACGGGGTTGGTTACTGCCACCAGCGGGTTGCCCAAACCCTGACACTAATTAAACTAATGTGAAGTAAACAAAAATAAAGATGTAGTTATTTAATTGATTTCAAATTATAAGATAGCTAGCTGAACTCGGCTGCCATAACAACGGCTAACTTCCACTTTAAATGTGACAGCGGTTCTCTTTGACGAGTAAATTCTTCTCGCTTTCGACAGATGGCGCCGTAAAAAAAGCACATTTTTCGCGAAAAATAGATAAGATCAATCCTTGAAGCACATTTGCATATTGTGTAAAAATTTCAAGTCAGTCCGTCGGCTAGTTCTCGAGTTTTTGAGTTATACACAAACCAACACAACATTTTTATATATATATAGAAGACAATGCCGTGTGGTACCGGCCTAGAATAGTACCCCCCCATCTCAACCCGTGGGTGCCCTAGAAATCGGCTATGGGAAAAATCACCAAAGGGTGGGCAGCAGCGCCCTTTGCGGACAATTATACTAAACTGCGCTCGCCAACCCGCCTGCCAAGCGTGGCGAGTATTGGCAAAACACCCCCTATAATGACCAACGAAAACGTGACCAGGCCCCCAGTCCCCGGCGGCCTCGCTATTCCTGGCTACGGTAGCGGCCAAGGTAAAGGCGGGGCAGGGGGTGCTAAGAATCTCCGGAAGAGATCCGGCTACCACTCCCGTAGACAATTGGCCCTGGTAACACACAACATTCGGACCCTGAAGACAGACGAGAGGATTATTGCGCTGGAAGAAGAAATGAGCAGGTTACATTGGGATATTTTGGGATTGTCTGAAGTCCGTAGAGAGGGTGAGGACACGATAACCCTGAAATCTGGAAACTTGCTATACTACCGGGAGGGCGAACAACAATCCCAAGGTGGAGTTGGGTTTCTCGTCCACAGATCCCTCATTAACAACATTACGACTATCGGAAGCGTGTCGAGCAGGGTCGCGTACCTAATACTCAAAATATCCAAAAGATATTCGCTGAAGGTCATTCAGGTTTACGCACCGACCTCGTCACATCCAGATGAAGAAGTAGAGGCTATGTATGAGGATATTGGTCGAGCCATGCATACCTCCGAGACCCACTTCAATGTTGTGATGGGGGACTTCAACGCGCGGCTGGGCAAGAGAAGAAATGACGAGCTGAGAGTTGGGCAATTTGGATATGGCCAACGGAACCCCAGGGGACAGAGGTTGGCGGACTTCTTGGAAAAGGAGGAACTCTTTATGATGAACTCTTTCTTCCAAAAGCCACCTCAAAGGAAATGGACCTGGTTAAGTCCCGATGGTTCCACAAGAAATGAGATAGATTTCATCCTAACCACCACGAGACGAATATTTAATGATGTCTCCGTGATCAACAGGGTGAAAACCGGCAGCGATCACAGAATAGTAAGAGCCATATTGAATATTAATGTCAAACTGGAGAGGCACCGCTTGTTGAAGTCTACGCTCCGACCCACATTGGCTCATTTCCACGACCTCGAGAGCTTCCAACTCGAGTTGTCCAACCGCTTCGATTGCCTGGAAGCTGACGTTTCGGTGGACGAGATTAATAACAGATGTGACACTGACACTGTCCAGTCTGTGGGTTCGAAGTTTTTCAAACCTTTCCGACAGAATAGACCACAAAAGCTCTCTGACCAAACCTTAAAACTCATGGCCGAACGACGCTCCCTGAGGCTGCAATCTTCCAATGACGCGGATATGTATAGGCAGCTCAATAGACGAATATGGAAGTCCTTGCGACAGGATATTCGTGCTTTTAATACAGACAGTATTAAAAGTACGATCGAGCAAAATAAAGGCTCCAAAGTCTTCGCAAGAGACAAATCTATTGGGAAAAGCCAGTTAATGAAGCTGAAAAGAGAAGACGGCAGTGTAACGTCATCTAGAGCGGACATGCTAAAGGAGGTCGAGAAGTTCTATGGACAGTTGTATACTTCAATTACGAAATCTGTTGAAAATTCGGCCAAAGACCCTAGAGCCAAATTAACCCGACACTACACCGAGGATATCCCGGACATCAGTCTGTATGAAATAGCAATGGCTCTGAAACAGCTGAGGAACAACAAGGCACCCGGTGATGACGGAATCACATCAGAGCTTCTGAAAGCGGGTGGAAAACCGATACTTAAAGTCCTTCAGCGGTTCTTCAATTCCGTCCTACTCGGCGGTATAACGCCAGAAGCATGGAACAGGGGCGTGGTGGTGCTGTTCTTCAAAAAGGGTGATAAAACTCAATTGAAGAATTATAGACCCATCACGCTTCTGAGCCATATTTACAAGCTGTTTTCAAGGGTTATTGCAAATCGTCTGGAGCGCAGATTTGATGACTTCCAGCCTCCCGAACAAGCCGGTTTTCGCAAAGGTTATAGTACCATAGACCACATCCATACCTTACGCCAAGTTATACAGAAAACCGAAGAGTATAACCTTCCACTATGTCTGGCGTTTGTGGACTATGAGAAGGCCTTCGATTCGATCGAAACATGGGCAGTGCTCGAGGCTCTGCAGCGATGTCGCATTGATCATCGGTATATCGAGGTATTGAAGTGTTTATACAATAAAGCCACCATGTCGGTTCGAGTACAGGAGCACAGCTCACGGCCCATTCCATTGCGAAGAGGTGTGAGACAGGGAGATGTAATCTCTCCGAAACTGTTCACTGCCGCTTTGGAAGATGCATTTAAGCTCCTGGAATGGCAAGGACTTGGCATCAATGTTAACGGCGAGTATATCACTCACCTTCGGTTTGCCGACGATATTGTGATCCTGGCGAGGTGGATGAGAGACCTCGGCACGATGCTCGAAGACCTCAACCGAGTTTCTCAAAGGGTGGGCCTTAAGATGAATATGGACAAGACGAAAGTTATGTCTAATGCCCATGTTGTGCCTACCCCAGTAACAGTTGGGAACTCAACTCTCGAAGTTGTTGACGAGTACATATACTTGGGACAAATAATCCAGTTAGGTAGAGCCAACTTCGAGAGGGAGGTCAATCGTCGAATCCAGCTCGGATGGGCAGCGTTCGGGAAGCTCCGAGACATCTTCTCGTCCAAAATTCCTCAGTGTCTCAAGACAAAGGTTTTCGACCAATGTGTGTTACCAGTGATGACATATGGCGCTGAAACGTGGTCTCTAACTATGGGCCTCGTAAGGAAGCTCAATGTCGCTCAACGAGCTATGGAAAGAGCTATGCTCGGGGTTACACTACGAGATCGAATCAGAAATCAGGAGATCCGTAGACGTACGAAAGGATCAGTAAGTTGAAGTGGCAGTGGGCAGGCCATATAGTACGGCCCCCCCCTAGGTGGGTCATGACCGTGCAGTGATGGGGGGGCTTAACCCTCGGCAATCCGGGCGGTTGCAGGGGCCGGTGGGGTCACCGGCCTTTGCTTGGCTGATCGGATTGTCGCTGGGGAACAAAGAAGACCCACGTGCGTGTGCTCCGAGCGGGCTCCGACCATCGGAGCTCGTGGCGGAGCAACAGTTTGGAGGCTCCAACTGTCTGTTGGAGCTTCACCGGTCACCGCTCGCTGGGCCGAGGATCCGTACTTGGCCCACGTGGGTGTTGGCCGGTGAGAGAGGGCACCCCCGGTCCTTGTGTGTTGAACCGAGGTATGGGTCTCGGTTCTGCGCACAAAGACCGGCGCGGGTCGCAGCGGGCGGATTCTCTAGGATAGCTCTTTCGCTCAGTGGTAGTTGGGCAACGCACGCGAAGACCGAGCTCTACGGCAGGGAAGGACCGTCTGGCAGAGTACTGCAATAGCGGCTTTGTGGAGGGTGGTGAAGACCCGGTAGTACCTAGCCGGGCTAGTAACCGCCCTCTGCAATCGTCCGGAAGAGTGAACACCCGGCCTCGCCACCCGGCCTAGTAACTCTTCCGACGATAACACGAGGTGGAGCCTGTCTCTCGGGCTGCCGCGATTGATGTGGAAATGTCAGGCGGAAACCCTCTTTGGGCCGTCCACCCTTAATGCCGTGGAGATGAGCGGCCACACGAGCAGGGGTTATCCTAGAGTGTCAGGTGGAAGCGGCCTCCGACTCTGCGGTAGGTTGTGCCGCAAAATAGAGGTTATGGGGTGCTTCATGAATGAAGCCCCTCGCTGACTGCTCGCTGCGAGAGGTAAGTATAGGCGGCCTGTGCCGCTTCGCCCGGGGGCGGCGGACATGGGGTCGTCCGCCGTCATCACAACACCGGGCAACGAGGGGAGACGTGCTGTGTGTTTCCGGCACGTCTCTTCACGGCGCGGAGGTCACACTCCGCGCTTAATAAGTTATGGGGGAGGCCTATGTCCAGCAGTGGACGTCCTGCGGCTGAGATGATGATGATGATGATGAGAAGACACTGTCCGCCTCTTTATGTTCCTTTGTTATCTTCTAAAGCACCCTACAGATTTTAATATGGTTTTTTTATTATACTAATGGAAAGAGTGATTGACGAGGAAGGTTTGATTTGCAGAATAAAATTTGCATCCATGCGAAGCTGGGGCCGGGCTACATGATAAATTAATCACGTCTATAATAATTATATTGAACTGCTTTATAATTTCAATTCATATTCCAATGAAAATTTTCCAATAAATGTACAATAAAAAAAACCATTTCAAATTTCAGAATGTCACAATTGCACAATGTCACTATTAGCTGTTCAACATATCACTGCGACAATAAAGAATTCATTATTTTCATCCGACGAAAACGAAAAAACGGAAGAGGTTCTCAAGTCGACGCGTAATTTTTTTTTATGTATGATCATCACGCATAACTTTTTACAGAGTGATCTGATTTTGATAATTGTTTTTTATTAGAAAGGGTGGTCCCCGAAGTTGGTCCCATATAAATTTGGAAAAAAAATCCTACCCTAAGGGTGGAAAAATAGGGGTGATTTATTGTTCACTCACAGATTTTAATGTTGAGTTGTGTATTACAATTAAAAAAGTAATCAAAAATTAAGCATGTAGTAATTAGTAGATTATAACCACAAAAAATTATAAAATAAAAATATTTTAACATCAAAATTAAACCGTCGAAAAAACTGAAAAGCAAAAAATAATAAACCTTTTTTATTTAACCTTAATAACTAAGTTCTTAAACTAATGTAAGTATACCTAAGTAATTTTGAGTCGGCGCCGCGGATCACGCCCACGTAATTAATTAATTTGCTTGTTTGGCGCCCTTAGGGTTGGAATTTTTTTTTTCCAGATTTATATGGGAATAATTTCGGGGACACCCTTTCCAATAAAAAAAGAATGATCAAAATCGGACTACTCTGTAAAAAGTTATGCGTGATCATACATTAAAAAAAAATACGCGTCGACTTGAGAACCTCCTCCGTTTTTTCGTTTTTGTCGGTTGAAAAATAATTTTATTTAACCTTTTTAACGAAGTTCTTAAACTAATGTAAGTATACCTAAGTAATTTTGAGTCGCCGCCGCGCATCACGCTTTACGTAATTAATTAATTTGCTTGTTTGGCGCCGACTCAAAATTACTTAGGTATAAGTATACCTTATACTTATACTTATACCTTATACTTAGGTATAAGGTATAATGTAAGTACATTAGTTTAAGAACTTAGTTATTAATGTTAAATAAAAAATTTTTTACTATTCAGTTTTTTCGGCGGTTTAATTTTTTTGTTAAAAAGTTTTTTAGAAATATATCCTTCATTTTGAGTTATAATTTACACAATTTACACAGTTTACTTGTTGCAGCGAAAAGTGCTTATTAAAAAATATTAAAATTAAATTTCAGTTGGACATTCGTCGTCATGGTCATCCCGATTGGAGAACGCCCAGAAGATACGGTGAAAATCTTAAAAGTATATTTTATTTCTAACATATTTTAAATTTAATCTTTCATAAGATTTTTTGTTTCAATATCGCTTTTATTTAAGTTCGCATTTAATTTTGCCTTTATCGAGACTCGACAGCCCTACCCTAAATCTTGTACAAATAAAAAATGAATGAACATAAAATTATTGACTTATTTTTCAGCTGGCGCTACAGCGCAATACAGTCAAGGCGAAGGTGGCAAGACTGAACTGTCTCTAGTAGCATTCTCTTGTCGGCATCCAGGATGGCAGCCCGCGGAAAGAACTCAACGACAGTTCCTAAAGTCGCTTCGGCAAAGCATGCACCACGCGTTGCCCAACAATACTCTCGTAAGTGTAATTTTTGTAGGCCTTATTTTTGTATATTACGGTGAAAACACAAGCAGTCATCCAGACCTAACACAACATTCAGACCAAATTTGTTTCCATATTCGAAGTTACAAGAAAGTGACTCAAAGATCTCTTTAAGTCAAAGTGCTGGACAACAACTTGATCAAAACAATTTTTGTATTCAATAAAGTAAAATCAATAATAATTTTAATGAAGTTTATAAAACTTGAATCTAATAATAGGTTCAGACAATAAGTTTCTAGAACAATTTAAAGGATGTTGCAATAATGTGGAAATAATGAGATATTGCATATGTTAATAAATAAGGGCAATGAATGATGCAATTTATTAGAGCGTCCACTTAACTTGACCCGGACCGATAACATTTGCCTCACAAATCTAATTTAATGTGTTTCAATATTGTTATCGATAATTTATATTGTTTGTTTGCGTTGGCTTTGATGGACCAATACGAATGAATAGTTTTCGAAATAACTTATAAACATTCAACCATATGTGATGGTGAATATCATGCCTTAAACTAAGTAATAAAAATTTCTTGCGACTTCATAGCGCCCGCCATACAAAGATTTGAAATTGAAAGAGACCCCTTAAGAAAAGTGGACCAACTGCTTCAAAGTGGACCAAGTGCTTACAAAGAAATGGAAGCTACTTTAAAAAACAATAATAATACAAACAGCTTCCTACATTATTAATTTTTCTAGTTTCTAAAAACTTTCAGTGTTACCTTCGCAAGTAACACACGAAGCAATAATGCATGTCACACCAATGATAGTTCTCGGAACAACATCCATTATTGAGGGACACAATATGACAGGACGTGAAAATTTGTGCTAATACTAATTTTTAAGTCAATTGTGAAAATTTATATATATATTTTGGAAATTACAGAATAAAACTATGCTCGGTTCGTATATTCAGCAAAGTATATTTGGCAACAACACGCCCTTGCCGGCTGTTCTCTCGTATTACCAGACGAGACCACCTTTCCGACTTCCAGTAAGTACTGTGAGGTGGTTGTGTGTGGTGTGGTTTGTGTCATCACAATGGGACCGATTTCATCCTTGTAATGCCTCTGCATACTTTTACTTTGCATTTAAGTAAAACCAATTATTTTGTTTTTTCCTGCACAATTTAATTATAACAACCTAAAATCCGTAGTGCATAAATTAACTCAGCTATCATCAATTAAGTCAATATTATATGAAATAATATGAAAATTTACTAATATACTCATAAATGATTTCTAAAAACCTTATCACATTATCTAGATCAAATCTAAAAACCTCATCAACGAGCCCAATGGTACATTGTTTTTTTAAAATTTTTAAGTAATAAGTAAAACACATTCATTCATTCATTTTACAATAAAAAGTTACAATAGATTATGTTTGAAGATGCTTAAAAGTCATAGTTTTATGTTTTATTCATTCCTATGCGACATAAGTTCCCTAACCGTTTATGCCATAATTGATTATTAGTCAGACAGTCAGTGTGCACATCATATGCTGCATCATTAGGTTTAGTCACATTCGTGGGGACGTTAGTGGTACAGTCTAAAGTATACAGTCCACCACAGGGCGAAGCATGTAGTACGGATTCACCTGTAAGACAAAAAGTATTGTTTTTATAAAAATTACAACATTTTTTATCAAAAACACATACAAAACCATTTTTTATTGCTTTCTGTACAGATAATAAGTTAGCTTTTAAATCTGGTACAAGAACAACATCACTTATTGAATTGACTAATTTATTGGGTGTGTTAATGGATATATTTCCTAATCCACAGCACCATTTGCTACAGTTACCTTTCCATTATCAAGAGTGGTAATGTTTTGAAACCAATCTCTCCTAGAAGACATATGTTTTGTAGCACCAGAATCTACATACCAAATATCCTTTGATGGACAGCCCGAAGTATTAAGTGCAATAAACGATGTATTTTCTTCATTTTTACTTGTAGAAGGTGTCAACGTTTTATTTACATACTTAACTTTATTCTTCTTAAACCTCTCGGGGCAGTCTGGTCTTTTATGTCCGGGTACATTGCAATCATAACACACGATTGCTTTCTTCTTCTTAGGTTTTGATTTCACTATTTTTAAGACTATATCAGTTATGGTTTTTGACAGTTCATTCAATAATTTAGTTTTCACTAAATCAGTTGTAATGGCAATGTTTGAATTTTCAAGTGCCATAATTAAAGGTTCATATTGTTTAGTGAGACCTCCAAGTAGAATGGCAGCAATAGAGGAATCATCGATAACCTTATCAATATCGGCTAAATCTTGAGCCGTTGACAATACAGCATTAATGTATTCCTCAATGTTATCGAAATTTGAAAGACTCATTCTATATAATTTTCTTTCTAATGCAAGTCTCCGTCCTAAACCCTTATCTTCAAAAGCCTTTTGCAATAACGTCCAAGCTTCTGCAGCAGTTTTGGCACACCGTACATGGGTGATGGCTGCACCATCAAGCGTGAGACATATTTTAGCTAACGCTTTCCTATCATTTCATACCTTAATAGATGCCGGGGTGGTGTCATCTTGTAGATAACCTTTTACTGCTCCCCATAAATCCTCATGTAAAAGATAATGATACATCTTAAATTTCCATGTGGAATATCCATCTCTGTTTGTTAGAGTAAAGGTAGGTATAGATGAAGAGTTCTTATACTTATTTACTTCACCACTTCCTTGTTCTAACATGTTTTTCTATGACTTACTATTTCACCAGAAAAACGTAACAACACTTTTTTTTCTTTATTTTTAACACTTTTTTCTTTATTTTTACATTAAAACTTTACTTCTATCAGAGCTTCGTGCTGATAACGTATTGGAAGATGCTTAAAAGTCTTAGTTTTATGTAAAATTAAGTATTAAAGAGAAAAATAGATGTTGCTATGCACATAGTTTTATTGATATTCCACTTAGATACAATACATCAAATTATATATTATTTTAATGTTTTAAAATAAGAAAATATAAAAAGAGTATATTTACAAAAAAGATTAACTATCAATTAGTATTTACAACAGATTAAAACAAATACAAATATTTGCATGCTTTTAATTAATAATAAATTAATTATAAGACAATCCGCTGATAAAGTTAAGACAATTTTTAGTATATTTATTTTGAAATATTCTGGCCTTCATTTAATTTCTTTTTTTTTTGTTGAATATACAATGTTATTTGCATTATCCCTCATCATGTATTTTTATACTGCTATGTATTTTATGTGTATTTTTAAACATGATTTTCAAATACGTACTTAGAACTATTAATGCCCATGAAAATATATAAGTACATAATGAATCCATTATTTATAATGGGTTCGCTATTTTTTTCGTGTACAATCTCCACCAAAGACATGTCTTTCATGTCTTTCAACCCCATGGGGTTGTGCAGCCATTTAGAATGAGACGACGAGACTTCGCCAAAATATTCAAAGAAGACAAATCAGTTTTGTATGGAGATCAGGCCATCAGTTTATTTTCGTTTTAACGGGATGAAACGTGAGAAGTAATTATTAATTTTACTAGGAAAATATCGTGGAATTTGGTAATGGCGTTTCATAGATTTAAGTTTGAAAGAATAAAAAAGATTTTTTAATATTCGAAAGTTATTCCCATTTACAAAATCTGAAATATTCACAGAAAATTACTGAAATTAAGAAACACTTTAATTAACTTACGAACGTCTCTGAAGTTCCGTCCGCATTATTCGTTTTTTTCACTTCGTTTAAAAAATACACTTAATGTTTATTTTGCAGGATATGGACGAACCCAGTGACGAAGACGAAGAGCAAGGTCCAACACCTCAGGGGTCTTCCAGATCCCTCGAGAGGTCCTTCGGCCTTGCCGGTGTGGTCGGCGATCTTAGCGTTAGCGCATTGGGTCTGCAACCAAATCAAGAAACGGATGGACAGACAAACGAGACAGAAGACATGTCCGTCAGCACTCTGCACTTATATGATCTGCATCTGTCGCAGGTAAAATTCAAAAGAGCAGTAATAATAAAAGTTTTTGAGTATACTTGAGTAGAATCGAGATTGTGTTGCCGCTACATTTTTGCTATATAAACAAGTTTTAATACTCAGATCACAGTTTTTATATATATTTATTTTTGATTTCTATTGTATAAAAATAAAACATGGCGAGAAAATAAAATAGCTCATCACAAATATGGTAATGGTAAATGAGTATAAAAGTCAATTTGCCTCAGAACTCAGTTCAACATGAAAAAAACTTTTAACAAAAAAATTAAACCGCCGAAAAAACTGAAAAGCAAAAAATAATAAACCTTTTTTATTTAACCGTAATAACTAATTTCTTAAACTAATGTAAGTATACCTAAGTAACTTTGAGAATTTTTTTTTGTTAAAAAGTTTTTATTTCTTTATGGCTATAATCTAGTAATTACCACACGCTTTTTATTATGTATTTTATAATCGTTCGTAAGGAGTAAACTCCAGTCGTGCGTCTGATCTGACACACACTTTTTTTTAAAAAAAAAATCGGTATCCGTTGAAATTTTGGAAAAAAAAAGTATATAAGATCAATCCTCTGTTTAAATGCAATGATGTGTAAAAATTTCAAGTCAATAGATTTACTTACTGTTTTCAGGCTGGACAGAATGTTTCGTGCTGTGGCAATAAATGCAGTGAACGCAACCACGATAGGGAGAGAGGCTGGGTAAGTGGGGAAGATACGCCATTACTCCGTCGTCCATAACAGTGGTGCCAATCGCCCCGCGCGCCAAAATATCCCGTTTGGGTATAATGAACCGTACTGTACACACGTTGAATCACATTATCTGCGTCTTCATAATCACAATAAAACTATATTGCTAAGTCTTGTGACGGTGATAAAATAGAAATGAAATATTTAAAAGGGTTGATTTGAAACAAGCGGAGCGGCAGACATCAGATATATGTACTCAAAGCTTGGAACTTGGACCGAGGACACTGACCCGCCCCGCTCCGCTCGTTTTGTAACTATAGCCTAAGGGTCAATTCTTATCGAAACGCCCCGCAAAATGTACACAGTTCAATTGAGTACTTACACAAAAGTGTTGGCCTATTTCACATTACCGACCTCTTGGAGCATATCAGCATCGCATCGGGCTTCGGTGTGAACTGACCCTAATTTATTTTAATATTAATTAGGTTTAAATATTTATTGTTTATTTGTGTTCTCTAATCACACTTTTAAAATAAAATTTTACAAGCATGAAATCTTATAACTTATATTGTTAATTATTTTATTTTAAACAAGGTCTTCATAGATTCCGCAACGTTTAACTCTTGAGAATTAAAAAGAAAGAGTTTATGTTTTATTTAAACATAAAATTTATTTACAAAACGTTATTTACATTTTTGATGTTTTATTAAACATTATTATTGTTATTAACATTATTAAACATTGTTTCATGTTTTATTTCAACACATCAGAAGATTAATTAATAATTTATTTTTTCAATAAAATAAAATTTATTAATCACATAATAAAATCGCATATCACAAATGATGATCTCACATTATTATACAATAATAAAATTTTAAATTATTGTATCCTTAGTTTAAATTTAATTTTATATACAATGATGAAATTATTTTATATACTTTGAAAGTAAGTAATATACTAATGGTATATATATATATTCATTTATTAAGACAGCTCGATAAATAGATCTATAGAGACCTTATATTTATTTTATATTAAACTAGTTGAACCCTGTGATTATGAGTTGGTCGTATCGGATTATTGCTCTGTTTCCCTTTTTAAACTCTTCCTGCAGTTTGATTTTTAACTCTCTTCTTGTATTTATAACATCTTTTGGGAAGTCTTCTGTGATATAGATACCTTTACTGAATTGTTTGTTGTTTCTTAGTAGTTCCATTCGTCTCCGCGCTAGTGTCATTTTCACCAATATAGGTCTATATTTTCCGTCTTGTTTTTTCCCTAACCTGTAGACGTCATTTAGTTCCCATAAGTCAAATGGTTCAGATCCCGTCGCCCTGCTGACATTTGCAAACACCTCTGCCACTGTCGTCTGTAGTTCTTCGTTATTGTTTTCAGTTTCCTTAATTCCGTGTAGAATAATGTTATTTTTTCTTAATTCCTTTTGTCGAACCTTAACCTTCATTTTGGATATCTCTTCCTTCAACTTATAATCACAGGAAAAACAGACAATAAGGCAAAGGAAAAAAGAAAACGATCGCCATCCAAGACTCCCACACAACCAAATCAGGAAGAAGTAACACAAAAGGTACCAAGTAAAATTAACAAAATGAATGCCTTCGAATTTATGAGTCGTCCGAGAACCTATTCACACCCTGGAACAACTAGTCAATAGCAATTAACAAGCGACCCCTCGAAATTCGACTTAAAACATTCGATACAAAATACTAACATCGATTCCCCAAGCTGGTCAGCGGTCACCGTGGGGAAGACCGACCGCTACCCTCCCTCCAGCTACTTCAAAATCACAAGAAAATGATCGAAACGATATAAAGTCTAAACTAAATAAAATAAAAAAATCACCGAAAACGGAATGGACAAAAATCAAGCAACTGTTCTCACTTATCATCTCACACTTTTATTTAATATGATACTGGATTCAGAAACAGTACCGTCACAATGGTGTACCTCTGATATAATACTGCTATACAAGAAAGGTGACCCACTGGACATAAATAACTATAGACCTATCAGTTTGCTTGCGAGTATTTACAAACTATTTTCCTCAATAATTTTAAAAAGAATATCAAAAGAAATCGACGATGCTCAACCAAGGGAGCAGGCAGGGTTCCGAGCCGGATTTAGTACAACTGATCATATACAAACTTTGGAACAAATCTTTGAAAAATATAAAGAATTTAACAGACCACTATATGTAGCATTCGTTGACTACACTAAAGCTTTTGATAGTATTAGCCACAGCTCAATATGGGAAGCACTAAAACAATTAAACGTAGAACAAAAATATATCAACATTATCAAATATATATATGGAAATAGCTCGAGCAGGGTCAAATTGGAAAGAAGGGGAGACCCAATAAAGATAGAAAGGGGAGTCAGACAAGGAGATCCGTTGTCGCCTAAAATCTTTATTGCAGTGCTCGAACATATATTCCGAAAAATTGACTGGAAAAAGAAGGGAATTATTATTAGCGGCTCTTATTTAAGTCACCTCAGATTTGCCGATGATATAGTTATTATGACAGAAACTGCGAAAGAATTAAATGAGCTATTAAATCAGTTAAATGAAGAAAGCATTAAAGTAGGTCTACAGATGAATGCGGAAAAAACTAAAGTTATGACTAACAGCCGTCAAAATGTAATAAATATTAAGGGCTTAAATATTAACTATGTTGACAAGTACATATATCTGGGGAGGCAGGTATCCTTCACGAAAAACAGTAACTAGGAAGAGATCGAGAGACGAATAAACATAACTTGGAAAAAATTCTGGTCCCAAAAAGAAATATTAAAGGGATGTTATTCCACAAAACTCAAAAAAATAGTGATGGATACGTCTTTTACCTAGTCTTCTCTATGGATGTCAAACATGGTCCCTCACCAACAAAATAAAACAAATGATAGAAACCACCCAAAGAGCCATGGAAAGAAGCATACTCAGGATAAAGAAAAAAGATAAAATAAAGAATAAACTAATAAGACAGGAAACTGGTGTGCAGGACGCGTTAATTCATGCACTTAAACTCAAATGGCAATGGGCAGCACACATAGCCCGCTGCAGAGACCAAAGATGGACTTTACTAGCAACTAGCTGGAAAGGACCTACAGGGGCAAGGAAGGTCGGCCGGCCGTACAAAAGGTGGGTTGATGACCTTATAGACACAGCAGGAAGTGATTGGATTAACGTGGCCAAAGACAAAGATAGATGGAAGAAGCTGGAGGAGGCCTACACCCAAAGAGGGGTCCAAACAAAGAAATAGCCACTACAAACTATTTAATAAGAAAAAAAAAAATGTAACTGTAAGAAAAGTTTTGGAATTAATGAAAGGCTTTATTATTATTATTATTATTATTATTATTATTATTATTATTATTATTAAACTAGTTGAACCCGGCGACACGTCGATTCCGATCGAAAAAAAATCGAAAAAAAAAACATGGGTTTTTTTTCGATTCCGTTGGAACATCGAAATAAAAAGTACATAAAAACACTTGTTGAAATAAATTTTAAGTCACAACATACGAAAGTTATTTTTTTATATATAAAGATGTATATTAATTCTTTTTACACGCGGATAGTTTTATTCTAAAAATGAGGAATCTCATTAAAATGGTGTCGCGATTCAAATACTTGCACCGATTTTTTGGCTATATGATTAGAAATTGAGATGTTGGACATTTATACTTACTATGTGTGTACTGTGAGTGTAGCAATGAACAGTATATAGTGTAGGGGGGCAACTATCAATTTTTTTAGTCTAATCTAGTTTTACATTATATAATAGTTATGTGTCTTTTGTCATTTTATAAAGAAAGTTGATGGGAGAATATTTGCACAGTCCTTTTGGCGATACCTCGCGCATGTTTTATGCCTTTACATGACATATGTATGGGAAAAAAGAGATTGTGTCACTGCCCTTCGATGTGAAGGCAACATTAGTTGAGAGTCACAAAACGCACACAATAAATTGATTTGTATATAGTGTGATTTGTCTGTGTGTTGTGACTAAGTGAGTGATCTATGATTATGTGTAGTCCTTTTTTTTATTATTTTCAGTTATCAAAGTTACGCACACGAAATTATTATTTCTTAATACACTAAATTGTCAAGTAATATCGTGATTTTAAAATACATTACCTAACGTAATGTTTGGTATGTTAGGTAATAATAACAAGTTTATTAATTTTTAAGTTTTACTATTAAAACGAGTAGTGGATTAGGAATGTTTTTTTAATGATTGCCTAGTGCTTTTCAGCAGTTTTAACACGAAATTACTTTTATTCACATTTTTAACGTTTCCTTGCAGTTTCAATTCGAGTCGTATCAGGTATAATATTATGTTTATGTATAAAGTTATGATAAATAAATCCACATTAAATTCCTAGAATCTTTTTCTACATACATTGTTATCTGTTTATTATAGGAATTTAAATAGTGGTAAAATATTAAATTTAAATTATTAAAAATATACAAAAAAATTTGGCATCTTGAAATAATTTCATAAATTAAAATACGCCAGAAATAAAATGCATGTGAATACAAAATATTTTTAAAATTGATTTGAACTTATGTTTACATTTCAAAGAAAATAGTGGAGAGCTTTTTATTTTTGATATTGTTACTTACATATTTGGTACATTTTCTAATTTAATTTTTATAAATTTCAAGATTGACAAAAACTGACAGATTGACCATGACACAATATTGAACATTGCACATAAGTAATAAATTGACAATTATCTTTTTTTCTAAATTAATTGAATCATATTAAATAAAACGAAGAAATTTACAGTTGATTTTATCACTACTTTCTGCGTTCCTAATTAAATATAAAAGGAGTTTAATGCAGATTTATATAATACAATCAATCAATCAAATAAATGATTTATCACGGTACCTATAATTATAATATCTATATTTTTCATTATATTTACACACTGACAGCCAGGCAGGCAGCCACAGTTGTAGCCGATCACGAGTTTGATCTCTGCCATTATTCCCCTAAGAACCATTAACTAAGTGGCAAGCATAATCACTTAAGTGTTACCTTTTATTAGTTCGGAAATAATTAAATACTGTTAGCCTCGCCTTTCGACCTCACTGTCAATGCCGCCAACACTGTATTAAAACCCCGTTTTCTGTCAATTTTGAGATTATAGTCAAGATTAATTTTCACTTGGCGTCTTCATCTTACCCTTTGAGTCCATCCCACGTGTTATCCGTTTGATAAACGCACCCTTTTTATAAATCATGGTGGGTAATTTTGTATCAACCTAGGCGAATAGGCGAATAGGCGTGGCATATCCGAATCGTAATTTTTGTACCGCTAGTCGTCGATCTGATTATATTTTTTTAGATTTGTGATGATATTTAGAGATAAATTAAGATGTTAATGGAATTTATCACTTTTTAAAATTAACATTTGAAACGTCGACTGTTGTCAGCTTTTTTAATTTATTTTACAAGTAAGACACCATTATCCATACAAAATCCATAATGTTGAATTTGTGTGAACTAAGCGCGGTATCTTCTTTTTCCGCTATCGCTTCCATCCCTTAGGAATCTGCTTACAAACATCACAAGAAACGATCAAAATAATCAAACATTCTCACTTACTGTAGTGCAAAAAAGTGTTCTTTGTAATTTTCTTCAAAATATTTTTTTTTTCACTGTTATCTCTAATAGTGTAAACTATCTCTTTCTCTAAATTAAAAGATATGTACTTTTAGTTTACAATAAAATATCGTCTCTATTTTAAATAAATTTAATTATGAAGTTAAAATGAGTTCAAGAAAACTTTTCATTCCCATTTCCCCTATTCGTCATTTAGGGAGTCATTTTTCCCTATAGGTTTTTTGTTTGTAAATATTGAATCATTTATTTTACCATTAACGATTTAGGCTTTAATATTTAAGATTATATTGAACGAACGATTTCAATAAATAAAATGCTTCCACGATGTGTGTTCTTCTGTAGTGTAATATAGTAGTCAAAGTAGGTTTTATTTAGTTAGAAATAATAATATAAACTGTAAGAAAAAAAAAAATCATCACTAGATCCAAACAAGTTATTCAGTTGCGTTTTGGATTTTCCTATTGATAAATTTGAAGTTAACATTACCTATGTATGAATGAAAAAATATACGAGTATGACATGGAAGGTTGAATGAGATTTTCTTTTGGACTTTTCTGACAATGTGTTTTAAAATAATAATTAAAGGAAGAAATTATTTTGTAATGTTCCTGAGACATTTGCTTTCGTGTTGTGTGTGTTTTGTTATATTCTAGTTTTATATAAAATTATATAGAATTTAAGGCATATTCCTGATGAAATGTTAGAACGGAAAGAATGCAATGAATTTACAGATTTTGAGGGCTTGTTCCTCGTGGTCCCTCTCGTAGTCCCTCGAAGGGACCACGGGTACAAATATTACGCTACCAAATTAAGAAAGTTCTGCTCGTAGGTGGGAAAGTTTTAAAATTTCCAAAAAACAATAAGCAAGTACTTAATTTATTTTCACTTTACCAACCTTGCCAAAATAAGTAGCCGAGTTAAAATAATTTCTATACATACTTAAATATAATAAACTCATTATTACATGATAACACTTGCCACTTAAGAATTTGTACCGATGATGTTTAAAAAAAAGCAAATCTTTTATTTATTCTCTAAAAATAATATCTGTTAACCTATCGTAGTTTTTTAAGTGCTTCACCAATTGTTATTTTCTCCTGTATTATTTGTAAAATAATGTGACACATGCTACTTATTTTGGCAAGGTTGGTAAAGTGAAAATAAATTAAGTACTTGCTTATTGTTTTTTGCCAACAACCCGGTTCGAAGCCGAAGCAGAAATGAAAAGTTTACGAGGATAAACTCTAAAAGTATCACAAGCATTTCGCATTAATAATGTCACTTGCCAGAATATACCAGATATTTTAAAAATAATACATGTATAATAAAATCATTTGAATTAATTGACATCTTATCGTATATCATCATGGGAATAATGATAACAAGAATATTTTGATAGATATTTTTTTCCTAGTGTTAACTAAAGTAATATTTTTGAATGAGCCGACAATTTTAATCAAATATATATAATTTTGTTCGTTATCTTAATAAGTGTACATGGTTATTCGTCATACAAATACAAGGTGTACGTATTATTTCTCCATACATTTTATTTCTTTAATTTATATTATAATAAATAAAATTTTCTTTTAAAATTTAGGTAGATATATATATACACACACTTCAGTATTGCATAATACAAATACATCACATTATAAGAATCGAAGCAAAAATATTTTTAATTACCTATAATAAATTATGTAAAGGAAATTAATATTTTACAATCGAAATAAATTCTAATATAGTAGCTATTATTGCATAATATTTTGCTTAAGAGTTTAAGGCATGGTTTAGACGTAACGCTTTCTTCTTACTAAATAACATTAAAAACCAAAGATAATTATACAAAAGTTGTTTAATGTTTATATGAGGAATTTTTGAAGCTAGATACACCGTGATTTTATATGCATACATTATAGTTATACGAATATACTTGACAATGTAGCCTCTAATAAAAAAAAAGCGTTGCATGTACACTTATGTGCATAAAATAAAATATATTATTATTGACAATCGTGTGAAAAACTGTTTAACATTAGTTATGAATGATTCTAATAAAATTTCATTTTTTTTAATTATAACCTAGTTTTTTATTTTTTTCAAGGGGTCCTTTAACAATTCACTGCAAGTCAAAATGATTTCTCTATTATACAATGTCGATAGTAATATATTTTCAATAAATATAGAATAGTTTTTATTTTTTAACGAGTGCACCTTTAATGTTTTGGTCATAAAAGTAGTTGTAGAAATGTTGTGTCTGTTTGTACAAGAAATTTGACCTATTTATAATATTAATTTCGCCCTAATAATCGTGTTTATGTGTTCACATTTACCTAAGTGCCATTTATTTTTAAACAGCTTTTTTTTAACATCCATTCGGAACGTTCTTAAAAAGTTTTATGTAAAATGAATGTCACTAAATGAAATTGAAATAAAAATTAACCTGTCTTTGGTTTTTTTTTTGTTGATAAAATAATAAATTTATTTTTATTTTTATTGATAATTACATCTTCATTTGCCTGCCAACATACTCGTACATATTAGTTAGTTTTTATAAACGGACATATAAATTTGTAAACCACTTTTACTGTTAATTGTATAACGTAGGCTCTTTTTTGAAATAATAAGCAGTGAACTTTTTTTGGAGTTTACTCCTTAAGAATCGATTTTCATATATAAGGCCGTGGTATTAACATTTATGGGAGTAAAATCAAAATTGTTAAACGGTATGCGTTACGTTCTATTTTTGAATATTGTAGAATATCTCTGAAGTTTCAGAGATATTGCGCCATCTACACAATATTATTTAAAAAAAGAACAATGTTGTTCTTTCGGCGTATTCGATTTGTGAAAATTTAAATTTTATAATCGTTCGTAAGGAGTAATCTCCAGTCGTGCGTCGGAGCTGACACACACACATTTTTTTTAATTATATAATTTTTAAAGGAGAATCCTGTTACCCGTATAAGCCCGGGCCATACACGTACTCGTTTGGATTTTTGCCATCAATTAGAACATTGAAAAATATATCATAAGCCCAATCTTCACTATTATGAGCAATGACTAAGTTTGTAAAAAAGAATCGTACAATAGGTACATTTAAGTAATATTAAATGCAATAAATATAATGTGATAAATTGTGACATATAAAATATGTGGGAATGTCAGTAATGTACCTAATTGATTTGTATTGAATATCTAAGTATTGCATTAGATGTTACAAGAAAAAGTTATTGATATTATGGTAAAATAAAGAGAAGTAGTCTGTCTTAAATCTGTCTTAAATTTTATAATGAACGAAATTGTATTTTCTCGTCCCGCTTATCACTTTAATCCAGGGTTTCTCAAAGTGCTGTACGCGACAAAATACACGCACTTCTTTTTTAATTAAATACCTCGTTTGTTCTATCGATAGTCAGTTTGTTTATAAAGGGGTTCGCCGTGGTCTAGAAACCCTAATAGGCTATGTGCAGCCATAAGTTTGAGAAATCCTGTTTTAAAGCAATTGATCTTAAAAAGTAACAAACATTCTCCAATACACAGAGTATTGAATTTAAAAGGACTATCATCGAATAGAGTGTGTAAAAACTAAATTACATTTGGCCATTGTTAATGAGGCTACGTTAGAGGTTATAACACGTTCCTTGTCCAGTGTATCCATTTGGGTACCAAAACTGTCTTATCCTGAACCCGTGCAAAAGGATGCATGAGAATACCATAAAACTACCTAAATAATAGATCTCAAAGATGTTAAAAGTAGATCAAGTTTAGATTACAACTACTGTCTATAAACGTACCCAAATGGTTCCACACGTATGCATGGCCTCAAGTCCCGGTAACTCATTGGGTGTCCTAAAAAAACATATCAGCATTGCTAAGAATAATAATAATAGCAATAATATACAAAGAAACATAATAAAATTAATATCTAAGTGGACTTGAGAAACAAATTTGTCCGCGGGAATCGAGGGAACGTGTTGAAGTAAAAAAAAGATTTTTTAGGTACAATATAAATTTTGCTTGTACAGCTATGGCCCAAAAACGGGATTCTCCTTTGTAACCAAAATTATAAATAGTTAATTTAGTCCAATCCTTAAGTAGGCGTTTGCTTTTAAGTGTATTGTGATACTATGCCGCACTTAGACATTAATTCACTCCTTTAATTATGTGTCGAATGATTTAAACAAACTTTAAAACGTCTATTTTGTGTTTTTTTTTTGTAATTGATCTAAGAAACAATTTTGAAAGACCAATTGTTTAGTAAGATAATAAAATTAATAAGGCACTGCTTGCATTAAATTCTTTTAAAAACGTATAATTTCGTCTAATTGCGGCGTATTTTAAAATATAATCGTATATTCATAATTACTTTTAAACTATAAATCTTATGATATAATGACTAATGTTTGTTATAATTAAATTTGAAGGGGATTTTACGATATAATTTACCAGTATATGCTGACTAATAAAAATTACATCTTGAATAAAATATCAAACCAATCAACTTATTATTTACTTACTCCTTCTATTTCTAGTCTACATAGCGATGAGTAACTAATTGGTCCACGAGACAGACACAAATTTCGTCAGTCATTTCCTCTCCAGCGATAAACTCGTGAGATGCTTGTGAAAGTTGTATCATGAAGCCCTGTGAACGTCAGCTGCCGCTCCGTTGGTGGGTTCAGCAGCAGTGCTGCTCAGCGCTGCTTCTGAACACGTAAAAAATATATATTTTCAGTCATTTACTCCACATTGAAAATTTGTCATATGTATTATAGTTAACATAATATCTTGAAGAAATAAAAGTTAGCTGACTATAGAATGGTAGATTATACGTCAGCCGAACACATGAACTTGAAAAAAAGATATATCATCGAGATAAACCAGCTGGCATTTTTATTTATTCCTAATAATTCAATCGGGAGGAAATCTTCCGATGCTTGATAGAGTTGTATCATGAAGCCCTGTGAACGTCAGCTGCCGCTCCGTGGATGGGTTCAGCAGCAGTACCCCCCAAACACGTAAAAAAAATATTTTCAGTCATTTCAGTCACTCCGACAACATCGAGAATGCAATAACAACTAAGGGAGGGCACTTAGTTATGCTGAAATTAAAATGTACATTGCTTGTATATCTTTAAATAGTATAAAGTACTGTAGATATATGAGTTGACATTTCATAAAATTAGTTAACCATTTAAAGTTTATACGAAAAAGCCACGGGAACGATTGCGTGTCAACATGAATGTACAAGACCATTACTTTACATGGATATATTATGCAAATATTCAAAATGAAGATGAACAAAACAAGTTAGACCCGATTTTGCGTCCTTGACTTTTGATGCATTCTCATGAGTGGACGTCGTCGCAGCCTTTGCCGACAATCGTAGTCCCTAGCGCCGGCGACCATCATGTTATTATTGCCTATACTAAAAATAACATTATTTCCTTATTACCAAATATCAAACATTTAAACTTTAAGTACGAAGTGACCAAATACATACAAATAAGTAACAAGTATAGGTATTAAGTAAGACTTGGGTAATCCATATATTTCAATATCTTCTACGTAAAGGCCGCGTTGTCCTTCGTTCATAATCAATAGCATACTCTGCTGCCAACAAAGCAGTTCAAATCCTGGTGGTCGCGCTGGCGTACTTCTGAGTTTTTTATTTGTGTTTTTTAAGTAACCTACTCTTATATTAATGGTAAAGAGTCTCTTATATTACTGCAAAGAAAGTCGAGTGAAAGAGAAAATGCAAACTTTGTTTACGTAGATGTTCACCCTATAAAAACTGAGCTATTTATAACAACTGAGCGAGATGCAAGCACGAATCCTGGCTTGCCATATTTGAGTATGATCAATTAATTGCATTTAGGTACATGACATTAATAAAGTCAGATGCTCTTTCGGTCGCAGGATTATCAGCGGAAAATGCTTTTGAATAATAAAACATGTGGTACGTAAGTATACTTTTTAAATTAAAATTGTGTTACACATGAACGTATGGACTTAACGCGTTGAAGTCTTTTACAGGGTACAGTAGTAAACGATCAGCATAGGGAGGCACTAATTACCCTCTTAATTAAGCCACATGGGTATTATACTTCTTATAATTTTATAATTATAAGAATTACGTTACCTGTGTTTCATTATATGAGTAGAATCATTTTGTCCAATTTAATCAGTTTGTGTTACTAAGTAAACAGACAATCCGTCTTCGCCATTTTAATAAGGATACTATTTCTGAAACGACATCTCAAGTGCTAATTGTGTGTGGGATTTGGATTTTTAATGTTAAAACAGGATGACGGTCCACTTCACGGTAGGTTGCAACACAAGCAACGCCACAATGGGCGCCGAACATAATAGGATTAAGGATAGGGATTAGGACGACATAGGGAAATGGGATTAATATTGAATCTACCATTTCTGAAACGATCTAGAACATCTCAATTGTGTGTTGGATTTTTTTTTTTTTTTTCATGTTAAGCTCGACAGACAGGCTGGCGACTACCGTTGCCTAACAACGACACAACGCAAGCAACGAGGAAGGTGCTGCATGTGCGTTGCCGACCATATTAGGATTAAGTATATGAATTAGGAAGGGTTAGGGAAATGGAATTGGATCTCAACTGAGCTGGTGGTAGAGCGGTGCGACCGAAGTGAGGGCTGCGGTCGCCGCTCGAGTGCGGGCCGGTGAGCGCGCGGCTATAAGTAAGAGGTGCGCACACGGCGACGAGGTTAGTCGCCGTCAGCAGTGCGTCGCCTGCAGTGTCACCGGCCCCTCCACCTCGCCCCGCTCCCCCCGGTGCGTTAACCCTCCTTCGCCCATACTCGTCCCTGCACGCACTCCGCCTTTCTCACACCAACACCGGCGATCCTCGTTTGCGCAACCCAAAACCGAAAGGTCGCCGCTATTGGCATTTAAACGCTCTCTGACATTAAACGTTGCATTTAAATGTGCGATGCAGCTTCCTAGTTGAGCTTCACTGTCGCAATTGTGTGTTGTTTGGGAAAGGCGCTAGTGCTGACGTGAGGTCTCTGTTGCAGCCTGCAGCCCGAGAGAGCCGGGCAGCCGCGAACCGCATCCACGACCATACGACGGCATCGAGCCGTACACCGCCAGCGACATGCACGCCAGGATTGCGCTGTAAGTTCCACATACTTTCAATTATAGTGCCACATAATTAAACTAAATAGACAACTACTAACTATGAAAAGTGAAGTTGTTTTCGACCACTTTCTATAACTACCGACTGAAAAGTACCCACATTTTGTTCGAATCTATCTAGGCAAGAAAACTTAACAAGATATAAGTGAGAACCAGTCGCCGGGTGACGAGATATCATTGTCACTTTCATGTTTGACTATTCAAACAGTGTGCTAACAAGCATCGAGGAAGTAACTTACGCAACATTAATATGTGGGATATGAAACGCAGCAGTTGCATCGCGCATGATGCCGCGAAAATTCGATCTGATTTCTCGTGCGGAAATCAGGTTTTCATTGCCCAACGGCAGTCAACTGACATCACGAATGGGGGCGCGTATTTCTCAATGAAGGCTGCGAAACATTTGCTTTTAAAATATGCACGACTTAGCGTTCATATTGTCTCCTGAACAAGCGCCGCTCGTGCCGCGCCTGGTACACGTATATAAAGCCGTTTTACAACGCGGACCCAACCAAACACGATTACCTAACTACACAAAAATACAACTCAGAACAACAGAATACCTCTATTAAAAGCCAGTAAGATAATTCTTGCAAATTTGAGGCGACTTTCCGCTGCCACAAATCCAGTTGCAACTGCTATTTTCTCTGTTTTCTGCACACATACCTATTACCGGATTCCAGTCATTACCTTATAATCGAATCTTACCGCACGTTACTAGAAATTCTTTATAGAAATCCTTGTGTTAAGCTTTGAAAGTTTACCTACATCGTAGATATTAACAATACAATAATGTTACAAATTAATTTGTCAATAGAGAAACACTTTCTATAACATAGGCGAGATATTCGTCATTGTATTTGATTAAAAAAAAAAAATGTTTGTAATCATTTTCTTTATCGGCATGTTTATCTTGATAAAATTGTTGAAGTTATCGCACTTTCCTTAAGAAGAATGAAAAGTGAAGATTTAATACTAAACATCCGATGAATTTGTATTATTTAACAATACTATTGTTAAAGCTCTCTATTATGGCCCGATTGCAACACGAATGCTAAATGGGTGTGCGCTCGATGGATTCATCATAATATCTGAAAGTTACTATGTAGGTACCTATTGAATTAGGTTTATTTTCAAATCAATCATAGGTGTTCAATTAAACAATAAACTTCATCGCGCTTTTTACAATAAAAATATGGCTTGCATCATTCACATTCACGATGGATGCCTAACATCTAATAAAATCAACTTAATAACATTTATTACATTTGTAATAAGAGAATTTTCTTTTAACTTTCCACTTTTAAGTCAATCATACGGTAACTTTTACTTATACCTATTTAAGTTATCAGTTGTTTTCCGCAGCTTTGGTTGCAATAAATTCTTTACTTAGAAGATTTTATTTTTGTTATTGACGATTCGATAATATTTTTCTCTTTCGAGGAATCCTCGTTGGAAGAATTTTATTTTAATATCTAATAGTTATTTTTGGCAACTTTTTCTGTTTTAATATTAAAACCAACGACTTCAAATATGTACGTTTATTCAAAAAAAACTAAAACTGCAATATCACCAAGTAGTCACAAAGACCATATTTTAGAAAGACTAAGTATAGAAAAAGTCTAAATATCAATAAATCGATTGGAATGCAACAATCACTAAATGTTACGGGAAGCTTACTAAAGTCTGTATTTGCTGCAGTAAACTGCTGTGCAGTTAAAACTGCATTAATATCGGTGAAGCCGTTTCTGAGATAAGCATGCATAAACTCTTAGAACAAACAGATAATCAAATACGAATTCTAATTTTAAAACGTCGAGCTTGTGTTTATTGTTTAATTCGCATCATATTTTGCATTACGCTAAAATACGTGCAGTATGTCATGTATTTCAGCGAAACATAAAGGAGTTATGCACTCAAAAATCTTTTCGCATCTTGGGGTCGTACATTGACCCTGCTAACCCTGCTTATAAATGTATGTTCACATGACTTATGTTCATTTTATGTTCATAAAACGTGAGACGTAAGACACTACGCTCGTGTTGTTATTTGAATTTTTAATTAAATGTTGAATGATTAATGAAAAAAAATTTGATGTGCAATTATTGTTATTAATTTAATTACCCTTTGTGACACAAACGGTTATCTAACTCGTCGTTGCGAACAAATTACATATAATTTTCAAATGTTGTGAAAAGATGTGCATTGTTTATTCGCTTTTACAACGAAGTCAGAAACGTAAACAATTTAATTGTAAATTAGCGCTCATACTTATGTTACGTACCATCATTTTATACAAACAATCAAGATATTGTCAAGAGATTTCCTATTTTCTAATAAAATTAGGTAATTTACACACTTAACATTATATGACATTACGTTTTACTTTCACAAATTGTTTTGTGGTCACTAATACGAAATCCGTTTCGGTTTTGTTTTGGAATACAAATCAGGAATTTCTCCATGAGATTATATATTTTAATTCGGCCGAATAGGCGCAGCTAAACACTGTTGTAATAGAAAGTGTAAGAATTGAGTGACACATCGTATTTACGTTGCGTTTGCTTCTATTAATAATTGATTTTATGTACAAATCATTTTGCAGTAGGCACATGCATGCTTCTAAACGAACTCTAACTCTTAAACGAGAAAATGCATTAATTTTTATCTGCTTGGACACTTACTTGATCCATATGAGGTCGTACTTGGACACCACACAGGCAATCTGACGGTCACACTGACAGTAATGACTACTAACAAACGAAATACTTAGTACTTAGTAATATAATAAATATAAAATATAAATAATAATATAGTAAATAATAAAATCGTAAACGAGCCGTTTTAAATAAAAACTAATTGCACAGCTTGTATTTTACCTAAGTCAAAAAATAGAATTGAGATTTTTTGTATGTGTGACTATGCGCTTGTGCACGTGATTGAATACGGGTTTTACTGATGTATTGATGATTACCTGAATTAAACTATAGGATACTTTATATCTTTGAAAAAATTATAGGTTCCTGTAGCATTTTCAAAAAACGATTTTACACGAATTAAATTTTTCGTACGAAATTGCGGGAACAAGCTACTGGATAATATTATAGTTAATTATATATCTTAGACCAGAATCTATTCTTAAATAGAACCTTGAATACCTCAAAATCTAGCGATGATAGGCTACCCACCATTAAGTTAAGTAGATCGTTAGCAAGTATGCCGTTCTTTACTCTATGAAATAAATATTAAAGCTTGTAGATATCCTGTAAGCCTCGTATTAAAAATAAATTATTATCAGTGAGAGTTTTGGCTCCAAACATGGCTATTGTTCACTTTCATGCCTCGTGCCCAATCTGATTGCATAACGGCCTACGCCTGGGTCTACCCGCTTCTCGCACACACAATATGAACCTGCTCATTGGGTTCCCAGCTCATAGATCTACATTCTACAGAACTATTATACATATAGTAAAAAAATTTGTTTGTTCGTTTGTGCAACGTTAAAACGGCTTAATCGATTTGCATGAAGCTTTCACTGGTATAATGTAGCAAGCTTCCTGTAAAATTTAATGTTTGTATCATTCCAATCCAATATCCTATATCCTAATCTGTGTGCCAAATTGTATCCAAATATATTCAATATTTATAATATTTTTGTTAATATCGTGTAGTAGAAATATGACTATTGTTTATAAATTATTATTAAAAATAAATAAAAGATAAAGCAATTTATATTTCCTTTCGTGTTCAATCTTATGTGCGCGAGACCAAGTGATTGCAATTTTGAACTGGCTTCTAATGAAGATGCGCTAAAATACTGGATACGAAAGTGGACCCGTATCTACTCAGTAAATACGAAGGAAAGATAAAGTCAATGTTTTTAATGCTGTTGCAATTGACTTTCTTAATATAGATGTTGCAAGTTTAGAAATAATGAGCAATTAAACTTAGAAGGACAATGTACGTACGAATGGGAGTTTCGGTTTTTATAATTTTGTTCGTCGAAAGGTTGAAAACAGCGTTAAATGTCCACTTCGGTATGTTTACGCAACCTTTCTTAATAGAAGACTTTCTTTGAACTATAAATTTTTAAAAGAGCTTTTATTGTAAACTTGACTTTTTATCGACTTTATTATAAAATAGCTTTCGGCCGCGACTTTACGTACGTATCTTTTTATTAAGCGTGGATACTAAAATTGTCTACTTCTTGACTAATATATATGAGCAATAATTTATAGGGAAGCAATTATTTGTGTGATTTCGTTAAATCAGAATATTTATTATTCGCATTATTTACATCAGTTACATAAAACAAATGCTAAAGATTAATCTAACATTCCTATCAATTTGATAGAATTGCAAGATGAATGAGATTGCCGACTAATTTGTTTGCTGATATCACAGAGTTGTGGAGATATTAAGAAAAGACCAAATTAAGAAATTTAAAAAGTGAAACTTTTAAACAATTGTATTCGCAATTGCATTATAAATTGGCAGCATGTTATGCATATAAGCGGCGCGTACGGATTTCCTGTGACTACGACTATATATACTGTTCGAGTTTTCAAGTTTTCCCGGAACCCGCACGATGTGAGGCATTACTCTATCTATCGTAACTTCCGTCGAGACAGGATGTATAGATAGATATAATATAGATATATCCGTCCTCGAGACAGTATACCTGTGACGTCATTCACTCTCACAGCCGGCCGCGTCTTCGAGCGACCTTCACTTTCGCTTTTGACATGTGAGCTTCTAAAGCTTTGTGCCTCGAAAGTTTTCTAAACCTATAATTGCGAAACATTACAAAAAGCAATAGAGTCAGTCAATCAATAAAGTTTATTCTGTGCGATTGATGTCATCAATTATTAAGTAAATATGTTCGGGGGTCATATCATATTTTTAATACCCTGTCAGCACGTCATCATCTGCTAATCGTCTACCGTCGTGCAGATGTTACGTCTGCCTGCCACTTTCGCCTCTCGCATATCAATGAACACACGAAATGCCTTCCATCACTTTTAACATGATAATGAACTTTACTCTTACATAATGTGCTCAAAACGTCTGCGTTAACCATCTGAAACTTGATTGAATTCCTTCATAAATAAAATATATTTTTGTTTAAATTAATAACTCAAATGAGTTAATGGGTATTTTGGAAAAGTATCCTATTACCAAACTGTTGAATATCACACCCTCATATAATCTCTAAATGTTCATATTATGAGTTTCATAGTCGTCGCCCAGTGATTTAAATTAGACCGTAATGTATTTCATTTTTAAGTAATTATCTTATTTTAATCTCTACTAAGTTTGACAACGGACTTTGATCATAAACAAAACAAAAGATACATTTTACATCCGCAGTAGTGTCAAACGTATAATGCGCGTGTCAAAAATGTAGTAATGTGTGTTATGTATATTAAAATCATATTAATGCATTTCTAATGCATTTTGTATAAAAATATTAACATTCTCCAGTCCTTAAACATATAAACTTTTAGAGAAATTACCAAATGTCATACGCGCGTACGCGCAATTTTCTTAAAAATGGATCCAAAGTAAAGTAAGGCTCTTGATATAAAAGAATAAGATTTGTTTTCGCGCAATAAATTTGACCATTACGAATAGTGGTCAAATGTTGATTTGATGGCCTGCACTTTCTACTGGGATTCGATATGTCAAGGGCAACCAGTGGCGACGAACGGCGAGAGCGCGGCGTCCGGGGGGGCAACGGGTCACGACACGAAACACGACTCCACCAAACCACCGGCCACCCGCTAATCACACTCTGCCTACTTGTGCAACAATCGAAACTAGTTATCGATCGAAAACCGACTTCATTATCGATCCGCGAACCGAGCAGCCCCTAAAACCTGATACGGTGCCGCATACTTAATGCACGAAATTGATGCAACACAATAGCTTCAACGCGGTCAGGCCTGAAGCGGAAAATTACAGGAATGCTTTTCTCGACACGTGCGCCCTCGGAATACCTTGTTGTGGTTCGTCTGATAAAATCGTTAGAATGTTGTAATTTCGCACAACTGCGTTGAAGCCGGACCCGAGTACTTAGGCTTCATCTAAACATTTTCCGCGTCTGTCGGTCTATATATCCGCTAACTCCTCCTAAACCACGCAACGGATTTTTATGCGGTTTCCACCATCAGTTAGATTATTTTTCACGGAATCAATATAATAAAACCTAGTTATATTTTTATTTAAGAAAAAAAAAGATATTTTGCAACAAAGTCGCCGAAACTGTCCGCGTCTGTCTGTTTCTCCGCTACTTCTAAACCAGCCAACGAATATTGATATGGTTTTCACATAACGTTTGTGTATTTAAAAAATTGAATCCTGGGCGAAGTCGGGAGCGTAAAACTTATCTCATAATAACAGAACTACTGGAGGATGAGTCGACAATGCATAAATGTATTTACAGTCTTTGGTCACGATCACGAACTTACACAACACTTACATCCGGCTTGAATAAGTGCAATATAAACTTGTTTATCTTTTAATTTTTAAAGGAGGTCTTTAAAAATTATACGAAGTCTCGTGTAGGCATAATTAGATTATGCCTAGGTATGCCGTAGGTACTGTAACACTAAATAATTTATTGATCGAATCAATATCTGTACCTTAGTCGCCTTCCTGTTAAGCCTTGTAAAATAAAATAATACATGCGCTAACTGTTGTGTTCGAGTTTCTTACCTTTTTTCTGAAGTTAACATGAACAACTTTCTAAATATATAGTTTGATAACGAATTTAGTGAAACTGTTTTTGATTAAGATAATATTCCGTTGCGACATGCACCTATGTTTTGAAAATGGTTAATAAAAGATTGCATCAGCAATTTTGTGAGTGTAAAAATTGTAAAATAAACACAGGTTACATAAAAAAAGATGTAGCGTCGTGTCACCATCGAAATAATATATCTCTGCAAGCGTGTCACCTATAAATGAGTGCATCGAATGCACGCAAATCGAGTTTGTTGGCGACTTGCGTCTAGAGATATTTGCGCAAACAACACATTATATCACATTATTTCAACATTCGGTGCGCATCATCCACTGAAATGTATAAAGAAGCTGACATTGAATTAATGTTGCATCAGGAGCCCACCTCATATATACCTAACAGAGTGTACGAGTATACTAAAAGAGCCAATGCGAACATAATCGGATATTTATGTGCCTCGCATTTTGTAAGCATCACTTTCGGCTTCAACCAGTTTCACTTTCCTGCTGACGACCTTTTGTGGAATGCGCAGTGAGATAACAAATGAATAAAACATCCAATACTTATTTAAATATTTCAATTTTATGATAATCTCGAATTCGATCGTCACACTGGCGCCATCTTATTTGTCACTTGTTACGAATTGTAATGCTAAACACTGCTTATGCTATGTTGCCGCTGTAGCCGTTATGCCGCTAGAGAACTTCGCTAGGCTTCGCACGGGTGCAATTTATTTCTGCAAGTTATTTAATTATTTAAACCTTACACGTTTATCGCTCTTGCCATTGGTGAAAAGCCGTATCAAAATCCATTAGGTGAATTAGAAGTTAGCGGAGAATCAGACAGAGGCGGACATCGACTTTATTCTATAATAATAGGTTATACCTACAAGATTTTGATAATTTTTAGTTGTATTTCCCTTTCAAAATGTCTAATAAATACGTAATCTATTTTTCAACTATCGTTTCTTATCGAAAAAATACATTAAATATTCTTTACAAACTCAAAAATTATTTCAATACAGACATTTACTATCGATTTTCAGTAGGAAAACAAAGATTACTGGTTGATGAAGTTGACGTTTTTAACTGGTTTTTATTTAATAAACCGTCCAGATCAATTCACAGGTATTTCTCGAGAATAAACCAGTACGAATGCAGTCACTGCTTTTGGTTTTTCCGTAGCGTCCATTGTGTCGAAATGTCAACCTACTTTGTTGAACTGAAACCAACTTTTATATATATTAATTAACATTTCCTCAAGATCGCCTAAACATGTATTAAAATTGTTCAATTTATATTAATGTTTTCTGAGAATATTATACAATAAGCGCACAACTTGACACAAAAACAAATCTCGTCACAGTTAAAACGATATAATTTGACCTTGCCTTTTACGAAACTACTACAGCATATTGTTACTTTATTATAATAAGGTTATAAATTATAAAATATTTAAAAATAACCAAATGAACATAATCTTATGTGTTAAAAATTAAATGTTTAGCTCATATAGATTGTCAGGTGTTAATTTTCTTATATTTATTTTTAGATGATCTCTCGGAGTAGTTTCTTTTATAAATGAAAGGTATCCTATGTCCTTTTCTGTATCCCTGCCAACCTGTATTTATAATTTCATGATCGGTTTTGAATAGTTAATGCGTGAAATTTAAAAAAATCTAAACAAACTCAGTCGCATTTTATTAGAATTTTTATTTCGTGATATTCTGAGTACGTGCACTTGTAGCAAGATTTCTCTGGCCACGATTTATTTATCAGATATAACTAAAAAAGTTGTTATTTGTTAAACTCTTGTCTCAGCCACAATAATATATTCGGTGACGTTTAATGAAGTGAAAAAAGGGCGCGGTCCCTGCTCACGACACCAACGCATGCGGAGTTCCTGTTTACGAAACTGGCTTCGTGTATTGTAGTAAAAGTTGGCATTCTTTTAATATACACCTCGGAACTTATAAATACCTTTTGATTTTATTGTATTGTGCAAGGTAAAGCGTCGATCAACTTTGTGCGAGGAAGTGTTTAAGTTTTATCTTTAACTGCATAACTTTAACCTATATAAAAGTTGTAGGTAATTAGAAAAACTATTATTAATTATGTGACCGTTTAAAGCTTTGAAAATATAATATATTAAGAACATAGAGGCGTTAGAGTTATTATAAGGAAAATTATGGGATAGTTCATAGAATATTTCAGTAGTGGACGTCCTACGGCTGGGATGGTGATGATCATGACACTTAGGTAGATAGACAAGCAGATGGATATGGGATGTCGCCTATATAAGACATCCTAAGATATAAAAGATGCCCTGTTCTCGATAAGGATATCGCATTTGCCTAGTGTAGATGACCTAAGAAAACTTAGGGAGGAAAAGAAGTAGAATATTATATATAGGTACTATAGAATAAGTAGATGAGATAGGTGAATATGAATAAAATGATATTCCTAATGTTGCAATAGAAGACAATATAAAACATAAGATTTATTTGTGTGCATACTGAGGTGTGTATTTCGCATTCCATCTATTGTGAATCCCTACACGTTTCGTGCAGCGCTTGGTAAACAGAATGTCGACGCTGTCTTATCGCATACATTATAGATTATATTTGTCAATTTAAACAAAAGATTTAACTATACAAAAGATTTTAAAATACTGCATATTCTTTGCTTCCTTTGTTGTGATTAAGAAATATATAATATTCAAAGTTTCTCGATGAAACTTGATTTTTAGTAATATTAAAAATTCAACTACGTCTACATAATAAAAATTTGGAAATCCCTAAATATGGGAATTATTCTAATAACTAGCCTAAAAGTTTCTTACTAATGTTGCATAATTTGTTTTGAGACCCATATAATGTTTTTCGTATAGATGCGGAAAAACTTTTAAGTTACGAGAGCTATTTCCAGATAAATGAAATTAACAATATCTTTCGATAAAATCTATGGATATATTTATTGTTCGAATGTTTACGTAGAATTAAAAAAAAAATGATTAAAACATATTAAAAAATGATTCTTTAGAGTATGCACATAATATAAAACTGAACATAATATATTCCATACATTGTTATTTTTTTATACATAATGGTACTCGTACATTGTTATTTTTCAATCTTAATGAAAAATAAACGAAATTCTATATGTATGTTGCTGCTATTAGGAATTGAGAAAGTAAGAATAAACAAACATTTACTAAAATTGAAAACATCAGAATATAGAACGGACGTGGTTGTTGCGAGGCAAATTTTATGAGTCGAGACCGAGTTGGCCATAGACTGTAATAATAAAATACATAGAAACATTAACTAATATACAATAAAATATTTTAATTAACTAAATTGCGTACACACGCAATTACTATTTACAATATCTTTTACAGTTCAGTTCATATCAGTGTTATTTGTGTTATATTCGACGGTAGCCACCTTACATCAAGTGGACCGTCAGCCTGTCTTTCGATCATAAAAATAAACGCCATGTAAAATAAAAATCGTGAAAATAATTTCAAACTTGGGAATTTTATGTAAGTTTTACAATTCATTTCTTTGGGCGCATAGAGCGCTTTTTGTATGAAAAAAAAAATAGCTGAACTTGCGTGATCGTCACGCTTTGATATAAATATACAGAAGTGTATGTGCTTGGGCGATATTAGGCATGGTTATACCAGCTCTGGAAAAAATACAAAAAAATCCAGGTCACTTGGTAAGATATATTTGCGTCTTCTAAGTGTGGCGGTATACCAGAATACACAAAGAAGGCACTATGAATGGAAAATTGCTTTATTAGTAAAAATATCACGAAGGAAAAGCTATGAAGGTTGGCGATCAGTTAGTTTGATTGTAATCGTAAAGCGTTACTGTACCACGATTCGGTTCATCAACCTCGGCTTAACTAAATGTTTGTCACGTAACAAATTAACACTCTGGTCGTGATTAGAACACAGACGAATGTGGATTAAATGAGTCAATTTTATTACATGCCTACATTCACATAGTAAGTTTAACAGTCAGCATTAAGTATTTACTGCCTGACTTTAAGTACACAACGCCAATTTTTTTTTTGCTGGTACTCAAAACGCAACGAATTTTGATGACACTATCATATTGAAAAATTCTTTCGGTTTGTAAGTAAAATATATCAAATAATAGAACAATATTTAAATTTATACGATAACAAGATAGTACTTTGATTAGTTATACGAGTATACGCCCTAGTTGCCGACAAGCACAAATTTTAAGAAACTTTGTTTCTATTCTATCTATTCGTTTCTAAATCTAAAAAAATAACTACATGACGCGTTTAATGTTCTTTTCTTTTTTTGAGAACCCACATTATGCATGCGGTATTTTGAAAATATTTGCTATTTATCCGCTAATTTGTTAGCTAATAGATGCTAGACGGGTATTCAGTTTGGTTATTGGAAAGTGAATATTATCGATACTGACGAAAACCACACAATCAATTCAATAAGAAGATGATACTTCAAACCTAGGCGTACTGAAATAGAAGTTGAATTACTTTCTACCGAAGAAGAAGATAAAGAAATAAGCGTGTGTAATTTTTGTAGCTATGCAATCACAGGTTTCGGCGAAATATAAGCCTCCACTTCCTGCGTTGCTGTGCGACTGAATAATGCATGCTGTATCTAGGTACATTGTTGTGTCGCATTGCAATGTAGGAAGATGTGGAGTGTATTTATTTAATTACTTCTTTTTATCTTCATCTACTAATAAAGTTTCAAGTACCAGCGACCCGTGCTCGGGTTCGCACAGGTGTCAAATTTTTCAAATTCTAAACTTTTTCTTCATGAAAACCTTCTGCGGAGTTAAATAAATATTAAAAAAAATACATACGAGTATAGCCGAACTGGTCCAGCCGTTTTAGATTTTTTTTGTTTAGCATCACATTTAGCGATTCTTTTGTTAACTTATGTAGATAAATTATTTATTGTTTAGCAAATGTGCGGAATTCATTGTTTTTAAAAAGGTACTACAAGTATGTGAAGATTTACCTGCCGGGTCAATTAGTATTCTCTTACAAATTTAATAAATGCGTAATATTCCATGAGAGTAGTCAATATTTAATAATACAATTTCGCTTGTTCTATTTACACAGTTTTCTCACGCCAACACTTAGTTAATAGCCACGTTACATTAATGTGTACCTAGTAATACCACATCCAGCTTCGATGGCGAAGCGATGTTGAACAATCGCCTATTACAATCACCGCAGTTTTCACTCTACGCTGTTAATCATTATTACCCTGTCAAGACGAAGAAGTGCTCTTTGTCTTATATATATTATTATGTTACAATTAGATATGCATCATAATGTAATCAATAACAATCGACTTTATATTATGATTGACCTTTGCTGACGACTTTATTCAAGTGATGTGTTTAAGAGTATAAATATTACATATATTACATACCATTAAAGAAACGTTCACTCTAATATTTCTTTATAATTGTAATATATTCATTTGTTTACAAAATAAAGTCAATATCCGCCTCTGTCGCCTCTGTCGAAAGAGCGATAAACGAGGAATGTTTGTCTATATAATTTTCAGAAAAAAATGCATCCGCGAGATGCCGGTGCGACTCGCTAGTTTTATATGTTTCATTATCTCTTCAAAGTATTTCTTACACGTTTCGTAATAGAAAAAAGAAACTTGAGCCGATTTAAGATATAAACTCGAATCGATTTCCATTCAAGTTGAAAATATCGCGTGTGCCTAATAACAGTAGCAATTTCGTATTTCGTACTCGTGTGTAGCCAATAACGACGTATTTGTTGCAAATAAATCTTCGAACGTAGATATTCCCTTTCTATTTCATTTTAAACAGAGGAAAGGCTGCGACTACTTTCTAAGTTTGCATAAATGCACACACATTTGTACAAGTGAAATGGTTATTTTTTATTGCATGTGCTTAGAAATATTGTGTTTTTTTTTATTTTTATATACAGGTTGTAATAAAATTTTACATCCTGTAAATATAAAAATAAATTACATGTTACATACGCTATTGAAACAAAAAAAAAAAATACGGGAAACCTATCTTGGATTAATATATTATTTTTATTTATTGTATAATAGTACAACAAATAACTGCGGCTGTTAAATGTTCGTTCAAATCTCACAGTGCGAGCCAATTTATTTATATTAATGTTTAGCCTTTAATTTTATTCCAACATCTTCAAATATTCAACAAACTGACCTTTTCGTTAAAGCCTATTTTCGTATACATATTCACCCGTCTTTGTCACATATAATTGTTAAGAAAGAGATCACGAATAATAATAGTTCGTCTGTCCATTTGCCCCTTACGTTCACTATGTGACCTCGTAGCGGAGGTATGACAAGCGGACTGATCGGACCTTGATTTGGAACACTGGTTGACGCGTTGAATGTTATTGTATCCATAAACTGATTCGATCCTGAGAATTATTAACGGCGAAAACCTTTAACAGCGACTTCCTTCCCTGTTGGGGCCCTTATTAAAGGTGCTGTCAATTCCTGACACACTTCCTTCTCAAACAATCTTATAACAGGCTCGCTCACTGCGTTATTGATAACAGCTCATTGCGTTTCGCAGTCACAAACTATGCTTATTATCTGGCATATACTCGTAGTCAACAATGTCGGTCTTGATGTATGAGTATTAAAGAGTTTTGGTGAGAGTTTTGTTTTGAACACAATGTTGCAATGTCTTACCGTCAAGTGGATAGTGAAATCAAAAATAATACCAAAGAAACCCCACTTCAGTAGATAACGATTTGTAGTCAATGGATAGTCAGTGGATTCTTACGGTATAGAATAAGCGTAGAAATATTTTTTATTTTTATTTATTTATTTATTTAGATTACATACAGCCATAAATTTAAAAAATATATATTATAGATTATATACAAATAGGCCTAAAGAATCATAAAAAAAATATTTTTACATTTATTTATTAATTAAAAAAAAAAATTATTATAAGACCAAAAAAGAAAAAGAAGAGGATATTCCATAAGTGATAAAATTAATTATTCAATAGTAATTCGCCAATTTTCTTTTTATAAGAATTTAAATTGTTGGAAAATATGTCAATATCATTCAGAATCTTATTATTCATACTTAGAACGATAAAAGAAGGAATTTTTAGTATGATTAGTTCTACAATAGGGAATATGAAAATTATCACTTGATCTTGTTCTGAGTTTTGGTACATTGAAGTGAATAAATTCTAAAAGTGAAGAAGAATCGATGTGATAATACCTAATGTTATAGAATTTTGGTATTCAACTAATTGTTTCGCTGTCTCTTAAAAACGGACTGACGACTACCCTTCGGTCGAGTGGTTAAAGTGCTTGCTTTAACGCACTTCCTCAGGAGTACCAGGTTCGATTGCTGGCAGGTCAGCATCATAGTTTGGTCTGATATGGACCTGGGAAGTATGGCAGGTCACACTGCATTTCACAGTCATTTAGGCATCCCGTCTGACGGTAGTGAACTCCCCCCTTTCCTTAATCCTAATATGGTCGGCATCTGTGGCGTTGCTTGTGTCATAGGCGACGGTAGCCACCTACCACAAAGTGGACCGTTAACCCGTCTGACGACTAACATTAAAGAAAAAGCGATTTGTAATTTTATAGACGTTTGATAAGCAGTCTATTTTTAAATGTAAATTGTGAAGCTTATGGTATATAGCTCGTTGGTTTCATATAAAATCATCATCAGTTCTTCATAAGTTATCATTTCTTATCGATAAGATTAGAACATTTTAAAATAAATTCTCAGACTCCAAAACATACCTGGATACTTAAACTGTTTTCAAACATTAAGAATATTGTGATCATAACCGATATCCGTGTTATCATTATCACTCAAACAATACAGGATGTTGAAGCTTTTTTTATCAAACAGAAGTGTTTCGTTTCACAATCTTGTTTAATGAATACAATAAACGCATTATTAAGGTGTTATCATTAATTAAGGCGCTTTGTTCATAATATTTAAGTGTAGTCAAGTGTTCGGCAAATTGTCGTGTGTCCAAGGACTTGCACAACCGCATTGAGCAAAAGCTTTCTTAATAATTTTTGTTTTACAACCTTGAAATGAGTTATTATTGATAATAATTGTGAATAAATTTATATGCAATAACACTTTCTATTAACCACTAACATTGTTCTTAATTGCTTTGCGCAGATTTGTATGTAACAAACAATTCGCAGACGTAAAAACCATTACGCACTTGGTGTGATCAAAATAGTAAGTTAAAAGATAAAAAAAACCCTTGGCTTTTCACAGATTTTTTCTGCATATTATTCACACAACCCTTCCTTCTTCGTTTATCGCTCTTTCTATTATTTAAAAACCGTAGTAAGAAGTGGAGATATAGAATTATAATGTAGATTTATTATTGTAGTAGTAGGGATTAGAATTCTGTTAGAATTTTGCATGCAAAGTTATCATGAAAAGTACGAACTATTTTACATCTAAATAATTATACACATTTTTAATTAAAATAAATAAATTTAAAGTAGTTACTACTGGTCTCACACATCAGCCTCAGGTTTTGTTGTGCGTTGTGCGAAACGTTACCCACTGACAAGATTCTTAAAACATTCTCAACATAGTTGAGGTTAATTTCATTCCATTAGCCACCATTTTGTTATACAACATAACCGGATTAGTTACAAACCGGTAACATAAATACATAAATTTTTATTTAAATATTATCACTTAATGTGTATGTAAAATATGTATAGTTCTAGTAATCGTGATATTTTACGAAGTGTGTTCACAGACGAACAAGTTGAATAATTAATAAAATTGGTATTGATTAATTATAATCAGTCATTGGTAAAATGCAATACCTGTAACTGGGTAATGCAATAAATGATTGTACTAACATCGGGCTTATTTATTGAGAACCAGTTGGTTACATAATTCTTAAGTCCGGATAGAGAAAATATTATTAATCAGATCCGGGTTTTCTCTGTGTCACATTAATTTAGTATTTTATTGACACAATAAAGCACTAGGTACAAGATGATGTAGCTGTGTGACAACGATAAGTGATTTAAGATTTGTCACAGTCATAATTTTGACCACGGCGCGCCCACGAATACTTTCTTTTTTGAGGTTTTTTTCTCCTGCCTTTAATGTATTTCCCTTCAGGATGCTAGGCCACCCCTGACCCACCGCTCACGTCCGTTGCATAGTCTACAATTTTTTTATTCACGCAAATTAATTACAATTAGTATATTTATATAAATAAAAATGAATCGCTAAATGTGTTGCTAAGCGCAAATCTCGACAGTTCAATTCGTCATTTTTTTTTTCCAAATTAGGAAGGCCCTTATGAAGAGAAAAATGGGAAAGGATGTCCTTGCGAAGCCGGGGCGGATTGCTATTACAAGATAAATAAGAAAAACTCCGAAATATATTCATATGATTTATCAAAATACATCCATCCGTTTAGGAGCTGGGATTCCACAGACAAATATACAAAAAATCTAAGAGTATTTAAAATATAACTCATCATCAGAAAGTAAACTATTAAATTTCGTTACTTTTTTTTATTGTACAATTTTTTTTAAAGCCCAAACAAGAAAATAATATTTTAATGTTTTAAACTTAATATTTAATTACATTTTCGTAACACAATTTCTGTTGCATTTATAAGTGGTAGCTTGTTAATTCGAATCCAGTCTCCAGCGCATTTATATCTCACATAAAACCTAAAATTTATATGAATAACCAAATTAAATTGTAGTCATCCTTGAACGATGCCATGCTAAAGATGTTTTAAAATATTAACAAACAGAAACTGGCTACAAGAATATAGGAAGTAGGTATACTAAGTATTTCCTGAATTATAAACATATTGAACTGTGACATCAATAAAATAGCTCAGTCAGACATAACATACGAGAGTTATGTACTCGTATTAATAAATTATTTAATCGGAGGAGTTTGCGTAAGTTTGTGTTAACTGAGTCATAATTGTAAGAATGTTTAGATCCTATTTAATAAATTCTTTCGAAGTGTCTTCTTCATCGTTCATAAGATAATATCTTTTTGCGATGGTATTAATTAATGATATTCTTAATATCATTAATTAATACAGTCAACAACTTCGGACCATAAAATATAATCAAAAAAAAAAAAAGACTTGTAAATAATAGATAGTTATCTAGGATAGAAGATTATGAAATAAAGTCGCTTTACGCTTCTGTCTCTCTCTACTTCTTCTAAACGGCCCAACAGATTTGGACACGGTTTTCACTGATAAAATAATTACATATAGAAAAGTCTTAAACTTGGCAACCTGTACTGGCAGTAACCATCCTTATAAAAAATCTTACTATCCACTGTCGATGTACGTAGAAAGTAAGAGAGGATTTGGACTATCAACGATACCACTTCCTTTCCTCATATTTCAAAGGTCCGGTTTGTTTCACATACCCGGTCTATAGATTGCTGAATTATATTGCTAACAAAATGTCAATGATCTTGATAGGCAGAATATTAAAGATAATCACATTTAATGAGCTACCTACGTGACGGCGTGTATGAAGTAAACGTCGATAATTACAAAGCGGCATTAACTTTTTCTTCATCGCATTGTTGCGGATAACATTTTGTCTATGAATTTGATTAACTATATTTATATGCATTTGCGCTCGTGTGGGAACACATATACGAGTAGTCCTTGACCTACTCGGGTGCAAGTACCTAGATATTTGATCCCACCAACAACAATAGCAGCATCTAAGCGAAATTCTAAGTTTAATAAATATTAAAATATTTACTTCTTCATTCATTCTTCCGTTCGAATGCCTGCTCGATTTTTTTTTTGTTTCCTTGAATAGATATCGGAAACCATTATTACTAAGGGATTTCTTGCTATTATTCCCGAATTTGTAATGACGAACAATTTGCTACATAACGCTAACATATATAATTATGGATAATATCCATAAGATATTTTAATTTGTTTTGACAAAGTTTTGGTAGAAAAGATTTGTACATAAAATCTTAGAAACTTCGATGTTATCTTGTTTGTTTTCAAACTTACAGCTAGATCATTTTCCAGGCAGAACTTTATAGAGAACTAGAATTTCCAATACGGAATATTAATTCCTTAACGCTGCATTTACTTTTTGAAAGATTAATTGTTCAACTGCTATGAGTCTAAAGAAAATACAGAAAATAAACAGCTATTTACAGTAACTGGCCAGTTATTATCATTTAATAAATTATTCTCAATTAACATGAACAATTTTATTGTCTACTCCGTTTAGTTTGTTCACACTTTTCATGGTTATTATTGCCACAAAACAATGCGTAAAGTAACAGTTAGTCGGTAAGTCAGCAATTGAGTCAGTGTAAGTTAATTAAGAAGTAGGTATATAGCCTTGCGCCTACTGCCTCCGAGAGCATTGGCCAATCTGTTATACGAGTGTAGGTTTTTTTTGTGATTCAAGTAGGTACATCATGATGATGATTCATAATAAGTATATTTATGTAAAAATTACATTAGAAAAAATAAAGAAAAAAGAATAAGATAAAGAACAGTTTTTTTAGAATATCGGCAATAATGTACAATTATTTTAATTATGCCATGTTTATAAATAATCACAATTTATTAAAGTTAAAACGATCGAAATAAAAATAAAAGTAACGAAATAGTTTTGTTGCAAGGTTTTTATGTGTTGTGACAATTTTAACTTTTCCAGTTAACAAAAGACTTTTTCACTTATTGTGCTAGTTTTTGTGAGGTTAACAGTACCTAAGAGACATACACAAGCTCATAGTAAGATATTTACAAAGTAAATTTTAAAATAATTTTCATAAACAGCTCCATAGCTGTTGGTAGTTCTCGTTAAAGTGGTCTGGCTTTGCACGCTCACCTAGCCTTGTTCTCGGTGCGACCTTACATCTAGTGAAATTGAAACTCTTGGAACCGGTATAGCGTGTAATATACATATATACGGCCGACTAAAGTAGTGTACGGAATAATTAATTCTCATAATGTAATGTCTATTGCTTAAGTTATGTTTGTTGGTAATATGAATAAAAATAATATAATTTATGAAACTCCATATGTGCATAACATTTTGCTATTGACGACGACGTTATCCCTCAATCGGTTTCCGCGTGCCGCTGCGAGGTTTACAAGAAATTGTGCGGAAGCGAGCGCCTTCCGACTTCGATAATTGGATTTGCACCGGGCGAAATATGAATCACCGTTTTTTATATATTAGCAGTGAGAGTCGATACCATTGAGTGATTTTGCTGATAGAACTACTTGAAGGTCTAACTCTATACACTGACATAAAACGTCGTTAAGTCGATAAGTATAGAAAACGTCTAGTCCCGTGATGAAGAACGCGCTCGACGAACATTTTCTCATTCCAGAGGCGAAAGTGATCGCCGTGTTTATTACTTGCATTGCCTCATCGATTTGCACTTGTGCGGAATTGGTACACGTAACACACCCACGCTCCGATTTTTGCCAACAATTTCTCACGACTTCATCATATTTCTAACATTTGCAATTGACAGTTCTCACACAACTTCTTTGCAGTTTACAATGCAAGTGTTCCAGAAATTGATAGATCCATGCAAATTGGATTTTTCTTACGAAACAGATACATACTTAATTATTCAATGAGAATGCTAAAGCCTGTATTACTTTTCTAACAACTAATAGAATCGTGCCCAGTCTCTTGTACCAGGAATGCTGTTATGAAATGTTTAGATGAGTCAGAACTTATTTGTTACGGATTGTAACACGTGAACTTCACAATGTACCAACAGGCTCGTAGGCGCAACAACCAGATGTTGAATTGTTGACTCATGGAATTATGAAATTTGTACCTCTAAATTTACTGTTTTCGTGCTCACTGCTGGGCAAAGGCTAAGTTGCTAGTCACCTCGAATGTGCTGGTTTCCTTACGATATTTCACTGCACATTCAGGGCATGTATAGGTTTCGAATGTTCGACAGTCTAGCATTAATTATCTTCTAAACAATCACTGCTTGTTTTTAAATAGTATCCTGCTAACTATATTTCTACATTTTTTTTTTGTTGTTTACAGATGTTTGTTAGTTTTCACCGTCTACCGAGCATACGCTGATGTAGATATTATTACAGAACCTCGGCCTGGTGAAGAATATGTCTTAGTAAGTTCGGGACAACAAACTCCTGTCAGAAATTTTGAAACCTCACATAAAATTCCCGAAAAACATCCGCAACATCATATTCTTAGACCTGAAAGTGGGAACGAAAAAATAACCAAGAAGTCGCACAATGGAAAAATAGCTAACAAACATTCCAGTGAGGGAATTGTTGCTATTGAAGAAGAAAAGAAGGTTTTGCCTAAAAAAAGCCATAAGGGTAAGGTCTCTGAATCAATAGAAATTGACATTCCAGTTTCGAAATTGGAAGATATTAGAATTAAGGAGAATATAAAAAATATTGACACAAATCCAAAAATGGCAGTTGCACTTGAAGCCATGTCCGAATCTGGTAAACTAACTGACAGGCCTGGCACAACGACCCAGAAACCAGTACTTACGACAGCGTCAACAGCCACTACTAAGGGCTATGACTACATTCCGATTAACTTTGATACCATAGACGATATAAATAGTGGTTTGTTATCTTCCAATGTCAAACTTGAAACAGCGGGATCAGAACAAAAACAACATTCCCGTATACAAATTAAGAAAGGTCCAAATGGGCAAGATTACGAATACGAATACATTTATTATTATTATGACGAAGACGAAGAAGGCAAAAAAGGTAAAGAAAAGTCCTCATCTACAACTGCAGTCCCTGCTCATAATTCGCATGATGGCCCTCAGAAAATCGAATCTGAAAATCATATAGGCAAGGACAGACAAAGCAAAAATAAATATACTACTATAGATAGAACAGGCACGACCACTGCAACTACACCTGAAATTCAAAACGAAGTTGTTCCGAACACGGGGAGAGGCCGCGGTCGCGGTCGCAACTACGTACCTCCTCAAATAGACGACGAGGTTGAAGAAGACAGGTAAGTTTAATGCTCTATAATCTATATTAAAGTTAAATGCGATAAGAGTATTGGTACAATAATAATAAATAATAATAGCCATTTATTTCCGAAATTTTGATTATCTTTTACTAATTCTTTAACAAAATGTCCCTTAATTCGGCTGACCTTTTGGCATAGGACTCTTCTAATTGCCTTCATTGATTTCTGAACTGTTGTTCAATATGTTCCCAATATGTACACAGTATGGTTAATATTTTTCTATAGATTGCCTTCCAGTACTCGTTTTCCTCCTCGAGGACGCAACATTGCAACATCTACAACCTCCGGACCAGAGATTTCATCGGAACCAGCGATAAAACAACGTGGCCGTCCGCAAACTGACAATATTGCTGATGAATCAATTGGACAAACAAGAAGCAGAACTCGTGCTCATGTGAGGTACGTCAATATTTTTTATAGATAAATAAAACCAATTCATTAAAAATTTAAATGTACATTGTAATGACAAAAATATCATTTATTTGCAGACGTCCAAGCTCTGAGTTAGTTGATTTAGATAGTTTTAAAACGCACTCTGGTGATATTCCTTCACAATACAAAGAGCCGCCTACTAGATATTCATCAGAAAGCAAAACCACTACTGAATTACCCGAGGAAGAATCTGCCAAAGACCCATCTCATACCAAAGAATCTGCTAGAGAAGGTCACAGCTTATCGGGGGCCTTTAGATATCAAGAAATATTAGATGATTCTAAACCTGAAGCGGACTTTAAAGAAACTACAACATATGCTCAAGATACAACAGAATATACAACTATGACTGCGATGGAAAAGGTCGCTTTAGATCTTTACGCTTACTTGGCTGGGGAGAATTTGAACAACGAGATCAATCCTACCGTTGACGATTTATCTAGTTTTGACAGCTCAACAACCGTAGATGACGATGCATTCACTACTGAAGCATTGAGTACAACCGAGGAAGCTACGACTACAACAACCACAACGACAACGACAACTACCACAACCACAACCACAACTCCTGCTCCTACTACCACGGTAGCTCCTTTAACTCGCCCTTCGAGGTTCAAAGGGCGACCAGGATCGAGGGCACGTGCATCCTCAACTTCTGCTGCGACTGAACCACCACAGGAGACCTCGACTAGAACACGAGGTAAGGCTTAAAGTTTTGCTTGCAAATCTGATTAAAGTCCACTGGGAGATCTTCTAAGACTTGTTTACTTATGTATCTTCAAATAGGGTGTTTAATAACTGAGCGAAAGTTGTCATACCCGTTTAGATGCAACCCAACATTTACTTACGTTTCCATGTGTTAAAATTATTACACACACGATATTGCGAAAGTTATGAATGTGCCATTATTTTTTAGACTAGTATGCATTGCGGCTGTTTATGCGAAAATTTTAAACTTTTTATAATGTCTACGTAGACTACAAATAAATCTTTACAGGTACCTATGTCATGGACTCAATACAAATGCAATAGATATAAACATTAATTAACTCTACAGAAATTGAAATTTTGATCAACAGGTCGGTTTGGTAAACCTGGTGGCGGAGTGCGTAAAACAACGCAGGCAGCGGCTTCTAATAACTCCACACCTTCAACACCAGTAGAGAAACCTGTCACACAGACTAAGGTTTGCAAAATTTAATATTCAACATCGTTAATTAGTGTATAAATTCATGCAGCGATATGATTCAGCGACTATTGGCAATGCGAATTTTATATAGACATTAATAGGCTAATGAAGTACATTTAATATTTACTTTAAATCTATTCCAAAAGAATTAACTTTCCAAACAAGCCGAAATTAGATTTGGTAAAAGGAATTATAAATTAAGTATACTGATTATGTTATACCTAACACTGAAAAGCCTATGTTTCAACCTTATATGACAATAAAAAATAAATAAAATTAAAAAAATTATATAATTATTATAACAAGTTATAACCACGCTACTTCTTATTTAGTCTATTAGTGTAACACTATTTATAGCTGTTATTTTAATAAGCGCATATCGTGAAAAATAATATATAAAAAAATAATTTAAAAAATATAAACTAACCTAAAAGTACTCATTGGTCGGTCATTATATACTCGTACCATATAATATATCAAGTAAATATATTATCTATTAGGTATGAAAGTGTTATTATATAAATCAAAACTAATGTGTAAAGTTGCCTTGATTTACACATGAATTTGTATTTATATCATTTTGCTATAATCTTTGCTTCAGGCTTTTGGTCGTCGCGGCGGTTTGTTTGCTGGTCGCACACGACCAAGCTCAACAACCGCGGCACCTGCTGCACAGGATGCAAGCAGCTCAGCTACAAATGACTCAACGCCACCACCAAGGTTCTTATGAATATCTCGTTTCATCTCCGAATCTCTTTTAAATGTCATATGCATGCATGATATTAAGTTTCACATTTATTTTCAGACCCCGTCTTCGTCCTAACCTCAGAAGAGTGTCATCTACAACAGCAGCACCCCCAGCTGAAGACAACACATCAGAAGGTGCAAGTGCATCTGATGTCGAGACTACATCCAGCCCACCAAGAGCTATTGGGTAATTTTTATGTATTGATTTTTTAAAATGAAGATGTATTTTAATGTAGATGATTTTCCATTATCTATTCCACTTATTCCCGTTCTATATAAATTATATTTATTCTATTCGGAAGTAGGTATATATTAATAGAAAATAATGTTATATTTGAGATAATATTAAAAGGCAAAATACTATTGAGTTTCTTTTGGTTCAAAAGAACAAATTTAACAGTGACGAATGAATCTTATTACTAATGACGAATGATGTTCAAAACAGGCGCGGTAGACCTGGTTTAAGACCTGCGTCCTTGCGACCTGGACCAAAACTAAACCTACGCGCCAATCCTCGTTTGAGACCTGGTGTTTCGAGCGCAGCCCCAACTGAAGCCGCTTCGGAATCACCATCAGAAACCTCAGCTCCTGTTGATGCTCCCTCCACCGACGCTGATGCCGAGGTACGATAAATCTTCATTTAGTGCAGAAAAAGAAATTAAATAAAAAATGTTTTCCAAATTTTGTAATTTGAAACATAATATGTAAAGTCTAATATTGGTCATACAGAAAATTGAGATTTGTTAAAATTAACATAAGTCACATGAAGAGAGATGACGATAGATGACTGTGTATTTCATTTTGAATAAATGGAAATTACATAAAACATATCGTATCATCGATAAATGTGTAAATTATTTTCAGGGATCATCACCGACGCCAGCACCCGAGCAACCTCGAGGTGGTATCAAATTACGTAATCGCCTTCAAGTAGCACCTTCACCTAAACCTAGAGTAGCTGTAACAGCGCCTGCACGCAGACCCAACCCTCTACTCAAGAGAAAACTGGCTACCACTGAGGTAAGAAATTTAACAAACTCTTGGAATTAATATGTTTTTAATATATTTATCAGATAAGTATGTATAATACTTTATGATGAATCATAGATTGAAGTACAACTACAATTTTCTGTTCATGTGACTTCTCAATTTTATAAACTACTGTGGAGATTCTCATGTAAATTTTATGAAACTTTTTATTTAACATATTCAGAAAATAAATTTTGTCTCAGTCTATACTCAGCAACTTACAGCTGATATAGCATGTTTGAGTTCAATAGAATGTTAGTTTATAACTTATAACGTTTATAACATTGTTACAGGCAACTACAGAAGCAGCTAAGAAGGCGTCAACTGAAACCACAGAAGAGAGCACAAGCGAAGAGAAAAGTGAGACGGAAACTGAGGCGCAGCCTGTAGAAACTACTCCCGCGCCACCATTAAGAGGTCTCGATGCGCTATTCGCTAGGAGGCGTGCCGCAGGAGGCATCGGTGCAAGACCAGCTAGGCCGGCTAGGGGAGCTAGTATCCCTAAATAATCTTCCTGCAAATATCAGTTAAATCAAATGACATGTAACTGAACAGCGCACAAATGAGCAGCAGTCAGAAACCTCAGAACTTTATATTGATGTAATGAACGCAATTTTCGTTTTATACATGCTTACCCAACAGACGACGACTCTGTAATAGTAATTTGATTATGGCATAAATCAAAAGAAATTTTTATAAAATAAATAACAAAGTGTGCTTGCCTAAAGAAATATTTAAAAGCATTTAATTGCCGCAAAAAAAGTAAAAGATAAAAAACGTCAAAATTATTTCTCTAATATTCAAAAGTATTTTTTTTTTAGTATAGTGTATACTACATTATATTAACAATAATGAAATTACAATATTTATTTTGTAAAAACTAATTAAGGCTAGGAGAAAATAGAATTCGAAATTTCTTAAAGCAAGCACTTGGGCGTTCTTTATAAAAATATTATATTTTTTGTCCGTGGAATGAAGTTACTTTTAAAAATTTGAAGGTTCGGGACACGTGTCATTATTTTTAGTCAATTTACTCCTATGTATTTACAAATTATGTATGAAGATAAATACCTGAACAATATCTTCAGTAGCATCTTATTCAGAGATTTTAGTTGTACGAATTTGTATAATACCTAATATGTAATAAGATGAATATCTGTAGTTGTCTAATTCAGCGCTACTTTGTTTTTAAGTATCTTTCTTTTTAAAGTTAATCTTAATTTTATTATTCTACGTGTTATGTACATATTAGAAGTAAATACTGTTAACCCTTCAATTTTAAGAGGAAATCCTCAGTCTCTTTTCTACTATGGACCTAAACAACGACCACAAAGATTTGGGTTATCAATACAAAATTAAAATTGTAAGTAAAAATATCATAGCCAACATAACTTTGTAGTACGAGTTTACTCATTACGAACGATTATAAAATACATTTAAATTTTCACAATTCGAACACGCAGAAAGAACAACATTGTTCTTTTTTAAAAAAATATTGTCTAGATGGCGCAATATCTCTGAAACTTCAGATATTCTAAAATATTCAAAAAATTTAATATCAGCGCCATTTCTGTTCGCATTGATGTATTATTTCAATTCAATTAGTTTTCGCAAGGATGTTGTATTCTATATATTCTAGTTTCAGTGATATTGTGTAGATGGCGCAATATCTCTGAAACTTCAGAGATATACTAAAATATTAAAAAAATAAAAATAAAATAACGTAAGGCTATAAGGCATTCGTATGACAATTTTGATTTTAATCCCATAAATTTACATACCACGGGCTTATATATATATGCAAATCGATTCTTAAAAAGTAAACTCCAAAAATAATGTATATTCGAATGATTTGGAATTTCCCATCTTGTAGACAAAACATGATTTAGGATATATTTTTCGAAAAAATATTAATAAAACTCATTTCGTCTTTATTTATTCTATAAATATAAAATAAATTGAATTATAAATTAGTTATTTTTGTAACAATTAGGAATTACCGTCAAGTTTATTGATCAGCATTAATTTGTTCAAGTATATTGTTCGTCTACAGAAGCACTGATTGCTAGTGCCATCGTGATATGTTTTATATCTTTTGTAAGTGTGATAATAAACATAATATTAAGATAAAAAGTATTTATTTTGTTTCTTTATTCATCAAGGGAGATATGTGGTATGTGGTAACAGCCTGAGTGGTATCTGTACGATATGTGGTAACATTTGCCGTTAAATCAAATTGCTATTGTGTTTCTCTGAGTGAGTAAGGGATGTCAGACCCCATTTCCCTATCCCTATCACTTGTCCTCAAGCCGACCATGGTCGGCAGCATACTTGCAGCACCTGTGGCGTTGCTTGTGTTATAGGCGACGGTAGCCTCCTACCAAGTGCTTATCCTATCAAATACTTTTCAAGTGGACGTGAAGTATAAGTGAATGTAAGTTATGTTTGTTCTCTATGGACTCCGAAACCGCTCAACCGATTTTAATTTTGGAAAGAAAGATAAACTAGAAAGTTTGTTTATAAAAAAATATATCACGGGCCAGCCGGGAGCTATTAGCATTAGTAGTAAATATAAAATAAAATAACAATACAATGTTTAGTTATTTATCTAATAATGAAAATGACAAAATACTTAGAATAGATTAAGATATCTTCGTATTTGTGGACAGAGCGGTTCTATTTATCACTGGCTCGGGTATTTTCCCTTTTTCCATTTATGATAATGTGAGATAGGTACTTATTGACTTGTTCTAATAGTCCCAAATTGATAGTATTACGTACATTTATTATGAATTGCCTTATTAACTAAGTAATGATAAAAAGATTACTGTATTACATCAACGAGCATAATTTACCTAATGCTATCTATTTATTACATCATAATATCGTTAGCATAATATCGCAATTTCATATTAAATGAGTTTTAATATTATTAAATGACATTTGTGTATTTTTTATTATTATTTATTATTTTGCACAAATATATATATATAATGTAATTATGGATAATATAATGCAAAAGATGGATCTTAGAAAAGCATATAAGTTTCCATCATCGCTTGGTGAAGCCCATATATTAACTTTGTTGAAACACTTCGTATATCTATCTTAGCTACTTTAGTCACAACATGTTATATACAAATAACAAAATTCCTCTCTTACGTATTTGAACAAAACATTCGTAATATGCGTCCAAGTTATTATGTACTTAGTGCACACGATGATTAGAGATGTTATTCGTTTTTGCTGACGTAAAGGTCAACGTACATGTATCAACAGTATCAAGACATAAAATGTGCACACGGTACGCGGTGGAGTGCGGGTCGCGGGGTGTGGCAGCTGGCGGAGACTTTTGATAAGTGGTTGGACAAAAAACTCAATAGTTATTTGCCGGCCGGTTGTTAGCCTGGGTTTGTCGGTTGGGTTCGTCGGCTATTCAAGTATTCAATACATACATTCATTCATTACTCGTTTAGCATCCGACTGTGCATCGTACTTCACTTGCGCTTTATTAAAATTTTGCCCAGAGGTACGTTTTTAATAATTACTAGGTATATTTATTTGTTAAATGTTGACTTATATTTTTAAAACATTTAAAGAAGTGAAAGAAATACTCTTCGACATGTTCAATAGAGATAAATTATAATTAATTTTGTATTTTAAGTGTTACATGCTCATAAAAATGAGCACAAATATTTTGACAAAACGTTTTCTCATAAAAGTATGCTTTCATGGTAGCAAAATGCCGAACTTAAAAAGTAAACATAATGCCAATTCAAAAACTACGAACATTAACGTGATCACGTAGATGACGTAGATGGCGGCATAACTTTAAACAATTATTAGAAACCAAATCTATAAATTATAATATAATATATTAATTTTTCATTAATATTTATGTTTTAGGTTCTGAATTAATAGTACATATATATTTTTTAATATGAATTTTTTTAAATTGTGGCTCTCGGTCGTTATACCGAGATAATTCCGTTGATACATAAATAATTTTAATAAGATAACAATTTTAACAAAATATAATGTCCTATATTATATTTTAATTATAGAAACAATTGTAGTTTCAAAAAACAGCCAGTTATTTATTATTATGTTGTACATAGACATGCAATTTACCTATATTATTGTTTTTTAATTGTTTTAGTTTATAATATTTAATTAATTAGTCCTGCATAACTTCTATAAAAATGTTGTTAAAATAACTTAAAAAGTCCTAATTTTTAGGTTATTTTAACAGGCTGTAACTTGAAGACAAATTGTTGTACAGTAAATTTAAAAAAAGCAAATTGTAGCTCTAAGTGTCTAGTTTTTGGATCTGATCTTCAAAAAGGTCTTTTCAAAATTTTTCTTCGAGTAATCAGAAAACGCCCAACAAAAATTTTTTTGTCTCAAATTTTTTTTTGGTTTTTTTTTATAGACGGACTTGGAAATTTATTTTGTCTTAACCATCATATGGACCGGATAATTTGTTCATTCAGCTTCAATTTGCTTTTTTTAAGACCTTGATACGATCATTTTTCGCTGAGATATCGGTCTTTGAATGGAAAAGGATCATTTGGATCATTTCGTCTTTGACCATCAATATCTCAGCAAGAAATCGCACAGAAAATTCAAGGTGGGTTTTGAAAACTTAAATAAATTCTCTACATGATTCATTGTTTTTTCTAAAAAAAATTTTTTTTATACTTATCATAAAAAAAAGCTTTTTGAAAAATCAAGCGCTGAATCAAAAATAAGGATAAATTCATAAATGTTAAGTGTGCCTTTTACAGTTCAATATACCCAAAAAAAACCCTAAAGAGTTTCAATTTTCAATTGCCTGTTGTGAGAAGCATATATATATATATAATTACCTATATTGTTTTTCCTTTGTGAAATATAAGGAATTCAAAGGAACTCAAGCTAGTTTAAAACTACTTACAATGTTAATGTGAATAATTAACGATATACTAATTATCGTTTAACATTTTTGAAATAGTAAATAATTGTCATGTAGGTAATTTCTTTATTGACGCCAGGCCGCTTCTGACCGGTCCCTCTGGAAATGGAATGGCTGAGATGATGATGATTTCTTTATTGATCTTAGTGAAAATCTTTTATTACCCAATAAAAGAATCTGTTCCTTTTTTAATGTTGACTATAAAAAATTATCAGTTACTTAAATTTTTAAAATATTTGCTATGAGACCATTATTCGAGAGTTAAGACCATTATTCGTGGGTTTCGTCCCGGTCTGGTCTTTGGCGGGTAGAATCAGAAATTCTGAAATTCGCTGAAGAATTAAGGTTGCCGACATAGCCAAGAGAATTGACAAGTTGAAGGCAGAACGGATTGGTGAGGCTTCGAACTGGAAAGCGCAGCGTGGGACGCACTGCGGCCAGGTCCACGTGATGGTAGATGAATACCGTCGCCTATTAACACAAGTAACGCCATAGGTGCTGCAAGTGCGCTGCCACCTTAGCACGATTAAGGATAAGGGTTTAATTAGGAAGAAATTTTCTCTTCATACCTTTGTCACTCATTCAAACACAAAGGTGCTTGAAATTTTGATAAATTTTGAAATTTTAATCGAACTTCATTTAAAAGTGTCATATAAAATCGACAGATTACAAAATGCCTTTAAACATCGAATCAGTGCTGGTCGTTGACGGTGTTGGAGCTAATTGTGCCAAAATTTTAGAATCACACGGCATAAAAGTCACGAGCAAAGCTAAAATTACAAAGGACGGACTGTTACAGGAGATTTCTGTAAGTATATATTTTTACTATCAAGTACCCCTAACTTTGCACGCGACATGAAAAAGAAGACATACGCCTGAAATTTTTATCGCTGGCAAAGCTCCTAGTTGACAATAGAATATAGCGGCATCGTCAATATTTAATAATAATTTGTTATTAGTAACAAAATCAAATTGAGCAGCAGAAATAATGTAAAATAATCTAAACGCTTGATCGGCAAAACTGCCGAAAAACTACTACCTCGGTCAGAAAATTACAATACAACGAAGTTGTAGGGCCAGCTTACCTAACGGACACCATTTTGATATAATGTATTATTTGTAAATATTTAAATTATTATTTTAGGTATATATATATTTTCATATATAACATACTTACTTAATATTTTTATTGAATATTTGTTTACAGAATCATGACGCTCTTGTAGTGCGTTCCGCTTCTCAAGTGACTAAGCAAGTGTTGGATGCGGGTACCAAATTAAAAGTAGTTGGACGTGCTGGAGCTGGAGTAGACAATATAGACGTTGAAGCAGCTGAAAAGAAACACATAGGGGTTATCAAGTACGTCATTGAAATATAATAAGCTTAATATTTCACAAATGATTGCGAAACGCATGCTATGCTATATTCATAATATTTAGAATAGTTGGAAATCATCATGGATACAAGGCAGCGTAGTGGACGACGCGTGGTTATTCCTAACTCCTACCGCCACGGCTATCCAGCGCGGGGAGTCTGAACTCCTTGTTGGAACCTCGGCGTACCCGAAAGGGAAGGTACGTCGGCTATTTTGGGGCCTCACGACAGACAGGCTCTGGTCAAGGATGGAAGGTGGTGGACATAAGTCAGCCGCCTGGATTTTCTTTCCGCTGCATGACGTGTTCGCAAAACGCGAGCATCGCCTGTCAGGAAAGATCATTGCCGACCATTGCTTTCCCAGCGGCCGGCAGTGAAAGGTCGGCAACGCCGTGCCACTGCTGTCAAATAAAATTGGCAACACTGTTTCCAGTGCCCCTGGAGCAAATGCTATGAGTGCATGTGAGCTGACATGTGGCTTGACTCTTGCGTTGGCGCGCCACGTAGTTCCAGCCGCAAGCGCTCTTCGCGCTGGCAAGTGGGAAAGAACACAGCACACAGGCACGGAACTCTATGGGAAAACGTTCGCTATAATTGGACTGGGAAGGGTCGGCAGGGAAGTAGCTGTACGAATGCACGCTTTTGGAATGAAGGTAATTAAAACTGTTCATTAGTATCACATTTTGTTGTTTATCAAAGTAAAACAATTTTTATGAAATAATTATTGTCTTGAGCGCAGATACTGCACATTACAAAATGAACCAAAGTTAGAACCATATCCTTATGTTTTTCCGTTAAGTTCCAACGTCAGGTGTATGATGAAAGTTTCACTCATCGAAATAATATATCTTTGGATTCAAGTTCCGCTGGTCCCACCCTAATGAATTTATTTTATATGCAATGGATGCAATTTGTAGCGCCATTTTATTGAGATTGCGCAGTGTTCGCGTTAGAAAAGAAATCTTTTGGAATAAGGCAAGCCCTTATTCCAAAAGATTTAAAATAAGTGTAAATTAAGAAGTACATACGAGTTCATATAAGTTCGTCAGACACTATAATAAGTTCAATAATTTGTTGATTAACAGGAAAAACTGAAGATCAGAAACAAATGGAAATCAACATTCCGGCCTTTTGGAGGCCGTTAGAGTTCAAGTCTTTTAAATAATATGATACATTGTAATGTGATACAAAATACAGAGAAATTCTTGATAAGTAGTTGCAACAAAGTACATGCAATGTTATCATTGTTTAATCAAAATTGTTATTTTAATTATACATATTGTTGACATTTCATATTTATCATTATTATCGACAAAGTGAAATGCTCTTATTATAATAATAAATTGCATTGTTCTCACCTTGAAAGTACATTGATATCATTTTACATGTCTGTCTTACGTGCGTTTACGTGGAAGATACATATGTTTTGCAAAGGCTGTTGCGAGTATATTTACTGAAGTGTCTTTTGTCTAAAGTTTATTTTTATGAGAATGGGCTGGCATTTTATAACAAAACTAGCTGGTGCCCGCGACTTCGTCCGCGTTCAAAATGTTATAATAGCCTTAAAGTCTTTCTCGATAAATGGACTATCCAACACAAAAAGAATTTTTCAATTCGAACCAGTAGTTCCTGAGATTAACGCGTTCAACCAAACAAACTCTTCAGCTTATAATATTAGTAATACGAGTATAGATTAAATTTAAAACCTTGAAAATATTAGAGATCAGCGATATTAACCTGAATAATCTTTATTCTTCTGTGGTTCTATTCCACCAAAAAATCCTCATCATTATCTCTACTATAATGTGATATTTTGTGCGAATATTCTGATGTTTATTTCAGCTTACGTGTGATCCCCCGACGCCCGGCGCAAAAACGGAGTGCTTATAAGTTTGACGTGTGTGTCTGTGTGTGGAATTGTAGCGCCCAAATGGATAAACCGATTTTGATTCGGTTTTATTTTTGTTTGAAAGCTGATAGGGATTGCCCTTAGGTATAAAATTATGAAGATCAGTTCAGGCCTTTGAAGACCATTTCTTTGTTAACAAAGGGATTGCACTAACTTCACTAATATGTTCGATTGACATTGTACGTTTATTTATGTTCATTTATGTTGTGAATTTAATTTGGTTTTATTATATTTTATTTTATTTAAACAATATTTGTTCATTTCAAATATGGCAAATTGAATAAAACTTTTAACATTCATGAACACAATTCCCGAACATGTGTGCTTAAAAGGTGACGAGATAGTACAATGCAATACAATGCTTTAACAAATATAAAAATATGGTTTAACAAAGAAAATATCTTATACTCGAACGCCAATCGAACGCATCGCGAATTTTATGTAAGCTATGTGTGGCGCCGACAAAAATTAGAACGCCATGGAATATTTTAAGTGCATATATGCATATTTTTTATTTTTATTTAAGAAAACTGGACATTGGGCATTGAGTTTTTCACTAAACCGAGCAAACAGTTTTCAACTAACAAGACGAAAACTGTTATTACGTGATTTTCACTTACAAAATGTTACCTTTAACAGATCATCGGATTTGATCCCTTCGTGTCCTCTGAGGAATGTCAAGAGTTTCATACAACAAAACTCGATTTGGATGAGATCTGGCCGTTAGCTGATTACATCACACTTCATACACCGCTTATTGAATCAACCAGGAGTAAGTTGGTTATACTTACGAATATTATAACGAAAATTTGTTTATTGAAAGACTAAGAGATATGATGACCTGGAGAGGCCAATACTTTCCCATTAAACTAGCATCAAGACGTAAATAGTATTAAAGTTCTTTTAATCTCTATTTACCTATATCATGACAATTGGGCAATGATTATAAACAGAATAACACAATTTTTTTGTTTTTATTGCTGTTTTGATATCATTTTCATGCCACAATTAATGGTAATGTTAAAAATACTGTTTTAGTTTTGTATAAATAAAAACAAATGTATTCATCAATGCCAAAATAGTTATTTTTGACAATTTTCAGAATTCATCAATGCCAACGTACTTGTTCAGTGCAAAAGAGGCGTGAAAATCATAAACGTCGGCCGAGGCGGACTTATAGATGAAAAAGATTTACTTGACGCTCTCAATAATGGACAGGTACTTATTATTATTATTTTTTTAAATCTTATACTTTTGTTGAACTGAAACCAGGTAGAAAATGACCTCGTTACGCCAGTTTCTGCTCTACTTATAATTTTATAATGGGTACTTTAATGGGATTTGTAGCATTTAAAACTCATTTTTTATTCACCTACATTTTAAGGGTACGTAGAGAGATTGAATTTGTATGCTCTATTTAAACAACTAGCTCTGTTACTATATATAAAAGAAATGTAGCAGTGACGTAACCTTTGGTAGAATTGAACTATAAAATTATTTGGTATTTTTACAAAACTGCTTTTTTTTTGTTTTTTTAGAGAACTTTTACTGATTCAAAAAAACCCGATATCACTAAAACTGTGCGACTTGATAAAAGATTTTTCTGACAGGTTATCGATAACTCCATTATCGGCCTCTATTCACAGGACAGCCAGTAAATAAAAAAGATCGTAAAAAAGTTTAAAGATTGTAGAAAATGGCTACTGGCCAGTTACGGAAACTTTCAATGTTACCATTGAACAGTTGTTATGATAACGGTAAACTAGAATTATTTCTATTCATTTTAGGTCAGTGGGGCAGCACTGGATGTTTTTGAACAGGAACCCCCAACGGATCCTCTCACCTTAGAAGTCATCCAACACCGTGCTGTCATCGCTACACCACACTTAGGTAAAAAATAATTTAAATTTTCTGCATATATTATTTTCGTATTGAAATATAGGAATATTGTCAACAAAACATATTTTGCGTAGTTCCAAAATCCTAATTTTAGTTTTTTTATTTTTTTATTTCAGGTGCATCCACTAAAGAAGCGCAAGTGCGTGTCGGACAAGAGATAGCCGAGCAATTGGTGAATTTGGTAAAACCAGGCACTTACAAGACACTTCTCGCTGAAGTTACTAGAGTTCTTTGAAAATGAGAAAAATGATATGAGAATAATCATTTATTTCTTATGTTTTGGTATTTTGTATATTTTGGTATATGTTCCAATTATAAATTTGATTTTTTTTAAGACTGGTAATTCCAAAATAAAAAGTATTTAAAAACATTTTATTTGAAAAGAAAAAATAACAAGCAATAAAAACAATTATCATTTAATATCTTTATTTTAATGTAAGATACTCGTATACCTACTTACCTACATATAGGTAATGGAAAATGAAAGTTTTAATCGAGAGACAAACCGGATTTCCCTTATTTTTTTTTAAATATTAATAATAAATTTAATAGTTTTTACAACCTCAATACTAACAAATTAATTATTGATATATACTAACTACATACATAGTATATCCAATCTTCACTCTCCGTAGGATCAATATGAAAGGGGTGTACAGTTTTTTCTTCAGTTATTATAAAAACATTTGTATTTAGTCGATTTTAGATGAAAATGTGTTACAGTTATGAAATTTGTTTTTGTGATAAAAGAAACAATTTCATTTTATAAAAATATTTATTTAAAAATACTTAAGACATAATTTACAAATAGTAGGTACAAAATCATTACTAATTGATGAAACTGTTTGTATATACTTTACAATAGAGGCGAAGAATGGAGAATGCGGGAGTTAAAGAGGTGGGATTTCAGAACAAGAATATGAGGAAACGCTATTATCTTAAAAGTAAGAAGGGTTTGGGGTTAAAATGGAGTTGCTACTGAGAAATTAATTTCCGCCTCTCCTGGAGAAAGTTCGGCCACTCCTAACTGCCGGAGCAGCATCATTTTGTTCTTCGGGTTCAAATTCTTGGATCGACCTTGCTGCTGCTGTAAAATATAAATGAAAATCGAGTAAATAAAATAGCCTTCTCTCGTCAAGTACTGCTGATGAATGCTAGTAAGAAGAAAATAACATTGGTACATTGCCTTCTGCTACTATCTTAAAATAAATAGCATTTTTTTTTTATTTCGGCGGATATTCTCAATTTCTCCTCCTTGGCCCTTTCCTTTATTAAACTACATTTTCATACATTCCCCTGTCACTGCTTGCAATCATTTAAGACAGCGTGGTCCGACTGCTTCGTCCGATTGATTAAAATTTCAAATTATTGGACTGTAGTCACCACCCCTTTTTCAGATTATGATTCGGTGCAAGAATAAGGGATGATGGATCTAATCACCCTAACTTCGCCTTATATGTCCACTAGAGACGGCAGAATATTTGCCTTTCTCCGGATCTATATCTTTGAGTCTATAGATAGATAGTCAATGACTGTGGCCATTTGTATACATGTAATTTACTTACGTCTTCCAAACCGTCCTCTGCTGGGTTTGGCAGGAGCCGGTGCTTCTTCATTATTACTTTCCTTCACTGATCCGTTATTGACACGTTTCTTTCCAGAATCTGAAAAGATATTTTTAATTCGTAAATCTCTTTATTTAACCTACTAGTTTAAAAGGCTATCGCTCATTCTGAGAACGATGGACTGGGGCTTGATGTACGAGTATCTAAATAACAAATTATATTTTAAGAGTATTGACGTGAATATGCTTTAAATTTGCTTCCATAGTGGAAGGCAATCTAAAAAACTAATGACTAGAAAATGTTAGTCGTAAAGTACACTATTCATAAAACACAAAGCTGTCGTCTGCACGACACAGTCACACAGCCATTTTTTTAAATTACTGAGAGGTCTTAGAAAGAAGTTCAAACTCACTAAAGCTAGATTTAACTGGCGAATCAGTAGGTGTTTCTTGTGGAGATGAAACCGCTCCAGAGTTTCCATGAAGTTTAGCTGTGAGAATAATTAAATTGAAATTAATTAATATTTTATAGATATGTTAAGGCCGGCAGACAGGCTTACGGTCAAATTGATGGTAGATGGCTACGGTTGCCTTTAACACAAGTGTACAAGTTTTATGCAAGTGCACTGTGGACTAAAGTAGGATTAAGGATAAGGGATTGTGAATGGACAGAAGAATGGGCTCTGGTATCCCTTACTCACTCACCGAAAAATAACAGCACTCGTGCTTACGGTCGTTTCACGGTGGTCTTCTGTATGACTTCTAAACGAAGTGTACCCTGCCGCTACTTTCCAAATCTAGACCAGAGCTAACTTTGAAAAATTCATTTCCAAAAGTTGACCCTGCTGGGAATCGATCCCGAGAACCCTGGAACAGAGCGTCTAACCCCTAACCAGCCATCAAACGATCTTGTCAGGACATTCATTAGTTTATTGTAAATTTACTGCTTCTACATATGTGGATAATACTGATTAGATGTTTATATTAGGAAGACGTATAACTGCCAGTATGAACTTACCTTCAGCAGCCTGCGCTCGCCTTCTTTTCAATGCTTCTAGAAGGTCTGTGTTACTTCTGAAAGGTCGTACGCCTCCAGCTACCAATTTTTTGCCTTCTGTTGAAGATGGTGGAGCCTCTGAAGAAGGTTCTTGTGCTTCTCCTTCTGCTTGATAGTCAGCTTCATCTTCGTATTCTACTTCTTCCTAAAGAGTAATAGATAAATTTTATTATAACACATTGTTGGAACGAATGTGATTTTGGGTAGTGAAAAATTGGAGCCCGTGGAATCTACAGTATTTTTAGGTATTACAGTAGATTCTAAATTACAATGGGCTCCACATATTGAGAAACTAAGTAAAAGGCTTAGCTCTGCGGTTTATGCAGTTCAACAGATGTCGATACAGCTAGGATTGTCTATTTTAGCTACTTCCACAGTATAATGTGTTATGGGATTCTTCTTTGGGGAACGCTGCGGACATAAATACTATTTTCATTTTACAAAAAAGGGCCATTAGAGCCATCTATCAACTAGATACGCAGTCTTCTCTCAGAGAAAGGTTCAAAGAAATAAAGATTTTAACTTTTACATTTCAGTATATTTATGAAAATTTAATTTACGCGCATAAAAATATTAGTCAATTTAATAAAAAATGTGATGTACACAATATCAATACTAGGTTTAAAAATGATTTAGATTTACATAAGACGCGACTCCATAAGATAAATAATTCTTTTATGGACAATGTATACGGTTTTATAATAAACTGCCTGAGATGATCAGAGCCTTATCTATAAATTAATTTAAAGGTGTCATTAAAACCAAACTCCTCTCGAAATTCTATTATAAGGTCACTGATTATTTAAGCGACAATGAAGCCTGGATTTAAAGCCTGGATTCGGAGCTCATACTATGTTTAGTATTGTATATGTACTTTGATTTTGTTTGTATTAAGTGTACCTAATTGTTGTAATTTTATATTTTAAAGATGACAAAAAGAATAGTTATCCTGAGTTTTCTTTTTTCCGAAACCCTGGTAAATTTAAACTGGTAAATTTAAATTTATAATGACGATCATAAGAGTTTCTTGTAGAAACCTAATTGATAAATAAATATTTTGATTTTGATTTTGTCTCTACAGGCGTTTGAAGACCATGAGAGAATTTCCTAGTTGACGAAGGGATTTCACTAACTATCACATGCTCGATTGATGTGAATTTGGCAGGGTAAACCTTGACCTGATTTAGGAGCATAAAGTAGTCCGCGGGATACCCATGACTCCTTAGTAACTTACAGCAGATATAGCGTGTTTGGGCTAAATTGAAAGTTAGTTTATAATTTTTAATTTATTTATTGCCATAAATTTTAGAAATATAGAATAAAAAATATAATAAGTACTAATATTCTTATTTTAGTTATTTTTTAAATAATCCCTAGGGAACAGTATTTTTTATGTATAAAAAAGGTGCTTTTGTAGCTTTCTTACCCCTGACAAAGTGTACGTAAAATTTTATGATGATCGTAAGGTAGTTAAGGCGTGAAAGCGTAACAACAAACGAACTCACTTTCGCAATTAAAATATTAGTTAGGATATCATAAACGTTTGAATCGTAACGATTATCCTAATATTGTATTATCCTAATCCTAATCCTAATAAGTAGTTTTGTTTCTTATAAATTCGTAACATAAAACACATAAGTAGAATTAAAATTCTTATGAAATAAGCCCACACAATGGAGTTTATAGATTATGGCTATGGGTGAAAGAATCATGTAACCTGACATTTAAATGTTGCGCAGAACTTTATTGAATGTTAACTTGTAATAAGAATAATTGTTGTAAAATCGATATGAGACAAGATTCATGTAGTTATAAAGATTGTATCAGACGTGTAGTTACAATGGATGTGCCGCGGTCGAGTATTGGGCACATTACAATCTGCAGTGCTCTTCTGGCGCCATTAACAAGCCTCATAGGGAAATAACGAACTAAAAGAATGTGTTAGTGCATTCGGTTAGTGAGTAAGAGATAACAGTGGCTAAATCTAACCTTCATGTTGTCCTTAACGTATAACGCTATTTTAATGTCTCTAAACTAACTTGATGGTAAGTGGCGACCATCCACCTAGTAAGCAAATTAAGCCTGGCTAAGTGCTCGGTGATACCATCGCAACTATAAGATAGGGAGGGGTATATTAATGTCGAACGCTGTGTAGGGGCCCTTATTAAAATATATATTCTGTGCATTTGTCCTTTCATAAATTACATACTGCAACCTCTCTAGCGTCATCAATAGAAATTCTACAATAATGGGGCGTCTGCTTGACATATTGAGAAATATAAGTTACAAGATTTATTCGTAGGTTACAAGTTTGATAAATTGTTACGGAAATGCATTCAAATTCAGAGAGTAAAGTTTAGGTTTCTTTTTAAATATATACAAGACTAGCTGGTGCTCGCGACTTCGTCCGCGTTGAAAATTAAAAAAAAAAAGCAATATAACGCTTGACCTTGTGTTGCTACAACACTTTGGCCAGGCGTTAGATTTTTATTTTTTATTGATCCCTCAGGAATAGTCTTTTTTCTGGATGATAGGTACCCTATGTCCTTTCTGGTGTCCCAGATAACGTGTATGCAAAATTTCATGGTGATCGGTTCAGTAGTTTTTGCGTGAAAGAGTTACAAACATCCATACATCCAAACATACTTTCGCATTTATAATATTAGTATAGATATATATAGTTATAGATAGAAAGATGTACAAGGCCTGACGAAGGCTTGGTGCGAATTGTGAGCACAGGATTAGTCGCAACAAGTTTCAAAGGCAAAGGTTATTCGTACACAGGTAGAAATTCCTAAGTGGAAAGGGACGTTTTAGAGGTCGTGTACGAAGGTGACCCGATCATCGCAGTCGACCCCACTTGCCTTGAACCACATGGGCCTGAGGTGCAATCTTTGTTAATGCGAAATCCGGATTCGCGTGACGCGCTTCGCTTCGACCCATTTATGTTTCATATTTTAGAAATTTTTATGAACTTACTTCATGACTTGCTCACCCAACCGTCACCAAATACCCTTTACATTAATGTATATATATTGCATACTCAGAATACAAATTGCAATTTCTTTATACATTTATTTAATATTAACTTTTATTACGGTGGTTTGTGAATTCTACACTTTCTAATTAAATTAAAATCAATTGCCACATGTATGACGCGGCATCACTTGAGAATTGCACGACCGATTTTTGTGTTTTTTTTGCTCTGCGTCGTGCCGCTCTGTGTAACATCCTCAGTAAAGTTTCCGCACATTACACCAAACATTACAACCGAAGAAGTCGCGTAACCATTCCGCGTAACCTAGTGATGTATTCCCACCTGAGGTGCAGCTGTGGTAGTTGTCGTAGTCTGTTTTCCTTTCGCCAGGAGCCCACGTTTCAGAAGACCACGCGAAGGCGACGATCGCGCCTCTCCTTCTTCCTGTGCTCGTGCATACGCCCCGCACACCACACAAGCGACAAGAAATATCCTGAAAAGTAAATCAATTCATACCTTTACAACTATTTTGCATTTTGAAACAAATAGCTAGGACGCATTCCGCAGTTGAAACTGAGACAGTTTGTCTTGTGATTGTAACCGGTAATGAACTAGCTTAGAGTCGAAACGCGTCGATCTAAAAATTTACATGGAATATTGGTCTTATCTACAATTTAGTGCACATATACCTATCATGATGACATGATGAAATGAATGGTGCATCTAACTTTTCACAATAAATATAAATGCCCTAAATTGTTTAGATAGGGGTCCATAATCCACGCGACGCGCTCTTTTTAAAGCAGCAATATAGTATAGAACTTATTAACTACACAAAAAGCATCGATGTTTAAAAGGTCTTTCAGTGAATACGTGAAGTCGGCATACTCACTGAAATGTATACCTACCCATTTGTGTAGTAAATTAGTTCTATATTGCATTGTTATTTTAAGGCGTGGACTTTAAGGCAGAAAAGCGTTATTTTCGTCGCATAATTTACTTCTTAAAGTTAAAACATATAAGTATACTATCAAGTGACAGATTATTTTCAACTAAACTCACGAACTTTAGGAGATAAAATATATATGGTTATTAATTCAGAAATAGACTCTACCTACCGGTTATTTACAAAATAATGTTAATGTTAATTTACCGTCTTAGGCATACTACATTTATTTGCAGTGACCTCGGGATTTTTCGCATATAAAATGTCAGGGGTACCTGTCTAGTGTTCTATTAGTACGCCACGTGTATATTAAAATAATATACACATCTCGTGTTCATCTGATGGACAAATGGTTATAAATAAATTAATATGTGCGAATCAAGTTTTTGCTGTCCTTGTAATGTCCTGCAGGTACCTCTTACGACTTGACGAGGTAACATAGCAATAAAGTAATTATACATTAAAAGATATAGAAATACTCAATCACGAAAGCAATTTAAGGAATGACTTGAGTTTATTTAAAATTGTAAATTAATAACAACTTGTAATCTAGTCAGCATAATTTATTCGATTTAATGGTTTGACACTGGTTCGAAAATTTTGCAATCGAAGTTAAGTAGGCAAGATATTTTCTTATTTTCATATTGATGAATATTAATTTTTATTATGTAACCAGTTGTCAAAATTATGTTTGTTCTACATTTCAAAACTGTTAATGCGAGTTGTACAAAACTGTAAATAATAAAAGCTTTGAAAGGTCAGATAGAAGTGAAGTTCATGGGGCAAATAATTTCGATTTGTTTGATGTAGGTCGAGTGGTTCAATGGCGGTAAATGTCAATTTGTCCACGGTATGCCGAGGTTGCAACAATGACAAGTGGGAAATCACTATGGATGATGTCAGGTGAGTATCATGAATTCTTGTTTCCGACGTGATTGCAGATAATCAGTTGGAAGTGGCTAAAATATTAATATAAAATATTTTTTTATCGTTCTTGCTATGAAAGTACGTTTTATTTAACTAGATACCTATGGGAGATATTAATACCATTACAGTACAGCCCCCTAGGAACTTAAAGACTTAAATAATTAAAGACTTAAATAATTAAAGACTTAAAGACTTAATAATAATTAAGACTTAATACTTAGACTTAAATTTTCTTAGTAAACTGAATTTATGGAATGGAATCACAATGGATTAAAGACCTCATGGCGTCAGAACAGATGGCGATGAACGAAAATATATATGTCTGCATACGGAATTCTCCAGTTATGTCGCTTCGACGTTGTCCGATTCGCTCAGCGAAAGGTCGACATGCCGCTCTAATGTATAGATTGTTGTATAACAGGTCCCCACACAGGGTCAGGTCAGGTGGACACCCGGCGATTGATTGTTTCCGCATCCGCTTCCGACTAAACTGTGCCAGCTTCCCTTAACGCTTTCTCCTCTTTATGTAATTCAAGAATCGTTGGTCGATTATAACATTGCTCATCTAATGTTATGCACGATCACGCACCACATTTCAAAATATTCTTATGGCCGCTATTTTATTGCTAAAGATGGCACTGGTGAAATCCGTTTTCTTTTGTTGCATTGTACGTTCGCATTTTGGACAATATATTTATGTAATGGACTTAATAGAAATCGGACTTTGCCTTTCAGATCACGTCGAGGAAAAAGTAGCTTTCTACAAGAGCGTTTTATTTACAATGTCATTGACGTGCTGGTGTTCCGAATGTGTAATTGTAACCTCAAATTACTTCAAGGTCAGACCGAGCAAAACCAGAAGTGTTCAGAAGTGAACTGACCTTGCGATGCAATGCGGCAGCCGACCAACATTTGCTTTCTTGTTCCAGCTACCTACCTCAAACCGCCGACTGCACTTTGCGCCCACATACCATGACGGTATTACGCACTTTTAATAGGAAATCCGTTTCTATTCGACTAACATTAACAACTGTCCCAAAAACAAAACCCAGGATTGCAAAACGTTATCACTTATTTCCAGTTGCTAGTGAATTGTTTCAAAACTTGCAAATGATAAACATGAAGTGTCGCCACGAAAGCATGCGATTCATATCTGAATATAAAACATTTAAGAATACAAAAATTGCAAATTATCCCACGTTTCCACGATAACACAACTTGAAATATTGTGAAGCAACAATTGTAAATGTTAAGATTGAAATATTAAGATGAAGATATGTTAAATATTAGCAGGTCACATAGAGGCCAAATTTTTCTATTTACTCTTTATTTTGATTTAGAACGTTTCATTTTATGTTACGCAATTACGCAACTTGTATGTTGAATGCAATGACACTATGAAATAGTAAAATATGTTTGTAATTGTAGTGAGACCCTCGGTCTCATGGGTAAATGTCAATCGTCTAGGTTGTGCAATAGTGTTTTATTACCAAATGTATGCATGTGCCAGGTAACCGTTTGTAGCGTCGGCAACGAAGGAGGTAGGAGGTATTTTGAACACATCTTCGTCGAGACACGAGACATGCTTTGTGCTTGCAACAATCATGTTGCACATATGTGACTTGTTGACCTGCGATATCACATCTTGGACCTACTTAGCGAATTATGCACAATTTTAAAATCAATAATGTCTGTGAACATATCTAATTCTACGAATCTAATTGAATTGTACCTAATTGAAAGTAAGATAGAAATCACAGTATATTTAGTTTTTCTTTTTGTACTTTAATGTCATTAAACTAAATATATATTAATACATATAAGCGTGTTTTAAATAATATAAGTGAGCTTAAGCGGTTTTTACGTGAGAAAGTAAACAAACATCAACCCACATCCATCCATTCCATCCATCCTTTGTATTATTTGTACTTCAATAATAAACTGTTGATTGGTCGGAAGGGCATAAATTTCTTAACATTTTTCCCGCGGACCAATTATTTGATTGGCATGTTGATCCCGGTCCGTGGGTAATGAACGATCTTCACAATTTCATTTATAATATTAGTACTGCAGTTTCTTATAGGGAGTTCAGTAAAATATTTTTGTAATACATAAAAAAGATCTACTATGAAAAACTTTAACGTCTATTTGTTGCGCCAGAATAATTACGCTGATTTTTAAAATTAATATAGAATTTATTTATTCAAGCGATGTCCATAGAGCGGGTTTGTGAATATTCGTTTTGATGCTAGTTCTAGTAGGATAGTTTTATACTAGAGCTTTTAGAAAGACAGTAATAATTTTAATAATGTACACAAGTATTGCAGATTAAAATATTCTAACGCATCGTAATAGTGCGTTACATAAGAATAATTTGTAATGATCGCGGAAGATTTTTTCTTATGTTCTCATTTGCTAAATAGTTCCAGCACATTTAATTCTGAAAAATTAACAACGTGAACTTAAATTCTAACAAGTGGCAACAGAATTTCAATATATAATCTTTATTAATTGAGGCCAGCAAGTAAATTGCATTCATTATCTCAGCTAGGACAAGCCGACATTGCAAAATGCAGGTATTTTAACAGTCGTTGTGTCCTGTTTTAAATGGTCGAAAAATAATTTTCGGTGCTTCCTGTATCGATTATAAACATTTAAGTTTATACTTGGTTTGAATAAATAAATAAAATCGCTTGCTTAAGGCATTTCTCTCGATGTATTAATTGTGGTTATCAACGATGATTTTTTAATATATGTTAAATAAAATAGGGTTACATGGGGTTTGATAAAATTAGTGGAACAATATACATTGGTTAGAAAATTTGTTGGGTTGGGTTTTTTTTTGTCTTAGTACGTTGGACATTTATTTAGACGTCAAAGTCTGATATAAGCTAAAAACCTATCCGCATTCAATTAACTATATGGAAAAACCCATATAATTAATTTAAAAGTTTTAGGAGTAGGTACTACATGGCTACCAAGAGGTCTAGCTACTCTTCTACAAATGCTAATACGTATACATAAAAGTGATATAATGATGAACAAGTTTTGACTTCCCTATTGAATATTTAAAAATCACTAAAAATAAATTAATAAGTCACTCGAATAGTAGTAACATTTTAAAGCTATGCTAGTTCAGAGCGTCTTCTTATTCTGATGATAAAAATTAATGCTTTATTTTCAAATTAACCAGCCAGTTACTTTTTACCGATTGAAAACATTGAACTGTACTTAAGTATAACAATTTGCACTAATATACTAATAATTATAGATATTCTGTATTATTTGAATCAGGGTGAAGGCAACAACATAATTGTTTACTTTGATAACTTTTCCGGGTGTGTAAGGATTTCAATATGATTGTAAATTCCGTTAGCCGATTAGAACTTAACACATACCTAGCTCTAAAACTTGTGCAAAGGGCGGGCGCGGCAGGCTTTTGCTGCAAGTTAAGTTTACATAATCACCTTGCTGCCTGATCAAAGCTAGACGTCGCGTCGAGTAGTAGAAAGCCCAGGCATTTGTCGCGTTTTTTCATCCTACGTATTATTAAAATTGCCTAATCGTAGGTCATGAGCCTATAACTTTCGACATGGGAGAGACTGATACAACTAACCGGTTCTTTGGTTACGCTCAATTAATTTGAAAACTAATTAGTTTGTTACAGTGGGTCACAGCTCTTTAAACGAGGTTTATAAGTCAAGAATTATGAAATTTCAAAACGGCATTTTTCTAGTCTTGCAATGCATAGCGTCTAAATTACTCAAGTATCTTGAATTGATAACGTGTTTTACATTTTTAATGGCTTTCTTCACTTCAGATTTTTCTAAAATGGTGTCGGACCCTTTCGAGCCACAAGTTTTGACCTACCTACGAAAAAGTGCCCCTTTGACCCACTCGTGGTTCAACACATAATATTTATTTATTGGAGAGAGAGCTTTTTTTAAACTTAATTATTATGTCATGATAAAATTATATTAAATAAAATAAAATAATAAATAAGTGTCTTAATAAATATACTTAAAACACAAATATCTAATTGCGGAATAGTTTATAAGCAACAAGGAAGATTCCTTTCTAATGACCACTTTCCATCCATTACTTTGTGACTTATAGTAAAGATAACATCGCAATAAAATACAAATCGCACAGCAATCGAAGCTTCATCCACTCATGTAACTATAAAACACAAAAGCACTACTCCTACGGATGTTACAAAATTTAGATATCGAAAGTGGAATGTGTGAAGCAAGTAAGTTAGTTAGTTGTAATATCATCCAGTGTAAAAGGTGCGGTCGGTTTAAAGTTACTTACAAGGGTAGGATCCTCATATTCGAGCTGTGCTGTGGCCGGAGGTGTCGCAAGTGGCACTATAGTCGTTGTCCTTTCTCCGCGGAGCGGCTCGGTGCAGGTCCGTGGTATACGGCGGCCGCGATTGTTCTGCCGTTCCCAAACTCACACACCGTCTTCGATGTTGGTGCTGTGAAAACCTGAGGCGACTACGCTCTAAGCCCCACGACTCTATAGCCTCATTTATAATTCCACTCAGCACACGTTTCAGATACGTGCGATACATCCAACGCTTGTCTAATTATTTGCTGTGAACTGTAGTGAATCCTGGTTTTGACGTGTGCGCCGGCGCCGTGACTACAATAAAATTAGAATGTTCTTAGATCCAACCAAAAAAGTTAGATGGAATTTGAAATCGAAACGCATGAAAATGTTGGTCGCTTTCATTGAGGTCAGAGATCTTTAATAAGTCGTGTTAAGTTAAGTAACGACTATGTTACGAGTTCGCAATAGTCTCCCACCGCTGTGTTACGTATAGGATTTCAATTCATTAGATATTTTATATTACCTATTATTGTGAGAGCTAATTATTTTGACTATTTAAACTTCTGTCTTTTGTAGATTAACACTCTTTGGTATTTAGGTATTGTTTACTACGAGTAGCTGTGCCGGCGACTTTGTACTTCGTACACGTGTAATTCTTTTTTTTTAAAATCCCACGAAAGAATGGTCATGACATAACTGAGAGTAAGTAATATAAATTGGTTCACGGTGTTATTGTTTCTGAACTTGTAGCACTTCAAAATACTATTGATTTAGGACTTCAATACTATGGACTATTTTTGCTATTCCCAAAAAAAAAAAACAAAGACAGCTTGCAGTCAAGCTGCATTGAAAATACAAGCTTTTTAACAAAAAATAATGATTCTTTTAATGTTTTGTTTTAATATGTTGACAAATTGAATTTTAAATAACACTGGCAGTTTTTAAAAATAAATTTATATTTGAATTGAGAAATAATATGTAGAATATAATGACAGGGAAAAATTGATCAGTCGGTTTTAAGACATTGTTTTGATGAGATAGTTTAGTGAAAATTTTAGTTTATTAATTAATTTTGTTTATAATGTTATTAAGTTATTTTGATTGAATAAAAATATTAATGATGTGCACATAGAAAATCGAAATTTCATTTAATCAGCATATTTAAGATGAATTTATTGAAGTAAAGAAGATGGATTAGAGGCCAACCACAATATAATAAAACATGAAATAAGAATTGAGTTAGAATTGCCAGTTCGCAGTCATACCTAAACTGGGCAGCACATCTGGCGTCAGTAACCACAACTTAAAGAAGACCACCGTGAAATAATACTTGTGTTGAAGTCGGCCAGTCGGTAAATAAGTGATTTAAAGCCAAAATCAAAAATAAATAATTTTTTTAGTTCCTTAACCAAGTAATTTAGGCTCCTTTCACTTGAATCCACAGCTTGTTACAGATATAGGTGGGTTGCCTATATAGGTAGGTATGAGTATATCGGTAAATTTTGGACAACTTTCCGTGGTCTGTTACCTATTTGACGAAGCTGTAGAATCATCGATACCTACCTACTTGTCTTGATCATAACGAATTTAGTCGCACAAGGATTTTATACTTACCTTTCGGTGCGTGCTAAGGATGGAATAAATCATGACTAGCACTGAAAAAATCATATGATTTTAATTTTCATATGTAATTATGCTATTCTAACTCGCAATCACAGCGATTGCGATTTGTTATTCGAATGGATGAATTCGTGCGGCGATCTTTCCATTGTATGAATTATCGCAGAGCGAGCGGGACGCATTTGTTGAGAAATTGAATTTTAAAGAACACTGGTTGTTTTTAATAAAAAGAATATATATTTGAACTAGTTTAAATTGAGAAAATGTAGAATATAATTATAATGACAGGGAAAATTTATTAGTAGGTAGCTTTTAAGACATAAGCAGTTTTAATGAGATAGTTTAGTGTTTTGTTGACAAAGGAAAATTTGCAAATAAGTTATTGTTTGATATATTTGGAAATAGCGAGTGTAAATAAAATGTTTGTTGTTTATTTAGTTTTTGAGATGTTTTAAATTTATGTATTGGATAATTTAATAAAGAAAAATATGTGCACTACATTTGTATTATAATTTACCTAATAGAAAGATATTTCCGTCTATTTTCCTAATTGGTCAACTTGACCATTCGGTCTACTTTCCCTATATAGTTGACTTGTCTAATCGGTCTACTTTCTCATCAGTCTGTTATTTGGACAAATTTAACCCACATTGGGACTTAGATTAATTGTGTGTGTGGAAGATACATTAAATTCTCATTTCGCTTTACCTTTTCCCTAAAAATAGGCAAAGTGATATAGCTTTTGATCGAAAACTGTCAAAACTTCTAAAGAAACTTGAAACCAGACAGATTACCAATTTGAATTTCCTAAAACTTTATCTATTTGTATTATTTTTATCAAATTAGGTTTAGGCGTTCATTTTTATTTGCGTATTAAATATAAGCGAAAAAAATTTAAAGTTACATAAGTTCTTTACTGTTTAAGGGTTGAAGAAATATATATTTTTATATGATTTTTACAAGGTTTTATTTCACTTGCTATGTAAGTTTGCTTGAATGTTTTGCAAACATGTGTAACCCCAATGGTTATGGCAACCATCGAGATGGTCTGATGGTCATAGAAACGGCTCAGGTTCAGAATGTCCATTGTTCCAAAATGACCAGTCTATCAAAATGAATCTAAGTCCCAACTTGGTTTAAATTTGACGAAATAACAGACCAATGGGGAAAATAGACCGATTGGACAAGTCGACTATATAGGGAAAGTAGACCAAATGGTCAAGTTGACCAATTAGGAAAACAGACCGAATGCTCCGGAGGACTATAGAAGAGAAGGCCATGATATAATTCATGGTGTATGCGCGCGAGTAGTGCTTTCAGATCGAACGACCTTTGATAGTAATGACCCGCTCTTTCACATACTAAATTAAACTTTAAGGCGATTTGAATAAAGTCTTGATTTGATTACAAATTATTTTGCTGCTATTTCATGGTATGATTTTATTAACACTGACATTTTACCTGTCGGGGCTGTCGGGCAGGCACTAGCCTCTAGTAACAGTAGTACGGTTGACCGTACTAGTGCAACTTTTCAGTAGCAGTAGTTCGGTTAGTACCGAACTACTGATACACTTTAGTAGCAAAAGTTCGGCACTAGGCAGTACTACTTATATGATCGATCGCGCGACTTGTTGTGTATTATTGATTGTCGTGCGTCGTCGTAAATATTGCGATTGATTAGACGTTATATGGTTACATGGTGATTAGATGCTCGTATATAAAACAATTAACTTTTAAATACGCCAATGTGAAGTCCAAAACAGTACATTTTATTTAAATTTTTTACCTACATAATGATTTCAAAAATGATTTTCCATTGTCAGTCCTATCTTAAGCCTGCTTAAGTATGAAGAGTTGCTGTTCTATTATTTATACGAAATCCTAAACAATAAATTAGTTAGTATGTGATTTATTAAAACTATATGATATATGCGAACTTTCCGTGTAATAAAGCTTTTATCGAAAGTTTCCTTTTGTTTTGGGTGTATACATTGATCTGGAGGTTACTAATTTACAATATTTTTATAATCGAAGATTTTGAGTCCCCGGTGGTCTGACTCGCTGTCGATGGCTTCAAAATCGACGTCAACCTCAGTTCTATTATGAACTCTCAGTTCCAATTCACTGCCCTTTAAATGCCGCCGTGGTTTGCCTCTTAGATTTGCGACGCTTCTGCGACGCGCATTAATGGCAAGAAGGCTGACAAGTAAAAGCGGCGTTTAGGGTCCGGTTAATCTTGGAAACTTTGTTCGATATCATTTTCGTACATAATCTGGAAATTGAAGAATTGTACAGATTAAGTTCCATACTTGCCAAAAGACAAAAGCGACATTTATTTCCTTCCTTTCTTCCAACCACCTTGGTCCATGGCTTGCTGCATTTTGCCTCTTAAATTTGTCCGGTAAGTAAAGGTCCTCTACGCGGATACAGTTGTTTCTAATTGTATGTATCAATAATGCATGTAGGTATCCCTAATTGAACTCTTAAGTGTTGTCCGAACGACGACCAGTCCACCTTCTTTGTAGTGAAGATCCTGGCAGTCTCATAATTCTGTCTTCAAAATCTTCCATCTTCTAATACTTTTTGTAAATTATTGTAAATATTTATGACTTACTTTCGATGGTTTCAAAATCGACGTCAACCTCAGCCCTATGAGGATGTCCCTAATTGTCCTACAAATGGACATAATAATATAAAAAAGCGGTTTCGCCTATCATTACCTATTATAAATAATCTGTAAACAATTTTAAATTCAAAATTTGTTTTTTGTTTTTGTAATAAAACTAACCCATAAGTGAAATAACAACTAAAGAACTAATTAATAATAAAGTTTCTTAAATATTAAAATAGGTATTATATATTTATTATATATTTTCAATCTTCTGTTAAGACATTTAGTCATGTTTCTGGTAATCACGTTCAGTAGACTGAGCTTCATGAGTACTCTTTGTTGCGCCTTCAATGAATTATTTTATTCCGATGATTTTTCATTAGCTACTGGAAAAAGCAAACAAAATACAAGAATTATTAATCAACTCATGTGGATATTGGCTACTACAACCGTAATATGTCTAATTATCATCATAATTATTAAAATCAATGATAAAGTTATCATTTTTTTAAATCAAGTTTAAAAAAAGACACTGTCAATTTTATTGGACATCTACGAGTATTAACAAAATTTCATTGGCAAAGGAAGTTAAGACGGTTAGCTTTACTGGCATGGTTATAAAATCAACTGTGTATATTTTCTAATACAATTATAATTTTTAGCAAAACATACACTACAATTTAATGAGCCAGTGTGACATTTTATAGATTTTGATAGATTAATATAAAAATAACAATAAACTTGAAAATATATTAATTATAAAATAATGAAACATTTTGTTTTGTTGAATTTGACATTTTCCTGCATTTGCCTCTAAATGACACTTAGCAATCCATTTAGAGTAGACACCAAAATCAAATTTTAATTGTATTATTAATTGATATTTATCATTTATTATTAATTATTTATATTATATTATATAAATATTTTATTATTAATTTGAAGCATCCCTTGAGGTTTCATCATTTCTCCACCCTCGTTATGGCGACACTGTAGTATTTAGAACAGTACCTTTACCACACTCGGTAGCAAGTGTCAAATATTTATATGGAAAATTGACAATTTGACATTGACAGTTTTTCATATAAACGTTTTATGTTCTCGCTAGCAAGTGCGGTCATTGTAAACTTATGGTAAAGGTACAGTTCTAACAGATTTCGTTAATTAATTAATGTGCCATAAACACTGGAGGCAAATGTAAAATAGAATAAAATGAACTTACACATAGTCCTTTTGGCTTTTAATTGTATAGTCCAGAGTGCAAGGCAATATGCAGATTTGATTCACATTGCGTTACCTGCACATTCACTCATTACCTGAAACATTATGAATTACATATAATTATAAAACATTCCTATTGAAAAATGATGGAGGAACCCTATGTCCAAAAGTGGACGTCTTATAGCCGAGATAATGATGATGATACAACACCCAGTCTTAATAAAATAGTTATCCATCTAGGTATGTGTTCTGTGTTCTAACAAAGTTGTGTGTTACTCACTCGCCATTTTAGTTTAAATTAACAATGTTGTCTCTTAACTCTTAATAAGTAATGTTTGTTTCTCATCAGATGTCTTCCCTTTTCCAATGACACTGTGTTGCTCATTGCCAATTTTAGTTTTGCATTCTTTTCCCTTTGGTAGGCCTTCAAGGGTCTTAGCTTGATGATACATAGCCTAACTTTTTTTAAATTCAACTGATAAATCAAACAAACTAAATCTTTAGATTTATTATATTAGTATAGATAGATTATTGAGCATAAAGATGAACATAAAATAAATGTGATTTGCATTATGCACAAACCATTAAACCAATATGACGAAATTGACGAAGAAAAGATGCGATGCAATCACTGTTACAGAGTAAATAAAGTGATTGAAGTACGTCACGTCAGTCACATATGTCATAGTTTGTCACATATAACGTATTCTGAGTCAAGTTCTGTGGTCACGTCACATTAAAGTTCTCAACCACACGAAAATACCATTTTAAATACTATAAATACTCGTACCATTTTAATTAGGTCTATCATAAGCGTATGAGTTTATAATGACATGCGAGTTTTACTCGATCAAACGCTTTGATCGAGTAAAACTCACACTAGGCCCTCTGACTCGCTAGCGAGTGCAAACATTTTTGTCAATTGCCACTGTCAAATTGACAATTAACAAATAAATATTAAAGTATAAATACTTAATAACATTTTATTTATAAGTAACATTTTATAATGTTTTGTGAATAAAGTATTTCAAGTATAATAATATTTTTTTGATATTCATCTTATCTCAATGTCTATTTTGTTAGTCTATGGTTTCATTCTTGTTTGTTATTGTTATTGTAACTTTGGTTATTTCTTATTAAAAGTTTATTTAGTGAGAATTATTCACTAATTAGAGTTTGTGAGAATTGTGAGTGTGTTCACTAGGTGTGTGTGTGTCTACCACGTGTGTGTGTGCCTACTTAAACTTACTTCTATAAGTGAATAACCAATTGCAATCATACCTAAAGTTGTTACTTAAAGGAAGTGAAATTGTTTTCCCCTTTGAAAACAGATATATAGCGGCGTCGTAAATTATCGCTTTAAATTGTAATTTATTGGAGCTTTCATGCCGGAGAAACTTGAATGGATCTATCGCGCAGTGAGCGGTCTAAGTACAAAAGGTAAGTTGTTTTCGAAGCAATTGCTTCAAATATTTCACTTCACTTCAAGAAGTTATTCGATTCTCTTACAAAACCAAGATGCATATTTAGCATGCATATTTACTAGAGATTAAAAATTTATAAATGAATGTTGCACAGGAAACTTATACCTGCTTTAGGTTTTAAAGAAAACCTGTATTACAAGTTATCAAGCCTCTTTCATTGCAATACTGAACAAGTAACAACAACAACAAGTTGCGTAGACAACATTCGCAAGTATATGACAACAAGCTCAATACTCATAGACATTTATGAGACTTAGTAATTTATATCGTACCTACTTATATAAAATTATAAAATTTATATAAATTTTATTATAAATGCAAAAGTTTGTGTGTTTGGATGTTTATTACTCTTTCATGTAAAAACGGCTCAACGGATTTGGATGAAATTCATGACACAGATAGTTTATTACCTAGATTAACATGAAATTTTTTTTCCAGAAGGATCGTCTAAGATTATAAAAATTGGGCACTATTGTGTTATATTACTTATTTTATTTTTCAACGTAGACAAAGTTAGGCACCAGCCTAGATACTAAATATAATAATAAGGACTATATGAGATAATTATATAATTTAGTAAGTAAAAAAAAATGTATGAAAATATACTATTTTAACCTAATGCCTAATTTAAAAATGGTGTTGATTGTGTTAAAATTTGATGACTGATTAAATTATTAATGATAAATCATCATGTGGGTGGTGCCTAAAACATCTAATACCTAATAGAAAATAGAAAGAGAAGTTAATAAAGCAGTACCACCTACTTGGTTATTATAATTTAATCAGTCAACACATCTTAACACAGTCAACGCCCTTTTTAAATTAGGCATTAGGTTAAAATAGTGAGTTGAGAACTACAATTTTAATTTTAATAATAATTATATAATTTAATTGAACTTCCTTAAAAAATTACTAAAAATCCTCACATATAAAGAAATTACATAAATTGATATTCAAAAAATAAGGGACTCCAAAACCGCTCAACCAATTTTGATGAAATATTTAGGCAATCTTCTGATTAGCCCTGTTAATCCTGTAAAGAGAAAGCGATCAAATAAAGTTTTTTTGGTAAATGTCTGACAAAAATATATGAACAATAAAGACAGAATAAATGTTTTAACACCGAAGAAAAAGGAGCGCGGACGAAGTCGCGGGCGAAAGCAGGTATAATATATTAAAACTGCATCAAATCAAATTGTATATATATACTTGTCAAATTGTAGTCTTATTATTTTTTTGTGTAGTTACTGAATCATCTCAAAGATTATCTAATCAGTTAATTTAAAAAATAATATAAATATGTGATAATCTTAAAAATGTCTTGTATAGCCCCCAAATTTCTATATAGATATATAAAAAATAAATTAGGTATCAAAATTAAACTAGGTCCCCGCTTATCTGAAATAGTTATGAATCATCGCACCGCTTATATACCTACCTACGTAAACAGTGCTTGTCTCGAAGCAAGGGAATTTGATCTCAGCGCGTACTTGCATAAAGTCTTATTTAAAAAAAACGTAAAAGTTATTTGAAAATTGTTTACCTCAATCACAATAATAATCTAGATTGTTCTATAAAATGTTCGATTAAACTATAAAAGCGTGAGTCGGTGGCTGTCCGTAGTCAATTTCTCTTTGGATGTGTGTTACAGTGGGAAGCAACACAGTGAAGTATCTACAACTTTTTTCAAAGGGAACCAGTGAATCAACGAAATCTACCTACAACTTCTGCGACGTTCCCGACTTTCAAGAGAACATTCTGTGTGATTTGGTTTATAATTTGCTAATTGCATAAATACAGTGAATTGTGTCTCGATTTGATATTATTACTTACCTCACTTCACCTGTAATTGCATTCTAACCGCTACAATACATACAGCTTGGACAAATAGAAGAAATATAAATAAAATTGAATGTCAATTATACATATTTATATTTTACTTTTCTATTAATTCGGAAAATATTTGCCGGTTTCAGAACTCGACCGACCGTCGGTGCGTACGTCGGTCGCACTTGTCATTTGTATGAAAATTCGAAATCGTTACAGAGCTCGCCTGACCGTACGCACGCGTTTATTGCTACGCACTGCGTACGGAGACCGTGCGCACGAAGCGTCCGCATGCGTACCGTCGGTCGCCTGACGCGCTATGGAATTAAATGAACGCGTTCAGAGCTGCACCAATTGGATTGGAATAACATGAAATTGCTTTACGATCTGTCTGTATGGCTGTTAACTCCTAAACCACGCAACGGATTTTGATGCAATTTTCACCATCCGTTAGATAATTTTTCTTGATATATAGTAGTGAATTCCCCTTGAAAGGATCTTTGGGTGACGATTGTGTGCACGTGATATATTTACTTCTGTTCCTAAAACGTTTACGAAGATAATAAGCAACAATTAAACTATTCATAAACGCGGTCATCTCGTATGCGACTGTCTGTACCAGTCTGGTCGGCCTGTTCGTCAGGAGAGCTCTGAAAAGTTACAACCTGACGGTCGGTTGTGCGTATCGTCAGGACCGACCGTACGCACCGACGGTCAGGCGAGCTCTGAAACCGGCCTTACACATATTAGTTTTACAAATAAAGCAAGTGTATAAAAAATTAATCTGAGAAATGCGGATACACTGACATTGCGAATACCTAGAACTAATTATGGAAAAAATGTATACTTTTGGAGGCGCAACTGTACAACAAACTTCCTAAAAATATAAAAGATGCTAAAATCAACTAATACTTTCAAAAAACTTGTTTAAAGAAACTTTAGTATACTGTCCATATACTATTATATATTGCGTGTTCACTATGGAGTACAGTCAATAAGAAGTCTAATTTTCTGGCATTGTTTATTGGTACTTGATCCGTTTCAATGGTGCGGCGAGCAACCGAGTCCGCTCCCGCGATGACACTGCCTCCCGTCACATGTAGCTATTATATAACTAGCACGCTATATGCACATATACTGATACGTACTTATAAACCCTACAAAACCTTCTAAAATAATATCAATATATATTAAAACAAATAAAATATAATTTTCTAATACATGTTGTATATCAATGTTTCGTTTCTTTGTCATGCATTTGTTCTCTGTAAATTCTACCCACTTTATAAATTATATACTTATTTTATTTGGTAAGGGCCTCTTTCACCATGTGTCTAGTAGGCTAACCGCCATTTAATGTCACCGGTAACTGGGAATGAAGGATATAATATACCTTTGTTTGTACCTACGATAAAAGTCCCAAACATTAAAAAAAAAATAATAAAAAAATCGCATATCGAAGGATACAGTATGTAAACCGAGTGCATAATTTAATAAAAGTAAAATTATTTCTAAAAGTAACTAATCAACACTTTACTTTTAGTTGGTGATATTATTATTTATTTAGGCCCTAAACCTAAATAAAATTGACTTCATTGAAGGTAATTTCAACATATACAGTTGTTATATTTTATTTTTCTCCGTTTTTCAAGGGCTTTAGCGGACCGTTGGACTAGTAAATATTCCACCAAGCACTCGTGGATTTTTATTTGTCTTAACGGGTTGCTAAATCGAACACAAGTGTTTAAGAAATAAAAATACAAAACTAGCATAAGTGTAAAACGAGCTTTTCGCCTAAGCGCGAGTAAAACATGAATTGGACGGACAAGAAAGAAGTCTACTTGCGTGATGAAATATTAGAAAACTTCAGAGGGTCATTGAAAATTTGATTGGGCTTCATCTTGCGAACGATTCATAGATTTTTTTACAAATATTCATGGTATTTTAGCTTTATTCAATACACTCGTCAGGAGTCAACTTTAATATAATACTACAATTTGAGCACCGAATGACTGAAATCCAACTTTATGCAATAGTAAGGAGTGTATAAGCCTTTCTATATATCGTATGATGTATCCAACACGTATACAGGAAGTTCACACTTACACGATCATCATTATCATGATCTCAGCCGTAGGACGTCTACTGCTGGGACATAGGGCGAGCCTTTAGCTCAATTTAATAGGAAAATTATGACGCAGATCGTCTGTCCACCTGGTGGGTGGACGTCCTACGCTGCGCTTGCTGGTCCTTGGCCTTCACTCGAGAAGCTCCGTAATATGTGCCCTGCCCCCTGCCACTTGAACTCATTGATCCGCCGGGTTACGTCGGTAACCCCGAGCCTTTGTATAACCCTCTCCATAGCTCGTTGAGCTTTGTTATGAGGCCCATTGTTAGAGACCACGTTTCAGGCGCCATATGTCATCACTGGTAACACACATTGGTCGAAAACTATTGTTTTATGACACTGACGAATTTTTGTCGAGAAGTGGTCTCGCGCTTCCCGAACGCTGCCCATTTGAGCTGGATTCGACGATATCTCCTTCTCGAAGTTGAATCTAGATAATAGGATTGATATCGGAACCTAATTCTACTAGGTAGGGTACAAAGATGTATACTAGCACTGTTTACTCTTATCGCCATTCACGCACGCACGCGCTATTAGAATTCAAAACCCTAAATATGGTAGCTTAAATATATGACATTTATGTTCTTGTGCAATGAGTGAATTAGCAAACTCCATTTCCTATTTGTAATATGTAACAGAATAACTGTGTTAGTTTAGTTTCTCTATTACATTAGGATTCACCTGTAAATACGATATGGATATAAATAAATTAATATTAGGGCATCAATATAATATAGAAAGACCGATTTGGTATACTTAATTACTTATTGACGTAAGTAAGGTTTCTAAGGAAAGTAAAATTCGTGAAGTTTAAAGGAAGAATGGTAGTCGGTAAAATTTTTATATTCTTATTACCTATATTATTTGGTACTAGCTGGTGCCCGCGACTTCGTCCGCTTTGAACGATGAATGTCCTTTCTGGTGTCCCAGACAAGGTGTATGCAAAATTTCATGGTGATTGGTTAAGTAGTTTTTGCGTGAAAGAGTTACAAATATCCAAACATACTTTCGCATTTATAATGTTGTATATTTGCACTACACTACACTATATTTGATGTTGCACATTGATATTCAAGAACGCTACAGATCCATTTCTAGGACAACAACACATTATGCACGATGCACAATACATCGTTTGAGATATAGGTCACTCAAATAGAAACTAGGATCGCATTCGTAGATTTTTCAAAAAATTGTATTATTTCATTACTCTTGCCCTGAATTTTTCTTTACTCCAGGTACTCCACATTTATCGAAATAATATATTCCACATTAGCCCAGGTTCGATTTTAATTCGTTTCACATATGTAGAGGGACTTAAGAAAATTTGAAAATCAAACGAGATGTTATTTGTTAGTTCCTTTTAACATAGCTCAACTCATCTTGGTGCGGCGCTGTGTCCTTAGAGCTGGCTATAGATAGATACAGTGAATGACTGTGTTTGTGACAAGAGATACATTCAAATACCTACAACATATAAATATATTTATTACATAAAAATATCTGTCGAAATCTTATATTGTTAACTTTATTCCAAATCCTAATTGTTAATAGTTGTTCGTTTAAAATTAATATTAAAATTGTCTATTTTTTTATGTTAAGGTCGACATACAGGCTGATGGTCCACTTGATGGTAGATGGCTACCGTCGCCTATAACACAAGCAACACCATAGGTGCTGCAAGTGCGCTGCCTATTATTAACTATTGACTATTGAAAAGGGATGGGGAAATGAGGTCTGGCATCCCTTACTCATTCAGCGAAACACAACAACACACGTGCTGTTATTTCACGGTGAGCTGCCCAAATGACTGCGAAACGATAGGTACTTTTGCCAAGAGTTTTTAGACAGCTGGTGCCCGTGGTTTTGTCCGCGTGGAGTATTTAGCCTATATCCACCCTAAAATTGTATTTTAACTATTGGTAAAAGAATTTTTTAAATCGGATAACTAAGTAATTTCGAAGATAATTATATTATTACCTCTTTATAATATTTATATAGATACAACACTACGAGTATGATACGATACGCGAGGCTGCAACATATTCAAGTACATGTGTGAGTATATTCCAATATTAATTGCAACGCTGTTGTGGCAAATACTTCATACTGTAACATTGCGAAATAACTGAGTATGTTACGGCATTCGCGGAACAAACAAATCATAGGGTGCAAAGGCAAAAGCCATATCAATCTCGGTAAGTCAGTATAGATAATCTAATTCAGGAATCTAATTCTGGGTCAAATAATAACATCTGAAAACCTCCACGACAAGGAAATTGAACAAAGAATAACGAATGGATGGAAAAGGTACTGGCAACTTAAGGAAATAATGAAAGATAAACATCTACATTACAAAGTAAAGAGTAAAACTTTTGATACTTGCATCTTACCAGTGTTAACCTATGATTGTCAAACATGGGCACTAACGAAGTAACAGGCCATTAAACTTCAATCCTGCCAAAGAGCAAGGGAAAGAAGCTTTATGGGATAAGAAAAGTGGAAAAGAGAAGGAATGAGGAAATAAGAACTTTAACCAAGGTGCAAGATGTAACGTTAAAAATAAAAAAACTAAAATGGAGATGGACAGGATACCTAATAAGAGAACCAGACAAGTGGAGCAAACTAATAACTCACTGGTACCCTAGAGAAGGCCACAGGAGTAAGAAGGGAGGACAACATATGAGATGGGCAAATGATTTGAAAAAAGCAGCAGGAAACGTGTGGACGAGGAAAACCAGAAACAGAAAGTAATGGAAATATTTGGAGGAGGCCTTTGCCAAAGGGCAAACAGATAAGGCAAAAAAATAAACGTTTAAAATATTAATATTACCTTTGTATTTCGTATAACTCATAACCTAAACATTAAGACTTAATTATATATATGTAATGTATACTTATCTGAAATAAAGGCTTAAAAATAACAATTTCTATTAACAAACAACACAAAAGATCACCATGATATAACAGCAAGTATGCTGTTGTGTTTCGGTGAGTAAGGGGCGCCGAGCTATTATGGTTAGCAGCGCACTTACAGCAACTGTAACCGTAGCTTGTGTTATAGGAGAACCGTAAATCTGTTTGAAAAATAATGATAGATAGATATAACTTCATATTCCATACAACACTTACTGTTTAAAAATCTTCAGATGTTTTGTTAGCTGTGTGAACCTGGAACCCGACATGAAGTAATCAATTTTTTTTTAAATGCATACGTTTGTACTCCGTATGTACTGGTTTGTACCAACTTTTTTTTCGTTTGTACCTCAATGGGTTCGGAGATACAAAATTTTCAAAATACCCAGAACCCGACTTGAAGTTATATCACGAAAATTTAGTTTCTCCGAGCCCTTGAGGTATAAACGAAACTTTCAGTGGTTTCGATGGGTACAAACGACTAGGAATCTATCCCCGCTTGGAGATTTCGAATATCTCGAAAAATGACAGATTTACCATTTTCGCACTTTTTGTAATGCCGGTACTTTCGAACCCCTTGAGGTACAAACGAAACTTTCAGTGGTTTCGATGGGTACAAACGACTAGGAATCTATCCCCGCTTGCAGATTTCGAATATCTCGAAAAATGACAGATTTACCATTTTCGCACTTTTTGTAATGCCGGTACTTTCGAACCCCTTGAGGTACAAACGAAAAGAAAATTGGTACAAACAAGTACACAACGAGTACAAACGTATGCATTTAAAAAAAATCGATTCCTCCAATTAGGTTTCTGTATATCTCGAAAATTTAGTTTCTCCGAACCCCTTGAGGTACAAACGAAACTTTCAGTGGTTTCGATGGGTACAAACGACTAGGAATCTATCCCCGCTTGCAGATTTCGAATATCTCAAAAAATGACAGATTTACCATTTTCGCACTTTTTGTAATGCCGGTACTTTCGAACCCCTTGAGGTACAAACGAAACTCAGTGGTTTCGATGGGTACAAACGACTAGGAATCTATCCCCGCTTGCAGATTTCGAATATCTCGAAAAATGACAGATTTACCATTTTCGCACTTTTTGTAATGCCGGTACTTTCGAACCCCTTGAGGTACAAACGAAAAGAAAATTGGTACAAACAAGTACACAACGAGTACAAACGTATGCATTTAAAAAAAATCGATTCCTCCAATTAGGTTTCTGTATATCTCGAAAATTTAGTTTCTCCGAACCCCTTGAGGTACAAACGAAACTTTCAGTGGTTTCGATGGGTACAAACGACTAGGAATCTATCCCCGCTTGCAGATTTCGAATATCTCAAAAAATGACAGATTTACCATTTTCGCACTTTTTGTAATGCCGGTACTTTCGAACCCCTTGAGGTACAAACGAAACTCAGTGGTTTCGATGGGTACAAACGACTAGGAATCTATCCCCGCTTGCAGATTTCGAATATCTCAAAAAATGACAGATTTACCATTTTCGCACTTTTTGTAATGCCGGTACTTTCAAACCCCTTGAGGTACAAACGAAACTTTCAGTGGTTTCGATGGGTACAAACGACTAGGAATCTATCCCCGCTTGCAGATTTCGAATATCTCGAAAAATGACAGATTTACCATTTTCGCACTTTTTGTAATGCCGGTACTTTCGAATCTCTTGAGGTACAAACGAAAAGAAAATAGGTACAAACAAGTACATACCGAGTACAAACGTATGCATTTAAAAAAAATCGATTCCTTCAAGTCGGGTTCTGGGTATTTTGAAAATTTTGTATCTCCGAACCCATTGAGGTACAAACGAAAAAAAAGTTGGTACAAACCAGTACATACGGAGTACAAACGTATGCATTTAAAAAAAAATTGATTACTTCATGTCGGGTTCCAGGTTCACACAGCTTGTTTTGTTTTGTTATTTTGGTATACTTATTTGGCGCAATTTGCCACCGTTAGATACCAATATACGCCCGGAGTGTTTAATATAAGATAAAGCAGACACTATACATACTAGTTAAGTTTGAGCTGGTATTGACATAGGACACATTCAATAAACTCATAAAAGCCAGTCAGGTCAGTCTGTAAGGAGGGGGAGGAAGAATCAAATATTCGGCTGCCAAGTGGATCGGAAAGTTGTGAAAAACTGGAGAAAATTTTATTTACTTACCTATATCTTTATGAAGTCATACAAACATAAATTTGTATACAACGCAATGTAATAAAATATCGAAACATGACTTGATTAGGATGTCGATACTATAGATGGCCTAATGTTAATTTGTATGGCGTAGCCACACATTGGTATGTATGTAGGTACTAAGTAGGTAACTTGCAAACAATTGCTATCGGTAATAGAGTTATGAAGTCGTTTAATTATTGAGAACCAATTTGTTCACCAATCATAAATTATTTTAGCCATAATGAAACAGTTAAAATATTTTAAAGTAATCCGGGTTCTCGAAATGTAAAAATCTCGATTTTAATACTAAATGAGATCAATTGTTATCAATTCTTTAAAAAAAATATATGTTATTTTAAAATATTGATACACATTTGTGTAGTTATCATATTGTTATGTTGGTTTGTGACTGATATTAAAACAATGCTGACGAGGCTTTGGTCCAATAATCTCCTTTCCCGATATAAATCCGTTGGTAACTGAATTATGGTTTGAATTTCTCGTAAACCTTGTAAATGCATGCCTATGTCATCGACCGAATATCACAATAAAGTGTATTAAAAGTTCCCGTGGAATATGGTATTCTTTTGTTATTAAAATCACGTTAAAATCTTTGTTAACGATTTTAATGGCAAACATAATCCCATCAAATTATCCAGCGATTCCAGCGCTGATTTCAAGCGCGATTTTGTTACAACGATAAGCGGCTTATCGTAGAAATCTCAATGCTAAGCTAAGACACTTGCCAATTCGCATGTTGTAGGTACTTGAAGACAATTGATATACCGCTAATGAATAATTGATATACTCATGGTCGGATCTAAACTATTGCCTCCAGCTCTTATTAATTCGGAATGTGAATTTTCTTTGACTGACTAAACACTACTTATTGATATTCGTATGCCTCTAGAATGTTTTTCAAATGTTTAAGCAATTAATTTCTCGTTTTATTCGGTATACATCTAATGTCAATCGGAATGGAAGTTTGTAATGTTTTGGATATTAATTATAAGCTTTAAACATATTTATAGTGTCGATTCTAAGGAGTATAAAATTTATTCCCACTGCACTGTATTAATAATTCGTATAGCGCCTGCTTCGCACACAATGAAGGCTGATGGATTAACTCGTGTGGTTTACTCGCTGGCCATCAATGACCCAAATAGGTAAACGTATATTCTACATGAAAAGTAAATACCTATGATTGTATAAAATGAACAAGGGAGAAAGCGTTACCTAATATTCTGTTAAGGCGCTTAGTGCCGTCAAATGGGTACTTTCTTAAGCCTACTCCTCGTTTATACGTAATATTTTTTCGTATCAACAAAACTTCTATATTTTAAAAAATCTTCCTAAACTGTCACGGCAGTTGAAAATATTTACACGCTAAAAAATTAAGAATCTGTTGTACTTTAAACACAACATAGTATCATGTAAATCATATGTACTTTAAACACAACATATGTAAATCAATCAACATTTTCATTAAAAGCATCGAGATATACTAATTCCGGTATGCAGCGGGGGTGTAGCGGGCTACACGACGACTCTAAACGCTTTAAATATAGAGAAAAATGGATAAGTCTCGCAGAGGTCGCGACCTATCATAGACGATCCATGTACACATTCACTCCACCAGGAGTAAGGTGTAAGGTGTCGTTAATTCAAAAATGAATTGATAGTATGAATAGAACAAAAAATCATAAACCTAAGCGTAGTTTTATAACGTAACCGTTTGTTTGCTTTCATATCGTCATAAGTAAAACACCCTACGATTATAAAGTCCTAAAAGCAAAACAGCCTATAAGCAGCTCGTTCTATTAGCAACATGACCTAGTAGTAAATGGTCCCAATATCAAAAGGACATAATATTAGCAAAATGCCTTTAGAGATTTTTAAAAAACATGTAAAAAGAATTATGTTACTTACTAGTAGTGATAACTATTCTAATTTATTATATTTATAGCATTGATAGTTTAAAAATTAAATACATAATATCCGCATAAATTATTTTCAATGAATATTTAATTTGTTTTATTGAGTGTACCCTGTCCTTTCGATACGTAGGCGTTTGTTTTTATTAATATACTAGTTAGAAAACGAAAACTGAACTTGTGTACGTACTGTAGCTGTCAAGTGCTTATCATAAACACCCCCACCCCCGGTTTGCCGCCCGTCTACTCGTACGGATGTTGTGAAAGAGTGCGCAACAAGCTACGCAGCGGGCGATTTTATTGTCGATGTCACTTGCAGTTTCAACTGTTTCAATTTTATACGGGATTCTTGTTATTGTTTGCATTTCAAATAGACATTTACATAACATTAGCTATATATTTTCTAAAAGATACGTTTTGTTTTGTTGTATTTTTAATACATGAAAGTGTTTTTGAAAAAACGTAATAAAATGTATGTAGATATAATAGGTAATTTAAATATTTTTGTAGCTCGGTTTGTGATTAAGGACCTATAATTTCCTAATTTATATAAAGATTATTATAGTAAGTTTGTCACAACTATAATAATTGCTTTCAGTAATTATTTGAAATGATTAATGAACTCCTTATTGAATTTAGGAAGAGATTCTGCAAAGAAGTTAATATTTGAGAGACCCTCTTACAGGAAATAATGTTGTGTTTCGGTGAATGAGTAGGGGCACCCCCTACTAAGGAATGCCAGAGCCCATTTCCCTATCCTTTAATCCTACTTTGGACGGCAGCGCACTTGCAGTGGCGTTGCTTGTGTTATAGACGACAGTAGCCGCTCACCATCTAGTGGACTGTCGACTGTCTGTTGAGTTTTACATAAAAAAATACTAAGTTGCAAAATGCATGGAAATGGACCCCAATCTTTTGAGTAGGTATTTAACGCGAAATCATTATTTATGATGATGGGAAATAAAGAAAACCTTTTGGAACATATATAAATAAATACTTAAATATTTTTGATGATATCTTTTTGATAAACATTAAATTTTGTTAAAACTTTACTCACTCTATTATAATAATATGAGCTTTTACAAGTAGGTGTAATTTCAAAGATCAAAGTTCAATATTTGCACTGGTTTATGTGCTGAGTAAGATAAATGTTTTGGTAAACTATTGTAGGACGCGTCTTGACCGTTTTCAAACATTGCGGCGTTATTGTAACAAGTAGTGAACGTAGTATTTCATCTTAATTAATATGTATCTATTGTACTTCAATTATTATTGGGTTTATTCTTTGCAATAAACTGGCCTAATTGTGCAGTCAAATTGTCGAGACGAGATAAAGGTTTAAATAATCAATAAGAAATACGAAACGAATCAAGGTGTTAGTTGCACTCAAGGAATCACTAGGTTAGTTCAATAGACGGCGTCCAGTTTCCACATTATTTTTACTGTTTCCTCGTTATTGTTTTTTATTTTCAATAGAATGTAAGAATGTATTTTATAAATTTTAAAATTTTGTAACCATTATAAAAATAGTAATAAAATAAAAAGATAGAGGAGTTTTATTTAGGATTGTAGAAGAAATACATTTCTCTAGTACTCACATCATTTTAAGTAGGTAATGAAAAAACCGCATCACCATTTTTACAACCATTTTCACAACCGCATCAAAATCTGTTGCGGGGTTTAAATTAAATTTATACTATATAAGAATACTATGATACTGGAAAAAAAATAATAGGAAATATATATAAAAATATGTTATGTCACCGTGTTTATAGTGATCCAGTGTCGCCTGCTCTACGGTCGCCCCCGCCATAGCCGCCCCCATCCTTCGAAGCCGCAGTCATCTCCGCCGGTGCAAGGTATCATTTAACAACTTATTTACTTCCGTTGATAAGATATCGGGTTTAAATTTGTCTACGCCATAGATCAGTTGGTGTAAATAGTATATTTTATTATTAGTACTTTTTTTTGGCATTAACTATAACATTTTTCAAATTTATATGTTTTTTATTTATATACATTTTTGTTTTGAACAATACGGAAAAAAATTGACACTATTCTGTTATATTGAAATATTACCCGATATTGACTTACGATAGGGGTGCCAACATATTTTTTCACCGCGTGAAAAACCTCTAAGGTAGCGACATCTTTAGGAGTTTTCCCAAACTAATCGTCAACCTTGATTTCGCATATCGTATGAACGAACACCCTGACTGAACGCATTCACACAGTAACAGTTGGTCGTACGGCGACAGTTAGTGGTGGCTATCGGCGACGCGCGGTCTATGCGGTAGCGGCGACTCGCGGGTCCGCTATGTCGCGTCTCTATAAAACACATCGCGACTACATGCACTTTCATGAGGTGCCGGCACCTCAGCAGAATAATCGCGCCTACAACATGGGGTTGTGAGTAAATTTTTCGCTCTGGATTTCTGTTATTTATCGATGTAATTACACATGATTCTATTTCGGCGCTGTATTTTATCCGAACTTCCGGTGTCGATCGCATATTTAATAAATAATACCTACAGGTTACTTTATCTACTAATTGTTTTCTTATCGAGAGTTTACATAAACAGAAACCAAGATCAGAACAAAAGACCAAGTGGTATTCTAGTTTAATCTTTTTTCGCGTCATCTTAAATATGGAATTTAACTGCATATTTTTACTTTAATGCATATAAAAAACATAAAAGTGAAAACAATGAAAATGTATCATCGTGTTGACTCAATTTTATTAATTAACAAAATTCGACAAATTGAAAATATTCAATGTTAATAACGAAATAAATAAAGAAATAAAAAATATTGTATTGCGTCGAATATATTAATGCAATAATTGTATAACTACTGAATTTTCTTCGCACTATAGCCGACTTGAACAACCCATATATACTTTTCAAGTATGTAATCTAAGTTTATACGAAACTTTATCGACATCGGTTTAATATTTTAGCCGTGACAACGTAACAGACGGCTAGACATAGGGGTTACGTTAGTGTGAATAAAGTGGTGAATTTGAAATTATGTTATGAGAGAGCAATTGCGTATATTGTGGTGTGTTTACCAATTCTAGCAAAAGTGGAGCAAATAAAGTCGCAGAGTGCATGCGCAAGGTAATCGCTTGGTGTTTTCAGTATATGCGTCGAGATTTGCACAACACGCGTGTATATAGTTGAACTCCCAATGGTGTGTGTTATTGAAATTTTTGCCTTAGTTTACAAGATGTATATAACCTGCGTAAATAAGGTGCATATACCTACAAACTTCTTCGTTCCTAGAGATATACTACGAATCATAATATTAAAAGTGCTCGTACAAACTATTAAAATTCATTTAGATATTTAATAGTTATACCTTCGAGTATTAGGTTTTTCATGGCGTTATAAGTTTGAATTTTTTTTTGCAAATAGGTATCTTATTCAATTTGTTTCGATTTGTTGAGTATTTTCTATTAATATTTGATGTTATTATTATTTATGATGTCGTTAAGGCATAATACGTGACAAACTCAGGATAGCTTTTGCTATCTTAAAAAGCTTAAAATAAAAACTGACTAATGTCAAAAATTTTAATTTTTCACAGTGGTTTTACAAAGTTGCATTGCAGATAAATTTTCTTTTTATTAATTTATAAAAAAAATATATTTTACAATAAATTTTTAATCTGAAAAGACAACAAAATAGGTTTTTTGTGCTGTGAATTTCAAGTAAATATCATTATTTATTTCCAATTAACGTACATTTATTATTTCCAATTAATGCGGGGCTCTGGATATTAGTACTTCAATGTTGGTGTTTTAAGAAAAGCTTATAATTAATTGATAAAAATTAAAGAATCAGTTAAAACAAGATTGTATTGTATTGTTTCTAAGGTAGGGGGGTTATATTAACCCTTATGTCTAGTCGTTACATTATATTTACATTGAGTAATATAAGGAACATACGTTTATATTTATTAAATAGATGTTAAATACCGAAAAATATATACAATAAAATCTTCGACATTTTTCTAATACCATTATTTTTTATTACATCGCTTTTAATTGTTCAATTTTTTCTTTTACTTTCATCGTAATTTATATCTATTTTTTAATATTTGTATGTTTTTAAAGCACCTATAATAATAGTTAACCATTTATTATACAACATTATTAACATTTAAATTACATAAAATTTCTTTCCAAATTATATACAAGTTTCATATTTACAAATTTTAAGTCATCTAAACATATATCATTAATTAGTTATTAGGTAACTAGCATTTTATGTATTCGGCTCATTGGCGTAGACCATTTCCTCAATAACTTCCTTTCTCTCGCCTTGTGTATTGAAACGTAAACATCAGCCGGGTTTTCCTTTTGTCATTCTTTTCTCTCTAGTGATCTTTCCGTTATTATTTTGGTCCATGTTCGATACAAGCTCCCGCCCATTTCCGCGTATGATTGTATAAATGTATCGGACATTTGATTGTTATCTGATTATTTTATTATTTTATTTTACAATATACCTACTACGCTTCATTTGGCATTTAAACGCCAAGTTTGACAACCACGTGTAGGTAGCACTACAATAAAAATTATGTCTGTCTGTCTGTCTGCATCACATAATTTAGTACTTACGCTAACTGTAGTTTTGAGAATCCAGTATTTTAAAAATGTGATGTTATGACTAAATCTAATTAAATCACATTGATATACCTATAATATTTCTATATAATATTTCTAGGGAAACTCAATCTCAGGGTCGTGAGTTCAAATTAAACAAAAAATTTAAAAACTTTTAATTGGAACGACTCAAGCTACCAGGATTTAATACAAACTCAGTTTTAGATCGAATAGAATAATCCTTTTTTGAGTTAATTATCACTTTTTTATTGTTTATTGGCAATTTTTTTTTAGAAATCAACACACGGGAGGGATGTTGCCTCACGCAAATATTAGAAACCTTTAAAAAATGCATAATAAATATTATAGTAACTATAAATGTACTTAAGACATTATTTCTAGTCAATAATGCTTTACTTAGTATTTTATATTTATTATTATTTTATGAGGAATGCAATCTTGTAAAATATTTTTATCACTTCATTTACGGGACTGACTATTTTCCATTCCGTGTATTAGTAGTGACAGGCGTTTCGCAGTTATATACGACTAAATTGGACACACCATCTGACGGGGACGGCAGTACTTATAGAATGCAGAATACCCCTTACATAATACACATTGAAATAACGGTAACCAATACCTTGTTAATCCTGTAACACCTGTGGCGTAAGAGGCTGTGGCGGAAAAAGCGTGGGGGTTACGTTTAACGGCAGAAACCTAGAAGGATCGCATAGCCGTTCCAACTGTCGGATTGAATAAGTTTCAATTTCCCATTATAATATCAATCCTAATCAGATTTTAGTCCTGGGATGGGGAAACTACGGCCCGCGGGCCATCTCCGGCCCGTGAAGCATTGAAATCCGGCCCGCGACCTTCAAACAAAAATCAAATGAAATTTTCGTATTGTTAGAAATTTCATTCTCATTGGCTAAGCAGTATATCCACTGTCTCAGACGACAACTTAAATAAGTTCGCTCAACAACTGAAGAAACTGCATGAGCAATTTGAGAAGAGATTTCAAGATTTCAAGGGAATTGAGCAGTCACTAAATATTTTTTCATGAATTTTAATGTCAACGTCGATGAAACACCCGCTAATCTCCAACTTGAACTAATTGAGATGCAATGCAATACCCATTTGAAGCAACTATTTCTTAACACCAGCAAATTGGAATTTTATAAGTCCATATCTAAGACACAATACCCAAATATAGTTGCCCACGCCCAAAAAATTGTTTGTGCGACGTTTGACAAACGTTTTCAATAATGAAACTAAGAAAAAATTGTCTTCGTAATAGGCTTTCGGATGACCACCTTTTTTCACTGTTGAAAATTTCAGCATCACAAATGGAGCCGGCTTATGATGAAATAATGCAGCAACAAAAACAGTTCCACATGTCACGTGTCCCCACAAAGACCAGCGCTCCTCAACCTTCTACTTCGCAGCTAACTTAAAAGTTTAATTTAATTGCAATTTTCATTTTTTTTCTTATTTCAATAGTTATTTTGTAATATTGCACAATAAATTAGTTTTTCAGAAAATACCTATCAATATTTTTATTTCAGTAAATAATATAGCCAAAAATGCACCAAGAGAACTGCATGTCTGTAAGAGTAACTGCATGCATGCATGTTTTGTATTGGTATCCTTGTAATTAGTTCGCAATTGTTATGAATCATTTTGCTAATTGAAATCCATTTAGTGATTATATTGATAAATAAACATTTTGCTAGATAATAACGATGTAATGTTTATGTAACCTGTCCAAATCTAATTCTAGCATTTCTTATAATGTCTGTATTTGTGTTGTTCCATGCAGTTTGCAATTCAATATCGAATTCTATCGAATCGAATCAGCGATTGTTCTACAAATACACGTTTTGTATTCTAATCTTAGTTTCAATACGCTTGTAGGTTACCTCTCAAGGCTCTCAATCATACACTCAATCTGCCAACACATTTATCAACTTTCCAAAGTACCTCTAGCAGTGCAGTTTGCAAAATACTTTTAAAGACTAAAACCAAGGAATGTTAATTTTATACCTGTTATGTCACAGTTGTTTATACCTGCACCTGTATTCAATAAGTCAGACAGACTGTCTAGACGCCTTAATAATCTATATTAGACATTATTAAGATGTTATTCGCAATTTCATGTATGCTTAATATAACGGCTTATTGATATGTAAATTTAGCATTTATTTATTTATAATATAGGAGTCCCAAAAATTAAGGGATATAAAAAAAATATCCAAATTTTTAGGGGATTTTCAACAGGCTGTAACTTCGAAGGAAATGGTCGTACAAAGCTCTAACAAGGAAATTATAGCTTCAAGTCTCTTGTTTTTGAATCCGAGCTTCAAATATTTTTCACGTTAGCGGTTTATGAGTAATCGTCAGAAAACCGACGAAAAAAGAAGTTCCAAATTTTTGCTCGTCTTAAAATGGATAAAGCTCTTTTAGAGAATTTAATTATCTACAATTTGACTCCCTTATGAGCTCTGTACGATGAATACATGTGTGCTGTTGTGTTTCCATGAGTGATTAAGGGATGCCAGAGCCCATTTCCCTATTCTTCCTTAATTCCTTATCCTTAATCCTACTTTAGTCGGCAACGCATTTGATGCACCTGTGGCGTAGTGTTTTAAGGGCGACCGTCAAGTAGCCACCTACCATCAAGTGGACCATCAGTCTGCCTGCCGACCTTAAGATAAGAAAATAATAATAAGTATATATTTTGTTTATATTTAAATCATTAAGTTTTTTTTTTTTCACTTTTTCACTTAAAAACGTTTTGAAAACGCTGCCTTCTGACGTAATCTCGAAATATTCAATTATCTCATAATTTACATAGTAATTGTTCTCCCAGAAGAAATGTACGGGGTTCCCCCTACATTAGAACGAACTCGCTATTCCCAATTTTAATATTAAGGGGTAGTTCACCCTCCATTAAGGGATGACATTTTTTAATATCTAACTAGCCTATCTCAGAACAACAAATTAGCAACAAAATAAGCCGTTGGAATGGGATCGCTAGGTGCTTTCTTTGTCAATATATTGTATATGGGTATGCTAGCGTAATATTACGTCAGCATACCCGTCGTTTCTCGTAAATTAATGGAGGTACAAAATTTTTTTTTCCGGTACAAATTAGCAACAAATTAGAAACAAATTCCCATATAGTTTTCAAGTCCGGCTTATGAAATGGGTATGCCACCGTAATATACGTCTTATTTGCCCCTTCAAACAATTCAACCTGAGAATCTCTTATAGGTTTTAGTGTTTTCTTGGCGGATATCTTTACAATAAGATAAATTCTATCATATCAATATATCCTCTTCCTCTTCCTAAATGTAAGGCGTCAGTCACAAAATGGCTTAAGAGCTTGGATTGTGAAGAAACGGAAAAAAATATTCGTCCACTATTTAATCTCTTTTAGTATTAGATATTTATTATTATTATTATTATTATTCAAGTATAGAGGTATAATTTCTTTCTTAGATTTCAATTTTTTACAATATAAATAAAAAACAATAAAAGGGCAAGGCCTAAGCTACCGGTGGTTAGGACTGCAGAGTGAGGAACATCCTGACAATTCGTGCCGTGTCAAGAAGTACCGCCTTCTGTATCTGACTCTTGATCTATCCATCTAGCGAGAGACTCTTAAGATGTTGGTCGAGGCTCTTCGCTATAAGACCGTTCGCCGATAAGACTATCGGGACGATGATGGTCGAATCGACATCCCACATGGCGGTCACCTCGTGAGCCAAGTCTATATATTTGCTTACCTTATCTTTTTCAGCTTTCACGAGGTTTTCATCATGTGGGACAGTGATGTCAACAAGCATCGTCAAGTGCTGAGATCGATCGATAACCACGATGTCAGTCTTATTGGCTACAATAGTCCTGTCCGTGATTATAGAGCGGTCCCAGTAGAGCGTAGCACGACTATTTTCGAGAACAGGTATAGGCACGTACTTGTAGTACGGCACCTCAGATTCGATAAGATCATATCGAAGGGCAAGTTGCTGATGTATGATCCTGGCTACTTGGTTATGTCTGTGCAAATACTCGCCGTTAGAAAGATGAGCACAACCGGAAATAATATGCCTGAGTGTCTCTCCAGGACGTTGGCATGCCGTACCGTCTTTCAGGATATATTTCCGGTAATTGTTCGTCTTAATAACTTCGTCCGCAATTGCACAGAGAAAGCCTTCGGTTTTTCCCCGGATGCCGAATTTTGAGCCGAAGAAGGCTTTATCGGCACCAAGCAGTCTGGTGGTGATGACGCCGCACCTCTTAACACACTGGCTCGCCCTCTGCCACGTTCAGTGCCAGTGTTTGTCCTGGACGTGCCCCGGCTACCCCCGGGTAGTTGCCATATACGTGCTTTACTTTGATTCATCATAATATTTTTGGGATATGTATACATCCCAAAAATATGATAATGAACCATCGTTTGAAACTGTCTAGTTGGAAACCCACAGCCACTGTCTAGTTCCAACATCTGTGAGCGGAGAAGTCCCTAACCCTAGGATGAGTAAGGATGACAAATTGCAACGGTGAGGCAGCTATATCACATTAGTTGTCTCACCGTTGGGCGATGGGGTCGTCACATCCCTACGCCATTATTATTATTTTTATTACTCCTGACAATTCGTGCCGTCCGTGTCGTTCTTGGGAACTTCGATAGCAAGATACGTAGATGTTTATTTTTCAAAAGTCACAAGTTTTCGTTGGTATTTAGTTTCAACTTCTTCACGTGAAATATAACAATGTTATCTAACATGATTTTCTACACATTGTCTCGATCTCATAACGAGTACACATAATGACGTAACTCATGCGCAAATTTTATATATAATTTTGTTTTATAACACATATCGTCCATACTTATGAAACATACTATGTAATTACGTTTTATAACATATTTTGTTACATAGTCTGTACACACCAATAATTTGTCTCTCTATAAATTTGTGTAGCAAACAAAATCACAAACTTGGTGAACTCAAAAGTTATTTTAATTAATTGGCGGCACTATTTCCGAAATAACACATACAATGAAATTAATTAACATTGAAGGTGGCAGTTAACGGCTTATCGATCGGGTTTACGTCGGTCTCAGAAACCGTACAAGTGTCGCTGCCCTGCCGGTACTCTCTTGTACTCGCACTGAGCTACAAGCTCACAAGCACTTCATGTACTATTGTATGGTGATATTTGGGTGATATAGTTAGTAAATACATCATTGCCACTACTTCAGTTAACCCAATGGCGTGAAATGTTTGGATGTAGGTAGAGATCTGCAAAAAGTGCAAATTTCTTCTTCGTTTCTTAAGCATTATAAGAACACAATAAAATTAAATAATTACAAAATAAAATATAATATAATGTGTTTGTTTAATACTATCGATTTTCATGTAAGTGATTTACATACAAAAATATCTACTAATAAAACTTTTTGTCTGATACTAAGAAAAGTGACTAGTATTAGTTGTTATTTTAGCATTGAAACGTTTGCGTGCAATTTTTATATTGAATGCTTATTAGAAATCACAAGAGTATTCAGGACTTGCAGGAGAAATAATGGTCATACGATTACAAACATTTGACTATATAGGTACTATTGTTGGCACGTTTTATTGTATTCAGAAACAGGAAGGCGTGCCACGTGACACGTGTTGCTCCGGGCGGAGCTGTTTGAGTGGGCACGCCTACGAACCCGCCCAACCAATGAGTGACAAACGGACATAGATGCCATCGGCTATTTATTTAAAAGAAAAATACTGCAAATTATTCATCCCGGAATAGTCGCTCTAAGTTAAGTTGGCAGTTTTGAGAGATGATGCCTGATTGCCCCTTTTACAACTAGCTAGCCCAAAAGATTATTCATACAAAATATTAAATAACTTTTACGACTCACGCTTGACCTAGTGAGTAAAAAAGTCTTGGACAATTTTTATTTACACAAAATTTACAAATAAACGTAAGTTATTGATGGCTCTTGGACAGGAGACGGATGAATTGGTTAAGGCAAAAGAAATTAAGAAAACTTGAATTTAATTTAAATTTGATGAAATTGTAATGTCGCTATACAATTTATTTACCACATACCTAATCTAGATAATATTTAATTTAATTCTTAGAGGCGTCGGGTGACCAGAATGCTGGCTCTTACTTTGCCCAGAAGATAAGCATATGCATCCAACGGGGCAATGCCGCCAGCATTCTGGCCACTTTTCCGTATACCAAAGGCTTAGATTAAAATTATTTATAAATATTTTGTGAAAATAATTAGTTAGTTTTTAAGTTTTGTATATATTAATTTGTATATAATTTATATTTATAATATTAGTGTTAAAATTAGTTATTTAAAACTATATTGAATTTATATTATTAATTCTAAGTTATATATATTTACATATTATACAAAATAAAGCTTCGGTTCCTTAGGCAGGGTCCCAAGCATGCTGGCTGCATTGCCTCGTTGTATGGCAATGCTAAACTGTTACCAGAGGTAATAGCCAGCTCTATAATCGCCGGTTATGTCGATCAAACGTTTTGACAGGACCCCACGGACCCAGAGATTCGACACCGAAGGGAATGAATATGTAGCCGGTGCGGTGCCGTTACCTCTGTGTTTGTGGATTTTACGCTTAAATTAAATTTGTATAAAATTAAATTGCGAACAATTTAATTGTTCGCAATTTTTGAAGATTTTACTAATCTTTTAGTAAATGTTTATAATTACTTAAAGGGTCAGTTTTAAAAAAGCCAAAATAAAGCAGCAGTGCAGCCATATACACGGCTTATAATAAATTAATACACTTATGTGTGTGTGTAGGTGAATTTTCATTAGTTCATGTCTCTTAATTAATTGAATTGAAAACAAGATTATGCAACACCGGGCGCGGGCAATAGTTAGTGTTTTATAAAATTTCATAAACATATCGTATACACAATAAAATATCCTGACTGCCCTCAGTACAATAGTATTAATTTTGGGCCGACAGGATTTGGGGCAATCAGGCACAAAACGAATGCATGTGCAATATTCAAATATTTCCTGTTTGTTGAAATTAAAATTGTGCCTTTTCTTCATGCCAAAAGTGCCCAACGTGCCTAAAAAAAAATCACTTCAACATTAAACGACACTGAGCGTGTCGCTCGCTGAGCGTGTCGCTCGCTGAGCGTGACGGCGCGGCGCGAGTTTAATGTTCTCCCCATACAAAAAGTGCCCAACGCGCTTAAAAAAGTCTTTGCTTCAAAAACTTCAAAAACTAGAGGCTGCAATTCGCCGGTCTTACTGGAAACTATGGGGGTGGGCTATGTCCAGTGCACGTCCTACGGCTAAGATGATGAGGGTGATCTAGTCGTCAACCAACAACGTCTAACGTCAACCCTTCGGGGTGTTAACAGTCTATTGGGGTAAAATAGATAGTTCGTTTTACATCTAGTTTTTTTTTACGATTACGATTAGTGCGGATTAGAAATTATATTGATTATATATTATATAATAAGATATTATATGAACACACCTTCTAAATTAATGAAAATTTAGAATGAGTCAATCTGTATGTATAGGTGAGTAAGCTAAACTCCAGTGGGCGATTCTAGAAGACTTACATAGCCTTCACCCCTGTTGCCCTCGTAACGCTCCTAGGAGAAGCCTACGTATTTAACAGTCAATACTTACTAATGATGTAATGTAATGAGTGATTAACGCCCACTAAGTGCGGTTATGAGATGTTTCGGACACAAAATATTCGGACAAATTGACACTTTTTAATATTCATATTTTTCCAATAATTCGTATACTTAGAAAAAAAGCTATTTTGTATTTGGTTTTATTATATATAAATCTTCGACATCTTTCGGAAATAAATTCTTTAAAATTATTATTATTATTACTATTATTTAATTAATATAAATAACAGATTAATAATGTTATTCGTTGGTGTAATATAAAAAAAACTTCAATGTATAACTCTAGAAGGAAAATATTCCACAATTAAATGCAATTATTTTAACTATTGTATCTTGAGCTCAACATTGCACTAATAGATAATAATCATTCTCGAGCATCTCAATGTGTAGGCGTATAGGGTAAAAGAAAATATAAAGCTCTCGAGCTCGCCGTGACATTGAAAATAATATTCTTCATAGCGAATTGCGTTTATTACATAAGCAGGCTATGTTGGCATTTCCTCGCGGTGACGCAACCGCAGTTTCTTTGTTATGGTATACTATAGCCATAGTTTTACAATTCATACAGTTGTGCAACGAATGCCCTTGCGTAGAGTAACGAAGGGAAGCGGGCGGTGCGAGCCGCGGCCCCCGAACTCGCGTAGTTTGCGGACTCGAACATTGAGGGCAGATGCGAGTCCTCAATGTTATATTTTATATGAGTGGACTATACGAGAATTGTTTATAAATTTAATGGTCGTTTTAATTATATAGGTACTTATAAATAAATGATTAAATAATAATAATCCCTTTTTTTTCATTTCCCATTTTTGGCAACCTTTGCGTTTCTGGAAAACATCAAAGGCATTTCACAATTGTATTGGACTGTAAAACTTTGCTATATAGCATACTAATAATTACTTGCACATGTTTTATAGCTAACTATGTGCTAAGTCGTGCATTTTTATTAGTCAGGCATTGTGATTAGGTATGTGGTTGGTTTGTGCTGTACGTGATTGTATAAATTAAAGATACGGATTACGACGGATTAAGAATTATATTTTACAAAGAAAGTTATTATAAGAACATGACAAATTAGTGACAAAATAATATAAGTGACAACATACATATGACATAAAAATATATTAAAAAGTATTAAAAGTAAAACGAAAAAGTATGTATAACGCAAATGAGTATTTACAACAAGTCCCTACATCAGCCCCCCCGGAGATCTTTAGGTCGATAAACGTTTGGGAAAACAAACACGACGACCCGATCTTATTCTGTGTCCGGAGTGGACTGTTGAGGTGAAACAACAGCACGTTCGCTAGAAGTTGTAGGTGCCAGACTGGGCTCCTCTAGTATATATGCTGGTTTCAAACGGTCAATGGAAACATTATTCGATTTTCCTTTGATATCGAGCTTAAAAATTTTATCTGCACGGTTTATTACACGATAGGGTCCCGAAAATGTCGGTTGCAACGGTTTTCGAACAGAATCATCCCTTACGAAAACGTGAGAAGCTGTTTTCATGTCTTTATGAACAAAAACTTTTGGCATTCCGTGACGAACCGTTATCGTAGGCTGCAGTTTTCGCATTTGCAATTGCAGTCGGGACAAGAAATCCGTATAATCGATTACATTTTTATTTGAGCTGTCGAAAAAATCTCCAGGTAAACGCAATTGTTCACCATACACCAGATCTGCGGTGGAAGCTGAAATGTCCTCTTTATAGGCCGTTCTTATACCTAAAAGTACAAAAGGCAAGGCTTCCAACCAATCTTCACTTTCGTGACACTTGATCGCTGCTTTCATTTGCCTGTGGAATCGTTCCACTAAGCCATTGGCTGCAGGATGGTAAGCCGTAGTCATGAAATGTTCAGCTCCAATCATCTTCGCCAAACGTCGAAATGTGTCAGAAATAAATTGACGTCCTCTGTCTGTCGTGATACGTTTTGGGCAAACAAATCTGGAAATCCATCCGAGAACAAATGCTTGAGTGATGGTCTCCGCTTTGATATCGGCGATTGGCATCACTTCAGGCCATCTCGTAAAACGATCCACTGCAGTCAAGCAATATCGATAACCACGACACAGCGGCAGGGGACCAACTATATCTATATGTACATGAGCAAAACGTTCAGATGGTGGAACAAATGTTTTTATCGGCGAATGTACATGCCTAGAAACTTTACTACGTTGGCATTGTAGACATGCTCGTGCCCATTCACGACCGTCTTTATTTATTCCGGGCCAGACATAACGTTGAGCAAGTAGCTTCACTGTCGTCTTACCACCAGGATGACTCAGTCTATGAAGCGAGTCAAAAGCTTCACGACGAAACTCAGGCGTAAGATACGGACGAGCAGTTGAGCCGGACATGTCGCAGAATATTTCTGCTTCTTTGGGTAGACCAGGAATCACTACCTTTTTAAGTTGTAGCGACGACCCTGTCTTCAGCAATTGCTGTAGATCAGAATCGGTGTCCTGTGAATTAGCTAATGCGGCGAAATCTATAATACTAATTGTATCAACTGGTCGAGATAACGCATCAGCAACAACATTGTCCTCCCCAGATATGTGCTTTATGTCTGTTGAAAATTGACCTATGAAATCTAGATATCGGAATTGACGAGGCGAGCATTTGTCTAATGGCTTTTGAAATGCAAAAATAATTGGCTTATGATCTGTATGAATTTCGAAAGGTTTAAGTTCTAACATGTGACGAAAATATTTAACACCTTCGTATATTGCCAACAACTCTCTATCATAAGGGCTGTATTTACACTGAGTTGCTGTTAGTTTTCTTGAAAAGAATCCTAACGGTTCCCATACATCGTCTACACGCTGTTGGATAACTGCACCAATTGCTAAGTCTGACGCATCCGTAACCAGCGCGACTTTCGAGTTAGGATGAGGATGGCGCCGGCCTGGGTAGCGCCCTCTACTTGAAACATGTGGCCGCGCTGTCATCTTTAATTCCGCAATCTCGCGACTAAGACCGTCGACACACCGTCGGAGTTCGATCATCTCGCTTGACGTCGACGGCGTGGACACTTGGTGTATCTGCAGTTGAACTATATCTATCACTGTATCAGCGAGCTTAGCTAGGTCTTCTAAACAGCTTTTAGACTGCGAGGCAATTATTAACTGGACGTGCGATGGCAGACGATTTGACCACAAAGATTTTATAAAGTCATCAGGAACGTCTGGTCCAGCAAGGTTCAACAAATGACGCAGGAATTGCGAAGGCTTGCGATCGCCAATGTCCTCATTGCTAATGAGCTGCCGAACTCGCTGCTCATTGGATGACGATAAACGTGAAATTAGCTCATCTCTTATCTTATCGTATTTTCCTGTAACGGGTGGGTTTTTAACAATGTCTGATTGTTAAAAAATACTTAGAAACATAAACAAAGGCGGCTGTTATGCCGAACGCTTTAAATCATCTGACTGAAGGCGACTTACATCGTTTTTGGATTGCACCACCTTTTATCAGGTTTTTTTTTGCTATATCGCGAATATCCGTACGAATTACTTTTGACAAGTTTCTACATAAAATTTTCTACAAATTTGGAGTTTATCGTTTTTTATTTTAAGAGCTACATTAAGTTAACAAAAATATATAGATGATTTAAGAAAAAAAAAAAAAAGTTTTATAAAAAATTATTTATTTAAAAATAAATCGATATATCGTCAAAAACATGCTTTCCCTGATTCTGCTATGGCTTCCGATGTTGATGTTGGGTTATAGAAAATAGCTGACCATGAAAATTACTTACCAAGACTCCTACTAAACATTCCTAAAAAATAAATTTCTCCATACGCAAGCTTTCTCACAACACTGCGGGTCCCATTCGAATAAAAAAACAATTTCATTAACATTTGCATTATTACAACACATGATAGGTGATTCCGTAACATTGCATTATTTACTCGCATAGATACTTGCTTATTTTGTATTTATAATTTCCATAAAATAAATAGGTAAGTACACATACTATACAAATGCGTTTATTAGCTAGTCAAGACAATTTCCTCTATTCCTATAATTATGTTATATACCATATCACGTAGTACAATTTTCGCACACACACATATAAATAATAAGCCGTGCAATCTATCAGTTATATGTACACAATGCATAATATAAACGCACACAGACAGACCCACGCACACTTCGTTGCAATCTTTCCAAGTGGCCAATGTCAATGCTGTAACGTACCTATGTATGCAGCTGAGCGCATTGCCGGACATAGTTTATTGGTAATTATTTTTGTTTAGCAGTGACTTGCAAGCTGGCCGTTCAAATGAACCGGTGGCCAACTATCAGGTTTAATATAGTGTTTGAAGTAAGTGTTTTTGGCGTGAAAAGTTCAAGTTTTGCTATGTTTTTTTGTGTAGTAATGAGACACCGAACGCGCCGCCGCCGTCCGCGTATGAGATAGCGAACGCTCCAAACGAGAAAACCGACGCGGCAGAGTCGCTAGCGGTCGCCTCTACGACGATTATGGGGGAGCCTAGTAGCGTGGACGGAGACAAAATTAACAACCGATGCGAGGGAAACACACAGCTCTAGTAAGTCCTAAAAAATAATCCACCCTTAGTGTAACTATTTTATGATATTAGATTTTTTATTGTAGCCAAAAGGTTTTAATCTCTAAAAATAATTGTCTCACTCTTCTCACTCGCGATATTATTTTTTATTTTTAGATTTTTTTTTTTATTTTAAACCTCAACCTTATCTTTAATGTGGTTATTTTCTGTGTTTTCTATTAATAGTTTAATGGATACGGATCAGTTCATATTGTCAGAATACTTTAACAAAGTTTAACAAATCTTTTTGAGCGGGTCCTTGTATACCACTTCGAAAACATAAAATTAATCGCCAATTGCTAAAGTAAATTCTAAAGTAACATTCTAATGTAGTCATCTATTGCTGTGTGTTAACGTAATATTTCCCATTTCGATGAGAAAGAACATCCTGCCTCATCGATTAAGTTTGATTAATAAGCAGTACAACATAGCAACGAATGTTTCTTGAGAATTGTTTCATCAAAATTGTTTAAATACAGTGTTTTTGAATCTTAATATAATTCTCTGCGACGATACATAAAAATTTAATAATTAAAGTAACTTAATATCATAAATATCTGTAAGTTACAGACTGTAACATTAATAATAAAGACTCTTTTCACTAGTGAAAACCGCATTAAAATCAATTTCCTAGTTTAAAAAATCTAAGCGTGCATACAGAGGGATAGACGGCGTTAAGAGACTTCATTATGTGAATTTTGAAGGTACATACCTACTTAAATAAATAACAAATACATACCTACCTACTTTAATTAAAAACATTTCATTTTTATTTAATAACAAAAAAATACAAAAACCATGCTTTTCAGATTTTACTACCGAAATATGATGGAGCAATTAAATTTTATACGTTGCAGAGAAAAGTCGATGTTTTGTAATCAAGTTCGTCATTGTGACTCGCTTTGAGTCTGTAGGTACTTACATACTTCCATTTAATCCTACCTGGGAAATTTTTTTTTTTCCTTGTTCGAACCACTAAACCGGAACCATAACTACTTACTTATGTAATTTTTTATGTATTATTAAAAACAAATCTGATGCTTAATTTTGTATTTTGGAAAAACCAATTTTGTAGCGAAGAATAGAACCCAATATGCTTGAATCAAAGGACATCAATCAATCCAATCATCCATTAGAGCTCCTTCACACTAAGCCGCAAGCGACGCGGCAATAGCAGCGCGACTGCCGCACTACTTGCGACCTAATGTGAAGGCGCCCTTATATCTATACTAATATTATAAAGAGAGAAGATTTGTATGTTTGTAATGAAGAAATTTTAAAACTACTAGACCGATTTTAAAAATTCTTTCACCTGTAGAAAGCTACGTTTATCATCGAGTAACTTTTATAAAGTTACACGGGCGAAGTCGCATGAATCAGCTACTTTGGTATATATATACACAGACACATGACTGATGTGTAAGAATTGTATATTCCAGCAGGCATTCTCCATAGATCACTAATACCTTCCAGACTTTGAATACTATATAGAAGGGATGCATGAAGTTTTATGTATATATAAATATTTGCAGTATGGATGTTTACGAAATGCCACCGTGCGAAGGCGCTCCTTCGACATCCAAGTCGCTTGCCATACCGAATATGCCAATGTCATCACGGCCGTCGACTTGGCGTAAGCGAAGCGTCTCCTTCTAGTGAGTGTACATTAATTGTTTTTTCCTAACAACTTTCAGAACAACAAAGTATGCTGCGACATACCTTTATTAACAAATAGCTTTTGCCCGCGACTTCGACGGCGCCCTCTTATTTTAAAGTGTTTTTTGAACATTTATTCAAACTTTATTGTTAAAACATTTATTCAAACTTTATTGTTAACTAGTGACCTTTCTCGTTTATCCCTCTTTCCGTTTAGTTATGTCTTTTAGTATTTGATATTTGTCTTTTGTATTTATTTATTTATTTTGTTTTTCTTGCTATTTGTGGGTGCTATTGCTATTGTGATTGTGTGGAGCTAATAAATGCATTATTATTATTATTATTAATAGGTATATTTTTGGCAGGCGCTGATATTTTTAAGTAAAATCGTAAAAAACAAATAAACGCTCTTTCGCATTCATAATAATAGTGAGGGTTTCTATAACTTTACAACCATTAATAAGGAATATAATTTTTTTGTAATTCTATAATTTCTGAAGTAATATCAAAAATTAATATCATCATTATAGATTTATTTTAGGAACATAATCTCAGAGAAAGCCTTCAAAGTCTATACGCTAGTAATTTGAATAATTAACAGTAAGTAAATGTACAACAGTAAGTAGGTAATCGGAACTGTGTAAACATAATATTATATAAAATATTTTGAATTACCTTAAATTAGTTAAAAATTAGGTAAGAGAAAGTGTTAGTCGAAAAACTGCTCATACTCGTAGTTGTAAGTTTGGAATGCAATAGTTACCTGATGATTTTGTATCATGTATATATATTAATTAAATATTATTTATACCTATGATTTATTTATTTCATTTTAATGAAATGTTTATTTTGTTTTTCGAACCCCAAATGTTTTTCGTAACTAAGCGCTTAGTTACGAAAAACATTTGGTGCGAGCCGTTTATACGTAGCCAATTTACCAATAATTGGAGGCCCGGTAATTGGAAAACTCTGTGTCTCACGTTTCGAATGATACAGCATTAGGATTCGTCGTAAAAGCTTGACATTTATGTAACTTTTTACACAAAATACTGTGTAGCAATAATACGCGGATTTATCCTTCCAATGACATTCAATAATGAATTAATTTTCTTTTGAATGTAGTTTTGCTTAAATGTGAAAAAGCGATCTTTCATAAGATTTATTAAGTCACAGTAGTGCCAATTAGGCGGATGTCCTTCGTATTTTGAGGGTTGCTTGGTGACGCAGCTAAGGGGGATATACATACTTAGAGACATTTTGGCCACCTGCAACCCTTTGTAAAACTTTTACAATACAAATCGAGTACCATAACTTCAAGACTTATTTCAATTAATTGGGTATCGTGTAAGGCTGTGTAGTTTACGGTTCATATTATTAGCACGAAAATGTTGCAGAATAACCTTATTTAAAAACACCTTTCATATATACTTCTATATTTCAGTGTTTCCATTCCAACTAACTAAAAAAAAGTAGTGAAGAATGGAACTCTAAATTGTATTACTCGTATTATAAAATTAAAAAACACTGTTTGGTTAACATTTTTTAATCCTTTAACTGACAGAGTTGGATTTATCCGACAATTATTCTCGTGTCCATTTCGCCAGAGCAGTATATATACGAGAAATTCCTCTACTTGTATAATGTTTTTTTAAATTATTGCGTTGCTTTCTATTGTAAAAAATATTTTTGTTTTACGAGTAAGGCGCTAGGGACACGACATCTCATACAGAACCAAGCGGTTAAATGGTTAAATATAGAAGTTTTGGTGATACCAAATGTTGTCTAAACTTAAACGTCAAATGGGTAAGAAAGTACCCATTTGACGGCACTCCTTAATTTAAATAAAAATCCATTGTCGTCTAACAAGTTATTTTTGCTTGTACGGCTAATAAATCAATGTAATAAATACACATAATAATATTGTTTTAAATTACTGGATCAATATGATATCATCGTAAATGATGATAGTTTATATCTCATGGGAGATGTCCCATGAGATATAAACTATTTAAGTTAGTTATAAGTTTACGTTAATTAAACATAGAGCTTCACACAATTTCCCTTTAGGGAAATAATCACATAGAAATTAGTTTTAATAACCTTTGAACTAATGTTGCAGTGATGGCAGTGGAAGTGATGATTATGGCGGCGACGATGTGAGGAAATCACGCCCAATGCCAGGGAAAAAGTAAAATTTTATTTATTTTATTTATGTGTATATATTAATGACAATAATATTTATGTGTATGTACCTATATATTATAATATTAAAAACTCGCTATAAGTTAGAAAGTATTAAGTACAAAAGACCTTTGAATTTAAACAAACAGTGTAAAGAATGTTTTTTTTTATATGCCTAATTGAGTTTATACGAGTATAAGTATGTATTAGGGAAAGTAGCTACAAAAATATCGACGTCTAAGAAGTCTAAGAAAGACTTTAATTTAATCGGTCTTCTTTATATTTATGCTTATACATGCTTTTTATATGTCTTTACATGTACATTTTTTATAGTCTTCGGTGGTAAGTCTTAAATTTTTTTCTCTCTATGTCTATAGATGTAAAGGATATCGTTTAAAACTAGGCCATTATTTCTCTTTATCTTACACTTTTATGAGAATTTGATAATAAAGTCTTTCTTAATTCAGTAAATTTTCAAAATTTCAGATTTTGTTAATGGGAATAACATTCGAAAAGTAAAAAGAGTTCAAACTTTTTTAATAAGTACTTTCAAACTTAAATATCTTTGAAACCCTATTTACCAAGTTACGCGATATTTTACCAGTAAAATCTATAATTTCCTCTTACCTAATGGTACAACGAAAATAAAAAACTTATTACATTTTAAAGTGATTGATCTCCTTTGTCGGTGTTGACGAATTCGCTCCCAGTAGGGGAACTAGTACAGTACAGTAGTTTTTCTCATTGCAGACACAATCATAGCGAAGTGGAGAAGCGACGTCGCGACAAGATGAACACATACATATCGGAGTTGAGTTGTATGATCCCGATGTGCGGCGCGATGTCGCGTAAGCTGGACAAGCTAACGGTTCTTCGCATGGCGGTTCAGCACCTGCGAAGTGTGCGCGGGACAATTAGCGCCTGTCGACTTGGCGCTCAACCCCGGCCCGCACACCTTCCCGAGACCGAACGCAACGATCTCGTGTTGGACGCGGCGCGTAAATGCTTCATACTTGTTGTCGGCTGTGACCGTGGGCGTCTTATCTATGTCTCCGAGTCCGTCAGCCAAACCCTTAGCTACAATAAGGTTCATCAAATACATTTATAAAATAAACATAGTCGTCAAGAGAGCAGTCTGTAAGATCTTTCGTACATGAATTAACAGAGAAAAGCTAGTATGAAAAGTATGTTATGGAAATTAGGTTATTAAGCAGATGGAACTATCCACAAGGAAGCAACGTAAAGACACGTAGGAGTGTTTCTCTGATTTTAACCAGGTTGCTACGTGATAATAAGTAAATTAAGACTAGATGAATTGTTATAATAAAATTCACGATTGGAACGTGGAAACGTGACAGTTTACGTATAAATAAATGTCAATAATTTTTGCTCGGCGCAACAAAATAACGTGCCAAATTTTCCTTGACAGAGCAACAACGAAATAGCAATGTGTATATTAAAGGTAATTTAACGGCATCCAAAATATATTTACACGGTAAATAATTATAAATTTCAGTCTGAATTGCTCGGCCAGAGTTTATTCGACATACTACACCCAAAGGACGTCGCGAAAGTAAAAGAACAGCTCTCCTCGTCGGATCTCAGCCCCAGAGAGCGACTGATCGATGCTAAAAGTGAGTGATTCTCTTATCAACACTTTGCAGTTTACGTGCCTTTTAAACGATACTTGTTAGGCACTTTTGAATTTAAATGAAAGAAATATAGTATTTAAAAAGATATAAATAATATAGGATGTACATAAAATAATAGGATATGATGCCAAAAAGTTAACAAGTTTAGCTTGTATGTTGTACCGCGAACTTTCGTGCATTTGTGTTTGCCGCTGTCGCCCGCCTTTCTCTATGGTTTCATAATCGCAGCCTAACCTAACTATGACGACTTAGAGAAATTTTCATATTATAAACACTAGACTAGACTTAAGTAAGTACAAGCTGAAATAAGTGATTAAATAACATTATGTTTAGCAATGTTGCCGTTGAGGAGGGAAGTGTGCGCCGGAGCATCGCGCTTTTGCACTGGTGCTCGGAGGTCGTTCTACTGTCGCATCAAGTGTAAGGTGGAGCCGGAACAGTCGACCAGTACCGCGCCCGCTGCGCCTGTCGACGTCAAGGAGGAGGGCTTCGACCGACCACACACCTCGGCGGGCCTATCCGCTTCTCCGCAACCCGCTAAGAAATACTGCGCAGTGCTCTGCACAGGCTATCTCAAGTCGTGGACGTCTGAGGTGCGCGAAGGCGAAGGCTGCGACGACGGTGACTACTCGACGTCGTGTCTAGTGGCCGTGGGTCGGGCGCTACCCGACCTGGCGCCAATGCCCGTTTCAACCAACTCGGCGCCAGCCACAAGACTCGTGCAGTTTGTGTCGCGGCACGCAACTGACGGAAAAATTCTATTTGTCGATCAAAGGTAAGAACTTAATAAATAAAATTAAAGTGTATGTTTGTAATGTCAAAATAATGGCTTTTTACTAAATGTTTAGTTTACTTTTACTAAATACCGCACGCGCTCCACCCGCATGGCCGCAGTTAGTGTGGCTGGATTCAGCAAGTTTTGTATATTTATTAAGTTTTATTAAAAACTTTTTGTACTTGTGTAGAGTGACCCCGGCATTGGGATACTTACCCCAGGAGCTATTGGGCACCAGTCTGTATGAGTACGTGGCGGCTCCTGAGGTGGGCGCCGTCGCCTTGGCGCACAAGGAGGCCTTGCTTCACCGCAATCCGCTGCACACGTCTCCTTATTATTTCCGCCGTAAGAACGGATCTCATGCACGACTTCAGACCCACTTCAAGCCCTTCAGGTAAATATATAACCACTTTAAATATGTAATGCAACACAATTCGCGAGAGATGATGAGCCTCATAATTTACATAATTTTTCAGGAACCCGTGGACAAAGGACGTAGATTATCTAGTCGCGAACAACACAGTACTGAGCGATACACAACAGCCGCAGCCGTCTCCTTCGTACGACATGTACAAGCAAAGTATGACATTCTCTTGATTACACAAATACCTACAGCCCTTCGGAAATAACTCGGTAACTCGCAACAATGCCCTATTAGTAATAATATCTGTTTAGTAATCAGTAATATGTGTTTTGGTAAGAATTTGAAATATGCTGTTACTGCAGTTTCGCCTGCCCTGAAGGCGAATATGAAGTAGGTACTTGCGGGTTACTTGCGCAGGTAGTAGGTAAACGTCAAGATTCACACACACTTGTAAACCTATCCGTTTCCCTATTCCTCTTCCTAATTCCTTATTCTTAACTTTACTATGGTCGCCAGCGTTCTTGCATCACATTGCGTTGCTTATATTATGGGCCCTTGCATCACCATCAAGTGGGCCGTCAGCATTTCTGACGACCTTAATGTAACAAAACTCGTAGATTCATTCGTTCAAGTGTATACTTGAATGAGTCTTGAAATTGTCCACTAGCTTACTTGTAAATGCATTTTCAGAGGCAGATGCACACGTGCAGTACTTGATCGACCCGCACGTCGAGACGCACAAAATCGTATCCACAATTGCCGAAGAAGTTCTCCAGCCGCCCTCGCCGGACTTCCCCCTGGACCTACCCACAGACCTCTTGCAAGACCCCTTTTTCACCCAACAGGTTTGTTACCTCGCTCTTAACACGCTAAAATAAAAGATTTTACATTAAGCCGTGTGAGGATGACGCGATCATACGATACATTAGACAGTGTACGGTGTACGTTTTGAAGCCAGTGGCGTTGAATCAAGATGGTGGATGACGCATCAGGCGGAAGACCCATACCAACGATTTCCGAAGTGTGATTGCTACTCGGAATTTTTCCGCGCAAATCCTAATTCGACTGGGCTAATTCCTCAATTTAATTCCTTTCTTTCTTACCATGAGAACGTTACGCTTAGTAAGAACGAGGTAAATTGTTGACAGCCGTCGCTAGTGGACAGCATCCTGAACGAGCCGGGCCTAGAGTTGGTGGAGGAGGCGAGAGGCGAGACAAGGGGTGAGGCGTCGGGCAGCGGCGGGGGTGGCGACGAGGGGGGCGCGGGGGCAGGCTCTTCGCTCAGCGGAGGAGGCGAGGTGGCACTGGCTGTCATCATGTCGCTGCTGGAGGCCGACGCGGGCCTCGGTGGTCCCATTAACCTTTCAACTTTTCCCTAAATCGTTCCCCTGCAACGTTTAGGGTCAGCTCACACAGAGACCCGACGCTGCGCACACATTTTAAGGCTGCAATTCATTATAGAACCAATCCACTTTCACAAAAAAGATATACAGTTCAGTGAGTACCTACAACTTTTTACAGATCTCGATACTGTGAAAAAAGTTCTATATTGTATTGCTAGTTCAAAAAGAGCGCGCTGCAGCCCCTTCAGGTGTGAACTGACGCTTACAACCGGCGAAAATATATCGGCACTTCGCAACAATGCAGATCCCCCGTCTCGCGTCGCACCCTCGTCCCATTAGTACTATCGCCATCGCCAAAGCTACTCCATTTTGGGAAGGTATGGGGCATGACATATATTAAATAAAAAACAAACACATCAATAAACTTTTCTGTATTGTCTTCTGTTAGCCGACCTTAGCTACTGCATTCTTTCGAGGTGCCAAGAAATTTCCGACAAGTTATACATTATTGCCGAGGATCTATAAATTATGAATTTGACATGAAATATTATTTATAAATAAAGTAGGTTATTGGCACTTGGTGGGATATTTATATAAAATGCGATTCTATTATGGGTTTGTGGTTACTTTTCTCATAATGCTTTTCCCCATCTGTTTTCATACAAAATTAAAACAATTAATAGTATAATATATTAATCTTAAGTGATATATGTTTCATGTTTCCATTTATATTCGTGTGTTGATGTATTGATATTTAATATTACATATGAGTATCTAACGTCTATTCCGTACAAGTGGATAAAAAAAAAACAAAGAAAGAATTAATATAATATGTGTTCTTTGCGTGCAATTGTTGTAATTTCTAAATTTCAAGATATCGATCTTCCATTACTTTATTATGTTGTGCGATTACCATGTTACTCCTTCATTCATGTTGGTTTTTAATAGAATTTTAAGAATTATTCTCGTATGTTCGTGACTCGTGGTATAACAGCGGGACCTCCGCTATAATCGAATATTCGTTATTATGCTATATATAACCAAGTTATATGAGCTTGTAAGTTTAATTAGCAAATATATACTTTAGTTAGGGTTTTATAAAACTCAATAGAACTCAAAGCAAGTTGCGACTTTCATCCGTTGAAAACCGACAACAGACGAAAAAATAGGTCGTAATCGAACACGATTTTTTGTCAAAATCATGGGCCCAATAATTTAAGGTAACTATACCAAATAGCAAGTCGTACAATGTTATTCTGGCGAGCTATCAGTGACAACTGCAAGAATTTACTTCAACGACAGTATTTAAAATATTAAGTAAGTTTTCTACGTGTTGTGCAATGTTGTGATTGCCACGGAAACAGAGTACATTATTTAAAATGTCCAGGAGAAATTACTAACAAATCAAAATTTGAGTTCCTCGAGATTTTATATTTATAACATTCTTTTTGTTTTGATAACATTGGTAACAAGGCATTTTCGATATGTTATATCGGTGGGCGAAGGATTTTTTGATTCAACCCTGAGAAGGATAGGAATAAGATAAAAACAAGTGTTAATTTTAATTTTAGCAAAATGTTAATTTAATTTAAATATTAATTTTAAATGGACATTTTTTGTAATATTTTTTCCAACTCTTTCACAACGATATTACATATCCCTAACAAAATTTTACCAAAAATGCCCCCGAGAGACTCGAATTTTGATTTGTTAGTAAAATTTCTCGGACTCTATATCCACTATAGTAATATATGCTAGCTATAGTGGAAACTTGAAAAAGTGGTACTTACTTGTTTTCGGAGGCGACACATTAACATTAATATCTCTGTTATTATAATTAATATTATTTATATTTATGTTAAGTACCAAATCGCAAGCGTATTTTTATTAAGTGGCCATTTAAATTTACATATTGTTGGAATTAACTAATTTACGTATTGCGGTAAAGTTACCTTTAACTTTACGTTACATTTACGTCTGTATACATTTTTTTGTTTTTCAATTAAGAAGAGTTTATTTTGTTATTCTTATAAATGTTATTAAATAAATGTTTATAATGTGGTGTTGTTTTTTTATGCGTCCTTAAATGTCAACAATTTTCCTAAAGAGCTCCCGATAATAGTTTTACGGGCACAAGAACAGCGCCTCTGGTGGAAGTTTTATGTTACTATATAAGAATACACCCAAACAAATGAATGCAAACCATTGTGAATGACATTCCTTTTTTTCAATGAAGATGAAGATTTTTATGATAAGGTTTAACAGACTGACGGTCCACTTGATGGTACGTGGCAACCGTCGCCTATCAACACAAAGAAACGCCACAGGTGCCGCCAAAATGGGTGTGACCTATACGAATATGACGAATGTCTATGGCGAATAGTGGTAAAAAGTGAATGTGACGATTGACTCGTAGGTCTGCAAGTGCGCTGCCAACCATAATAGGATTGAGGATCAGGAAAGGAGGGATAGGGAAGTGGGCTCTGGCTTCCCTTACTCACTCACATGTTGTTATTTCACGGTGGTCTTACGGGTGGTTACTACCACTGCGCTAATTTCCGAGACCAGGCCACAGCCAAATTTAAAAAGTTCATCTCCAAAGTTGATCCTGCCGGGAATCGAACCTGGGCGAGACCCAGAGATATAATTTCATTTTTAACTGTTTTATAGACAAAGGTGTCACGATAGTGACCATTACGCGATCAAGTTCAGTGAAATTAATATCACACGTAACTCGTTAACTTAACACTCGTATTCATTATATTTATTTCGTTACATCTTATGTAGAAATAAAACCATCATATGTTCCAACTAATTTATTTTAAAAAACTAGGTTTTTTACATAGGAAACTACACCATTTTTATTTCAGTAGACTTATACATCTTAATTTTGAGGTCAAGTCACATCATTAACAACCTCGGGTGCCATTCAGCATAAAATGTTTTAATGCTCATTTCCCTAATATTATTTTGACACACAACGCGTTGTGTTTTTATTATGGCAGTGGGATTATTACCCGTAGGAAAATTCCAATCACAAGCAAAATTTTCTTTGTAGATTTAACAAGTTGTAATTTAACATTTTGTGATGCTACTCTATAAAATTTAAACAAATTTAAATTTGAAAGAAAAACTAATCTAAAATTTAAGAAATAATTAAATTTGAAAGAAAGACTAATTAAAAATTAAAGAAATTATTAAATTTGAAAGAAAGACTAATAAATAATTTAAGAAATATTTCAATTTGTAAGAAAGACGGGAAAATTTAAGAAATGTTTGTTTGAAAGGAAGACTAATCAAAAATTTAAGAAATACTTGAATTTAAAAGAAACACTAATGAAAAATTTCTGAAATATTTCAATTTGAAAGAGAGACTAATCAAAATATTTGGAAATTCGAAGCAATCAAACTCAAAGCAGAGAAAACAAATTGAAATTAAAGAATTATAAAACTAATCAATAACGTCGCCATATTTGTTTGTATGGTGTGTGGATGCAGACGATGTCTGAGGCGGTCGCTGCGGAGGCGGTGGGGCCAAACTCGGTTCCATCCTGTAAAAACATCACAATACATATCATTATAATTTATACATGTAATTAATTTGTTAATAAGTGTTGGGGAATATTGTGTAAGACTGGAAAGAGACGATTAAAATATACTTTTAGGTGAGGAGGTATTTCAAGTAAGTACTCAAGCAAAGTCATATTTACATAAGTATGTATGTATAAATTGCAATTACTAACTTGTATGGATTCTGTCTCGCATCCGTGTACTCTCCTCTGTTCTTGCGACGCAAGTCATCGTAGGACAGTTTGGGCTGTAGAGGGCCTGACACATCTTGACCGCCCGGCGGAACTACAATATTTAATACATTAGAATCTCTACAATCTATGTTTGTAGAAAACATAACCTAAATAACGTCGTTGTCAAACCAAAATTTGATATGACCCAAAAGTATACTTTGGAGATATTGACAAAAAAGTTTTCTGAAAGTGTTTATTTAAAAATAAAAGTATTTTATTTGAACCTTAGGGTTGTTATGTAAATTTAATTGTGTTTAAAAATAAATTAAAACGATTATAGTTGCTGCACATAGCACATAATATTATTAAGAGGTTGTAGTTCGACAAATAGTGCTCATAAGAACTTAGCAGTCTTTCTATCTACCATCGTTATTTTTATTTAAATCACCTGCATTTTTATTTTTACAATTTCTAAGTTGTTAATGATTGTTTCTACTCACTTGAGGTACCCGGTTGATAGGTTTCTTCTGAGAAGAGAGGACGGTCTGTGTCGAGATTAAGAGAGCTACCAGGTCCAGCATCAGAATAAATGTCATCGGGTTTCGCCCCAAACATGGCTGTTGGGGCTTGATTTGGTAAGCTGGTGTGAAATGTATTAAAAATAAATCATTATGAGATCACAGTAATATTAATAATTAGTATTCAATTTTTAATATAAAAATTTTCCCCATTCATCCTTACTAATATTACAAATGCGAAAGTATATTTGGATGTATGGATGTATGGATGTTTGTAACACTTTCACACAAAAACTACTGAACCGATCACCATGAAATTTTGCATACATGTTGTCTGCGTCACCAGAAAGGACCAGAAAAGACCTTTCATCGTTCAACGTAGACGAAGTCGCGGGCACCAGCTAGTATCTTTATATAAAGAAGATTTGACCGTGCGATTATTGCATATTATGTGTAACAAGTTTGATCATAGCCTAATTAAAAGGAAAGAATGAAACATTTATAGTTTTTAGTGATTTTTCTGTCGAGTAGGGATGGCGAATGGCCATTCACAGTCATTTGGGCAGCCCTGCCTGGCGGCAGTAACCACGCCATTGTAAAATAAGCTGTTGGTTCAGTGTGGGATGCCCGAGCCCATTTCCTTATCCCTTCTTTATCATTAATCATTAATACTAGTATGGTGTGCAGCACACGCAAGCAATGGGTAGCCACCTACCATCAAGTGGACCGTCAGCTTGTCTAATAACCTTAACATAAAAAAGAAATTGATAATTCATGATACCTCTTTCTTCCATCTCTTCTGTCACGAAGCAATTGGCCTATATAGCTTCCTGGTAGTGCCATTAGCTTTTCCGCACAAGCCTGCTGATAGGACACCTTCCCTATGAAGTAACCCACTATAACCGCTAACGTCACCTTTGGAAAGGGACCAAAACGGGCACTTGGCTTCAGGAATCCTATGTAAAAATACATTTTAAAAATTAAACACCTCATATGATAAGATTGTTATGTAAGACCATATTTGTTTTAAAAAAAACTACAATTGTTTCAAAAACGTGTTATTATTATCAATTAAAACATTATTTATTATATTTACATTACAGATTTATCTTTAGTCTCCTCTTGACTCCGATTAGATCCATTTTTGCCCTAAATTCTGTATAATTGACAAAATATCACAAGAGGTTATCTTTATTTGTGGAATTGAATTATTTTTATAAAGGTTTAATTTAGAATCAAAACAACAATAAACTAGACAAACTTTAAAAAACTAGACAGCTTCTGTGTTGCTTAATATGCTCTGCATGTTTAGCAGAGCATAAACAACAGAATCACATCCAAATCGACACAATGTCTCGTTTAATAGTACATATTAAAATTAAGTTATAAAAGCAGATAGATTAACAAGATTAAGCTAAAGTAATGAGCATTTATGTCGAGTTAAACAAAATTAAAGTAATTGAAAAACCTCTTTGAACCCCGGCATAAGTGGTAAGTCCAAGTCCTATACCAAGTGGCATAGACCTTTGGAAGAAGCTTTCTTTATTGCATTCCCGAAGTACACGCAGCTCCTCCGTGGAGAACTGGTACTCCTGTAGTAGGTATAGACACAGTATTAGGTACACAACATAAAGAAGTTTCGTGAAAAACAATGTACTTAGTTAAAGATAGTCTTACCGATCGCGGTCGAGGCGCCGACGGTGCTAGAGGCGCTTCTTGCAGAGGCTGCGATGGATCCCGCGGCTGCCACTCGTCATTTACCACTCGGTCGTTCTCATAATTGTACGTTTTTGAGGTATCCATTGTTAAGTTAATTAATGACAGCGATAATATTGCGTATCCGATAGCACAAAACACAAATTTAAACAAACTCCCGTTTCGTTCGATGCCTTTTAGTCTTCAATTCGTTTCTACGAAGTACGATACCTTATACCTAACCTTTACAATTCAAACTGAGTTGACTGATGTAATGTAATGTTTACCGGAGTCCGGAGGAAAACTGAGGAAAACTGACCACTTCCACAGTCCACACGAATTGACAATTTGGTTCATATTTTAGTTGTCATTGTCGACATTACATAGAACAACTTAAATGGTTTACCATAGTATAGTTTTAATATTTTTCAATATTATATTACCCATAATTATTATTTAAAATAGACATAAAATTGAGGGATTTGACAGATGAATTTTGCGAAATAAACACTAATACCTAACTATACTATTATAAGAATAAGTAGTACCTAACTACATATTATCTTATCTAATCTACAAGTGGCAAGGGCGCGATTTCGCCATACTCTGTTAGTATTTAACATCGCTGTTAAGTCATTTAGCGCTGTCACTCGCATACTGTAAACTTTCTGTTATATGACTTAACAGCGATGTCAAATACTAACAAAGTATGGTGAAATCGCATTAAATAGTGGTTCATGAAATAAATGTAGCAGTTGTAGCCTAGTCAAATTAGAAAAATCAGTGGAAATAATTCGGGTAGTTTTGAAAATTACCCGTTATACTGAGGGGTAATACCGGGGTGGGGGTAGATTAGCTCAAACATGGGTTCGATCCGCAAAAAATTCTGCTATTTCATTTTTCGATTGGATTATGTCAGAGACTGTCTCCCAATAAATCCACTTATACTTGGAATTATTTCCACTGATTGCCGATATTCGGCTTAATTTGACTGTACTACGTACAGTATTTGACTGACTTTAATTGATATCTGGCTTAATTTTACGGAGTGAATTGCGCTGAGTTGAAAAATTTATTATTTTTGTCATGGTCAATATATTTTAGTGATTTTATTGTATTGACTGTTATTAAAACTTTTTAAAATAATAAAATAATAAAATAATAATGGTGTAAATTTGTGCCGTGAAAAATTGTCCAAGCGGGCGCAAAATAGAAAATAAACAAAATAATACACCTCTTTCTTTAAAATTTACACTCTGGCTATACTACCGCCACCCTTATTAATGCAATTAAACGGACAGAGATACACAGAGATGGTGCTCCTTATATCTATCGTTCTTAGCCATTACATTATAAATAAATAAACATTAGACCAATGTAACTTATGTACTAACTCCATACTTATAATACCTACGATTTTATTCTTAAAAAGATTTTGATCTTTTGGCAAAGATTTTGATTTGATTTCATATGCGAATCAAAAATCATATTCACTGGCTCTGGCAGTGAAGGAAAAATAGAAAAGAATAAGAGTTCCTACATTCGAGTATCTTCTATACTATTTATAGAAGAAGTCTATTTCTAGAGAGTATAGAAAATTTAATTTCGAAATATATTAGTTTTTCAAAACAATGAATATTTTGTCAATATTCATTGTTTTGATTGTCAATACATGGTTAATTAAAATTAGGAGAATCAGCCCTTATCTTCTATCCTAACTCTGTTAATTATAGTTTTAGCAAAAAAAGATATGTAAGCATTTTTATGTAAAATATTTGTCTGAAACTTTTTTTTGGAACGTTAACCATTTTAATATAATTTGAGAATTTGTTTTCCACCCCTTCTACAAGTTGGATTCGAAAATTTCTTTCACCTATCGATATTAGTTACCTACATAATATGCTAAAAACTTATAAGAAAAATATCTCATATTTTGATTTCGAAGTCCCTATACTTGATAAAATTCGTTGTTGACTGTTATTTAGAGTTATTTACAAATCAACTTGAGAAAATGGTTAAATCGATTTCACTTTATTATTCGCTAATTAGTTGCAGTTCTAGAGACTAACAAAGATAATAATACAATACTAACTATTGGCTAATTCGAAAAGAAACCTCCTTATGGCCTGTGTCGTAAACTTAGGTGCCTAATAAGTAATTGTTGTATCGGTACTAAGTACATACAATTAAATAGAATAAAATTTAAATATCTAATGAAATCATTAAGAATTTTATTATAATGTGAAAGGATTTAATTTATATTTATGAATGATCAGTGGAGAGTGCTCATTTTTCTTGGTGATATTTTCTCATTGTTTTGCCGAGGAAACTGTTCGCTGGCAGTGCGCGAAATTTCTCGTCGCATAGCGGAATGTATGCCAACCGCCCGATGATGTGGCCCATTAAGATCGCAACTACTATCTTAGGTATCATACCGAAATGTGGATTTTTGCTCGCGTACCCTACAAAAGAAAACAATCATAGAAGTATGTATGTAATGGGAGGAACGTCACATTGATTAGTTTATAATTTAGAATTGTAAACAAAGTTTCAAGCCATTCAAACATTTTACTTCTATGAAAATTTTCGTGGCGCCCCTACCATTGTTATACCTACTTATTGATAACTTTTGCCTACAACTTCGTCCGCCTTCTCTTTTGGTTTATCAATGAAAAAAAAAAAAAAATCAACATCTGACAATAATGTATGACTAATTTATTCAATAGATATTTAACGATAATATATTTGTCATGCGTTGAATTTTTATTTTTATTTTTGAATCCTTCGGGAACCGTATTTTTTCTGGATGAAAGGTACGCTGTCTCCTTTTCTAAGTATATTTCTATTCTATTCCTGGCAATGTGTACGGTATGTAAAATTTTAACACGATTAGTTGAGTATAGTTAAAGCGTGAAAGCGTAACAAACAAACTCTCATCCTATTTGTATTATTATAAGCGAGTGAAAACCGTATGAAAATCCCTTGGGTGGTTTATAAGTAGTAAGTGGAGAAAAACTTAATTAGGTTTGATTACAAACCTTCCGTGAAAAATTATCTAACTTATGATGAAAACTACAAGTTAGCGGATATACACACAGATAGACGCGACAGATTTGAATGAAATTTGACAAATGTTAGGTTCCTTTGGGATTTTCTAAAAACGAACTACAGCGCGTACGAAGTCGTGGGCACCAGTTAGCTTTATACTATGTATGGAGTATTAGGGTGAGTATTAGGGTGATACCAACCAGTTTTCATAGCAGCGTAAGTAACCGTTGCGAACAGCGTGCTGAAAGGCAGACATCTATAATAGAAACTCTCCTTGTCGCATTCTTCTAATGCTTTTATTTCATCTTGGGTAAACTCGTAGTACCGCTGCAATAAATGAATTAATATTTAATTAGTGATTTCCTGATCAGTCTCCATTATCATTTTGCTACAGGTGGAATTTCAGACTAGGCATAAGATATACTTACCAATGGATGCGTAGGATTTTTTATTTCAATACAAGCCCCTTTTTGGGCACATTTTTTAGCATCTTCCTTTTTTTCATTTGCATTGTTTTTAGTACTCATTATGTTTTATAAACTGTATTTATTTACCGTTATCATGGTCACGATGGATAACCGAAAAATTATTTAAAAAAATAGTCCTATGAATTTGTACGTGTCATAGTTTTGTTATGTCTAATTTTGTTTTGATATAGTTGATTTTGATTGAAGGCATTTTTTTTACGATAGTATCATAGCATTGTTTATGAAGGTAGCAATATAAAATAAAATAATATAAACTTATATCCCAACTTCTTTATTTACTTAGTATAAAACAAAGTCGCTTCTCGCTGTCTGTGCCTCTGTATGTATTATATATATACATACAGATATGCCTCTGTATGTATTGTAAAGTTGGTTATCAATATCAACATATTTTTTCGGATATGAACTCTTGTGTGCAATAGGAAGTTCTTACTTTGATGATACAGTAAAATTGTTGAGAGTTATATTTGAGGATTATATTGTAGGTTTGTAGGTCCATTGTAAGACAGTGAGCCCATAAATAAATACAGGTTCTGTCTCTGTGCGTATATATTAGTGAAATTGATGATGTGGTATTTTGAAAATATCAATAAAAATCTAGGAACAAAGACTAAAGCAATAAAAATCCTGGCCGTAAATGTTGATCTATGGTAGTTCGTTGACGTTACTAGCATTCGACTTGTTGCCGACAGGTACAACAATCTATCCGAGTTTTAAATGTCAAATTTTCAGTCCATCTCTGCCAATAATTAGGCATGTCTCAATTCGTACACATGGTTTCTTTGTGGATATGTACAAGTGGTTCGGTATAGCTTTTAAAGGTGGATACGAAAGGGGAAGTACGGTGGCGGAGCGCAGATGAGATTCGCCGTGATAATGACAGTGGCGTACTTAGCCTTTGTACAAACGGTAGGCACAGATTACTCCGAAGCGAGGATGCCTCAGTACGGTGCCAGAGGAGAATATGACGAGCGCGCTTCTGCTGCTGTTGATGACGAATACAGAGATCATTCGCCAGATGCGGCTGCTACATTAGACTACAAATTTGACGATGAATCTGACGGTATTTACATAAAATAATAAATTTTTAATATGATTAATATGTTTAATATGATATATTATATTTATTTTGTGAAATTTATTTCTTCTTAATAGTTATAAGATGATTCGGCCCCTACCTACGTCGTTCTTATTACGAAATTTATATAACTGTCATGAGTTTTCGTGTTAGAATATAATTCTTCCTTTTGAATCCATTTAAATGTTAAATTCGATTTCAGGCAAAACAAAGCCGTTTACAGTTGATGACATTGACGAAGAAAAATGGCAGAAATCTAAACTTAAAAAAGTCCGTTCTATGCATGAAAACGACTATGATAATAATTTAAATAAGTACAACGGAGACCCAATTGGTTTTAAATTAAAACCTAAATATCATTTAAAGAATCAACGCTCTAGACTAAGCGACAAAGATAACTATGAAAATGGCAAGTTCAAACAACATCGAAAAAGACGTCGAAATAGTGAAGAAAACGTGAACGACTCTGAAAGATTCAAAGATGACTTTCAAATAAATAACTTACTTTTTGGAAACGAAATTTCTCCAGAGAAAACCAGCCATCTTGAAACTGAATATGAAGACAGTTATAAGAGTTTAAGGAGAACTACAAAAACGTTAGCTCGTCTATATATAGATAAAGATAAACAAGAAAATAATGACGATAGAAATATAGGAAAATTGAGACGTAGAAAGCCAAAGGTAATGGATTATCCCACGGAGAAAGCTCAAAGGCGGCGACATTTAGATGTTTATGTTTCGCGTTCTTCTCAACCAAGGGAAAACAATAGAGGCTTAATATATGAAAACTATGATGAATACGATGATTATTATGATACAGAGAGATTTCACACTGTTGAAAACAAGTTTTCAAATTTACGTAGTCGGAAAAAAGGTAAGTCCTTACGTATTTTCATGAGATTATACCTAATAATTATATTATAATAATATTTTAATAATATTTTAAATTTTAATATACCTATTTTAATAATATTTTAATAATAACTAATAGTATATCTAAAACAAAGTCGCTGTCCGCTTCTGCTTCTAAATCAACGATAAACGAAACTCTGTTATAACTTTATAAACCATGATTAAACTACAGTTTACACCTTATTTAATATAATTATATTGCGTGTAATACTGAACCTAATTACATACCTATTGGAAACAAATTACTCTAAGCAAAGATTTCGCTTTTGTGTCAATGATTTTAGCCTGAATATAGTTCAAAAATTTCGCATCGGGCAAAATGTACAAAAAGTAAAATGTGCAAAACGCAGAATGTACAATACGCATAATAAACACCACACGCAAAATGTACAAAAAGGCTATGGAATTATGTAATATGTGAATTTAGCCTTTTTGTACATTTTGCGTTTTGCACATTTTGCTTGTGGTGTTCATTATGCGTATTGTACATTCTGCGTTTTGCACAATTTGCGTTTTGTTCATTTTGAGTGTGGTACTCATTTTGCTTTTTGTACACTTTGCTCTGAAGCGAAAAATATGTCATTTAAATTAGGTAATCTCTTTTAATCAAATCAAACCTAATAAGGATACATAACTTAAACGGACATAGCTAATTACTTCTCATTGATTTGTTATGCTAATCGTAGATTTACCCCTTATTTATTAAATTACTTTAAATCTTTACGTGCAAGCTACAAGTGCTACAACTATTTTTGTAATATTAAATCTAAAGTGAGCAGTGTTGTTGAAAGAGTGATTACATTGACCAAGAAAAATGTATCTAACAGAAGATTTGTATTGTATATGCTCAGCGGGAATGAAATCCACGCCTCCGTCGCGCACAATACGTACCCTCCGTCACCGCGAAGCCAGGACTTCGTGGAAGAGCACCGAGCGTCCGTCTCAAGTCCAGTCTCTACTCACCAAACAGACGATCACAACTAAATCAACTGTCACACGACACAAAAGAAAGACTACCACATCTGCAATCCGTCAACCATCATCGACACAACCATCGACGGTTGTGGAAAATTCAGAGAAAACGGTGAAAAACTTGTCACTAGCTAAACTATCGAGACTCTCAACTTTGAGGAAATCTCAAAAGAAAGAAAGCTCAAATCGCAATGTGACGAAACCAACAGTACTGTTACAAATGACGGATAAAATGAACCCTGTCATTATGATAGAGCCACCGTCTAGCTCAATGTCGTGGATGAGGGCTGTCGAAGTGTCGGATGATATACCGAAGCGACTTGAGAAGGTGAAGTTGCTGATGCGACACAAGCTTGTGGCGAACGCTCGTGACTTGCGCGACCTAACGGACAACTGGGACGAAATGATTTGTGACTACATCGACATGTCTCTACTAAAAAATCAGTCTGTATGCGCGCAGTTTACATTACTATACTTTGCAATTTTTTACATTATTTGTACGTTTCGAAATACTTAGATAATGAAAGGAAATAATAAAAAATATACATTATTAAATAAAATATACATTTATTAAGACTGCCTTGTTTTATTTACCATATATTTTAAAATTCATTCTTCAGCGCCATCTATTACCGACTTTCTGCAAAAACGTTGTAAACATATCATTTTGGGGTATATTATTCAAAATGTACCTTTAATTTTGTTCAGTTCTTACTAAAATTTGGTTTATTCAATCTAGGAAAAACAGAAACGAGGACTTCGTCAGAATTTAGTGTGGCCGAAAGAGAGCTGTCCGCGGTGCTTAGTTCCCGAAGGCGCGGCGAACGAGATATCACTGTGTCTAAGATGGCGCTGCCTTTTTCTTTCCCCCATACATTTGCACCTGGCGCTGTCGATATCAACCATCAACGCGAATGGAACAAGTTCACGACAAATCACGCCCAGAGACAACGAATTGTGTTCTTCGCGATTCTTGTAGCTTTAATAAAATGTTTACAAAGATATAGACTGATTTTCTTGTAACCGCCACTATTGTCGTGCGGGGAAAAATCGCGTAGCGAGTGCGGAAAATTCTTAAGAGATGTCGCTACGGGAGTAGTGCAGGCCGTGAATTGATTGCGACGGTGGCGCGGCGGCGGTGAATGCCGGAGGTCGTAGTTCACAATGTAGCCATTTAGGTGGATTACAGATTTCCCTTAACAAAAAAATAAAATAAAAGTTTATGGTGTTTTTTATTTATATAAAATCTATAATCGTAGCTATTGAAAAAGAAAACCTATGATGAAACTGACAGAAAATGGGTTAAACTTTTATGAGCTGCAGGAATATTATAGAAACATTTGGTATTTGGACCCCTTCACTATACCGTTAGTGGACGTCTTGTAAAATTATTTTAAGAATGGTGTTCCTTAAAATTCTCGTCAGTAGCTTCAAGATATTTAAGTTAAAAAAATTCAAACAGTCTTAATTCAGTTATTGTTAAGCACCGAAGTAGATATACCGTAACTGATTCATATTGCGCAGATTTTCCCTAACAGAATCCGTTAAGAAAATCTTCAAAAATGTAATAGAATGGTCTCATTTAATATCTATCTATACTAATATTATAAATGCGAAAGTATGTTTGGATGTATGGATGTATGGATGTATAGATGTTTGTAACTCTTTCACACAAAAACTACTGAACCGATCACCATGAAATTTTGCATACACGTTGTCTGGGACACCAGAAAGGACATAGGGACCTTACATCCAGAAAAAAGGACTTCCCGAGAGATAAAAAAAATAAAAATCTAACGCCCGGCCAAAGTGTTATAGCAAGACGAGGTCAAATGTTATATTGCTTTTTTTAATTTTCAACGCGGACGAAGTCGCGAGCACTAGCTAGTTAACAATAAAAGAATTATAGCCTCTTGAAATCAAGCGAGAATATCCTGAAATATTTTGACAGCAAGTTTTTTAGGTAAGAAATCAACAATAGAAATTTGCTGTACCTACCCTAAAGCATTTTTTCATGGAAGTACTGAAAAAATCGAGGCATTAATTTTAACTAAAAAATTACTTATAATGGGCAATGCTGTAAATTTAATGACAGCACGAAATAATGCATTCAGATCTTAGTGGTTTATAGTTCTCTTCTATTATCTTATTTATTAATAATTATCTTACATTTATTAAACACTTAGTATTATAAAAAGCAAATGTTCAACCGTTATACGGACACATACAAACGTGTGTTTGAAATGCAAAAATGTAACCGTAAGTATGAAAAAAATTCTCATCAAAGTGCTCATAAAATATAATGTTTAGGTTCTCCCAAAAGAGACAAAACTTTTGATGATACATAAAATATTTTACAATACTCATAATTACCCACAAAAAAGATAGCGAGGCTTTTATGACTAATATTGTAGTTAAGTTACAATAGCCATTTTTTGTTCAAATTAGTCAATCAAAAAACACGGGTACATGCCAAAGGTGATGGACATTCCTATCAAGTTATTAACTAAACTAATCAAGGTTGATTATGTACATGTAATTTCCTCTTTATTTTATTGGAACCGAATGATTAAAGTTACGATTGGTATAAAAATTCTAAAAGTAAAAATAAAATGGCGTGGTGTGAACGAACAACACTACGCTAAAGCAGCTTAGTCCATCAGTTTACTTATAATACATTTTATTTTTTGTAGCTACAATATAAGTGCTTTAGAAAATTATATTTATTTTAAAGATTAAGTCCACGCGAACGAAGGCTGCCCAGTATAAAATAATGCCTCTGTCTGTTTTTCGGCTAGTTTTTTATATAAACCACCCAACAATTTTTGTTAGGGTTTTCACTAATGGAAAGACCGCTAAACAAGGAAGGCTTGTGTAATATAATTTGAATAAATTGCATTTGCGGGTTATTCGCATTATCTGTGCGAAGCTGAATGCGGGTGGGTCGCGAATAAAATTATATAAATATTTTTATATTTCCCCATGTAGATATATTGATTGTGAGTGTGGCAACACTGGTTGTGCGGTCGCGTAAGTCGTTTCGGCTATAGTGTTATTTATTCTCCGCGCGTGCCGCGGGCCGGAGGTCGGTCGTGGTCTTGTGTCGAGCGAGTGAGTGTGTGCGCGGGGCCGTCGGCGCGTCTCCCAAAAGAGACAAAAGTGTTGTATTAAATCAAACTACGGGTGTCGGTGACTATTATGAGCGACAGGGACAGGTCGTCGCCCTCCCTCACGGACACCCCGCTGAAAACTTATATCGGCCGGCACGACGACGACTACCCCCTAATAAACGGAAACGGTGAGTCGATTTGAAGGGTTTGAATCACGCGCTCCATCACTTGACCCGCCGTCCGCTCGCCCTCCCCACTCAGCCACTCAGCTACTCAGCCACTCAGCCACTGAGTCACTGGGTCAGCTGAAGACACCTCCGTAGTTACGCCTCCTTATCTCCTTCCGCACTAACCTACTCGAACTACATAATATTTTGCCGCATTGAAGCTCCCGCGTATTCGATCGACCCGCAACCAGCCCCTATGCGAACTCTCTCTCTCTATATATATGTATACCTAGATAGCTGCTAGATAGTATAGGTGGATGATATAGGTACTCTACATACCTAACTATGTAGGTAGTCTGTCGATAAAAGAATACGGAAGTGTTCTGTTGGCCGAGATCATGACGCGAGACGTGTGACAATATGAGCGTGATTTCGCAGGTAATTAGAGAGGATAGGAGTTTATGGTTGGGCAGTATGTGGACTGTTGATTCGTCTCGTAGCCACACCGATATGCCTTACACTACATTTGGAGTGCAGAGTGGTTTGAGCTCAAGAGGAAGCGAGAGGGGTGCCGTCTCCAGCTGCCGCGGTTCGTTGCTGGATCGATACACGGTGACCTTAGCTCTGACTCCAATTTATTCTACAATCTTTCAAATAATAATTTCAGCAGACTACACACAACGCATAGATGTTGTTTTTGCATCACGCGCTCCGATCGTCTCTACAATAAATAATAAATTCCTGCCTCATCCTACCTATGCTTTTATTTTTTTGAAGTAGTAAACCATTTTTCTTCTAAAAGAATGAGCTTGCCGGATGTTTTTAACGTTGGGAGTAGTTTAGAAGAAAAACAATCGTTTTTATGTATTGTAGTTATGAGCGATATTTAAAAAAAAACGTATTTTTTATTTACTTTTTGAGAGGAAACTATGTTTTATAATAAAAATATATTATTTCCAATAACGATTGTGTACGTCTATTTATAATGTAGACATAGACTGGGACAGCAAGGAATTCATTCAAGGAATGTAAGAATAGTCGTACTTAGGTTAGTTGTATTTTGAACACACTATATTTAGCACAGCTTCCGTGAGGTGGGAAGTTCTTTAGTTCATATTGTTCTGTAAAATAAATGCTTGTTTTCAAATCTTTCTGACTCTTGCTACGTAAAACTCGCACCTCTAAAGTCTATACGTTTTACCTATGTATATAGAGATCTAACTTTGTGAGTAGATTCGCGCAAAATAGGCCAAATAACGGACTAAACTCTGATCTGACTTTGAAATTTTGAAATTTTGAAATTTTGAAATCTAACTTTGACTTGATGTGAATTTAAATTCACAGGTCAATGTCTACATAATCACAATATCTAGTAAGGCGAGAATTTTTCACATTTTTCTCATGTTACGATTATTAGGTAAATTTTTGTTTTATTTTGTAGTGCTAGTTCGATCCGATAGGTCTCAAATGATCCGATTTAGTTTGGGAGGTAACGCCATATATAAGGAGTTCATTGTGAAAGTTTTAGAATTTTTAGATTTTTAGAAGAAAATATTTCTACAGAATAAGAGTTAGCTAGCTGTACACAACACTGAACTGTCTAAAATTTTTACTGGTAAGATAATTAAAATGTAAAATTTTTAGATAATATAGCCAGCATTAATACTATATCGGTGTATTTATTTATTTATATAAATATAAATAAAATACTATTTTCTAGAATTTAATATGATTGATTTTCATTATTTTTAAGTTACTCAAAAAACATAGGCCGACCGACCTTATAATTTGGCAGTATTACGGGTCAGAAGCAGCCTAGTTCCAAGGTCGACCCGCGGCCCTTAAAAGATCGTCTGTTTATTCTTGACTCACTATATTTTGTAGTCATTACTACGATTTTAGTTGAAAGAAGCTGGGGTTTTCAAACGAAAAACCAGCCTTAATTGAATAGTTCAAATGTTTTAAATAAGTACTGCCTAATGAATTATTAAAAGTAGATTGTCAAACAACCTGTTTCTTTATCAAGTGGTTATCACTTACTTAATTACTTAAAAGTTTGAACAAAATTATCAACTGAGAATATTATGTCGTCTTATGAAATTTGTCTCAGGGTCTTTTGGAATTTATTTTATTTCATTTTAACTCTCACGTGTTTATCGGCCAGGCTTAACCGATTAAATTTATTTAGTTTTCTAAGATGTTTGATTACTTCAGTTGAGTATATATGTACCTAACTATGGCTTATTTTGCACACATTGCGCGATGCCAACGATGTGATTGATAAGCGGTAAATATTGTCTTTATCGATAAAGAAATAGAAGCGGTGTGTGTCGTGAGACTAGTGTGTCAACGTATGATTCGACTTTGTAATAATTGGGTTAATTATATATAGTTGCGTACGTCTTAGGCAGCGTTATCTGGTGTGTTTTTTATTGATAAAACCTCGAGCTTGGAATAATTGATGGTTCCTTTTATTGGTACGCACACACTCAGACACAAACGCTGTTTGTTGATGAAGGAAATTATTATAATTGCAATTTTTAAAACGTGGCCCGCCGTATCCATTAATGTTGCGGATGTGCTCAATAAGCGGGGTAGCGTAATCTTTGTTCTCCCGTGCACTATTATTATTACTATTAAACTAGACATGTGTGTGTGTGTGTGTCTGTGTGTGTGTGTGTCTGTCTGTGTTCCCTTGCCACCGCCTTCTACCTCCCTTGGCACTGAGTCGTTTCCACAGCGAGTTGCTTGGCATGCGTTCGCTTGCAATGCTCAATTTAACATCAAACAAGTGCCTGTGACGGAGTGTTCCATTCATTGGTGATACGGCGAAACGACAATTCGCTTTTCTTTCATTTTAAAACAAGTATTCACATCTAACTTAAAATCAGCTTTACTTAGCAGACATATCATGACACTATCATGCGACAGAAATATTTAACTATTTATTTATTTGCCTTCTGATAACAACGTGTACAACATTTGACTGTCGTTGTGCTTACCTATATGTTACAGGTGTTGTTACGCATTATAACAAATTTATAACATTATAGGTTTCAGTACAAATGCAAATGTATGAGTAGTTAGGTATAATTAATATATAATAGTCACCAGGATACGCAGCGATACGGAGCTGACACGTAGAAGTAGAAATGTACACTGCAAAACTTAGCTTCATGTTAACCTACTTGTTTTTAGCTGTGACGTCATCATCTCAGCCACACTCCTATAATTTTTCAGTAGCACGAGGGTAGCACCAGTATAACACAGCCTGTATCCAATTTTCGTCAGCCCCTTTTGTAGTTGGACGTGAAGCGGCCGTCGCGTCGGCTCACCGTAATAAGTATCCTGCACATTGCCATTTAAACTTTACCATATACTTTATTTTTACCTGGCTGCAGAAACTATCATTCGTGATGACACTGTCCCCTTGTCTCTTGCCCTTGCACCTAAAAGTCTTTAAGTCCACGCGTACAAAAAGTCTCATGTCATGAACCTCTCTCTCTCTACTACAATCAACATGATTGCTATGACTTAGTATTTTAAATAAGTTAAAATTATATATAAAAAAAGAACCTTCACAAACTTAATGGTACAATGGTTAATTCAATATCTCTATTTTCTATTCAACCAAGTGACCTTGATTTTTTTTTCTTATTTTTTCCAGGCCTGTTATGGACCTAGATTATCGCCAAAACACACACACATCTGTATAAATACATCAAAGTGTAAAAAAGTGCCAAACTCTATATGATTATTTTTGTCACAAAGGACAATATTCCTAACGATCTACCGATTCGTTGAGAGCTTAAAAGTCGACCTTTTTAGTTATTTAAAACGCTAGTTAGCGATAACAACCTAAACGCGAGCGACTGTGAATTCACAAGTAGCGCCCATCAATAGAGCTAGCTCAACGTGGTCCTCACAATCAATGGGAATAGATTTCAGTTGCAGTTGTCAAAATGTAAATATTCAGAGCTGTTAAACATTATTGTCGTTACGAATGAATAGATTTGTGGTCTAGATGATTTGTTTCCAATATTAATAAAATGTCTGCTCCAAAGAATTGATAAATAAAAAAATACATATTTAAATTACGATAATTACAATGATTTCAAGTCTATATCATAATTGATTTGAATAGAATATTTACAGCGAGGTTATTGTATATAGCGCAGACGAAAAAAACACTTGTCCAGATGGAATGACTCGTACGGCCGTGAAACAGACCCACACGTGGAGAGAGGTGACAATTATTGCGAGAAAAAAAAACTAACATGTTTCACTTCTACTTACTCTTGATATAAATGAAATATTAGACTATTTTTGGCTATATTTTTAATAAATCACACTATTTAATAAAAATACCTGGATACCTCGAAATACCTTGAGAAACTCATTAGTATTACTTTTGTACAGATTGAAAACCGACATCAAAACATGTTTACATGAGTTTCAGAGACGAATCCCGCAAAGGCTTTGTTGCGAATTTGGCACATACCAATTAGCTTATAACCCTGATTCCACACATGATTCATTACGATTTATTGATGGTCTTACATTGAAAAACATTTTCATTTATGTCAGTCGAAAATATTTTACTTTTGAGTTGCTTTTTATTAGTTAACCCATATATTAATTTACTCAATCTAATTATACATATATACTAGTCTATACTAATATTATAAAGAGAGAAGATTGGTATGTTTGTAATGAATAAACTCAAATACTACTGGACCGATTTTAAAAATTCTGTTCAGTATCTTTCTCCTTTTGTTATACCTACTATCAGGGTCAGCGCCGCATTAGTGTATAATATAAGTATTATATACAGACGGCTAGTCTGAGGCCTTACTAGTCTGAGGGCCTCAGACTACACGTCACCATTAAAGACCCCACTTCAAATATAACAATGAAAGTCAATGAAGATTGTAGACAATGATTTTGTATGTTAGGTGTAACAAAGGTTACGATAAGTATGGTATTATACAAAACAATGGCATTCAGATAGGAATTCACCCAAACTTTTGTTTTCTTAGCACCCTTTCTTTACTGTGAAGTGTTTTTCTTACACTTAAAATGTTACGAACTATAATTAGAGTTAAAAGAAATGTTTACAGAGTTGGCTAAAATTGACAATGAATGGATCAAAACAAAGCGTAATTTATTACTAGAGTCGAACATAAAGTTAAAGTCGAACATAGATTGTAATAACAAAATGTAACTATCTACGTAACAGTTTTATTTGACCCACTCCGGAGGTTCAAAGTAAAGAGGAAAAACAATAGATGCTTACGTTAAATTTATTCACTTATACAATTTTTTTAAATAAAAACAAAATGAAATGAGTAGAAAATGTCGTGATTGCAAAGGCTTTAACTTTGTACTACAACTAGCGGCCCGTTTACGGCTTCGCACGGACGCAACATTTTTTTTAAAAAACAACAAAGTTATCTTATGTGCTTTATTACACTGTCAAAAGAAGTCATATCCACTAAAAAAACATGTATAGGGCACGAAATATGAGAAATTTGTTATGGACTTGGCAGCTTATAATTTGGCATCAAAGTACTTTGCATTTATGTTTTTGTTTTTATTGGATAGGTTACCAATACTTTTTAATATTTTCAAGACAACATGGAGAAATAGCTCATAAATTACCTATAAGCACCTCCAATGATACACAACTTATAGTTACTACTAGCTGGTGCCCGCGACTTCGCCCGCGTTGAAACATAAAAAAATATAACGCCTGAGAAAAATCTGAGAGAACAGATATATGCGCAATAGTTTTTTATTCAATCTTTATTGCTCTTATAGTTTTGCCAAGTTTTAGATATTTTTATGATCCCTCAGGGACAGTTCTCTTTTTGTGGCCGAGTGGTAGCCCTATGTCTTTTTCTGGCAATGTGTATGTCAAATTTCATGATGATCAGTTGAGTAGTTAAGGTGTGAAAAGATAACATTCAGTTACTTTCTAATTTATTTTTTAAAGTTACTACGCTGGGCTTTATGAATATTTCTGTTGCATAAACTTTAGAAAAAATCCGTCTGAAGCCAGGGGCGGGTCGCTAGTAGTTTATAATTGGGAAAGATAACTACATCTTGCGTAGCAAATTTTTCTAGTATTCAAATAGTAACATATGCGTACAACATAAGTTATATTAGCCAGTCCTCTAATAACACAAGCATGAAAGTGATATTATCAGACGAAGCAGTCGGACCACACGGTCTCAGGGACAAATTTTTAGTTGTATCGTACGTACGGAACAGATATTTATCTGTATATTGGAAAAGGCCATCGGTCATATTGTAATAGGACAAAATTAAATTTTGGAATCAAGCCGCTTGACTACGACTTGACTCCACCGATCCATTAATTCGTTTCCACACTACTTAGTGCAAATTCTTGTAAACAACACTATCGAAAACATCCTGTCTAGCATGAGAATCTACAGAGAGATGGCAACGATACGGTTATGGACGCAATACATTGCGACCCGGCATACACATTGGCAATTAGTATGCGCGTACATATGAAGCAATGTATATGTTTTGGAACAATATTTTACTTACCGATAAAAAGATGATTTCAGCGGAGCTTCGTTCTACAGAGCACTGTGAACTGCGAACTCTGCATTGCAACTGCTGACTACAGTAGGATTAAGGATTAAGGGATTGGGAAGGGTTAAAAAAGTCTCTCACATCCCTTACTACGAGTATACTTAAAATACATTCTCAGGTAAAATAAGAACTAAAGACGACAGATTGAAGCAGATAAAACTGCTCCGTTACATGCACACAATAATTGTAATAAAATTACGCCTCGACTTATTAAAATGTTTACTAGTGAAACTGCCGAACTGCATAGTGAAAGGGTGTAAAAATCAGTCAAAAAATAAAAGGTAGGATGGAAACGTAAATAAAATTGGAAATAAACAAAACCGGCTTCACTATTATGTCCGCAAATTCTGTCAAGTTCTTATTTGGTCTGAGTTTACTTAACAATCCCATCTTTATTTATATCTTTCAATGATCATACCGTTGTACATACAATGTTCAGACGTCTGTAATTTGTACGCAAACTTTGTCTTGTATTTAACTCTTGAAAACTTGTAAAGCTAACTAACTACACCTCTCCACCAATACTAAAAATCTTGTCCATGAAATTGTTTTGCTTCTGATTTTCAGGCTTACATTGATTTCATTTAGATTTTATTAATTGTTAAGAAAGCGCTCAGCGAGTTTCCAAAGTAGACGTATGTTGTATCTTGCACAAACCATAATTAAAAATTATATATTAACCCCCGACTTTCTATTGAACCCAATCGCGCTAATTTTCTCTAAGTTGCTGAGGAGATGGGTATCTCGCAGACTATTTGACGCAGCAGCATCAGATCAAGGTTACCTTGTTTGGAAATATCACTGAAGTGACAGTATCCCAAATTTTACATCAAACGTTCCTGTGGAAATTAGTGGCATCCCTTCGTCAACTAACAAATGAGATAATGATCTTCAAACCCCTTAAAAGATTTTCGTAAATTACAGCTAAGACTCAACTCGATTACGTCAGCTTTCAATCAAAAAATTGCATCAAAATCGGTCCATCCGTCTAAGAGCTACGATACCACAGACAGACACACAGATACTCAAGTCACACGGTCACATAGAACCCTCTTTTGCGCGGGTGTCAGGAGTTAATAAAAATCACCAGTCACTTCATTAAAACGGTAGTGCTTACCATCTGTTCCGACATGTGCCTACCTTCAAATCGAATGTATTTGCCCTCAAAGAATACCTTTTTTTTTCTTATAAGAGTTGATCTGGACCGATTTGCAAAACGATCGCTGCTATCGCGACTTGTAATGAAGATTCCCAGCTAAAAGATAGTTTATAAAAATCACAGATACGCATTACCAGTATAAAAGGTATAAAGTGCAAGTAAATTGATAATAAAGGTATAATTACACATTAGGTACACAATTCATACACTACACATACGTCTCTTCCATCAGAATTGTATTTATTGTTTGTTTTTGTTTTTACAGCTATTAAGTGATAATATTATTATTAATGTTCCATGTTCATAGCAATTTTTGTATTAAAAAAAGAAGTCCGTTATTGGCAATATGATTTAAAAATACATTATGTATTTATTCTTATTATTTTTGTATTGAGTGCTGTGTGGCTATGTTTAATAAAATAATAAATAAAAAAATCATAAAAATAATTTGTATTGGTGTAGGTATAAGTCAAAACGTTTAGCGAGTTTCCTTCAAATCAGTTCATTGGTTTGTTACGCGTGAATGAGCAACATAACGTCCAAAAATTTTCACATGACATATTCATGAATACATAAAATTATTAGAGATTAACAAAGTAACGTTCATCTAGTAAGTAACAAGAAATCGTAGCACACAAAGTTCATGGTTGCCAGCATTTAAAACATTGAATAGTTGTTTTAGAAGGGCTCTTGCTAATACAAGTCCTTAATGTAAAATTAACGATAAATTTAATATTTTACGATTCATTGCAAATTTAACTTGTTTTAGAATATAATTCTGAGGTAAAGAAACGGATTTTATAAATATTCAATGCGCAAATATATTTGAAACTTTACGATGCCCTGTGAGAACATGAAATGAATTTAAAGGATGCAATATTGCGTTTATTTATGATTGTGTTTGGCATAGGATGTTATGGAGGAATTGGCTATAGTCCTCTCATTGTTTGACTTGAATTGACTTGACTTGACTTGACGGATCGACTGGACCTCACATATCTTCTGGAATACTTTGTTTTCATCAGAAAGTTTTTCAAAACCGTTAGAGCAAGTGATTATAATTTCTAAGCAGCTTAGCTACTACTCGTAAATAAATCAAATTTGATGAATTTCAGTATGGAGATAGTTTGAATCCCCGGTGAAAGATCTTGATCCATATTTTAACTTATTACGCGTGTGGATCTGCATAAATTTGGATGAAATTTGCCACACAGATTTCCTTTTTATCCAGGAAAAATGTTAGGCTACCGAGGGATCTTCTAAAAATATTTAAAAAATGCGCCACTGTCGCCGACGTCTCAACGATAAAGATGTCGGGCGTTATATAAATTTATATAATTTTTATATATATAAAGATATAAATAAAAATTACATGTCACGTTGTGTGTCCTCGATGAAATCCTAAACTACTGAACCGATTTTGATAAAATTTCGTAACTATGTGTAATTTGGTCCAACTTAAAAGATATGATAGTTTTTATATCAATTTATAGTATTTTTTTATTGCAAATTATTTGTTTATTATATGAAAGAGTTATAAATCACCTCACACCGCCATCTTTGAGAATTTTATGGACTCACAGATAACTTTTAAATTAAGTTTTAAAACAACTGTGAGTTCTATGAGATTCTCACAGATGGCGGTGTAAGGTATTTTATCGGCTGGATTAAGTAAATATTTATTTATTTGCACCCCGGGCGAAGCCGGGAGCGGGACAGCTAGTTATATATATTTTTTCTTTTTCAACGCAGACGAAATCGCGGCCAGGCTAGAAGGTAAACTTTTGGATAAATTAAAATGTAAAATTAAGGAAGGATGGTTAGTTAAAAATGTATGTGTCTAATGAAGTTATGTTCGATAGCACTGTTTGTCTACTTGACGTGAGGGTGAATGTGAGACTAGTGCTAGGTGGTACCCGCACCGTCCCTCCCCTAAAGAAGGGGGCTTAATAAATACCAACCACCCTCAATCTCGCCTTCACGCTCTATACAAATATTTCCTGAAACGGGCGAGGGCTCTCCAGACAGTAAGTCGACATAACGGCTTTTATTGTAACAATTTAAAATAAACTAGTGCTTTGTTATTGTCTCCCACGGGACCGAACACTCGGCTTCTGTCTCAAAATATCTGTCTTAGTGCAAAGGTTGCATGAAGTAAAACTACTTTTTTAGTAAAACTAACTTTTTTATTCTCGTTTTTTAAAAAATAATAATTACCTAACTGGACCAACACAAAATTATAATTCGTATTGTTTTCTTGCAAGATAGTAGATACTATTATTAAGTAGTAAAATAAATCATTAGTGAGTGTTGCTAGAGAAAATGTTTGCAAAGTCAAAGCGCTCGCTCGCCGAAAGTCCTTTTAATAAAAGAATTGCATTTTAATAAGTTCTCAAATACATTATTATTTTATTTTGTCGTGTTCAGCCACATCCAAAATGTTGCCTATCCAAAATGATCCAAAATGGACCTATCTACTACTGTCGAATATTATTGGGTTATGGGAAGCATTGAAAGATGGAATTTGTAGTAAATGATATTATTTAATTAGTTACTTTTAGTTTAGCAGAAAGGTGTGTTGTGTTCGTATTTACTACTAAGTCAAACGTATAAGACTCTAGTATGAAACAAAGATCTATTAATAAACCTTATGTTTATTATATGTGTGAAGGAGGAAGACTCTCAACTTGTTAGAGTGAGACAGATTTATTTTGATATATTCCAACAAATATAACCATAATTTTTTTCAGCATGCTATTGGTACTGCCACCCATCTTGTGCTATAGATTAAGGTGCCTTTATCTTTAAAGCTTACAATCAATCTCCAATAAAACTAATTTGAGTTTGAAATAACCGTCGAAGATTACGACGAATAACCTCAGGAATAACCTTACAGAATGACACGGCAAGTTTGTTCTTCGATATTACATTTTTTGTCTACAAAATAAAGCCTCGATCCATAGATCATTTTACAAGGCACCCGTCAAGACGGTGACAGATGTTTTTGGGCAATTGCGAGCTTGACATAACTGAAGCTTCAAAAGTTCAAACCTTTCCAAAAATGACATATTTAACCAATGACAATCTTGAATATTTTTTTTTATTTACTTTAAATACTTAGGAAAAATGTAATTAGGGAACATAATTCATAAGCGCCAGAAAATATATTTCTTACGAGTGTATCTCAAAATTATCTCTATTAAATATTAATAATATCTTAATTATACATGTTTATCTTTTGGGAATAAATTAGTGTGAAAACTATACCAAAAACTGTTATACAGTTTAGAGTATTTAAAACAGACTTACGCTTTGTTTATCTATACGTACTTTTAGTTACTTGATAATTTGTTTCATGTTGCTATTAATATTGTTTATTGACTACGAATATCCACTCTGATATACCTATGTTCAACGAGACTAAAATTTTAGTTAAATAAAAAAATGGCCTCCATAAACTAACCAACGCGTGAGTTGTTAATAAAGTTTAAATACAGTTACTGATAGTATATATAATGTTCTCTGGGTGAGGTTGTTTGCTTGTATGTTGACCTACTACGCATATTTACTTTGAATTTCTTAATAAAATATGATATTTATTACCTGAGTTTGCTCACCTATACAGCATTTAGAGTGCCTAATAAGTAAATAGCGATATATATCATCATAGCAAACATCAGCTTAGCGTCTTTTTATTCATTACTAGCTGACCCGACAGATGTTGTTCTGTCCAAAGCTATGGACGGTGGCAGCTGATGTGTTTAATTATGTATTTGACATCAAAATTTGATTAAAATTCCAGCTAGGAAATATTTAGATGGGAAAAGGAATAAGGGGTTTTTACGTTTTTCCTGACATTTTTTAATTTTTTCTCTTCATAAGAACCTTCCTCGGACTTGAAAGAATATTAAAAAATCGGAATCCATCCATCCGCTCTCGATTTTTGAACTTAGCTACACATCTAGACATTTATTCTTACCTGCGGCTTTGTAAAGATATACAGTGGACCTCAAAGAAAAAGGGTCGGTTAGAAAATCTTCAATATCTTCAAAAGTATTTGACCTAGCTATAAATGAAATAAAGACTAAGTTAAAGAATATTTTAATGTGCTTAAATAAAAATAAAATATATTTAGTTTAGTTTTAATTTCATAAAGCTAGGTCAGGTACTTTTGAAGATATTGAAGATTTTCTAACCGACCCTTTTTCTTTGCAGTCCAGTGTATTTTGAAATTGTTTACCATGGAAACGTATTAGCTAGAATTCAAAACGTAACTTCTCAGTGTCAAGTTTCATCCAAATACGTGGCAAACATACGAAAATTCAAACATGTGCCTAAAGATTTTCTAAAACCTTATATAGAATGTGAAATGTATTTATCTGTTTAGTGTGAACAATTAAAAAATAGCTTAATATAATTTACAAGTCATGCAGGTAATTTTCTCTTATTGAGTGTTGTCAAATTTTTGAATTCAGCAATTATATATTCCAAACTTAGATTAGATAATAATGTCGTTAAGTGGTTGTCTGAATATCCTTGGTGTTAAATTGGAACGAGAATAGTTCGGCGCTCTCCGTTTTGCACCGGTGTCGGCCAGAACACGCGGTTAGGCTGGGAGTGGAATGAACACTGCAGTGCACACACGGACTCGGATTGAGCTAGCTTCCGTGGAGGGGCGGGCGGGCGGCACCAGACCAACGCGACATTGTGCGCGCGGCTTATCGCCAACTAGAGAATGCCATACCACTGTACCGGTTTATGAAAATGCTTAGAAATCCTGCGTGCACCATGTGCGAATAATCCCGTTTGTAAATTTACCATTAATTCCTGGTGATTTGCGTACATAATTCACAAGTATGATGTTTGTTCGTGGTAATTTCATTTTGAATATTTTTGAAGTCAAAAGAAATAAAGAATAGATAGAAACATTTTTTGTATGGGAAAAAAGTGCTGAACTCGCGGGAATGTCACGCTTTGATAAAATATATAGATGTGTGTGTTTTTAGGCAATAGACTAGGGGAAAAAATAAGAAAAAAAGATAACAGATATTGAAAACTAGGGAAATTGACACCCTGGACGAAATTTTTTTTGTGTAAATCCTAAATAACTATGCTCTTGATTGCAGTCAATAATTGATTCTGGAAGCCTATTTTCTTATACCCAATCCCTTATCCTTAAACTTACTAAGGTCGGCAGTACATAGGCAGCACTTGTGGCGTTTATGTAGTATAGGCGACGAGCCATCTACCATCAAATGTTCCGTAAGCCTGTTTGCGGAATTTTACATAAAAAATATAAAATATTTTAAATTAATGTCTCTTTCAATGTTATATTCAATTATTCGTCAAGGCCCTCAGAAACCCTACGGATTTTACTAATACATCTATTCCACAGGACTCTGAATGTTCGTTTACTAAAATGTCAGCATTAAATTATCTCAGATGATTACATTACCTGTCAACAACCAGAGGTTCCGAAATTCAGCTTTTATCATAATGAACGATCGAATATCTACCACAATGCCTTTGTGCAGTCGGCATAAAATCAATCAAATTACTTCACCACGGCTCTGTGTCTGCAGCCTCAATATCGTCTTAAATTCTATTAGTATTTAAAGCACACTTCAGCTACAGAAGAGAAGTTCACAAACATCTTATCTCTCTCGTTATAATATCGAATGATTTTCATCAGTTCACCCGTTGCAGGAGACTACGTTTTTTTTTGCGTTCCATCTCTGATATTTCTTTCAAAATAGACTCGACTTCGTGATGTTGAAACTCCATCGCGGTCATTAGTTCCGTGGGCGTTGAGTGACGGAATTATTTTCTATTATTGTAATATGTGTTATTATGATCATCAAAGGATATAATTTACCCGTTTCATTAGACACAGTGTTCTTATACAAATAATATTATCGTATTATCGTCGTGTGCTTTTGATTTTACTTTTATGGTTGCGTGCGGCGGTGCATTGTACTTACTTATATATGACGGTGCATTATACAAAAAAAGAAAAAAACCTTTAAAAAATCTCACTACATTCTAACTTAATATTATAAATTCAAAAGTCAGTTTGTTTGTTACACTTTCACGGCTTACACTTTCACTTAATAAATTATCAGACAGAATTTTGCATACACATTGTCAGGGATCGAGAAAAGGTCATAGGTTCCCGAGGATCATCTAAAAATAAAAATTGTCACGGGCAAAAGCTAGAATCAAATAATTAATATATTACACAAAAAAACGACACATATATTTAGTAAGTACTTTGTCTTTTAAGGTATACCTAAAACTTACACCCAATCATTTGTTATGAAAATTAAAAACAGTTATTACATTACATAGACGGTAACAGAACGTAATATAAGCCAAAAGTTCGCGTTGAACTACAAGAATAACCTAGGTAGTACTGTTTAAATAGCTGATGTGTAATTTTAACTGCTTGTACGTTCATTATGAAGCAGTTGAACGAAAGGCAAAGTTTGTAACAGTTAAGTAAAGGTTAGACTTAACTCTTCACTGGTGTCAGGTTTACAATTATAATTTTCATGCTTATATTTTTAACACTTTGTTGTACACGCTAATATTTAACAATTAATTTGCCTCCTCGTTTAATTTAACAATCAATTTATTTTTTATTTTAAGACGACAGATGTTATGTTTAACGAAAACATTCATTTGTCTTATACTCGTAAGCTTCTCAATTTTATATCATTTTTTTTTACCAATTACCTTTCTTCATTTAAATTTTGTATATAACACAGGTGTTTTTTGCATACACTCTTTGAGTGTGTTAAAAGTTATTAAGGACGTTATCAAGTGTCGTCCTATCAAGAAGACCTTATTCATATGCCAGTCGTTCTTATTCAGAAGTTCTTTAATGATGTCCTGAACTATTTTCAGAACTAGCTTTATTTTTATCTTAACTAAACTTTGTTTATGTTTTAATATATTCTAATTAATTGCCGTTTGATTTCGCAATTATAATATAAAAAACACAACAAAGAATACAAAAAAAAAAAATTCCGAAGCATTTTTATAAGAATTGTAAACTACTTACGTCTATTTTTTAAGGTTTTCTGAGGTAGTTATTATTTTTATCTTATCAGTTTTAATAAAAGTCCCCAGCTTTCCTGGAATATAATGAAAAATGTTGTATTTTTAAATCTTGTACTGTACATCCCAGATCAGTCTCTCTTAATGTGAATAATATTAAATCTCACAATCTTTTACACAAAGGAGATTTTATCCTTAACTCCCTTATTGCGATTTATAGTGGCTTCACTTCAGGTTAATTTTAAAAAGCAGTAATTCGAAGAAAACAATTTTATTATTGTAAGAGAAAAACACAGTTAACTTATCCTATTTGTGTTGGTAATATGTAGTAAGGGAATAATGATCCAGTCGCGCGTAACGGAAGGTCGCTTTTAGCTTTCTTACACACAATTAATTTACTTGTTTTGTACGTAACTTAAAGTTCTTACTCTAAAAGATCAAAAGATTATATAAATACTAGCGGGTGCCCGCAATTTCGTCACCGTTGAAAAATATATATAAGCAATATAACGCTTGACTTCTTGTTGCCATAAAACTTTGACCAGGCGTTAGATTTTTATTAGATATATTTTAGATGATCCCTTGGAAACAGTACTTTTATTCTGGATGAAAGGTACCCTATGTCCTTTCTTGTATCCCTGAAAACGTGTATGCAAAATTTAACGATGATTGGTTAAGTTAAAGCGTGAAAAGGTAACAGACAGACAGGATTACTTTCACATTTATAATTTTAGTATGGGTGGAAGTATTAACTAGTATGGATGTACAACAACTTATGCAAGCTTTGTAAAAAGCTTAGGCAAGTTAATAATTTAAAGAGCTTAAAATAATTATAGAAAAACAACTTTAATGCTTTATTATAATATTTTCCTCTTAACGTACTCGTATACCGGTAGGGGATTAAATAAGGAACATTCTTAACAACTTTAATTTAATCTTATTTTTCTGTAAAATAACTAAATTTACTTTAGAAATTATGATATAGCTTCAAATCCTAGGCGTAGTCATGTGTAGTTTAGAAATATAATGATTACTTGCTAAAAAACCTAACGATAAACTTATCAATTTTATGGAATATACCTACTTATTGAAGAAATCGCGAAGAAGACATACAGAAGTGTTTCTTCCAATCGGTCGTAGGATATTATGGTGGACTCAGCTCATCTCTCTTTACCATGAGAAGAAGACTTTTCAGTCGATCAGCGTTTGTTCGTTTAATTTAATTAATCAATTTATATTATAAATTCTAATATACTAGGAACTGAGTAGGAATTGAATAAAAAATAAAGTTTATTTATTCATCGATAGTTATACGTGTGTGAGTAAATGTCAGACGAGAATAGGGTTTCACATCAATGGCACATTCAATTCAATACATTCAATTCATGTTTCACATGCAACTGAAATCGACGACGATCTTGGTTACGTATGGTCTATGCACTATGCATATCGAATGTAATATCACATGTTAAATCCCGACCTTGAACTCTGATACAACTTTATCACGTGACAGCTCTCACATAATAGATTATGACTTATTTATTTCTGTACGTTGTATCGGTTTATATATAGATAATGTAATCTAATTCACGTGGGCTCTGTGAAACCCGAAGGCGCCGTGGTCTTGAGAAAAATGAATCAAAAGTTTCTGCTCTAACAACTTGCGTCCCTCTTGTGAAAAATGTGATCAATTTTGCTTTTACTAAAATTGATTTTACTTATCCGTTAAAACCTAATTTTGCTTACTTATCTCACGGACATGGACCATCACTCAGGTTTTTATAAAGTGGATTAGGCGGCCAAGTGTGCGCTTCAAGAACCTTGAGAGACATTGTGTGCCATTCCCCTTACCCCTAACATGTTTTCATTTTTGTATTAAAAATATACACTTTTTAAAAGACAATAAGTCTTCTATTTCAAACATCTAACTTATATATTTAATTGAAAATCAGTTTTAGACGCCGATTGTTATTTATCCAAAATACCTAAATCCTTTATAAAGTCCTAAGCCACATTAATTCTTTAGCATCACCTCGTTTTAACAAAACTTTGTAGAGTCTATTGGGTATTATTAGTACCTATGTACCACACATAAAAATTTATAGATTGTTAAAAAGCCCAAGGAGATTTTATGTTAAGATCGTGACACAGAACTCATAGGTCCACTTAATAATGGGCACTGCAAGTGCGCTGGTCAGCAGGATTACAACGATAACTTAGAATAACATAACAGCACACATGTTGTTATTTCACGGTGCGGTGGTCTTCTGTAAGGGAGTGGTTGCTGCTGCCAGACGGACTGTTCAAATGACTACTAAACGCAGTGTGCCCTATCATTGCTTGTTAGATTTAGACCAGAGCCATCTATATAAATTTCATTTTCAAAATTGTCCCTGTCGGATTTCGAACCCAGGACCCCTGAAACAGAGCGTTAAAACAAGCACCTTACGAGTAATCACTCGTCAGGTTCGACAGGGAACAATGTTAATTTTGCTCCTCAAAGTGGATGTAGGTCCAATATGTAACTGATATGCATGTTGAACTACCCTTTGTTTCGTCATTTAATGTTGGATCCGTATCGAATTCGATTCCATGCGATCTTCAACTCAATATAGACTAATGTGAAACACGCTATTGAGCTGGTATAGAAAATGATGCACGACTCGTGCAGTGGCCGGTGGCAATGACACAACGCCGACAATTGTCGTGACCTAGATGGTGGTGCCGCAGATCTCAGTGCCAAGTGGCGATGAGTCGCTAATTCAATTAGCAAACCTGACAATGTTGTTCTCAGCCGCATCAGGCGTCAGAAGTTAGCGGCACTCCAATCTCAAGCTCGTCTTAAGCAAAACCATAACAGATAAAAGGTTAAGATATTTTAATGATATTTATGTCTATTGTACACAGCACTCGAATCGACAAATCCGTAGACAGATTATCATATGTCTGAATTGGATCCAAACAGCACCTACTGTTACAAACTACAACCTACAATATTAAAGTATGCATGTGTACATTATGATTAAATCAATTGGAGATGTAAGCCAAGATGTACTTACTATTGGCGTGAATGCCAAAATATGTTGAATTGAATACCTCAGTTGATTGAGGGATATTATGAGAGGTCAGGTTCGTATCGTATCGTTCCTAAAACAACCATAAACTGCATGTTCATTTCTTTTATAAATCAACATACGAATAATGCAGTTATTATTTTTCTGACATACGAGTATATGCAAAATTCTAATATTTTCTTTTATAATCAATCAATTAATATTATAAATGTGAATGTGGGTTTGTTTGTTTGTTACGCTAACTGTTCAACTGATCACCATGAAATGTTACATACACGTAGTTCAGGGATACAGAAAAGGTTATTGAGTATATTTCATCCAGAAAAAAGTACTTTAAAAATTGAGTAAATATTTTAACAACTAAAGAAAGGGACGCGGACATAAGGTATTAAGAAAATATTTTAATAGTTAGCATATGTCGAAAAATATATTGTTTGTCTTTAGAAGAAGGACTTTATTAACAATTGACAACAGAGTTAAATGTTGACAATTGACAATAACAAATAAATTTGGTCTGAAACGAAAACCGGAAGCCAATTATTTACGATAAGTTTATGAATGAAGGAAAGCCGACGCGGTCTTGTCTAGTCTGTATCGAGCGAGATCGAGCAATAACCCGCGACGCTGTAATTGGTCGCGCAATCGATCCCTTCGTGCCACCACCCCCGCACCTCAGTCAGCGCAACCACCCCTTCACCCCGTCATGCGGCTTTGCCCCAGTGCTACCGTGTTCCGTAGTATACCTTACCTCGGCATCTGCGCCTACTAACCTTTTTACACTGAGAAAACTTTCTAAAGTTACGTAAAAGCACCACAGAGTTGCACACATTTTCACGTATTGAATATATTAAAAAATTAATTCTGAAAAGAATATTTTATATTCTCCTCTCAACAGCCTACCTTCAGATCTATGTAACTTAAATTAAATTTAAGTTAAAGCAATATTTTTGAAGTTGTAATATATTGTAAACATAGTTAGATTTTAGTAATACGAGTAATTCCAAATAGATAACACAAGATTAAACTTCAGTAGTTTTTAGTGTTATCGTTTTACATGTATTGTATTAATATATTAGCCTTAAAATTGTTAAAATTATAAATAAATAAATAAATAAATAAAATAAAAATCTCTTCCAAACAAAATTTATGAGAAAATGAATTTTGTTCACATTTTTTTTTGTGAATATTAATTACATAGTTATTCGGGGCAAAGGCAAATTCAACAAATCAAAGATCATAAAAATTATTTTCTACAATAACATTAAATCCTCACCATTATTTCATTATTATGAGCGTAGTCGTGACGGTTCGTTGTATTTGTGGTTTTTTTTAAACGTGTATTTATAGTTAGTTTATTATTTTAAAAATTTATATTTGATATGCTTTAAAAAATCCCAATATCGCAGGCGTAGGCGTAGAATCATTACGCCTATGCCTGGAAAACAATGTGATTCAAATGAAATTTAAAATGCAATTTCGAGCACTACGTTAATAACGGATTTTCTGTTAAGAATTTTTAAATTCAAGTAGCTATATTATAATCCTAGTTACTCGTAGTAAACGAAAAATAACTCTATTCTTCAATTATGCGCGATAGGCTTGTTAGGCATAAATAAATATATAGGTAAAATACTGTTTAGCTGTTGCACGCAACTCCGCATAACTTAATAAAATATAGCCAAAGTTACTCGCTAATAATGTAGCTTTCTATAGGTGAAATAATTTTAATAATCGGTCTAGTAGTTTTTGAGTTTGTTCATTACAAACAAAAATACAAATCTTCTCTCTTTATAATATCAGTCAGTTAGTAGGTATATAGATAAAATAAAAATAATATTTGAAAATAATTTTACTTTTTTTACTTATTTTTTTTTAATATAAGTAGGTAATTAAAACATTTTGTTCTAATTTTTTAGAAAAAAAATTGATTTTTTTCAAGACAGTTTTATATTTTTTTATATAAAATGTTAAAAAAAAAATACCTTAAACACATTTAAAGATGTACTCGTAAGTCATTTAGGAACTGCAATATTTAGATGTTAACTTGTGCTTGAATGTTAGCTAGAGGATTGTTCAATTAGATAACACTAATGTCTTCTTTAGATTAAAAAATCGCAATGACGATTTTAAAGTGTGTGTATTAATTTTTATTGTCATTACTTTAAAAATACTAAAGAAATACTGTTAACGTAGTTACTAAATAAATTTATATTTTCTGTTATAATCGAACGTATTTAGAAGATAAATTCAAGATTCCAAGAAATTAATTAGGTAATAAAATAATGCTTTCTATGAATATGGATTTATTCGTAATGAGCATTTCAGAGAAAAAAATTTGTGAACATCTAAAATGTCACATAATATACCTCTTTAGAAATTATAACTGTGAAAGTCAAGGTTTTTAGCACATAATTCTACCTTCATATTATAGTTTATTCCATTTTTACTCTTCTTTTTTTAGTAAGCACAAAGATTTATACTATAATTATTTCATGGGCAATAAAAAAAATCTGTTTTGATAACAAAAATCATATTACTACGAGTATTAGTTTATTACATTCGTCTCTCGTTTCATAGTGACGTCACTTGTCTAAAATTTCGCTGATAATGTTTTTCCTTATTGGTGCGGTGATTGATAACAGCGTATTGGCAAAACTCTGCAACAATTTATAATAATGATAGCAGGTAATATATACAAAAGGAAAATTGCGAGTTTACCTCGTTCTTTTTACAATTACGTACAAATATACGTCAGTATAATAAACATACACTATGTAGGTACTATATAAACTCAATTTTTCAACTTTCAACTTAACCTACTAGCGAATTTCAGACATTGTCCTCTAAAAGCACGTGCATTTTATACATGACTAGACTGACGCGTCCTGTCTTCGCGCGGCAGTAATATGTCCTATGTACGTTTCAAATGTTGAAAGATTTTTTTTCAAATAGGTTCCAGAGAATATTATAATATCATATGCGGTTTATACTTATAGTTTTTAGGAGACCATTCCATGAAGTTATTTTTTTTTTAATATGGAACGTCATGTATGCGATCTTGTGACTACTATTTTATGTTTTTGTGAAGCGATACGAAATCTTCGCTAAAAAGGGTCAAGTCCAAAGGCACTTCCATAAATTTATTGCGAATCATTTTAATTCCGCGGATGAAGTTGAAGAGTTGAGAGTCTGCGCTTGGCACAGTCACCGTCATCAGCATCCTCTCACGAAAGACTCTTCGTTATTTATAATTAAGATTGCTCAGTACGCTCAATTACTTTGTATGTGGTTAAAGAATATTGGATGTAAAGAATACTTTAAACATAAGGTTGTACAGATTAAACCTGATGATTGTAACAGTCGGGGGGTTAGTAGCTTTTATACATATAACATTGGAATATATTGGTTGCGTTGCGGCTGCGCTGCGAGTTTGGCATCGTTGCTACGTGGAAGCTGTTTGTCACAAAGCTATTTTTGACACCGACATAATATATTTTAAGCTTGTCGAATAATATTTAAATGAGTGCTATTTATAATAAGTCTGCTCGACGTTTAACAAAAACTAAAACATTTTTATTACTTACCAGCTGTGTCCTATGGTTTCGTTCGCTTTAATAGTTCACTGACGAACACTCGTGTCAATTTCTTTTTTCTTTTAACAGAACAGAATATTTGTATTACAGGAAGAATTACTATTAATCCCATGTTTTGTTTTATAATTTTACGCAAACTGTCTCTAACCTTTTTTTTCCTTAAAATCTTTACGAGCACTTGTTATTTTGAGGTTCGTTTGACTTAAATTTATTTTCTTCTAACTGACTAAATCAAATAATGTTAATGTATGTTCCAGTATGTTCCCTATGGACTCCAAAACCGCTGAACCGATTTTGATGAAATTTTCAGACAATCTTCAGATTAGTCCTGCGGGTGATCCTGTGAAGTTTGGTAGCGATCGGACAAGAAAAATGGTCGCGGACGAAGTCGCGGGCAAAACCTAGTTTGTTATAAATGGAAAGAAGTATCATAACAGTTCCTACAATCTCCACATACTTTATGATAACTATGGTACTCAACAATACAATGGCATTCAGATAGAATCATCCAACCTTTTGTTTCTTTCATAGCACCCATTGAAGTGTTTTCCTTTCTTTCAATTCGTTACTAACTATACTAACTAACTACGTAACACACGATCAAAACTCTATTACATAAATAATTACCACCACTTCCATCTATTCCCATTCTGGACGGTATGTGGTATGTGGGTACACAATGCAGTTGCGACAATGCCTCCCGAGGGCATTGATGCGTCGTTCAAACGTACACAATTGTGTACATTTATTATGTGTTATTAGTATCTACTTTACTTCCTGATGTTTCTCATTGTATTTGAAAATGTTTGTATCGTACAAAATACAAATAAATCAAACACGCAATAAAACTCTCAGAGAGTTTGGTGAAATAAAGTTTACCTTGTAACCATTTTCCTACTATTGTTGTGCCTAATCGGGCGAGATATAATCATTTATTTTTTATTATCATGTAAGTCAGCAAACATGATGACGGTCTAATTGATTCTTTAGGATATAGGATATGAGATAAAATTTGAAATGGAAAAAGAGGCTTCGGCATCTTCTTAAGTCTTCTTAGAATCTGTTATCAGTCGGAACATCCAACTATTCAAAGATTCTCAAGTTCAGTTAATCAATTAAATTAAGTTTCAAGTTATTGAAAGTCCAGTTAAGTATCAAGTTATTGATAGATCTGGCCAAGTAGGTACTATAATTGATCCAGGGGTGATTATACTCCAGCATGGGTGCCCTGTAAAAGCACCCAGCATTCATCTTCATGGAATTGGTATTAATTTACAAGTATATCTGCAGCGATCTCGTATTGAAATAAGCCACACTGTCGGTTCGAGTACAGGAGCAGAGCACACAGTAAATTACAATGCGAAGAGGTGTGAGACGTGTACTCTGTCCGAAATTGTTCACTGCAGCTTTGCAAGATGCTTTTAAGGTCTCACTCACCTTCAATTTGCATAAGAGAACTCAACACGATATTCGATGGCTTCAACCAAAATTCCCAAAGGGTGGGTCTTAAGATGAATATGGACAAGACGAAAGTTATGTCTTCTTTCGTCTTGGAATTTGGAACAACAGTTCCAACAGTTGGAAATTCAACTCTCGAAGTTGTTGACAAGTAACAAAATAACTTGGACTTCGGACAAACAGTCCAATTAGAAATACCCAACTTCGAGAAGGAGGTGATCGTCTAATCCAGCTCGGATGGAAAGCATCCAGGAAGTTCCGAGACATTTCTCATCCAAAATTACTCAGTCGCTTAAAACAAAAGTTTTCGAACAATGTGTGTTACTACGAGTAATAAAGACAAATGGCGCTAAAACGTTGTAAGAAGTCTCAAGGGCGTTGTAAGAAAGCCTATAGAGAGAGAGCTATGTTCGAGGTCGACGGTGGATCCAGGCAGCTTCCGATGGTCCTTTTGGAAAATTATGGGGGTGAAAAATCCAGCAGTGGACGTCATATGGCTGAGATGATGATAATGATGATGATATTAAGTGTTATCATTAAGTTATACAAGCATTTACGATCTGTTAACACTTCAGCAAGTTATTTACGTTTAAAAATATACTAAAAATTATTAAGCATACGATCGATAACGCTATAATTGCCGAGAATATTTATTGGATTAATGCCTCGAGGGTATTTTTCATCAGAATTTTTTTCCCGGATATTTATATATCGTGGAAATCGTGGCTCCATTTTCCATGATCTCGAGCTCAGTATCAAAAGATTTTTTTCGTTTTTGTGATATTTTTTTTATGCTTTTTTTTAATGTAGAAAAAAAGAAATCTTTCAAATAACAAAAGCCTTCGCAACGAGACGAACCATTGTGATAATTGTTAACTTATTTCTATTTAAGTATAATCTCCCGTCGAATGAATTAAAAATAATGCATACCTTCAAATGCTTCGGACTTCTTTTAGTCTACAAAATTATCAAATTCACTTATCTGTTGCTGATAGTAATAACGCGCCTTTTTGTAATATCCTTATCGTTCGTTTTTTTTTCTAATCTAAATTTGATTGTTGCAGGTGAGCGTCATGAATTTGTGTGAGTCCATCTTGAACTAAGTAATTAACATACAATACTAAATAGGGGCCTAACGTGTGCGAGATATTGTGTTTACTTGCAATGTTATGTTAAACAGGCGTTTATTTTATATTTTAGTGAAGTTTAACTTCTATGTTGCAACAAAGTCGGCTTTAAAATATCCAATATCGTAATTCTAAAAACCCTATACCATTGCGAATCGGTAGTTTTTTATCTGATTAAATATCACTATACTATACATTTATTTAAACTAGCTGATCCGACTGACGTCGTTCCTTTAGAATTTTGGATAGGAAAAAGAAAAATAGAATTTTCATGTTCTTTCGAGCAATTTTGCTAATTTTTCTTTTCATAAGAACCTTCCTCGGATTTCGAATTATTCTCGAAAAAGAAAACTATTCGAATTGTTCCAGCCGTTCTTTAGCGCCATTTAGTGATTAATTTTTAGCTATATACAAGATAGATTAGTGATCGTTGACAAAATTATTTGTAATCATATTACATTTTTCACATTGAAAAATCTAAAAATAAAACCTAATTTTTATTTTATTTTTGTTACTTGTCAGATAAGTGTAAGAAATAGTAAGGGTCGAGTTATTTTAATTTTAGGTAAGTTTACTAAGTTTGTCACTTAAAATAGCAGGTAAAATTTAATATTTATCTGTTTTCAATGACAGAGCTAAGCTATCAAATGCAAACTTAGGAGTCGTTATCATTTATTCAAATTCAAATGCAAAAAAAGTATTGGATAAAGGATTCCAGTTCTCTGAAACTGTAAATTGTATCGGAAGTTGGACTAATTTCCTCGATAGAGTGTCGCGTTAGTCGATTTGTGTTCAATCTCGCTTTAATTGGCAATCATTAATTTATTGTTCTGATACTGAACAATAAATCCTTATTGTTTTGTTTTATAAGGTGGACGAAAGTTATTATTCGAATCACCTGCTATCTTCCATTTGGGTGTAGTAAACAGAAATCGCCTTCCTCGATCAATAGCTCAACAGCCTGCCCCATTTTCTTACAAGTAAATTAAGTATGAACGATAATAACTTTATGAACAATTGAATATTCAATTAAGGCAACAATAAGCCTCTTAACATTCTTCTCTGATGAAGGGATTTTCATATTCTTAATTAATAAAATTGTTACTTTCTACATTATTTTAAAATATCTCTATTATAAAAATTTGGTGTCACGTTGTTTGTCGCCGATGAACTCCTAAACTACTGAACATATTTTGATAAAACTTCGCAACTATGTGTAATATGGTCCAACTTAAAAGATAGGATAGTCTTTATTTTGAACACGGGCTAAGCCGGGAGCGTGTTGGCTAGTATTATATAAATGCTGAGAATATTTTTTCATACAATCTATTCTGAATCTGAAGAGTTTGTTTATTTCGTTGAACATGTTAAACTTTGTAACTAGATATTAAAAACGCGTAACAGTCGGATTTAAAAAAATCCTTTTGCAATTTGGTAACCAAATTCTCGAATAACCTTCTTCGATGATCTTCTTATAATCACGCTTAACCTTTAGTAGATGAGAAAAAGAGAAAAACTAAAGACCCCACAAAATTCTGAAAACATTATCAAGGCGAGTCTAAATAATACGAAATACAACACTATTTTTTATAACGCGTCGATAATATATATATATATCTCTCTCTCCCTTAGTCGACTAGAGCCGACTTTACCCGAACGAGCGTTACATAGCGGAACGTTTCAGCTAAGTCCCATTTAATCCCCCTGAAATAAAGTGCACAGCGCAATTAAAGAAGTTTTCACTTCAAAAAATTAGAAAAAGCTGGCTAAGCGAAAATATTATAATATCGCGCGTGCGTGCGATGAAATGCAATGCGATGATTAGGGTCAATATCCGCCTGACGAAAACATTAGACCGAAAAGAACCGAACAAGCATGGCTTTCTCAATTTAAATTAAACAGAGGGTGACACCGCAAGACACAGTTAGTGTTTCATAATTGTTTGAAATATTCATCATCATCATCATCTCTGCCGAAGCCGAGCCGAAGGACCCCCCCGGCTAAAATTGTAACATAAGTGAAGAGTGCTATTGGTCCGCCCAGGTAGACTGGATGGCATGGATAGCATGGATGACGAAATTTTTCTCGGTACAAGTTGCGTATAGAGATTCTTCCAAGTTTAGTACATTACATTTACATTTGTAAATCGTACTTCGTCAGTCGGACACGCGCTAGTCGCAGTACGAGTATTCGCAGTCACGGGATCGGAGCTCGGAGGGACTGCGACACAGTGATGATGGCGCCCCTCCACATTATTACGTGTATTTATAGCAAGCCGTTCGCTACCGTTCAATGATGGGTCGGCCATTCATATACTTGCGTTAGTTAATGCTACACCGTGCACTGCTCATGCAATGTTCGCAACACTGCCGCGGTAGACTGATTCAGGGTGTAACCACATTTATTCAGCTAAATTCATCTTTAATCGTTTTTGAATGGAGATGCGTACGCGTCCTTTCAGCTTTGGAAAGCGGATTTGAGCTGGATATATGTAATTACTCCCTCACATCTCTGAAAGTCAAACCTGAATGCTTTCAAATCAATTTGTGTACTCTTCACTTCAGTGGAAGTTACAATAAGTGTCTGATAAAATTAGTAATTGTTAAATTGATAGAAGTGAATCTTGTGACAGTCTAGTGGTACAATAATAAGCCTTGCTGTCTGTCACACGCACGGCCCAAACTATTCATTCCTCAAATGACTTTTTTTATTTTTGCTTCGGTTTGGACGTCTGCCAATTTTGCGTTAACTGATTGATTTTACGAAGACGTATCACCAATATAATTATTTCACTTCGTAATTTATTACTACACCGTGTTTATAACAAACAAACATCGCTTCGTGAATACAATAGGTGCTTGCTAATAAAAGCGGTTTACAACGACCATGTTATTTTACATTTCAAAGTCCATAGGTGCCTAGTTAGTTACGAGTATTTATAGATATCGTTACTAACAACGCTATCAAGTTTTCAACTCTACTTTACTTGCAAGTCCAGACTAGTTTACAGCTCATGCTCTTTTGGACCCCGCCTACAAGTAAAGTGGGTTAGCTTATAGTCTATATACCTATACCATTATTCATTTATACACTGTGAATTATTAGTATGCAACGTTCAAAGCATTGCGACTTAAGTGATTTCTCGGAATATTCTACATTGATCTGAAATAGCCATCTCAAGATTATAAGTAGGTACCCTTATATTGGTGTAGAAGGCTCACAGTGGCGTAATTGAAAACAGGATAAGATAAGGCATAATAAAATGGGGATAGAATTTTGAGTATTCATTGTATTCGTATTTCACGCAATTAAACTCAATTTTAGTACGTTTCTTGACGGCTACCGACGGCTTCACGTTACAAAGTTAGAAAGAAATTATTTCATTAAAAAATTAATTTTGATAAAATATGTATCTAATATAATAATAAAATAATAATAAAAAGATAAAACAAAATAAAGAATAATAATAAAGAAAACTAAATATAGCCACAAAACTATGTAACTGTTCATATTTATTCTCTACTAGTAGGTGCCCGCGACTTCGTCCGCGTCCGATCCCTACTAAACTTCACAGGATTACCCGCTGTACTAATCTGAAGGTTGTTTAAAAATGTAATCAAAATCGGTTCAGCGGTTTTGAAGTCCATAGGGAACATATACATACACACATTGCCTTATATATACTCGTATTAAGACTAGTAGGTGCCCGCAACTTCTTCCACATCCGATAGCTACTAAACTTCACAGAATTACCCGCTGGACTAATCTGAAGATTGTCTGAAAATTTCATCAAAATCGGTTTAGCGGTTTTGGTGTCGATAGGGAACATACGTACATATACACACACATCGCCTTTTATATTATTATGCGCGTATTTAATGTGTTTGATCATGTGTATGTACATACTATGACAGTATAAATATTTTTGTATAAAATAAAATTTCATGCTGAAAGTTAGCAACGAAAATACTGAAAATATTGACCCTCCTAGACTCGCATAATGTATTTTTCCTATGTCAACGTACTGCGCCAGCAGATATGTTAATCTTGTTTAATTCAATTGACTATTCGTATGACATTGTTCGACGAATTGATCATCGGCGCCATACACTTTTTAATATATCAAATATTTATACATTTAAAACTGTAGTTCGCTCACCAGTGGTGTAAAGAGCCTACGGGGCTTCGGCTAGACAAGCAGAGAATCATCCAATAAAGGGAGTAAACCTGCACTACTTTCCCTGCACACGTAGCTTATGAAAATAAGTAGGTACGCGATCTTAGTTCATATGCTCAACCATTATACTATTGAAACGTTTGAAGATTAACAAAAGGACATCGTTTAAATGTTTTTTTTTAACTTACAATTTGGTAATTGTAAGTTAAAAACACATTCATGAATAAATAATATGAAAATGATGACTTGTATTTGGGAAATGCAACGGTATTTTAATACTTTTATTATTTTCTTATGAGAGAAGCACTAAAAGATGTCCCAAATAGCAAATAAATGTAGGGGTCGTAGCAAAATGACATACGAATATATATATTCGTATGTCATGTGTTTTTTTCCGCTAATCGCATGAAGCCAATATCAAAAGGCTTTCAAGAGGCCCCTTACAGAACTATTTGAGTGCTGCTATTTTAGCTGAAAAATGACGGGAAACTTTTAATGAGAGTGGTGTTTTTAAAAATGGAAACGAGATTTAATAACAAAAAAATAAAAATAAGAGATAATTTTTATAATTTCTACTCAATATTTCTTATGGTGAGGTCATATAGATGTTCTTAGACTTTCGTGTTATAGATAGATACTTCATTGAAAGTTGCACGTATTGAAAGTACAGGATAGATGTATTTTAAATGTACACGGATAGAGACTGCTTCCCAATAGGTGTCTAATAGTGTATAAAACTTAAGCCTTAAATAGGTTCTAACTGCAGTGGTTGACTTGGTACTGGCTCCTTGCTGGGTTGCGTTGTTGTTCTGCGACCGGCTCGGCTCGCGCTGGCCGCTGAATCGGTATGAAAGCCGTCCTGACCTCGCTCAACTATATTATTAGAATATTGCTGCCATGCAACTATCTATCCTTGACTATTTGAACTGCGAAAATATGTATCGAAGAGTTTTAAATTTCAAATCTAAACCTTATCAATTAGATAAATTAAAAGCAAGAGGTTTTTTGATAAATTAAACTGCTTAGGTTGATGATTTATGATTTATTTATGGTTTTTAAATGCATGTGTCACAGCACAAATTAAGGATAAGCACAAAGAGCACACATGCTGTTATTTTAAGGAAACGTTTACGTTGCCACTACTAAATCTTCTATAAAGAGTCTGCACTGAGAAGGTTTGTGCCTGGTTTGTCCCACTGAGTTGTGTCCCATAAAAAAAATCCCATAAATAAAAAAAAACTCTTAGTTTGTATGAGTTTGTGCAGGAATATATTTTCTGATTATTTACTCCCGGTTTGTCCCATGCCAACTTCGTCCCACATTTTCTTTGTATAGATTAAAATATAGGTTTTATACCATGGAAAACTTACAGATATATTTATACAAAAATTTACCTAAATGACAGATTAATTTGACACCATTTACAAGTTTCCGCATAATGAATGAATCTATATAAAATTAAACCGTTTCTAACCAATATTAATAATTAAAAACAACTACGACTAAGAAAAAAGTATAGCTTTTTTTTATCATAGGGTAGTTTCCGAAAACAAAAGGATTGAGAAGTTTAATGACGATTTCGCAACGGCGTGGCGGCCTGACATTCATTGTCAGTATTAAAACGGCATTATTAAAACGGAAAATGGTATTTTTTGGGAATATTTCATATATACATAGAACGAATATATCAGTAGCAGGACAGGAAGTAACGCCAGATTACACGGAACTTTTTCAGGAAAGTTAACCTCTTTTTGAATGCTTATCAAAAACGGCACTATATTCCCGCTAAAGGTAACCCTCGACGCGTAATTGATATCATATATAGGGTAAGATGGCTAATGTTGGCACCCCTCCAATTTAAGAAAACTATTCCATAAACTGTGTTCCCACAAAAAATAAATAAATCTTAGGCTTATGACTTTATGAATTGCTAACACTAAACAGTCAGATGATTTAAACACTGTCAAACTTTCAAATTTTATTTGAGTCGCAACGAATTTTCTGTTACGCAGGTAGTTTCTTAACATTTTGTTAAGGTAAGTGCTCCCTGTTTCAATTGTTTATGAGACAAATTATTGTGATTTTCCATGATTTTATATATGTTTATAGTTTTGTATAGTTGAAGCTACGTATTTTTGTTGGCATTTTGCAGCTTTGACTGTTTGTTTTGAATTGATTGCTAAGCAAATAATTGCTTTTTGACAATAAAACCTGATTCTAATTTATTGGCACAGTGCCAATATTTTGGATTCTGTTATTATTCATTTTTTTTGTATTTTGCACTTTATTTTCATATACATTAAAATATTTATTACATCTAATTATAGAAATCATTGTGTTTTCATAATATTAGGAGATAGCTTAGAGAAAATAAATCCTTTTAATAATAACACCTGATTTTATTATAAACCCCTGATTAAAGCTGATAACAAAATCTGACAATAAATATGAATGCTGACATAAATGTTTTAATTTCTCCCGATTTTTAATTAGTGCTAAAGCTGAGTTCCTGGACAAAATATTTTGTAGAAATAAAAAAATAAGTTAGTTTAAAATCGTTTACATCTGTGTCATGAAGAATTTTATTTTATTGTACTCTCATTTTTTACAGTTTAATAAATTTAGCAGATTTAATAATAATTTTAAATATGTGTAGATTTAATTTTAATGATGATAATAAAAACAACATCTTATTAAAAAACTGTTTATAATATTAAACGTATTGTACAACGTCAAATATTGGACAAATAGATACAACAGAATACAATATACAATGTCGAATACAAAATCTGGGGAAACGAAAATATGACGAAACAAAAATTTATCAAAATGGTAATAACTCATTAATATGGATGTTTTCATCCAATTTTTCTTAATTTAAGTAGATAGTGTAGGTAGTAGCGAAGAAGAGTTGATTTAAAATCTTCAATGACACTGTGATGAACAAATATTGACACGTTTCGTTTTAACATTGAATTGATTAATTCTAATAAAGTAAATAAATAACATTTGAGGAATGCGTGTACGGGGCCACGAGGCTTATCATCGAGGGATACTGATAAAGAAGTCTCCTCCACTCGACTTTAGCAATAAACGCGTGTCACATTGAAACACCACGCTTCAAGGCATCGGCACGGCCGACTAGCTCGCGGGTTGTGCTCGATATAAATTCGGCACCAACAAAGAATCAGTAACAATTTCACGCAGATAAATACTCCCCCACAATACAAACAAATAGCTACGTAAAACTAAAATAGCCGTTATAAGCAGAGATGTGAATAACTGACACACATTCGAGAGGGACTTCTCGAAGATTAATTTTATTGAACTCGCGACGACGACGCGACGCTCGGCTTTAACCTAAGACGAGCTAGCACGTGTTGTTCGAAGGTGTTCATCTATGAATGATAAGCACGCGACATCACAGAACAATGTGTACTGACCGGTAATAAACAATATTTACGATTAAAATCATTAGCAGAGACGCACTGGCGCGATAAAATTCGGCGCTCGTGGTCGCGTGCCGGCTCTATTCATGTGTTGGAATCGGTCCGCGGGCGCTGCCAGCTGCCACACTATAACTATTTTTATGTGGACCATTACAATCATTTACACACGCAAGCCGATGACGTTTACTTGTGTTTTTATATATGTATCGGGTTCCTGCTCTTTTTCTCCAATACCGCCAGACAGAACATCGCAGGTATTACCCACTACTATCTCATGTACGTGATTCGCATGCGAGTGTTTTGCCTGTCAATGTTTTGTACTTACAAGTGGGTGTCGCTCGTGACTTGTCTTAAATGCGGATCATGTGATTTGGCACCAACATTTGCCCCAATGGTGCGTCAACATAAACCAGTTATTTCTGACTCGGTGTTGCATCTTGGCAACACCGAGTTTGTTTTTCTCCTGTAAGGTTCAGGTCCATGATGATACCGCGAACAGTTAGGTTTAGTTCAGGATGCAAAAGTGAGGAAACAACCCACACCAGTCTTGATGTGTTGCTGTCCATAACATTACAATGCATAACATTAGTATCAAATGGTTACAAACACGCATCTGTAACATAATGCACATACATGTGCATATTGTCTAGAGTCAAATTGCAATTACCACCAGTGGTGTAATTAAACTGTGCGGCCTGTGGCAAATCCGTCAGATGGAGCACTTAACGCTTGACGTTGTAGTTTATTTTTTATTAATCACTGAAAAAAGTAGGTCTGATCTGATAAAATGAAAACTTCGACTATATCGAAAGAAAAACAATGTCACTAACAACTAATTTTCATACTAATCAAATTAAAATATAAAAACATAATAGTAAATAGGGGAATCAAATATGAATCTCTTTATGAAGTTTTAAATTTAAACTGAAATTCAAAGTGTATGTTGTAAGGATTTTAAGTGTTACAACCCCTCATGTGTAAACATAGAATTATTTAAAAAATTCTAGTTTTGTTTAACTATGTAAATATTTTTTAGATTATATAATATTGAAACAAAAGTCAATACTGGTGCGCTATAATCATGGGAAGGTACTGTAAGGAATCTTTGGAAACTTTTGGGAATAATAATTATTCTCAAGATCGTACATCTTCTAAATATTCAACTTTGTCTGAGTAATATTAAATTATATGTCAAAAGAGCATCAAAGGTATCAAGGTAACAAAGGGTATCTTCATGAGCCAGGTCAGGTTTCGTAAAGTGTTACGTATATTTGTCGCCAGTCAGATCTCTGAACCTGTCGATAACCACAGCATTGGTCTAGACAACAATAGTCCGAGTCGCGACAATAGAACGGTCATGTATAGTGATATTTCGAGAAAGGGAATATAGTAATACTTGTATTACGGGACCCCATAGGCTTAACAAAGCCATTATTACTTAAGAGTCATTAGTAAATGGCTTCTCACACACCATCAGCAACCACCATTACGGTCTTGTATAGAGATATATCTAGAAAGGGAATAGATATTCATACTTGTATTACGAGACCATGGGGTTATTAATATCTAAGAGCCATTTGTAAATGGCTTCTCACACACCATCAGCAAGATGAGGACAACTGGTAAGCTTTGTCACACAAGCTTTTGTGATAGCCTCTCAGAATCCGAGGCAATTTCAAAACGTATTGCTAAAGATTCGTCTTGGTAACTGCATCAAAAATAATGGCGCAGACAGAGTATCTTCGGTTTCCCCAAATAGATCAATCTAAATCGGTTTACTACTCAGTCGTCAAACATACGAGTTGCACTTACAAAATTCTAGTATTCTATAGATATTAACTATAGAACAATTTAGATATATAGAATTCTCCATAAAAGGGTAGGTACTAAAAATACGTTAGTGTTAATAAAGATTTTAAAGGTGTGTGTACTTATTTATTGAGACATTATTGTTCGTTATCATTGGATATGATACAATATAAAAAAGTGATTGATGACATCCGTACTCCGTACTAATATTATAAATGCGAAAGTATGTTTGAATGTATGGATGTCTGTAACTCTTTCAAGCAAAAAATAACGGAACCGATCACCATGAAATTTTGCATACACGTTGTCTGGGACACCAGAAAGGACATATTGTACCTTTCATCGTTCAACGCGGACGAAGTCGCGGGCACCAGCTAGTGGTTTCATAAATAAGGAGTTATCAAACTGTTTGTTTTTATGGTCTTGTTCAGTTTGATCTCGGTTTATGTTTTATTTTAGTTTTGTTTACTGTTACTGTACTATTATTTTTGATATTGCTATTACTATGTCTGTAAAGTCGCTATTACAATGTTTGTTAAGTCTTCAAAATATTTAATTTTGCTCAAATTTGTCTGACACTGTCAGTGTCCTTTACACAAAAATCTAATAAATAGCGTGTATTTTACATCGATTAAAAAAAATATTAAATCTATCTTCTAGTTATAAATTAGTTCACATGAAACATTTGACGTATGATCTGATTTTAACAGTATTCTGGTATTTTGGTATTATTTTTTTTTTTTCAGGAAATATATCAGTTAGAGTATAGAGTTAGAGAAATAACCTTTTTTTTTAAATGTAAGAACGAATAAGTATAATTTGTTTGAAGGGTCAGCGTAATAACTGATGCAATGGTTGTTTGTTGATTTCGTAGGACTTTAGCTTGGGCTTGGGGTCACTGACTCGCGGCAATTGCAGCCAAACGGTGACATCGTTGCCATATTACTCTAATCGCACCTGATCGACAAACATTATACTTAAGCGTTTGTTACAAATATAAACTGTTACGTTGCCAAATTACATATTAATTTTGTATCATATAGCTATTATATTAAGATACTAATACACTAGGTGTAAGTGTAGCACTTTACGACGTACGTGTCATGTTAATAATTTGTTTCAATTTTCTCAAATGTTCTCCGTCTTATCATTATGAACTTTCTGCGTCCCTGTCCCTAGTTAGTGTCATGTCCTTACAAAATGATATTCCAGTAAAAAAGTTAAATTACATTATTAAAACAAAGTCAGTAAAGAAACCAGTTTGTGTTTCCTATAGTCTATAGACGTGAACAGAGAGTTTTCTAGTGTTATTATTGCCTCACTTTGCGTTAGCCGTAAGCCGAGCATGGCTTAGATTGCTCTTCAAACATCTCTTACTGCTCACCTTACATTGTAGGAAGTTAGGAACCGTAGTCTGTGCGCATTTCAATACGCAACCAAGGCGCGTCCGTTTCCGTTAGAGCGGCCTCTCTACTACCGTTTAATAGATGAGGGTTAGTGCCGAGTCGCAACTCACATTATAGTGCCCCACAGGTCTTGTAATCTGATTAGGTCTGGCTTGTCACAAACATATAACGATCCTTGACTTGATTTGTGCTAATACCTACATATCCAACTGATTTATTACATACTAACATTGAGATCTGAAACTAAGCTCTAACGAGACGATTCCGTATTATTATAGATGGTAAGCAGTGACCACCCCCTTATAGAAGGCCCTCGTGAAATAGTAGTATGTGCGTTGTCGTGTTTCGGTGAGTGAGTAAGGGATGTCAGAGACCATTTCTCTATCGGTTCTATTGGGAATTGTTATACTTAATCTTAATCCTACTATGGTCAGCAGCTTACTTGCATGATTTGTGGCGTTGCTTGTGTTATAGGCGACGTTTGCCATCGACCACTAAGTGAACCTTCAGCCTGTTCAAACAAACCGAAAAGCATAAATTAAAAAGCTACACAGATTCAGTTGTAACCAGATATTTTCTTTGTAGAATAAATAATCTTTTATTGACGCAATATAGAAGTCAGCATTGATTAAGTAATTGCAATAGACGAAACGCTTATTATTAGTACAAAGGCGTTTAATTTGAATCTTATTAGATTCGCTTAATGTTGAACATTCTGTCAATCTTATTTGATGAGCTTTCTCGATTGCGTTAATTATTTGAATGGTGTTATTTATTGTTTTAACCAATATAAGCTTCATTTTACGAACCTGTAATATTAATATTTAATTATATGTATATTTATAACAAAGTAGCATACATACATTGATTTCTGGCCTATCGCTAAACGGTTTGCCTTGAGCTCATATGGAAAACTGATGGAGACGGTGACGTGATTTTAGCTCTCATTTGAATTTTGTGACCAAAGGTCTAAGTATTGAAAGCGCTTTAAAATACAAACGACTGCCTTTTAAGTTGATAAGTTGACGGCTTTTTAACTTCTAATTTTTCAACTATTACAGCTCAGACATTATGGACAATTACTTAGTTGGTAAGTAGTTAATTTTGTATTAGAAATCAAAATAAGTACCTAATCTTTTTTTTTTATAAAGATCGTCAGGTTGAAAGTCCATTTATTGGTTAGTGGATACTGTCGCCTATAACACAAGCAATGCCACAAGGTGCTGTAAGTTTAGTGTGCTGTCGACCTAAGTACGACTAAGGATAAAGGATCAAGGAAGAGATAATCAGTTGATTATTCACAAATAAAGTTAGTGTTCTTACTAATCACTTCTTAATAATATCACTTACTTCGTCATATTGTGTCAGACAAAATTTCATTTGAGAACCGCTTATCGGTTACATATTTAAGGATTTGTGCCCTATAATATATTATCTATTAGCGACTTCGTCCACGCTTCTTTTTTAGGTGTAAAAAAATATTCATTTATCCTGTTTTATATCAGGTGTAAATTTTTTATTTTTTATTTTTTATTTTTGGGTGATTCTTCGGCAACGGTCCTTTTTTTCTGTATGAACGATACCCTATGTCCTTTTCTGTATCCCTCACAGCGTAACAAACAAACAAACTCACTTTCGAATTTATATCTAATATTAGTTAGTATAATATAATACATTACATATAAGATACCTAATGTGTAATGTATATTTATGCTTATACATGTGTTTATACATAATTGGTTTGTAAGAAGCGTCCGAATTCCGCTGCGCTTCTGATCTGAATTATAATCATGGTGTATTTTGAATTTGTTGAATTTATGTGTTGTAAGAATGTGCACCACTAAATGGCGTAGTTCTTTTCGTTACTACTTCATTGCATCAAGAACTATATGGTGACAGTTAAAATACTATAAAGTTTACTGTCTCTAGTGGGAATCCGAATAACTACAGAGCCATCGTATTCGTACGCGAATGGGTGGAGTTAAAGTTCAAGGCACGTAACTAGCGTCACTACACTTCACTTATTAATAATGATGTGTGTGAGTGTGTGTGTGTAATGCATGCACATCAAACACACTACTCGACCAAGTGATAACACAAGATAACTCCTAATATATTACATTTGCCGTGGAAATCTCTTTACTATTCCTCATAACATAGAGTCTTTATATTGCGTTTTATCTTTGTTTACAATCTTTTTCCGTCACTCTTCCACGTTGAAGGAAATTTTTTTTAAACGCAGTGATAACGTTTTGATATAAGTAATTACTGGATCGATAACGCCACCACATTTACACATTACACTACCATGTTCATGAGCTATCATATTATACTATGAATTAATGAAATAATAATTATAATAGCACACTCAATTCATTTGTTCGTTATCTACTTGCTGAGAGGTCATTCATATTTGAGTATATTTAGGCTAGACAAGTTGATACGAATTCAAGATGCAAGATGCAAGAATTTCAGCTGAGCTTTCAGATGTGATTTTAAAATATACGACCAAACTAGGTAATAATTAAATGTAAAATATTATTATATTTGATATAAAATATTATATATTATAAATACATCCTATATTTGGATCTTTATTATTGAGCGTCTAGATAGTAAATTTTAAATTCATTGCATTAAATAAAAATATCACTAATCTTACAAAAATATATTATCTATGTATCTATTTGGATACCAATCCCGCAACTTCGTACACACGGTTTGTTACGCTTGGTATTTGGTATAACTTTTTCGTTCGTAAACCTGCTCAAATGACTGCGATACCTGCCACTAAGTATTACTATAATTCATTCCCAGATTCTTCACAAAAAGCACTCATTTGATTTATATTCAGTGAACGTAATCATGTTATTATATTAACTAATGCAGTACGCTTTGCAACAAATATTATGGTCAAGGAAAAAGTGCAGCAATCGCTTGCAGGTTTATCATAGCGCACACATGTAAACCGCGTGTAGTTTTACTTTACTGGTTAGGGCTAGGCTGGGATTATAGATATGTGCATTCTGCTAATGCAATCATTTTACATTTAGTACATACTCGTATTTAGCCGGTCACTAGATGCAAAGTGAACTTTTGAACTTAATCATGTTTCTAGTAATAAATATTAATTAACCGTTTATTAACACCATCAGTTGAGACTATAGATGGCTATAGATAAATGTAATTATTTTGTTTATTGATTTAAAGTTTTTTTTATAAGTAATATGATATTGTCCAAAACACAGCCGGTATAATATATAATAGTTTTTATTTTTATTTTATTTCATTCAATAATTTCAGACTGAGGAAAATTGTTGACTTACACGACCATTTAACGCCATCAATGTTACCTATAAATATGTGAAATCCAATATACGCAATAACTAAAGGAGAACATTAATATATTCGCTAACTAAAATTTGTTTTCCAGTAAAAACGTAACACGGAATTGTTTCTTTATTACGTTTTTCTCTTTGTCTTCCATTGCTCCATTGCAAGCTAACGGTGCACTTGATGGTAGGTGGCTACCGTCGCCTATAAAAATCATTTGGGGAACCTGTCCGGCGGTAGTAACAACCCCTTACCGTGAAATAACACCACGTGTGCTGTTGTGTTTAAATAAAGTCCCTCTGTATGGGAAGAGCGTTAAACAAGGAAGGTGTTTCTATATTTAATTTTTATAAAAAAATGACACCTGCACGAACCCTAAATTTACAATAAAACATAGCTAGTTCTTCGATTCTGTATCTATTAAAATAATGAATATTAGAAGAATAATATTATTTGGAAATAAGATGAAAGATTGTCTTATAGTTACTTGGAAGGGACCAAGTCAACTCAACATTGTCCCCAAAGACATTGACATCATTAGGTACTTCTAAGTAACCATAAGTAACTAATTGTTGTTTTACTTGTAAGTAGCAACAATGTAATAGATGTAGGTGTAGGTTACTACATTGCGCTGTAAATAGTCTTCGAAATATAAATGCGTCTAATTGTAGTTTTGGTACAATTTTTGAGCCGGGACAAAAAAGTGGGCATACTTCAGGTACAGTATGACGATACTTGTGATAGCTTACAGTTCTGGCACATATCGAAGGTGAACTCCCAATTTTCCTATTTCTTTTCTGAGAAGTTGATATTTTTACTTCAATGACTGTAAAATCGATTTTCGCGTATTTTTATGAAACAACGGATCTAAAACTATCCTAAACCCAAATTCCTTGTTATATTTTCTACATTACATGGATTTCATTGTAAAGTTATAATGAAACTAAACTTTTTTATTTTTTGTAACATTTTCTTTGTTACAAAAAAAAAGTTATAAAACTAAATATAACGATAGCGTTAAAATACTAAAGTTATATTTTCATTAATATTTTGCATTTTTTACAATGGGTTGCATCGGAATATTATTCATAATCTACAACAAAAGGAGTAGATTACAATATAACTAGGACGCCGACAATGTCACCATCATTATGTAGGTAGTAATAGGTAGTAATTATGATAAAAATGATGAATCTTTTGAAATGTAACTACGTGTACTTCACTTCTTTTACAAGTGTAAAACACAAAACACGAGCCACGGCAAAGCGTGGCCGGTTTCAGTAGTATACCTACTTATATTAAACTTTATGAGAATACTAACGTCATAAGAGCCATCACGTCCTGGTTTAACAATTAGTAGGTACGCTAATACTGTAGAATTAGTATAAACATATAAATAATTAGTCGTATACCTAGAGGTTGCGTAACGAGTCCGATTAAATCTTTACCTGTTCTCAGTACCTATACCCATTATCAAATAAAAACTGCTTTTTCAATATATATTTCATTCTAACTGCAAAAGCTTTTAAGAGTAAAAATCACCAGATGAAAATTCGGAGAATATCGTAAGCTCTCTATAGGCTCTTTGATGTAGTTTATGATAGGTTTTCACATTTTACCTTTCGGAACATATTTTCTGTTTTCTTTAATAGTTAATCCTCTCATTATCTCAGCCTGTTCGCTATTTGCTTTATGTAGGTAGTCATCGGTTATATTGTGAGCTGCATGCTGCAAAAGTTACAAAAAACACGATACCTCATAGTTTTGTTAGTAAAAAAGCATGCATACAAAATGTATGCATATTAACATTTCGAATTTAATATAACTTTGTTTAGTGGCTGCCAATGAGTTTCTTGTATTTATAATTAAGAATGTATCATACATATATTTGTAAACATAACTTTATTATGTATACTTACCTATATCCAAAGAATTTGAATTTACCATATAAAATAAAACTAAACAAAATATGTAATCCGAGTGGCGTAATTAAATTTTGGATGTAGATGATAGAGATGAGAGAGGTGATGAAGTTGAAGTAGGTGATATCATCAATCAAACTGTATCCCCCGATTTTGTTATCTTCATTTTAATGAATTGCCTCATATTATGGAAGCAAATTGTATTCAAATCAAAATGCACAGGTAAATAAAATTCAATTATGTTCATATAAAAGTTTTTAAATAGTTCGCTTCGCGTCTCCCTTACCCATTCAATCAACTCTTACAATTGTCTTATCCTGAGCAAGATAATTTCGTATATATGTAGTAGGAGCCGTATAATACTCGTACGGCCTTAAATAATATTGTTCAGTTGTCCTAATTGTAGTTATGTCATTGTGTTAGTATGCAGTATCAAATCACAATGAAACATATACTTACCGTGTACATATAAAAATAGGCATATAAATTTTAAACCACTTTCAGTATCTTTTCGTTTTCAGTATCTTGACGTAAATGTGTACGTCCGATTTATAACAAATGACTGAGTTAGATAAGATACATTGAAATATCGTAGAGACAAGAAATGAGTACAAATTTAATATGTGATTTTTGAGATGAATACTTGAAAACATTGATATTGATTATTTTCTTTCAACTCGAATTCAAAATTCTCCATTGCAGTAACCTACTAGTGGTACACATTTACCTTTAAGTAACTATAATTTCCGTTCATTTAGATCTTTAAATATACCTACAACTCTTATTAAAGATATAAATTTCTCTAAACTGCAAAGCGGTTTATCTCTCGTTTCAAAGTAAATGAGTACACGAATTAATAAAAACTATAACAATATGAATTTTGAGCTTAAAACGGGAGGTTTGTGGAATTGTTGAACGATTCGTGACAGGCAACACGGCTCTTAATAAATGAAATATTTTCAGTTTTACTTATAAAATCCTGGGACAGACAGTTGCACAACCTACTCAATACCGATTTGGTTCAGAACAACAAAATTAGTTGCACCAATTAGGCCCTACCGGGTTAATCAATCTATAATATGATTTGTTTTCTAAAATGTGGTCGACTTATTGGTTAATTTTATAATATTGTTTTAAAATTTACCCTTTAGTCTTAAATTTTGCATAATTAAATAGTCTTTTCGGAACCATTTATTATTGTGATTATGTTAAAGAAATTATGTTAAGAAGTTTTCCCTTCAAAAAGTTCAATCGCATTTGGAATATATCGTCATAATAATGGGCTTTAATATTTTGATTTGCAAGTAAATAAATAACTTATAATCAATTTTTTATCTATCTACTTCAAACCACGACGCTCCCTTTTTTATCGGCTGTAGTAGGCGTGTGTACAAGTATATCTGATTGTAGTTGATGGTAGACGATAATAAATTAACTACTAGGCTAATGAAATTAATGAAATTAATATTTAATTATACCTAAAAACGAGCCCGACTATGTCAGCTTTCAAACGTGTCGGTCCATCCGTTTGGGAGCTACGATTCCATAGAACCCACACACACACACACACACACAGGCACGCAGGCACACACGTCAAACATCAACGTCACACAACCCGAGAGCGTCGGACGTCGGGGTAATATTAATATTAATTATAAATATAAATATTTAATTCAGCACGGCTTCATTAAAGTGCAATTGATTTGAGGACAATTTAGTCTAGATTAAATAGAGTAGCTAATGCAGCCAATTTTAAAGATCTAAGCGTTACATACAGCCTACAGACAGAGGGACAGACGACGGGAAGCGACTTTATTTTATACTATGTGAAGATAATAATCAACGGTTTTAACTTAGCCTTCGAGGTCGTCGACATGTGGTCTGTCGCGTCCGCTGAAACTTTCCCTGTCTTATGTGCTTCAGTGAATAGTTCGATTGGGATGAAACCTTAGGGATACCCTGGACGTTGCGACCTTTTAACCTGCCGGCTAAAACGACTTTCTAGCGATAACTTTGGAACAAGGACTGGATTGCGTGGAATACATAATAAATATGACCTCGGCAGGTTCATAAGATTTCAAATAATAGTTGAAATAATTATTTATTTTCGAAGCAGAGATTTCCTTATTTACTGAAACATATTTTTTGTAAGTACAATACAATTCTTTTTTCAGATTTTGCAAAACAATTGAAGCAGTAAGTGACAAGAATTTTATTATTTATATTTCATAAATTAAAGAATTTAAAATTAAGGTTACAATGCGTATTTTCTCCATGGGCTATGAAATTCATAGCTCAGTAATAAAAACTCTAGGTACATATTAATGAATACTAAAATGAAAACGCATTTATAGTGATGTAGTAATCATGCACAAACAAATTTATCTAAAAATAAACTTGTTTTGGTTAAGGGATATTTGTCACCCAGGTTTAAAAAATTTAAAAAATATCTCTGAAGATCGACAACCAAACATTTTTTCAGGATAAAAAGTATCCTAAATCTTAATCCAGGTAATACCTAAACTGTCTTTGTGCCAAATTTCACCCAAATCCGTTCAACAGTTTCACCGATCAACCAAATTGCGGAACAATCATCCAAATAGGTAAAGTACAAGTACAGATGTCTCACTTTTTAGATCTTGACGAAAGCCGCCTTTTTACATACCTACAAAATTATTATTAGCAAACTAGCCGCGCGAGAGCAAGCAAAATCGAACACTATTGCTGCGTGCAAAGGTAGTTACTATTTCGCATGTACGCCGCAGTTGGCCGTAGCTCATACGAAACAGGGCGTGACAGGGTTGTCATAAAAAAAATGTTCGATGTAGAGGTAGGTTTCCTTGGGTAAGTATAGTTTATAAAATGAATCTTCTTTGCATTTCTAATGATGAAAGTATGGGAGCTGACGCACGTTTTCTATGCATGAATTCTGCGTAGTTACGGTCGAGTCGTTTATATCAAATAATAAAGTTGTACTAATGGTATAAGAAACTAATTAACTAACTGCCTAGCCAGATGCAAAATAAAAAATAATGTATTGTATAAAAAATAATAAAATAATGTATGTACACACAGACCGCGTGGTTTGAACCTATAAGTGCGGAGTGAGACAGTCAACTTTTGCACTTATAATAATTATTAGGATTAGAATATAGTAAAGTCGTCATTTATACAATCTGTATTAAAGTGTCTATTGTAATTAAATTAATTAAATATAACTAATATTATAGCAGCTGATTTATTCAAGGTCCCCATTTGGAGAAATCCCTCTAAGACGTTTACAAATCTTATGAAATTTGTAAAAGAGCACAGAAAGTTGAGATTACGTAATAGCGTACGCTGGTTTAACTTTCATTACCTTGAACATTTAAGGTTAACTTTACAGTTACACAATGCAACTGCACAAACTCGCGCAAAACAAAAATGTGCGGGCTATCAAATATATTGAAGGAGTAACAGCTTAAAAATAGGTGCAACTTAACTACTTTGGAAAATTAGCTATGATTTAGCTAACTTTGAGTAACGAAATTTTACTGCCGCTGCTAACAATGTAAAGATTAATTCCATGTAAAAGTATGTACAAAACTCTTATAACTCAATACTGGAACTCTAGAAATCCTATTGTCATTTTTCTTTGCGAGGGTAATTTGAATGGACTAAGTCTACGACTACTAACGATTTAAATTGAATTGGCTAAATAGCGCAATAAGTCTAAAGTTATTTTCAAACTGCGATTCAATCAATCGTTAAGTACCTAGGCAGTGCCGAGCAAGGGAAGAACGTCAGTTAAATATAGGTAAACCTGTACAACGTAAACAAACAAAAACACAACTGGACAAAAAACGCAGAAATTTCTCAGTAATAATACCACAACTATTTACTTATAACAGCTAGCTATGACGTATCTGGCTGGTTATTGTGTTGAAGGTCGCTCTATATTTTGGTTGCAGTAGTAACGTAACATAACGTTGTAATGATAATACGTAGCTATTTCGCGCATACCACTCGACGGTCAGCAAACTTGAAGGACGGTGTGAAAGGAAAATATTAAAAGTACTTATGTTTCTGTGATGTCACGCTGCGGTCCATCAGCGCGCACGTTATGTAAATTATGTCACACTTGCTTGTATAATGAAGCAGTAAACAAAGTGAAAGCCAACGCCATCTGTTTTTAAAGAGGAATTACGGCCTTCAATCAGTACTATCACGTGCCTGTAATGCGACTGTTTTACCGACTCAGTCAGCTACCACCAATCAGAGCCCATTCCGTTGCATGGATACCTTGTCCTCGACCAATCGCAGTAAATCATACTTTGACCATCGTGCACACATGTGACCGGCTTGCAGATTTTCGATAAGTTTTATTAATAATATTTTCAGTCTATGGTTTATTTAATTTGGACCGTAGCTGCATTGCTAACATTATCATTTAGTGGTGATAACTGTTTCGGATATCTGTTTAGCGACTATGAGCCGTTACGGTAAGTTCTCTAAATATGCGTGTGTTAATAAATTATTTATTTATCGCTTTTAATCAGTTTTTAGTGATAAAAGCGCCATCTAGTTGACGTGGACCAAAGCTTTAGTAGTTTAGCAGCATCAAAGTTACTTCTTTCGCTGTTCGTCACTGCGCTGTTCGATCAGTTTAATGGCCTTGAGGACAGAGGGCGCAACTGGGATGTTAAACATTTTACGTATATTGTAGACATTATTTACAATTACATGATAACTTAGAACTTAAGTCATCATACATCTTAATTAACTTAGGACAATAAGGGTGCTTTTCCACCAGAGATGTACAGACTATACAGCTAGCTGTGAGGATGCAGCTGCGAGGATGTGAAAGCTTAGCTACGAAACTATGTGAATGAGACCGTTTGCACTGATTCTAAGCTAACGTCAAATGGGGTTAATTTGACAGGGTTTTGAGGTATTTTTTGTTCCTACGAACGCGTTTCAGCGATATTTGATATTTTTTCTCTATATACAATTTAGCTAGCTAGCTAGCGTCCTTTAGCTATACACTCCAATGCTTAAATGGAAAAAATGAATTCTTCTATTGTTTTTTATTGTTTTTGAAGGTGTCAAAAGTTACCCAGAGTGAGGGGCTATTTTGACATAGCATTAAGTCGATAGAAATATAGTCGCATTTGCATATAGATAGAACATAAGTTCGAATTATCCTTCTTTGCCAGCACAATCAATGGAACTTATAAAGATACCAACAGACCTGTCCCATTGTCAATTTAGCCCCAAAATCTGTCAATGTTCCCCTGGAAGTCAAAGTAACCCCGTTTGACGGTATGTAGCGCAGAGACAGAGAGTAAGATCTGTACACGACCCGTGGGGGCGTTGGACAGTGAGAGACGGCCAACGCCACGAAGTCCGGCGCAATGCCGTAGTTGGGCATCGCACCCGAAGACGGAGCTCTGTGGCAGGGAAGAAATGCCAGGCAGAGCAATCTTAGCTTGTAGAGGAGGTGAAGACCCGGTTAGTACCGTCGCCCTAATAACTTCCCTCCGCAGTCGTCCGGAAGAGTGAACACCCGGCCTCGCCACCTGGCTTAGTAAATCTTCTGTGACGACACAAGGAGATGGAGCCCATCTTTCGGGCTGCCGCGATCGCTGTGGAAATGTCTAGGGCTGCCTACCCACCATTCGCTCCTCCCTAGAGGGATGGCTGGCGAAGAGGCGCGGGGCCCTCACGTTACGCCTGGTGCAGGTGCTCTTGGGGCATGGTTGCTTCGGGCGTTGCCTACACCGGGTGGCCGTGAGAGAGCCACCATTGTGGCTGCGCGATTAACACTGCGCAGCACGATCTCTCGCTGTCGGCCGACGTGAAATCGATGGTTGGCAGTGACCTTGAGTGGCAGGCGATGCTCACGTTCTGTGAGCATGTTATGTCGCGCAAGGAAGCGGCGGAAAAGCAGCGGGAAGAGGATCCCCTCTCCCAGCCAATCCGCCGGAGAAGGCTTGGGCGCAGGCGGTTGGCCTATATGCGCCGCCTTCCACCCTGACCGGGACCCGGGCGGTGGTCTTGGGGGAGACTGCCGCCCGTCGTATGGTCCTCCGAGATGGCCGGCGAACCTCCACTTTCGGGTACGCCGAGGTTCTGACAGGGAGCACAGGCCCGCCCATCAACGGCCGCGTTGATAGAAAGTCGTTGGGTTTTAGCCGGTAGGAATCCGGCATAACCAGGCAGTGTCGGGTGTCCAAGAGAATTTTCTAACATGAAAAAAAAAGGCTACCCACAATGCCACTTGAATTTTAAAGCCAAAGACCATTTCCTTATTTCCTTGTTCGATATACTTTATTCTAACAATTTAGGCAATTAAATCATTGTTTGTATTTATAGGCAACGATCTCGACTTTTACATACATGGCAGTCCTCGAGAGTGACGAATTTGCGTATTTTTAATCAAATTGCGTAGACAATCTAACAAATAGATCTAACAAGCGGTGATTATGTAGACCTGTATATTGTGTACCTGTATCTGTATAAGTATAGAGATGCTACAATCTATTACCCGCTATATCCTTAATCAAAGCCCGGTATTCAACCATATGTTATGTATTCCCCATCGATGGTTATCTATGGCTTTATGGTTTCCCCTTTGTGTTATGTATGTATGGCGTTACTATAGACAAGCTGTAGTTGCAATGTATAAACGTTATTCCATCCAATTTCCATTATATAAAAATAAAGGAGATGGAGTTGGTTTTGTGTACACTTCAAAAACTCGAGAATCGGTAGAAGTCGAGAAAGGTTTGTATGTATAAAAATTGCAACCCGGCCGAAGCCGGGAACGGGACGAGAGTATTTACATAAAAATATGAATAAGCACATTAACACGAATAACTCGTGAACACCATGTTAGAATGTAGAAACACATATCATGCATGACATTACATATAGGATTTAAATTAGAGTTAATTTTAACTTTAATTTAAAGTGAACTTAAATTTAAACTTAAGTTTACTAAGGGAACAAACTAAGGAGGAAAGGGGGAACACCCTAAGTCGTTAGTTTTAGTTTTTTTACTCTTCGCTAGGGGCGCTCTAAATATTTTCGCACAAACATTTTGAACCTACTACCAAATATAGTTAACCGTTCGCCCAGTCATGGTGAAAGCGGTTATGATCATAACGTCATTTTTGGCTGGATTCATATTACCTACCTACGTACTTATGCATTTTTATATTATTAGCGCTAGATGTACAAAGATATATGTATGATGAAATCGTGAACAAGCCGCGTCTGTACATTATAGGCAATTTTGTTTTTTCAAAAAACAATTTGTACACTTTGTACGTGTCAACTTGTACAATTCTGCTAACGAGGTTAAAAAATAGTTATTAGAATTTTTGTCCTTGAGGTCATGCACACTAATCTCAGAAACGGCTTAATCAATCGATTTTAATGCGGTTTTCACTTATGTATTGTTGATGATTATACCTTGTGAGATTTTCAAAACGAACTACAGCGCATACGAAGTTGCGCGCACAAGCTAGTATAAAATAGATGCATAAGTAAAGTAGCATCGTGGCTCTACTTACTGCTAACCATATAAATAAATCAAACGAAACAATCCGTAGCACCTACCTAAATGTCTGCATAAAATATACTCGTATAAGTTCGTAGGTACCTACTTAATATAATAAGGTGCTAAAAGGAGTGCAAAAAGTTCACCCATTAATTATTTGTGATTTTTTTTACGCTGGTGAGAGGGGGGCGCCATTATCAAGTTTCTGCCCCGGTACGAAAAATTCGTAGATCCGGGGCTGTATATTATTCTAGGGCAAGTAGTTAATCCTTGTAGTTAATTCGCTTTTCATAAACAAATCTTTCATGCATATTTTAACAATCAAAATTGTCATTGAAATCTCTACCTAAAATCATGTTACATACGCTCTAGGTATACTTTTTATTATTTTTTCTATTCTTTCATCTCTTGTATTATATATCTTGTTACTGTTAGTATAGTAAATATATATAAAAATTTTGCTTTTATTTTATTCAATTAGGAACTGTCTAGATAAATATTACCTAATAACTAATGTATAAAAATGTAAAATATGGGTCCAGTTGCCTGAAAATAAATGATTTTTAATATTTTATTTTAATTTTTATACGAGCTATAGGGGTTATAGCTATACAAGAGTTACAAGTTCCTCCAAGTCGCCACACCAACGTTCGGTCTCATCCGCCGCAAAAGATGTTTCACATCAAAATATATATTATATATTACATAAACTAAAAATTAACAGTGTTGTTTTGTTTTTAAATAATGATCAGATTGATCCGTATTTCTTTTGTTTGTAAAACTGACATATTTATTTACAGATTTCCTGAGTCACGGGGCGAGTTTCAACAAAAAATACGGTTAGTATTTTGTATGAATTATTTTTACCTATCATGTATTCACCCGCATAATTTTAATTGTATTTGTGAATTGTTTCTTTATTTAATATTAAACGCTTTAATGCTTTACTTATATTAGTTATTATAACAATAAATGACTTTTTTCTATTACATATAAAATCGTTTCTTCTGACTGACTATCAACGCACAGCCAAAAATTAATTGTTGAAAATTTCAGCTCGTTTGTTTATTTATGTGTGAAAAACATTTTCTAATTATAGTCAATTCTCGTTACTGGTTGCTTTGTACATAATGTTATCTTTATTCTACTTCGAGCATTATATTCGCCGCCCTGAGTCAATTCCACGGCAATCTATATATAGAAGGTTGGAATAGGCATTTAAATACAAAAACACCCGCCAAACCTAAGTAGGCTGCAAATTATTGTATTGCTTAAAAAAGAAGCATATTTCCAAAATACTAAAATCGAGAAAAGAAATTGTCATTGTCTGGGAAAAACACGGAAAGAAATGGATATTTCCAAGGACTATAAAATAAATGGTATAAATTTCAGATCGTTAGCAAAATATGAAATGTGCTTTATCTAATATCAAAAATAAATTTTACATTTTTAAAAATTTTTTGGTTTTTATATTTGTCTGTATCCTATTTTGTTTTTTTTTTCTTGAAATCTGATATACTAGAAATCTGGTATGTTGACATCTGGTATAGACGGAACGAAGCATCTCCCCCACTAATCGTCAAGAGACTTGTACCCTCTTCTCCCATTAGCTTTTTTCAAGGAGGCTAAAAGCATCCGCCATCAAAAGACAGACAGAGATCCCGACGACCTATCACGGCCGTTAATGCCGATCTTTAAAGTTTTAAATGTTGTCGTATAACCGGCACCTAGGGATTTATTGAGAAACAGAAGAAGAGAGACCTCTGAGTGTCCCACGGTCCCCTATACTAGCTAACGAGAAGTTATAATCATATACCTGTTCGCTTCTCCCCCTTCTCGTCGCGATTTTTAATCGGTCCATATGACAATGTCCTTACTAACACCCAGTGAACGTTGTCAGAGATATTAGTTTGCAAGAGCTGCGCATTCGCTCTCAAAAGCCCAGTGAGGTTTTAAAGGTTTTTAGGACCAAAATAAAAAAGCATATCTTTTTTACTTTTAAGGAACCATATTATTATAATATTTAAGTAAATATACAGTAAAAGTAACATCTATTTTTGTACCATCTAAGTTATCCAGCACACTTAACTATTTCGCTGGTATAAAGAATTACGAGTACATGTGGAATAGATTTGATACACGTGCCTTCCGGTCCAGCATCACAAGAAGGTCGCACTGTCAATAATACCGAATAAAAATGTGGAATTAGCGGGTTACATATAGGCAGCTAAGATTTTATGAACAAATTAGCTGGTGCCTGCAACTTCGTCCGGGTTGAAAAAGAAAATATATGAGTAATAACGCCTGACATCGTTATTGCTGTGACCACGGTGGCGCCGCCACGCGACAGTGGCGCCCAATTATTTATATTTTTAGACGATCACTCGGGAACAGTACTTTTTTTCTAGATTAAAGGTACCCTATGTCCTTTCTTGTATCCCTGACAACGTCATTTCATGACGATCGGTTGAGTAGTTAAGCGTAAAAAAGTAGCAGACAGACAGACAGACAGACAGTTACTTTCGCATTTATAATATTAGTATGGAAATATACTACAATAAAATGTAACAAAGTGTTCTGCCGTTAATATAATTATATATATAAAAGGCTTTTCATCTTCATAGTACATTTAGGCACATGGCAGGGATAGGTGGAAGAAAAAATTCGACCTATCATTATTTGTAGGGTTTTCAGGTTTTCAGAAAAGGACATTCCACGCGTACTAAGTACCAGGAAAAAGCTAATAACGGATAAAAGTAATTATCAAATATACCAACCTCTCTATTTGAAAGTGACCTTTGCCTGCAATGAGAATTAAAATCAAAAAGCTCACTTTTCACAGCTGGCGTGGAAATAGGAAGAATAAGAATGAGTCAATGAGAAAGTCAAAGAGTTTAAGTTTAATAATTTCATCACGATCAATTGAGTAGTTAAGGCGTGAAAGCGTAATTAACAAACAAATTAACAAAATCATTGTCTCGTTTATAATATTAGTTAGGGAAGCTAATATATATAATGTTATATTATTCCGATAACTTCCAACTAGTGGGCCTGGATGAGACAGTCGTATCTTTGGATTCATGCTGCTGCTGCCTACTGCCTCGTATTCTGAAATGTATATGTACAACCACAAAGCTCTCGATTAAAAACCATGGTTAGCTATTTATTCGAACGACCAACGCTAATTGTTAGCATTATCACTTAAGTCTAATTTAATCACAAGATAATTAAGTCTAATCTATCTATCAACAACCCTAGTAACATAGAGCACTACTTGAAGGATATATATAGTTCAAATTTGTGCATTTAGCTTTTAAACTATTGAATCACTCTTTTTGGATTAGTCTGGAGGCCTCGTTTTAAAGCACGCATAATATTATATATAATTTTGGTTTGTTTACCTGGATCCACCGTCGACCTGTGGCCCTCATCACCTTATTAATCTTTCAATAAGTTACAAGATAATTGTAGACTAGATTATAAACGTTTTGTTAACATGGTTTCAAACTCGATTGTACATAGTGAAAAATAAATTTAAGGCACAAAATGATACATAAAATTTGCATGAATGAAAATAGGAAGCAGCTAATAAGGTTGTGCCATGTTCGCTCTTTCGATTCAGCTTGCTTAGATTTTGCAAGATTTATGTAAAATACAATGTAATTACCTAGTTATTTATTACAAAATTTAATATATACCTTCGCACAGGTGAATTTATTTCAAAGCAACCATAACTGTCGATTCATGATATTAACCTTATTCATATTAATTTTTATTAAAAAAAAGTATAAAAAAACACACATTTTTATACCTATCCTATAATCTATGACATTTATTATGATACAAGATTTAAAGATATTTATCTGATAAATTAATTTTAGTTTTGATGTGTTACGAGCGATATGACCAATTAAATGGCATGTCGCCTAAGTTATTACAACACATAGGGTGTAGTGGCAGCGTCACCTTAGACGGAAAAGGGTTTATGGAGAAAATAACATAATTGCGATATATTGGATCAGGTGAGAATAACGTATTTTGTATCCCTTATTAGTGTAACACAACACTACACGTGCTGTTATAACACCTAAGTGGGGAGTTAGCATCAATGTTAGTTAGGTTTTAACTGCCTCTAGACTTTTGGACGAGTAACGCACAATGTGTTACTCGTACGCGTCCATCCCTATATTTAAAAATTAAGTAAATGATGTCTAATAATATCTAATAATAACATCAATTATTTTCAATTACTGAATATAATATTTACATAGGTGTACAAATAAGTTTCCGCAGTTTTTAATAAAAAATTGGGAAGTTATTGTGAAAGGAGTACCTAAAGTTTTATTCGAAGTATTGTCCATCGCTTGCCACTACTTTTTCCTATCTTTCTGGTAGCTAGCATAAGGATACCGCGTCGGAAGAATGCTCCATCTTTTGAGGCTATCCACGAATCGACCCAATTTTTGGTATCTTCATATGATGTAAAGTGTTCGCTCACACAGATCATGCGCTATCGATCAAAACAAATGGAAATCAAGAGCAATATCTGGTAAATACGGCGGTTTGAGTAAAACTTCCCAATTGAGTGTGTGTTTCTAAATAGGTTTTAACCGGCACCGCAACATGTGGACGAGCATTATCATGCAGAAGAATAACTTTGTCGTGTCTGGAGTAGTAGTGCGCGCGTTTTTCCTTGAGTGCTCGACTCAATCTCATCAATTATGTTATGTTTTTGTTATTTTTTTTTTTAATAGTTCTATGTGAGTGGTAGGTATGTGATAAACTCTTGTGTATATGTGTATCTATGTATAATATGTGTGGCGACCTCCTTTAAGTTACCTATTTGGAACTTACGTTTTAGTTTCCGTGTCATTCTTTCAAATGAAGAAGCACGGAAACGAGAGACAGTCGGCCTTCAACTCTGCTACAGAAAGCACGCGCTTTCTCGCCACTCATCACCACAAACGCCCATCGTGCGTAATGTAAAAACGCCCATTCGTGCGTTTCTCCAAATGTATAAATGTATATAATAAATGTGTGTAAATATGTAAATAATAATGTGGAGTCATTTCCATCCCACATTAAATTGGTGACCCGCGACTATAAATGAACATTTAAAGAAAAAATTGGACAGTTTTCCATAGTTACCATGTTGTTGACAAAGTGACATTCGAAACAAACGAAAAATTTTTTCTACGAATTTGCATTTTTCGTCGAAGACTACGTCGTCAAACGAAACCGAAATACGACGTCATCGAAGATTTCGGACAGAAGCTAGCTGGCCTGAGAAAGTCGACGCGATCGCGCGCTCCTAGTGTTATCCAGGCTAGCGCACATGGATACGTTCCAGCAGCCGGTTCATCGATCCAGATAATGGACACTGCTAGCGCCATCACCCAGCAACGTGCCACCAAGTGCTGTCCACTCCTTCCAGTCTACTCTTCGTTACGACCTACGGTCTCCGGGGGGGCTGATGTGGCGACCTCCTTTAAGTTACCTATTTGGAACTTACGTTTTAGTTTCCGTGTCATTCTTTCAAATGAAGAAGCACGGAAACGAGAGACAGTCGGCCTTCAACTCTGCTACAGAAAGCACGCGCTTTCTCGCCACTCATCACCACAAACGCCCATCGTGCGTAATGTAAAAACGCCCATTCGTGCGTTTCTCCAAATGTATAAATGTATATAATAAATGTGTGTAAATATGTAAATAATTAATGTGGAGTCCTTTACATCCCACATATGTATCTATGTGACTTAAGTAATTGTATTATTCCCATTGTATAAAAGTAAAATTCGTAATTGGCTGTTGGTTATGTTTATGTTTTTGTCTGTAAATTTTTATGTTGAGAGCTGTGGATTTTTTAGTAAAATAAATAAATAAATTGTGTTTGGTAGACAGTAATGGTTTCGTTCGGTTTGAGCAACTCATAATACCAAGCTGATCCCACCAAATTCACAACAAGAGTTTTTTCCATGAATATTTGGCTTAGCTGTTGTTGCCTGATGTCCAACCAGGCAACAACATAACCTTAATGATAATGATTACATCTGACAATTTTAACCATAACTTACTGGTGGCGCCAACTTTTGTCAAATAGCGGAAACTTATTTTACACCTAATAAAAAAAACAGAGCAAAATCAATAAGAAAGTAACTGAAAAGTGAAATGATACATAATAATTTAGTAACTACATTTTATCCGCAATACTTCATTTAAAAAACCGGTCAGCTCATTTTTGAAGCTTATTTATTTAATTATTTTAACAAATATATTACAGACTCAATTAAATCCGAAATTTGTGTCGAGACTGTCAGGTCCTAGTTATCTTGCTTAAAAATGATGCTTATCATCTAACTAGTACCCTCTGGGACCGTCGTTTGTATCAACAAGATGCTTGCTAAGGTCGCCCTAAGACTATGAGTACGATGGTGTGAAAATTTCGAACTTTTTTTTTACAAGAGGAATCATCATAGATACCCACCGGCCTGGGGACAGACCGGTGGGTTCTAACTTTATATTTAACTGTAAAATTGTTAGGTGGGGTGAGGTAACTGTAACTCTTCCGTCAGGTATCAGCGGCCTTGGCAGAGCTACGCGACATTATATACATTACCATTATGATATATGATGCCGCGAGGCTCATAAATAGCTGGTTCGAAGATATCCATGAATTTATAATTTTATTGGTTTCGTCACAACGAAAACAACACATTGAAGACGCTAAAGTTCTATCCTTATCCTGATAATTAGCCTCTCTGCGGTCACAGTAGTACATAGTCAGCTTGTCCCTCAGACAATAAAATAATAAATGTAATGAAAGATATTCAGTTATGGACTGAATAACTTTCGAGCCTTAACTTCTCAACTTTGCTTCCAAGTTGTCAGGGACAGTAAAATGGGGTGTGGCTATGTCGTGAACACGGCCATGGTAACGTGGATACGTTTACGTTACGAGCGTCGATAGATAATATTATCTATCGATGGTTACGAGTAATATTTTCTTTGAACGTATATAATGTATATGTCCAACGAATTCGGATATACAAAATTATATACCTAAACATTCTTTGGTCCTTTAGCTATAGAGTGGTGTAATTAAATTTTGGATGTAGATGACAGATATGTAATTGTATTCTCCGTTTTTGTTATCACTTTTCCAAATTGCCGCCCATGATAGGATATATTAATATTCACGTCAAAACGATGTGTAATGTTGCGCGCCACCGTCGTCGTCATGCGCCGAAAAGCGTTGCCTAGCAACGGATAAACAAGATGTTATAAGGTGTAAACAAATAGTGTTTCTCTCTCCGTACAACTTTACAGAAACTTACCCTTACAACCTTACCCTCCATCGTGAAATAACAGCATATTATGTGCTGTCAGTGAGTGAATAAGGGATGCCAGAGTCCATTACCCTTCCTTATCCCTTATCATTAATCCTACTATGATCGCACTTGTGCGTGTGAGTAGTGTGTAGAATTTTCTTAAACATAGACGTAAAATAAACGCCACACAGGTATGTAAGTACCTAAGCGTGTATACATATATATTCTTTATTCATTTACAAGCAATTACTGTGTAACATAGGTACATATATGTATATTGAAGAGGAGCGAGCAGAAAACGTGTTTATTTCAGTATATCAGTTACTAAGTAAAATATAGCACAGTGGATTGAAGGAAAGGGCGGTGTGGACGTCGCGGTGCGCACCCCCTTTGCTTAGGACAGGCGGGGCGTACGGGTTGTAAAGTCACGTGCGGGCGGGCGTGCACGTTGCGAGCGAGCGTGCCGTTGCGCACGTGGCATTGAGCGTGCGCGATTCGATGGACGCTATCCTTCAATCCTGCCGCGAACCGCTACGGGGTCGGTCGCGTGCTTAGCTGTTCGTATATAGCAACGATTGAGTGCTTAAGGGCGCAAACGGTCTGCTGGCCCGCGAGCCGTCGCTTAGACCGCCACGGGTACATCGACATGGGCACCAACTCAACGCCTGTCGTCGCATGGGGTGCACCGCCTCCGTCGCGTTCAACCGACCGTTGCTTCCTGCCGCCGCCACCGCCGCCGCCGCCACCGTATCCTTGCCACTACTACCACCAGCCCCAACATCGCCTCATCACACATCACTCCGCCATAGGTACATTTTCAATTATTTCAATGTAATAGCTCGTAGCAATTTTCAATTTTCATAGAAATTCGTAGTGGTGCAATTTTAGTTTATTGAAAATAGACAGTAAAGCCTCGTTATCATTTATCTTCGGTGTGTAAATTCTAGTAATTTTCATTAAGTTTCTAATTATTTTCTTTAGAATATGGTTTATCGAAAACGGTATAGTTCAGAAAACAAGTGGAAGTGTATGTGCAAAGCAAAAAATTAGCTGGGTTTCATAAGGATTTTCCATAAGCTCTATGAAAAATTTTCATGACCTAGGCAATAGATATTGTTAATTGATAGAAATTTAAAAGACTGCACTTAAAATAAACAAATGGAATAGGGAAATAAATAAGGATTTTTCGTTATTTCGCCTATAAACTAGTTATTTCGCCGAAATGTTTGACGTATCGTCAAGAGTGATAAGAAATGCTTTGCACTCTATGGGACTTCATCACCGACGTCCTGCCAAAAAGTGGCTTTTAAAGCCAAAAAAACCAATGCTCATAAAGCAGAACGCTTAAATTTTGCCCGAGCATATTTGAATTTCGATTGGAGCCACACTATTTTTACTGATGAAAAGAGCTTCCAATCATCCCAACATAGGAGGCTACACTTGTGGAGAATAAACGGGACGAAATATTCGGAGGATCACGTTGTGCCAAATTTTAATTCTGGGCGCATATCTGCCAACAATTGGGGTTGAATCTCGGCTGATGGTGTACCGGTCCCAGCTTCGATCGGGGTGCAATTTTTGTATATAAAAGTCTTCCCCGTTTATCCCTTTTTCCATCATCTTATCGTTTTATATTATATATAAAAAAGATGGACATTAGTTGACTTATCAGTCAACTAGCCTATTGCAAACTTCAATTCGGTATTCTGTTCTGTTTTGATAATTGCCCTTGTGCAAGCAAATGTCGATTTTAAGGTGCCGAACCTGTTATTACCGTCTCTGTACCTCTGAGATTTTAAGTGTGTAATAAAAGAACATTTACTATTTAAGAATTATAATTTATAATTTTTAGTATATTATATATATTTATTTTAATCAATTTTGGATTTATACCTCGTTTTTTTTTTCTTTTTCATCGTGAAAAATCATTTGAAACAAAAATCATGAGAAATGAAATAAATTATAATATTAATTCAACAATATTAAAAACACATTTATATAAATGCGTTTATTTACATAAACTTTTTAAATACTTTTTACATAAACTTAATAAAATCCATATTAATTTATAAACTTAATAAATATTTAATAAATTTTCCTATTTATTGTCACATTTGGAAATACATCATTAGTTTAATTATAAGAAAACGATCTGCACGCCAAGGGTTTCTTTGGAGAGTTTTTTTTATGTTAAGGTCGACAAATAGGCTGACGGTCCACTTGACGGTAGGTGGTTACAATTGCATATAACACAAGCAACGCCATAGGTGCTGCAAATGCGCTGTTAAACATAGAAGTAGATATTAAGGATAAGGGATAACAATAGGCTCTGGCATCCCTTACTCACTCACCGAAACACAACAGCACATATGCTGTTATTTCACCGTAGTTACTGCCGCCAGACGGGCTGCTAAATGACTGCGAAACGCAGTGTGCCCTGCCACTACTAAATGTGTGTAGTGTCGTTTTCGATAATAGTTCAAAAAGCTTTAACTTTAATTTTCCTAATATTTTCGTTCTACACATTTATAAATATATATGATTTTTTGGTTATCCAAAAAACCATGCCGATACAAGATAGTAATTAAAATTTTTAATACATTCGGTTTTTGGCCAATCTTCTATGTTATTATAAGTAACAGACCATAATTATGTTTAGAAACTGTTCTAAAAATGTTATTTTTAGTTACTCTAAAGAGCCAAAATAGGCGAAATTATTCAAGTAAAAAACAAAATTAGGAGTGCTACAGATATAATAAAAATAACATGGAACATAATTAACAGGGAAATTGGAAGAAACCAAACGCGTGATAGCAGCTTTAATTTAAAAATAAATGATCAGGACTTTAAGGCAGATATGAAATAATTGGTGTATAATTGAAATAATTGTAATTATTATTATTTTATTATTTTAAAGATGACAAAAAGAATGGATCAGGATCGTCATAATCTTGGCTTTTTTTTCGTAAACCTTGGATACGAAGTAACCAAATTATTTACGAAGTACCTAAATTTTCTTGGAGAAATCTAATTGATATAGAATATTTTGATTTTAATTGTTTCTAATTTTTTTTATTGATAACAACAACAAAGCTCGTCAATAGCTACTAAATAAAGAAGAAAAGGGATAATCGGTTCATTAAGAAATGAGAAAAATTTAATGAGCTGGTTTATTCCACTAAAAGTAGTATTGACGATATATAAAATCCAGGATACCTGTTATGACGATTTATAAGAAAAATTACCTACATGAGACCCACGCAAATCTCATTAAACTTTTCGTGATTACATCTACCGTGATCATATTATTATCTTTAGTATGATTCGCACGAAACATATTTATAAAAAAACTTTTTAACAACAATATTAAACCGCCGAAAAAACTGAAAAGCAAAAAGTAATTTTATTTAACCTTAATATCTAAGTTCTTAAACTAAGTAAGTAGATATATCTAATTTTAAGTAATTTTGAGTCGCCGACGCGCATCACGCTTTACATAATTAATTAATTTGCTTGTTTGGCGCCGACTCAAAATTACTTAGGTATACTTACTTAGTTTAAGAACTTAGATATTAAGGTTAAATAAAACAGGTTTATTATTTTTTGCCATTTAGTTTTTTTGGCGGTTTAATGTTTTTTGTTAAAATGTTTTTATTTTATAATTTTTTGCGGCTATAATCTACTAATTACTACATGCTTAATTGTTGATTACTTTGTTTAATTGTAGTCGATTGTAATACACAACTTAGCATTAAAATATGTGAGGGAACAATAAATCACCCCTAATTTCCCACCCTTAGGTTAGCAATTTTTTTCCAAATTTATATCGGACCAACTTCCAATAAAAAAAGAATTATCATTATGCGTGGTTATACATTACAATCAGTGAGCGAACAATCATCCTCTGTTTTCCTACCCTCGACTGTCCCCGTCGACGACAGATAGTGCGTAAACGTCATTTCCCCTCCTAAAAAAAATAAATAAATCTTTGAGTAAAGTGTCAAGTAGGCTAACCGCCATTTAATGTCACCGGTCACCGGGAATGACGGAGCTGATATACTTTTGTTTGTACGGTAAAAGTTCCAAACATTGAAAAGAAAATAATAAAAAAAATCGCCTATCAAAGGATGCAGTAAACCGAGTGCATAATTTAATCTTACTTTTAATCTTACTAATATTATAAATGCGAAAGTATGTTTAGATGTATGGATGTATGGATGTTTGTAACTCTTTCACGCAAAAACTACTGAACCGATCACCATGAACTCTTTTGCATACACGTTGTCTGGTACACCAGAAAGGACATAGGGTATTTTTCATCCAGAAAAAAAGGACTATTGCCGAGGGATAAATAAAAAATAAAAAACTAACGCCTGGCGCCAAAGTGTTATAGCAACACGAGGTCAAGCGTAATATTGCTTTTTTTTTTATTTTCGCGGACGCGGACGAAGTCGCGAGCACCAGCTAGTGAAAAATAAAACAACTCCTTTTTCTAAAAGTAACTAATCAACACTTTACTTGTAGTTGGTGCAAGGGCCTCTTTGGGTTGGAATTTATTTTCCAAATTTATACGAAACCAACTTCTACCCTTTCCAATAAAAAAGAATTATCAAAATCGGACTACTCTGTAAAAAGTTACGCGTGATCATCCAAAAAAATAAATATTACTCGTACGCGTCGATTTGAGTACCTCCTCAGTTTTTTCGTTTTGGTCGGTTGAAAAATCTTTAGTACCTACCCAGAAAGTATTTGCAGACATACGAGTATAAGGCGCCGAATTACGAATCATAGTTTCAAATAACTTTGGCTTCAATTCCAAAATAACAATATTTAATTGTTATTTAACATAGCTATGTTAATTCTTCTTAACTCAAGTAGCACACATTTATTGCTTCTTACATTTTTGATTTCTCTTTAGAAAACAAGAAATATGTCCTGTCCTTACCTTATAAAAATCCTTACTTTTTACATATAAGTATACTTTATCGTCCTGAAAAAAAGTACTATTTGAGTAGGTTTTAACGATATTTGTCAGTAGACAAGAGCAATTATTGTAATAAGTTATCTTTTTATTAAGAAGCATAATAATTTTAGTTTCTTCTTTACATAGTATAAGTAATTTGAAGTCGCTTTCCTCGTCTGGCTGTCTGTTCGCTAACTCCTCCTAAACTATGAGCTTTTAATGTCGTTTTTTTTTCACCATCAGTTTTCACGGAAGATTTTACCTTATATAAAAAAAAAAATATTTTGCAACCAATTCGCCGAAAAGTAAATAAATAATTTACATGGCTTAGGTACGTAGACTAAACCGTAAAAGATACATAAAGATGATGGATTAGAGATAATTCTTCTAAAATCCTTAAAAACTTTGCGATGTCTATCTCTATCTGACACATTTGAATAACAGTAACAATTTCTTTTATTAAAACTTTAATATTATAATCTCTACTATTATAAACTATCTGTTTTTCCGTTAACTAGATACTTCTAGACTACCCAACAGATTTTAATTGAGTTTTTACTCATGGAAAGAGGGATAAATGAAGAAGATTTGTGTATATAGGAAATTGCATCCCGGGCGATGCCAGGAGCGGGTCTCTAGTTATTATTGATATATTACTAATACATTTCAATCAATTACTGTTTTTTTTTATTTTTAAAAAATATATTTTTAGGAACGGGTTTGTTAAGACTCAGGGTTAAGTAAAGGTTTAGGTGTAAAACTATTGACACTGTATGTTTGAGAAGCGGTTCGATCGATTTATATAATTTTATAAAATGTTAGCGTGCCGTTATTACTTTCGTATTATAAAATTGTTGTTGCAAACAAGAAACGAAGCTGTAGAGCGATCAGCTAGCTCGCCTCGTTGCGAATCCCTTTAAGTGCCCGGTAGCACTTTCAAGGTGAAGGTTTTTGTGGTACGAGAACGTAAGGGCGTACTCCCGAAATATCCAACACGTTTCCAGTTCACGTTTTCCTTTTCCATGGTTCTTTCGCACGTGAGCTTTATTTACATGTAAACGCGCGACACAACACAGCGCGAACGTCTGCGTATCGGTCAAGGCCTCTTCTAAGCACGTGTGCTTATCACTATTACAAACTTCTCACGGAGTATTTTTATTATTAAATTTCACATTGATTTTGTTATTGAACTGAAAACATTGAATGAAATTAACCTGAAATACATTCGGATCCAATTGTGAATCTAAATCACACAATCAATTTCATTAAAATAAGCCCAGCTTATTTCAGTGCCATAAATTTAGGTATATATAAAGATATATAGATTGTTAAGAGGTTGAAACCTCCGAGATTCCGATTGGGAGAGAACTACGACAATCATAAAACATTAAACAATCACGGGAAACTTTATGATAAAAAAGATGCTAACTGTGCTCCACAACTTTAGCCGTCTCAAAATTGAATAGTAGCATAAAATTTATTTGTCATTAAAACTCTTAATATTAACCAATAATTCGTTTTACGACCGACGGATCTTTTGTTTGCTGAGTAACATGGCTCAGATATTAGGTTATACTTCTTCACATTACCGTTGGCATTTTTGAAGTGAAAACTTCTTTAGGCGCGTTGGGCATTTTTGAGATGGGAAAAAACCATTGAACTCGCGACACTGTTACCGTAACTGACACCTCTGTATATAAGTATGTACTTTCCTTACGGTTCAAAAAATACACATGTAATTGTTCAAAGTTTTCACTTCTGTCGGCACTCCCGGAGTGCCACTGTTTTTATTTTCTATGGTTTATTTACATGTATAATTTATACTGTTCAATAAAAACAGCCGTAACACGTCTACAGCTGGACATAGGCCTTTCTCTGTAAGTTTCCAATAAGACCGGACCAGAAGCAGCCTGTATATAACGTCGAACCGCGGCCCTGATTAAATCGAGGTTCCACTTTGCTGGTGGACGTCCTACGCTGCGCTGGCCGCTTCGGCGGCCGTCGGCTCTCCGTACCTACTATGTGTCTTGCCGTTAATTCCGGGCGAAACAGACTGTGTCTAACGTCGGCCCATCTTGTGGGTAGACGTCCTACACTGCGCTAGCCGGTCCGCGGATCTCCATAATATGTATCCTGCCCACGGCCACTTCAACTTACTGATCCAGCGGCTTATGTCGGCCCTTCTCCTTAAAATTCCAATAATACCGGGTGTAACCTTAATCTTCGACTTGCGGCCCTGATAAAGTCAAGGTTCTCCGTATTATGAGTCCTGCCCACTGGCATTCAACTTGCTGATCCGCTGGGTTATGTCGGTAACTTTCATTTGTCTACGGATTTCCTCATTCCTGATTCGAACTCGCAGTGTAACGCTTGCTGTGGTAACGTTGAGCTGATGTGGCAGTGTAACGCCGAGCATAGTCCTATTGATAGCTAGCTGAGTAACGTTAAGCTTTCTTACGAAGGAGCCCACATAGACTATTTTTCAGTGCTAATGTCATCACTGGCAATACACATTGGTCACAATTAGTTTTAATAGCGACTAAAATTTATATCAACGGGAAATTAACTAATTATAATAAAAAATTGTATCTATTCAGTATCAAACATAACATTAAAAGTACTACATTCCAGGTAATCTTATAAAAACTATAGCCAACCTTTACAGGCTGGAAACTAAATCACAATTTGCCTTTACCATGATCCATGGTCATGAATAATAATGACCTTTACTATCTTTGATTTTTGTTACTTATAGGTAAAGGAAGTCATTGTTTTTTGTAATTAGTGTCTTAAAAATAATTGATTTTTTTATTTTTGTTATCTGTATGATAGATAACAAAATGTTATGTTATGTTTTAAACTTAATGAAGATCCTGTATGATGGGGTCCATGAATGAACCCCATCATTCAGGACTCAACATGCGTTGAGCGAATATGATATGCTTGATATTGTTTTTTTTTCCTATTTGAGCTTCAAAGAGAATATTGTACTTTTTTTATAAATAAATTTCATTTATAGCAACTATAAAAACCGCGTTCTTTTAAAGACATGTTGTGTATTGTGTAAAAATCTCTAACAAAATGAAGTTATTCAAGGTTTTTAATTATCTTTAAGGTTTTTAATTTTAGTTTTTAAGGTCATCCTAAAATTAGCTACAAGATACCTTATTGGTTTTGTAAAAAAAAAACATGCGATTTATTTCTATGCGAACGACCATGAATTTTACTAAGGAAGGATAGGAAAAACGGTTCTGTTTTTGGATGTTTATATAACAAAAACATATCCCGCGATCAACTGAGTATTTCCGTTTATGATTTATTATTATAATGTGGAAAAATGGATTGTTGACGTGCCTATATGAGACATCCGCTGAAGGAAATTAGTTTCCCTTGAAGGAACTAATTGATCACATTTAGGGTATTTCTCCAATTTCGCGGAATTGTCGTCAGTCTTCTCTGGAGATTATCAAGCTGTTCCTTCGCGCCGCGTACCGCGCAATGACATAGGGCCTTTACATACCACGTTTTTTTATGCGCTGACCACGCGCGTAGTGCGCAATTAGGACACTCAGCAAACGCAAGGCTGCCGGCACGTTGTATCCTTTGCACACGATCATTGCATAAAAGCGTGCAGATACATCGCTACAAAACTATGCTATGCAAACGCAACGATGGCGTCGGTCGAGACAACTCTGCTTATGCTAGCTTTTCAAAAGTTAGTCAATCATCGAAAAAAGTTCTCAAATTGTTACCGGATGTCATATTGAAACCGGATGTCATTCCAAGAACTTTTATCAATTGCAAGACCAGGTACGCAGTTTGTATCGATACAAACGTGTAAAATCTGTTAATACGCGTTGATAACGCGCCAAGGACGCTGTGAGCCGGTTTTCTCGGCTTTTCTCGTAAACTTTACCATATCATAATGTAGGGGACGTGTTTTTAAGGTTGAATTTTAAATTGTAATTAATTGGTTTTACTTAAGATAAGATATTTTTTTTATTTTTTATGACAGGCTGACGGTCTACTTGATGGCAGGTGGCTACCGTCGCCTATAACACAAGCAACGCCATAAGTGCTACAAGTGCGCTGCCGACCATAGAAGGATTAAGGATAAGGGATAGGGGAAATGGGCTCTGGCATCCCTTACTCACTCACCGAAACACAACAGCACGTATACGCTGTTATTTCACGGTGGTATTCTGTAAGGTGATGGTTACTGCCTCCAGACGGGCTGCACAAATGACTGCGAAACACAGTGTGCTGTACCACTACTTTTCAAATCCAGACCAGTCAATTTTGAAAATTACATTAAAATTTCCAAAGTTGACCCCGCTGGGAATCGAAACCGGGGCCCCCGAGACGTTAGGCAAGCACCCTTGCCACTCATCCAACTGGCTCGTAAAATAATTATAAAAATAATTTAATAACCACATAACTTTGGTTTATATTAATCCATATTCAAGGCTGAATCATGCGGTAGGTACTTCCGAAAACGTGGCAATACAACGAACAAAAGTTTTCCAAGACCCTCTATGCATTGCAGTTGACATATTATGAGGAACAGGAAAATAGGGGGAGACGACGACTGGATAATAACCTTTCCCTCCATTCTATTTTAGAACTATGTTATATCTCTTTTGTAAAGAGTATAGTTGTGTATTGGTTTTGTACCTACTACGCAGTATCATTTCGTTAATTGTATAATTTTCATTACTTATTACATTGAAACTAAAACTTGGAGATTACAAGATATAATTAAAAATTATAAACTAACCCCCCGAGTTTTTATTAAGCTATATCTACCTATTGCTATATCTGCTGTAGTTGCTAAGGAGTTTGGATATCCCGCAGACATACACAACTAAATTAACACATAACAAAAACAACATTAGCAATAATTATAGTTAAGCAATTAATTGTGACTTCGTTAAATCAAAATATTTATTATTCACTTAAAAATAAAATTATATATAGAAAATACATATTTTTTTCGTCGCATATATGTTGTTGTCGACTGTTGACACAAAATTGAATCTTTTTTTATATTTTCCGATGATCAATCGGATATTTTTTTCTAGATGAAGGTACCCTTGTCCTTTTCTGTATGCCTGAAATTTTGCATACATATTGTATGCAAAATTGCACGATGATCGCTTGAGTGGTTAAGGCGTGAAAGCGTAACCTTTATAATGTTAAATTTAAATTTAAAATAAACAAATCAGCATTAATAATTTTACTGGTTGATTTTTAATGATAAAAATGCGAGATGATTTGATGAAATTATAACTGTAAATATTTTGTTATGTGTTAAATATTTTTATTTTATTTTAAGGCGTTTCTGAGATTAGCGTGCAAAAACGCACAGACAACCAGAAAAATACTCTTAAAAACTATTTTTTCGACCTCGGTAACAGATTACTGTGCCTCTTGTTAGTACCTACTTTGTTCCGAAATCTTTGATCGTCAGAATGTTGCTAAGTTAGGTACATCCCCCATAACTTTATCCCATACCACATCGGCATGAAAACTCGTTTATACGAGTTTTTTAAAAAATTTACTTACACTAGTAAGTAAATTTAAAAAAAACTATTTTGCATTTTTTATACTAGTATAGTAGTATTATGTACTGACATCGAAGAATACTTGTCTAGTACACATTTTAATATTATAACGAAGTTCCACTTTCTTTTTCACGTGAGCTTTTCAGCGAAGCTTAAGCGTCCAATGACCAATGTCATGCCTAAGTATTTGGCCGTGTGGTATCTAAATGTACAACACTTGGCAATTAAAACTTTCAAATAATTTGAAAACATCACACATCTATATGATTGTTATATAATGCAGTAAATAAGATTAAAGCAAGTAGAGAATAGGCAGTAAGCGGCAAGCCACCTGCACTTAGTCGCACATAGCGTACGATTGTAAACATACCAAGTGTTTACTTATTGCACGCCGCTGGCCTCGGCGCCCGCGCACCGCTCAGCGTAAAACAATGACCCGATATCACCCGCCGATAATTGTTCCACTACACACAATAACCCTGACATAGACCCATTACACTACTGTATACGATAACGCTTACTGACCAACATCCGATGCTGTAAATCTATCAGCCTTTTTTTATCTTATATTATACTAGCTGTTGCCCGCGATTTCGTCCGCGTTGAAAAATATAACACTTGATAAAATATATGAGTATTTATAGTGCCCAATTTTTTTACGTTTTAGATAATCCCTCGGGAACCTAACATTATCTACGATATATGCCAAATTTCATCCAAATTCGTTGAGCCGTTTTTGCGTAAAAGAGTAACAAATATCAATACTCCATTCATCTTCACTAACTTAAGCATTTTTAATATTAGTAGGATTACTAGCTAGTAATCCGACTTACGGGTCAGCTGACCCGACAGTCGTTGCACTATCCATTTCCTATAAAATACCATCCGAACTCACAACCTTATCCTGATAAATAATAATAAAACATAAAAATCGGTCTTGCCGTTTTCATGTGATGCTACGTCATAGTCATAGGTACATTTGGCAATTGATTTTTACTTCTATAAATTAGATTATGTTATATTACTAACCTACGGATTGGCCGAACTTCATCTGTCCCCGAGAAATATCACCCCTTTCAAGGGAAAGGAAAATATAATAATGAAGTAAAAGAAAATATAATAATGAAATTTAATAATGAAGTAAAAGAACATTTACTTCATTATTAGATAATTAATTGTCATGGCTCACCAATTCGAACACACACACAAAAGACATGTGGAAATCGTCAGCCTTTTGGACTATAGCTGCTTTATTTAGTTAAAATGGCATAGTATCCTTGGAACTGTGGTTACAAAAATATACTTGCGACTAACTATAGTGAAAACTAAAGAATATGCATTTATGTATGTTAATTCTTTGTGGTAACTATTTTCTCGCGAGTTTCGATTAAGGTGAAAGTATTCGTGTTTTTGAGAAAGGAAAAGTAGTTCTTTTTTTGTAAGAGGCTCTATGCCACGGTGCGCCATATCAGCCTTCCCTCTCGCACGTTCGATGCGCGAAGAAAGTGAAATTTGCCGTTCGCCCAGCTTTTGGTTGATTCGATCGCTGTTGACCCGATACTTTCGTTACTGACTGATTGACCATTTTGGTGGACCGACAAATGACTATAGAAAAAAACAATACGCCTACCTGAATACATCCCACACATATGAAACCCTTGGTGAACAGATAGCTTAATATCTGGATTTAACATATATGATACTTTTTATACTGGAAAAATCTTAGGTTCCTGTAATATTAAAAAAAAACGAACTACAGATCGTACCAAGTCGCGAGCACAGGCTAGGTTCTAATTAGAATTACAATTTAATTATCTTAATATTAGAACATATATTTTTCAAATAAGTCTCTATATGGACTCTCTATATCTCTATATATATCTCTGTATATAAATTTCACACTAAATTATATACTTACCTACGTTATGCATTTGTTAAATATCATTGACCAGTTCTTTTAACAAGATAGAAAGATTTGTTAGTAAGAACTCTCTAAGGTCGTCAAACATCATCAGCTTAAGTGGATTTAAAATAATTTCTTTCTTTTTTTTTAATATACTTTATGTATTTAAAGATTTTTTCCTGGCTTAATAGATTTTTTATTAATATAAATATAAGGTCTACATGAAACGGTCTATTTTTATTTTATACAATTTTTCTTAGTTTTGCTGTCACACGTTTTTTAAAGAATTTTTTACCAAATTGCTCATTTCACAATAAGACTGACACATATTTTATAATAACAAATAATTGAAGACGTGAGTGGATGAAGGTGATATGTCGCCGTCGCATTTTGTTTTCTTTTTCGTTTTTTGCGTTGATGAAGACGATTTAAGACATATTTTGGAAAATGAAAGAAGGAGCTATGTTCACTTTAATAAAAAATAATACAAGTGTTTAATTGCTATCATACCATTAACAATTACATAACTTTGCATCATAATTTAGTACAAAAATCAGTTCCGTGGCGTGGCGACTTATCTCAAAAATTAAAAGTAAAGCTTTAACCTCGATTTACTCAAAATTGGCTTCTCACCTTCATCCACTCACGTCTTCAATTATAACTGATTTATGCTATTTCGATTTGCTAAGCCGCTTGGCCAAAAATAAAACCTTATTTTTTAAATATGTAATGTGTTCATATTTGAAGAAGTTTCAAATAACTTTTTATTTAATTTTATTATTAAATGCCTCCAACGAGGCAGACATCATACAATATCGCAATGTTAAAATTAAGTAGCATTTGGCAGTTTTTCTCATTATTATTTATCCACATATATAATAGACAGACTTAGAAGTCTTAAATACGACTTGGTTTTCGAACTTAACTTGTCTCAGGATATAATTGAGCAACTGAGCAGTTACAGAAAAACAGCTGGCTTGAATTTGTACGCAGAGATCGTGTCGTAGTCGTCGTTGTGGTGTCGTACGCGATATGATAACCCCGTGAACAAGTTATCACATATTTATGTTTTGTCGCACAACGATGATCTAAATAGATACTTGATATAAAATCAACTTATTGGTTAATCAATGAAATTATATTGTGTCGTATCCACAATGTCGTAAATCAAAGAATTAGGGTATACAGCGAACAGTGTTTTATTCCTGGAAACATAAATTACTTTAATCTCGTATGTTACCTGAGAATGTTTATAAACGAATTCTCTGAACAATTTAACTAAACCTAAGATTAACAAAGTTCAAGTGTTAAATAAAGCTTGCCACTTCAAAACTTTATTAGTGTAAATAAGTCACATTCATACCATGCTTATAAGATCTAGGTTGCTACTGACTGGTCCTACAGAGAGTATTGAATTGAATTTGAAATTGAAACAATGCATATTCTTTATTAGTTTGGTCGCGCGAAGGTCATATGTCCGAACAATGGTAGGAGTATAACACGTGTGAGGGCGCATGCTGCAAACATGCTGCCTAGGTCGTTAAAATATATATAGCCGGGCTGTTTTATAAATACTGTCAATTGCGTTTCCTAATAAGCAAAAAGTCTTTCAATTTCATACCCGCTCCCGGCTTATAGTTTTTCACATATACACAAACCTTCCCTCTTTTATCGGTTTTCCAAATGGAACCTTTTAAATCACCCAAAGAATTTTAATTCGGTTATTTATTTAACCGAATTAAAATTCGTTGGGTAGTTTAAAAGTATTTAATTTTTTCGTATATATTTGTTGACTTTTCATTAGTATACAGTAAGTATATGAGTATTGATATCAAACGAAATAATATATCAGACGGTATTAGCTACAAGAATTTGCCAACCTCTTAAAATTTAAAATCGATGTTTTTAATTACAACATCCAATACTTAAAGTTATTGAATGATGAATCATTAGGGAACTTACGTTTTTCAATTGGATAACATAAATTGTAGGATCTTAATTATATTTGGGATATCCTTCTTAGATCTAAGAAGTTCTTAAACTTTTTAGATGTACTCGTACGAACTTGGCGTTCATTATCTTTTCTTTTTTATCTTTTAGTAAATATAAGATAGGTTTGCAATTTTTTTAAACTTCACACCACGTTATTATGTAAATATGCAAACGTGATTCATAATGCACATCTGGTCTTTCACAATGACTAAAACATCATTGTTACTGGAAAATCTGGAACGCAATCGATAATTTCTTGCGCGATCTACACGGGTTCAGAATTTCATTACACTGATTCCCAGCGTTATCTCATAAATAAATCCAAAAGTTAAATTAAATTCAACATGATTTTTTTGTTTGAACGCGCTAATCTCGAGTATCAAGTCCTATAAAACTACCAGTCCAATTTGAAAAATTATTTTTGGATTTAAAAGCCCTCTTCTCGAGGAAGTTTGTAGGTTATTTACGCTATGACTGCTACGACTTTAGGACTCTTGGAAGAACCGAATAGGAAGTCATAACACTAGTGGGCGGTACGCTGCGATAGGTCAACAGTACGACCGCCCGATTTCCAGCTTCAGCACCACATTTCAAAGGCGCTCCATGGATCGAATCGTTCAAGATTCAACGCCATACATCCATATATCATAATACTATCGCACAATATAAGAATAAGAACTCTCTATACAACTTATTATTTACGTATTTAAATACGTATTTAGTATACGTAAGTAACTTTGTAGCCTTATATTATAAATTATTTATATCATAAATACGCATTATCAGTTGTCTTAAAACATTAGGGACTTGTGATGGGCGTCCAGGATATATAATGTCCAAAAAATACGCATTCTTTTTATGGTGACTTATGTTTATTAATCCAATACGAGTATGATACAGTTTCCTAATCGATTAATTAAGTTAAGAATCTTGTCAGTAGATTTAATACTGGCTATGCGCAAGCTTAGTTTCGATTTATACTTTAGGAGATCTTTAAGCAACAAACGAACAAGATTAATTGTAGCATAATTTTCAATTTAAGATGTTTTTTTAAACGATTTCACATTCTCGCTGACTTTCGTTGGTTCATGGAGAAGAATTCAACACGCCATTCAAAAAATATCTTTAGCTTTTCAGTATTTTTAAAAATTAAGGTTGACAGATAGGCTGACGGCCTACTTGCTGGTAGGTGGCGGTAGAAATCCGACATAACCCCGCCTACACCGCCGGGTATCCAAGAGGATTTCCCAACGTTAAAAAAAAAAGGTGGCTACTGTCGCCTATAAGAAAAGCAACGCCACAGGTGCTGCAAGTGCGCTGCTGCGTATTCACGTCAAAAGTGGAACAACAAATAAATATCGGGCTCTCAAATGCATAGTGTTATTGTAATGGGGCATTGTAAGTTACGTGGTTCTGTCTGTTTACGCGAGCTGCCACGACACGTGCGCTCATAGTGCTCATACATAAGTAATCAGCGTTCGGTGGCGAGAGTGATCGCGAATTGTATTATGTCACCGCAATTAAAAACTATGCCGCACCGCGCACACCAAGGAAGTAGCGGAAGAACGCGGTTTTCCGAAGGTGTGGAGGAAAAGTAGGGTGGGGTGGGGGAAGCGCACATGCAACCGCAAGAGGCTCGCTGCCTGTCGCGCGCCGCCCGTCGCCGCGCATATACGCTGCCGCCTGGCGCGCACCGAGCGCTCGCGTCGCGATGTGTGAACAGTGAATGCTCCAAATGGAATACCAACACCCACAACCAATTCAGCCCCTCGGGCCACCGGCACCGCCGCCACAACTGCTGCCGCCGGCCCCACCGCCACCGCTTCCTTCTCTTCCGCAATTGCAACACGGGCACGTGCAAGACGAAGACCGCTGGAGCCAATACCACATCTGGAGGCAGCACGTCTTCGTCAATGGTCAGTCTTTTTCCAGCTCTACGTACTCCGGAACCGCACCGTAAACGACCATGAAAAAGAGAAAGTGTGCGAGCGCGAAACGATAACCGATAAAAAAATTTGGCTGATTGAAAGCTCTTTGTTTCGGGCATTGTGGAACTTTCACTTGTTCCGTGGTGAGTGAGCGAGCTAGTTCCGTGTTTTCTTATTTCGTTACCATCACTCCATTTAAGTATTTATTTGAATGATTTGTATATTCCACTTAGGTTTTTCACTATGATTAAATATATTTTAACATATAATTATAGTCGATATTTTTACAAAAACGTTACATTAAATTAAAACTATGTATAGATTTTTAAAAATTACCTTGTAATTAATTAGCATACTTATTATCAAGGCAGGACTTTTCCTTTCTAAAAAAATGCATTTTCTACAAAAAAATAGATAAGGATTCAGTCTTTCCGCTATAAAAACCACAAGTTTTTTCAAAAATGGGACGTTTATAATTTCAGGCAGATTTTGGAAAATCGATTATTCAAGCGATCTAAATCATAGGAAGCTAAAAATCCAAAATTCCGGCGAATGCTGTAGATCTCTGAGATGCGCTGAGAATATTGTTGACGAAAAGTTTTTTTTTTATTATTTTGTTTGTAATTTGTTTTGAAGCATTTCTGATAGCGCAATTTTTTTTTCTCAAGTTGTGAATCTTGCCGCCCCTGGAATCTGGCCCCTAGTGTTCATAATGAGAACCCAGCTTTGTTTTTAATTATCGTCTATTGTAATCAATGTCTATGTCATTTATTTAAGTCAAACTCTTTAAGTACTTAATGTTGAATACCCGAGGTGGGGTACAGTGGTACAATGTACAATGTTTGTGTTAACTATGAGTACACACAAGTTAGTACCTAAGAACAGGCGGGAAGTAACTGGCCGCAAACACGATTAACTCGGAAACTATGGAAGCCGTGCATCGTGCAATGCCTTATAATGCCTGATATATGTATATCTACTAGGGCATGCGGTTCTCAACTGTCGACTACAACCGGATACTGGGATATTTCATGCTGATATCAAAGAGGATTCTGAAGTTATAGATTTATTCCAGTCTATTTGTACTCAATTTTTTTTTTTTTCAAAACCCGACGGCTTTTCCATATTTTTATACACTTCATTCCAAAATAAAATTAAACATAAATAATTTTAATTTTTGGAGTCGATTTGCATTAAACCAGTAGTATGAAAATTTATGCGAGTAAAATCAAAATTGTCGCACTGTATGCGTTACGTTCTATTTTTGAATATTTTAGAATATCTCTGAAGTTTCAGAGATATTGCGCCATCTACACAGGGACGTAGCTACCGCCGTATCAGCCGTATCAATGATACAGAGGCCCCTGAACAGGTGAAAGAAGTTTATCAAAATTAAAACTGATAAAAAATTACCTAAGGACTTAGATGGGACAGGAACGGCCATCAGACTTGTCCCTATTGTCTATAGAGGCATTTTAGAAAAACTGAAATCTAAGAGGAAGTGATAACTTATAATCAATAAATATTTATTTTAATTTAATGCAAGAATTTTGGTTTCTTTTGTGAGAAATCTTTACCCTCCATTTGCTTCTCCCCCCCCCCACAACTAATTTCTGATCCAACTGATCTAAGGCACGCAACGCCAATGCATCTACACAATATTATTTAAAAAAAGAACAAATTGTGCTTTCGGCGTGTTCTAATTGTGAAAATTTAAATTTTATATTCGTTCGTAAGCAGTAAACTCCAGTCGTGCGTCGGAGCTGACACACACACTTTCTTTTATTCGTTACGTAAAAATCTACGAAATACCTACAGGTGTACACTTAATAACACCCCGAAAGAATTTGGAAAGACTTCGTAATATACATGTGATTGTTTTGATTGAATCAAAAATGGTTTTGTAGTTAAACTGTATAAGCTATTTTCAAAACACAAAAATCAGCTAAATTTAAAATTACTTGCAACGATAAAAATAAACTAGAAATGTATTAAGCTGAAAAGAAAAGGATCACATTTTTGGGATTTTTGTTTTTCTTTTGTTTTAGATGATGATTATTAAACATTTAAACATACTTTGGCCATGATGAGATTGTAAACATTGAAAACAATTTAAGATGTCTTAATCGTGTGTGTTGGGCCGTTTTTAATGCAAGAAGCAGAAAGGGTGCCTTGACCCTTTCTGCTAATTAGATTACGCCAATTTGAATCGATTCTTTTCTTCAATCCTTCCATACATACCAGCCGCTAGATGCACATAATATCTGCAGCCGCGAAAAGCCACTATTATTAACAAATTAAGTGTGTTTTTGGAACACAGGTTTGTTTTATAAACCTTTTTATCTTTATTTACCTTTATACTTTTTATCCTGGAAAATATAGAATAAATTGGGTGCCACTGGCGATAAAGATAATTATCTGATATTTTTCAATTTTCAACGCAGACAAAGTCGCGGGCACCAGCTGGCAGCTAGTATAATAATATAGTAATAAGACTTCAACATATAATAAAATAAAAACTCTACCTACAAAAACCTTCCGGTAGAAATAGCGATAGTGAATATCGTATCAAAATTTGTTGCAAAGAAGAACTTAGCGAATTCATTAACAGTGGCTGAAACGACTTTGTTTTATACAGATTTAGAAATGACGGTGATATCGAAAACTTCGTCTGCATTAATACATTGTTGTTCTACTTCATCAAATATGTTAGCATTGACTTCATATTATATGTTATCAAATTCAAAAATCAAATTAGAAACACTTTTCTTTTATAAAATGTTGCTTACTTACTACGAAATATTCAGTAAATCACATTATTCGCTTTCTTTAAAATTATCTCGATTTCTTATTATTTTTGTTGACTCAGTTTGGCGATGAGACAGGAGTCATATTCGATGCGCTTTCTACTTTTATAGAAAAACCTTGAAAAGACTTTGCACTATGAAAAGCAATCGGTTCTTATCAGTTAAGATATAATTCACTTTTAATAATGGTATATTATAAACTAACCGATGATTTATGTTTGTAAACCGGTTTTAGGTAAATTTTTAAAACTGATAATCTTCGGTGGTTTCTTAAGCCTACTCCTCGTTTATGGCTAGATCACAAAGCTTCAAAATAAATATATGAATTGTCAAAGTTTACAACATTTGGTGCATTTTTCAACCGACGAAAACGAAAAAACTAAAAACGGAGGAGGTTCTCAATTCGAGCGTATATATTTTTTATTTTTTATGTATGATCACGCATAACTTTTTACAGAGTAGTCCGATTTTGATAATTCTTTTTTTATCGGAATGGGTATATCCCGAAGGTAGTCCCACATAAATTTGGAAGAAAATTGGAAAAAAAAGTAGGGAAACAGGGGATGATTGATTGTTCACTCACTGATTGTAATGTATGACCACGCATAATGATAATTATTTTTTTATTGGATAGGGTATACCTCGAAGTTGGTCCCATATAAATTTGGAAATAAAATTCTTACCCCATGGATGGGAAAATAGGGGTGATTTATTGTTCACTCACAGATTTTAATGCGGAGTTGTGTATTACAATTTAAAAAAATAATCAAAAATTAAGCATTTAGTAATTAGTAGATTCTAGCCACAAAAAATTATAAAGTAAAAGGTTTTTAACAAAAAATTAAACCGCCGAAAAAACTGAAAAGCAAAAAATAATAAACCTTTTTAATTTAACCTTAATAACTAAGTTCTTAAACTAATATAAGTATACCTTAGTAATTTTGAGTCAGCGCCAAACAAGCAGATTAATTAATTACGTAAAGCGCGATTAGATTAGTTTAAGAACTTAGTTATTAAAGTTAAATAAAAAACGTTTATTATTTTTTGCTGTTCAGTTTTTTCGGCGGTTTAATTTTTTGTTAAAAAGTTTTTATATCACCATCGTATCACCAAAACTTCTATATTAAAAAAAAATCAACCAAACACGTTTTATTGGCCTGAATTCCCTACTGCTCCTAAGTTAGCTTATTTGGAAATATTTACACTCTAAAATAAAGAATCTCATGTAATTTAAACACAATATATAGCATAATTAAATTAATCAACATTTTCATTCAAAACATCGATATATAATAAGTCCGGTTTGCGATGCGGGTGTAACGGACATAGACGGCCAAGTGCCAACGCTATTGACAACTCCAAGAGCCTTTGTAAATCTTACTTAATGTTCCAATATCAAAGAAATTTCATGAGACGAAAGACGAAATTAAAATAACATGCATTGTCATACACCCCGGCTTCGCACGGATGCAATTTTTTTCTCGCAAATTATATGAACAAACATTCCCCATTTATCGCTTTTTCCATTAGTAAAAATCGTATCCCAAGTTGCGCTCTACAGTCTCCATAACATTTTCGTAACTTATAGGTTTAGACATTATGGTTTTGCAAAAAATGATTGAATTGAATTGATTTGAATTAAGCGGAGAAACAAACAGACATACAGTGACTTTGTTTTATATTATGAATTAATATTTCATTTGATCCATTAAGAAAATAAATAAGTAATTTCTATGTAGAATGCATTGTCATCATACAATGCATAACATATTAAGGCTCGACATTGTGTCGAAAAAGGACATCCCCGATGCCCTTACAAGACTAAACCGAGACTCAATAAGTATATAAATGAATTAATATGATACATAATACATAGTATAATATGTCAATTAATTGATAAGTTAAATCACGTCGGATATTTAATTATCATAAGTAATAAATATGATTTTGTTGAAGCTAAGTTTTTTTTTCTAATCTTGTAATGTTACTAAATAACAAAAGAGTAAAGCAACATTTTATGAGCGACAATAGTACAAGAAAATTCTTAACATAAACATGCCATTTTACAAATGAGTTCTAGAAAGAAAGTACGTGGGGGGTTTACTTTTTGGATTAATAAAATTCGATGCGATTCGTTATATAAAAATAGCGTTATATAAAAATATTTATATCGTCTATATAAATATTTTCATGATCTGTCCTAGATCTGATCGGTCCTTTTCATCGGGTCCTAGATCTGATGAAATACGTAGGTGTTCCCTGGAACTTAGTGAGTACCTGGTTGGGCTTTTAGAGGTAGTTTCCGTTACACGGTTTGTAACAATATACGAGTATACCTAAACGCATTTGTAAGAATTTCTTTAAATTTTTATGTATTATAGATATAGTAAAACCGTAAGCACTATCTAATTGTTAAAAAATTATTGTTACACTTATATATATAAATTGATAGGTATACTTAAAAATTATATTTGTTATATATATATGTTTATTCATTCACGTCTATTTTCACATAATTATAGTAGTATGTACATCTTATCTTTTTATTGTGGACTTGGGCGGATCTCTGTGAAGTCAAAGATCACCGCTGTGTGGCTTGTAGAGCACACACTTTTGACACTACAATTAGCACAGACAGACAGGACTCTAAGAAGCATTAAATATTTAACTAATTGGAAAAGTGTATTTGTATGTGTTTTTTTGTGTTCCTTTTCAAATAAAATGTGTTTTGCTTTCTTTCTAATAAGGCTATATATCTATTTGTGATTTTTTATTTATATTTGGTTCTCTAAGTTAAGGACCTACATTTTCCTGTTGACATTACCCTGTTCGTCTTAGCTGGATCCTATTTAAAGGATATAATGATTTAATAATGGTGTTTGACGTATGTACGTTCAAGAAATACAAATTATGAAGCGATGTCAAAATATATATCCAATTGAAGACTGGTAACGTTGATGGTTTATTTTTAACCCCCGACGCCCAACCTAATAAGGGGGTGATATTAGTTTAATGTGTGTGTGACTGTGTATCTGTCTGTGGAATCGCAGCTCCGGAACCGGTAGACTGATTTATATCCGATTTCTTTTTTAAAAGCTGACGTGATCGGGATGGTTCTTAGTTATAATTTATGAAGATCTGTTTAGGCGTTTGAGACCATCAGCCCATTTTCTAGTTGACGAAGGGATATCACTAACTTCCACGGGACTACTAAAACCTCTTAAAATATATCCATCGCACTTTGTATTAAACTCTAGAATAATAAAATCTCAAAATAAAGTGTGTATGAAAAATATTTGTTGAAAAATATTTATTTGTTGTTGTTAATAGAATTTAAATAAAAAAATGTGTGTGTCAGCTCCTACGCACGATTGGAGTTTACTCCTTACGAACGATTATAAAATACGAGTAGGTACCTACATTTAAATTTTCACAATTTGAACACGCCGAAAGAACAACATTTTTTCTTTTTTTAAAAATATTGTGTAGATGGTGCAATCTTCAGAGATATTCTAAAATATTCATAAATAGAACGTAACGCAAACCGCGTGACAATTTTGATTGTACTCCCATAAATTTTCATACCACGGGCATATACAAATATCAATTTTTAAGGAGTAAACTCCAAAAAGGCACAATATATAAAATGAAAAACACGAATACGAATTAATAATTCTGAGTGTAAAAAACATAATATTATAAACTAACTAATTTATTTCAGGTAACTAAAATAGTAAAATTCTGATAATTTAGACGAATAGAAATCTGTGCAGTGCAAATGAGATAAAGATTTTTGTAAATGTAAACAGGGATTTTTGGTGTTAAAAAGGGGTGGTAGACAAATTGACGATTCACTTGATGGTATGTGTAACCGTCATCTAAGGATACAAACAATACTTGTTTGTGTCAAAAAAGTTCAGCTGGTATGTTGTATAACCCACAAAATGGAGCCAATGGGAGTGCGGTATTCAAAAGAAAGTCTTATTTTGGTATTTACAGAGAGGCGCTGCTTTCCAGGTGAAGTATACCGTTTCAATACTTTTTTTTAACAAAAGACTTACTCTTCAAGTGATACCTAAATGCGATTGCTCGATGCATATAAATAAAAGTAAAACAAAATGCTTTTACTGCAATTTGTACCCATAGAAAAAAGGAATCGGTAGAGGTAAGAAAAAACTCTTTTTCTACCGAGCGACAAATGCATTTTTTAAAATAAGGGAAGCAACTGCTAAGAAATATAAAACAAAAATTCATTCATATTTATACAAGATCTGCAAGGCAATTTGGTATTTCCAATTGCCTTAAAATACATTTTTTTTTAATTTCAGGAATTCTAATTGTATAAAAAATTCTATAATTATATATATTTGGTGTATATTCCTTCATGTACTATTACTTCAAATATTGTCACTTGTTAGTAACGTATAAATTTATATAATATTCAGATGAAATCTCTACCAAATTCACAATAACATAACTCATTTAAAATAATTGCTATGTAATCCTTTGATCCAGGTTGAATCAATAGTATTATCTGTTTATGCAACATTGAATTTAAGTTCAACATCAACAAAATTACCATATGTCACTATATATTATTAAATGCAATCTGCACAAAAAAATTAGTGAAATTTAATTAGAAAAATCATAATCATACTTACTTAAAAAATAGTACGTATACCGACTTTTCATTTTATTTTAAATAATTTAAAATGAAAAATAAATTTATAAAAGTAAAATATATCATTTGAAAGTATGAGTAATATCTATCTATCTCTATATATATAAAATTCTCGAGGCACAGTGTTTGTAAACAAACTTCTCCGAAACGGTTTGACCGATTTTTATAAAAATTTTTTGTGTATACCTATTCGGTAGGTCTGAAAAGGTCGTAAACTATTTTTTATACCCCTAAGTGATAAGGGTGGCCCGCCCCAATTTTTTTTTTGCAAAACAACGTTTTCCGGATCAGCTAGTAACGTGTAAAACACCTGTATTTTTATAGTTTTTAAGTGCTTGATTAAAATATAGTTTGCATTTAAAGACGCTAAAGATTGTTATAAACGCTGCCTACCCACCCCCTTACATGACAAGTTATGTTATTCGATCTCGATAGATTGTGGAGGAATTAGACAAATAACGGCGTATTGTGTTACAACATGCAACATGAACTTGGCAATGATAGTTTATTGATTTTGTTATGACACGCATGTTTACGGTGCAGCGGTCGGGCGGCGGGGCAATCGTCAACCAGTAGCTGTTACATTATATGTCATGTCACCGGGCGGCCTCAATTCCTCGGTCTATGTCAGATAAATATAATAGAGCTAAAGAGTTTGTTTGAACGCAGTAAAATAAGAGGTTATAAAAAAAAATTGGACTAGCAGTGTGTGTCCGCAACTTCGTAAGCGTTGTTTATGTACGCTTGGTATTTCGGTATTCTGTTATTGTTTTTATCCGTGCCGGCGAGCCTTGGGATAGGCCTACATCCTGCAGTGGAGAGAATCGGTTAAGCAGTTGCTAAGATTAGTGCACAAAGTCACAGACAAACAGATAAAAATTCTATTGGAGTTTTAATCCTTATATATACGAGTATAAGCCCGTGGTATGAAAATGTATGGGAGTAAAATTAAATTTGTCACACAAATGCGAGCACGAATGCGTTATGTTATGCGTTTTAGTTATGTACGTTCTATTTTTTTGAATATTTTAGAATATCTGAAGTTTGCGCCATCTACACAATTTAAATTTTATAATCTTTCATAAGGAGTACTCCAGTCGTGTGTCGGAGCTGACAAACACAATTTTTTTTATAAACTTTTTTTATAACTAACTATAAACTATCGGTACAACGTATACCAACCTACAAATTGTTTTTTTTTTTTAATATTAATGTTCACAGACGGCTTGTTTACGATTTTATTATTTGTATAATAAAATCGATTGCATTTATAGTTAAATTCTTGAGTAAATATATAGTAAGTAAACGTACAGGTCCTGAAATGTGCATTCTTGTCGATTTAAATTAAACGGCCGATGAAACCGCGAGACACAGCTAGTGATAAAGATTGGACGAAGAGATAATAAGCAAGAGTGAAATAAAGATTTGTCTTGTTGTTGTTAAAAAAATATTGTTTACTTGGAAACAAGAAAATCTGAACACTTGTTCTTGATTATTTGGATAATGTTTTTTCCGTTTCGCTGATTTCTTAGGCAGTTCGCCTAGTTCGCCTACGTTCGTTATCCATTAGTCGTCTACAATCGAAGAAGAATATAGACTACTTTATTCCTATTACATAAATGTTTAGATTTATTGGAAAAATATATACTCATTTGAAAAAATAACATTTTATTTTCAAGTATTCTGACTAATATATATTTCTGATATTAACAGACTTTAAACTCACGCTAACATTCCTTAATTTACTGGTTAAACTTAGTACTTAGTTTAACTGGTATCGGTATTAAGTTGTACCTCTACTGCAAATTATTATTATTTTTAAAAAAAAAATCTCCTTTTGATTTATACTGGTGTGTAGAGTATATTAGTTAGATATTATCTTATAATAGGTAATTACAACATGATTCGTCTAAACGGGATGCAAATACATTGTAAGTTCTTTTATAAATAAAGAGAGCCTAATAGCTACTAAGATTCAAACATCAATAGAAATCCTTGTAATTATTTTAAAGTTTCTCTCTTCTACATTCTACACATCACTTCTTTTTCTTTGTAAATCACGTAGTTAATCACCAACAAAAGTTGTAAAGAATTTATATCCAAACTTTCATTAGTAAATTTTTGAAACCATTGAATTATTAAATATTAATTTAATTTTATTATACTTAATTTATTTTAGTATATTTTAATACGAGTATGTTAAATATATGCGTTTTAGTCTTGTTTCGTCTTTAGGTGATCATATTTTAAATTCACAGTTCAATTTTATTTTTTTCATGTTGAAGTAATTTTCTGATTAAATTACCAATTATAGCTTTGCTTCGTTTATTTGCTTCATTCAATCAGTTTTATTTAAATCTATGTAACTAAGTTACAACCATAAATTTAATATAATTTTTCTATAAGTAAAGAAAGGAATCTTTATTTTGACTAATAATTCCTAAATACTACTAAAGCCGAATTTATTTATGCATTTAAAAGAAAAAATAAATAAATAACATCTGTGTCTTTGTTATGTTGAGGTTGACTGTCCACTTGTTGGGCTCACATGTCCACTGCCTTCGCCTATAACAAAAGCTACCACAGTGCCGACCATAGTAGTATTAAAGATGAGGGATTAGGAACATAGGAACAACTTTGTCGTCACTTTCTCAGCGAAATATAACAGCACACATGCTGTTATTTCAAGGTGGTCTTCTGTAAGGGAGTAGTACGCCAGACTGGCTGCTCAATTTTTTTTTTTTTTTATATTTGATACAGTACACAAACCGATTGCAATTAAATACATGAAAACAATAAAATACATGTGTATGGATAAATTATCTAAATTGCACTCCTAAACAGTGTACTTAACATGTTTAATTTAACATAGCTACTAATGGTCTTAAATACTTAATTAATTCATAATTTATAATATTTTCTTAATTTCTACTTAAATATTAGTCTTAAACTATTTTTGAATTTGGAAAACCTGCCGTCAAATATATCAAAACCGACCTCACACCCGATGACCATATCATTATAACTTCGACACATCCTAACCAAGGGATTGTAATAGGATGTGTTGTTTTTATATGCTTCGATGGAAAAGGGACCAGAGTGAGGAGAACGTGATCTGTATTTAATTTTGATTTTAATTGCGGAGAGAAGATTCGGACAATCCCAGGATGAGTGTAATATCTTATGAAGACAAACGATGTCATAACTCTTTCGTCGATCCTCCAGTGATAACAGTCCAAGACTCCGAAGGCGATCAGTATATTTGTGGTGTGTACGACCCAGTCCATTTCTATATGAAATTATTTTAAGAAGTCTTTTCTGCAGGGACTCAATCCTATTAATGTGTACAGCATAGAAGGGAGACCAAACTGGGCAGCAGTACTCGAGAACACTTCTCACCAAAGCACAAAACAAGGAAAGAGTGGAAGCAGGCTTTTTAAATTGCTTAGTGGACCTTATGACAAAGCCTAATAATTTATTGCATCTACTGACAATGTAATCATAATGATGTCTAAATGTAAGTTTTTCGTCGAAGATAACGCCGTCGTCAAATAACTGTGAAACCCCATATCTCGATCAGATCTAAACCAGAGTTAACTATAAAAAGTTCATTTCCAAATCTGCCGGAAATCGAACATGCGACCATCGAACGTTAAGCTTTAAAGACTTAGCACGATTTTTTTTAATAGGAAATGACATCACATAATTTACTCGTTTACGAGTACTTTAATGTTAGATCGAATTATCTTACTGGATCAAATTCACTTTCTCACCATTAAATGACTTTTAAATGCAACTATTCTACTGCTCTTTAAACCCATAATCTATCTTTTGTGATTATGCACTCATTTTGAGCTCAATACAAAAATTTAAACTTCGATAGAAGTATGCAATGACATACATAATATTGTTACCCAATACCTTACAGGAGTTATGTACTTATCTTGAAAATCTCTTAACAGACGACTTATGACATTAACTTATCACATGTCTACCTTGAGCTCCATTTATGTAGTAGGAACGTGCTTGTTCGTAACTAATTTTCTTAAATACTTGAAAGATGTCACAAATTATTACCACCAACAAATTTGCGTCTATTTAATCGGACACTTTTTTTGATCAAGTCGAGCGTGACAGTGTCCACTTTCACTCGGAATATTTGGACAAAAGTGACGACCTTTTCGCCACTTTCTCTCTCGCTGTGTGTGTGTGAGTGCCTCCCCGCCCCTGCCCTCCTCCGGCCACTCTCCCGTCACCCTGCAAGCCTCTAGTAACGTGCTTTCTTCCGCGTGCGCGTAGGCAGACCACTTTTACTTTTTAAACTCGCATTGAGATGACAAGATTGCATCTTGCTACCACTAAATTTTGTTCTTTTGTGTTAGATTGCCATAACAAATATCGTTCGAGCTGGTCATTCAAATTTGCATTTTTTCACTGTATTTGTGGAGATTTTTTTAAGTTATATTCATTTCTACAAAACTTATAAAAGATATGCAGTGGCTATTTCTGTAAGTTGGCGCTGTACGGACTCTTGTATAAAATCCATTGGCGCCGATACAATTCGGTACGACGAGAAAATGCTTTAAGGGTTTCCTGGAAAATGCATGTTTACTCAAGATATTTTCCTTAACAGTTATTTCTACACCATACAAAAAATCGGGATTTGAACCTACGCATGACGTATTAGTAGCTTCCCACAGGGCTATTTACTGCTCTGTAAATCTATACTAATATAATATCGTCACATATGCAGATATTTAGGCCTTACTTAGTTAGAGCTTTGAAAGTTGCCAACTTTACATAAATCGCCTCTGTTGCATTGATAAGTTTTGTTCGTAATGCGATATAATGTAATTTGTTTAGTGTCATACTCGTACTACAAGTGTTGTATAAGAATGGTGTGTCAACATTCGTCGTCATCGTTTGTAGTCGTTTTTTTATTAAAGTAGTGGCAGGACACACTGCGTTACGCAGTTGTTTGGGCAGACCGTCTATCTATCATCAGTAACCACTCCCTTCAAGAAGACCACCGTGAATAACAGCATGTGTGGTGTTTCGGCGAGTGAGTAAGGGATGCTAGAGTTCATTACCCTAGTACTTGCTAATCCCTTATCCTTAATCCTACCTACTATAGTCAGCAGCACCTGTTGTGTTGTGTGTGTTAACATGGGCGACGGTAGCCACCCATCATCAAGTGGACCTTAACATAACAACAGAAAAGAAGGGACATCCTTCTTCGCCAGAAACGACATCCAAGGTAGTATTAACATTGTTAACGTTGGTAAAAAAATTATGCAAAAATATTATGCTGTTTGAAGATTGAAAAGAGTTGGGACATTAAAATTTTATGAGTAGGTATTTGCCAAGCCTGACAACCGGGCTAGGCGAGGGGTACGCACGGGGTGCGCAGAGGGGGACGCAGGTCTCGCGATACCTCGCGGCAACAGCACTCCACACCATTCCGCACTGTCTGCGGCGAGAGTAAAAGTAACCTTCCGTCAACATTTCCGCATCCCGCACCTCCCCGCGCCGCTGCGCGCCCGCACGCGATACCTTCCGACTTTTACTTTCCCGCACGCCCCACCCGCGCACCTTACCCCGTGCTATGCATCCACCCGTGTCCGTGCACTGTGCTACATAACGACCGATTCTCCCGAAACCCTAGAGGTTTCTTAAAGTAGACAAAGTAGGTTCTTAATCAGCACAAGCTACGAGTATATTTAAAAATTATAAACAAACTCCCGATTTTCTATTGAGCCTAAAAACGGTGTTGCTGTAAGTTGCTGAGGAGTTAGGTGTCCGTGGGCCTACCACATTAGATAAAGTTATTGGTATCAATGAGGATTTTAATAAATCTTGTTTACAATGATAAATTATAAACAACTTTACTTTATATTGCTATGTTCCTGAAGCTTCACACAGTAATGGGCATCAAAAGATAATAAACCCTGACATTGACTTTGGGAAAAAATATACATTTTCAAAAATAAATGAAATGCTTGTTGAAATGAAAACATCGAACTTCCTTGTTCTTTCTTTCTTTCATGCATGCTTGTACTATAATAATTAGCAAGTATAGTTTCTTTTAGTATTTCTTTTAGTAGGTATATTTGGTTTAAAATATTTTGTTTTGTCGTGATAATTATGACTTCAGAAGAAATGCTTTTATATAACAGCCCCGAGCTCTAGATATGTAAAGGTAAAAAAATATATACCCACACCTCATAACAACAAGGGATGATTGCCGTATCTAAACTCCCACAGATTTCCTGTGCTCACGTGGAATATACCCACACAAACATTACTCAACCAAACATCCTAAACTTCTTGTGTCATAATTCCAATAAATATAAAATAAACTTAATTGAAAATATTTGCAATCATGTAGTTGTATTAACCTTTTTTTATAAGGGGAAAACCATCATGGATACCCAACATTTACCATCTACTATATTCAATAGTTAAATAAAATATCTAATTAAATATTAAAGAGGAACAAGTGAAATGAAAAACATACATAGCTGTTTTATGTGGCTTCGTCCGCCTTTCCATCAAATGTGTCATATAATGTGAATTTTCAAACGCTTCACATTAGAAACATACTTTACAAAAGTTTTACGATTCCAGCTGTAGTGGATTTTTAGATTTTGTGCTTAATCAGTGTTTAGATTTTAGCTGAAAGAAATGAATACAGGAAGTTATTAACGATTTGGTTTTGCTATTGCTTTTCTTATAAATTTTGAGGTATCCGAAGCAATTACAAAATTATTAACGTTTGCAGATAGTTAGGCTCCAGTGCTTGTTCGGTTCGCTTACAGTGGTGAGGTTACGACTTTCTCGCTCACTTTCGCTCAATTCACACGTTTACGAAAATGATCGCGCGCCGGAAAATGTTTGCTTTCTCCGTTGCGCAAGAGCAGTGGCCACTTCCCGCTTCGTATCCCCTCCTTTCTTTACATATTGCCCCTCGCCCCTTCCTCTGGCGCCTCGCTCACCGCCTGTGGCCAATCAGCACTCCTCACCTATATTTTCCGAGTAGGAAGTGTGTGCTTCAAGTTGCGCAACATTAGCTTTCCATTGATGTGCTGAGCTGCTGTCCGGCATTCCTATCAAACCACACTCATTTCAATCTAAATCTGCAACATTTAAATAGTAACCTTTAAAGATTCATTCGCAAGTAAGTCTCCATTTAGTTTGATAGATGGAAGGTGCAAATGATTGGTTTATAAAGTATAACATTTCTTTGTATTTATATTTGGCATTTGTTTACGTTATACAAAACGTAATAAACAATTTGATATGATACTTGAGTGCAACGTTATACTGTATTAATTTTTAAGAGGACGTTGTATGTTTACAATATACATACATAGGTTGATTGTGCGAACGGAGAACACGAGTATTTTGGCAAAGCAAACGCCACTTTCTCGTGACTCTTACTTCTATGAAGAACGAAAGTGAGAGTTGTCTTTGTGACGTATAAAGAATAGTGCGATAGCCACACAATATTCGGACAGTTTTCTCTATACTTTACTCTATTTAAAAGACGCTAATAATGGTCATTGGCAAAATCCAACCGAATCGGCCTGAATGCAAAAGTTTTAAAATTACAAAATGAGGCTCGCTCCATTCGTAGGTAATGGTTCTCGGGCTGTGCCAAATCGCGACCGATTGTGAATACCTAATGTAGTAATGTCGTCATCAGAACGCGGGCTTTCTCCGAGTTGGTCGATGAAAGTGAGAGTGGCGGCGGCGACCACCGTACCTTAACACTTTAACACCTTCCACCTGATTCTACACCGTTGTGTTATGTATGAGAGTAAGTAAGTGTTGTGCAATGCAAAGCGCAGGCGCAGGCGATCGCAAGTCAGCGCAACAGAGGCGGGGAGCGAGGAAAGCGTGGCGGTACTCGTTACATCGACAAGTGGGTTACTTCCCGCTTCCTGCACCCTCCACTAGCGCCCCCCTCCTCCGACCTCGCCCCTTCCCCTCGCGTCCGTTTTTCACGAGGAAACTTGCGCTCGCGTCGATGGTTTGCGTGTCGCTCCCACGCTCACGATAGTTATTCTATCATTATTTTCCACTTACTAGCCTTTACGCTTCATTTATTAACAATGATCTAACCCACAATAACACGCATGCATAAAAACACATCCCCCACTTCACTAAGGCACTGTGTTTTTGGTACGGTGGAAGTAGAAATACCTTCGTCAGTTATCAAATTCATTCCTTTATTAAGTGGTAGACTCTTAGTACCTTTTGAAACTAAACCACTAAGCAGACAACTGCATATGAAAGTAAACTTACTAGATATTATAACAAGGATCAATATGGTTTACACCTCTGAAAAATTAAATAGTTTGATATAAACGTCAAACCTTTTTAATGGTCTGTCATTATGAATTTATTATTGTCATTGTGTGTCAGTGTTATATAATTATTTCTTGTATTTCTTGCGATAAATATTAAGTAATTAAAATGCCGAGGAATTTAAATATCCATGAAAGAGCTGCAATTATTGCAAATCATGAAGCTAGTTATAATATTAGCGAAATATCTGCAAATCTTGATATTACTAGAGACACTGTAAGGTTCTGGATAAGAAGGCATGCAGATGAGGGTAATCTTACTGATCACCGCCATTTAAATTCTGGACAATATCGAGATTCTGGACAATTTTGGAGTCGACAATATGAAGAAGATGGTTTTATAAAAACTAGTTATTTCGCCGAAATGTTTGACGTATCGCCAAGAGTGATATGAAAATCTTTACACTCTATGGGACTTCGTCACCGACGTCCTGCCAAAAAAGTGGCTTTAACCAATGCTCATAAAGCAGAACGCTTAAATTTTGCCCGAGCATATTTGAATTTCAATTGGTGCCACACTATTTTTACTGATGAAAAGAGCTTTCAATCATCCCAACATGGGAGGCTACACTTGTGAAGAATAAACGAGACGAAATATTCGGAGGACAACGGCCTGCAAAATCAGCGGATATGAACCCCATCGAAAATCTATGGGGTTTGATGGTGCAGCGATGGCGAAATGAATGAAAGAACAGAAGCAGCTGTTGTAGAGCATTGCCAAAGTGTTTGGGAGAGTTTCAGGGGAACAGACATATGCTCTCGCCTTGTAGGTTCGATGCGAGCGCGATTACAATCTGTGATTGATGCGAATGGCGGATATACACGTTTTTTATTTAGTTTTGTTTATTTAAATAAATTTTACCGTGATTCATTTTATTTCTTTAAAAAACAATATTAAATACTAGCGACCCGATCCCAGCTTCAATCGGGGTGCAATTATTGTATATAAAAGTCTTCTCCGTTTATACCTTTTTCCATAAGTGAAACCGAATTAAAATCGGTCTATCGATTCTCGTCTTATCGTTTTATATTATATATAAAAAAGATAGACATAACACGTCAATAATTTAATACCATAATTGATTGACATTTCGTAGTTTCCTAGTTTTTCCGATATCAGAACATTATTCACGTCCTTGTGAGTATATAGTGTTCTGTGTTATTCACTGTCTACATAATTTATTAGTTGACTTATCAGTCAACTAGCCTATTGCAAACTTCAATTCGATATTCTGATTTGTTTTGATAATTGCACTTGTGCAAGCAAATGTCGACTTTAAGGTGATGAACCTATTATTACCGTGACGGTACACGAAAGAAATTTATATTTCGGTAAACTTAGGTATTCAAATATTCGCATTATTTATTTCTTATTCAATTTTTAATTTTTTTGACTAAATATGTCTCATATGCTTTATTTTTTTCTTTTTTTACCCAATATCATGATTCAATCGAATGCTATATAATGAAACTTTAAATTCATTTAAATATATTGCTAAAATAGTCATAATTATTGATTGTTCTTAATTCGCAATTACAAAGTTGATATAAAGAACCAATTCAGCGTTCATCGTATGCATCAAGAATGACTCAAATTCAATGATAGCTAAAATAAATTATTAAGTCTTAAAACACGGGGACAATATTTTTTGGAGATCAATTTTCTTATAATAAGCCCGGAGTATGAAAAGTTATGGGAGTAAAAAAAATGTCACATATCACAGGTTACGCGTTACAGGCCAATATGCTTCAATATAAATACATATAATATATTTATATTTATATCCATTGATATTTATTTGTGAATTGAGAAAATTAACATACTAATAAAGCTAACAAAATGCATTCATTTACCCTCATTTAGTACTATGTATTTTATAATCGTTCGTAAGGAGTAAACTCCAGTCGTGCGTCGGAGCTGACACACACTTTTTTTTGTTGCTGATATTTTGATATGGCGCGGTTATTATTGCCATGGCATTAGATATTGGATGTCAGTGTCACGTTTTATGGAAGTTACTGTTAACTTATTAGTTACTTATTAGTGAAAACGACGTCAGATAATTTATTAAAAAATTACAGAGAGAAATGTGTTCTTACAAAAATGATAAGATATTGAACAGTATTGAACGATCTGTCGACTTATGTGTTATGAAACGAACTTATGTCATTTATTACATGAATCAAACTTATGTGAAATACTTTTTCTTTATGGAGCTAGTTATCTCCACTAGCTTTTGCCCGCGAATTTGTCCACGTCCCTCGAGAACAGAATTTTTTTTCTGATTGAAAAGTACCTAGCCTATGTCCTTTTCTGTTAGTCTGACAACATCTATACGAAATGTTTATGATGATCGGTTTAATAGTTATAGCATGAAGGCGTAACAACCAATAATAAACAAACTCACTTTCGTATTTATAATATTAGTTAGGATAAAAAAATCACTGTTCACTTATACTTAGTAGAATTTAGGACTCTATGAAACTTGAAAATCGTTAAACAACATTTCAGTCTGCAAACTGGTTGTCATATAACCAATTACCATTATCCCTAGTTAACTATTAATATCATTTCACTTTGACAATGACTTTGACCTAAAGGACATTTTACAAAGTAACAGTCGATTAAAAAACTGAAATGTTTTGCGGTAGTATATAGTTTTCGTTCAAATAAATAATTTTTTGTTGTAGTGAAAAATCTTTTGCGGCCGGCTGTTGGCGCGTCGACGCCAACTGGCCGCACTTTGCCAAACTTTAGCCAACACTTTGGACAACTCGATGCCTTTTTATTTTCTATACAAGATAGTTATTTCTCGATGTTATAAATGTTCAATTTGTAAATGAATATGTTTGTAGGTAATGGAATGAGGAAGAAGTTATCACGATTGATAGTCTCAATTCACACAAACGAGTGTCCCGAGATAACACCTTAGACGTCATGTCGTAAGACAGCCAATCCGTAAGACAGAAGTCTTAAGACGCAATAATTTTTAATTAGCTGTCACGATGTATAGTAATTGTTAATCGAAGTCACATTACGACTTAGTTAAATCCAACAATGGACGTTTGTGGCTCATTATTTTTTAAATTTGTTTGATTTTTTTTAATGGGACCGAATCTAATCGAATTCGTTTCACTGTCGACGATGTGTTAGGTATCTAAAATTTTTTTTTACTACGATATATACATAGTAGTCGCATAAATTAAGAGATATTAAAAAAATCCCCTACAATTTGACCCCCTTATAAGCTCTGTACGATGATTTGACAAATCATCGTACAGAGCATCGTAGGGAATTAAATTCTCTAAAGAGCTTTATGATACCATTACCAAAAAAATTATTACAGCCCGTACACCAATTTCAAGACGAGCAAAATTTGGAAAAAAAATCCTTTGGTTTTCTGACGGTTACACTCATAACGTGAAAAATATTTAAAATTAGAGGATTTAAAAACTAGAGACTTGGAGCTACAATTTCCTTTTTTAATGAGCTCTGTACGACCATTTCCTTCAAAGTTACAGCCTGTTTGAATATATATCCCTTAATTTTTGTGACTAGTGTATATAAGAAAATTGTATAAAAACTAATTTAAAACTTTTGTTATTTTGTGTGTGTGAAGAACATTTGTGGCATATTCCAATTTGTATGAATTAAATTATGTTAAACCAACAAAAAAGATAAAACTGTTTAAAGTAACATAATAATTTCAAAATATCGTACCCATAATTAACGATATTGACGTGATAGTTGAGGAGGTTATCTTAAATTTATTGCAGATGATGCTATGGTCATGGTTTATCTTTTGCTAGTCAACCCATGACCTTGTTTTGTAGTTGTGCCAATGGCTTATGGTACTACATAGTTAGCGGCATGAAAATAGAGAGCTAGCCATAGCAATGAAAATATATATACGGTGTAGCCAATTTTAAGCCCCAAATCATTGATTTTTGATAAATACAAAATATGTGTATTTACATTAATTTATGTTTCTTTTTATTATATTTTTTATTACGCCTGTTAGTAGTTTTAAGTCTAATTAAAATCAGTATGAATGAATTGAACTCATTTATCGGTAAAATTTAAAGTCTGGCTTCGAAATATACAATAAATTAATCAAACTGAAAATAATGGCCCCAGTATTTTTAGATTGTAATTATAGACACAACCTTGTTAGAAAACTCTATAAACATCATCTACTAAGTTGGTGAATAGTTCTAACAGTGATTTAATCATCTGGTGCGAATAATAGGAGTTTAATTGTATAAAGCAATTTTTAACATTTTTAATTTCCAAACAAAAGGATTCCTATCTTCTTTTTTCATAAAAGGGTCTGAGGCGGTAAGTCAAGGTCACAAGATTTGTTCGTTATACGACAGTTCAATATGTTATATAAAAATATGACATGATATGTTAGAAATTGAATAATATGATAATAACACTTAGATTTTGCAATGTGTAATCATACTAACTGCTGTTAGTAACTATGTAAATCCAAATCTTAACAGCCGATTCACATGCATGTTCACTAACTAAAGTGAGTTGTCGCCACACTATATTATAACAATCCTTTTATTATTATATTTATTATATCCTTTTAAATTTAAATTATTTGTTTAATTGATAATCTTCAACATAACTGAAAGGTGTATTTTTATATTTTTAAAATTGCTCTTGCGATGTTCATGTGCGCACTTAAACGCTCTGCGATTAACTCATGTGCAATAAGAAATTTTCATTTTAGATTCACCAATCGTATATTTTTCTGTGAAATTTTCCTACTCGTCCCAGGATAACGCTGGCAACACTACCGGCCGCACTCGGGAAACCAAACCGTACGATGACGTGTTTGTTTTGTGTGTGGGTTGTCCAGGGTTAGCCTGAGATTTGTGGGAGAAGCGCCCCGAGCCCGCTCGCAGTAGTCTGGGTTGGCTGGCGCCGCGAGGGGCGTGGGCTCGCAATGACCGGGCTGTCGTCCTTCTTGTTACAGGAAAGTCAGTCAACACTAAGGACACTCTCGAGGACAAGAAAGATGACAACGAGCTGTGGGAAGCGCAGGCCGCTTTTCTCGGCCCGAACCTCTGGGACAAGACGCTGCCTTACGACCCCGATCTCAAGGTACAAGAAGTCAGTAATCGCCACTCTATTACCTACTGCGTGTTGTGTGTGCGCCTCTAACCGGCTTCCTAACGTAATGCTCGCACTAGGTAATAAAGTTGCTTCTTGTCCGCCCGCAAGCACCGACTCCTATCCATCTCCCCTCTCCCGCTTTTGTGTCGTTATACAATTATTAAATTATACAATGAACAATTGAGTAAAGCGAATCCGCAATGCGATAGTTTGAAGGCTTAGCGTGATGATGGCAGCGTTTAACCGCAACGCACGCCCGTCGCGTGTACGCGGTCGCGCGACATGTCATGACGCGTGGTTACCGTACGTGTTGCAGTACGTGGACCTAGACGAGTTCCTGTCGGAGAATGGCATGCCCGGAGAGGCGTTGGGAAGCGCTCATCTCGGACCATCGGCCTTCGGGCCTGGAGCAGGGCTGGCGCTCGGGTTGCAGGCACCTGTTACCAAGAGGGAGCGTTCACCATCGCCCTCCGATTGCATGAGCCCGGACACTATCAACCCGCCACTCTCACCCGCCGACTCTAGTAAGTATCATCTCTATATTTCTCATTTTTACACTCCTCATTATACGAAATATCGTGTACTACGAGGGTAGCCAATAAGTCCTTAGAAAAAGATAGAAAAACAATTTATTGGTTTTTTTTTTAAATTTTACTTTTAAATTCTGTATTTGCCTTGAAATGCTTGCAACTCGACTTTAATTTCTTTTTGGATGTTGAGCCTTTGAAGTAGGAACGTTATCGCAGCTCGAAATTAAATTTTTTCCGTATTTGTTTTTCAATAAAAAATAGCTTTTTTTTAACTCGATGAATATCGCTGAAACTGACGCTTACTGAAATAGATCATTAGCGATGACGAGCGCCATCTCCTATATTTTCTAAGGACTTATTGACCATCCAATTCTTATCAAATCAGCCTTTTATTCAGACTTTGATAAATCAGACTTTGAGTAAATCATTATCCGCCACAAATAATTTTAATTTTGAATACTTATAAATATTAACAATTTTTATTCAAAATAGGTTAATGACCCTGCCGCATAAATCGCACATCAAATATATTTTCCCTACATAATCAATTGTTACGTTTCAGCGTTTTCTATGGCATCTTCCGGCCGTGACTTCGATCCCCGAACACGCGCTTTCTCCGACGAAGAGCTCAAGCCACAGCCCATGATCAAGAAGTCCCGGAAACAGGTAAATGAAGTTAGTGCGCTGATCATTCCTAGCCGCATGCTGCTACTAGGGAGCGGCCTAGCAAACGCTACACACATACAAATACACATAAACATACATACACATACGAAATAACTCAAAAACGCCAATTCTATCTGCGCTATTTTAACCTTCGCTTTTTGTTTGTAACACGCATTTGAATATTTCTGCCTCTTTTCCTAAACATATACACACAGCGGGCTCACTTCTGTTTATATTCTTAACGTAACTAGGGTTGGAAAGAAAGTTCTTTCGGTTTGCGCTAGTAAATAGTGATTTTTTGTTTCGTCAATTTAGATTTGTCAATTTTAGATTTACTTTTGTTAATTTTAGATTAATTTTTCGAGATTTGGTAGCCCGATACCTCTAGGTTGCTATAGAAATAATTTCTGTAGAATTTAGTTTACAACAGTCAGTTTACTGACAACCTAACATTGAGTACAAAGTAAGCATTTTCGACACATTTACTTTTTTGTTTTCATAAAGGCAAGAAACCGGCTGAAGCTTATCAAAACATAATATGTGAGTTTAGGCTGTTAGTTGATTGTTTAAAACGCTCAAAATTGGTTTAAAAAATTTCGTTCTTAAGATTTTTCACTGAAAGATATCCAACGTTCTGGTCAACCTACTGATGTTGACGATGACCAACGAAAGCTATAGTTGAATCGAATCATCGTTCAACTGTTGCAAAACAATTAGATACATACAAAAATTGATTAAAGTTTTTTGTAGCAAAAATGAAGTTTTATTTTACATTAATAAAAGACCGAAATTACTTTCTTACCAACCCTGCCAACCAACCAAAAAACTGCATTCATGTGTTTAGTAATCATTACTATAGAGTAGGTACATGTACATTTCTGAGCTTATGTTGAGTTTAAATATTTAAATTTACAGTAATCCATTTGCTGCTCATCGGAACAGATAACATCAAAATTTAATTGTAAAGGATCAAGGACTGTCCTTTTGTATACATGCTTCGCATCAATTTTACTAAATTTGTGTAAACATACGATGCTTGATAGCCAATAAGCGTCCACCGCTGGACATATATTATGGACACCCACATATGCTCATTTATAATAATTTTCCATTGATAATAAACCTTCAGCCACGACATCCAACAGAAGTCCTTGCTCATATAAGAAGAAAGTGGACTTGTGTACGGATCTCTCGTAAATTATATTAATAGAGAAAAGACGGGATTTAATGTTTATATTTAATTATAAATGTTTCTCTGATTTTAATCAAATATGTTTGATTAAACTCACGTGTATATGATGTGTTTGATGCATGACGATAAGGAAATTAAGTTTAGATAAATTGTTATAACGTAGTTCACGATTGGAATGTAGAACATTGTGACGATAAGAAAGTTAAAAAATACCAGATGATGTTTTAAATTTGTCAGATTACTAGTTTAAAAGAAAAATAATAAAGATTGTGTGTTTTAAGGCTTATTACAAGATAGATGATTATATAGAGGATAATAACGTCTGGTCTACGGTTGCTCCAATTCGGCATAATGGATAAGATATTATTAGATACTAATGTATATATTTCTTTGTTTACAAAAGAAAATTTAAAACATGCAATGCCTGTGGAATTTCTTAGGAGATGCAATACCAGTCGCGTGGATGATTCCTTGCTGATCCCTCTTTTTAATTAGTGAAAAACCACATCAAAAGCCGTTGCGTGGTTTAGGTGGGGTTTGTGGATATACAGACAGACAGACGTGGAAAATTACTTCTATTTATAGGTACCTACTATGTAAGGAAGATGTTCTTTGAACGGTGGCAGCCGAGGATGTAAAAAATTTAATTAAAAAATACAAAAATTATCCTATAACTAAATACATGTTGACACCGGTCGATGTTGTACCAAATGTGTCTTGAACGTTCCGAGCGGAGTTTCTATTCTTAAGTGCGGGATCTTTATGAATAATTGCGAATCACCCGTCTATTGCGCAATCCCAAGTGCATTGTAGATGTTGGTGTCACGATTCTCGACAATCCAGTCACCCATGTTCTGTTCTGTCCTATCAATCGAACCAACGGAGAAACAAATCCGCGTCGTCAAATCAGTCGGTCTCAGGGTGATGAGACGCTTCCCTAAGTGGATCATGGGTGCTGTAAACCCTAAAATGTCCCTCCTTGAGAAAGGCGCCTATTCGACACTCTTGAGGGTGAGAATAGCGTCGCTATGGAACTGTTGGTATAATTCCCCTGATTGTACTGATTTACTGAAGCTTCATTTCTGTCTTTGAATATCGTGATATAGTCGCCAGACGAAGCCCAGAGCAGCTGTGCTTAATATTATAATGTAAGGGACATCGTGGTGTGTTATATGCTGTTTTCTTGAGGTTCTCTTGTTACAGTGTGTAATTCCAGTTACATGAGTGTAATTCCAGTTTACATCTTGTAGATTTGATATCTTCAAATCCTTTGTTGCGATTGTTACTGTTTCTAAAAGAGTATTTAGGTGTTTGAAGAAAGCATCCCTTTAATAATTTTACAAGATAGCTCCCTTGCATTATATCGTAAGATGTTTGGTCGCATGATATGTACGAGTATATCCTGGTTGGTCCGGGAAGGCTGATAATATAATTCTGACGTCCAGTTGTTCGATTGCTTCGGTATGCAGGGTCAAAAATGTGAATTGGCAAGATTCGTCTGGAATATGGACATAATTTAGAAGGTCTATTTCCATCCCTAGTAAGAATTCTATTTATTAGTTATTCTATTTCATAATTACTACTACACACAAACAGAAACACGCACTCACAGACAAGCCATGCTTTATAACGCTTAAAACATTTTACTAACTTGTAAATACGAGTAGTATTAAAAATTAACATAATGGTGTTGAGAGTCGTTGAATATAGTATCCAGTATTGAAAAAAAGAGGGTTGGCCTGAATGAGTGTGAGTGTAAGGCGCGATGATTTGCAGTTCGTGCCCGATGACCTGAAAGACGACAAGTACTGGGCTCGTCGACGGAAGAACAACATGGCCGCGAAGCGTTCACGCGACGCGCGCCGCATGAAGGAGAATCAGATCGCCTTGCGCGCCGGATACTTAGAAAAAGAGGTACCTAAACATGGCGCTACCTTAGACATTTTCCACGTGTAGAATTAGACTAAACACCCTCACCTGCTGAAATACGGATGCAGCTTCAAATTTGGGACTCGAATGCATGTTTTCACCAACAAACATTAGAGTTCGGAACTTACTATAAGTGGCTTTATTCTATTCAAGTTTGTGAATGGGGCTAACTCTAGGCGATTTTTGGTGAAAACGGGTATGAGTCCTTTCAATTTCATGTTTTGCTTTTAAATAAGTATTTCATAATTTATTTTTAACATCTTATCCCATTTATACCCGCGTGTTTTAGAAAACTATCGATCTAGAAAGAACACCAAATAACAAACTGTACTGGGTTACTGTTACACATTACTATAACCAAACCGGGCGATATTTATGCAGAATAGTGGCATGACTAAAAGAAAAAGAAGTAGCTGTTTCTAAAAAAAATCCGCCCGTGGCGCCGCACGGCTACAGTCCAATTTTTTAAATATTTTTGACAATCCCTCGGGAACCAAACATTTTTCATATTAATCCAGCTAATAAACTGTATGTGTGCCAAATTTCATCCAAATCCGTTCAGTAGTTTCTACGTGAAAGATGAAACATATATCCTCATAAACTTTTGAATTTATAATATTAGTAGGATGTACATATTATATTCTTTTCACTTCTCTCAGTACCTTATACAGTTATTTTTGGTATTTCAGAACATGGGACTTCGGCAAGAAGTGGAGCTGTTAAAGAAGGAGAATCACATACTGCGTGAGAAGTTGTCAAAATTCGCGGACGTATAGGCGGTTCGCTCCCACCACCATTACCAGCCCGCATGCATAGCACAAACACGCCACACGTTATGTATGTATGCCTATCAAGACGAGGTCACCCAAACCAAATATTGAAAATTCGGTCAGCTCTTATATAAGACTCAATCCAGTCTTTATATAAAGGTGATTAAAATACCCTTTTAACGCAATAAACATACCTAATAGTTTTATTGCGTCGAATTTAAAAAATAAAATAATCTTTCCGGGATTTACATAAAATACTTTCCGTCGAGGGTTGTAGTTTTTTTGAAAACAATTATATGAATTACATTTCTCGTAATTGTAGAATATTTTCTTGTAAACGCTGACCTTAATGGTGTTAAGGCTAACTAAGAAGTTATTACCCATTTGTTACAGGTCGCGCGGGCGCACACTCGGCGCTTCACGACGTCGCCGGCTCCGGACTGTTATTTATACAATGCTTTTAATATGATTGTAACTAGATGTTAATTGGATCCCTCCCTAAAACAACAATCCTCTCCATCCTCTTAACGGTCTGTGCGTGATCATGGATTACGCCCCTCCGTTTCTAATATTCCCACCTGAACTTTATTATCTGTTAAAAGATACTGTGGGTATCTCAATCTGTCACTCCGAACCCCACCCACAGTTTTCCGTTTAGATTAGTGATGATTTATGATCATTTGTTTGCCTCTAATGTCTGTCTTAGGTAGATTTAATGAATGTTGCAGTTACCGTAAGCGTACCTACTTAGTTTAATAGGTAATGTTAACCAAAGCCCTCCTACAGTGTACATCTGATCTATCGTCGTCTCGTCTCAAATACCTTCACAGAGCAGGGTTACAACGACGCGACGTATAGCGTACGGACCAAATTGTATGGAAAATGGTTGTCTTTGAAATAATATTATATTTGTTGAAATAACCTCGTCCAGAGCGTGCGTCGCGTGGCGACTGACGACTGGCGACTCTCCGCGACTCGATTGGGTGCGGGCTGTTCTATGTTAAGTTAATGTTGTTAAATATTTATAATATGTATCGCAAGTTTGCTCAAGTGGCTGCGTCTGTACATAGGTAGTTGTAATGGGGCTTCGACCGGACCCTCGACGCTTCTCCGGATTCTTAAGTATGTTGTTACCGCTGTGGACTTCGCTCCTGTCCGTCCCTTTTTCCGGAACTGGCTTGCTTCGTAGCTCCGCCTGCGAGTAGACCCTTTGTCATTTCCTTAGAGAGCAGAGCGAACAGTATACTTTCGTTATGAGTAATTAGATACTAGTTTTACTTATAGTAAGTAGATTCCGTAGTTTAGATGGTATTAGTCTATTTTCGTTACGGCTGTAGTTGTTAACATTTTTAAAAGTTTATATTTTTTTAGTTGTCCGATTGCGTCACGTGCCGAATGCCAATGTGGGTAGGAGTTGTATTGAGTTAATCCGGGCCGGCGCGGCGCTTTCCTCCACACTTCACTCCCCTCCCTTTCCCCCCGGACTCCGGACCTCATCTCCGTACTCTACTTAACTCGTGCTACTGTTATAATATTATATTTTTGTAGATTTTTGTCGTTGATAAATGAGTCAATTGAATGTTTAATAAATTTAAAAAAAAAATGTTTATAACCTAAGACTAAGAAGTTGTTGCATTTGAAAGTAATTTATGAATACAAAGCGAGAACAATAAAATAAAATGTTTTTTCTATTAAAGTTTACATGAGAGGGTTTCTGTAAAGGTGTGATGGTTAATATTTTATAAACTGCACTGTTTCATATCAAATGATATTACTTACTATTGTAATAAAATAATATTGATTATTACCCAATTGATTGCCGAACGAGGCGTTTGATACTCCATTTCATTTGTTAAAATATACCCATTGATGAGCACATCCCGTTTGTTCTTGATGGACGCCTTTTGTATGCCTCCTACATTTGTTACATTTGTTATTTTTATTTTCTGAAATTGGTAATATGGGTGTATTGTAATATATTATAAGAGTAAGTTAATGATGTTATTAAGAATTGTTACGTGAGATATGTTTATGGAAAGTGTATATGGACAAGAAAAGCGCCCCGCGCCCCTCATGGTGCTATTGGTACGGCCGTCGCCCCGATCCGCCCGCCCGTCGCCGTGTCAATCGAATTTGGAAATGGAATGCTAATGAAATGCCAGTGCAATGCCAATGGAAGAGGTAGCACCGGGCGACGGACGACGCGGCGTCGCGGCGGTGAAAACGTGATACTTTCAAGTGAAGTGTAACTAACTAAGTATGTGTAGTTATATGTATTTATAATATATAATGTGTATGTACATTGACGATTGTACTGAGTTGACGGCCTTTTCTTAGTGATACAATACAGCACGATTTGAGTTGTATATACAACTCTATGTTTAGTTTATCCGCCTGTCCCTCTGTAGCAATCGTGGTGCGTCCGCAGCCACAGCAACGCACTCTCAAGCCATAATCGTAATACGCATTATACAATACGTATAAACAGCGAGTATACATACGACTTAAGCACATGTGATGTCACAAAACTTTCTCAAGACATTTATTTTCGATTGGGCACTCGTTTGCCTATACGTTGTAACACTTCCTTCCTTTAAAAGTGTGCCAAGAACGAACCTAAATAAACCTGATGTGCCTTAATTAAGGCTAAGGTTATTTTTTTTAGCAAAAACATCATTGTTATAACGGCGGAGTTCACAATTATTGAAATTTATTCAAAAAAAGACTTCATAAACAATACCAGACGAAATTTAAGTCATAAAACTTGATATATTAATCTAACATCAGATTACATTTATAATCCTTACCTATATAGGATAAAGTTTCTAATCATCCAGACTTATCCAAATAATGCCGATAAATTCCGCATTAGTGGGGCACAGTACCGCATTAAAAACTTGGGTTAGACATTAATTGGAAGAACTCATCGAAGCAGTCATCATTGTATAGTTAGTATGACACACTGTGTTACGTGTTTAAATGACGTGAAACGATAAAAAAATATTTAATAATGAAGTTATTAAACACTAATGTCGCTTATGTGTCTTAACTTTGTCCGTAGGCGCAATTATCGTGCCAAGCGTAGATGAAGAGCATTATGAATTTGAATTATAGTTCGTTTTATGTCTGAAGTTGTTTAATAAGTCTATAGTCTGTGCCGTTATCACAGTGAATATATAAAGCAGCACGGATAATACTGCGACGTTCATTTAGATTATTGTTAGGGCGCCTTCACATTAGGACGCAAGCAGTGCGCCAGCAGCGGATGCGCCGCTACTGCCACGCTGCTTGCGACTAATCTAAGAGGCGTTCTTAAGGCGAATGTTTGTAGGTATTTTCCTTACTGCTTTAGCTATATACTGTGCCGTTATGCGTAGATATGTGATGTGACGCCGTCACCTGTTACGCGGTTCGTGCGGGCCTGGGCAGTGCGAGCAGTGTGGACGCACACGCATCAGTTCTCTTTCGGATGTGATCGGTGCCCTTTGTCATTAATATTATATTATATACCTATTACCTGTAAACACAATATTAACAATGAACACTGGTAAACGCGATGCGTCCAAGTTGACTTCGGTGCTCGGCCTATTGCAAGTCGCGCCGATTACTTGACCTCTAGTAACATATATGACATGTATTTATCTGTAATAAATATAAAAGTAGTTGCATTCGAATTGCACCCGGACGGGTGACTTTGGTTTCCACCGGTATATGTCGGCCGCCCCACGCCGCGCGCCGCCTTCTTAAACATCGAATAACGAAATAGTGTTATGTAGATATCGCCTGCGTAGTATTTATGCGTAGGCGCACTCCCGAGGCTCATGCGACCAATTCCGTTATTGAGGTATTACAATATGTATTTTCATAAAATGTATGGATGTAAGGATGGCCGACGGATTGTTACTCTGCGTGTTTACCATTTGAGATAATTAAATAAATGTTGTATTGTGAGTAATAAATTTTTATTTGCACCAATGTCTTTTGATTTAAGTACTTACATACATATATTACTGACTATTTTGCAAATCTGTCGGCAATAACCAGAATACAGGAAAGAGCACCGTGAAATAACTTTTACAACTGTTCTTATATTGAGTAGAGTGTACTGTACAGTGTGAAGGTTGTGACAGCCTTTTCTCTGCCATATGGACTTTTTAAAGTAGAGTCGGTAGGCAGGGTAATGATCCATTTGATTAAATAGTTAACTCCCGTAGACTGAGGCATGAGGACGAAAAATAGGAGAATCAGACATCACTAACTTACTCAACACAACACAAGTGATATTGTTTCAGGATGGTACAAGGATGTTGCCCAAGGATTGTCACTGCTGGCAGGCGGACTGCCCAGTTTATTCTTATGTGCCAGTTATGACCACTACATTCTAATTTGAATTTTGTTCATTTCTAAATACTTACTCAGTTAGTTAGATGTAGTATGGGCCTTGTAAAGAAGTTCAACGTCCCTTGGTGAGCTATAGAGAGGTCTATGCTTGGGGCTACTCTTCGAGATCCATCAAAAAGATAGTGATTCGGCAATTGTCAGAAAACAAGGTCTCAAGGTTCTTGAGAGGAGACCACTCACCAGCGCAACGTAGGACGTCCATTCAAAGATCGACTATAGACCTAATAAGACGACGCTAGATCCAGACTGCTTCTGACTGGTCCTACTGGAAAATTGCGTGGAAAGCCTATGTTCCGCAGTGGAAAAATTTTAGGTTCACGTGGGATTATTAAAAAACGAACGAATCAGCCAGTATTCAATAAATATGAAGTACCTTTGAAATTATAAAATACTCATTTAATGCCCAAGTTATTTAACAATATTGACAATTTCTCATTGACTATTAAGATGTATAATCCATAAGTAAAGAAGCATAAAGTAGGCAATTCTAGCTGTTTAACGTTTAATTAATTAACTTATTATTAATTAATTAATTAACAATTCCTGAAATGAAATCGTAGTTATTTAAAAAATGTATTTATATTTTGTATTTACCCGCATGTGGCTTTAATGTTGTAAGTCGCCTTATACGAGTATTATGATAAAACAATAGCTTTTTTTTTCATTTAAACAAATTTTACCAAGAAATATGTACATATAAATAGGAAATATTTTTTACCGAATGTCTTCAACTATTTACTAATAATCAAAAACTAATTTCATCTAAAAATTAAAAAAAAAAAATCTTAAAAAAATATTGTACCAATAGGTACAATAGGTAAAAAATAGCCAATAGGTAAAAAAATAATAATTCAATCTTAGGCTAAGTTCACATGACCGCGCGATACAAGATCAAACTAAACAGTGTTCCTTGTCTACATAACCGCGCGGTACAAAGTTCTACAAATATGTATCGACCTATTCAGTTTGATCATGTGTTTCAGGCCTTAAAATAGGTTATTCTGTTGCGTAATTTATTTATGTATTGCAAACAAGCTATTCAATTTTGTGTAGGAAAACATTAATATCATAAAAATTTTAAGCAGGCATGTGTAAATAAACCTTTATTATGAGTAAAAATTAGTTTTCCCATTTTGTGTAGTGAAGGCTCTGAACTGCCCCAAATACTAATAGGAGCAAGGTAGCACTGTTAAGGCAATAGATATATATAAATAATTACAATGAGTCCAATATGTAACGCCTGATAGAAAAATGGCGAGAAAGTCCTCTTTAAAGTTTAACATTTATTTCCACTGAATTAATGTTTTCAACTAAAAAAAAAACAGATTCAATGAATGCTGTTACACAATTTCATTATATTATCTAATTTATAATAAATTAATTTAATTTTGATTTCCATATTACATTCATAGAGGAAAAACATCTACTTATGACATGCTTGTATTAAATTTAATGCTCCTAAATAGAGCCCTCATTCTACATATGGTATGGTATTCTTACTTATTAAAAATATAATAATGAATAATTACGCATTCTCATCAATTGCAAGAAATATTGGGTCGGGGATAAAGTAATTTCGGTTCTTTAAAATGTGTTTTTAATGGGAATTTTTTGCCATTTTTCTGATAGAAACACAATTCCGTCCGAACTTCTGAGATTTCTGGGCGAAAAACTGAACCAAGTGATTTTCATGAGCTACTTTTGAAGCCAGCTTCACAGCCATTAAGAAAGCTATGCAGTGATCGTACATGATCCATCGTAATGGCTCGATTTCTTTTCAGCAGCGATTTATAAATGGAAACACTGAACACTATTGAGCTTTTTTGATATCCAATCTTTGCAAGTTATTCAAAACTACTTTCATTTCGATATCTAGTTCCGTAGAGATGTTGCTAGAAGAAATTTGTCGGTCCACCTCGATTATCTGACATTTCGTCCATTGGCGTTTCCTATTTTAGGTAGTATACAGAATATAAAGAAATTACCTTTTGTAAACTCCATTTTAAAAGTGGAAACACCGTAAATTTTTACTCAGTAAACGAATAATTTGAATATAAACATAAAATGTGCTATGGAATGATATTTTTCATACTCGCTACAGTATGGTTCCATTAGTTTAATTATGCAAATTATAAGCAAAATCTATTGGCAAAAACCGAAATTACTTATTGGTCATATTTAAAATGCATAATAACTCATATACAATCTTTACATTATTAGGTATATCTAATTAATTAACCTAAAAAAGATTCCGCAGCAATTTAATGTAGAGTGAAGTGAGAAAGCAAGGCACATAGCAAGAAACTCCTTGCAAGAGTTATATGTCGTAGGGCTAAATAGCATATCCGCCTTTCCGTGTCAATCCATGGTGCTTAAGGCTTAATTGCAACACTCTTTAAATAACACACAAGTGTGTTGTGCTATTTTATCATAGTTCATTTGGAAATACAGGAATTCTTATAAATAATTAACCCTATCTTAATTTAATTACAAACAGGCGATAATTACGATTCACAAGACTGATCACAGACGCTGGTGAACACTTTAAAATTTTTTGGTCGTTGTATACGTCACCGTGAGCGTGAGACTCATAATAGTAGCTTTTATAGTGCTTGCGGTGGCGGCGGGCGGAAGGGTAGGGTACATTTTAATAACTACTTGTAGTAATGTTATAATAAAGCTCTTGACCACTACATCAAAACAGTCAACTACATAGAAGGGTAATAAAACGAATTTTGACGCACATAACATTATGTGTTGGCCACCAGTTGAGTGTTGTTGGAACCCAACTCTTGGACGGTTTGCGGTGATGTTTGGAAAGAGCGAACAATAGCTAGCAGCGCGGTGTAAGTGCCCACGATAAGGCCAACTATTCCGAAGACAAATAGTAATACGTTCTTGATGAGGCGGAGATGTGCTCGGCCGAACTTGTCCGGGAAACATAAGCAAATTTCCATGAGCGCCGGGAAGCATATTCCTAGGGCTGATAGACAGAGTGCGCCGAACAGTGAAATGAATAGGCCCAGTCGAGGTACGGCTACAGCGAAAACGAATGTGAGCAGACACAACGCGATACGCAGCATGTACTCGGCGGTAAGCAGCTTAACGGGCGTTGCGGAGGAGCGTTCTAGACGGGGTCGAACGTAACCACGCCAAACCACTTCCACAGGTACGTAGCACTGCAGGCCGTAGCTGATAAATATCGCCACGGCGAAAAGACCCGTCACGCTCGTAGCCAAACTGTAAACAAATATTTTTATACTTTACGAGCTGACCCGCGAATTTCGTACCGCCTCAGGGAAAATAAAAACCCGTTTCATACAAAATGTATGGAGAAAATGAATTTTCTTCATATTTTTTTCGTGAGTATTTTCTTTCTGCTATTATTAGCTATTCTGCTATTCGGGATGGAGACAAATTAAATAAAACAAAGATCATAAAAATCGGTTCAGTCGATCTTTTTCTATGAAACGCTAATATTTGTAGATGTAAAAAAAATATAAATTAAATTTTTATAGGTAAATTAAGTACTTTTATATTCTGATATATACCTACAATACATTTACAAAACTTACACAACAAATTGAAAAATTTGCTAATATGTCAATACGTTTTTGAGTCCTTGGATAAATTTTAGAAAAAATTTCTAATCCTTCACACATATTGATTGATTTAATTTATTATCGTAAAGCTGAATGTTAATGTTTTTCGTAGGAACTTGCAAAAGAGCTCAGGAGAGACGTTATTATTATTGGTCTCCGACACACTCATCATAAACAATAAACACTTATATGGCGCTGCTTGTTTATAGAAGACAACAGCCATTTACCATCAGTAAACCTTAAATTTGCCTGCCAACCTTTGCAAAAAGAATCTTAAATTTCACTAGTACAGTACACCTCACTATGTACGAGTAAGATGCTTTAATTTAAAGTATTACAGAAAGAAACAGAGAGAAGCAAACTTACGCGTCATTTTTCGGCAGGTCCAATGTGACTGAATCGCTACATTCTGAGACACAAAACATGTAGCCGATGACGCCGATCGCTACATATAGCAATACTATAAACGTCATGCCAATGTTGAGCACGCCCAATGGCTTCCCGAAAGACTTGGGCGTCTTCATGTTATTCTCCAGTGCGATTACCTGTTTAAAAAAAACATTAAATAAGTCCTAATCGTCTTTCCCCAACGTGTCACACCTGATTTTGTTATCATCACTATTCTATTGCTTCCACTATGGAAGCTATCTACCATAATTCTATGTGAGAATTTCTCATTACCATATAAGTACCATTCGTTAGAGAATATTATGTCTTACAGCCGGAACCAAGACTAGTGATGTGCCGGTTTTCCGTATCCGTATCCGTATTCGCGGATATCCGAGGGAGAAGAGAGATCCGTATCCGTTACTTTTTTGCAGATTCTTTTACGGATCCGCGGATCTTGACACCAAATATCCGACTAATCAAGACTACCGTTTCCCGCGCCTTGTCTCAAATGTCTTGTTAAAAATGTAAATAATACAGTTGCGGAATACTGAATCAAGTCTACCATCCCTTTTTGGTGCGATTAATTACATACCGTAGTCGTAACTACGGACGACGCGTCGTGTGCCTTATTGAAATAATCTTATCAAATTCAAATCACCCTAAATTCAACCCTAATTCAAATCCCGTGAGTTATAGATCCTTTCTTTAAAAAGCTGCATTTATATTTTCATTATGCTAATAAGTCAGAATTGTAGTTTGAATAGTTTGTAAATATTTTGTCGTCCTAATTATTTTAAACCAACTTAAATTTAGCCTGGTCGTGTGTTTATTAGGACTCATTAGTGTGGACCTTGGCTTTCTATTGCGAACTAAGCGGAGATGTTTACACGAATACTTTTATCACCACCGCTATCGTCTATCGTAACACTTTGACCCTTATAAACGATTTCAGATTAGACAATTATAATAATAGAAACATACTTACTACACCAACAGCAGTCAGCGCGAATAAAATGGTTCCGAAAAATAACGGAAACGTGTAGATAGATCCCCAAAGGTCCAAAGGTTCATGGGACTTTTTGTCGGAAAGCAAATAATACACAACCACCCCCAAACCAATGAAGGTCATTATATTTGCCAACGTTGAGAAGGGCGCCAACAGTTTGAGATCGCGAATGCAGTTAAAGGCAAGCAGCGGGCCCAGGATGATCAGCGTATGGATCTCGATGGATAGTGCGAAGTATGGATCGCAAATCTGTGCACATAAAGAAATAATTCCCATTAAAAACCAAAATGTTAATTAATTAATTAAGAAAGGATTTTTGAAAATTTTAACTACGTGCGAAGCCGCGGTTGGATTCGTTATTTTTTTCCTATATAAAATTACTTATCTACGCAAGCCAAAACCACTAAAGTCTAGTAAGCTGAAATATGGAACATAGGTTTATTTTATAGCATGAGCATGATTCCTAGTAACAAATATTTAGTTATTTCTGTACAGTTATACCAAATACCAAAGATGCAGCCATTGTTTTACAATATTATAATGAATGTTCATAGTCATAATGCAAATTAGTTAAGTATATGTTTAATTCAAAAGCTTCCTTTGATTTTAGAACATTATAATTTTGTATCGTTGAACATTTTCATTGTAGAAGTGTATTTTATCGTAAAATTTAATTTCATAATTATTATATATCCAACTTTTATAAAGCACAATACAATGCTTTCACTTGGGTCTGTGATCACCAATTATTTCTGAATGCATATCTACGTTAACTTTTGAAAACGACCTTGTTGGTATGATACAGAGCACACGAGTCAAATGCGAAGGCGAAGCACTCATTTATTAATATTGATTGACGTATTGATGATGCGTAGGGCGTTGCTTGACCCTCTTACTGTAACTACGGGTCACTAGAGACGCGAGAGTCGAGCGAACGCACACAAACATCGCCCCCGGCCTATTTATTTCACACATATATCAATAACAGTAATTGGTTTGAATTGGAGGCGAATATAGAATGAAACGGGTAACCTTTTTGATACTTTCAGCGATGAACACAATGTAGACACAGCAGATGCCGAGCTGGTACACGACTAGGAAGACATCGACGACGTAGGCGGATGGTCGTGCTAGTGAGCGCAGCAAAGGTGGGCCGGATGCTAGCGCCGTAGACATCGACTCGGGATACGATAGCAGAGGCACACGCAGTCGCTTACAAAGTGCGTACTGTGATCGCACGAGAAGATGAAGGCAGTAGGTGCACAGTATTCCAACAACAACCGTGGCCACAACACCAGTGATGAGGCCAGCGCGTGCAAACGCTTGCGGCATCGCTAGTATGCCAGTGCCCAAGCTGCATTTGAGCAAGTGCACTAGCGTTTCGAAGTCACTAAAAAACGACATTATCATAGGTTATTCAGTACACGTATTGATATTTCATCAAAATTAATGATGGATGGATCACAATTGACAATATAAAGTGATTTGGTCAGGATCAGTGGTGTAACAATAACAATCAGTGGTGGCAGAACGGACAAAATGCCACGGGCCTCTCCACTAATCATAGAAAGTTCATATTATCGTACCTAATAAACTCAGTGAATTATAAAAATAAATCTACAACGTAAATAAGGGCCCCATCCGATGAATTTGCCACGGGCTTCAGATGGTCAGGATTACATGATTCTTAGCAAAATTGATCAGGATCGGACTATTCTCTTTAAAATCGATGAAGTTGGAAGAATTCATTAGAATTGAAAACATATTTACTTTGTAGCCTTTGGAACGTTTCGATGCACATGTGGATCGTAATCATCGTCGTCATCGGTTTCGTCCGGTATACTTGCGCCATCCCTAAAACAAAGTGAGGTAGTTAGTATTTTCAACAGAAATCTTATTTCTTATATATAAAATTCAATGTGTGTTTGTATGTCTGTCTCCTATAGACTACAAAACCGCTGAACCGATTTTGATGAAACTTTCAGACAATCTTTAAATTAGTGAAGCAGGTGTTCCTGTAAAGTTTGGTAGCGATCGGACGCGGACGAAGTCGCGGGCAAATACTTGTTATTATTATATAAGTAAGCAAAGCTTTGACTATAAGGGTTAAAAAAAAATCACAAATCTCTATCTCGTGGCATACATAGTCGCTGTGTCTGCCTAAAAATTTAAAAATTGTGCACTGTCGAAACCAAGTCAGGGCGATCATTAGTCTAAAATAATGTTTTAATAATAAATTTGTTAATAATAAACACTATTATATACTCAGCATCAATTCTTTCATTAGCTACCAATTTTTCGTGATTTTCAAAACCCGAACATTTATAAGCAGCCTTTCATAACGATTATGAGGGTATTATCATTTTGGCATACCTACATGTAATACTCATTGTTGATAATCATACAAAAATTAAGTAGTCTCTATTGCAAATCTAAAATTTTTGTCACTTTAATTTATAAAGAAAATCCCAAAGTATGTTGCAAAATTGTCATAATAAATTTGTGTAAATTCAACATTGTGTAGGGTACATACTAACATATGCCAGCAGGTTGTTAAAAAAATAATAAGAAAAATGTTAAAGAATAATCCTTATAGTTATTCTTGTTAGAGTTTAATTTTATTTAACAACTTGCCCAATAGTTTTTAATATTTACTTACTTTAAATTATCTGCATCATTGTGTAGGGATTGTAGGCGCACTTCTTCCGACTTTTCCGGCATAGTGCTTGCTGAAATAAAATGCTACTTCTAAAATACAACAAATTTCTGTCAATACAAAATATAAATCGCTTAATGACAGTTACTAATCCCATCTTAATCCTATAATAATTATTATTCTATAATAATTATAATGACTTGTCACCGACGACCGCGTCGCTTTATGTTTCGAGATTTTTAATAATGATTTTCGGGATTTTTCATTTTTTCTCCATTTTAGGCTAAACGTTAACTAAAATATAAAATATAAAGTTTGTGAGAGTGATAGAAGTAGTTAAGAATTTTGATGCACTGTAATTGAGTCAGTGACTTCTTGCTTTATTCTGCTGCAAAACGATGTTACAGGAGTGTTAAAGTGTTAAAATGATGGTACGGCGTGTGGCTGTTTTTTAAGATTAAGAGTAGTTTATTGCTTAGTAAAACACGAACAATCAAATAACTTAGCATTAATAAACACCATAAACACACATTATAAATGTATGGCTCTGAACAAAAGAATATTAAGTTTCTTTGCTTCAAGATAACATTAGGTCTACTAAATTAAAAGAAACTCTTTTTCAAAATTTACTGTGCCAAGAATAAAACTTTAAGTTTATTTATTTATTTATTTATTATGAGGACTAATATCATAATAATACCAATTATGACTATGACAATAATATCTTCATTATCTGTCTTACTTCGCTTCATAGCGCTGTTGTGTATGTTTTAAAATGTCGCGGAATGCTAAATATAAGGAGATAGGTCGCAGAATTCGTAATGTTCTACTTCGTAATTTCTCTATTTTTAGATAACAAGGAAACAGATCACTATAGAGCTAACTGTCGGGCGGCTAAGGAAGCGGGCGTGGGGCGGGGACGGACGGACATTATGTAGGTATTAGTGTGCATGTGATCATATCACAAAAGACAATTCGCAATAAGCAAAGAATGTTTTCAACGATGCGTTTGTAAGAAAACACTTTCTTCGAACGTGTACACAAACAGCAACCAAAGTAAAATTGTATGTTTATTATGATTTTATCGTAATTGAACCATTATGAATACAAATGTGACAATGTTTTATACCTTAATTAAATGTAAAAGTTACAAAATTAGTGTTTAAAGGATCACGTGCAATATAAAAAAATCGAAGTTCAATTTTCAGTCAATTATCAATTTGTTGCAGTCAATAGAATGTGTTAAGAATGAATATAGATATAGCATATAAAGTCATAATTTGAATATACTCGTACTTAAATATATTTACAAATATTAACAAGGTAGGTACATATAATCTATGATATATCTATGTAATAGACAAAACGCAAAGTTACGAACTTGCAAGTTGATGGTGTGGTGTGACGACGGTGCGTGCGCGGGTGCACTGGGACTCCGACTCAATAACTCAAAGCATTCACTCAGCTCAGACGTAGTTTTATTATCCACACAACATCATTGACGAGTGTATTTATGAAGTTGAACGGAGGGGAATTCGCAGAGAGGCGGACGCAATAAACTCAAAAACTACTGCTGGACTGATTTTAAGAATTCTTTCACCTATAGAAAGCTACATTATCAGCAAGTAACATTGGTTATATTTTATAAAGAAAGTTACGCGGGCGGATACTAGCTGTTGCGTTCAACAGCTAATATCTTATGAAAAGTTTTTGAAGTGAAAACTTCTTTAGGAATATGGAAACTTTTGGTATGAGGAAAATGCACTGAACTCGAGTGACCACGATGTCACGCTCAGTGACGCTTAGGGAACATTTTTAGGCACGTTGGGAACTTATGGGATGAGGAAAAAGCATTGCAATTGCGAGACTGTTACGATTATTTGTAAAGCTAAGGTATTTTTTTTTTATATTTTTGTGTTTTTTTGATATATTTAATTGATAAAATACTTGTAAATTATGAAAGTCACATGAACTATATGCGGATGTAACACAAAATATAAATTATTTAAAATTCGACATATTTCTTAGAAATCAAAATTTCTATAAATGTATATAAAAATTTCTTGTCACGTTGTTTGTCCGCGATGAACTCTTAAACTACTGAACCGATTTTGAAAATTCTTTCACCTATAAGCTATATTATCAGCTAGCAACATATGTTATATTTTATAATGTTACGCGAACGAAGTCGCGTGCAACAGCTAGTAAGTTATATGTTTTACAATCAAATTCTTTAATCAAATAAATGCTTATGTTTAGAATTGTTTTATGTTTCTGCTTATTTTGCAAGTGAGGATCTATGAGGTAATTTCCGAAACTATTGTCATTCGATTTAAAAAATCTTTTATGAATGTTTACAACTAACCTTTAGGATAGACTTAAGCTACATCATAATAATATACCAATCGATAGTCATGGGCATAACTTCTTATTATATTCTTGTTAATAAATGATTACATAAATATGTATTTTATAGCTTCTGTTTTAATCGCAGTACATTATCATAAAATGAATCGTACTACTGTGTATAGCAATACTGTGACAAACAGCACATAAAACTACCCATCGGCCCCGCTCATACTACGCGCTACGCTACCCCCTTGAGACTACTGTAACTTGTGTTGTCACAATGACATCTTTCATTGTGCTGTCATAGTGACAGTGCTCTTACACTACACTATTTCACGCTTCTTATCGATGCATATTTTAGATATTATTATAAAACATTTTCGGCGAGAGAGACCGGCTGTTGGCGTGACGCCAACATTTGGCCACAACACTTTGGCGGAACTAATATAAGATGTATTTTTTAAATAATGAATTATTTAAACAAAATATTTCCAACATATCTGCCAGGTTCCACGATGGCTCAATTTTTTTATTTAATACGTTTTTTTCTTTCTTTTTAAAAAATCTGTGACTGCGTTGATGGAAAAAAATATACTGTCTCTATTACCATTTAACCTATGTTTTTAAATTTAGACTACAGTTTAATAGAATATCGTTACAGAATCGTCGATCTGCTACAAATAGAACAAAACATTTTTATTATTAAATATTAGCTGAAACCGGCCACGCTTCGCAGTGGCTCATTTTTTTTCGTTTCCGTTGGGACTTTGAAATAATAGGTATATAAAAACCGTATGTAAATACTCAGCTGTTAAAATATAATGTTATTTTGTTTCGGTTTTCACTCCTGAAAAGACCAATAAGCGAAGAAGGTTTGTGTATATAGTTTTACAGAAATGATTGCACCATGAGAAGCCGGCAGCGAGTCGCAAGTAATATAAATATACTTAGGTATGATAAATAAAAATAAATACCTACTACACGATTTTTAGAACCGTAGTGGAAAACATCTTTATCGCAAAATTTTGTTTCGCCTTTTAATGGGCAAGTATTTTCAAATAATATTGATTCCTAAAAAAATCTAAGCTTCTTAAATCAACTTAAATGTAAAACATTATAAAATTAAACATTTTATTAATTATGAAAGTATTTTTCTCCTTTGAAATTTCAGCAGACACTCATCGCGCATGTCCGCTTTGCGAGAATGGTGTCGCCCTCCCTTCTTCGTTACCCCTTTGACAACTTATAATGAATACTATGCTATATTGTGGATATTACAGTGAATGACCACATATTTATTCTTTCCAACGCACTACACTATAACAACCCACTTACTTTCATTTCTGTATTAACAATTGAAATTTATATCATATTTTATATATTGTAATATATATCGCATTGCATAACAACGTTTCTTTGATAATAAGAAATTTACTTAAAAGTGAGCTATGTGTCTTAATGAGAGACGGTATTGTGATTACTAATGTAAAATCAAAATTAAGAACCTGGCTGTGTGAGCTTCGAGAGTGAGCGACGTATTAGGACCACGCACCGGCTCTAGGCACATGGTACTCTTGACGCGACGTGCTTACAACTGCGCTACGTCACAACGTCATAAGTCCCCTTCCCACACGTTGCGCCGCCAGCCGCGCCGATATGCCAGTTCGTTTTAGGGATGTCAATTTCCCAGGGATCTAACAAAGACACTATTGACTCCTCGTTAAACGACAATTCAAGAGGGCTCATGTTACAAATACATGTCAAAAGATTTCAAGCTTACATCACCGCCAAGTGATAGGATTCTTTTGAATATGGTTTAATGGGAAACTAAACATTACTAAGGTTGTCGATAAGAACTTTTTTCTGTTAACTTATAAAACAAGTTCCAGAATTGCTAATAAATATCCTTACAAAGTCCCCGGCCGCGTCTATATGTCTGTATATAAAATGTATATTCGCGATGATCTCAAAAACCAGGGATCAGAATATGGCGGTTATTACTAATACAAAGAGGATTAAATGAGCAAGGTTTTTATATATAATTTGCTGAAAAAAATTGCACTCGTGCGAATCCGGGAGTGGGTCGTGTAATATATAATAATTAAATCAGTGTTCGTTTTTATCTGTTTCTCCACGAAATTCTTCATTTTCCGAACGGAATACGGTTTTCACTAATGAAAAGAACAATAATGAGGAAGGTACGTTTTTTATACACATGTCTTCTTCTCTTAGTGCCATCTCCTATCGGAGGTCGGCTATCATCATGGCTATCCTAACCCTCGAGGCGCCTGAAACAGCGATCTGGTACTTTTGGCCATACCATTCGTGGAGATTCTTGAGCCAGGAAGTAGATACGTCGTCTGCCCGGTTTGTGTCTACCTTGTATTTTCAGGTTATACTTCTCGCCGCGCATGATATCTCCAAAGTAGTTTTATGGTTTTCAATATTTCAACCTTTTTGTTCATTCTCTGCAAAACAGTCTCGTTTTATATACGATCCGCCCAGGACAACCGTAGCATGCGCCTGTACACTCACATCTCAAAAGCTTCTAAGCGTCTGGTCATTGTATTGTATTGGTGCATGCCTCGACCCCGTACAACAACACAGAGAAGACAAAACGACGGACCATGCGCATACGAGTCACAATATTGTGGGAACGAATGCAGAGAACTTCATGAACTTCAACTTCATGAAGGAGCTGCATGCTTATTCTATACGACACCTTATCTCAATCTTGATCATGATCTTGATCATTTACAATAATACTAATATTTAATAATAATATTTTATTCATTCACAAATCTATAAACTTATAAGGTTATAAACATAATTCAATGTTATAAACATAGGCACAACTCAATTATGTTGAGTACCAGCCTCTAAGCTAGGCCGAGCCTGTATCTTAGACGCTGGATTCAAAGCAGCCAAGGTATCTGTAGGAACTGACCCTCTCCAACTGTGAGCACCCACATAGAGCGTTATATACATGGTGACCCAGAAATTGCTCGTATTCCTCGCTCCTTAACTATATGGGTCAAAAATTAGCATTTTCGAGAAAGTCGAGTGAAAATATTTCAGATAATCCCGATTTTCGGTTTTAGAAGACTATAAAATTAACTAGTATTAAACATATTAATCGGAAAATTTATAACATTTAAAAGCTACCTAAATAAGTAACATAATGACATTAAAAAGTATTTTTTAATTTTTCATCTTTTTGTACGCAAATTGTCAAATAAGTTACTATAAATATATTTTACACAAATGTGATTTATAGAAATTGTTTATCTCATGAATCCCTGCTAGTAACTTGACAGAACTCATCAAAGAGGAATGTAACCTTATTAATCTGTGGTACAGTTGTCGTTGAATGTATTCATGTCAGCAATATTGTCCATATATTTTAAATTATGTTCAATTATATCACAATAATTATACAGATATTTAAAAATTTCATCTGTGTCAAATAACAGTGGATAATTTCTTAGTGTTATAGTTGTGAAGTCATAAAGAATTTACGATGTTCATTTATAAGTTTATGGGTGAGATCGTGGAGACAATTACTGGTGGTGAGTTAACATTACGAAAATAATTTGGGACGGCATTTAAGTAGGGAAAGTGCAAAATATAATCTAACCTAAACTTGTTAATAATTTCTTTCAAAAACGTGATCTTGATTAGGTAGGTAATTTGCAAGAGGAGCATAAAAATAATAAATAACAGTAAATTCATTGTTTATTAATTTACGAAATCCTTTGTTTCATGTGATTGTGCCTCAAATAACTCGCAGAGGATGAAGAAGGCTCATACGATCCTCATCATCATCGTGCTGTAGAAAAGCCTACTTCGTGAGTTAGTTTTATATTGTGTTCGCACGTTGTATTTAGATCGCTCGGCGAAACTAGTGGGGCCAATCGGCGCACGTGTATAATTGCACAACTAGATTTTTCCTTCGACTTATCTTGCTAATATATTTAGAAAAGTAAAAAACAAAAGTAAATTTTAGTCAATATTCAATCAAATGGATAAAAAAGTTAATCATCCGGTAATATTGATATTCCTTCCATTAAATCATTGTGATATTCCTTCCATTTTCCACTATGACGTATTACTTACTAATACGATAGAACTGTACGCAACAGTACTAGATGCGCCAACGCAGTCTATCTCATCCCCCTCGCTACTCCGTCTGTTAAACAGACCTACGAATTGAATACTGCGCATACTCCTTCTACTTTTACCGATCGATCTAACTACAATGCGCGAACTATAACGACATGAATTTTAATAAGAAATCATCCAATCAGTTGCCTTATGGCAACGTTAACCACTTATTACTTATACGAACAATAGTGTAGGTACCAAGTGATAAGGGAAGACGCCGGAGTGTAGTGACACAGACAAGAAAGCTGTCAGCTGCAGGACATCCACTGTTAGACTCCTCCATAATTTTCCAATAAAACCGATCAGAAGCAGCCTGGAACTACCGTCGACCCCTGGCCCTTATCAGGTAGTCTGTCCAGCGTGTGTGTGGACGTCCTGCGCTGCGCTTTCCGGTCCGTGGCCTCCACTGAAGATCCTTCCGACTCCGGCGGCCGTCGGCTCTCCATACTATACTCGTTGAGCTTTCTTAGGAGGACCATAGTTAGAGACCACGTTTCAGTCTGACGACCCACGTTGGTCGAAAACTTTTATGTTGAGACGCCGAGGAATTGAACGATTAGTAGATACTTTCAAACTGTACAGATACGACTTATGAATGCAGGTACTGGGACACGATGATCCATCTTCTGAAGGGTAGCATTGGCGCAGGAATATTAGCCATGCCCGATGCAGTTGGACGCGTTGGGATTTTTATTGGAATATTCGGAATGTTGGTGATTGGTGCTATAGCAACATATTGTATACAGTTATTGGTTAGTTTTCGCTACTTTGTAGATAAATAGTAGATTGTTATAATAAAGTAGGCTAAATATATTTGACATATTTTGAAATACAAGCGAACGGAGAAAGCGAAAGTCTTTATTATTAGATTTATTAGACCATTGAAATATATTAATTTTAATCACTTATGAGAGGAAATAAAATGTTAATTTAAAAATCTATATCTATATACTAGCCTGTTTCTTGTGAAGCAAATTGAGCCTCAAATAGCGAAGGGCTGATGTAAATTGAGCCTCAAATATCCAAATTAAATATCTACTTACGAACAAATCCTTCTTTACAAGCTGCCGGTTTGCAGACAACCTGACGGTCCACTTGATAGTAGGTGGCTACCGTGGCCTATAACACAAGCAACGGCTACAGGTGCTGGCGACTACAGTAGGATTAGGAACTAAAAACTCCATCTTGCAGTCAAATAAAAAAAGCTAAGGCAGACGGGGTATGAGGGGGGTGTAGCGGTATTTGAGTAGAATTTGATATGCTATTTTCTTTTTGTGTCTATTAGATCGCAGCACAATACGAATTATGCAAGCGCGCGCGATGCGGCTATATGGCTTACCCGAAGTCGATGCAGAAGGCAATAGAGAGTGGTCCGCCATTTTTGCGCTTCTCCGCAATTTCCGTAGGCTACTTCGTTGACGTAGTACTCGTTGTATGGCAACTTGGGCTCTGTTGCGTTTACTGCGTCTTCGTGGCTGAAAACATTAAGCAGGTTCGTCATTCGTTCCCTGTCATGATTTCCACAACCACACGTCGCTATAATGGTGATACTCATGTTACAGGTTTTGGATTTCTACACTGTGGAGTTATCTGTGCGGCTACACTTACTGTACATGCTGATACCGCTCATAATAACAAATATGGTAAAGGACCTCAAACTACTGACGCCTCTATCGACGGTCTCAAACATTGTGACAATTTTCGGATTGATTCTGGTATTCTTCTATTTAATTGAAGATGACTTCGAGCTGGACGATCAAAAGTACCAAATAAAAGGACTCTTAGAAATACCTGTGTTTATTGGCATTACTCTCTTCGCTCTCGAGGCTGTTGGAGTGGTTTGTGTCTTCAAATAATCTACCAACATATCATAAGATCATAGTAAGATCTTCGTAAGAGTAGTGTAAAAGCACTATTTTTCAGGTGTTAGCACTTGAGTACAATATGGAGAATCCTAAGGAGTTTGTTGGTTTGTTCGGTTTATTCAACGTCGGCATGCTTATTATATTGACGCTGTACATACTGGTTGGAGTATTTGGGTATTTGAAATACGGCAACAACATAAAAGCCTCTCTCACACTCAACTTGCCTCGCGAACAAAAGTATGTATTAATCAAGTAGCTCTAGCTGATTAAGTATAAAAAAACATAAAATACTAGCCGTCGCACGCGATTTCGTCCACGTAACTTTGTAAAATATAGCCAATGCTACTCGCTTATAATGTAGCTTTCTATAGATGAAAGAATTTTTAAAATCGGTCTGGTAATTTTTGAAAGGTAAAAGAGATTTGTATTTTTGTTTGTAATGAATAAACTCAAAAACTACCAGACCGAGTTTAAAAATTCTTTACCCTATAGAAAGCTACTTACGAGAATCATCGAGTAACATAGGCTTTTTTATAAAGCCTATGCTACTAAGCCTATGTCGCGTGCAACGGCTAGTTACAAACAAAAATACTAATTTTTTCTGTTTTTAATATTAGTATAGTTGTGTAGGTTCTATGTTCTATAAGCGAAAGAATTTTTAAAATCGGTCCAGCAGTTTGTGAGTTTGCTCATTACATACAAACAAAAATACAAATCTTTTCTCTTTATACCTAATATTAGTATAGATTACGAAAAATTTTGCAGGAAAGCTCAAGCGGCTAAACTCATCTTCGCTTTAGCGATTTTTCTTACATTTCCTTTGCAAAACTTCGTAGCATATTCGATTCTTTGGCGTCGTGTCAAGAAAAGAACAGATCCTTCGCGCCACGTAACCTACGATTATATCATCCGATTCGTTCTCATTATAGTGCCTTGTAAGTAATTTACAATTTAATAATCATCATCAAATATAATTTAATAATATAACATACTTACGTAATAAAAATTTAATTAATCTATTCGTAACTGTATGGTAATTATTTCTAATTAACAATATATTACCTAGATCCGAAGGCAGACTATTGGTCCGTTTGATGGTAGGTGACTATAATTTCCTATTACAGAATTAACGCAATTTATAATGGTTGCAAATGCGCTGCCGACCGGATTAAACAAATAATAAGGGTTAAAAAAAGGTGATAGGGAAATGAGTTCTGGCTTCCCTTTCTAACTCACCGAAACAACAGCACACGAGCTGTTATTTCAAGATGGTTACTGCCGCCAGCTCAATTTACAGAAATTATAGCAGCTAAAACTGCTAAAAAATTTAAAATTTTTGTGTTATAATGCACAAATAAAAAGTTCTTCAATATAAAATTTATGTAACAACATTATAGGGGTGTTAGCTGTTGCCGTGCCTCAGCTGGGCCCATTCATTTCGCTTTTCGGAGCGTTCTGTCTATCGCTCTTGGCGCTCGTCTTCCCTGGCTTGATGGACGCTTGTCTTTGGTACCCCGATCAATACGGCTTCCTACATTACAAGTTACTGCGCGATGTACTCATAATGCTGGTCGGCATCTTCTGTCTTATCTCCGGCTGCTACACCAGTGTGCTTGAAATTACCCATAACGAATAAAATATTAGTGCGAAGTTTATATACAACTTTACCAAATTGTAAACCTTAAAATATTTATGTATTAAATGGAAATAATATTGAATATTAAAATCTATTTACGAACCCCTTGAATCATTTGAATTATTTTTATAAAGTTAGTTACGAAACTTAGAGAGAGAAGACTATTTTTAACAGTAATGATTTACTGTTTTTTGTTAATTTTTAATACTTTTTACGTGTAACACGATGTTTAACATAGACGAGCAGCGCTTCAGTTTGTATGTTTATTTCTAAATCTACTGAAAAGCCCACACTCAATACCTACTACGAGACGTAGCGTGGGCGTGGCGTTGTCGGTTGCAATTAATTTTTCTTAACTGACAACCTGGTTGGTGTTTTAGTAAATTTTTAAAGTCAAGCCACTATTCCTAATTTATGCAAGGTTTAACGAAAATTATAATATCATGAGCTATTATGACAAAATAATAAAGAGTTATTATTATCCGTACTAATATTATAAATGCGAAAGTATGTTTGGATGTATGGATGGTATGGATGTTTGTAATTCTTTCACGCAAAAACTACTGAACCGATCACCATGAAATTTTGCATACACGTTGTCTGGGACACCAGGGCGGCGTCGTAAGAGGGCTTCAAGTATTACGTTATAGGGGTGATAATGTAGCTTTCTATAGGTGAAGTCAGCTGAGTATCTTTATTTATACTTACCTTACCAGCTACGTATGAACCGTCGATGTTCACGTCTTCAACGTACAACATCACTACTTAAATCAGTAAACAACAAACTATATTGTTCGTCCATTATCTAATTTTGTTGTACGCCTCCGGCGTCACAAACAAGTGCTTATTGTATTTTATGAAACCTAGTTTAGCATACCTGCTTATTATATTATGTGATACTTAGTTTAGCATACCTACGTACTTTATTGTGTGTAAACTAGTTTAGCATACTTGCTTATTTTATTTTGTGTAATATTCATTTCTCATATTTGATATACTTAATAAACTTGTATTGTGGTAAGTCTCGTGTTTAATTTGTTAGGCTGACCTCTATTCTCTTAAAATGAGGCGCTCTTAGGCGCCCTAGTCTCGTGCTCATATCGGCTGAACCCTAGTCGGTGGTAAGCGAACTGGAAATTGCTGCAAAGCAATAAACAAGCACAGTACACCAGAGCGGTTACAGCCTCAAATACCTACCCAGAAATATCTACCATCTCTCTGGCCATCTCAATCTTGTTGACAGACATCACATCACTTGCATGGCATCATTTGTAAAAATGTTAACATCATTTGCATTAAGGAATTATGAACGAGAAGCGTGAAATCTTGTCGATTTACTAAAAATAAAACACAAATTTATGTCCCAGTATAATTGATTTAATAATGAATATATGTATAATATACGTTACAATAATTTGGCAATATAATGAAATCTTTAGTCACTAATATATAACGTTTGGTTGGTATTTATTAATTAAAACTTTTTCATGTGCTTTAAACATCCTTAATATACAACTTCTATCCCTACTTAGTAACTAGATATGCATAGCGGTGGACTTACAAACGAATGTCTTATATATATCTTCTGTTTAAAAAAAAAAACAAACAAATGTTTAGATGACATTTGTCTAATTAATTGTCCACCGCTATAGATTTACAAAGGCAAAATGTAATATAATACCTGTTTCCATTGAATTTCTAGGCATGTATTCCATTCCATTGAATTCATATTTGTATGAATACAAGTAAACCGGATTTTTCACAAATGTCAATTATAACACACACTTTGGAAACTTGCTTTACGTAAACTTAAGCAAGTTTCTAACAATTATGTCATACATGGCACATGTGGGTTTCTAGCAATATATTTGGAGTTATTATTATGATGGCACCAGAGACAAATGATTGATCTCCGATGACGTCTAACTAGAAGTAGTACTTTCTTAAGTGTCATCGCCTAACCGAATGGTCTTCATTAATATCATTTCGTCTATCAACGCGTGTATAAGCTTAAAAAGTGACGTAGTTTTAAGCAGACTTTACAATCGTATTTGTGTGAAGTAAAAACTTTTAACATTAACAACTGACCTTAACTCTTATTAAGTATATTAATACATATATGATAACTTATAGTCATGTAATGTTCTCAAAATACGTGCACAACTCAAAGAGTATAGAATGAAGCGAGCCTTCTTTATTATAAAACCATTGTATTTACCTATATTAAGCAAATATATTATATTTGACAGTATGAATAAAACATGTAGCAAAGGACATATAAAAACATACATAGGTAACATATAGAAAGACAAACACCAACTTCCCCTGCTCCAACTCACCATAATGCAGGTTGTAAAAACCTGCGCTGGCTTCTGTTACAGCCGATAGTGAGGTCACACACTTACTAAACCAAAAAAAACACAATACATAACGCCAAACAAAATAATATATTGTAAAGTAGTTATAATATGCAACATTATTCTGCAAGTGTTAGAAAATTTAGTTTAGAACACTAGACGATTTTCTTCTTTATGTAGTCTATACTAATATTATAAAGAGAAGATTTCTGTTTGTAATGAATAAACTCAAAAACTACTGGACCACTTTTAAAAATTCTTTCACCTTTAGAAAGCTACATTATCAGCGAGTAATGTAGGCTATATTTTATAAAGTTACGGTGCGGGCGAAGTCGCGTGCAACAGCTAGTATAAAATAAAGTCGTATTGCACTATCTGTCCCTCTGTATGTACACTTAGATCTTTTAAACTACTCAATGGATTTTAATGCAGTTTCTATAAAAAAGCATTAAATGAATAAAAATGTTATATATAATTTAATACGAAAGTATAATTATTCATCTGGAATGTTAATTAACCTTAACATTTTACTCATATTAAAGGCGACAGAAAGGCTGATGGTACAATTGATGGTAAGTTGCTACCATCGCCTATAACAAAAGCAACACCATAGTAGGATAAGAAATTGGAAAGGATAGGAAAATGGGCCTTACTCATCAAAACACAGCAGCACTCATGCTGGTATTTCACAGTGGCTTCTTTCTGTAAAACGGGTTTAGTTTAACCAAATGACATACACACACACTGATTCCCATTCAAGTAACTTATTATGCAGTAACCTCACTTTCAAGATTTACTCTCTCTGTCAAGATTGTAGTAATAAAAAGTACCTGGCATTGTTCGGTCGAACACTTGGCGTAATATCAGAGTACATCAAAATGATTTGCAGTCCGTTCTGTGGAGTCCTCAAAAAGTATATCCTTGTGGTTTATTGTTAAAAAACCAAACTCTATTTACAATTTAATAGAATGACTATTTATTATTTACAATAAAAATACTTATTAACTAAAAAAGAACATTCTATCCGAACAAAACCAAACCGACCATAGTAGTATGACACCCGTGACACTTATCCTCTTTTTCCAACCCGCGCGCAAAGAGTATCTATATCTAACGCTCTTTGCGTTCGCTACATCCTCATCTTTCTCAGTCTTTTCTAATTCCCGGCCAAACATAACGTTCAGTAACTAATTTAATAGTGACCCTAACGCTAGGGTGGCTAAGACTATGAAGTGACTCAAAAATAGTTCTTCGGAATTCTGGTCTTATGTAAATCCGATTGACAGGGCCAGACACATCGCAGAAAAGTTTAACATTACCAAAGCTCACTTGTTGTAGCTCCATGAAAACGTGCGGCTTAAATTAAAATCAAGGGCTAAACTCAAATAGCCGTAAGTAGCAATAACAGAATTATTCGCAGCAAAAAGTTCGTAATCAGTCTTATGTCGTTTTTGTTTACTTAGATAACTTAAAGGATAAACACACAAATCCGACCCAGTGTCAATCAAAAATTGTACTTTAGATTTTGAGTCAGTAACAAATAAACGACTAGACACCGAATCACACTCGTCACTTTTAGAAACACTATTATCTATATAATTATCAGTCGCTTTAAGCGACTGCTTTACTAGTTTTTTGGATAGCTACAAGGCGAAATACACTTAGCTGCTTTGTCGGCGAACATGAAGTGGTACCAGCAGTATGGCCGGCCGCCATCAGCACGGGAGTCGCTTCGGGAGTGGTTGCGACGTGCGGGGCGGAACTTTGCTGCTCCTTTGGTATTTCGACGGCGCCCCGTCGACGACCCGATAGCATCGAGCCTTGCAGTTAGGGCTTCAATTTTCTTATTTAATTCATCAACAGACGAAGACGGCAAAGTAAGTGTTGAAGCAACACAAACGTTGGGTGTAAGCGTGTATAATGTGCTTTCGTAAACTTTGTCAGCTATCTGCGCCAATTTATCTAACGGTGTACTATCATCTTGCATCGCCATCATACTCTGCAACATCGTTGGCAGGCGGTTCGACCACACGGTTCGAATGAATTCATCAGGATAACCAGTGCCAGCTAGGCAACGGATATGCCGAAGAAATTGGCTAGGTTTTCTGTCACCCAATTCCTCAACTGTCATAAGCTGTTTAAGTTGCTCACCGCGCGATGCTGATAATCGGGTAATAAGTGTTCGTTTCAAGATCACATACTGTCCGCCTCGGGTGGAGCCACGATTATATCCTCAACTTCTGCCGCATATTTATGGTCCAACATCGATATCACATGGTAATATTTTGTGGCGTCCGCAGTAATTCCGGAGAGCAGAAATTGCCCATCTAACTGTGCGAACCATAATAATGGTTTGTCTGGCCAAAAAGGCGGCATTTTCATACCGATGCGACATACTGCCGAATCGCACTTATTTGCTTCCGACATTGTTTATGTTTGTTTTCAATTTTTACTCCGTGTTCAATAAAACTTGGGGTCACCACTGTGGTTTATTGTTAAAAAACCAAATTCTATTTACAATTTAATAGAATGACTATTTATTATTTACAATAAAAATACTTATTAACTAAAAAAGAACTTTCTATCCGAACAAAACCAAACCGACCATAGTAGTATGACACCCGTGACACATCCTCTTTTTCCAACCCGCGCGCAAAGAGTATCTATATCGAACGCTCTTTGCGTTCGCTACATCCTCATCTTTCCGTTGCTGAGTCTCCTAAGGGAAATCGACTTCGGAGCTATGGTGGAAAATGAAGATAGCTCCTTGCTAGAATAGTAAACAGCCTGTCTGACTTCGGACCATGAATTTCTTTTTAAGTGGCATCCTCACACTTTCCACGGCAGCGGCATCCGACTACGTCTACGTGAGATAATTGTCGGTATCGGTAATGAAACTAATTTACTCAAATTTCAAGCTCAATCATCATTCATATATAATAACCAAAGAGTATAGTAATATATAGATAACTAATGAAGGCGGGAAAACACTAGTTCACACATGACATTGACAGTCCACAGCTACGCTACCCAGCCAGGGATGTCCGATGTCGGACATTTTTCTCGTACCAGCTGCCCTATTTGCTCTATTTGTGGTTTTTAAAACGTTTCGACTCCAATGTAGACATTAAATTGGAAATAATACTTTGTCAAAAGTAAAAACCATACACTAACGCGCCAATAGCTTCATCGACATAACAATTGTCAAGTCTATAACCGCATCACATAATATCCATAAATATGATTATATTATGAGTTGCGCTTGAGGATGTCAACTTCATAATGGTCTTGAAATAACGGTTTGTATATTTGTATGTATATTCGAAAGTAATGTAGCGACTATTCTAGTCTAAAATTTTGTTATTCTGTGACTTTGATTTTAATAGTATATATATATATAGTGTTCTATGTTTTGAACTACGTTTGAATTGATTGGTTTATACCATATTTATACCTCGACTACTTCCTAGCTTCCTACTTCCACCTTTATATTATATTTCTTATATTTATGACATAAGTATAAAAAAATTACTTTAATTAAATTAAATTTATTAAATTATTAGTTTGTATGGTAGAGCAATAGAGCGTATATTGATTTTAAAATGTAAGTTTTTCAACTGGCTAGTTAAAGTTGGTGAGGTTTTTATAATTTAGCTAATTATTTATTTTTTGCTTTCTTAGGTCATCTAGGCAAGTGGTTAAGAATTGTGATCGTGAATCTCGAAGTAGATCGGTGAAACATAGGGGAGACAGACACGGGTGGTCTTCGTCGTCATCAAAACACAGGTCTTCTAGTAAACATAAGAAAAAAAACCACAAGCAAGCAAAACACAAGAAGAGTAATAAAGATAGAAAAAGATCGAATTTATCCAATAGTAGTTCCTCCAGTGATAGTGATGAGGAATTAAAGTTATTAGAAAAGTTAGAAGCTGAGAGACAGAGGATAAAGGAAGAGAAAAGAAAACAAAAAGAACTGATGAAATCTAAAGAGACACCCGAGGAGAAGAGGTATATTTAATTTCATTTGCTACACGAACAGGTTTTTATATAATTTCAACAGATTTTTCTACACAGTCTTAAAATTACTTAAATTGTTTTGTTTATTGAGTCACATACACTCATTGAGAGTTATCAATTGGTGTCAAGCACCATTGTTCATTGTCTTGACAAGGGTGTCAAGACAATGAACACAGGAAAAAAATTGAAATTTTTCAGATGTATTTATATCTCTATCAATATAAAAACGAATTACCATCACACTAGGTATTTGTGCTGTATTAAACATATTTGTTTACTATTGCCATTAAAGATTTGGGCTACATCTTAGTTATTACCATTCAATTTTTAAAAGCATTCAATTTACATCTTAGTTATTATCATTAAATTTTAAGTTCTGTAGCAAAACTCCACTCTGTTATAATAAAAACTAACCTAGTCATGTTGCAATAGATACTTCTTTACAAGTAATTGTTTTCTTCAATCAAGAAGTAAATTCTTTCCATTTGATTGTCAATAAAATGGTGTCAACAAAAAATTATTACCACAAATAGTTGATTTTACTCTGCATCCTTCTGTTAATGACACGCAATATGGTATTCTATGTGTTTTTATTTTTTACTCATCTATTTTATTTTAAATGCGTTTTAGAGCTCGTCGATTGAAAGAGAAGAAAGAAAAGGAACGAAAACGTCGAGAGAGAATGGGTTGGGATAATGAATATCAGTGTTACACCAATCAGGATAACCCGTTTGGTGACTCTGCCCTAACACACACTTTTGTATGGACAAAAAAATTGGCAAAAGAGGGTGTTAAAAACATTTCTAGAGATGAAATGGAGGCACTAAATAGACAAAAACAGTTGGAGAATAAAATTGAATTGGAAAAGGTGAGTTATGAGCTTATATTTGGAAGAAGAGCTATGAAACATTAATCATAAAAAAAAAAAATTTAGAATAATAGAAAGAAAGAAAGACAATCAACAGCAGGAAAATCAGGAGGATGAAAGTCTGGATGCACTGTTAAATTTTACTAATTTGAACTAAATCAGATAGATTTGGTGGATGTGAATAGAAGAGTTGAATATATAGATCAATTTGCCTTTATTTTGGTTATTTAAATCAGAATCAATTCATTAATGGTGTTGATTCAAGTAATCAATATTTAAAGTATTACTTCAATCAATAGAACTATGTGGAACTGAATCCGTTTAGTTCAACGGTAGAACAAAACTAGTAGATCTAGATGAAGAATAGAGCCAGAACACAATGTCGTACAACCAGTAATGAGTAGGACAAATGTGTCAGGTTAAGCAAAGGCGGTTGGAGCGGGAGGCGGAAAGGGCTGCACGAGAAGCGGAGACTGCAGCTGCAGCGAGGGCTCGAGAGGCCGCCCAATTCCACAGCTGGGCGCGACAGGAAGACGCGTTTCATCTGCAACAGGCGCGACTGCGTTCACAGATCCGTATTCGCGATGGCCGAGGTACTTTATCTTACGTTACCACAATTGATATTTTATTTTTTATTGAATCCGTAAAAATATCCTGTTCAATGAGTGGAATGAATGGAAATAAGCCTACTGAAGTTGGCATCACACGTGAAGCACATGTGGCGTTGCTTTTGTTGTGGGCGACGGTAGCCACTTACCATCAACTGGACCGTCAGCCTGTCTGCCGACCGTAACATTAAAAACAATGGCATCATGTTTCAGCCAAACCGATAGACTTGCTTGCATGGTATGTGAGTTCGGAGGAGTGCGTTGACGCGTTGGAGATGCACGAGCCGTACACGTATCTGAACGGGCTTCAGAGTCAGGACCTGGAGGACTTGTTGGAGGACATCAAAGTTTATAAGGAGTTGGAGAAGGACGCGAACCTGCCGTACTGGGAGGACGTGCAGACGATAGTGACGGACGAACTGGGCAAACTGCGTAGAGCCACCGCGCCGGACGCGCGCCGCGACGGCGTACACCAAGCGGTGGCCGAGGATGTCACGCAGGTTTTCAAGGGCAAGACGGGCCCGCAGTTGGAAGCCTTGCAGACGCAGATTGAACGCAAGATAAGCGGGCGGCGGGACGGTGACGGCGTTGACGTTGGCTACTGGGAGAGTCTGCTGAGTCAATTACGGGCGCACAGGGCTCGCGCGCGTTTACGAGATCGGCATCAATTAAATTTGCGGCGCAAACTTCAGTTGTTAAAGCAGGAGCAAGGCGTGCAGCCATCTCGCGAGGCGCCGCCGGCTGAAAGCGAGGCCGCTCAGAGCGAGAGCGAGGCGGAAGTCGAAGACGAGGAAGCGTCATGCATAGCGCTGTACCGATCGGGTCGCTACTCGCCGGAGCCTTTAAGCGCCTCGGCTTTAGAGCCAGCCACAGTGTTGACGGAGCCTCGTTATGACGCCGAACGTCTAGCTTACCTACGCGGCGCGTTGCAGCATCGCCGTTCGCTGCACTCAGCGGTAAATCAATTGACATTTTTCATATTAAGGCGCTTGGTGCCGTCAAATAAGTATTTTCTTATGGCTAGACCTACATGCTTGAAAAATATTATAGGAATCAAAGTTTAGACAACATATTTTGGTACATTCATATTTTTTTCGTATCACCAAAACTTCTATTTTAAAAAAATGTTAACCAGTGTTTTTTGCCTTGATATCGCTACTGCTCCTAAGCGGGTACGGCGTATGGAAATATTTACACGCTGAAAAATTATGTAAGAATAGGAAAATGAAACTGCGTCTACCGTTTTGGAAACTTAGCATTCTGACTAATGAAATATTAATATGATCTTTTTTTTTCTCTTAGGATGCAAGCACTAGTGCTGCAGGTACAAGCGGCGCAGAAGGTGCTGAGAATGCATTGGAGAAGGAAGCTCGTAGAGCCATGTCCTCTGAAGAAGCCCAATTCAGTGTTGAGCATGTCCTGCCTGATCAGCCGTGTCTCTGGGCGGACAAGTACAGACCCAGGAAGCCCAGATACTTCAACAGAGTGCACACTGGCTTCGAGTGGAACAAATATAACCAGACCCATTACGACATGGACAATCCACCGCCTAAAATCGTGCAGGGTTACAAGTTTAACATATTCTATCCGGACCTCATTGACAAGAACTCCACTCCTGAGTTCACATTGGTAACACAAACATTTTTATTAACCTTATTTAATAACGTAAGTGTACTAAGTATAGTACAGGCTTAGGCTGCATTTGGGGATACTACGTCATGTGTTCTCGTCACCACTGCCGCATTTTCTATTGGCCAAAATTTATAATCAATGTCAGTAATTATGGCGGAAATAGCCACGAGTTTAAAGCCACAAGCTATGGAGTGGCTATTCTCTGTGTTTCTTTGGTGAAACTCAACTCTGAAGCTCTGAACTCGTGATATATAAAACTGTTTTTCGCTGCTTCGGATAATGATGATTATAAATTTGGTGGTTACTTTTAGATGTAGATTTTAGTTATATAAAGAGTTATATGCTTACATCACTGTCCCCAAGTTTAACGAGAAAAATAAAATATGTCTTATCTATGCTAACATTATAAAGAGAGAATATTTGTATGTTTGTAATGAATAAACTCAAAAACTACTGGACCGATTTTAAAAATTCTTTCACCTATAGATAGCTACATTATCACATATAGATAACAGGCTATATTTTATACAGTTACGCGGGCGAAATCACTAGCAAAATCCAGTCATTACATAAAATTACTAATTATAGATTTTAATCTATACAAAAGAGTTACATAATAATACTTATTTCAAATATATATTGTTATATGTAAAGTTTTCTTTTTTAAAATATTCATAATTTATAACAATATAGGGTATAAATTTATGTAAAAAATATGGTCTTATATGATTTTTTGTTAATGTTAAGTTTTTTTATTTTAATGTTTTTATTTATTGCAGATATAATGAATCCAATTATTCAGGATTTTAAATAAATGTACTGCAAACATGCAGTCACGACAACGATCCTTTATAGTTCATGTTGACGGACAGTCTTTCATGACTGTTTTTTCTTTATTTTTTAGAAACCGTGTCCAGATAATCAGGACTTCGCAGTGTTACGTTTCCACGCCGGCCCTCCCTATGAAGACATCGCATTCAAAATAGTAAACAGAGAATGGGAGTATTCCTACAAGAGAGGGTTCCGCTGTCACTTCCATAACAACATATTTCAACTTTGGTTCCATTTCAAGAGATATCGATACCGTCGTTGAATTAAAGCCATTTAAGATCAAAGTTGTTAAAGTAATAAATGTTTGATACCCAATTATTTGTTTGGTTATATTCTTTCCCTGCGAATGGTTTGTAATAAAACTAATAGCATAAATTGTCAGAAAACATAGTTACAATTAAACAAAAATTTATGAAGAGTCTTGTGTCACGTTTGTAATTCTGAGATCAAAAAATTTATTCTATTCGTTACATTATGTATTTGAAAAAGAAATCAACGCTTGGGAATTGATTTTCAATTCTGTTAATTTGGTAATAAATGTCATTTACATTATAAGATGTATTAGCCTTTACTACCGCTGTATCCTTTAATATTATTTACATTTTGTATATAAAGAAAGCTATTAAGTTTTAAAATGAAACCATCCATCCACAATGATTGTTTACGGAATAAATGGTGAGACACCATTCAATATTACCACGCTTTTTCTTTACAAAACTAAAGCGACGCACTGCGGTGAGAAATGTTACTACATCATTTATTCTATTGTAGTATTTCGATGACTGCATCTAGGTATTTTCTTAGTTAAGTTTGTCTTAGGAGAAAACTAGATGGCATTGTCAGACGCTCCTCAGTAGTGTTTTGTTCGAGTTGATTATTACGATATTAGAGAAATGATGGCCAATTACGATGTTGGTTATTCTTGTTGAGATTAATTAATTAAGATATAGTTCATACGGTTTGTTCGCATAAGGCCAGATTCTCAAAAAGACAGACCTACATCTTAATTTTTAGAATATACTTACCACTGAAATTTTTAACCTTAACCTGGCAAACAGGTATCAATCTGTATGCACGCCGACAACGCTTTTCGCTGCATGAATGTAAAAAACATCAGTCTCGTTTTTTTTAGTTAATTTAATCTTATTTTCTGTACGGAAACAAAACTGTTTTCTTTTCTGGCCTGATGGCGCTAGGCGTCAGTTTCGTTGATGCGTGCTTTGGTATTTCGCTTACGCAATGCTTACGGTATAATTTCAAGTCAGGAAATTAATTTTGCTGATACATCAAACACTGAACACAAACATGGCATTTAATATAAGTTTATTACTTTTTACATGTGAAAAATATTTTTCACCTCTCCAGCACGAAAAGGGTTGCTGTTGGTGCCCAAAAATTCGCAGAAAAATCGATTCTTGATGCGAGCGTGATTCGAAATTCGAACACGCGATTTAACGATTAGCGATTTTTAATTATTATTATTATTGAGATATTTATTTTTTATCTTAAATTTAAATTTTTCACAATATAAATATAAAACAATAAATATTATAAAAAACTTAAATCTAGAGTGCCGCAAGTAGCGGGGTAAGGCCCAAGCTACCGGTGGTTAGGGCTGCAGAGTGAGGAACCTCCTGACAATTCGTGCCGTGTCAAGAAGCACCGCCTTCTGTATCTGTCCCTTGACCCAGCCATCTAGTGAGAGCCTCTCGAGGTGTTGGTCAAGGCTCTTCGCTATAAGACCGTTCGCAGATACGACTATCGGGACGATGATGGTCGAATCAATATCCCACATGGCGGTCACCTCGTGAGCCAAGTCTATATACTTACTAAGTTTATCTTTTTCGGCTTTCACGAGGTTTTCGTCATGCGGGATAGTGATGTCAACAAGCATCGTCCGGCGCTGAGATCGATCGATAACCACGATGTCAGGCTTATTGGCAACAATAGTCCTGTCCGTGATTATAGATCGGTCCCAGTAGAGCGTAGCATGACTATTTTCGAGAACGGGCGTAGGCACGTACTTGTAGTACGGCACCTCAGATTCGATTAGACCATATCGAAGAGCAAGTTGCTGATGTATTATCCTGGCTACTTGGTTATGTCTGTGCAAATACTCGCCGTTAGAAAGATGAGCACAACCGGAAATAATATGCCTGAGTGTCTCTCCAGGACGGTGGCATGCCCGACAGATGTCGACCGTACCGTCCTTCAGGATATATTTCCGGTAATTGTTCGTCTTAATAACATCGTCCGCAATCGCACAGACAAAGCCTTCGGTTTCCCCAAAGAGGTCACCGAAACGTAGCCAGTTCACTGACATGAGCGAGTCTACATCAGGACCCGTCAGTGCTTTGTAGAACCGCCCATGTAGTTCCTTGCCCTTCCATACGTTCTTTCGGTCTTCGGTGCTAAGAACCACAGGCTTACGCCAGTTCTCGTTAGCCAGAGATAGAGGCGTGAGGTTTTTGTCGATTGCTACGACGTCTCGATGTACACCACTCTCATTGTGTAGGAAATATTCCCTGAGACTGTACACCTCACGGTTATGGAGGTTCTTGGCGTTTAAAAAACCGCGACCCCCCAATTTCCGTGATATGTACAGTCTCATTACCGATGAGCGTGGGTGTAGCATCGAGCTCAGTCTGAGTCCACCTTAGTATGCCAAAGGAGTATGTGAGTAAAGGTATAACCCAGCCATTGAAAGCGCGCACCTTGTTACCTCCTGATAAAAGACTCTTAAGAACTTTTATCAAGCGTTCAAAGAAACGCGTCCTCACTGTCTGTTTTATATCTTTATCACTAATACCCAACGACTGTGACATACCAAGGTATTTGTATGTCTCAACTTCGGAGAGGGATCTAAAAGTCATTTCATTTGAAAGTTGTAAATTTGGTGAATTTACAACTTTTCCCTTCTGAACATGCATGACCGCGCACTTATCAACACCAAAATCCATCCTGATTGCGTTACTGAAACATTTAGTTATTTTCAGTAACTCAAACAGGTCTTTGGGTTTCGGTGCAAATAGTTTAAGGTCGTCCATGTAAAGTAGGTGTGAGATGACTTCACCCCCCCTCCGTAGTCGATAGCCTAGCTTTAAATTTCTCAGAAGAGTGCTGAGAGGATTTAAAGCTAGACTAAACCACAACGGACTCAAACTGTCGCCCTGGAAGATCCCGCGTTCTATCTTTACCGTGTCCCGCAGACCAGCGGCGTCTCCACGATTTCCTGGTTGATTCAGTACTGTGATCCATTGCCTCATGCACACAGTTAAGAAGGATCTCAGAGTCGTATCTATTTTATATAACTCTAATATCCTCCTCAACCAAGAATGGGGCACTGAATCATAGGCCTTCTGGTAATCAATCCAAGCTACCGAGAGGGCGCCACTGTTGCGCTTGACACGTTGGCAAATAGTCATGTCTATGAGGAGGAGCTCCTTAGTACCACGGGACCCAATCTTACATCCATTCTGAGCAGTGTCTAAAATATTGTTTTCAAAAATATGTGAATTAATTTTTGCTCTCAGAATAGATGTAAGTAGCTTGTAGATGGTGGGTAAGCATGTGATAGGTCTGTAATTTTTAGGCTCCGTGGTACTACCAGATTTGTGGAGCAGAAAGGTGATACCAGTTGTCATAAAGGTTGGGAGAGTACCTAATTCTAGGGCTTCTTGGAATTGCATTGCCAAGCACTCGTGCGAACATGTAAACATTTTAAGCCAGAAGTTGTGCAATCCGTCCAGTCCAGGACTTTTCCAGTTCTGGGTAGAACGGACTGCACAACTTACATCTGAAGGACTGATGGTGACTGCCTTCATGGTTGTTATAGGTTCGCACGCCTGCTCGACAATGGATATCCAATCACCCTCAGTATGCTCGTCGGACAACGACCAGATATTACGCCAGAAGTTCAGCATAACTTCTGGGTCAGGCGGATGTCCGACGTTCATACTTTGGTCGGTCTTCTCCCAATCTCGGTATACCTTTCTTTGGTCACTTTGAAAGAGACGATTCTGTCGGTATCTATGCACTCGTTCTTTATATCGTTTCACTCGGTTCGCCAATGCATAAACTTTTTGTTTAAAATAGTCAATGCGTTCCGTTGTCGAGGCCAAGTAGTCTTTTGATTTAATATTTGTATCTACAAAGGCCTGGGCAACGAAACGCATGACTCGGGGTCTATGATTTCCCTTACTAAACGAAATTAGTTTAGCTATGAGGGTCCTAAATTTACTGATACGTCGCTCGATTCGCACTTGCCATGCAGGGACATCCTCGGCGTCACGCGCTGCCCGGTTATTGTTTAAAAATTTGACACGTGCAGCGCGACACGCCGCGATGGCCCCACAGTACAAAATCGAGTGAGTATCAGTTAAGTCTCTGCTGGCCATTATGTAAGGGGTCAGCAGAGTGTTCAGGGCACTCATCAATGTAATATTTCGTTTATGCATTGGCAAACGCGGGAGACGTGGCCTGTCGTCAGGCTTGGTGCGATACCGCACAATCGTCTCCTCCAAAGTCTTCCTCAATTGCTCTTTCATCTCGGTACTCACATCCGTTCTCGCACAATCTGTTTCCGGTTCAACAGGATCGGTAAGTGGCGCTACCGATGTTGAGATTATCGGCAGGGTAGCGGGCAGATCCTGTGTCGGTGTAGAGGTTGCGCGAGCAGGTAGTGAGTCCAACCGTAGCCGATCTAGTGCAGACTGGTCCAACAGTTGGCACCGTTGGATAGCCCGCACCTGATCCGACAATCGTTGAGCGGTGACGGTGACAGCTGGTTCAAGGGCCTGAAACAGAGACAGCATCCTGGCACGGTACGCCGTCAGGTTAGTTCCCCCCTCTGTGGCCCCGTAATAGGCCCGCATGCAGTTCTCATTTATTGTCTGAGTCCATCGCATGCGGCGCACTACACCACCGGTAGCGAGGGCTGGGCGCGAGGCGGATTGCCTCGCAGGCCCCAAGCGTGCCGGCAGTGGGGGTCGTCCTCGTCGCGCAGGTCTTCTTGGCGGCGAAGGCGGCGTCGACTCGTCATCGTTGCTCGACGTGCTCTTATCGTCGGCGGTTAAAAATTCCTCCGTCGAGGAACACGGAGACGACGAGACGAGTAATGGTGTTGGGCGTGCGCTTCGTTTCGCAGTTCTCGGTCGTAAAATCATGGTTTATTCATCACATTTTCGTCACATTGCTATTTCTTGTTTATTTATTTGTTTGCTGTTTGACAGATCTGTCATTTTGTACATTTTAAAAATCTTAATATTACCAAAAATAATTATTAAATCTGCATTCTTGTTTGTGTAAAATGTATTTTCTGTTCGAAATTATTGAAAATGTATAAAAGGAAGGAGATAACACAAATAACTGTTAAAATAAAATGAAAAAATATTAAACCATAAAAATACGTGTCAAGTGTCACTGCCTTTTATTATTATTATTATAATTATTATTATTATTATTATTATTATTATTATAACGATTATTTAAAGATTTAGCGATGGCTAATAGCCATAGCCTATTAGAGTCGGCCGGCCATAGCCGACTAGAGTTGGCCCAGCTGTGAAGATAGTTTCACAGCCGTTCAGGAACTGATTCAGCATTAGGTCTTGGTGTTTTTGTACTGTTTTGGTAAATATTAAAAAAAAAAAATGAGTACATCCAGTTGTGATGGTCTAACTCCAGAAGAATAAGAGAAAAAGTTTCAAATTCCGAACTTAGCTTTCTTCCAGAAGTCTCGTGAAAAATATCTTCAATTGTACGAATTATTTCATTCATACAAACATAGAGACAGGACCCTTATCTAAATACGCGGGAAAATAATATGACCATCACAGTTCCGAACAAAACTAATATGTCAAGTAGGCTAACCGCCATTTAACCTTTGTTTGTACGGTAAAAGTCCCAAAGATTAAAAAGAAAATATAATAAAAAGTCGCCTATCGAAGAATGCAGTAAACCGAGTGCATAATTTAATAAAACATAAAATTATTTCTAAAAGTAACTAATCAACAGTTTACTTGTAGTTGGTGAAAGAGGCCCTCAATCTTACAATTTTTGTTAACTTAGTTATAATTTATGAGACCTTGGCTATGTGAATGTTAGCTATAATAAAAATAATATTTAAAATTGTCTTAATTGATTTTCTTACCTAAAGATGACCTAGTTGAGTCTTCTCGCTGTTGAGGTGAAAATTTTTATGTTTAACACGAGAGCAAATTTTTTTGTCTCATGCCTAAATCACACTTCGCTCAGTAGTCTATATTAGAATCACTCGCTACGCTCGTGATTCAATTCTAGACTACTTCGCTAGTTCGAGATTTAAAGTCGGCACTCGTATATTTAGGGTTCTTATACAGGATAATAATGTGAATGAAAATTTCAAGCTTGTATATTTTCTATTTTCTACTGATGAAATAAATTAAATGACTGTTTAACTAATTTAGATCTGGATCACCGTCAACAGTGCACAATCCTCTATGAGTCTTGTCTCCACACCGCGTACCTTGGGGACAGTTACTGCAAGTGTCCCTAGCTTCATAAATCGGAAATCCCTCTATATTTCCCGCTGGCCCATAATTGCACACAGTGTAAGCCATTATAGTTGGCTCAGCGCGTTTCTTTTGGTCGGGCGCTTTCTCTAATATACCTCTGTGTAAAGGGGACTCGTTTGAATCACTCTTTACAGTTGCGAAATCTTCAAAACGTGACAAATTCGGAGAAGTTAAAATACTGGTTCTACGTAAGACGTTTTCAGTAGACGTTAGTGTTACATTAATTGCATCATTATTTTGCGATTTCCGCGCTTTGCGAAATAAAACACAAGATTGCTCTTTTGCAGTACAAAGAGCTTGTGAGCAACCTAGACGCCATGTTGAAGCCCAAGCAGCAGCGGAGTACCAATGCGCATTACAACCTCCTAAACCACTACAATTAAACCTTTTAAAGGACATGACATGCTCTGATGGCAACATCCGCGAACCAGAAAACCAAGCACCGACAGCATCAGCCAATAACTGCGCTTCTGTAACTCTTGGCACAACAGGTCTTACGTCCATATTTTGTAGTACATTAAACCTAATCGTGTTCCTACACTCATCATGCCTCTTTTGGCACTGTCTCGCCCACACTTCAGCCATTTCTTCTAACTCAAAGTCCCAGTACATCTTACGCATGTTAGCAGCAGTTGGCTGGCCCGTCTCCAGTCCCATAGCAATGTTGTCTCTGTGCCGGTTGTGCAGTAACAATAGTTGATACCGTATCCATGATGTTATTCCCGAAGCGTAAAGTCTTGAACTCTGTTTGTCGATAGCGATACACATCGTGTGTTGATTCTTCAGAGAACAGTCTGGATGGTTGCAATAGTCTATGCGACTTTCACAGTGAGAGAAACTCGACGTAATAACGCTCAATAATAAGTACACAGCGTTCATGGCAATAATAAAATTTCTAAACAAAACCAAAAATGTTAGCAAAATATGTAAATAATACAATGTCAATGTGTTTGTTGTTTGTTGTGTCAATCTCATCGACATCTTTTTAATAGAATTTCAAATATAGCACGAAGCAATGAAGCTTTATATGTTTTGTGTGATAAAATATCTAAAGGTGAGCCCAGACTATACATAACAAAATTTGTTTTAAAACGTAGTTACATAGCGTCATAGAGGATATGAATAATACTTAAAACGTAGCATGTTTGATTTGTGTGTATATTATATATCTTCTTCTTCTTTATCCTTACGGGAGACTTAGGTACACAAGGTTTACACAACTTCTGTAAGTAATTTAAGGTTTTATAGTGGCAGTACACCGTAGTTTATGATACCCGCAAACTTTTTAAAATTAGTTCACCTATGCGATTTGACACTTTTATGGTTGGCGGACGATTGAGTGATTCGTGTTGCAGAAACATATTTTATATAAGTTTTTATTTCAATTAAACAGTTATTTAGAAAAGATGTATTAGATTTGTATCAATTTAATACAAGTCTTTGTAACCTTCTGTTCTGTCTTTGTAACCCGTGTTTGTAACCTGTTTCATAGTAAAATGTTAATTGTAATAGACTTTTTTAAATGATATGTTTATAACCTCAACCTAGTTCGGGTACACATGTCGATCAACAAAAATATCTTGGAGTTAGTTGGCTGTGAATGAAGTTATCGGGGGTAAAAGTTATCGTGGTACCTACTGCAAAAGCGTATGGTTTATCATCGATGTCATTAAAAATGTTCGTCAGGAAGAGAAAAAGTGCTACAATTGAAAACATTGAATATACCTACACCAAATTATCGTCAGTCACAATTTTTTTCAACTATTTAAGAGAAAGACTTAGTTGATTATTTAATATAGGCCAATAATGAATTAACAGAACTCGCATTTCAATATGCTACTGAAATTAAAAAAAAATTAACAACTTTATATCATCTCAAAACACAAAAATAACTTACAAGCATTTTACTGTTGCTAAAACAAAAATTTTCACTGTCATGTTTTTCTACATTTTTCTCAGTTTAAAATCTAGCTTTAATATAATATTTTTTTAAAATCAACCAGTGATATTTAAAATTAAATTACTAAATATCCCCTCTGAATTTTAAATACTAAGCTGACTGTACTGATCTACGAATTATGGGAAGAGCCAACTTTACATGAAGTAAAGGCACACAAATCGATTTAATATTTATATCATTATCAACCTAATTTTAATTCAATGGTAAACAATTAAAAGTCCTTGATTTTGCTCGGAAAAAATATATGTAATATAAATCTTTTTAAAGTTCGAGTGATAAGGCATTTTCTGAGTTAACAGCATGTGGGTTTCGGTGAGTGAATAAAGGTTGACAGTGTACATTTCTCTATCCCTCATCCTAAATAACCCATGACGTTACCTACCAGTGAATGTACCGCCAGTCTTCACAATAACAAAATATTGTTATTTCTTTAATAATCTAGGTAATTGGGTAACTAGAAAAATAAAATAAAAATATTCCTAATAATTTCCCGCTAATTTATAACGAAGCTTCGTATTTTTAAAATGGTAAACATTTTAAATGTCTATCAATGTAGGGTAATAGATATATGCATAAATAGCCAGAGGATAAAACAAATAACATGATTTATTACCTTAGACCTCCGCAAAAATAGGCACGCTGATTTATCGTTTCTGAACATTACTTTGTCGAAAAGTGTGTTAAAATTAATTAACTTTCAAAAAAATCCATTATCAAGAAAAATACACCGCTCCATTTGACCTACTTATTACTTACTTGCTTGGAATGAAAACCATTGAATATTAATAATTGGAGTCAGAATTAATAATTTTTCAAAACTTTTAATCGTGTTAGATTCAATAATATACTCGTATATTTGAAATAACTTTTAACATCATTTCTACTCTTATAAAAGTAGAAAATTGAACGCAGTGCAGCTGTGACAAATTTGAGAATATCTTTCAACTTAATCAAGTAAATATATTCACAAGCTGATGTAGTAATGTATATGATCACAATTTACTGTGAAGATTACCAATGTGAAGATTGGTCTTATTTGGTCTGAGCTTGAAGGAGAGAAGCGGCGCAGTGATCTATTTCTTCTTACTCGGTGGCGGGGCAGCTGTGCGTCGTGGTCAAAAGTGCAAAATTTGCAAAAGTTCCCTTGAAACATACATTATTAACTTATCTATTAATATTGTTTATCGGTGCAACCAAGTAGTTAGTGCCTGCCTGTTAGGAAGTTTGTCCATCGGTTTTATGCACTTGCTTAACTTTTGCACTTCCATTTGATTAAGTTGTTAAGGTTGTTAGTTAGGTTGTTGTTGTTGTATTGATACTCTATTATGGAGCTAGGTCGTGACATTGCTTTTTATTCAATGTCACAAAGCAGGACGGGGGTATTCTTACTAATGTGTGCATAGCTCAATTAACGGCAATATATTTGGTAACAATTTTGATAATATTTAATAACTTTTTGATATTGATTTTTATAATAACTGATACGATTTGATAACTCAATAACGAAATTTGATTCCGGTTTGTGCTCGCCCCATAAAATGGATAATAAAGGCTTTTGAACGGGACAAAAATATTTTCGCATTCATCATCGTAACACGACTGACTACAATTATAAACTAACCCCCGACATTCTTATATTAAGATCATAACTAATGAGCACAAACATGCTTTATCTGCTCTAAAGTTGCCGAGAAGTTGGGTATGCCATCCCGAAGAATACTTGCAGCATCAGGTCAAGGCTACCATGCCAAGGAAATATCACCGAAGTAACCACATATACTAAATACATCAATCAATAGTGGAGATAAACGAGGAAGGTTTGTGTAGGTATATAAAAAAATTGCATCCAGGGCGAAGCCTAATGTATAATAGCTAAAAACTACTTAGCTGATTTAAAATAATATTTCACCTTTAGAAAGGTAACATAACAGCATTATCAGCTAGTAACATGGGCAGTATTTAATTTTCAAAAAATTAGAGATAAAAAAAGCAGTGTTCAGATAAAAATTAATAGATGAACGATCACCGTGATTTTCACGATTACCATAAAATGATCGCTCTATACTTCACATAATACAAGACTGTAACAAAGAATTACAACCTTGTACCTACCAAATACCAGTAGCACAACACTTAGGTAAAGGAAGTATACATGTTATAGGTAAATTACTTATTTCATTCTCGCTTCTCAAATCACTCAATGATTTTAACACTGCCTGGAGAAATAGAATAAATGGTAGGTATGATTAAGTTCTAAGAATTACGACTGACGATCAAAAAAGATGACACGTAATGACTGACGATCAAAAAAGATGACACATAATGAACAGATCTTGATTATACTAATATACTTATAAATACATTGTTATGAGAATGTCGACTGACTAAACAAAATTAAACTATAAATACAAAACTACAAAGAAAAATTTATAATATGTACCTAGGTATATTTTTTTGACAAGGCCGTTGGATGAGTAGTTCGTTAGATGCTCACCTTAATGTCTGGTTTAGGGTTCCCAAACCCGGGAACCCTTAAAACCTCTGCCGGAGCAGGGTCAACTTTAAAAAAAAAAAAAACATTTAACTGCGTTTCGCAGTCATTTGGGCAGCCCGTCTGGCGGAAGTAACCACCCTCTTAAAGAAAACCACGGTGGAATAATAGGACGTTTGCTGTTGTGTTTCGAGAACTAAGGGATGCCAGAGACAAGTCACCATCAAGTCTCAGCCTGTCTGCCGACCTTAATATAAAAAAATTAACAAAACTAAACACTCAAAATTGTACATGAAAAAATTACATGTATGTTTTATGATGAAAAGAAAATAACTCTTGTTAGGCTGTAGTTTAGGATAAACACAAAAACACAATTGATTACATTATGGTTTATTCAAAGATTAAAACACAGTAAAGTTTTTAAGCACACACTAAATTTAAAACTAAAACTAAATGTTATATTTAGTTATAACTAAATATAACTAAATAAAACTAAATGGCTACATTTTTTAACATAAAGACAAGAACAAAAGTAATAATATAAAAGTAAAAAAAGGAATATAATCTAAGGTTGAATGAACTCCAGCTTCACTTCTTCGCGTACCTTACGGATGAAGTCTAAAAAGAAAAAAATAGTTAACAATAGAACACATAATTTTCTCAATATTTGTATGGAAATTACATATACATATACAAATACTATATATTAATAAGTGACGTGAAAACTTTCGTTCCCTTTTTAAGAAAATTGCGCGGACGCAGGAGTGTGAAGTTTGGTACACTAAAAGTTTATATGGAGAAAGACCGGAGAAAGTTAACATTTTTATATAATATGCATTAGAATAACTGTGAATTATAAAAAAAAAAAAAAACATTATACACACTAAACCGCGTGTTTTGCACACGCTCACAGGCTTGACTCGACTACTGAGCGACCTCTAGTTAGTAGATATATTATAAATAGTGTTAAAGGTTTCATAAATAGTGTTTCTACATAAATACTGAGGAAAAAATAAATAAGACGACATACAGACAAAAACAGAGTAGTGATTGATTTATTAGCATTTTATTCAACAAGTCGGGGCTGAATGAATAATATTTAGAGAGTCAATTTTTTTATATAATCAAGTTTCGCCACTTTTACGACCATTATGAAACTTGGCAAGGATTATCTTATTAAATTTAAATTCAAGGTTCAAGGAAATTCAAGGGTGAAAAGAATTTGAATGTCTCTTTTTACCTATTTTTTTTTTAAATATAAAAAATGCATTTTAAATGCTCAGTAAATGATGTATAAGTTCGCCTGCTTTACTTATTTTATTGTAACTTTTTAAAACCAGATTGGAAGTAACGCATACTTGCGCATATTAGATAGGGTTTGACTAACCGTCAAACCCTATCTAGTTCGTTAACCAGACTTTTTATTAAAAAATATTGTTTAACTGGATAGAAGCCACATACATAATATAATCAAATATTACTAAAATCGGAAACATCAACATTTTTTACCTTTTGGAGTGTATTTACAAATAAAGACTCATATTTTTCATAATGGCAATGAGGGTAAAGAGTGACATAGCCATTATGTACATCAGTGGGCGCCAGAAAGAGTCGCTTTTCTGAAAGTGAGAGAACAAAAATTTTAATAACTACTTAGGAATATCCTAATATTATAAATCCGAAAGTGAGTTTGTTTGTTTATATGTTACGCTTTCACGTTGTCAGGGATACAGAAAAGAACATGGGTAACTTTTCATACAATAAAAAGTTTCCGAAGGATTATTCTAAAACTGTATTCGACAGCTTCGAGCTATGAAGATGATACTAAGATCTTTTGAAGCATAAGGGGCACGTACGAAGTTGTAGAAAAATGGTAACGAGACTAAATATGGATAAGTAAAGCGTCCGCAAACAAGACAAGACAAAGACGTAGACATATTTCCCTGATACCGCGTGGTCTGACTGCTTCGTCCGATTGATTGGACTTGGTCAAATTTTGTTTTAAAATCTTATTTCTAACTAAAATTAAATAGTATTTAAAAAATGAAATATCTTGCAAGTGATTTATCTCCTCTTAGAATTATTATAGAATGAAATTAATAACTTGGTGCGAAATTTCGTTACTTTTTAAGTTTTTCCGTTAGTTATTAAAAGTTATATTAATACCTAGTGCTGTAGTTCGTTTTATTTTAAATATCACGGGAAACTAACATTTTTACAGGATAAAAGTATCATATTATTCTATATTATTTAATCCAGGAAATGCCAAATTTCGTCATGTGTGTGCTAAATTTCAACCAAAACAAAGCAGCCTTTTTTGAATGAGCATTGAGTAGGTAACAGATATCAGACATCCAAACAGATAAACTTTCACATTATGGATGTATATAGTGTAGTTAGGCTTAATAAATAAATTACTTACCCCTTTTTTTGATGAATCACAGGTGAGTGTAACAAAATTCTTGTAAATCTTCGCGAACTTACGCACCGGGCAGTTTACACCACAATTCGGTATTTTGATAAAATGTGGTTTTTCCAGCCCCATGAAAGTTCTGTAATAAATCCTCACGTAGTCTGTTTTCGTAGAACGACCTGAAATATTTTTTTTTATTAAAATATACATGCTTTGTTGCCTTAAATTATTAACTTGTAAGAGGTTTTTACCCCTTTCAATCCCTGAGCTTTTCATTAAAAAAAATATTAACACATGAGACCAGGTTTTTCAATTAGGTATTGGGTTTTGAACTTATAAAAAATTATTAGTTATGAGAAAAGCGGTGAAGCATTATACAAGAAATGAATTATTTAAGTAAACTTTTATCTAGCTTTGTGTAAATGGGTCTTTATTTTTAATAAAACCTCAAAAAATCTTATATGTTTTTTAGTTATTACGTAATTCGTAGACGCTTAAAATGATCTTTGGAATAAACTTTTGCTAAACCCCTTTAAATCTGTGTCTTGAATCCTTTAAATCTTCTTTCATAAGGCCACACTTATTTTGTTCAATATTTATTTTGGTGAAAATCAACAAAGTTCAGAAGTAAGAAGTTAAAAATATAGTTAATTTATTTTAAGCAAAATATTTTCAAAAAGGTAACGAATATTATTTATTAAAATTTAATAATTAATTGAAATAAGATAAGATAGTTGGTGTCTAAAGAATCTTTAATTAGGCAAAAGTATTGGAACGTTAATTAGAAATTATTAAAGATGGCTATTATAAATACTAACCTTTGTGATAGTTGACTAATTCGATTACTAAAGCGGCTTCGTAAACGGAAAAGTTATTATCGTTTATGTTTAAAGATTCAAGTAAATTGACGATAGTTCTACTGTAGGCATTAGTAACGGTTAGTTTCATTGAAGATTTATTTCTGCATGTTATTTTGTCGATTAGTTTCCAAGATTCTCTTAGTAATTTTACACCCAGGGGCACCTTATTCGAAATGTAGAAACTGTAAAAAAGAAAAAAATAGAAATCTATATACATCTATCTATACTAATGTCATAAAGAGAGACTGATTTGTATGTTTGTAATGAATAAACTCAAAAACTACTGGACCGATTTTAAAAATTCTTTCAACTATAGAAAGCTTTACAATAACGCGGGCGATGTCGCGTGCAACAGCTAGTATTTGATATACTGCATTGGTGTGATAGTAAATTAATTAGTAAGTAGTACCTAATTGCAGGGCATACTACGGTTTCACATTTATACGGCTGTAGTATGTCAGGCGGAAGTAAACATAAAAATAAATTACTTGAAGACTACTATAGAAAAATCAACATGTGTATTGAGAAGTTAAAAATCAAATTGCACCCCGGAAGAAGCCGGGAGCGGGTCTTTATGCTATATTATATTTATGTATAGTATGTTTGTCCTCTCAAAAGTTACAAATTAAATGTTAATTGTAACTACAATTAAATAGTATTTAAAAAACGAAATATCTTGCGAAAACGAAATATACTTGATTTATCTCCTGTTAGAATTATTTAGTGGCACGGTACACTGCGATAAGTGGACAGTCTTTTTTTTATGTTAAGTCTGTCGACTTTAACATAAAAAAAGCTATTTATTTAATACATTAATATTTTACAATCTAGGTATTTGTAGAATTCACCTTCACAGTTAAAATAGGGGATTATTATTTGTAATCCAAACACGACTTTGAAAAACACTGGTGAATTCAGTTTTTTTAGGATTTAAACTTGCATAAAATTTAACTATTTTAACTATTTTAAAATTCTTTCACTTATAGAAATCTTCAGCGATTTAGATTACATTATCAGCGAGTAACATAGGCTATATTTTATAAAGTTATGCGGTCGAAGTAGCGTTCAACAGCTGTAATTGTATACATAACTACTCGTAACTGCAAGTTTCTGTATAAACCCCCTATGTAAGGCCTAATTCCTTATACACATTCTGTTTTTTATCTTTTATATTATCAAACTAGAATAGGTGGATCTCTTGTGTTTATCGGCAATGGAAAGAACTAATTATAAAAAAAAATACAAATATAAAAAAAATCATATTAAACGCTCACGTGTACAGCAACGGGTGATCGTCATCAAATCCAGAAAAATCAGACGGATTTGTCAATAAATGCTGAAAGAAATACAATTATATTTATATTGTGTATATAAAAAAATGAAACACACATATTTATGAAATATAACAAGGTATAAATATAACTACAATTGCAAAAATAATTTGGCTATCACTAATTTATTTATCCAAATCCAGAGACCATTTCCTCACTCTTTCCTAATCATTAATCCTATGTTCGGCAGCGCACTCGCAGCACCTATGGCGTTGCTTGTGTTATAGGCGACGGTAGCCACCTACCAATAAATGGACAGTCAGCTTGAGTGACGACCTTTACAAAATAAAAAAAAATGTGGGACGGGGTTCGTAGATTCACAGGTACCACACGACGTTTTCATCTTATGCCACTAACCTGATTAATTAAATAGACAAAAAAGAAACAAAGAAGTGAATGTCTTACCGCATATTGTTCTTTGAGCCAGGGTCCGAATTGAACTGGAAAAAGGGGGTCCTCTTTCCAAGCATTCGTCTCATATGCTTGAAGCGGAGTTTTGTATTTGTTACGATAAATTACTGAAGCATATTTGATTTCCTGATTAGAGGCGATTACACTTTTTATATTAAGTAGTTGTAAGTATATAGTTAACAAACAAACTATAAATTTTAGGGCTAGCATTTTTAATAGTAATTAAAGCAAATAAAAATAATAATTAATATTTGTTCTATCGCGCTTAACAACCAATGACTTGGACTCAAATCGAAGCAATGTAAGCGACACCCAAGTAGGGACACCTTTTATACTGCAATGCAAAAATGCATAGTTGCATTCATTGTAAGAGCAATAAGTGCTTATGGACCATGTGACTAACCCGTTTGGGACATAGCTAGGAAATTTTTTATTGATGTTTTATTATCGGTCAATTAAGAAAATATCGGTCTGGAAGGCATTTCCCGGTTGCGTCATTATCAAATAAATTTTTGAAAATGTAAAAAAAATTTTTTTTGTAACCTGCTCCCACAAGGCTGAAATTTTAAGGGCATGTTCTATCAATAATTTAAAAAGTTTATGTAAATAGCCAGCCTATTCTGGCGGTTGCAAGTGCCTGCCAGACGAGTATATAATGGTAGGAGAACTAGCAAATCTTCCAAGTATAGCAAACTTGTCATCGGGATAGTAATTCATAACCTGCTCCCACAAGGCTGAAATAATAGGCGAGCTCTTTACATTACATGAACCCCTACACATTTCACTGTCTATTTCATATAAAATAACATCAAAATTTTCGACTTTTTCCGTGGATTTTCAAAAAAACATACCGTAGATTCAAAGTTACATACAACATACAAACTTTATTAGTCCAGTGCAATACGTTTTTAAGGAAAAATGACGGAATTCAGTTGAGGTTAATGGATTTTAAAAGATTTTTTTGTTGGGTTTCTAAGGGCCTAAAATAAAAAGTTTTTTTTTTTGTATGAGCATATAACAAACATTTATGCAAAACTTATCGCGTGCTGGAACATATCCGCTAACTTCTCCTAAGCCACGGAACTGATTTTGTTTGCGTTTTTTACCATATATATTTTTTACAAAATATATATTTTATATTTGTTACAAAAAAACGTGATTATTGACAGATAGATCTAGTGAGGAATGACGCTTACTTAAAACAAATTTAATAGCCCCTGGAATTGGTACATTTTACCTTACATCAAATGAGGTAGTTCTGATTTTTTTCGCTGATTTGATACGATTTTCATGGACTATAAGGACTTATTGGCCCATATTGGTACCACCGTACCTCTACGTTTGCGCAGCGCCTTATAAAATTTATATATAGGTACGTTATTACGTTATATTATTTATTATAACAATAAGTGATTGACTTCTCTGTGGCAAAACATTACAAAGTAAAATATTGACAATACGTCATTATGTTACTTTTGTGATTATATTTCATATCATTTACATATGCGTATAACTTATTTTTAAATTTAAGGTTTCAAAACTTAAAAATAATATAAAATATTTATTAAATAATCATAATCATAATGATGGCCCATAAACTGGTACAGATGTGCATTCGTGGCCTTGCTCTTGTGACTACTACGTTGGGGTTTTTCTTCTGTTCTGAATCTCAAGACCTGAACTCCTCTAGTCAGTTTGTTAAATTAGGTGTTCACGGCAGCTATGGTGTAATCACATTCGGTTTGCTTATTGAGGCTGGACTATTCATTCCCTCTGAAAACGTTATTGAAGCATACATTCTTCTTGGCGCAATTGTATCAAACGTGATATCTTTAATTATATCATTGCATGAATTTCATCAAATTCAGAGTACAATGATAATGAATAGTAGTTCTGTATGCATTTTGAGTATCCTATTTTACTCCGTCGATTTGATGATTTTATTGTATGTTAAGTGAGACTTTCCTAAATTGACATTCTATACAATTGTATTTTATATGCATTTAGGTAAAATTTGGTTTTACTAAAATAAATATTCGTGATGAGATTTATTTTATACTTGATGTTTCTACAGTTTCATACTAGTTTCATATGATTTTTTCATTGTTTATTTTCTTATATTAATAATTGTTTGTTTATATATGTTTTAAATAAAATATACAAATATGTTTTGAAAGAGTGCTTTTTCATGTATTCCAAATCTTTTTGAATTTTTGAAGATCCCAAAATGATCAAAAATTGTGTAAAACCCGTCACAAACTTAGCTATACACCGTGCTATCCGTACTAATCCGTACTAATATTATAAATGCGAAAGTATGTTTGGATGTATGGATGTATGGACGTTTGTAACTCTTTCACGCAAAAACTACTGAACCGAACACCATGAAATTTTGCATACACGTTGTCTGGGACACCAGAAAGGACATAGGATACCTTTCATCGTTCAACGCGGACGAAGTCGCGAGCACCAGCTAGTATTATAAATGCGAAAATATGTTTTGAATGTATGGATGTGTGGATGTATGAATGTATGGATGTTTGTAACTCTTTCACGCGAAGTCGCGAGCACCAGCTAGTAATATATATTACGGTATACGTTGGTGACGTCATATAAATATATATTATAGCTGCGTGTGTGACGGGCTTTACGTAAAACTTGAACTTCCCGTTTACCAGTATGTTTTTAACATTACTTTTTATAAGACAATCACGCAACATTGTCCCTTATCTCAGATTTGTATTACGCGTAAGTTGCGCTTGATCTGCTGATCATCGAAATGCACAATCATTAGTTGCCACACACGAGTCACATTGGTTGAGTTCTGAGAAATGTTTGTCTGCAAATGTTTACTGAATGATTTTATTTATCCGGTCAAGTAATTTATATTTTGATTACCTACAATTTCTCTTTCAAAATTCCTAAGTGTCAATAAGTATTATTTATCCAAATTTAATCAATCTACTTTGTAATCCGAAACTAAATATCATGGAATAAGTCCGTTTTTAAAAGTCCGTTTCTAAAAATAATTTTACATTTACCTACTTAGGAAAACATTGGCCCTTTAAAAACATTTTTGAAATATTTCATTTTACTTGTATTGAACGGTGCTCTGGTTTTGTATGAATATCAAAAGTACTAGTAAAAGTACCTTATTCTATACTGTGGTACATGTCAAATTTTTAATGACAATTTTTTGACTTTGGATCGTGTTTTTTAAAACATTATCAAATTGTCAAATTATACAATTTTATACATATATTTAGTTATTACGGTATATTATATTATTTAACTTAAAGATGTTGTCTGCTGCAAAAGTAAGGATCCATGGGATGCAAGATGAAAATTGGATTATTAAAGATAAAATCAATCAGTATAGAGGTCTTATTAAATTGTATGGTACGTCATATTGTTTCTCACGATGAAATTGTTGTTTCCAATGAAATTAATTATACTAGCAGTTAAAACAGTTTACAGTTGTTTTTAGCTGTCTAAAATTGTGTCCCTTAAGAAATGGGTTTATGGCAAAAGTTATCTTATAATTTATTAAAGTGCACTAAATTTATACATAGACCTGATATTTCTTGAGATACAGCTGTTCAAAGTTGTTTAGGTAGTATTAGGAAGGGTTAGTTGTACCTTAGTTGTTCGTCATCGACTGGGATCTTAGAGCGTATGTTCAGGTCAAGCAGGGCGTTCTGGACTGTAGACGATGTCATTAAAATCGGGGATGTAGATGACGGATGTTTTATCACTACAATGTTTTATCTACAACATTAAGTTAGGGCGATTAAAAGATTTAATTGTTTCCTTATTTGTTTAGAGTCAGAAAGCAGACATTAAAACAAAGCTAACAAAAGTTTAGCACCCAAATATGTAGAAAATACAAAACTGTCACCTAACTTTAATAACATGCGGATACCAATATCGCACATTGTTTCAAATATTATACATTGTAACAAAATAGATGCCTGTAGCAGATTTTATTTCGCTCCCATTCGAATTCTATTCTAACAGAAAATAGATCGAAGCATACCCAACTTACTATCGTGATAAGAACTTTTATAAAAACAACATTGTTAAAAGTTTTAAATTGGCTAAGTGCCATTGAGCACTATTTGCTATTAAGTCAGATTAATCGGACGAAGCAGTCTCAGGGCACGCGGTCTCAGGGAAGACCTCTTAACAAAATATGCTATCTATGTGCAGGAGATAGAATCTGTTAAGTGAAAAAATAAATTATAACATTTTCATATTTAAAATACAAATAAAATTACATATAGGTAACACTTTTTTTGTCAATATCTCAAAAGTATACTTTTTGCACATAACAGATTTTGTTTCAACAGCGATGATCATGTGCTGGATGCTAGAAGGGATAGCATTTTAGGCGTGACGTGGTGAATAGGTTAGGAGGACGGAAGAGTTGCGGAAGAGTGTTCGTCCGACCTCGCAACTTCGAATATAGTGGACGCGGAGGACGCTAAGAGGTTTAGTCGGTAGGTCTCCCCACTACCATCTCGGGGCGGGAGTCCGACATAAACAACCGGTCTGTCCCCAGGTCGGTGGGTATCCATGATGGATTCCTCTCATAAAAAAAGGAGGACCAACTTTATACATGAGAAAGTGTCGGTAGGACACCATTATGTAAGAGGCGCTGTAGTAAGAACTTAATGCTTTCATGAACGACGCAACTTAAAACTTTTATACCAAACCCCAACACATGGTCCACGAGCCAGGCACAAATTTCGTCAGTCATCAGCGATAACTCGTCAGATGCTTGAGAGAGTTGTATAATGCAACCCTGTAAACGTCAGCTTCCGCTCCGTGGCACTTTATAGTCAGCTGACTTTTTTGAAGTGAAAACTTCTTAGGCGCGTTGGGCATTTTTGAGATGGGAAAAAACCATTGAACTCGCGATACTGTTACCGTAACCGAAACCTCTGTATATAAGTATGTATATATATTGTGTATATATATACATAGATACATAGATACACATGCATGTTGGCATTTTTTAAGATTGGGAAAAAACCATAGAACTCGCGACACTGTTACCGTAACCGACAGCTCAGTATATAAGTATGTACTTTCCTGACGATTCAAAAAAAAACACATGTAGTTCTTCAAGTTTTCACTTCTGTCGGCACTCCCGGAGTGCCACTGTTTATTTTTCTTCAAGATATTAGGTTCACATGAACTTGAAGAAAAAAAAGGCACCTGACTATAAAGTGATAGATTATACGTCAGCCGATCGCATTTCTTCTCAGTTGAAAATTTGTCACATATTTGTGACAAATTAGTTTATCTGCTATTATGAATAAATAAAAATGTCAGCTGGTTTATTTTGATGACATTTTTATTCATGTTTGGGAGGGTACCGCTACTGAACCCACCCACAGAGCGGCAGCTGACGTTCACAGGGCTTCATGATACAACTCTTGATCAAGCATCTGACGAGTTATCGACCGAGAACTGATTGGCCATGAAAATCTGTTGCTGGCTCGCGGTCCAGAAGCGTCATTCTGGCCACTATTTAACAGTTGTAGTTTGACAGTTTTTCAGTTTTACACGCATATAAGTCAGTCCTCCTTCCTTACTTCTATTCTCCATTATGCGTGATTAAGTAAATAGCATCGAAAATATTCATAATGTTCGAAAGGAGAATGCCCAAAATGTATTGACATTTACTCCACTTAAAAAAAAATCAATGCCCAGTGAAGGTATTTGGTGTTCTGAATAGGTAATTATAAAACCTTACAGAACCATTAGTAGGATTGATGTTTTTGTTTTAGAGCGCGATCGTTTGATCCATGAGGGCGATTTACAAAAACAGAAAAAACGTTATTCTCGTGATATTCGCCAAATGCGAAAAGATATTAATGTAAAGCGTGAGGAGTTGGGAGTGGCTGTTTATGGCGATAAACAATTTTTGAGAAACGCCTTCCAGGAACACAGGAGGCTTCAGTTGATGTACATGAATAGCCAGGCCGATGTGAGTAGCTTACATTAAATGCTTATCATACAGTGGAAGGGACGCGCCTCTGCATCAAAGCTGAGGCGCGAAGTCTATCTATTGATTCAAGGGAAGGGGTCGACATTTTCTTGCCTTTTTCACAACACGTACGTCACGATGGACAAAATGGTGGCAAGTTGTCCTGGCGACAAGTAGAAGAACGTCACGCACACCCGTCTAGATGCCGCTGTGATTACGCTTCGACTTTGCAGTGAGCGGATACCCATTATGATTACATGTATACTAATATTATAAAGCGAAAAGATTTGTATTTTTATATTTTTGTTTGTAATGAATAAACTAAAAAAACTACAAGACTGATTTTAAAAATTCTTTCAGTGAGTAACATAGCCTATATATATTATATATAAAGTTTCGCGGACGAAGGCGCGTGCAACAGCTAGTAGAAAATATAGAAGAAGCGCGCCTCCGATGCGACGCCGTCAGGGGACGTTCTAGTTTTACGTGTATGCAAAATTTCATGGTGATCGGTTCAGTAGTGTTTGCGTGAAAGAGTTACAAACATCCATACATATAACTTTATAAAATATAGCCTATGTTATTCTCTGATAATATAGCTTCCCAACAGTGAAAGAATTTTTCAAATCGGTACAGTAGTTTCGGAGCATATTCAATGCAAACAAACAAACAAACAAATCTTTCCTCTTTATAAAATTAGTATACTCGTAAAATATAAATAGTATAAATAAGTCAACTTGACTCTCATTAAATAAGTTTGGTATGATATAATACAGTAATCGAAAACAAAAATTCTACATTATTATGTAGTCAAATCGGAATAGACATAGATTTCAGCTTGCTCGAAACGATTCCGGTTCTTTACAACCTAATGTCACCTAAGTAGTGGCAGGGCTGCGTAACGCAGTGTACGCAGCCCGTCTGGCGGCAGTAACCACCCCAGAACACCATCGTTACAGAAGACAGGCTTCTGTGACGTTAAGTTCTGGCTTACAGAAGACCACCGTAAAATAACAGTATATGTGCTGTTGTGTTTCAGTGAGTGTGTAAGGGATGGTAGAGCCCATTACCCCATCCCTTCCTTATCCCTTATATCAGTAGTAGGTATCAGTAGGTAAATAAATTACTTGTTTCTGTAAATTTTTGATAGCGACAAGAACATTACTATAGGCAGGTGGCAGGCGCTTTCCGCGTGCACTAAGGACAGCCATCCGCTAAATTATACGCCCTAAGACCCGCACACGCGATACGCCCGCACTCAGGAAGTACACTAATAGCTTTATAAATTTGTTCACAGAAAGTGATAGAGAGTATTCATCAGGAAAATTTTAATAAGAGAAAGCAGCTTGATAGAATCAGGTACACGAAGAGAAAGAAAATGGAAAAGTTTCGATTATTGCAGGTAACACATACGTTCAGTATATATTTAAAAGTTTAAAATTAATTTATACTTATATCGTATTAGTTGAAACTTTTTGTAACGACTCGTGTTTTTTTTACTGTTTTCGGGAGTTCGAGAGCACTTTTCTGTTTAGTTTGGTTGTGATTATATAAATGTAGATATCATATATGTTCTTTACTTTTTGATTAACGTTACACGTTCTCAAGTTAATTCAATACACAAATGAATTGAAAAACAGCGGCGAATCAACTAATACTCATTTATAAAAAGGCCCTTGCTCGTACAATTTTGGGCACCGCTTGGATGACTGGTTGACCAATTTTCGGCACATATTTAACTAATGAGCATAATATATTTTATATTGATGGATAAACATTTTTTTATTGTATATTTAGCGATTGTATGTCAAGTTTACAGTTATCACGAGCATCTATGCGGTAATTGTAGAATATTAGATTATAATAAGTAACTGAAAATTGGGCCCACGCAACAAAAAATGTTTTTAAAACTCGTAGTATTTGTAATTCGCCGGTAACTTCGATATTAACTTCGAAATAAACATTTTATTTGTCTATGTTAAAAAATGTAATTTAAACTTTATAAATGTTTTTTGTATTAAGGGTGTTAATACATTAGATATGAATTCAAAGTTTGTAAATTAAAAATACAGATAATTTGTCACAAAAAATGCAATATCGATATTGAAGAAAAAGTTGAAGTGTTGGCGAATCGCTTTACAGAATCAGTCGAGTGAAAAGTCTAGATTATATTTGGTTACAAGTACAAGCGTGATTATTTTAACACCACCATATCTTGTTATCAATCAATATTACATAAGATAGGCATCTTGGATACAATGCATACATTGTAAATAAAAACGTAGCTCAGTCCGTCCGTTATTATATATGTGTTCTCGTAATTAATAACTGCTTAGGTCGTCTGGCGACATTAATAAGACCACCCTTTCGTAAGACCGAGATAAACAGAATTGCATCGTTGTGTTAATTAAAACATCCCAGCTTATCTGTAATACAAAGCTTGCATGTGCAATTCGTCAATTCGTGAAGAAGCCTGCAACACACGTCATGATATGAATTTAGCTATGATGTATAAAGTTATCTAAAATGAAATTATATATTAGTTCTATTATATGTTTAAGTTAATAAGATACATATTTATTTAATTAAATGTCGCAATCTATTAAAAAGCAAAATAAAATTTGCTTAAGGGAGTATCTATTAACGAGTCCATTGGACAATTTGTTTAGGTCCCAGGTTTGATTCCCAACATCCAAAATAATATTTTTAAATTTGGCTCTGGCCTGGATCTGAAAATTAGTGGCCGGCACACCGAGTTTCGCAGTTAATTGTGTAGCCCGTCTAACGGCAGTAACCGTGAAGACGACCGTGAAATAACAGCACATGTGCTGTTTTATTTCGATGTCTGAGTACGTAATGCCAGATCTGGCATCACTTACACATGGCTGAGCAGAAATACCTTTCCTTTAGTTTAAAATATGAAAATATAATTAATAATGTAAACTATTCGGAAAGTTTCTAAGTGGCTTAATGATTGTTATGATGAAAAAAGAAGAGAAAAAGAACAATGAACAAATGGCTTTGTACCAAAACTATAGTAAAATTAAAAAATAATAAAGTACATTATACTTATCCATTAAAAATTATTAATTAAACAAAATTTTAACTGTGTACTAAATAAATGAAATTTGTGTGTCCTGCCTCATTTGTTTTGTTTCGGAACTTTTCTGCAGTGCAATCACAGATGGATTGTTATTTTAGTTAGATTCAGCGGAGTTACGTGACCGCGTTCTGTACGAAGTCGGTGGTAAACTTCCAGCGGAAAAGAAAGAACAAGCCGTTGCTAATTATGTACAGAGAGCAAACATAAAGAAGAACGCAGCGCTTGCTATTAAAGTTATGTACAAGAAGATACTTGACATTCTAAAAAAGGTTACTTTTTACAATTTTTACATCAAAAAGCTAAGATTTTTACTTAAGACTTTTTTGTGGTAGTGACTTCAACATTTTTAGATAATATATTTAATATGTAAATCCATTGGGGTTGTTATCTTAGTATAATATGTAATATTAATAACTGAAATATTGTGTTTAATAGTAACAATATTCAGATAACTGTTTCGAACAGTTTTTTTTTTGTTCATTGTAACTAATAACTCACAATAAAGATGATAAGATTTAATAATAAAGATACTAATAACTGTAATTTGGGAAATGGAATAAACGATCAAATAACATTAGAGACCATGGAATGCTATATTTGTAGGCAAAATTTAATATTATAATTTATTTAAATCACTGTAGTTAGTATATTTTTGGCCCAGGACTCTTCTTATTTTACCGTCGTACTGGACGCACTGAAACTTGACTGCAGAGCTCAAGGCAAATGTCTAATGGGTGCAACTGAAATGGGACAGCTAGCGATGGAATATTTAGATGACAGAAAATATGAGTTCAGCAAACTTGAACAGGAAATTAAAAACAACATGAAAGAGAGGAACAGGACTCTGAAACTTGCTCGTAAAGAGGTCGCGTATCTAGTGGATTCTTTCCCGAACCTTATTAGAAAAGAAGTAAGTCAGTAAAAGTTATTTTTATTGTACAAAACATACATAATTATGGTATACTTTAACATAGAAGCGAAGTTGTAAGAAAATAAGTTGAAATTATTTCTAATTATATTATTTTATTTTTTTATTTGATAAGGAGAGAGAGGCAAATTTATATACCATACAGACACGTTTAGTCATTCAAACGGTTTTTTATGATATTAAAAATAATATAAGTTGTTATTTACCACAAAGACGTACACATATTAGGGAAACTGCAGTGAGTCGCTCGTCTGGATTTGTTTATTTTTTCTCAAAAGGTGAAAGGCCAAATTAATTAAGTTGATGCCTAGCCTACTCTTGCGAACGTTTCAATGGAACGAATGAATAGAACGGAAAGAAATCAATAACTATAGAGCTCATTAAACGACAACCAAATAGAGACCTAAAATATTTCATATATTATATTTCACCCTAGTTACTAGGTCATAAGCATTATTTGATAATTCTTATTTTACTAATATATAAATACAATTTAGGACTTTTAGTTATTTCTGTTTATTCCCCGGGCATATTATGGACATTCTCATTTGACTTACGAAGTTTACGTTTTGAGGAGCCTGTTGGATGTGTGGTTCCCAGGTTCGATTCCCGGCAGGGTCATCTTTGGAAATGAACATTTCAAAGTTGACTGGTCTTGATCTGGAAAGTAGTGGCAGAGGGCACACTCTGTTTCGCAGTCGTTGTATCGTTGCGGCAGTAAACACCTCTAACAGGAGACCACAGTAAGATAAATAGCACGTATGCTAAAGTGCTAAGCTGTTGTGTACGCAAGGTAAACACAATAGTGTTTCTATTCCCTCCCCATCCCTTGTCCCTTATCCCTAATCTTAATATAGTCGGCAGCGCACTTGCAGCACCTTTAGCGTTGCTTAGGTGGCGACGGTAGCCACCTACCATCAAGTGGACCGTCATGCAGACAGCATGATGACAGCAGCGTGACAATAAGTTTTGAAAAACTATAGATGGTGGTTCCCTCGATGCATAAGGGTAATTCGGCTCTGAGCGAGGGTATTGCTACTTATTATTCACACTGAAATATATATATAATATTAGTAGGATTGCTATACGTAAAAACTAATGACATGGTTGTTTTCCATCTTGGCCTGTTAGGAGGCCACGAATCTGGATGATCTATATGAAAATCAAGATGTGGCCGAAACACATTCAATTCATTGGGAATTAGAAGAAGTCATGGGAATCTGTAAAAGATTGCAAAAGGCCTGTCTCGTTCCATCGTTTGACAAAATACTATTGAGGTGAATAAAATTTTATTTACAGAAACGTTTTATTGCTAAGACATCAGTAGTGCTCTGCTTTTTTTCCAAATATTTCTCAAAACAACATTTCATACCTTTTTAAGTAACCTAATTTAGTTTTAGTAACCTCGTAAGAAAGCTCAACTTTGCTCAAAGAGCTATAGAATGGCAAATCAGTATACCAAAGAGAATATTATTATTATTATTTTTTTCATGAAGACTCCAAGAGCAACGCTATCAATCGGAGAGGTTGATAATGCAGTTGACCCTCAATAGTATTAAGCGTGATGCACTCATCGAGGATAGAAAACACGCTATCATGATGATGGATTCACTAAAAAATATTGGTCAAGAAAAATCTGCACAGTGAGTACATATTAATTTATTCAAAATTAGCGACCCGCTCTCGGCTTTGCTCGGCGTTAATTTTTTGTATATAAAAATTTTCACTGTTTATTCCTCTTTCCATATGTGAAAACCAAATTAAAATCGATCTACCCATACTCGAGTTTTTGAGGCGTAATAAATACACAAATCAACTAAATTACTAGCTAAGAGAAAATGACTGAGATATAAGCTAAACATGGGCACCTCTTTACTAAATAAGAAATACTTATATGAGAAGAAAGACGTATGTGCTGCCGTGTCGCATATTTAAAAAATGAACTGTTAGAATAATTAAAAATAAGAGTCATTACGTATATATACGTTATACAAACGTAGGTAATAATAATTTCTCTTTAGAGGAATTATTTATATTATTAAATATCCTAAAAGACAAAAGAATCCATTTCTTCACTTGGTTCTACTAAGACACACAGTCGATTATCAGATAAAATAAAGAACTATAAGTAGAACCTCGTGAACGAACAGAGTGAAGCCAGAAAAACTACGCCTTCTTCATGTACTTACACGTTAGACGGTTACACGCACACATATCGAATCAAACTACGCCTCGCCTTATTAAAATATTTACTAGGGAAAATGACGAATTGGGTAATGAAAATGTGTAAGAAAACCAGTCTTCAAAATTTTAAAAAGAGGATGAATTTACATTTCACACGTAATATTCACACGTAACGTAATATTTTCAATAAAAATAAACAAAATATAATTTCAGTAATAATTATAAGAAATTATAAATAAACATGCATTTAGGCTCGAGTTCACCAACAGACGGTTATTTTTAAACAGCTGTTTAAAATTTAAATAGCCGTTTAATAATATTTTGTTGTTCAAAATCGCTAAAATGCGGGTTAAACCCCTAAACATCTTATTAACTTAATGATTAATCTGATGTTTAGGGCGTTTAATCCGCAGTTTAGCGATGGTGATCAACAAAATATTATTAAACGGCTGTTTAAATTTTAAATAGCTGTTTAAAAATAACCGTCTGTTGGTGAACTCGAGCCTAAATGTGTAGGTGGATTTAAGGTCGTGAACCGACTATTTATGGAGAAGAAATTTTCTAGATCTGTTCAGTCGTGAAAATTTAACTAACAAACAAACTCACTTTTGCATTTATAATATCAGTTACGATTATTTATTGACTATTTTTCATTTTTATCTAATATTTAAAATTTATTTCGACTAATGTTACGAAATTGTCTTCGAATGATTTAACCTCGGCGTGACAATGGTACTCCCTCATAATGGTTTTTCCTTTACGGGTTTGTATTTCAATATTTACTATACAACATTTCAGACTCCTGACTACAATAAGAACTAAGACAATAAGAAGATATTGTCTAGGACACGCAACATGATAGTTTCATCGTCATTGCCAATGTACTTGACATTGTCATTGTCTAATGTCTAGCCATAATGTAATGTGATCTATGTTAAAAGCAAACTGCATTATTAAGGCGTCATAACATAAAAGTCATCAGATATTTTTGTTTTGTAACGACGACGCGGTGTTAATGGGTCTTCATCTAAGACAACAAAGGGTGACTGACTGTCAGTTGAGAAAATCTTGTTTTGTATTTTCACATAGAATAGATTTTCTAAAATGAACTAAGATATGGGGTAACATGATCCTTACCAATGGAAAGAAAAATGTCTTAACATAGGTTATTTTGTTGTTCACCAAAGCTACATCATTGGCGGTTTCGTAACCGAGCGTTTATGTATGAATGAACGAATGGTTGAATACGGCTGAATAAGATGTGCGTTAGATGTCAACGAACACGCTTCAAAGTAATGGCTTCTTAAAATACGTAGAGCGTGATATATTATTCTCCAAAAAAATACTCTTTCATTTGCAACTTCGAGCTAATGAAATAAATGTATGTTTGTAATTTGGTAGTGTAAACTGTCATGTTGAGTACCACTGTTGTCAATTGACAAGTGGATGTGTTATTTATTTTGATTTATTTTTTATTCGTGTTGTATTTAATTTAAGAATAAAGAAACTATATGAGAGATTTATTTAACGAGAAATTAACGGGCACCTACGTATAAAAATAGGAATTAAAATTCTCTCATTTTTCATTTTTTTGGAATTTTATGGCCTGGTAACTAGATCTTCAAGCCTAGTCTTTAATTTATTTGGATAATATTTAAATGGGGTTTTTTGTGAACTTGCTTTGTTATTTTACTCATACAAGTAAGGACAAATTGTCAATGCATACTAGAGAAATTAGTTGCCGCACATGTAAACGATAGATATTTATGGTGGCCAGCTACGTGGGTGATAATAATCTTATAAAATTAAAACAATTACCTCACAAACAACTAATAACAATCCAACGTAAGTACAAAATTTAAATTACAATTATTTATTTTAAATATATAAACTAACCACTGACTTTCTATTGAGGGCAAATACGCTATATCTGGTGCAAATTGCTGACGAGTTGGTGTCTTGCAGACTACTTGATGCTGCAGCATCAAATAAAGGTTGCCATGTCATGAAAATACCACCGAAATAACTATATCTAATAATAGTATTAATTTAAAAAATTAATACTATTATTAGATATAGAAATTTATTAGATAAGCGCTATATGTATACGAATATTCGGCTTACATCCAATATTAATGTAATTGTGTTAATTGCAAAATAATTTGTCGTGGCGATCTTATGAACATACCGAGCACCGAGCACAGCGCATCTCGGTCGCCGTTCTTTCAGGTAAAAGCAGCATAAATGCAGTGTTGGCCCAGCCACTACTAAAAATACTTATAGCAGTTATGCAAAAATAATAGCCATAATGTTATTTTATCTTGTTCAAGCTTCTAGTTTTCTTGGTAACTTTTTCTAGCTATACCAAAGCGACACTTATACATATATTTTCGAGGCACCTACATTAGGAACATCGACCTTCCTGACCCGGGTCAATATCACTGTGCGAGTTTCAAAGCTCGATGAAATTATAGAGATAAGTTATCTTTGATTAGTAGGTCGACTGGTTACTTAGTCTTAGACGTTCTCATATGAATCGAATTTTAAAAATAAAATCTTGGATTTACGTGTTTTCAAATGTAGACGAATATAACAAGGTCATTGACACTTGACACGTCCTGCGCAGAGATGAAGATGCTCAGGTGGGCGGGCGGTGTGACTAGGCTGGATCATGTCAGAAACACACACGTAAGGGGCACCTTCAAAGTAAACCCCAAGGACGAGGAAGACCCCGAATCACATGGATGTCCCTAGTAAATAAGAACCTCAAGGAAATCCAAGTCAACAAAGAGACGACCCAGGACCGAGCTGCCTGGAGAAACATGATACGGAGGGCCGACTCCAAATAAAATGGGAAAGGGCCAGGCAAAGAAGAAGATTGACACTTGACACGTTAGTCATGTGTCAACTTACACCGATTATATTATTTTGTACCTACTATATTGCTGGTGAAATTCCTCACTAGGATGATAATGACCACATTGAGCGCATTCAATGGTACCTAATTCATTATGGTCGGATGTTTATAAAGTAGGATTTTCCGCTTAAAACAAAAAAAAAACATATCGGATAAAACTAAAATTCAATTTTTTTTTTTTCAAGCGAACACATACGGCCATTTTTATATTGTATAGGTAATATAATTTCCCTTTATCCTTATCAGCTAATACTGACACATGTTATACTTTCTAAAAAAGTTTTTTAATAAAAGTCCTTCATAGAATCCATAAAGAATAACAATATATTCACTGGTATAGAGAGACTAGCTAGATGGACTAGATAGAACATACATACACATTCGGGGAGATGCAGATATCTCATCTGCAACAGAAGCTGTAATCTCCCCGAAAATCCTTTAAAACTCCCGCGGTCTGAAAACATTCGATATTGCATCATGTTGCGTACCTACTACATATATTGAAAGTCCTCGCCCGCATACTCTTGTAAGGTAAATACAACTGAGAGACTAAATATGTGTACCTATCTTTATAATATTATAAAACCAAATCGCGTCCCGCCGTCTGCCCCTCTGTATCAAGGCTTTAGATAAACTACGCAACGGATTTTAATGCTATTTTCACTAAAGGAAAGGCATTAATCAAGGAAGGTTTTAACAAATAATATATAGAAAAAAATTGCCTGTGGCCAGTTGAGTATATACTTTATACTTTCACACATTTCACTTCAATATATTATACAAATAAAAATTTCGCGACAGTGGTTTGTATGTAATTAAAAGTCCTATCATCCTAACTAATACTATAAATGCGAAAGTGAGTTTGTTTGTTTGTTACGCTCTCACGCCTTAATTTCATCGCCAAATTTGACTTCTTGGAGTAAAATACACTGGACAAAAATGCCCAGTAAACTTATTTAAAAAAGTTTGAATCGGGGTAAGTACGAAAATTTCTATTATTATTGTTTTAAATTTTACGTAGAGTATTTAATACGACTTTAAGCTCTCACTTGATATTTTTGTCACTAATAACACGAAAATATACATAATGCCTACCAGTGTAAAAATTATTCTAATGGATTTATAAAGAACTCCAATCTGTGCAAGTAACTGAAACAGATAACAAAGACAGTCCGGCAAAGCTAAACAAAGCTTAATGTTATTGAAGCCAATGCAGACTGACGAATTGTGATATGGGTATTTTAGCTGTGTATTGTGTAAGTTATATTTTTCTTTAACTAATAGTGAAAAAAATTTTGACCCGAATTCTTAATGGTTCAAGTGTTCTTTAATAAAACCACTCGAACATAAAACAATTTTTTTTAAATTCACTACAACCAAACCAATTAAGGATGTTAGTATGCTACTTCTGGTTTCATCATCTCAGCCGCAGGATGTCCACTGCTGGAAATAGGCATCCTTCATAATTTTCCAATAGGTTTATAGAAGCAGCTTAGCCTCTCTTGGCCTCCTCTCAAGAACCATTCGGCCCCAGCGTCCGTCGGCTCTGAGCCGGCCGTGGACCCCGCTAATTTAATTTTAAACTAAATTAGTTTTAGTTAATATAGTTTTCAGCAGTTTCTACTGCCAAATAGGTAGAAGATTAATATTTCATACTGGCAACAAGGGCAACATGTTTAAAGATCGTCTTTACCGGCGGCTGGGGAGAAAGGGGGATGGATTTTCTTTCCGCCGCCTTCCACGTGGCGTGGAGGCCGGCACGTGGAGGCAGGCTGCCACCATAAGGAAAGTGTCAGACTAGATTATCTTTTTCAATACAATTTGTGGGGACGTTTAAATGCTCTTATATAAAACAATAAGTTGGTTTTGTTTTTTAAACTATTGGTGGAAGAATCCTGAAGTTGTACAAGCATTTTGATTACACTGAATTGAACTGCTTCACGACTTTAAAATATTTTTTCTTAAAACATTTAGTTTTTTTATATACATAATTTTACGCCTAAAGAAATTTTCACTTAAAAAATCGGTTATTGTGACAACATGTATCGCAGAGCCCGCCAAATTGTCATAGTGATGAACTCTAAAATAAAATGCAGCCTCGCTCGCTGATCATCATCTCAGCCGCAGGATTCCAAATCCTACGTCCCATAATTTTCCAGCCCTTATCTTATTCAGGCTGAATGCAGATAGAATGCAGGTTTCTATAAGTGAAAGAATTTTTAAAATCAGTTAAGCAGTTTTTCAGTGGATCCATTTCAAAGAACATTTTAAAATATAAATATAAAAATAATAATAATAAATATCGTCCCGTAGCAGTAGTTCGGTTGTTAGTCCGGTTGAGCGCACTAATATTATACAAAATTTTATACTGAAGTTCCGCGATTAGTGGGTTATTAGATATTTGTGGACGAGCGATTATTATTAACATTATATTAGATATTAATAACTAAATAAACCGGTATTTATTTAGGTTTTACAATAATTTTTTTCTAATTTTATATTATTGCGTTGCTGTTATTTTCTAACGCATTTGAGAACTTTTTTACAACCATCAGATACCTACTTAGTAATCGAGTGCAATTTCTATTAACGTCAGTCCACACTAACCCTTAAGAAACTGGAAAATAGATTTGATTAGTTTTAATAGATGGATTTGATTTAATATTGATTATACTTTCGGTTCATATATAGTTGTGATTGTAAGCGCCACGGTTGTATGCACTAACTCCCGAGATACAGGTGTCCAACCTAGTTCGGGAGTTAGAGAATTATATACCTATCACAAAATTTGCACTCACTCAACGAATATGTGTAACTATGACATGTGTTTTTGTGAAAATAAAAGATTATTATTATTATTATTATTATTATTATTATTAGTACCTACAAGGATAGGTGCAGACTTAGCGAAGCTTTATCCGCCCTATTTTATTAGCAATGCTCGACTCGGTTTTGATGTTGTAAATAGACTTACAACAGCCCCTCTTCCGTTTACTTTTTGGGAGATTTGTTTGCTCTTGGCCATTTAGTTTTTTTTTAAATGATCAAATATTGAAACTCTGTTTGACTAGGTTCAATAAAAGGTGAATACGTGAGCTGATTTTATCCGAGGTTTGAATTTCACCGGGCAGTTGGTTGTGTGCAGTTGGTTTGAAATTCGTATACTTACCATGCGAATAATGCATATTTTGCATTCCAATCACTGTGTTCAGTGTGCAGGAAACCTCGGTCACACAAAAGCTCTACGTCACCGTTAAGACCTTTCACCCAAATGGGGCATTACAACAGAACTCTCCAATATTAGACCAAACAAGCTTTTAATTTCAAATTATTATTCTATAACAACTTGAAATTGAAAACATTCTTCTAGTTGTGTTATATGTTTTAACTAGCTGGTGCTCGCGACTTCATCCGCGTTAAAAATTTAAAAAAAAGCAATATAACGCTTGACCTCGTGTTGCTATAACACTTTGGCCAGGCGTTAGTTTTTTATTTTTTATCTACCCCTCGGGAATAGTCCTTTTTTCTGGATGCAAGGTATCCCAGACAACGTGTATCCAAAATTTCATGGTGATCGGTTCAGTAGTTTTTGCGTGAAAGAGTTACAAACATCCATACATCCATACTTTCGTATTGATAATATTAGTACGGATTGTCCTGCCCACTGCCACTTCAACTTACTGATCCGCCGGGTTATATTGGCAACTTTCGTTCGTCTACGGACCTCCTCATTTCTGATTTGATCTTGCAGTGTAACCCGAGCAAAGGTCCTTTCCACATAGTTGGAGACCACGTTCTAGTGCCATATGTCTCTTGTCGAAGTCTGTCCAGATTACGTTTGCTCTAAGACATGACACATGTCCATCTGTAAAACTGGGAGAGAGCCAGCTCCCATGCAGTGACTCCGTAAAGTATCTGGGGATGCGTCTGGATAGGCGACTCACTTGGAGAAAACATATTGATACAAAACGGAATGAGATCAATAAAAGATACAAGGAATTGTATTGGTTATTGGGCAGAAACTCCAAACTATCTATAGAGAACAAGATATTAATCTACAAAACTGTTCTACAACCAATTTGGACATATGGAATTCAGCTTTGGGGTTCTGCCTGTAACTCAAACATTTCGATAATACAGAGAGTTCAGAACAATATCCTGAAACAGATATCCAACGCACCGTGGTTTGTGAAAAACTCGGAAGTTCACGAATACCTTGGTATGCCAACAGTGAAGGAGGAGATAAAGGCAAGCTCTGAAAAATATAAATGCAGATTGGAAACACACCCGAACCAGCTGGCTTCTCAGTTAACTATAAATGACTGCATAAGCAGACTCAAGAGGCGTAAAATCCTACAACTAGATGGACTGTAATGGGCATCTTAATACTTAATGTGGTGTGTCTGATGGGGCACATCTCTACCTGCCACAATCTTTTAACACATTTGCTCATGGTCGATTAGACCGATTGCAAAATATATATATAAAAAAAAAAAAAAAAAAAAAAATATATGTCTCTTGTCAATTTTTACGTATTTTCTTGGCATTTTAAAAGTTAATATTTAAAAGTAGGGTAGAATGCTATAAGATTATACTATTGCTGTATAGCGACTTCGGAAGTCTTAAAGTTTAACGCGGCCTCAACCGCAATATTGTATGTGACAGAGGTTTTAGACTTTATCGTCAAAGTTTCGCTCGTACTAAAGTTATATATTTTTTACTTTAACATACCAAATATTCTAAGGAAATTCATACTTTTTACAAAACATTAATGCTTAAATAATAATTAACAGTCAACTCTTAGATTCAAAAGGGGCGGTTTTTTTTTGTAATGGTTTTTATATAATAAATTCCAGAAAGGTATATTGTACTTCGTGAGCTTTCCAAATTTCCAAATTAGCGTTCAGACAACTTTTCAAAAATTTATACGATTTACGTTTTAATTTCGAATTTTGCTTGTTTGGTTACAAACCTTGCAACTTAAAATGCTAAATTGTATGCAATGACTATATGAATAGAAATTAATGACTGAAGTGCAAGATTCGAATTAGTATTCGTTGAAGTCCGAGAGATAAAAAATACTTATGAAAAGAAAAATTGTCTGGAAAAACGTAATCCCATTTTTTTTAACATCCAGTTTCTATCTGACAATTACTCATTAATTGCCACAGTTGCCATAGTTAAAATAAAAATAAGGTTAAAAAATATTTTCTGATATTTTAGTCAGTTTTGTTGTTGTTTACTTTGGTAAATACATTGATAGTTCTGTGAATATTCCGAGAATACTTTAACAAATAAAGAATGTTTTGAATTTAGTGGAGCCCTCTTTTGTTAATAAGCGAAGGGCCCTATCGACTTGAACCGGTATCTTAGTAAATATTCCGATGCTCTTCATCTACCACCTACACAATAGGTATACCACAGTAGCGATAAAGAAAATAAGTAAACGAATAATAATACAAGCAAATTCAAAAATATCCCTACCGAGCTTTTTAATTAGACCTTTAATGATGCGATAGGAAAATAAAATAAAATAGAGACCAAGCAACCGTATTTTATTAGGTACGTAAGAAATCCTAAAGAAAAAAATGTATACAGGTTTGGTTTGTTTTATTCTTTATTTTTTAGGAAACAATTTTTAGGAATGTTTATTTGTACAAGTTACTAGTAATTTTTATTTTTTGGTAACTGCGCATTTTTGTGATCTTACGTAAGAACTATCAAGACTCCCCTCCCAGCCCCCTGTAAGAAAAAATAAGACATGGTCGCCCCCCCCCCCCCCCCTCCCCCTTATTGGTGAGGGTTGTGAATGTCTACATGGGAGCTTTCTGGAGAACTATCTGGAGTTCATAGTTCATACCCTTTATTTATTGCGCACGGTGCGGGTGGGTAGAATTCATTCCCGTGGACACGCAACTTTGAAACATAAGTACTCCCTTTGGAGGTGTTTCAATCCCGATACTATGTGTTATGTAGATTAGATTCCGATGAGAATAATTTTTGCGACGTGAGCAGTGTATTTTTTATAATGGCGCACTGTACGTATAATAGTCGATCGAGTAGAAATTTTATCGCTCGATTCAAAACATTTTTTTTTTAAGTGAAAACTGTTTTAGGCGCGTTGGGCCACTTTTTGTATGGATATAACACTCAACTCGCGGGACCAACATAAATATCAGCTGTTAAAAAAATAAGAAAAAAAAATCGAGATTACTTGGTTTAGAGATAATAGACACATATTTGAAAATGGGAAAAATCGTCACCCTTGACGACTTTTTTAGGTATTGTGATCACAAATTTTCAGATTATGCAGTTATTTATTTTCTATTTAAAAAAATGTACTACCCTTGGCAAGTTCTTATAAATAAACATTAATCGATGCTGTAAACAATACATAAAGAAGCTATAAAATTATTGTCAATATTGAACAATGTGTTCGGTAGTAATGGAGAATATTGTGGCTTCTTATACATTGTAGTGATCAGATAGCTCACAATAGACAGATTAATTCCGCAATATCCAACATTCAATAGTAACAAAGTAAAGACGGAATACTCGTATCACAAAATTTAATATTTGTAGTTCGGCCAGCAAAACATTTGATAGCTTATTCTTCGAAAAGAGAAATTTCATTTAACTAATATAGTTACCCAGAAAACTGGTTTTGTTGTGTTTATTAATTAAAAATGTTTTGTACCTTGATATTATTTTATGAACATTATTTTTTTTTTAAATAAACCTACTCGTTCGTAAATCCCACGAAAAAGTAAGGAAAAAGACAACGCATATGGGACAAATTTAAGATTGAGGTTTGGTCACTTGCTTTCTCTCTCCATTATATCTTCTATAAGCTAGTTGTTACTGCCCCGGATCACCTTGCTCATAGACGCAGGGGCTTTGCCATTAAATTGTGTACTTGATGTTGCAACGAATTAATATCATGATACGAATGTCACCTTTTTTTATTGTATTCGTATTTAAAGTCGAAAAACTGTTATTGTGACTTAACTATAACAGAAATATAGCCTCGCGAACCTTACCAAGTAAGGATAAGCTACGAGTACCACTGAATGTTAGCCACCTACAATCAAGGGGACCATCAAGTTTTATTCACAGTTTGTAAGATTTTATTCTATACATTTTTGTTATTGTTGTTACACATCTATACACTTCCTATCAACATTTTGCTGAATCATAGAAGATTTTATCGTAGGGGTTGGATCCAGTCATACATTTTAAGCACAAAGCGAAAGTTTTTTTTACATGACATAACGGCTTTTCGAATCGAACCCTCAGTTCAAATACTTTAAGCATTACAATCATACATCATGTTTATTAAAACAGAGAAAAAGCTTCTTCAAATTTCATATATAAATTGTAGATATTTTTCTAATTATTAATAAATGTATTTTTTTTTTGTCATCACGCAATTAGTTACATCACTTCACTTTGGTGTACAATTTTTAGGATATCAGAAGACATTTTTTAATAAATCCGTCGCCTTGATGTCGACTATATGTTGGATTCATTACAACTTTCCAGCAAAGTTTCTACAAAAGCTATGCAACTGACTGATGTACGAGTATAAGTCGATTCAAATTTAAAATAGTTTGCAAAGAGAAGGTCAAAATGCTTTGGAACCATCGAAATAAATATATCTTGTATTCAAGTTCGCTGGTTGGAACTTCAATTTCATGCGGTTTGGTTTATTTATTTAATGACCAATTATTTTGGTAAGTATATCATTCAAATACTTAAATCGTGAATAAGTGAACAGAAAGTTCAATACAGTATTAATTGTTGTTTTGTCGAAGATTTAAACAATACGTTCAAACGTCACAGTCACACGCTCTTAGTATTCTTCGAAAAATAATATTTTTATGAGTAAATTTAGATGTATCTATTGAGAAATATATATTTTTTTTACTCATTAGTACATAATATCTCAATTGGTTTTATAAAATAGCAGCACTTTTAATGAGGACGTCATAAAAAGGAATTCGGAAGCGTACCAACGCCTAGCTTAACTAAATCACAGAGTGATTTGGTTATGCAACTTTTAAGATTATACGGTGCCTCTTAGAATATTCAGTTGGCCGTTATCATTGTATATTCAGACGGAAACACAGTCGGCGGGCGGCTCGACCGAAGTGTGTACAAAAAAAAAAGCAACCTTTAGGAGCATACAATTAGAGCTCTATTCCCTTGACATGTACCGACAACAAATCATGCTATTGTTTTTGTTATTGCGTTATGATTAAACATAGTTGCCCTCAACATTGTTAGTTTTTTTATAAGTAACGATTATTTAGGGTTTACTTTCTTATGATCCTGGATCCAGCCGATGTATCCAGGCTGCTTCTGACCGGTCTTTTTGGAAAATTACACGCGAGGCCTATGACCAGCAGTGGCTGATGATACTGCTTTATTGTTTAATTTAATTTCAAATGTTATTATTAACTAGCTTCACGCTCCCGGCTGGTGCAAAATAAAAATTATCCTATCTTTTAAGTTGGACCAAACTACACATAGTTACGAAATTTTATAAAAATCGGTTCAGTAGTTTCGGAGTTCAAAGAGAACAAACATATGACCGCGGCTATACACACTCGACAAGAGGCTCTTGTCGAGAGCATATCTGAAGGTACACACTTGTTCTGACTGTTGAATAGAAGACTCCCAGTTGACGGCGACAATGGACATAGAAACTGCTGCTGCTGTTTGCCTCTGTGCCGTGAGCTATTATAATTTTTCACACATTTACCACAAAAAGTAAATTCTCAAACACGGTCAGCGGGCAACTAAATGAACAAGTGTGTACATTCTCGCTCTCGTTTTCCCCGCGAGGGCCAACGAGACCCTTTGACTCGGACGCAAAAAACCGACAAGCGGCCGAGACTCATCGAGACGAGAACACCATGTACGAGTACATATTCGCTCTCGGCGAGTGTGTACAGCTGTGTACGAGTACAGCCGCCATGACACGTAATTTTTATATACATATAGAGATTAATCGTTCTTAGCGTGTAATTTTTATGATTTCTATAAGTTAATGATTGTTGTTATTTTTTTGTTGTTAGCCTTTGATTATGGACTTGAAATCTCTGAAATAAAATAAATAAATATATAAATTGTGCAATATTTTTATTTATCGTTTATTGTGTATATTACTTACAAATATTACCTAAGTTCATGCTCTTATTAGTGCAGATAAATCTGATGATTAGATTAATTATTGCGCTTGCGCGCTGGTCGCTAGTCAATTACAATGACGTGCTTGAGTTAAGCTATAGAATTCAATGTGTTTATTGATTTTAATAAAGAAAACGTATAATTAGTTTGTCTTGGATACTTTGAATTAATTACAAGACAAGACGCGAGAGCTCATTTTCACTTAATTCTCTTTTCTATAATATATTTCTGTGGTGCATATTTAATTGATTGTGGTCTTGTCTAAAGGCGACAGTCCGGCGACCATCCATTAAGTTAATGCACACTTCATTGTAAGTAATCTTTACATAGGCCGTTTGGAAGCTACGATTCCACAGACATACACACAGACAGACATGTGAAACTTATAACACTCCGTTTTTGCGTCGGACGCCTAGAGTCTAGTTTGTACTAGTCCATACTAACATTATAGACTAACTAGTTTCTTTTCAACGTGGTAAACTATGTAATAGATTATCCGTTTCTGACTGAGAGAATCGAGAGCGGATTTAAGACATGGCGGCTATATGGCGGTGTCTTTTTGACGTTGGTAAGGCACGTAATATGAGAATGAGAAACTATGTAAAATAATTGTAACTTTATATGAAGATAACTTCCAAACTAGTAAACTGCATGAGTTTTTCAAATTGTATATTTTTTGTATATTAAATAAAATATATATATAAAAGGCATTGTGTGTATATATGTTACAGTATGTAGATATGTTCCACTATGGACTCCAAAACCGCTGAACCGATTTTGATGAAATTTTCAGACAATCTTCAGGTTAGTCCAGCGGGTAATCATGTGAAGTTTGGTAGTGTAACGCGGACGAAGTCGCGTCAAAAACCTAGTATTAAATAAAAAATAAAAAGTAATATTTAGGCTTTTATTTAGGGCTATAGAAATAGGTCATTATAACTCAGATAAATATGGGATAAAGTTGATATTAAATTAGGCTATATTTTTTAAACTTTTAAATACGTCCTCATGATATTTTAGTTATGACAATTGATTACTTAATTTATGGCCAGTTAGCATTTGGATTTTGTATTCTTGGACAAATACCTTTTATTTATTTGTAATGCTAAGAATTATGAAATTACCATAACCATAGAAAATGGATGTTATTATCAGGTACGTCGTAGAGAAAAAACAGCTACGTGCCCAATTAGAAGCAGAAAGTCGTGAAGAGAAAAATTTAACGAAGTCACTTGACGAGAAAGGCTTGCTAATAATTATGATGAAGACCTCGCTGCAGCAAATCAACCAGTTACTCTCCAGTGTCGGTGAGCTTTAAGATACTCAAATAAAATTTAGATTTAAATTATTAAGTCGTCTTAGAAAAATTTTATCATATAGATAAGATTTTTATCCAGTCCGCAGTGGCCTATTATATGAGATTTCTGGTAGGTACCACCTACTTTGGTTCAATCAATTGAACTTGCAATTAAACTAGTGGGAATAGAACACAGCTCAATATATGTATTTTCGTCCATAACAGTCACAGTAACATAACAGTCACTGACATTATAATTGATTTATTTTATTTTATTTATTAGTATAGAATAATAAATAAAAATCAAGTGTTTACTAGCTGTTGCACGCGACGCGACTAAAATCCAGCCTCTGTTAATCGCTGATAATGTAGCTTCCTATAGATGAAATAATTTTTAAATTCGCTCCAGTAGCTTTTAAGTTGATTCATTAGAAACAAAAATAAAAAAAAATCTCTCTTTGTAAAATTATAAGTAATAGGTATAGTATAAACGTAAGAACAAAAACAAGTCACTGTTTCATGAGAATAAAAAAGTTTGAATGTCATAATCATAAACAATGACCTATGTTTGCGTTATCGCACAACGGTCACTAATACACCGATTTATTAAAAACAACTCTTTGGAGCAACAATGTAGCTAACAAATGAATAAAATGAATAAAGGGGCTTTGTACCTTGTATCGATTGTATGAAAGTGATGAAACAGTTTCACACAAGATGGCGCATTTCATAGCGCTTTATTTAGTTGCTCGCTCGCTCTTGTATAATTTACATATGAAACCTCGGTTATACTGCTCACATTCTACATCGCGGTATCGTTGTGCTGCACTTCACTAACTATATAAATAGCCTTCATACCTTTATAATCGGGTGGTCCGTTTCTACACAGGAACAGTTTGAATAATGAGTGGCTGTAAAAGGCTGCCATCACTGAATGCGCTTGTAGTATAGGATCTCTTAGTAAGGTCCAGCTGCATTAATCAGGGTTAACTCCTAGGGTTAATTCCTACCCCCACTGATGTAGATACTTTGACCACCTTTATGTTATCGAAAATGCTTGTTTTTTTTATACGAGTAGTAAGCCCCGGATTAGCTCGGGTACATGTGTATGAACGCTTCAATGATTACCAAACACGATCAATAAACATAAAGACCTTTTTTTTAAATATTCTGTTATCGTCGAATTATCAAAATTATATTTATCAATAATTTGTTGTTATTGGAAAAAAAATTGTATATTTGCCTATTTACAAATTTCGAATTAAGAGCAGTATTAAAATCAAATAATTGCGTCGGTTGAATACATATTCCGATATTATTAATCTGTCTCCAATTCAAGCAAGTAATTGATATTAGACGCAAATAGATACTCGATTTTCAAGTAATTGGCTTGTCCTAAATCGGCACGTGGCAAGCATTAAAAATATATTTTTTTTAATATTAGTTAGCTACAGAAAATTCCCTAATAACACGAAATAAAATATTCATTCCCCACGTTTGGTCGAACGTATAACATTGGCACGTGTCCATATTGGTAGAAAGTATTTGCTAGCAAATTAGTATACACCATTGCATGATCGATAAGTGCAAAGTAATATATCAATAAATTATTCAGTCGGATGATATATTTCATTTTAATAAATTATCCATTACTATTTAATTCTAGTACTAGTCTAGTATGGCGGCAGGAACCGCTCCCTTACAGAATACCACAGTGAAATAACAACATGTGTGTTGTTGTGTTTCGGTGATTGAGTATGGGGTGGAAGAATTCTATCAGTGGGGGGACGAAGAAAGCATATAAAATCCCTCTCGCTACCGGTATGCGGATCGTAAGAGGCAACGAACCCAATAAGAGGAGCACCACCTCTGGTGGAAGGCTTCGGCCGGGGCTTGGAAAAAAAAGTGTGTGTCAGCTCTGACATACTTGTACGACTGGAGATTACTCCTTACGAACGATTATAAAATTTAAATTTTCACAAATCGAACACGCCGAAAGAACAACATTGTTCTTTTTTTAAATAATATTGTGTTGATGGCGCAATATCTCTGAAACTTCAGATATTCTGAAATATTTAAAGAAAAGTGTGGGTCAGCTCCGACGCACGACTGTAGTTTACTCATTACGAACGATAAATAAATACAAGAGAAAATATGACACTGACACACAATGACAATTAAATAGAACATAATTATTTACTCGTAACACGAACTTCATAATGACAGACCATTAATAAATACTCCTTACGAACGATTATAAAATACATAATTATGAAACTTCAGAGATATTCTAAAATATTTGAAAATAGAACGTAACGTACGTAACGTAACGATTTCGTGTGACAATTTTGATTTTACTAAATATTCATACCACGGGCTTATATATTTATACTAATATTATAAAGAGGAAAGATTTGTTTGTTTGTTCGTTCGTTCGTTTGTTTGTTTGTTTGCATTGAATAGGCTCCGAAACTGATGAGGCGGCTGAAGGACCAGAAGCCATTGCTTCGTATGCGGATGGACGTATTATCCTAGGTGCGTTAAGGGGAGAAATAGGAAGCGGTAGCGGGGGTGGAGATGGTGCACAACACGTACCTCGTAATTTGGGCTGCTGGGGTCCAGGATCCGGTCGGGACTGCGCTCGGAGAAAGCGATCACCGTGCGATGATCTTGTCGAATCCAATCACACCAAATCACTTCACCTTGTTTTCACTTCACCTTCACAATCTATCTATATCGTTATTTACACGAGGTTATGTTTAATAAAGTTCAATTTAAAGCGTAGCGGAGCGGTTCGGACGTCTTCGTTTTTACGAAGCCAATATGCGACAATGGTATGTGCAATATGAATACTCGATGCGTCGATGCAAGCGCATCGGATATCTTCCTTCTCCCTCTGCCTCGCTGGACGGTTGTGCACGGGACAAGGAAAGGGATAGGAAACGGAAGCGGCGCGTCCAGAAACTATTGAACCGATTTGAAAAATTCTTTCACTGTTGGGAAGCTACATTATCGGCGATGAACATAGGCTATATTAAATTTTCAAAAAAATTAGCGATCCTTATTAAAACTTCAATAATGTAACCTAAGGTGTAAAAAAATGACCTAAAATATCCTTACATCGCGTGCGCTGCGAAAACTATTGATGATAGAACATTATAATGTACTACGTCTTTGCAGAATACATCATTATCTACAAAATTTGTCGCGACAGCATATCTCTAACTATTATAGTTATGCCACAATAAGTGTTCTTTTATTTTAAAATTTTAATTAAAATGCCGCCGCTAGGAAAGGCTCTTTATTTGTATCTTGGTATTAATTCTTATCAAAATAAATTGTTTCATATTCAAGACTGCTGCAACACCTTTATATAACTTTTTGAATTATTCAATTCGGACACTCAATTCGAAAGATATCACGAGTTTAAAAATGTAAGTATTAGACAAAAATTCGCGGCACCATAATATGCGATGTAAGCGTCACTGGGGTACGGGAGAGGGGTCAATGTAAAGAAATAAAGTGCAGCGCAAGCTCCCTACGGAACGATCGTGTGCGGAATCGAATAACTTGTTAAATACCCGTGCGAAGGGTTGCTAGTTATACTTTTATGTAAATCGATTCTAAGGCTAGTGGTGTCCTCAGTTGTGGCTTTACTCATGTTAATAATGGATGGTAGCTAACCTACCATCAAGTGTACTGTCAACCTGTCTGACGACATTTATATTAAAAAAAATGTTTTACACATGTTAGTCATTTTTTACATTTTTAATTTTATATTCTTTTTATACCTCTCATTTATGCTATGTTTCATCAACACCCGAGTTGACAAAATGTAGGGCCTAGTCCTTTTATATTAAAATATCTTTTTTTTTTAAATTAATGTGTGATCCTATATAAACCGTACTACCGGCTTCGCTTTTCAATTTAAAGTATTCAACAGTATCTATTCTTATTCTCCACTAAGGAATAAAAATATTACTTGTAATTATGAAATATTTCAAGGTAAAATAGCTTTATCATTACCGTGTGAACCCCACGGCCCCACGGCTTCGTTAGTTAAATTGGAATAAAAATAGAAAACATAATAATCCCTTGGAAAATGCAAGTGAGATGAGAGTACCCCGCGTGCCAATATGCTGATAAGTCAGCATGTGCTTATAATGTCTTTGCTTTTTAATACACACGTCAGTATGTTTTCAATAATTTTTGGATGTTTCAAATATATATTTAATTCCATATTGTATTTAAACAGAACGCGAAAGCGACGTACAAAGTTTTTAAGCAAAATTTATACCTGTCATACGATCAGCGTGTATAATTTATCGTTAATTTTATATGTGAATTTGTTTACGTTGGGTTTCATTCTAATGAGAGAAGTCATTAAAATGAAATACAATGCACATATTATTTTATTTATTATATAAGTATTAAAGTATCGGACGAAAATATAAAAATCATCAAATCTTTTTCCCTGCCTTTCTCTTCTTAGCTGATTTGTTTCTACTAAGGAGAAGAAGAAACGTCCGTACATACTCGTACCAATTAAAAAAAAACAGAGGCACTCCGGGAGTGCCGACAGAAGTGAAAACTTGAACAATTACGTGGGACAGAGGTGTCGGTTACGGTAACAGTGTGGCGAGGTCAATGGTTTTTCCCCATCTCAAAAATGTCCAACGCGCCTAAAGAAGTTTTAACTTCAATAAATATAAAGCTAATGCGGCACGCGACTGAATCAATGAATAATGATTCGATTAGTTGAAATTTTGTATTTCATAGATATTCTTTAAAGGTATGGTAGTAACCGTCATAGGAAAATTCGCTGAAGCACCACGCAAAAGAGCAAGAGCTCCAAATACTTAGGTCTATTAATTACAACGACAAAACATTGCACTTGCGTCGTGATAACAACAAGTTGGTTGGTTTGATACAAATAATAAATTAAATAATTAAATAATTGTTTCGATATTGAGATGACATATAACGGAGACTGCAATGCAAACACGATACAATTTTATTAGGTATTACGAGAAAACCAATATCCAATTTATTTCGACTAGAAATTTCCAACTTCATTCTTTTCGCTAGTCCTCTGCCCGTGCTTTGATCTGAAAATCAAAATACTTTTTCACATATATTCAAAGGCTGTGTTAATTTCAGGTTCAAAGGATGTGTTAATTTCAGGTTCAAAGGATGTTTTTTTTTATGAAAATCAACCTGGACAAACTAGATTGACGTTTCTGTAAACCAAAAGTATTTCGATACAATGTGATGCCTTTTTCAACTTGTTTGAGCGCTACCGCGTAACAAACGCCCAACGCATGAAGCGTACCTTTAGAAATCTGATTCATTTACATGTATTCTTTTGTTGTTACATTTCATGGTTCTGTATTCCCGACTATACCGTGCATATGTGGGAGTTTGTAAACAATGGCCAAATGTCACTTTGTAATCTGTGACTATATTTCCAACTGAAAGTGGCTTTTGCGTTCCGCGTGGCTTTCGCTCACACTCTTTGTTTCCTATTTAAGCTTATAAAAGCTGAATATACTACGGATATTTTTTTCTGGTGTATTATTATTTCTTATTGCAGAAATACAATGTACATATACTCAAATGTGAATTCTTTATTGATTGTGTAATAGCGTTCTGTACATTCGATTTCGTTTTTCTGTTTATTTCGATTCATTTTACTGTACGTAGGTAACTAGGTACATACCTGAGGGCGATATTGTACATTTTATTAACCGACTTCAAAAAACAGGTTTTTAATTTGTTATGCAAATACTCCGCCAATTGTGAATAAACAATAATAAAAATACACACGTCACAATAAAAATTGAAAAATAAAATTATTATTATTATAGTGAAAACTTCTTTAGGCACGTTGGGTACTTTTTGTATGGGGAAAAACTCGCGTGACCTCGTTTAATGTTGAAGTTAAGATGAATTTTTTTAAGTTAGGTTGTGCAATATAGGGATGGGGAAAAGCATTGAACTCGCGTCACCGTCACGCTCAGTGACGCTAAGTGACGTCACATATGTGCAGACGTGCAGTCCTACAACGGACAGTTTTTTTTTTATATATGTTATGGTAGTCAAACAGACTGACGGTCCACTTAATGGTAGGTTAAAATTTTAAAATTTTAAATATTTGGCAACTTATGCGTCTGTCTTATATGTGAACGAACGATGGCCGTTAGCTTTTTATTTAAATTTAATTTAAAAAGCATAAAATTCTCTTATGATTTTTCTTAAACAATAGTGTGTAAAGTTTTATACTTAAATTTTGTACTTTCAATAATATAAATATTTTGAACAATCTCCTTTTGGATACAGGTGCCCCGAACGCTCCGCGTCCATTTGCCGGGATGCCAACAGCAATACAGTATGCACTCGACGACTTGGTGCAGCCTGTGCCAGAATTGGAATCCGATTGTAATAATACTGAACTTTATTTATTGTAAATTCTAAACTAAAAAAAATAATAATATATGAATTTAATCTATGTACTCGTACTTACCTTAAACGCCTACCTTAAAGCCGAGCAAAATGGAAAAATTCAGAAAGAAAGTTAAGAGAAAACTAAGTAATAGTGCGTGCTGGTAATGAAATGCGACGAATTAATTCATGAGTCGAGGCCACCCGACATAACAAGCATTACCGAGAAAAGCCACGAGACAAAGCTAGTATTTAATTTCCTACCACTGAGCACAAGTCTCATATTGTGCGGAAGTTAGAAATAACAATAAATGATGAATGACTAAGAATGTAGGGTTTCGACTGATGAAAAAAAAACAACATAAGATTTTCGTGTCTTTATTCTAAAGTTCGTTTGGTCTTATTTCGGTTACAATTTATAAAACACACCATTAAACCTTGCGATCAACAAACAATACTTTGTTAATTAAAAAATACCTTTTTGTACAATTATTCTAGATTAATTAATTCCATAACCGTTTGATCGATCACAATGAAAGATGGCAGATCAAAGCGTTTTTCATTGAAATGGTTTTTTTACTTTCCAATTTTAAGGCGGGTGAAGCCCCAAGGCATACAAGTTTAATATAAAAAGCAATATCGAGCAAATGCACGGTGGCGACAGCAACTACATGGTTCGAGTCAACATCCACGACTAGTCCCAAGTAATCATACCGGATGGATGTTCGGATGAATGCTAGTTTCCTAATTTAACAGCCTCGAGCGATTGAAGGCAACCAAAGGCAACTCATTCGTTACTTGGAGAGCAATCGTGCTTGTATAATGAGTAAACGTATTGTACAGACTGAGTACATAATGAATGTGTGCTAGTTCTCTTTGGTGGCGTCACAAACGTTCATTTGCGTCCAAACACGTCTTTGATTAAATTACTGTAAGACAGTTTTCACATTATCCGATATTAATAATACTTAGGATATCTGACAGAAGCATGGAGCCATCATCACTTAAATTTATGTATTAGAAGATTGTATAGACTATTTCAGATTCAGTCGCAGTTTAGTCAAAATGTCTTCCTTGATAGGAGCAGCTGGAGGTGTCTATGAAAGTATATACTCTATAGCATCTCTTCAACATACGCCGAAACATAACAGCACATGTTCTGTAAGGTGATGTTCTGTAAAGGGGGAAGTTACAGTCCCTATAGACAAAATGTATAGTTTATGTTTTCGCAATGCAGTTAAGATAACGGTATACATATTTTTAAATATTTTAATTGCTTAGTCAATGATGTTCAAAATATTTAAAACGATTTTACAGTCGACAGGTTATTGCTCACCGCGAAGCAGAAGTTGAACATACTAATACAAGCGACTTCTAAGATGGAAGTAAGTGCAGAAGTGAAACAAAATTCTCACATCTTCTACCACAATATTTTAGCTACGAGTATGCGTGACAGCTACAAGGATGAAGTCGTAGCTGAAGGAGGTTTGTGTTCTGACATTGTCTTAATCCGAGATATGTGCGAGTTTTTCTTACCATTCGATCGGCACAATTCAAAATCAAGACAATGGTTTTTTTTTATTAACCTACACTTTAAGTATAAAATTAGATAATAAGTATTTATTAATTTCAATAATTTCCTGTGAATATTTCAGTTTTATTAAATTCAGATTATAAATTTTGCAGATTTCATAAATAATTATGAAAATGGTCACTCGTGCCTATTTTGGGATATGCACAGTATTTTAATACTTTCAAACTTAAATATTTATGAAATCTCATTACCAAATTACAAGATATAAACCTGTAAAATCTATAATTTCTTTCTACATAATGGTACAAGTTTCAAGCGTTATCACGAAAATAAACTGATAGCCTCATGAAAATTCGGCTCACCGTCATCACACCGTCAGGCGTTATATTACTTATATTTTCTCATTTATCAACGCGAACGAAGTCGCGGACACCTGCTAGTGTCAAATATAAGAACAAAACTATGAAGCCGAATTCGTAAACAAGTTACTCCTAAAAAAGGACACACGTAGGTATGATAGTTTTAATTAAAATAACGTGTTCGCGTAAACAAGGTGCTAAGTACAGTGGGGGTACGAATACCTTCGTCAGTTTTCAAATTCATTAATTTATTAAATATTAGACTCTTCTTAATACCTTTTGAAACTAAAGCACTAAGCAGACAACTGCATACATCCTTTTTAGTAGACCTGTCAGTCAACTAGTCTATTACGAACGTAAATGCGATATTCTGTTTTGTTTGAAATGAAATGTTGGTATGACTGATAATTGATAAATGCCCTGGTGCAAGCTAATGTCGACTTTAAGGGGACGAACCTATTCATACCGCGACTTTACCTACGTAGCACGAAAACATCAAACGGTCTATTTGAAAAGTTGTCTCTTTCTTTGTTGCATTGTAGCATTAACTACTTCAACTTTTTTAAACCTTAAATCTAAATTAACTCTCATAAGAAAACCTTGTCTAACTTAAACATTTGTGTTAAGAACACTGCAAAGTAATACAATAAATCGATAAGTGAAGTTAAACACAAACCGGTAAGTTAGTTGATGAAATGTAATAATTTTTAGTCAAATATTATTTTAATTAGTGTTATAACTTTCCGTTAAGAAACATCAACCTTTACTTTGATGGTTCTTAGAGCCGGATATTATAAAGCTATTGATCGAATGCACTTTAGAGTTTATAGAATTTAGTTTTACGTCAACATAGAATATTGAAACTAATTTCAGAAAACCTCTCTCAACAATTGAGAATAGCAATCAGAGAGCTAATGCAGCCAGCATGTTGGGTACCTTGAACCAAGAACTTAATTTTAAGTGAATTAAGAATTTATAAATAGTATGTTTTATTACTCCTACTAATTAATATCATAATTGATTTCTGGATTAGTCGGGATGTCTTGTCAGTCAACTAGTCTATTGCAAACGTCAATTCAATATTCTGTTTTGCTTGAAATGAAATATTAGTATGACTGATAATTGCCCTGGTGCAAGCAAATTTCAACTTTAAAAGGTGACGAACCTTTTCATACCGTGACTTTACCTATATATCTATTTTGTGAAAATAGCTGTTAATATTCCACGTGTTGAATTTATATTTTCCGTGGCCAGCGCAAACAAAATTAGTCGCAACAAGATTACTCGTATAAATATGATTATCGCCTCGGATCGTCTACTCTTGAACTTTTATACATTTATCGTTCGTGAATGGAGTAATTTCAAAAAACTTTTAAAATCTCAGCCTATGTGTATTATCGTTTAGTAGTTTTTAAATAAAAAAAATAACAAATATATTCATGCTCAATCATTATAATATCAGCTGTTATAAAACCGCTGATATTATGTGAAGAAATATTAAGCTTAAAAATAAGTTAAGCCTAGATCTTGTTCGTTCATATATTGTGCTCACAGAGCTCGTATAGAGATTATATTAAAGCTTCAGAAAAGATCTCTTTGATATCTTAAAAGTGCTTAACTTGGTAAAAGAGTACGAGCACAATACTAACGAGAAGTATTATAGGCTTTCTATTCACATTTTAAGGTCAACGTCGACTTTATTACTTTGACGACGTTGAGAGAACTGCAGCAAAGATCTACACAAAATCCCCTGCACAAATTATTTTCTTAGATAACAATCTTGTAATGACGCTTTAAACTTGTAAGCCATATTTATCAATAATCACACAAATTTATTCAGGTTTTCTCCATTAAAATTCAAAAGCTATTTTGAGCGCCAATTCCCCTCTCAGATGAAGAATCAGAAAAAAATCTCATTAAACACGAAATGATACACGTATATACTTTATAAACCGTGACATGGTTCGCTTGGACTTCATCTTAGGATATTAATATATCTATAATTTTATAAACAAAATCTTATATATAAATTAAACTAAAAATAAAATGTTTATGTAATTAAGTAATAGACTAAGGGCCGCTTTCACCAATTACTAGTAAAGCTTTGATTAGTTACTTTAAGAAATAATTTTAAAGGGCTGTTCGCTTACGCCGTGGCATTTTTTTCACTTTTAGCATTTTTATACCTGTCATAGCTTCTAAACGAAAGGTACCTACGATTCGAACAATTTAAAAAGGAATTTACACGTAGAATAACAAACTTGATTATGCAATTATTTAGTATGATAAGGTTTAATATTATGATAAGATTCTTAACATCTTTAGATGATTGGACTGATTTGAACAATAAACTGTACAGTGTACAGAAGCATTATTTTATTTATCATCCATAGTTTTCGCAGCGGACGCCAAATCATGACTTCTATATATAGATATATTTTTAATAACTTTGCTTACATTATTGCAATTATCGTAGGGATCTCTCGTAAAGTTTAATATGATGCCCTCGACTACATCAAACATTTACTATCAAATCTTTTTCTATCTTTTGCTAGCTTCCTATTTTCATGTTGCAACCTACAATTTGTTTTTTCCAGAAAATAACGATTCTGAAAAATAAAATGAAAGTAAGAAAATGAATAACATGATATTTTTATAACAATATTCATAACGATAAAACGGTCCAATGAATTAAATTTGACAACTCATGTAACATCAAAGTCATTTCGCGTCATCATATTGAAGTGATAGCTCGGAGAGTTCACCACAATTTTATAGAACGAAGCACATTTACCAATTGACAAACAATAACAGAAGTTATTTGTAGTGGTTGTGCATTGTCGACACATCGTCCATCATTATCAATATCGATTAGTCCTCTGCTAACGAAATTTAATTGGCGGGTTTATTATGTTGTCATTCCAAACTCACAATATTTTAATTGCATTAATTAACGAAATGACATGTGGCGCAAACACTTCAAATCATCATCATAGTGATCTCAGCCGGAGGACATCCACTGGTGAACAAAGGCGTCCCCATAATTTTTAAAAAGGACCGGTCAGAAGCAGTCTGGGTCCATCGTCAACACGCGGACCTTTTTACATGCGCTTGCTGATCCACTCGAGAATCTTCCGGCCCCAGCGGCCCTAAGCTTTCCGTACTATGTGTCCTGCCCATTGCCTCTTCAATTTAAATACTAATCCGCCTGGTTATGTCGGCCTCATTACTGATTCGATCTCGCAGACCCATACCTCGTTGAGCGACCTCATTGAGATTTCCTACGAGGCCCACTTCAAATACGAACAAGTTGACATGACGTAAAATAATAAAATGACTACCTAATCATACTAACTTGTATTTTATACAGTATACATATAGATCAGTATACATACGTTTTGGCGTTACTCTAAACTGTTTTCTTGTCAGTCGTAGTTATATGATCCGATTTTATCTAAATTAAAACAATATTCAACTAACTTATAATTATTACGATTACGTGTAAGCAAATGAGAAAATAACTTCCATTTAATTGAATAGTAAAGGTTTTCTTTTAAAACAATCCTTTATTCTTAATACTACTGCCGACCGTAGTGGCATCATTGGCAAAAGAATAGTAGGAGATAAGAGTTATTTAGGCTCTTTCTCAGTCGCCAAAACAACAGCACACATGCTCTATAATTATGTGCATTCAAGTTACTAGAATACTCGCTTGAATTTTTCTCGCTCGAACCATCTCGCGGGTTATCGTGTTTGTTATTTACTTACCTATTATTTGACTAGACAACTCGCGCGCGCCAGCATACTATTATTAGTTCAGGCGTCAATGCTATTTTACTAAATAAATGGGATAGTGTGACTGTACGTATACTTTCCCATTTATATCATTACCCTTCATATTTATTAATTTACCCTTCATATTTATTAATTTACCCTTCATACTTAAAGTTGAGATATCCTTTGATAAATAATATTAAGATTCTTAGATTATAGGAAATTGATCGAACCATTCAATGTTCACCTCTAACCTGACATTGTTTGTTTCTGTCAAATTATGTAAATATAAATACTGGATATAGGTAATTAGCGATAATGACCATAATCACCGCCATACGGATTCGCTTTTTTACGGCAATGAAATAAAAAAAAATGCTTCAGAAACGTTATGCCTACTCGATTAGACTAGATGCTTTAAATAGTTCGCTTTGCGACTAAATCTGTAAATAAGCCCGTGTTCATTTCACATTATGTTAATGTAGTCTTATATAGGTGACCCAGAAATCACTCGTATTTCTCTCGGGAGACGAAACTATTACTATAATGGAGTAACGAACTATAACTGAAATATTTTCAAATTCGATTTTCTCAAAAATGATTAATTGCCGACCCGTATATGACTGGGGACAGCTTAGTCCAATATAGCCATAGTTTCGTCTCCCGAAAGGCATATGAGTAATTTCCGGGTAACCCTGTAGGTATATTTAAGAAATTTGTTTTTTTAAAAAAGATTTTTTGTATTCGATTGTACTGAGTTGAATCAAATTCATTGAGCAGAATTTACAAAACGCCAATACAGATTCACAAAACAATTCAAAACATATAACAAACAGACCTCCCACACATACACATAGATATACCTACAACATAAGAAAAAGACAAATAAAATTAGTTTAATTATATATATATATATATAAAAAATGTAACACATGAAATCAAAAGACTAACTTTGACAACAGCGAGTATTTACAATTTTTAATATGAATTAATATGAAAGCAAATAATCAAAAGTATGAAGAGCTTTTAAAGCAGTTACTTAAGCGGAACGTCAAAGAATTTTCTAAGAAACAATGAATCTTCGTGAAATTACTTTTATAAAGTAAAAAAACTTACAGCCTACCTGTTTTTGTTGAATATATAAATAACGAAAATTAAAGGCTCTGGTATAAAATTTTTTGATTATAATTAGTCAAGTTTTTTATTAAGTTATTCATTAATATGGCTACTTTTGTTTGTGTAAATAAATTTAATTTAGTACTTGTACCTAACAATTAGTATATGAAATCATTGCAATGGTTTGATCTAAAGTACGAATCAATTCTAATGACGGATATATGTAGAACTATAATATACCTACTATCTAATATTTGCAAATCTCATCGTCCGTTGAGAAATAAAAGATATATTCGTAACGCCTGACATACACACCGCCTACCTTTTTGTTATTAGTATAGATTAAATTGTGATTCGTTGCGCAAGTAAGTTATCCCAGACCCCATTATCCTGTCCATTATCCTGTCCCTCCGCCTGGGGTGACTTGTGTTTACAGGTTCCGGTAGACGCTTTCCATCAAAGTGACTGCCAGTTTGCCTGCCCTTCTGTTTTGTATAAAAAAAAAAACAATTTAATGTAGTTTTAACTTAATCAAAGTTTGTAATTTTAGAACTACGTGTATTTGAAGTCTTCAAATTTGATCATAAACTTTAACTCGTTGCCTTTTATCGCGTATTTTCAAATTGATTCATCGATAATTTTATATAAATATTGGTTTATGTTAAGGTAGGCAGACCGTCGCTTATGACACATAAATCGCCACGGCTGCTGGTAGTGCGCTACCGACTATTACAGTAGGATAAGGATAAGGTATTGGGGAAGGGATAGGGAAATGGGCTTATTTGTTTTTTCTTTTGTAATTTAATCATTTCGCTGTGCGAATTTAATAACCACCTTAACATGATAAAAAAGAGTTAAAAATATATTCTTTTCCAGGACTTATCGAGTTTGAGATGGATGATCCAAATGTGCCAAGCCATGCTGTTATAAAGCTTCGAAGCAAACAGCTAGTGGAGGCGCAAGTGAGCGAGTTTGACGTGCCAGACATTCCTGCTAAAAAATAAATTCACGTCTAGTAAATTTCCATGGTTATTATTTTTTTTAGTGATAACTGTAGATATTCATATTGTTGTGTCTAATCTTACGTCCGATTGAAGGGCAAATTTCGTCCTTAAAATTCTTGAATTCATTAGGAACATTGTAGAAACAAGTCTTCGCGACTCAGTGTCTCGACATGTTAAAATGTCTTGGATTAATAATGGAAAATTTTGCGAAATTATTATGGAATTTATTTGCTAGAATTTATTTGCTGATATAATTTGTTCGGAATCAGAAAATTTTATTAATAACTATCTAAATAATGTGTAGCATTTAACGCCTTTAATATTTTCATGAGTAAATTGTTATTAATAAAATATATAATATTAAAAAATATATCACTTGTGTTTTAATAAATTTATACTTAATTATTTTTATGTTAATTAATGTCTGCAAACAGGCTGACGGACCACTTCCACCCGTCGACTAGAACACACAAGCAACGCTGTTACTGACGCGTTCTGATAAATGGGTCCGTCGTGCGTATGTATATTTATTTCCTATAACTTTGTGTAGGTAATGTTTTTATGCATCCTGTGTGAGCTCTTCAGATGCCCGAATAAAGACTACAGTCGTTGGATTTCAACTTGTCTTCCAGTAATTTTCGTTATGAAACCATGTCACTGCAGTTGTCAGTCAACCTTGAAAACAGTTTAAAACAGAATATTTCACAATAAGTCTTCACAATAAAAATAAGATCTCTTGTAAGTAACTGCGGATAGCCGGAGAACGCTGTGCACAAAGCCTCTTACAAACTCCCTTAAACTCTATAGACTTCATGACCGCACACGTGTTTGAAATCTTCACTGAGATTTCTATACCAGTATTAGTAACATAATAAAATAATTAAAATCTAAGGACATAATATAATACCTACAAATCTCTTCTACAGGTAGTCGCGACGTTTTCGAATAGCCCATACACGTGCCTATGACTATACGAGTATACAAGTAGATGAGAGATTTAGAATTTGTCACAATAAAAGTGTGAGGAAAATTGGAAAATTGGTCGCCTGTCTAGACGGCAAGCGTTCTTGAATATTTCTGAATATTCATTACGTATCACAGGGGCACATGTATGCCAGCGACATTATTTTAAGTTCAAACTCAATTAAGGAGAAACTTTTCCATCGCGAGCGCCATATATTTCCCAAGTTTGAGGTCATTATGTCTAATTACGAACAACTGTAGTTCATTTCGAAGTGTTAAAGCTCACGAATCAAGTTCCCACTTGAGCCGTGGATTTATGAAACCCCTACGATACCAAGCTTGAATTGATTACCTATATATTATTTTATTACTAGCGACCCGCTTTCGCAAGTATACATTTTTCCGAGAAATATTTATAATTATTTTCTTCATAAGAACCTTCAAAGGGTATATATTGAACCTAATATTGAAAAAATAAATTAAACTGATTCAAGTTTAATATTTTAGTTAATAAACTAAGGAAAATGACGGAACCCAAGTCACAATGAGGAGATTTCAATATTTTTTTGTTTCTAATGACCTAAAATAAAAAGTTTACCTATTAAAAATTGCCTGAATTTTTTAAATATCTTTTTTAGAGGCGAGAAATTCTCTTGTTTTTCTTGCCCTTTACTGGCTTCCATGCAGCTTCCGTATGTTTTTTATCTTTTTATATGAGCTTCACTCGTTGAGATGCATTTAGATTTATAATCGGTTTTAGGCAGAGTTTTATGAAAAGTTAATTCTATTATGTTCTTCTTGCACCTGAAATACCTACGTTCTCGAAAAGTAGGTATTTCAGGTGTAGAAAAGATATATTTATAGTTTTTAAATTTTAAATTTTAAAATCTATAAATATATCAACTTATCACTATATTTATTATAACTACATTCCTATGTCGTAAAACTGATAAAGAAGTCACGGCATTAAGTCTAAGTATTTATTATCTATATCATATTTAGTTGCGCAAAATCATTAATTGGAGTACATACTTGTCACACAAAAACATTGAACCATTTAGTTTCTTCTATCACATCAAAGAGATATTATGATATTCGAAGTGAAAGAACGTTTAAGCATTGAAGTGAAGTTTGATGCGAATTGTGCTATGAAAGATTATCACAAGATAACGCCAGAGTGATTACGAGCTCGCTATCTTTACACAAAATGTTTACTTTTGTACAAATTACACATATTGTTATTGGGGAATAATAATTCTGGTGAACTGAGTTTTTTTATAATTATTTAAAACAATAGTGTGAAACATCTGACATTTTAGTGTATACACATTCAAACGTGTCAACTAAAAAGTGAATAATTACATCACTTCCTTCATAGTTGTTTCGAAAATTTGTACAGGTGTTAACCGCGAGCGTTAGTTATTACTGATAAAGGTTCTTAGTAGTGTATCAGATAGCAACACTTGTTATTCGTGATTACAGAAGTTGACGTGATAGGTACCTAATTGATAATAATTTAATGTGCCATAAAATGGAATAAGTGGAACAGTTCTGTGAAACATATGTTGCATAAAATGTGGCTTTTGACTGTTAAACATGGATAGATTTAGACATAAACACAGAAAAGAAACGCCGCAAAAAAATTACGACAAAGAAAAATGTGTACTTGTGCCTGATTTGAAAACCGTGCGAGAAAGTTTAAAAATTAAAGAAATATTTGGAAATGTGAAAATTAATAGTAGTGTGCGTTTAAAAGCGCCTCCTGGAAAAAGGGTTCTACAAAATAATGATTTTAACGAAGAAGGAGACGACTGTTTTGAGGAGGTTAGTAATGAGATCGCAAATTCAACTATTCCTGCGTGTGCCATGAATACTGAAGTAATTACGGAAACAGATCTAAAGATGACAGATAATGAAATGAGCTCAAATAAAAATGAAACAACAGAAAATAAAGTAGATGTATCTCGGAATGATAATGGAAATAATGAGGAATCTGACATCAATACTGAAACAAAGCCGACGGAAAATGTTTTATCTGCAAACGATACAAATTTAGTTGAAAATAATAGTGATTTAAGCGATTCCATTGATTTAAAGGTAAAAGTTAATGCTCCTATAACTAATGAAAGGCTAAATTTAAAATTAGGACGTGAGAGGAAACTGTCCTTAGATCACACTATACTCACTCGTACTGAAGAATTGTCACAATCTGACTTGGATTTGTATTCTATGGGAAAATTACCACTTCAAAGAAAATCTTCTTTCTTTAGAAAAAAATTAGATAGTTTCATAAAAAATACAACAGACTTATTTCATAGACAATCTTTAGAAGGTAAAACATATAGCCTAAAGAGTGATTCCATGTCGACGTCTTTGCAGTCTTTGAATGAACAAGTTACAAATGAGAATGAGCCAAGCAAAAATGAGTGTTTATATAACGGTCAGGTGAGTACTTAAAGATGTATTACTCTTTATAATAAATTTATTCATATAAAACCTACTTATGATCATAGCTAGCATGTGCTAAGAGCGAGCAATATTGTACATAAGCTAGGCAAAACCACAATGGTATCTAGACTGAGACACACAGGAGATAATTTTGTTGAAAATAATTGAAATAGGGTCTTTTATTCATAATATTCGAAATAATATTATACTAGACAAAAAAATACACTAAGTAGTTTTTGTTTCTTATTTATTATTGTTTTATTTCTATAGAGTACTTTGCAAGGCAGTGCGACCAGTCTTCATTCTTCTTCAACTTTTGGGTACAGCCCTTCCCTCGCAGGCACAATTCCGAATCCAAATTGCGATACAGAAAATTTAGCTAACAGCCAGCCAACGCTCTGTATCGATCAACCTCTCGATAAATCTTCTACAAGCATAAATAGTAAGTATAAATTTATAATTATTGATATTTATTATTGACATTTTATTAAATTAAGAAAATTTAATATATTTACGTATTAAGTATTTACTTTTGAACAGTCAGGATTTTGCTTGCATCATTATGATGACATATTTAAAAACAAAATGAATATCTTTTTGTTCACCTTTTGCTACATCATTGCTACATTTAATTGTCATTACTTGCTTGGGTAGCGTAATCAGCTACCGTAGGGCTAGACGGTGCCACGCACCGGGGACCCTGATCAGCAAATCTCAAATGGAACTACCGAGAAATTCGCCCACCTTCGAAATGTAAATAAAATCTTTTAATATTGGCAACTGGCAAAGAATACATTGTTTAACATAAAATACATACATACATAAACCTTTTCAATTCCTTCGTTTTATTGCTTAATACCAATATTAATCTTAATATATAAAAATTACGTGTCACATGATCTTCCGCGATAAACTCCTAAACTACTAAATTGATTTTGATCAAACTTTGTAACTATATGTAATTTGATCCAACTTAAAAGATAAGATAGTTTTTATTTTAAACCCGGGCGAAGCCGGAAGCGGACCAATAGTTAAAGTATATAATCCTAAACTCCTAACCTGTAAAACTTAGGCGATCACTAAAGCTCACACAAGACACTCGCGTGCACATACATGTAGTAAGTAGCTAATGAAAAAGTGGCTTTTTAAAGTATTTATGATGTTCTCGATAAAACACAAACTAGTTAGGTGCCCTTAACTAAACTGTTTAGGTTTTATCGATAATATCGAGAATATTCTATTTGCGCCAGTAGGTACCGTAATTTGGTTACCTAGCTGCTACCGCCTCTGGACGTAATTACATAATATTGAACTTGAACTCAATTTCTACAGAAGTAAAGTCATTATTATAAATATATATATATAGATAAAAGTAAGGTAAGGTTTAACTGAAACCTTAATTACATATTACTCCTCTGTCAAATATAATTGACGTTGGTGTGTGTTCCAAATTTCCAATATTCGAATTGTGCAGGTTAGACGGATAGTTAATTTGTCAAAATATGATAATTATGATATATTTTGGAAGATTATTTATTAAGTAACTTCAAACCGGACAAGTAATGTTACGAAATTCAGCTTATTTCATCTTCTTACATAAGGAGTTAATTGATGTCTAGGAGTTAATAGACATTAGAGTGCACAAACGCACAAACAGACACAACTGCGCCCGTTCCACCTATCCCTGCTTAGGATAACATACCCCATTGGTAAAGATAACAGGAATATTTTTCGAAACACTTATAATATTTTTCCAGTAGGGATACTCCAGTAGGGGCACATAACCCCACTGTTTACACTTACTATGAGTTTAGACTGTAGTTTACGTTTCACGGCCAGTTATTAACCTTTAACCGCCAGAGTCGGATTTTTATTCGTGTCCATTTCGCCAGGGCCGTATATATACGACAAATTCCTCTACTTGTATAATGTTTATTTTTATTTCATTGCGTTGCATTCTCTTAAAAAAACTCCTACCAAATCAAATGATTCAAGGGTTAGTGGCTAACTGTTTGTCATATTTGGCATTCCAAGCTAAAGTACAAAGGATCGCCGGCATAACACATTATCGCAGTATATTACGCACAATACATTCAAGTGTGTTATAGATAATAAGGAATGAATAAATAAACTTTGTTCATGTTAATTTTGTTTATTTGACACTAAATAGGTGCTGCTCATAAATGACACACTTAACGATATAAATGCCGTTTAAAATTCACGTTTCAATCCTAGTTATTTTGAACTTCGGTCACGTTCCAACCAAATTAAAAATTTTGTACAATCCGACCTTAGTTTTTAAAATCACATTTTGTTTGCCTTCCTGCAAAAATAAGATGCTTATCTTAGCAGGCAAAATTATTAAATATACCTATGGTTCTTAGAAAAATTATTTCGTTTTAAACATTTAATATAATTTTTTGAAAATTTAATTAAATATATTTGTTTACGACGAGAGAACTATATCTTAAATCGTAACTTAGATTTAATTTAAAAATATAAATTGTTAAAATGTGGACATGTACAACTAAAATAAAGTTTCGTAAATTCATTCTGTGGACAAAATCCCAGTATTAAAGTAATCATTGTAATTAACATTTAAAGTATAAATTTTTTTAAAAAGCATAGCTTTATACAACTTTGTTATAAGACAAAGTTATATAAAATTTGAGTCACCTCATCACGTGTATCTCATGAGACAGAGACAATTGTAATCATGTTAGATAACCTTGTTACCTAATTTGCACTGAGTATTGTTTTAATGCGTATTGTCAAACAACATGCTATATAACGAAATTATATAACATGTTATGTAATTTTAACGCATCAATATATTTAATTTATTTATTAATTTTTATTTTAAACAAAGCTATGTAAGTTTTTATAAGAAATACGTACCTATTTATTTTTTAACCATGAATGTAATTACTATTAATAAATCAGGTGGAATATCCATTCCTCACCATATTTCCGCAATAAATAATTATATATTTCAACTATTGGCTTGCAAGGCTTGCAACCTAAATATAATATCATCATTTACATTAACTAGCGACCTGCTCCTGGCTTTGCGCTGATTAATTTTTCCAATTTTTCTCTCCATAAATACCTTCATCGGACTTAAAAAAAAAGCCGGATTTGAATGGTCCAGCCATTCTCGAGTTTAGCGCTAAATACTTCGGTGGTATTTCCATGAAAAGGTAACCTTGACCTGATGCTGCAGAATCAAGTAGTTTGCGGGATATCCAACTCCTCAGCAATTTACAGCACATTTAGCGTTTTTGGGCTCATTAGAATGGTCTCAATGGTCTCATTGTCAGGGGTTAGTTTATAATTTATAATTATAGCTAATTGCGTTAATATTAAATAAATTGAGCAACAAATTTATTATTGTTTTAATTGCAGGGTATAATACTTTTAAACATATTTTGTTTTTTTCAGGTCTTAATGAATCCCTCTGCAAAGCCAATACCCTTCTCAACTCAAGAGCAATATCCATGAGCTCCGGCCTCGACGCCCATGGACAAAAGAAAAAGAAATCTAATAGCTACAAAAGGTACCAGTATATATATAATATTCAAATTATTATAGAACACCACCATGAAATAAAAGCAAGCAGTACTAGAATCCATTTTCCTAGCCCCTTACATCCCTTTTCATTAATCCTACTAAGATTAGCAGCGCACTGCATTACAGGCAACTTCGTTGGTTGTATTTATGAGAGACGGTAGCCATCTATCATTAAGTGGACCGTCAGCCTGTCTGGCGACTTTTACATAATAAAATTGTTTGTGGTGTGTGTTTCTTTTGGGTTTTTGTTAACAAATTTTAGTAATAGCGTTTTAATTAAAGAATAAGCAGTTACATTGTTGTCGCCGATTGATTGTCAATATGGTTGGTGTATTTAACTCATATATTTTTACATATTTCTTGAAAGAAATCACAATATTTTTTTTCTTGTGAACAAAAAGGACTTTTACCGTTGAAATTCTGTGTAACATAATATCTATTAATAACATTATGACATCTGAATTTTCAGGAGATCGTGGTTCGGGAGCGAGAGGAACAAAGAAATTCAGGAACATTACTCATACCAGGATTTCACAAGCATACCAGAAAATATTTGTACTTCTAAATTGATTACGAAAGAACGACGACTATCGTACCAACGAGCGGTGTCTGGAGAGGATCCAGTATACATATCTAAGTACCAGGACTCTACGCGCAGAAAGAACGTGAGTGACTTGAAATAATTTGAAACTGTTATTTTATCAATATCCACCTATTATCAATATCATAATGATAAAATAATTAGATATTTAAGTACAATTTCTTCATGACGCCACAAATAAGAAGGTAATAAGTATTATATTATCATATATTATATATGTATTAATATATATTTAATATAGATCGTCATATTAAATATATATTAATTAATTAATCGATTGTCAAAATGTTAACACAATTAACTTGCTTTTCTTGCTGTTTTGCCGTACAACTTATGATTAATATTATTTCCTAATTGTTTCGCTTCGCCAGACAATAAATTGGGATTGAAGTGACCTTTAAGAGTTACTTATCTTGTGAAGCCTGAAAGCAGGATGTACTTATTAATCTTTATTTTCCTAATAATGAAGATACTTTAACGTATATCACAAGAAACAAGGAATTGCGCTGATCACGTTCCAACAATATCTAGTTACAAGACGTCGCAAGATTAGGAACAAAATGTGCTCTAGATTCTTCTATCTGCATAAACATGTAAAAATGTAATAAAAGTATTTATTGGATTACTGAATTAAATTAACTGAGTTTAACATTTAAACAAAACAAACAGACCGACCGACCATGAATTAAATTATAAAACGGTTTTGTTTCTGTAATGTGCAATTAATTTTGTTACGTATATACTAAGCAATAGTGAAGGTTTAATCCCTTATTATTAAAATTGTTTTTTAAATACATATATTGTTTTGTAAAATCAATGTATTGGTTTAGAAAGAAACACAGGAGGGGATATACTTTTTTTTTAAATATTATAATGAAAGCATTATTCTGGGGGCATAGTTCATTTTCCAATAATTTTTATGATAATATTTCACACTGAAAGGAAAACTTATCCTAGTTGAACAAAGGAATATTTTAAAACACCAAAAAAGAAAGGCTTTCAACATTGACAATGAACACAAAAAATATATTCATTTCCTGGATTCAGTTTTCACAGTGGTCTTAACCGAACCAGACTCTATGATATTTTCCACAGAATAGTCGAAACAAAGGCTCACATGAAGGTACAGATGAAAATCCAATTTATTCGTTCGCTCTGGTTTAATTAAATAAATGGAATTCATAGAATCTTAGACCTACCCCAATAGACCGGCGGTGTTTATGAATTTCTAAGAAAAGGGATGTACACGGGGGCGGCGCGGGTATAGTGTACCCTACACTATATCTCTATCGAAATTAATAGAGATATAGTGTACCCTACACTATATCTCTATCGAAATTTTTATCATATCGATAAGTACAGAAATTAATTTTGTGAGTTTCATTAAAACTATTTAAATTTTAAACATACTGTTACGTGCGGGGTGTAGAATACCGTGTAAGAGTGAAAGAAAACGATTTATTCTTACAGACAATATAACAAAACTGCTTTGATTAAACCGTTAAAATCGCCAAAAGTCGCCACTGATTCCTTCAACGTGTGGGTCTGTCGTAGATATCTACTCAAAAGCTCTCAAATGTTGTTTTCGTAATGCGCACTGACGCCCAACTGTCCCTCACAGGTTGAGAGGCGGCGACAGTAGCCACCTAACATCAAATAGACAGTCAGCCTGTCGGACCATCTCTGTATAAAAAAAAAACTTAAAACTAATAATCGATATGTTTTTTTTTTCACATCCCTACACGTGACTTACAATCGTAAGAGTGAGACATATTGTAATCATAGAGTGCTAGGCAAGGACAGCCACTGAGTTACTTGTTTTAAATATATAATTATTTAAGTTTTTAATTTTGTATTATACTTACTGGTAAAACGTAATATTGTCTTTATTGTAAAAGACTTCCACACAACTTCACAGCGCAATTAGCATTGTTTTCGTAATGATATTCTTTTTTCTTGATGCTAAGAGTGATGTAGTTGCTCCAGTACAATTGGTCTGTACCATTAATAGTACTAGTGATACTACTTGGTACTAATGGTACTAGAGATATTTTGGTATCAAAGATGTACATTGTTTACGGATCTGTTACCAGGTTGCTACTAAGGTTGCTTTGTGTTCTGACTTATAGGTGCATTTGAGCAAATGCATGGCAGAAAGCAACGCCCTTTGGTTCTCTTTGGGTAGGTGGTCTGTCTGACTACCATTCGCAATCCATTGCGACCGTCCACTACCACAGTTTTCTGCTTAAAACTGTTGCATCTGTATTAATTTTAATAATGAAACTTCTTACGAAACCTGTTCGATGTAATCAGATACATGCAAAATCATTTTCTTTTTCGAAACAGGTACCATTCATATATCACAAATATGGAACTAACAAAACTTACAAAATTCACAAAAAAATTTGCATCCCGCTCGTATTTCGACATTTCAACCACTTGGAAACTATGTTATATGTCATCCCGACAGTGAAGAGTTTACTTATGATGTGATCTCACATCAAAGACATTTAACTCTATTTAACTATAGATGGGAAAAGACGAAAGTATCCGTAAGTTATTACCATATCGCCAACATTTTAAACGCAATCTTTACGCAATTTAAACTAATCCGTACTAATATTATAAGTATGTTTGGATGTATGGATGTATGGATGTTTGTAACTCTTTCACGCAAAAACTACTGAACCGATCACCATGAAATTTTGCATATACGTTGTCTGAGTCACCAGGAAGGACATAGGGAGGTACCCTCATCCAGAAAAAAGGACTATTCCCGAGGGATATATAAAAAATAAAAAACTAACGCATGGCCAAAGTGTTATAGCAACACGAGGTCAAGCGTTATATTGCTTTTTTTTTAATTTTCAACGCGGACGAAGTCGCGAACACCAGCTAGTATTTTATAAAGATACGAGAACGAACTTGTGTGCAACAGCTAGTAAAAAATAAACACGAAATCAAAGAAAACATGCCATCCTGAATCTTACAGTAAGGTATGACGGTAAAATAAAACGTCTACATCTAATTATATTTTTAGAATTTAAGAATAGGAATTTAAAAAAAAAATCTCGATAATCTCAGTACCTGTTATCGATAATCTAAATTCCGAACTTATTATGAAAGCTTACATAAGTATAACATAGACATCAGCTATCAAGCAGAAGCTCAAACTTTTTGCAATCCTTGTCTTGGGGATCAAGATAAATATTTTTGTAGGAAATTTTTCCTAATAGCCGCTCTATATACTTCAACTCTCTTTGCTTATTCAACTTTGTTTACCTTAAGGTCGCGTGATACACGCACTTAAGCATCAGCTGGACTCACTACCCTTTCGTGTATTAAATTCTCGATAATATTTCGTATATTATGCATTAGCTATTGCCATTACATAAAACTACGAAATTATTTCCAAAATTAATTTATTCAAACTTCTCACAAAGTAATTTGTAAAGGAAGTTAGTCCTTTAGACTAAGAGACGTCACAAAACTTCACCGCCCAACCATACTTTACTGAACATGTCTAGAAGGGAGATTATTTTTCTTAACGTTGCGGGAGCACAAAAACTTACTATCTGAATAATTTAATACTTTTATAAGTATACTTCATAAGTAAGTATAAGGAGACTGTCACCTATATGCGTAGGAAACAATTATCTAGCTAACTTGAATTAAAACATCAAATATTGTTACAATACCTCATCTATTTATATCTATAATATACAGGATGGAATTTTGTAATGCCACCTGAAGGACACCTGAAGGCTTGTATCTTTATAGAAAATTAACTCAAAGAAAACATTCCTTTATTTTTGAATAGAAAGAAAACTGAATTCAGATTTTCGAAAATTCGCTTGCCACACCCAGGAATCGCACCGACTAAAATCTATAAAATGACACCCTGTACTTTTATTGCATCGTACGTTAGGGTCAGTTATAAGGATGAAATCTTTCTAACAAACTTGATAAATTAAATGAAAGGAAAGCCATGAAATCTTAAATTATTTTAATCATTTACATAAATCGTAAACTAACTAATTAGTTGTTCGAAATGGGCTCCATTTTCTTGGATACACAATTTTATTCTTCTAACTAATTCATTTCTAGTAACCTTTAATAACGTTTTGTGGTGAATATTATAAATGGTATTCTGAACTTCAACTCTCAACTCATTTACATTCGCATAAGATTTAATGTAAATTTGATTTTTCACATATCCTCACAAAAAAAATATCTAAAGGGGTGAGATCTGGTGATCTCGCAGGCCATTTGATTGTGCCGATTGTACCAATCCAGGTATTAAAATGGTAATTAATGTAGGCAGTAGTGATTCTGCTGTTATGGGCTGGAGCACCATCTTGCTGTACAATTATTTGGTTTGGCTCTTCTTCGGGTAAACCATTTAACTTATTTCTTAAGAGATCCAGTATTTCAAGATACTTGACAGTGTTTAAATGACCTTCGTACACGTGGACTAACACAACCATGTCCGTACTAATCTATACTAATATTATAAATGCGAAAGTATGTTTGGTTGTTTTTGGTTTTCCTTTCTTTTAATTTATCAAGTTTGTTAGAGAGATTTCATCCTTATAATTGACCCCAACGATCCATGCAATAAAAGTACAGGGTGTAATTTTTACAGATTTTTGTCAGTTCGATTCCCGGGTGTGGCAAGCGAATATTCGAAAATCTGAATGCAGTTAAAAATAAAGGAATGTGAAAACATTGCTTTATTTGTAACAAAGAAATTTGAGTAAAATTTTCTATCTACAGTATTAAGAGTACTTTCTCTTAAGGTGGCATTACAAAATTCCATCCTGTATACTAATACTTACTAATATTATAAAGCTGAAGAGTTTGTATGTTTGGTTGAACGCGTTATTCTCAGGAACTACTCGTTCGATTTGATTAATTATTTTTGTGTTGGATAGCTATATGTATAATATTTTGAACGCGGACGAAGTCACGGGCACCAGCTAGTACAAAATAAAGTCGTCTGTTTTTGTTTCTCGCTAATTTCTTCTTGTGCAAAAAATGAGTACGTTCAAAGGCGGGGGCGGGTCGCCAGTAATATATAATATAAGAAATAAGTATAAGGAATTGAAAACAATTTGTTATCATAAAGGATGTTTTTTATTATATTTTACTCTTTAAGTCTGTTGTTTAACAATCAAGTATAAGAAAAAAATGTAAAATTGTATGCAGTGCCTGCAAATTATGTTTCTCAAGTTGTATGATGAAAATCTACTCACTGCAAATGATAAATAGTATAATTCCTTTTCATTTATATACATACTATTAGATTTGTAATAATAATATAACATAACGAAAATCTAAACATCAACAAGAAAAGAAATCTAAATGTCAATTTATCTGAAACAAATCATGGCATCAAATCAGACTTTTGCTATAATAAAGCTCTTGCAAGATTGTTTTTCGACTATAATATTCTAAGCAGAAAAGGATTGTCCTAAAAAATGTAATAATAATGGAATATATATTATAAATAAATAAATATCCACTATTTCACATTGATATAATCTAAGCTATTTAAAAGTGACGATAATTAAATATCACTTAGTTGGGTGACGAAGTTACACACGAAATTTGATAGGTTGTTCATTCCATCAAAGTGAAAGCAGTGTCATATCTGTTACTTAGTCTGTGGGTAAAGTTATGAAAAAGGTGTAAAAATGGAATTTTGCGTGGGTGGACGACTAGGATAAAAGGAGTGTCGCGCAGGTATTCAGCGCAGAGCTTTGAAGAACCGACTCTAGGGAAGGTTCGTCATTGCGATTGGGGTTGCTAGCGAAAGCTAACGCTTCTCAGTTTTCAATAACAGCTCTGTTCGTACGAGTTACTGTTACAGTGTTACAGCGATTTCATCCGCGATATTTCCATTTACTCTTTTTTTCAATAAAGTTATTCCTTTTCTACCCGGTTTTTAAGTTTTTCGCCAAGTTATTTATTTAAATTCGGTTTTCATATTTTCACTTAGTAAAAGTTTTCTTTAAAATTTAAAAGTTCGCGTTTCAATTTTAACCGTTGCAAAGTGCCGCATTGTGTGGTGAGTAAAATTATTCTTACGTTTTACTGCACTTTTATTTATTGCTTTTTTTGTATGATTTTAATCCGAATATATTGCGTATTCGGAGTTTTGCACCTCGGCTTTTTATTGCTTTTTTTAGGTGCGGATCGTCCCGAAATGAAGTTTTCCAACGGCTTTTCGTTTAAATCTTCGCTTATTTATTGATTTATAGCGCAGTGATTTTATAAAAAAAAAGATGTTGATTTGTGCGGAATTTTTTAATTTTATCTTTTTAATGCAAATTTTGTATGGTAACATTTTAATTTAAAATAATTATGTTGTGTTTTCGTATTACATTTTAAAATTCGGGTTAAATAAAAGAATACTCACTAACACTTAATATCAATTAAAAGTGTTGAGTAATATTTGAGCGGCGTTAATAAATAATCCGCTACGCTAAGTGAGTCAGCGGTGTTTCGCAGCACCTGCAAGCACCGAAATCGATCATTTTCTGCTCAATTGTTTAACAAATTGATGAAGACTGTACTTATGAGGCGTTTGATTTATCCCGCCTTTTAAATATTGAAAGTAATAAAAATATGAAATATTAATTTTTCCCAATTATTTTAAGGGATGAGCGTTTTAGAAAATGTATTAGAAAAATTCGCGTGTCATTTCACGGCATTTGTTGTTTTCAAATGTACTCGTATTTTTAGCTGATATTTTTGAATTGTGAAAATTATATGTTGTGTGTTCAATGCTACTACACCAAGCAACTAAAGCGGCAGCAGAAGACACGTTTACGTAAAAGAAGATGGCAAGAATGCTTAACATATCTGTTGAAGCTGATGATCAGGATACTTAAAATACTTGCAAGTCTGTACTGCCATAGGAGGTCGCTGAACGAATAAATACAGAAAAAGCTGTCATCTTTTGTTCTGAAATTAAATAAGAATGTAATATAATTATTGTTTGTATAGGAAATAGTAATAAATATAATAGAAATAATAATAATAATAATAAAAATCTTTCATCGTTCCAAGTATCACTACAATAAGGTTCTGAATGATATTGACATATTTTCCAACAATTTGAATTCTTACAAAAAGAAAATTGGCGAATTACTTTTGAAAAATTAATTTTTATCACATATAGAATGTTCTCTTCTTTTTCTTTTTTGGTCTTATACTTATTTATTTATTTTTTAAATTAATAGATAAATGTAAAAATATAATTTTTATGATTCCTATTTGTATATAATATATAATATAACTATTTTTTTAAAATTTATGGCTGTATGTACCTAATCTAAATAAATAAATAAAAAGTAAAAAAAAATAGAAAAGATTATTTTTGTCTCATGTGATTTGTAAAAGGTTTCAAGAAAATAATAAAAAAACTGAACACATATAACGAAATGTTTTTTATTCCGACCCTGAAATCACTGTCTGTCTGTCTGTTCGCGATAAACTCAAAAATTACTGCATCGATTTTCATGCTGTTTTCATCAATGGATACAGTGATTCTGGAGGAACCATTGGTAATATAATTTGCATCCGTGCGTAGCCGGGAACAGGCCGCTAGTATATTATAAGAAATAACAACAAATTGGGACTTTTATTTGAAATTATCCGCTGCCCTTTGATTCGTATCTAAATCAAACATCCAATTTTGCGGTCAAATGTAAACTACCCTTACATCTTGAAGATAAAACGACAGATATAAAATTAATGTGATAATCTTATAATTTGAAATTCAATTCATATTTGTCAATATTCAAAAGGATATTTGTCAATCAGTCTTGATAGTCCAGGAAAATTTACTACCAAATCAAAATTTAAGATCCTAAGTGTAATTATTGATATAAGTTTCTAGAATATATGTAATAAAATCCTCAAATTATACAAAAAGTTACGAAAAAATGTTTCAGACAAATATGAAAATTTAGTTTTACATAAAAACGTTTATATAATTTTCTTTGCTACAATTTAAATTAACATATTTTACAGAGGATAGACTATGTATAAAAAAGAGACTGCGAGGCCTTTTTATAACGTTGGGAATTCCTCTTGGATACCCGGCTGTATAGAACTGCGGGGTTATGCCGAATTCGTATCGGCTAAAATCCAACGTCTTTCTAGCGCGGCCGTTGACCCGTTGATGGGCTGGGTCGCGGGGACGTTATGACACGACTAGCGCGGGGAGGGCTACGCTATCTATCAGAAGCTCGGCGTACTCGAAAATGTAGGTACGCCGGCCATCTCGAGGGGTCCTTACGACGGGCGGCAGTCTCCTCTAAGACCACCACCCTTGTCCCGGGGGGGGGGCGGCGGACATAGACCAGCCGTCTATGTCCTCTCCGGCGGATTGGCTGGGAGAGGGATCCTCTTACCGCTGCCTTTCCGCCGCTTCCTTGCGCGACATAACGTGATCACAAAACGTGAGCATCTTCTGCCCGCAAGGTCACTGCCGACCATCGAATTTACAACGGCCGGCAGCGAGAGATCGGTGCCAACGACGAGATACAGAGCGGCGCGCTGCTCTGGCAGTTCAGGGTAGTCAGCTAAAGCCACTGCGCAGCCACAATGGTGACAGTCCTCAGTCGACTCTCTCACGGCCATCCGGTGAAGGTAACGCCCGGAGCAACCATGCCCCTAGAGCACCTGCACCAGGCGGAACGTGAGGGTCCCGCGCCGCTTCGCCAACTATCCCTCAAGGGAGGGGCGAATGGCCTCTATTGTTTGGCGGCCTGCACTGGGCTCCGCCAGTCTTTCCTTTCACTCTTGGAGGAAGATCGTCTGGGAGTCTGGGAGACGACCTCCTCTGATGACAAGGCTGCGCGATCGCGCATCGGTACAGCATGGCACGGCGACGAAACCCCGCCCATGGAGAGAATCTTCAGGGGTGGGTTGCCGACCGCAGTATTGGCGACGATGGCAACCGTTTCGTCAAGATTCCCGACCCAATTATCCCGGGAGGGGATCACATATGGCTTCGCCACTATTGCCATTTGTATCCACTACTCCGCCATGCTCTGAGACAGTAGGTCCTGAGCTCTAGCCGAGTGGTTGATATTCGCCTGTAGAAAGCGAAGGTCCATTATTGGACATTGGTTACCATCTCCGTCTCGCCGGCCTGCCAAACCGGCGGGGGGAAGGCTAGGAGGAGACCCTAGGCCGTCGCGAGCCTTTCTACCTCTACGGTTTCTACCGGAGCGGTAGCGGGGTCAAAAGCTGACGCAACCGCATCCACCCAGGATGTGACCGGCAGGTTTCTGTGCTGCAGCGCACAGCACGCAGTGCGGTGCCTCTGAACACTGGGCCTCCTTGTGCTCGGACTGGCCTCACTGGTAACATAGTTACATTAGCGAAGCGAACTCATCTCCTATTATATATAAACTAGCTGGTGCTCGCGACCTCGTCCACGCACTTGAAAATTTTAAAAAAAAGCAATATAACGCTTGACCTTGTGTTGCTATTGCACTTTGGCCAGGCGTTAGTATTTTATTTTTTATGTATCCCTCGGGAATAGACCTTTTTTGTGGATGAAAGGTACCCTATGTCCTTTCCGATGTCGCAAACAACGTGTATGCAAAATTTCATGGTGATCGGTTTAGTAGTTTTTGCGTGAAAGAGTTACAAACATCCATACATCCATACATCCATACATCCTTCTTATACTTATATCTTATATCTTATACTTATCTTATACTTATACTCAGTTTCATCTCTAATAATTAACTCCATTGAAAACTTCGCAAACTGCAACTGCAAAATTGTAGGGCAGACGTAAATTTTCATTTCCATTTACATTATACAAAGCTAATGATATTTTATCAAAAGCAACATATTTAATAACATACTACGAGAGTTTATGAGACTACGAAAATACGAATATATACTTGATATTGTACTTAAAAATCAGTACAAAAAATTTAAGAAAAGTGAGAAATGTCACCTAAAAACCGGCCGTCAGCCGAATCTATGCTTCCTTTAAGAAAAGACTACTCGATCTTATTCAAGGATATCTTGCTCTACAAACATATATAGTTTGATAGTTTACATTCTAAACTAATTTCGTTCATACTAATTAAAACTAAATTATATTGACAACGTTAATGGATTTTAATGGAAATCTGATAACTTTAAAAGTTAATGTTTGCACTAATGGCCCAATCTATCAGAGTTACGTAAAGCATTTGTCAATTGAAAATTCTATTACTACTAGAGTCTATCACAAAAGTCTACCAACGCGTCCAATAATAACAATAATTTAGTTTCTTAAAATCTCGTAGATATTTACTCATAAAATAAATGTGTTACTTTTGATAGGTAGATAGATTGAGTAATACGAGTAATGCTCGGAGTTTCTTTGGTGGATGGGATTTGAAATACTAGAGATCTCGACCAAGATCTCGACATAACCGAAAGAATTAGCAATAAACAGAACATCTGTCGCAGAGCGGATAAACGAATACATTCAGTAATGGAGAGACAGGTTGATGACGATGATGATGATAAGGGATGTCACATTTTTTACTCTTAAGCATGTGATATACATACAACACTATCAAAAGTATTTATGAACCGTTCACGTACACATACTCGAAGTGTTACGTCATCGGTGTCTTACTACAATATTATTACGAGTACTCGTATTTTCTATCGCCACTCGTTGTAAGTACCTACCCCGCATTCATCAGCGTGTACCACATTTTACTAGGAATATTCAAAATGATACTACCATTGGACTTGTCCCAATTATTTATGTGTTTAGGCTCTCCTTTCATTGTTTATATTTATTATTAACTAGGTTTTGCCCGCGACTTCGTCCGTGTCCATTTTTCTTATTCGATCGCTACCAAACTTCACAGGATCACCCGCTGGGGACACACATATATATATATATATCAACTATTGTTTTCCTGTGTACCCCTTAGCTGTTCCCTTGATGGTATAACATTAAAACTATGAATATAGTAAGATGTTACAAAACGGCATTAACACCTACCTACAGTCATTTAAAATCTGACAGCCTAACTTGTATGTTAATAAATATATAGATAAAAAAAAGAATAGATCCAATATTTGGGAACAAAACTTCTTCTAGAAAACTAATATAATATTATATAAAAAATCAATATATGTAATTGTCATATAAAATTGTTATCGTCCGTAAAAATGATTTGTGCACAGACAATACGTACGAGGTGCAATTAACCTCGCCCTCATAAATTTCAGCGGCCACTTGGTGATATCGCTAAGATATATTCCCATGACCCTAATACCTACACTGAGCCCCCTATTATAATGTATGATTGGATTTTATCATCTTAATTTAAAGATTTTCTTTATAATATTTATTTTTATAGAACTTTTCAACTGTGAGATTCGAATAAAATGCATGAAAAAATTAATATTAAAAATCAGTAGATATAGTGTTCTAGTAAAATAATAAATGAATGATTACTACTAACTAGAACCCAGTAAGCTATGGGACGTCCTTTAATTTAATATACATAGTCCGACCGAGTATACATATGTAAACGACCATATCTATAGACTGTTCAAACTAGGGAACTATTAAATTCCCAATTCTCCCTAACTCATAAATCAATTTCTAACTTGTAACTCTCCTTAAAGTAATACACTACTTAATACTAAGCTATTTAAGAGCTCTATATTTGACTCCGTTAGAATATTATGTATAGAATGAATGAATATTGTGTGTTTGTCCTTAATATTGTTTCCATTAATCTTTGTTTTAACAGGAGGATAATCCTGTTATAACAGGATGTTCACAATCTTGTTATCAAAGAGGAGGCCCAAATAAGGCACTATTGTGCCTTTCCATAAAAAGCTCGATATAAAAATAAATCAGAAAAATAAAAAATTTAATTTCAAAAATTTAACCGTTGCGGCCTGGCAGATGTGAAACATCGAAAACATTAAAAAAAAAATTTTTTCTTCAAAAAATACATATTAGTTCCGCCAAAGTGTGGGCCATAGTTTGGCTACATGTTGGCGTCGCCACGCCAACAGCCCGTCTCATCCACCGCAATAAGGCCTGACACACATACGTGTGTCACATGTGTCAGGCCTTACATCCTACCACTGGGATAATTAATATTCATTTTAAAACAATTCTTTTATTATTTTTTTATTTTACACTACCGCATGCCCAAATGTTTATTAAACAATTTATTAGATATTATGCGTACATTGCGATACCGGCTGTATTTCTTAAAAAAAAAAAATTTTTACTACTACGCCTCAGTTGGGCTTGATGGCCTCTACTCACAAATTTTATTTATTGTCACATCAGTTTTGTATGACGTTTATTACTGGCTGACGTAATGAGCCATGTTTCATTGCTGGATCAATACTGATATTGATACATTGTTAGAAGAAGAGAAGAAGCAGTCTAATAGTACACCTCTTAGAATGCTTTCGTTGTGATTTAATTATAAGTATGTTAAGATTAAATAATTCTATATGCTTAACGTGGATATTGTTATCTATTTGACATGTTATGTTAATGACATCATTTAAAACGTATACTTTATTTTTTAACCAGGTCTGAGCCAAAGGATATTTCCGTTTGTATTAAACTAACATTAGCAATGTGTCACCATTATTTTGTTTAGATTGTTTCTTTTATTTACTAAAACTGGTGGTAAACACCTAACATACAACATGGCCCATTCGCCAGTACCCGGCAGATGGACAGAGGCGGTAAGTCGCTAGAGTAACCTCCTTGTAAATGTGTAGTATGTTGATTGTTGTTGATTAAACGGTCACTCGTAGATGTTACACACACTGTCTTTATTTAAACACTGGTTAGAAAGTTATTCAAACCAATTGATTACATTTAGTTTATATATATTTCGTTCAAAATCTTTGTGCTAATTAAAGTTGCCTTCACATGTGCAAACTGTTCGCTTACATACAACGGAAAAATGGTATTTATACAGATATTTGTATTAAATTCATAATATTTGAGCAATAAGGCAAGCAATATAGTAAGATTAACAGCTAGAATCACTTGTAAATGCACTTTGGCATATCCATAGATAGCGTAGCTCTGACCTTATCTTTCGGCGCAATATGTGTTTAATTTCCTCTTACAATACGAGTATACATATAAATTTAACATACACCTGCTCCCATCACAACAAATACCGCAATAAAATTTAATAATTTATCAATAAATATTTTATTGTTATAAAAGTAACACATTTTCTTATACATTATGACAATACGAAATAAATTTGATCACTTGAAATTCCAAGAAGTGCATAGGTTCTAAACAATATTGATACTTATACAATTAAAATTATGTTATAGTTAAAAACAAATAAATATAATAAGTATGTATTTAACTGTATCTCCTCACTTTCTGAACAAAATGTAAACTCATATATAGGTGTTTTATTGCTTTAGGAATGTTTGTCAAAATAGCAAATAACAAATTGTGGCAAAGGGTCCGGCCGTAGTTAGATGTTTGTTAGAAATGGGACTGAGAAAGGTAGAGTTGGGTCGGTTTTTGAGATATAAAAGAAAATAGTGGGTACAAGCAGTCACTGTTCCCAAAAACTTTGATGAAATCTGAACAATACAAACCTCTCGATTTACAAGGGCTGCTGTGTCTTTCATATTTTCATATTTTCCACAATATACACAATTATTGATTAAAATACAGAGAATTATGGATAAATCTTTCGCATTACATGACGCTTAATATCTGTAGAAATAAAATTTTAACGCGCCCACTTTGATTTATTATTTTTATAATAATATTATAAAAATATTATTTGCTTATTGAAACAAAAACTGAGGCTACTTTCTAGATTTCTTTTCATATATAAAGAACCTCTTAAACAGCGCATAATTTCTTACAGAGTTGATTCTAATCCTTATGAAGCAAAATCGCAGTCCGCCCCTATTTGTATTTGGATTGGGCACTTCTATTATACTACGCTAAATACTTTGAAATGGTTTTTAATTACTTTTAAATATTAACTTTGTGCATGTTGAAACTATAAGGTGTATATATTTTAATTTAATCGAAGCTTTCTGCAAAAGCTTTATAAAAATTATATTTTTTAGTCAGAATCGCTAAAAAAACGTTTATTTTTTTCTGTAAAACTTGTGGTTACTTTGAGCATTTGATTATGCTTAAAATTAGTTTTTTTAGTCAATTGCACCTGAGACAGGTCGTTAGTTAAATAAAATACATTGATTTCTTACATATTAAATTGTTTACTTGTATGTAGATAAATAGTATAAAACAAAGTTAATATTGAGCAAGATAATTAAAAAAACTGAACAAAGGCCAGATCCTCGTCGTATAAGATAAAGCATATATAGATTTTATTTGAGAAATTTATCTTGCATAATTTATAACGAAAATGTCCTTCTTCATCCACTATTATAGCGAACCCAAAAAGGGTAGGTTACGAAGCGACAAATGTCAGTTATAAAAGGCCACTCGGTTGTAAGGTCAACATGGGAGGCGTTTACCAACTAAGAAATCGCCACCCTTCGAATATTTAGTTATAAATTCGGGCTTAGTTAAAATCATTTTTTGTTACATATTAATTATACCTAACAAATTTATATATAAAATACTTTTAGAATGAAAAAAAAAGATTAATTTAGATTAGATAAAATAAAATATTATAGTAAAACCATTTTCAAACTAATCAAGCCCTGGTAACAATTTTCAAACATTTTCTTGATGAATTGTTAAGCTAACTTCCAGTAAAACGAGAAGAAATTTTCGTGTAATGTAAATAATCGTAAATTGAGCATAGCGGAAAACTATATTTAATATTAATAAAGGTTAATTAAAATTTCAAATTATGAAGTGTTTATTACCTACTCTACTAAAACTTTTCCGGTGAGAAATATCGCAATCTCTTATTGTTTTTGTTAAACATATGCCAAGAAAACAATGCTGAATTGAGCCCCTAGGCCGTTATACTACTTAAGTACCGGCTCTTAAAAATAACTTTGCGTCGGTCGTCGCGTCATCACACCGTCCCCCTTTTTCCGAACCAGGGGTAGGGTCGCATTTAAGAAGGTTGATCTCTGGCGCCTACATTTTTCAACATTTTGTCGTTTGTTATAAGTGGCTATAACAATAAAATTTATATCATTCTCCTTCGGAATTACCGTGAGTAAAAGTAGCATTTATTGCAGATGCTTTAATTAAAATTTATACCAAATTGTAATAACGTTAAAATAAAGTTTATATTGCTTTGAATGTTGTCTAATTGATTAGTGTTGTGAACTCGGCGTAAAACAACGATAAAAGAGACCACTTCTTTGACCATCACGTATCAAAGAAAGCTGTCAAAAAGGAGAACCCTATATTGGTATTCCTTCTTCTTCTCTGGCGGAGTAGTCGTGGTCATGTAGCCTGAAGTTTGGTCGTTGCCTTTGTGAGACTTCCTTATCTCAATCTATGAGTGTACTCGTAGTACCGCGTGTACTCTCAGTAAGAGAATAACTTACTATATTTTTCACTAGTTCTGAACCGATTTTCATGTTTATAATTTAGAAATTTAATTTTAATATTGGTGACGATTTCTTTAGGCGCCTTAGGCACTTTTTGCTTTGATCAACTTGCTTTGATATTTATATATATAGATGTGTGTGTGTGTGTGTGTGTGTGTTTAGGCAATAGGCTAGCTTATACAAGCTCTGGAAAAAATAAGAAAAAATCCAGGTCACTTGGTTAAGCGAGAAATATTTGAAAATGGGGAAAATCGACACCCAAAACGACATTTTACAAGTTTACAGTTATTTAATTTTTTTTTTGTGTAAACCTAAAAATTATGCTCTTGATTGCCGTCATAAATTTAATAATTGATTCTGTAAGTTTTGTTTTTATATTAAAAAGTGCTGCAGATAAGCTATCGTTGCTTGATGCTAGGTAACTACAGTCGCCTAAGGACAAAAGCACCGCCATAGAGATGCATTTATTCGGCCAATGTTGTGTCAGAAGAGAATCACGTCTAATGGAAGTTTGTATCAATGGAGATCATTGTTAATAAAATATAATAATAGTTACTAAGCTTTTAATGTTTATATGTTTAATTATTTAAATAATTATATTGCTTGCTTCCATATTTATATTCCAATGAGTTCGAATGTGTTCTCTGCTGAGTTGTTTCTATCCCGCTACTACATGGTGCTCTTTGGAAGGAAATAATTTTTTGCAAGACAGCTCTAGATGTTGCTTTTCTTAAGGAAACTGTAGCCATCTACTATCAAGGGTCTATCTGACGCTCTTTCTTTCTGAATAAAGAAACCTTTAAAAGAGCATTACTTTATTTCAAAATGAAAAATACTTAAATACTGAATGCAGTTGGTATTAAGTGGAAGTGTATCTGTACTGGTATTAAACCAGCTTTAAATTCGAAATAATACAATTTACTTCGAATTCAGTTATAGAGTTTTTATTTTTCATTGAAGTACAATATTCGTGGAACCTGCGATATGTAATTTTTTTTTTATGTAAATTGTATAATTACGGCTAAAAATTTAAATATTTTTGAACATGATTGCATGTTGGAATGATTGTTCGTAATTAAAAATAAACCATTGAAAATATTTGCATGAAATTTCGCACACAGATCGAGATAACCAATTTTATAATTTAACATAACTTCTTCTAGAAAGAAGAATGAATGATGCACTATTTTACATGTTTCTAGAAAGCTGTGAAACTATGCAAATCATTTTCAACGACTTCTGTGGCCAATTTTTTTATGTTTAAGTGTGACAGGCAGGCAAATGGTTCATATGATGGGTAACTGCATCCGGCATCTATGTAAACAAGTAACAAAAGGGATGCAAGTTGTCGTATTTTAAGAGTAAAAAAAGAAAAAAGGGAAAGACAGGGAAGTGAGGATGGCCTATGCTTCCCTTACTCACTCATTGAACCAACGCAAATGCCAATATTGCTATCACTGCCGCCAGAAATGTTTCTCAGTTAAATTCTAAACATTTTCCAAATGACTGGTAGTTGTTACAAGTCATCCCTTATCTTTAATCCAATGCTTTTGCACGCACTTGATGATAGGTTGCCGTCAGCCTGTCAGTGGATCAATTTTTTGGTATTACTGAACATATATTAAATGACTTACAGAAACAAAGGGGTATGGGAAAAATTAATTCCATAAATCATTTCAAGCGTCTATGCATTACTTAAAAGACAAAATATATAAAATATTTTTTAAGGTTTCTTTTTTAAATAAAAGACATTTACTTAAAGCCACAATGTATTTTTTATTAAATTTTGTCATTGTTCAGTGTTTTTCTTTATACCCATTAAATAACTAAATTCAGTTTTGCTAACAAAATATGAATACATACATTATTGTTCTTCTTGTAGGATCAATATGAGATGCTCTCTATCCTGTCGGAGTTCTCGCGAGATGGGATACCGCCCTTGAAGAATTTTGTTATCAACAGAGACAGACGGGTCTTCAGCTACCTTTACTGGGTCGATGAAGAGCTCGAAAATATTTACGATTGGAGACGTAAGTACATATTTTATTTAATAGTTATAATAAGGCATCAACCCTAGCAATAAAATACTTATCTGAAAAATTATGCAGTGACATAAATTAGAGCTACAGGTCATTTGCTTTCCTTGTTGGTTATTTTTATATAGGGAAAAAAAATGAACTCGCGGCACCGATAAGCTTTGATATTTATATATAGATGTGTGTATGTGTTACGCGATAGGCTAGATTATAGATCACTTGGTTAAGATATAATAGAGATAAATTTTTTTTTTTTTTTTTCTCTTTATTCAGGAAACAAACAGTCATTATACATAATTTTTTGCAATATACATAAATATTTAAAGACTTAGAGTTCCATACATAAAACAAAATAGATACATAGGTACAGTACTGAAACAAAATTCTACACATAATACAAAATAGATAACCAAAGTTTTAAAATTTAAAAAATAAAATAAAAACACAATAAATACATTCAAGGAGCCATCAAAAGTCTATTACGTATCTGAATCCTATAATTAGTCAAACTGCCACGGAATACATCTACATCCATAAATTCACTATTGTATGCGTCAACGCTACGTCTAAAAAAGTTATTCCCGGTATAAATCGTTTTATATAAGGGGAATTTTTATATTTTTTATATTTTTTAAAATAGGGAAGATCGACCGACACCATGGACGACATTTTTGGGTATTGTTATAACAAATTTTCAAATTTTGCAGTTTTTTTTATATGATCCCAAATAACAATGCATAAATTCAATAATTGATTCTGTATGTTTTGTATAAAAAAAAAGATCATTAGAGTCACAGTTAAAAATCTTTTTCAGGCAACTGTAATATATACTTCATCTTTTAAAAAAGCACCACACCCTTGGCAAGTAATTAAAAAAAATCTCCCATTTAATCAAGATTTCAAAATCTTTGAATCTACTAATCTTTCGAATTTTCGAAGTGAGAAGTGAAAATTTTGTGAAGTTATGTTTTCACTTTAGGCATGCACGACGGACAGACTTTTTTTAATAACGCAAAAGTTTCTCATTAGATACTCAACAGAAATAGTTACTCAAACAAATAAGAGGACGACAAGGAACTGTATTCTCTTTTACATATTCTTGGAAATCTGTAGAATAACTAAAGTTCCCGACAGTGCTTCAGAATTAGCTAGCTGTAAAGTCAGTGGAAAAGCTAATTAAAAGTTGCTAGAAAGTCTCACAGTTGTAAATCTACTTTTACAAAAACTAAGATCCGAGAATAGTATTGGACAGTTACAAATGCTCGTAGATCCAATATTTAAAAAGTTGCCTTTAGGAGGGAGGTGTGTCACTCATTTTAAGAAACGGTTGTTTGTTTGACTAACGAGTCAGGTTAGACTAGTTCTTTATATTTATTTCTAATCTGGCTCTTAATAAAATTGGAAGTTATTAAAAATCTTTCACCATTAGTTTATATTGTAGAGGAACAAATATCTAATAGGGAAAACACATTGACTGCCTAATATGGCAACTTAGGTTATATATAGGAGGCTTGTGTCCACCCATAGGCTGTCGGTCAGCTGTTTATGATTATGAATATATGAACTCATATAAATAATCATTACAAACAGTTTATGAAAGTACAATTCTGATATGAAAGATTGAATGATAAGAGCAATAGGGGAATGAGACGTAGCATTCTTACTCACTCACTGTAACACAACAGCATATACGTGCTTCCTCAGTGAGCTTGTGTGGCACCCAAATATTGAGATTTTTTATATATCCAGACTTTAATTCCTTTGAGTCTGGTCAAAACTGTTTTGTGGTGAACCCATCTTTGGCTATGTCAAGAAAATTTACTCATAACTAGATTATTTATATTTAAAATAAATAGTTAAATCAAACTTTACCACTTCGAGGAATCGAATCCAATTCGAGGAATTCAATTAATAATGCCAGGATTCAAATGCACCTTTATATTTTAGTTGTGTATAATATTGGAAATATACGGTTTCGTTCCGAAAGGATTTTATTAGTTTAGAGTGACCAGTATACGAAGATCCATTACCTTTTTCCTAGAGTTCCCTCGTCGAGCTTTTATATTCTTACATTGAAGCTTAAAATGGCGCGGTGGGGTAGGTCAACGATTTCGGTGGATATTTAACACGCCAACGGAAATGTTACGTCTTATAGCCCACCTCTGACATGGATGGTCAAAGTTACTTACGTGCTTAAAGAAAATAAAAATAGGTATTCAGATACCTGGGCTTTTTTATACGTTACACGCACTTTCTGCTCTAACTGCGTAAATATAACAGTTGTATTACATGCAAAGTTAACAAATTCATGCTAACACAGTCGCTTATTATAGGTACTTGGAGTACTAGATTATATTGTCGTTGTCAAACTAAAATCTGCTATTTGCAATACTTTTAGATATTAAAAAAACCTTAAGTAAAGGGTTTTCCTGAAAAAAATTAAACGAATGTTTATTTTAAGAAGTATTTTATTTGAAACTTAGAGGGTTGTCAAACGTAAACTTTTTTATTTATCTTTTTAAATATAAAATTTATTAGTTTATTTATTATTTTGACCAAAGATTTATACTGAGGATGCGCCCTTACTAGCGAAACTGTGTTACAGTTCTCGAGCTACTATGCGAGCTGTGTTACTATGCGAGTCTTTTGTCTACACACTTTTAAAAACAGACATTTCGAACGACTTTTTTGATAGTAAAAGTAACAGAAACTCAAGCGACTGTCACTCACTGTAGCTGGCGTGTAACTGTAGTTGGTTGAGCGCCTGCGCTCAACCCATTGTTAATCATTTTCGGTGTGTTTTAGGTATGGCGCGGGGAGATTAGGGCGCATCTTTCGATTTAAATCTTTGATTTTGACAATAGAATAAATTTTGCACATGAGCGATAGAGAAGATAGCGGCGCTATTCACTAAGGTCAAAAGGTAATGTTGGAATGTCAAAAACGTACACATAGCGCATTTTGATTTGACAACGACTATATTATGCTGAATATTCACTAGCAATATATTTGGATTTAAAGTAACCAGAAAACTAATGATTTACTAAACCGAGCGATAAAAACTTAGCCTGGCTGTATTTGAGGGAGTTAGTATACCTAATAAATAACCTATATTCATCTGGAATAATGTGCCTTTGAAAGTTAAAGCTTTTTTCAATTAGTCACAGTGGTTGCTTAGTCACACAGTTTAAGCTCCACATGGAAACAAACTTATAGAATCCGCCCTCTCTCTTTATAATGTTAGTATAGAATTGTATAAAACATTAAACGGGCTACCCTTGAAAGATAACTAGCTGGTTTATAGTAGTTTTCAATTACCCATGCTTTAGTGGTCAAAGTACTTAGTTAGTACTCTACCTTTTGAATATTTTGAAATATAGGGCAAGTGAAGTACTTCATGTTTTAATTATACTTAACTAGCTGTCCCGTTTCCGGCTTCGCCCGGAGTGCATTTTTTTTCCGTAAAAACCTTTCCTGATTTCCTGTAGTTTTTGAGTTTATTGCGAACAGACAGACAGACAGACGCGGTGGAGGTCGTTATATATTGTTTGCTTTTAATATGTAAGGATATTTACAAGCATTCGGATAGTACATGTTAGGTAACAACGCTTTTCTGCTATTGTTACTAGACCTCGCTTGCTGCTTTATTGTACATTAGTTAGAATAAAAATAACTACTTTTTATCTCAATAATCTTTTTAAAAATCGACATTGTGGACTTGTAAACGTAACTCTTTTGAAAATGAACAACACAACACAAAATGATTGGTGCAAGGAAATGTTGAAAAAATTCAATCGCGGTGCTTCAAAAGACGTCTATAAGATAGTAACAGGCGACGAATCATGGATCTATGCATATGAAACCGAAACTAAACAACAATACGGACTGTATGGGTCTTTCAAGACAAGCCAAATCCAACAAAAGTTGTACGCGCACGAAGCGTACCATTAGAGCAACGTAGAACGGTCAATTCTGAATGGCACACCAGTATTTGTTTGCCAGAAGTGTTCGGAAAAATCAGGGAAACCAATCGCAGCAGACGAATCATTCTCCACCATAACAATGCCAGCTCTCACACATCAGCTCAAACAAACACGTTTTTGAACAGTCAAAACATCTAACTGATGGGTCATCCGCCATACAGTCCTGCTGCCAAACACCTAATGATTTCTTTTTATTCCCGCACATTAAAAATAAATTTCGAGGTCAACGTTTTTCGACGCCTGAAGAAGCCCTTCATGCGTTCAAATCACATGTTTTGGAGGTACCTCAAGCGGAATGAAAAAAAATGCTTCGACAATTGGTTTAAACGTATGCAAAAGTGTATTGATCTTAATGGAGAATATTTTGAAAAAACAAAGAAGCCGGAAAGCAGGAAGATCAGAAAGATTTATAAATATTTGTTTTTATTTGTTTATCTCAAAACCTAAGTAGCAGCCCTTTTACGTATATTTTTTTAGGAAACATTATGATAATACACTGAAATTATGTAAATGTGTAACGATGCTGCAAATAAAAAGGGCGCAGGTGTTCATTTTAGGTAGACTCAAAGCGGACTATATAAACCAAAGCAATTTATAAAGTACTTAGTGGGTGAAGAAATTGTGTTACCCCGCGAGAACGGTGCTTTTGTGATGTATTGTAGTTCGGGACGAGGTCACGGCGACCTAGCAGCCATCAATCGTGATGCCACCGGCGCGACGTCTGCCTATTTCACCCCCATGATCTATTGATACATCCACAAACTTATTGACCAATGGGATGGCACGCTTCTTTCTAACTACATTAGTCTATTATTAACGGCCACTAAATCAAAGGTGATTCCTAATCAAAAGAGGCGAGGTGTTATATTAATGACTTAACAGCGCAACTTGGCTTTACTTTGTGTTCATTGTAATTAATTAATTAAATTTATGAGTTCCATAACTCTGTTATTAAAATCTAAACAATAACATTAAAATTAAATCATTATAACTAGGTAGAAGTCTGTTTCTGACATTTTTGCTTATCTGTGTAGGTTGTGTTAGAATGCACAAAACTAGTGTTCACAGAACCAAACAAAATCAGATAATAAAACTTAATTCATACCAGAATACTGAAAAGTGCGAATACTGAGCAAGACAGGAATCAATTTAGTGAACAAATGAGAAAGGACGAAGAGAAGGAACGAAGAGAAATTAAGTTGATAACTTGCCAGTCTCAAGCGCTAAAAGTCTAACAAAACAATGTTCATAAACATAATGTTTATTTTTTTTAAATAGATTTTAGAATTATATACCCTCTGTCCATCCCAGGCATTTTATGGGCATTCTCCTTTTAAAATAAGTATTACTACCTATTTTTCTGATGTTAACTACAATTTATCCATAATTAATATACTTCGAATAAGTTGTATGTATGTTATTTTATTGTGTAATATTATATAATAATGCAATCTCTTTCTTTATTACTAGTGATCGTCCAATGATCGATATTCCCATTTAATTTCAATATTTTATTTATTCGTTTTGAAAAAACCACAGAAAAACATAATAATATTTTTAAAGATTCGTGAATGTTTAATAAAACTTATATTGAGAGGATTGTCGAAATCAAAGATGAATTCACGCTTGTGGCCATGGGATCAAGATTACTTGTTTAAAACTAGGTAGAATCTCAGTTATTAAAATACTCTTTCATTGTTATCACATTTAAAAGTTTTTGAAACGTTTTATTGTCGTATTATTTCATTTCAGTTTGAAGTTCGTATTATTCATATCTTACTTTGATTGTATATTTTTTTTAAATTCAAACTGCGCAGTTCCACTTACACTATCCTGCAAAACAATACCCGGCACGTCTACAGACAACCAAAACTAGGGCACTTGCACGTGTACCTACTCTAAAAAAAATCTGTAGAACATTTATAAAACTTTTTATTATATTAAAAAACGTTGAAACCACTGTCTTTTCAAAGATGTTGCTGGAACAATGCATTAGGAAAATTGCTCACTAGTAAACGAATAAGTAATGTTCTTCGAGTTGATACTTTAAAGCTTAGTATTTCTTGTGGCTTAAAACATTCATTTTATCTTTCAAATAATTTAAGCCTCTCTACCAAAGATGTGGTTTTTCGTATTTTTCTACTTCTGAGCTTCATCTCACTTGTATGACTTTCTAAATGATGGGACGATATAGTGCAAGCAATGTCTATGTCTACATAAATATAGCATGAAAATAAATGCAATTATACAATTTAATTACATATGTATATTGGAAAATTTGGAAAAATTACTGTTTGCTTTTTAGATTCGTACACCGCTTGTCGGTTGAATATGTGGACATTATTTATTAAATTTCACAACTTATGTATAACCATATTCAGCAAATAAATTATTTTGAATTTTAATTCAAAATTTGTTGGTCTTACTAGTTCCGATAAGATATAAGTGAACTAACTACAAACGGATTGTTGTTTTAGCAACGGAATGTCTCATTAAATATCGATCTTGTACTAATTTGGCAAACATTACTTCAATAACATCAACATTTTGATTAATAATCCGTACTAATCTATACTAATATTATAAATGCAAAGGATGTTTGGATGTATAGATGTATGGATGTTTATAACTCTTTCATGCAAAAACTAGTGAACCCATGAAATTTTCCATTCACGTTGTCTGGGACCCAGAAAGGACATAGGGTACCTTTCAACCAAAAAAAAAGCACTATTCCCGAGGGATAAATAAAAAATAAAAAACTAACGCCTGCCCAAAATGTTATAGCAACACGTGGTCCAGCGTTATATTGCTTTTTTTTTATTTTCAACGCGGACGAAGTCGCGAGCACCAGCTAGTAATTAATAAATAGAATCAAATAGAAAGAAATGAGCTTAATTTCGAGTAGGTATATCAGCGAAAACATTGTCCATAATATTATACCCATGTTACGATCGTTCACATTTATCCAACCAAAAACAATGTATATATGTCAATATGTCAATATGTGTATACAAGCTCTATTATAGAAGTATGACATGTAATTGTATTATAAAAGCTTACTTCTATAAACACTTTCCACTAAAATCCCCTAACGAACTAAGTATATTATCCACACATATTGTGGTGACTTGAGCATTTATACGCGTTTGTAAATTATTAAATATTATACCTAGTTGTCGGCATGATGTGGTAACACACAAGACATGTGTGAACCAACATACTGTACATTGTAAACAATATAACATACATAATTTGGTGCAAATCTGATGGACGGGTCGTGTAATGTGGTTAACAAATAAATCATGTTAGCTGTCATAGTTGTCATAATAGCCTATTATTCAGAATAAAAGGTTCACGCGTCCAATATTATATGTCAATAATAATCCAATAGTAATTTAATAATCTATATCTATACTTTTAAATTAATATTATAAAGAGGAAAGATTTGTATGTTTGTTTGTTTGTTTGTGTGTTGCATTGAATAGGCTCCGAAACTACTGGACCGATTTGAAAAATTCTTTCACTCTTGGGAAGTTATATTATCAGCGAGTAACAGGCTATATTTTATAAAGTTACGGGGACGAAGTCGCGTGCAACAGCTAGTTGTTTTATATTTTTAGACGATCCCTCGGAAACCTAAAATTTTTCAGGATCAAAATCAAAATCAAAATCAAAATATTTATTTATCAATTAGATTTCTACAAGAAACTCTTATGATAGTCATTATAAATTTAAATTTTCCAGGGTTTTGGAAAAAAAACTAAGATGACGATCCTGAGAAGAAACCCCGAAAGAAATACTATTCTTTTGTCATCTTTAAAATACAAAAAACAACAATTACACTTAATTTTTTTTTAAAACATATCAAAGTATATATACTATACTAAACATAGTATGAGCTCCGAATCGCTTAAATCCAGGCTTCATTGTCGCTTAGATAATCAATGATTTTATAATAGCCTTTCGAGAGGAGTTTGGTTTTAATGACACTTTTAAATTTATTTATAGATAAGGCTCTGATTATCTCAGGTAGTTTATTATAAAACCGTATACATTGACCCATAAAAGAATTACTTATCTTGTGGAGTCGCGTTTTATGTAAATCTAGATCACTTTTAAACCTAGTATTGGATATTGTGTACATCACATTTTTTATTAAATTGACTAATATTTTTATGCGCATGAATTAAATTTTCATAAATATGTACATGTAACAGTTAAAATCTTTATTTTTTTGAACTTTTCTCTGATAGAAGACTGCGGATCTAGTTGATAGATGGCTCTAAAGACCCTTCTTTGCAAAATGAAAAAAGTATTTATGTCCGCAGCGCTACCCCAAAGAAAAATCCCATACACACATTATACTGTGGAAGTAACTAAAATAGACAATCCTAGCTGTATCAACATCTGTTAGGCGTCTAATCTGCTTAACTGCATAAGCCGCAGAGCTAAGCTTTTTTCTTAGTTTCTCAATATGTGGACCCCATTGTAATTTAGAATCTACGGTAATACCTAAAATACCACCGATTCCACGGGCAGGTAAGTAATAAACAATCTAAATTCGTTGAGGTGTTTTTGCGTGAAAGAGTTACAAACATCCATACCATGCCAGCCGTCCTCACAAACTTACGCATTTATAATATAAGTAAGATATAATCAAATAAAACAGCATTGTATCGCAGTTCAGGCTACAAATACCAGGCCGAACCCTTCTTTTGAAATGAACCCCATGTGGGAAATTTTCGAGAGAATTGTGTTCCAGCAGTATTCAGTCCCTACAAGCGTGCGTTGTTGACACGTGCAAAATGTTTCGAAGTCTAAGGAGACATGTTATGCATAATGCGTTTATTAAAATTCACGTTGACTACGAATTTATAAAAAACGATTCAAACATATTTAAAACTGGCGACCCGGCCAAACTTCGTATGGGTAGTAGAGCATTAGCTTTTTTGCATTCGCTTAATTGTTGCGTTGAGTACGAATTAGATTTATATATAACATTAAAACCACACTAACCGTCGCGTCGCATTGCTGCGAGACCGTTTGAATTAATTTTCTCGCGTAATTTTTAATTAACGATAACTCCTAACTAATATATTAATTTAAATTATATAAACTAATGTACGTATTAATTTGATAATATTTATTACTGTATCCGTCTGAATAGCTATTCCGAATACCGCATTACATGTGTGTGATAAATTTATTAGAAGTTAAAATAGGTAAAGTAATCTATCCTTAAAGATGTCATATGGCATATGACAGAGCTTTATGTATACCTATAACAGAGAAACAATCCCACTACACATTTTTATATCAAACGGATTAGGAAACGTCTACGATGGAAGGTCCCAGACGACTTGATTTTTTGCGACATCTTTAACAATCAACGTCATATTTCAACAAATTTACGAACTATACACGAACTAACGAATCAATCAATGTTGATAGGTGAAAACCGAATGAAAATCCTTTCAGTGGTTTTTGAGCTCATCGCAAATAAACAATATGTAGCAAAATTTTCATTAAAACATAATCCAAATACTTTATTATTGCTACATATAGTCCTTATAAGTTTCAAATTTCGTTGAGTCATTCTTATTGGGTTATCGATTTTTCGTGCTTTTCTGAGCATAATGTAAGAAAAACCGTTCGTCCTATATTACGTCGGTCTGGTAGCATTTAAAATGTGTATAATACTAGCCGTATTCCTTAACTTTGCACATCTAACAGATCACACACCATTTTTTCACATTCGCTTTCCAGAAGTAAGTAAATAAAAAAAATGCATACGTCTTTTAACAAAATTAAGTCATAGACGGACACAATCTCTTTTAATTTCATAATCACACGTAGGTATCTATGGTGTGTCACTACCCCATAAAAATGTCCATTCTATTTGTGTAAACCATTTGTTATACGGCGTAGTAAGTGGTAGTAATTTGTTGAGTGAATGAACTCATACCTAGGCACTACTACACCACGCAAACATTATGGAAAATCTGTTTTATTGAAGTGTTTACGTTATGCATTTAATAAATTATCGTAGAAAGTAACTGAACCGTGTTTAAGTTCTTTCGCATTGGCTAGTATCTTGGGGATTTTGCTAAAGCCAATTTTAGTCTTTCAACTTATAACTCGTCTTTGAGGTTGAGTCTCATCTTTAAGTTAAATAACTTTAAACTCATTTGCTTTCACTGGCGGCATCAAATCGCGAAAACGACATCTAATAAATTTCTGTATCTTTTCGTATATTCCACAAATCCGTGTGAGTTCTGCTTATCTACTTTTATTATTTAGGTGATTGCAGTGACAAAATACTTATTCAGAAGTATGGACTCCTAATAAAGCTTAAATGTACGCAACGACCACTCGGGAATATAAAAAAATAAGCTTCTCCTCCGTACGCGATTAGTTCACTGCTCCCCTGCTAGTTCCCACTATAACTTCTGCTATAGTTGTTTTTAATGTAAAGGTCAACAAGTAGGCTGACGGTTCACTTGATGGTAGGCGTTTACCGTCAACTAATCACAAGCAATGCCATAGGTGCAGCAAGTGTACTACCGAATTTAGTAGTATAAAGGATAAGGATATTGGGAGAGGGTAGCAGAGGATACATTATCTTAAATCTCACTAAAGAATATACATGAAATGGTTATGGCATAAGGAGCAAAACATGTTAGCCCTGAGGACAAAGAGACAGGCCTATATTTTATTTTGCGAGAAATATGGACCGGTATAATGATACCCAAGTAATGCGACACGGCCGCTTTCCAAACTATTCCTCATCCACTAACAGGGAAATAATGTACATCAACGAAATTCTTTGTATATATTCCAAATTTTACTGGCAGTCGTGTGGTTAATATTATAATTTTTATATAAGAAAAAACATTTTTTATTGAATTCTGAAGTAAAACAATTTATTTTAAAAACAGATGTTTGAAAATATAGTCAAATAGGCAAGTAATTCTATATCTATACTTAAAATACTTATCTATTAAGAGAGACGATTTGTATTTTTGTAATGAATAAATTCAAAAACGACTGGACATTATCAGCGGGTAACATAGGCTATCTATACTTAGATACTAATATTATAAAGAGGAAAGATTTGTTTATTTGTTTGTTTGTTTGTTTGCATTCAATAAGCTCCAATAATAAATGGACCGATTTGAAAAATTCTTTCACTATTGGGAAGCTATATTATCAGCGAGTAACATAGGCTATATTATATTTCAATAAAATTAGGGATCCTTACTAAAACTCCAATAATTTAACCCAAGGTGTACTAAATAAAATATTCCTTACATCGCGTGCGCTGCGAAAACTATTGATGATAGAACAAAATAATGTACTACGTCTTTGCAGAATACATCATTATCTACAAAAAGTGTCGCGACAGCATATGTCTAACTATTATAGTTATGCCACAATAAGTGTTCTTTTATTATAAAAATTTAATTGATATGCCGCAGCTAGAAAAAGACTCTTTATTTGTATCTTGGTATAAATCCTTATCAAAATAAATTACTTTATATTCAAGACTGCTTCAATATCTTTATATACCTTTTTGAATTATTCAATTCGGACATTCCATTCGAAAGATATCACGAGTTTAAAATGTAATGTATTAGAAAAAAAGTCGCGTGGTCAATGTAGGCGTCACTGGGGTACGGGAGGGGAGTCAATGTCAAGAAATAAAGTGCCGCGCGGCTCACTCGCAACAAAAACAACAAAAAAATCATTAAAATAATAATATCCAAACTTTCTTTATAATTTTATCTACTCTTTTTTAGTAACCCGACGCAATAAGAAGGGTTGTACACTTAGCAGAATAACCATTAAAATATCGCAAAAAGATTAACGAAAAAAAAAAAAAAGAAACCTACTAGTTTTCTGAAGGAAGTGGTTACTGCCACCAGACGGGCTGGCCAACTGGTTGGCTAAGCGAATTATTACGATTCACTTTAATAAAGAATTAGGTTCGTTTGAAAGTAATTAAAATAGATATAATTTTGATTTATGCTCACTTACTGCACTTGATTAATTTTAAGAATTCATTTATTAATAAAAAAAATACAAGTTTTATTGATTTTGAGGCGGTACAAAGTTCGCCGGGTCAGCTAGTTTTTAATAGAAAGAAAGAAATCCTTTTATTTTTGTCGTCAACAAATTTTATTCATATATGCATAATTTTTTGTGAATTAATAATTAGGATTGCTATATTTTTTCGTGATTTTTCTCAAATTCTTACTAAGATTTTACATAAAATAGGTCATTGTGCGACGGGGGCAAGGCTACGCCAGGTGCCTATTTTTGTAGGTCTAGTGATGTGCCATGAAATTAATATTTTTAAGTAATCTGTCGATTAAATGTGTTTAATTGAAATACATACAAATAGTCGAAAAACTATGTTATAAATAATAATTTCTATGTTATAATAATATCATATGAGTCGGTACTCCTTAACCTACCCTCCATAGGTCCGTTATTACGTTACGTGTCGCTGTCAATCGTCCGTTGTTATCTCGTATGCACAGACTACGTTTTCCGTCGTTAATTTTTTTTTGCCCTGGTTTTCATTTATGTTGTTTGTTGTAGTTTTAAATTGTTAATTATATTTTTGAATAATATTCACGAGCTGTCATGACATGACATGACTTTATTTATTAACGAGTTATCAAAATTGTACAACAGGTAGATCTTAAGGTTTATTCTATTTTAAGTAAATATAAATCTATCCTTAAATTCAGTAACATAAAAGTTCTCATAACTCGCCCAACGTGGGGCTCGAACCCACGACCCTGAGATTAAGAGTCTCATGCTCTACCGACTGAGCTAGCCAGGCTGTTTTTGCATTCATCTAAATTTTTATTCATATCCTGCATTTTGTTTGTTGTTGATTTTTCTTTATTGCGATTTATTTCGTTTTTATTTAAAAAAAATGTGAATAAAATTTAGCGATTTTGCTTCTTTGTATTTTTGTTTTAATGAATATACTCAAAAAACTACTGGACCGATTTTAAAAATTCTTTCACACATAGAAAGCTACATTATCAGCGTGTAGGTAAAATAAGCTATATTTTATAAAGTTACATGGACGCGTACTTGACGACGTGCAACAGCTAGTATTTTATACATTTGTTGCAACAATACATTATGCAATACAATATAACTTTATTACGGATCTGTCCAAAGACGAATCTGTCGAAAACCGAAACAACCTAAAAAATAGTTAAAAATTCTTAACGTTCAGAACGTATCGCAACCACTCAAATTCTCGTATGTCCATAGTGATCGACTTATTCTCTTGAAAATCTACATTCGTCTTTGATTCGCATATTGGTATTTCGTATTGTCGAATTAGCATTTTATTTTTTCCATACAAATATTCTTAACCTAATTAACAAATATCTACTTGTAATCTTTTATTGATTATTTTTTGTTTGTTCTGTTTTTGTTTTGTTTTGTTCTGTTTTTTTATTATTTTTATTTTTATTATATTCTTGCTCAAGCTACAAGTTTATTAACTCCTCACCACGGCACAATTGTATAAATTGGAGCGCTACAATTGTATAAATCGCAATATGAAAGCGGGTAATGTGTCGTAGCAGAGGGATTCATAAACTAAAGAAATTCCAAGTTAACTTGGCCGAAGAGTGTGACTTCCACGGTTGACACCAATTGGAATCTTTATCGGGCCTGCACATCTACGAGTTTTCGTTTACTTTTTTAGATTACAAATCATGACCGCTTTCTATAACCTTGAATTAAAATATCGTTAGAGACCGTGCCCAGTCTTTTGAAGTGGTGTGAAGCTCTCCCAATCCTCTATTGGCAAGAGTGTTGATAGTTCGTATCTCCTCTCTTAATAAGAAGCCATGCGCTTAGTAGTTTATTGCACCTGGGACGAGAACAAAAGATAGTAGGTATTATTTTCTCAGTAACACCTAATTATTTGTGTATATAGATTTTGAGAAAAATAGCGCATGTGAAAATGTGTTAGCTTTCTTAAAAAGTAATTGACGATTTTATGGAGGGAACAGTATTCGTAAGTCGGCATCGATCAAGTAGATTGCCGGCACGCTAGGTGGGCACGCGAACCATCCCCTTACGACGTACATCGACGATTTCGCCGCGGCGCGCACCGAAGCGGCCTCCCATTGATCACCACGCCTGTTACCTGTTACAACACCACACCATTTACCAACGCCGCCTCACACCAAACCGTTCCATTATTTCGCATTCATGCTGCCTGCATATATAGGCTATTATAGTCATCTAAACAAAGAATACAGTTTAACAAATTTAATACGTACCGCTATCCTCTCTGGGCTGAATAAACTGTGTTCTCTCTGATCTCGGTCTTCGCTAAAAGAATTTATTTTTTAAATCTATTTCATATCCTAGTATAATTGAAAACCAAACAGTTTTGCGAGACATGACATTGAGAATATACTTCTTCAAAGAAATGTCACTATTTGCTAGCGAATTGCCTCGATTGCCTTGCTTCGCAATTTTTTTCTAGATAAATAACATTAAATTTATGGAAAAGTGACTTTAAACGTTTTTTTAGCGTAAACAGAACCCTATAAAACATGGTAACATTTTTTTTAAATTGAACGGAATATTTAACAGTTATTTGTTCAACTAGAGAGCAAAATTGTTTTTTACTGCAAGTGCCGACTTTAAATCACGAACTAGCGAAGTAGTCTAGAATTGAATCACGAGCGTAGCGAGTGATTCTAATATCGACTACTGAGCGAAGAAAGCTAATTCGGCATCTTAAACTTGTTCTCTTAATTCTTTTGGAGTTAGACCATCAGTAACCATCACCACTGGACGTACTCATTTTTTTTTATATTTACCAAAACAGTACAAAACACCAAGGCCTAATGCTGAACCAGTTTCTGAACGGCTGTGAAACTATCTTCACAACTGGGCCAACTCTAGTAGGCTATGGCCGGACACACTAATAATAAAATCAAAATTTTATTCCTGTGAGTTAAATCGCGTGTTCGAATTTCAAATCACGCTCGCATCAAGAATCGATTTTTCTGCGAGTTTTTAAGCAACAACAGCACCCTTTTCATGCTGGAGAGGTGAAAAAATATTACTTAATGCAACCTAAGAAGGCAAGGTAGGTAAAAATGAATAAGGTATTCTATCGTTAATGACTCGGCCATATTAAAATTGCAACTTGTCTTAAGTATGTTAAATCTCTCTAAAATTACTAAAAGTAAATTTTATTGAATTAAAAATTAACTAAAAAAAATAATACACTTATAATTTGGACAAAAATATTGGAACTCATAATATTAACTTATTCGCACAATTTACTGAGAAATTCATTCACATTGTTTTAGGGCCGACTTGGGCAGAACCACCGCCATTATAATAATGAATATAAATTACACCAAAGAACCAAAGTAGCCGAATAAGCGTTTTTACCGCGTTAGGAAAACAAATAACTTCTGTTTTGATTGACGTTCATATTTTTTGAAGAGTTCGTAATAGAAATCATAATGTCTCGTCACTTATTATTACTTGGTCATTATTAGTAGTAGGTACATTACGTTCCTCGTCCTTGTACCAATTCATAGCTAACGAATTTTTGACTATGTGTATGCATGTGTAACATTTCTGCGAATAAATCCTGTGAGATTTTTGTTTGTTACTCTTTTACGCCTTACACGTTGATTAGGGTACAGAAAAGGACATAGGGTATTATATCCAGAAAAAAATTCTACTCCCGAGGAAATAATCTAAAAATAACAATAAAAAATTCAACGCCAGACAAAAATATATGAGCATTATTATCTTTATAGATAATTATGTTATAAACTCTTAAGAAGAGGGGAGCGGAGCAAAAGCTAGTTATCAGATAACTACACTTGAAGCCGAAAATACTCAAACTAACATAACTCAGACTCAATTGGGGTTTTCGAACCTACGATTGCAATGAATCAATTGTCTCTCCACCTTAACAAATAATTCATGATAACCTTTCACGGTCACAAAGACGTTTGCCTCCGCGAAAAAGACAATTGACGGAACATTTTCGTGCATCTCTTCAAATTTTATTTGTGTCTACGCTTCTTTGTAATAGTTAAATCGTCCGAATAAATCAGTTAAACGATTTCATTATTCCGTAGACAAATAGACGTTTAGGTGAGAGAAGGCTGTGACGCCCTTTTAATTGTATAGAAACCATCTTTTTTATTAATAGTGGATCTATAATAATAAATTAATGAGTATTTTTTAGAATCTAGCTTGCTCAATGAGATGTGTCCATCGAAATAATATTCTTTGCTTCGCTGGATGTCTGTGAATAGATCATTTTTTGCGTCTCAAGTATAATAAATCGGCAAATCGGCTATTGGCTACCGATATAGTATCGGTATAGTATCGGATAGTGTGAAAACATAAGACTTGTGCATAAGGATTCAATCCTATACCAATTGACTTAGAATCCCACTGAAATGTGAAAAGCCTGAGAAAACATAATAGTTTCAACAAAATGCATCAAAGGTTATTATATAAGCAAACATAACATAGACTATTAAATTTAGTTTACCTTCATTACCAACTTCAAGTTTAGTTAAACACGAGTTCATTACATTGAATGCATGTAGCTTCAGGAAACTAATAACTCACTTTATGAACTATTGGTATTGTGGATAAAATTACTTACAATGCAAACATTTCGCTAATATAATATCTCATAATATTTTATAATATATCAACTTCAATAACACAAATATTTATTTTTATGCAATGATAAAAATAAACAAGTAAAAGTAAGCTACATTTCTTGCAATATTATCGTTTAATTTTAAGATTTTATGCAAATTTAGAAAGGATTTTCGATACTTTTCACTCCATGCAAAGCTGAGAGCGGGTCGCTAGCATGTTTACATAGTATAAAACAAAATTGCTTCCCGCCGTCTGTCCCTCTGTATATACGCTTAGATCTTTCAAACTACGCGACGGATTTTAATGCGGTTTTCATTAATAGAAAGAGCGTTAAAAAAGCATGGTTTTTATTTGCATACAAAAATCCGTACGAAGCCGGGGGCGCTCTGCTAGTGTTAAATATATTGTTAATGTAAATTAAATAATGATTTTTTTTTTCTTTAATAGTGCTCGATGGAGCCGAGGAGTCAAGACAAGCAGTAATCCGTGAGCTGATTATAACGGAAGCGCATTATTTGAGGCATTTGCTGTACATCGTGGAGGTGAGTACAGATTAGTTTATATTTAAAAGCGTTTTTGTTATTTACTTTCTTTAAAGCTCATTTTCAATTAAGTGGGAGAAGTGTCGCGCTAATGCATTCACTGCGCTAATGCATCCGATTTAAAAAATTCTTTCACCAATAGTTAGAATAGAATTTCAGGACTTCTGCCGCTGAAAACGACTTCAAATTACACTATCAAAAAAAAAATAGTAGGTATACAAATTCGAAGTAGATGACTATTTGAAATATAACTTTTTTCTTGTTTGGCATGCGACTTTAGTATTTTTTTTTCAATAATAATCTTTTAAATTTATTAGTAACATTAATAAATATTACGAAAAAAAATCTAAACCAATCATCGCACATGGCTGAGTTAGCTAAGTAACCGATAGATGCCAATAATGATTGAGCACCAAACCATTACAAGTACATAACAAGCTCGCTCAGCCTACCGATAACTTAGCTTAATGAAATTAAGAGAACCACTTAATCTAAAATCTGTTATAAATACTTAAAAGAAAGAAAGAAAGAAAGAAAGACATTTATTCGCTGCACGAAAGACATTAACATTAAATAAGAAACAGAAACAACAAAAACAAAATGACACAAGAAAGTTAATAAAAAACAGACAGGTCAGTGAATCGGATACTGGCTCAGCATTGTGCCGAGGTGCTAAGCAGGCACCTACAGCGCTCATTTTCAGCCATCACGCGAACGCCATACAGATATATTATATAATTTGCATAGATAGCTTGAATAATTAAATATATAGATAAATAATAAACAACTTATAATGCAATAATAGTAGTAATTATAGATAATAACAGTAGTAAACTCAATAATATCCAGGGACCCACTCAAATATACAGAAAATTTCATCCAAATCGGTTCAGCCGTTTAGGAGGAATTAGGTGAATAAATGTTGGATATAAAAATTATGATTTTTGGAGCATCAACAAATGACCCGCTTATGAAAGCTTAAATGAAAGCTTACGCCTAAAGGTGGCGCTCCTTGGATAGGAGGAGGGCGAACCTGAAACTTCCTCGAAAGGCCGTAGTCCTGTGCACAGGCATGATAGCAACTACCCCAAATCTGCGCGCACGTCTGGGCCATTGGAGCTTCCTGAAAAGGTAGGACGGCGTTTCGTACCGTACCACCCCAAACAGCAGAGAGGCGAGGTGAAGGCGGCGGCGTGCAGACATATTCAACAGGCCAGCGGCGCTCAAATACGGAGTGATATGGGAACGAGGAGGTTAGGGCCCAACCAGGTTAGGGAGTAGTCTCCCCAGAGCGTCAGCGGCTCCTATGGTCGCGGTTCCAATCGGTGGAAATGGATTTAATTTAGATTTTTGTACATTTACTGTACTTAATTCATGTTGATAAAATTCATTTATTTTAATGAGAATTTGAATTTAATTCGGCTAATAAGTTAATACAACTTTGATTGATTCTGAAGCGGTACGAATTTCGCCGGATCAGCTAGTTATGTATAATTATTGTTTACAAGTCTATTAATAACTTAATAATACCTTAATACTGTTTAGTTAATGGATTTCACCTTTGTCTCAGCTGGTACAAAACAAAAGTGATTATCTGTAAACTGTTTTCTACCAGTTAGGAAATTTGTAAATTTGCCAAATTGATGGTTCTGTATAGAGATTTTTTAAAAATCAGAATTTATTCCAATATTACATTGAAAAATTTATTATAAGCTACCTAATAATAGGTGAACCTTCAGCCTGCCAATTTTTGGAATGAGTACCCTTGCATATTTCATGCGAAAGTATTTTTCATGTATGAAAAATACTTTCGCATCGATGCAAATTCATTTCCTTTCAATTGCAATTAAAACGAACTGATCGAAAATAACCTTGATCTGGATTTACTGGGTTTTCCGCCGGTCTATTGTGTGGATTCCATTATACAAGTCTAGTTCATTATACCTACAACACTTGTATTAATTAATAGGTATTTAGTCTAGGAAAATACTCGTATCATTGGAGTGATTGTTGATAAAGATATTCTGTTATTACGAAATTTGAATTTCATTTTATGTCTCAACTAAACATTTGATATTTATCGGTTATATTAAGAATTTTAAAACAGTTAGTGAAAGAGGCCCTCTTTCACTAACTACAAGTAAAGTGTTATTAGTTACTTTTAGAAATAATTTTATGTTTTATTAAATTATGCACTCGGTTTACTGCATCCTTCGATAGGCAAATTTTTTTATTCTTTTCTTTTGAATGTTAAGGGACTTTTACCGTACAATCAAAGATATTTCCGGTTACCGCTGTCTTCACCATGTGTCAAGTAGGCTACTTTAATCAATTGTACGGTTTCACATAAAGAAATCTTACCTCTTTATTTAAATTAATCCATTATTTCAATAGTTTTAACTTCAATTAAATTGGTAAATGCATTTAAAAACCTCGAATAATCTTTAAATTTATATCAGAGTGCGCAATCAGCCTTTTCTTTGTTCATGTCATAATAATGTACACCTAACCTATACAAACACTTAACTACATTATGCATACGTATCCCATTACCATGGTGGAGGTGTGAGAGACATTGTTAAATTATAATTTATATGAATCAACGCGCCGTCTCACACCTCAGCGGTTGCCATGGCAAATCTACGAATCACGGTTTGAACTGCTTGACCATCCGCCTTACTCACCAGATCTAGCCTCAAGCGGCTGCTTTTTGTTCCCTCATCTAAAAATTGTGCTCAAATGACAGAGATTTTCTTCAAATAAGGAGACAAAGGCAATCACTTCGTGTACAATTATTTTGCAGAGAAAAACGCCGAATACTATTTAGACGGATTAAAGATATGGGAGCATCGCTGGGAGAAGTATGTGGAGTTAAAGGAGACTATATAGAAAAATAAAAATAAATTTTAAGAAAAAAATTCTTGTATCTTTGTTAGGTCGGAAACTTTTCAGACCACCCGGGTATGTAGTACATACTTACCCTCACGACACTTCAACTCTGTATTTTTATTTCGTATAATTATTATAAAAGTAGCCATGGTGACCGCAACTTCGTACGCGAATAGTTTACCTTACAAGATTTTGTTTACAGCTCGCTTGAATATTGCCCGTATTGTGGCTATCAAGAAACTCTAGATATTTGCTCCAAAGTTTCCTTACCCATCCGGAACTAAGCCAAGTGATGCGATATGACAGAAACTTTGACACTTTACCTGTTTTTCCCGTGGCTTCATCCGCGTAATTAAGCTGGGCCAGTTCAAGATATTAAAACATAATTATTTGCTGTCGCAGAAACGCGATATAGTCTGATGCTGATGACGATAAGTTATGCAACAAAATGTAAATTGTGTCACATGTCCTTTAAAACTTACTTACATAAAGAAAAATCACCGAAAATATATGAATTAATACATTGTTTGACTGGATATAAAATTATTTCTTCTTTTCATTCCCTCGGGAATATTATTTTTTCTGCATGAAAGGTTTCTGTACACTTAGCAACGCGTATGAAAAATTCGACAATGCCTGTTAATTGTGAAACCATCGAACAAACAAAATTTCTTTCCTATTTATAATATAACTACCGAGCCGCTCCCGGCTTCGCATGGGTGCATTTTTTTCTGCAAATTATACCTTCCTCGTTTAACGCTCTTTCCATTAATTAAAATCGCATTAAAATCCGTTGCGTGGTTTAAAACATGTGACTTTATTTTATACCATCCAAATAATATATCTTTATAAGCAATTTTATACTATGTAGCGGTTTAAAAAATGCATAGTTTTCATTTCATTTTTACATTTCGTATTTTTCTTCTTACATACAATAAAATCACTTACAAAAATATTTGCTCTACAGAGTGGCCGAAGTAACTTTGTTTGTTCCGTTCATCGTATACTTACTTACTTCGTTCTTTCTCACCCTTTTAGTGGTAATTGTTCCATTTAGCCGGTTTCCGTGACAACTTCCAAATCTCATATAATTTTACCATGTCAACTCGCGTGACACAGGCGTTTATGGTAGAAATGAATTTTGATATACGAGATATGGTTAAATAAAAAAAAATCTTATCCTTAAAAAGTAATTAAAATATGAGCATAGGTAGGTATAACAAAGTATAAAACTCGGTTTTGACAATAGTATCAGCTGAGCTATTACAAGTTTAGTGGCAATTTTAAAGTTATGTCTTTTAAAATATAAGATTCCTAATTTCATCGCTGTTATAACTTTTTCCAGTTCGAATGCTCTTTTCCTCCCTTATGTAGTCGTCAAATTCTTATTAAAATTTTCCCTATCAATCTTTGGTATTTCCGCACTCTCATCTTTTCTACTTACGATTATTTCTGCAATTGAATTTTCCTATTATGGATTACCTATGATTACACATTTCATTCATCACTAGTAGGAAAGCAAAATATTGACAAATCATCCGCGTGCAGAAAGAAAGATAGGCAAGATGGATTGGAATGTCTATTGTAGACCCGCGCGACTTTTACAAATTATTTATTATTACAACTTGCACAACGTATTCACTTAAACACTGCAAATATAACAGGTGGGCTCGTCTTTGTAATAGCTTTAATTTTGTAAAGGTAATATTAATTAATGTATTTATCTTTTTGGTATACAGGAATGCGCTCCTAGGCAGTATATTAGCACGATAGTGCAAACTTTAGGCAGTTTTTGCCTTAACTTTTTATATAGGTAATAGCTTATTAAGGTAATAAAAGTTTTATTGTGTCAGCCAAATTTCAATGTCTGTATGCATTTTATTAAAAAAAGTTTGTCTCGTATTCTATAGATGGTAAAAATTTCAGTAAGTATAAAGTTTTCATCCAACAAGTTTTCTTTTAATAGAAGAAACCGCTACCAACAATTCCAATGCTTGGACAATCCTCTCAATACAGCAACTCCTCTCTCAAAGCCTCTCAAAGCATTTTATCCCCATACGATCGGACATTTTATTAATAAATTCTTTTGAAGGATCCATAGCGCACTTGCATTCTCGCTGGTTTTGTTGTAACCGTGAGAAATGCTAGTTATCTTATGTACGTCACCATGTAGGTTACTTTCGTTTTGCTAGTCTCCTTCGGTATTAATATTCCGGAATGAGGAACGATTCTCATTTGTTTTTTTTTCTCTGATACATTTCATTTTTGTTAATTATTATAAATCTATTACTTTGATTCTATTAAATGAAGAGCCATTATATTTAGCTGCCATAGAAAATACTTATACATAAATAGATGCTTTTTTATTTTACTGAAAAAGAGTAGTGGGAGTTAGTTCGCTTCCACCATGCACTATAAAAGTAACACTCATTTAAATAACTATATATAACACTAATTTAAATTTTGTAATATTTTGTATCAGTGTACATAATACTAGCGACCCTCCTTCGGTTTGCCACATATATATATATATATATATATATATATATATATATATATATATATATATATATATATATATATACATAATTTTCCCTCTAAAAAATATATACATAAGTATCCTCGTAACTATGCTAATAATAATAATAATAGGACCCAACGGTGCTAGGTTGTCAGGTATTCCAAACTTCTATCGGTCAAACAAGTTAGCAGCCGAACGTTGTTCCCACTAGAGTAACACTTCATTTAAATTAATATAATGCTTACATAATTATTACTTTCAATTTTACTTACTTTTGTCGTATTTGTTGCAGGTGTGTATCGGTGCAGCTCATGCACTCCAAGAGCGGAACTTTCTGTTATATCTGCAGACGGACAATCTTTTCTCAAACCTGCCTGATGTAATGAATGCAGGTTTCAGCTTTTTTGAAGCGGCCTTCTGTCCGATGATCGTTGAAGCCGTTGAAAGGCGTGCACCGTAAGTTTCCAATGTTATAAAATATTAATAGTATATTATTAATGGGGGCTTGACGCACTGCGTTTCGAAGCCATATTTTTGGCGCCCTGTGCCAGACAGGGTTCTAAAGATATAAAAATACCTTCTTACAAAAGTTACGATCTCTTTATAAAAGATCACAGTGAATGATAACAGCATTTGTGCTGTTGTGTCTCAATTAGTGAGTAAGAGCCCTATTCTTAATCTATTCCTAATCATATATGTGATTCCTAATGTGTTTTAATTTAATCCTAGAGTTAGCGAGCAGTGCAATTAGAGCACCAGTAGTGTTTCTTGTATTAACAGGCGACTGTAGCCACTTAGCAACAAGTGGACCGTCAACCTTTCTAACGATCTCTACATTAAAAACATATTTCAATGGAAAATATAATATACACATCGCGGCATTTTATTGTATGAAGTATAAATGTCTGTAGGTGAATAGCGTAATATATAAACAAAACTAACACCATGGTGTTATCAAGTGTGCTGCCGATAAAGTACAAATGGATTTTTAGTAATTCTCATTAGTATTTATGTTGTTATTTAAATTATGACATAAGTACCTACTAATTACTCAACCAGTAATTTTGAAATAAATTTCTAAATGAAATTGTAATATCTTTTGTCGATAAATAATTTCTGGAATTCGAGCCTTTATACCGTAGGCGAATTCGAATTAACTTTAAACGAAAATGGGTACATAGAGCAGGTCTTGTTTCACGTATTGATTTCACTTAGGTTAATTTTTAAAATATTTTGTTTTACTATTATGAACACATTAATGTTACAAGCAATATTTTACAGGTTTAATATCGAAACGATGTATCCGGGATTTTCGCAACTCCCAGAACTTTTCAGACCCTATGATAAATTTCTGAGCGTTCAAGCTAAACGTTTAGACTATCTCCGTAGTCTCAACACATTACCTGATTTTCAAGCGTACGCTGCCTGGTGTCAAGAGTTCGAATCCAGCAATAGGTAAGCATTTGACTTTTTCAGTAATTAATACAAAGTTCACAGGTATTTGCATATATCATCCGTCTTACTAAAAATAATAAGTAATATCAGTAATATTAAAATGCTGTCTTAGTAAGGAACATCTACAACTACGATTCGCCGAATCAACACTGCATAGTATTTTTTTATCGAAATATAGCTAAATGTATCTTTTATTTAGGATCAGCTGGTTTCGCATTGAAAAAGAAAATTTTTCATCGCTGTAACGATGGCGGCGTTTTTAAAATTTTTAGTCGATCCCTAGGAAACCCTACATTTTTCTAGGATAAAAAATCCGTACTAATATTATAAATGCGAAAGTATGTTTGGATGTATGGATGTATGGCTGTTTGTAACTCTTTCACGCAAAAACTACTGAACCGATCACCATGAAATTTTGTATACACGTTGTCTGGGACACCAAAAAGGACGTAGAGTACCTTTCATCGTTCAACGCGGACGAAGTCGCGGGCACCAGCTAGTGTCTTATATGTTAATCCAGGTAATAAACTTCTATATGCCAAATTTCAACCAAATCCGTCCGAAAGAGTAACAAACGCATATCAGTCTGTCATACCAATATTTCGGTCACAACGTGTTAAATATCACTTCTGATTTCGCCTATGCACAAGTATGATTTGTTGTCATTTTTATTTCAAATTCCTATATGAAAATGAAAAGCAATATGTACTTTTTATTTCAAATTCCCATATGAAATTGAAAAGAAAAAAGCGGAGGCTTCTACCACATAATATTATAAAAGTGAAAGTAACTCTGTCTGTCTGTCAGTCTGTCTGTTACCTTTTCACGCCTTAACTATTCAACCGATCATCATGAAATTTTGCATTGTCAGGGATACAGGAAAGGTACTTGTTCCCAAAGTGTCATCTAAAATAAAATAAAAAAAACTAACGCTTGGAGAAAGCATCAAGGGGTTATATTGATCATATTTTTATTTTTCAACGCGGACGTAGTCGCGGGCACTAAAACTAATGGAACGATTTTAAAAATTCTTTCACTTATAAAAGCTACATTATCAGCATTTATAATGCTATATTTTATAAAGTTATACAAACGTAGTCGTCTGCAGCAGCTAGTTTGAAATAAAATGTACTCATTTTAACGGTATAAGAAATACAAAATAGAAGCAAAACTGCTACAACAACAAACTCAACAGTCTTCGAGGGTTTGTGACGTTGTAGTCAAGCTTGTTGAACCCTTTTTGCTTTTCATTTATTTTTAAATATATTCTCTATTTAAGGTGAGTTTGAATCCCATTTATTGTAATACATATTTTAAAATATTAGTCAAGAATTAGTTGTGCAGTAATCCTTTATAGAATTTAAAATAGAAAAGAAAACTAAAGTATATTCTTCATATTTTTTACGTAGGTACTCGTAATATTATCTAACAAAATATAATGTACATAAATCAAAACTAATTGTGGCAGGCTCAGAAGACCAATCAGTCACATGATCCTGTAAAAGAGATCGAAGCCCAAAATCTCGGTGAAAAGCATCATAACCTGTGTTAAACTTGAAATGTTTTGTGCAGATTGTCATTTGCCGACATATTGATTAAGCCGATGCAGCGTGTCACAAAATACAGTATACTGATACGTCGCATAAGAGATAACACCTATAGCGAACCGGATTCGACTCTTCTATCTGCTATGGTAAATTATTATTATTTTTTACTTTTCAGTCCTAAAATTATAGCCAAACGCTTGTTGATAAACACTAACTCGATAACGGCTAGACCAACTCCGCAAAAATTTTTTCAAGGAAATCCGAAGAAGGTTTTTTTAATAATACCGGAAAAACTGCATCCGTGCAAAGTCTTTTGCGGATCGTTTTTATACATTAGTTTTTGCCTGACGGTCAAACTTACTCTAAATTTACTCTAAATCCACAGCTCGCATTTACAGACAAAAACAAAAACATACGTAACAGACGATTAAGAATGTTATACATTTGTACAATGTATGTTATGTATTATTATGATAGCTGTAGAATGGATGGTGATTTCCATAGAAAGAATAACATATTATGATTCTTTCTTAATTTTATTTTTTATTTTTTTATGCTCATTAATAATTTCATACAGATTTATCCGATTTCGACTTCGAAATGTTCCACAAATTCAATAATAATGTTCATTTATGCAGAATATGGGAAGAATACTTTTTTAAGTCTAACATTTTTATGTTTTACAAGAGATTGCATTTTTACTAGATAGTTAATCAGCTTAATTGCAACGGGTGTACAAGTTAGACTACTGTTTTATACTCGAATTTTCACATTTTTTTTTTAAATGAGATTTATTGAATTTTTTTTCTTTTAGGAGAATCTTGCAAAGAATTATGTAACGGACATAAACCGTTCAATTCGTCAAACCGAAGAATTGGAAAAACTGGCCGAGTTAGCTTGTACCATTGACGGATATGAATTAGTAAGTTTTTTTCCATTGCCTCACGACAATAGACAATTAGTTTCTTCGCCGTAAAGACCAAAGAATATTAAAAAGATAAAGATAAGACCGTATCGGTAGTCAAGCAAACGTATAAAAGGATTACAATAGGTTTTTTAACTACCCAGGCGAACTTGTAAATAAAAATGAAGTCCACGCGAACGAAGTCGCGGACATCGGCTAGTACTTATTTATTTATACTTCAGAGATACCAATCGAAACCGCTCAATTATGGTTCAACCATAACTATAACCAACGATAGTATACACAGATATCTTAAAATTACCACATAAAAAGAGGAATACTGGTAACAGGGACCGCATAGCCAACCAAAATCACCTTGCTGTGTGGACCTGATTTAGCAGGAATTCACCTACTCAAAGCTAAAGAATATAAGGAGGATACAAAAGAAACCTTAGCATTTAACGTGGCCAGGCCACTGTGGGCTAGGACCACAAAATTCTTCTATTGCGTAATGTCCCTAATATATAGGTATTTGCAGTGCCGGGATTAAGATGCGCGGGGCCCGTATATTCTATCAAGAGGCCCTTAATTTGATTTAGGATCTTCAGTTTAAGGTGTTAAGGGATTACGTGGATTTTAAATGTTAAAATAAAGCGTATTTTCTCAAACTTCTTTTTTTTTTAAATATAAAGATAATTTTATTTAAACTTTTCAGTACCTATATCCACTTAAAAGAATACAAACATTTGAACAATATTTTCTGAAATGTTCATTTCAAAATATAGAAAATTTAGCTTTGAGATATGGTTTCCGGAGAGAAATATTTTGCTGAATTTGCTGCTGGGGGGGGGGGGGGAAGGGGGAGTAACGTCGCACTTTCATTTAAAGTATTAAGTTCATATTAATAAGATTTTATACCTGTAAGAATATTAAACGATTATCATTGCTTGATCCGCAAAGTACGAGTACGTAGGTGTTTCAGAAAAACAAGCACTAATTTCAAATATATCGAAAACAAGGTTGTGCTTATGTTTAATTAATTTTAAATTAAATTTCAACCCACTTTAAATATTTGAAAGGGTTCTTCGTTTTATACACACATTCATGTTTTTGTAGATTATACAATAGCATAATAACGGTGTCTGGCGTTTTGAGATGCTATTTAAATAATCTTCAATACAGTTTAATTAAGTACTTAAATTCATTTTTGACCCACTAAATACTATACTAGTAGATGTTACGTACACAATTCAAAATTAAACGTATGTACTTATACAATGCAATGACACCATTACTTCCTTAAGACCACAACATAATCCGGAAACCATGTATCTCTTTTCGTTGATTAAAAAATAATAGTTTTGAACCCAGAAGAAGCTGGTTGCGATCATAAGCTGGTCAGCCCAAATGTCATATAGGCGGCGGTAACAGCCCCCTTACATAAGACAACCTTAAAATAACAGTACTACATGCGCTTTTGATTTGATTTGGTAAGCGTTAGGCTTGAAAGAAGTAACCACAAAGTGTGTAAGTATAACCATTGTGAAATAACAGTACTGCCTAATTTCCTCATTTGACGAGACCATTGGATGAGTGGTTAGGGTGTTTGCCTTTACGCCCCGTTTGAGATTTCCGGGTTTCGATTCCCGGCAGGGTCAACTTTGGAAATGAACATTTCAAAGTTGGCTGGTCTGAATCTGAAAAGTCCCTTCATTTATGCATTCCGTCTGGCGGCAGTAATCACTCCTTACAGAAGAAACCGTGAAATAACAGCACGTGTGCTGTTGTGTCTCGCAATCCCAAATCCTTAACCCTACTGTAGTGGGCAACGCACTTGCACCACCTGTTGCGTTGCTTGTGTTATAAGCGACGGGTAACCTACCATCAAGGGTACCGTCAGCCTGTCTGCTGACCTTAAAATAAAAGAAAAACTTTAAATATAAACAGAAAAAAATTATTGATAAGTTTGTAGCGAACACAATGAGCGCTCCATATTTGAACGCGTTTGATGTGAACTCAGGACTAATCGGCTTAGAATTACTATATAGTAGAAACTTTCATTTAGTTTTTCTAAGTAATTATATTATAAATAGTAGTGTTTTTTTTTTATTATATACAGTGTTTTGTTTAGCAATAAACTACAAGTTAATTTCTGACAAATATTGACAAATACTCGTAACACAGTCTGTACTTGTTGTTCTTAGATCTTAGACCACTAATAGTTTTGAGCAATAATTTCATTTATTTGATTAAATCTTATATACATTGCATATACAATTAAAGGCAATTACATATTTACTTAAATATTTACATTTTTAGGATTTCAAAGATGATGATTTGGACAAATGTTTTAATAATTATTACTCGATAAATCTGCATGCCCCGATGCCCAACTGTGTGAGCACCCAGAGTAGGACTATAATACACCAAGCAGATTTCCGCTTCAAAGACAACCTGAAGGAGGTAAGGATATACATAATGGTTTTAAGTATGGATTTGATAATATAGTTTAGAAGCGACGCCGGATGCATCCGTTTAATAAAAGTGGATACATTTTCACAGATAAGATAAAAACCAGACTTATAAATTTAAATATCCACTTTTAAGAGCTCGTGTCATTTATATCTAGGATTGCGAATGTAGAAATTTTGCGAATTGCATAATAATTACAAAAATTGTGCAGCTTTCTTTGCCTAACAATGTTCTTTTTACAGATGGAGACCAGAATAATCATTCTTACAGATATACTGCTAGTGTGTAAAAAGATAAACCAAAAAAGTGGCAACGAACGATACACTCTAAAGCTGGTCAGGTAAGAATTAATGGTATTTTTAAATTCAAATAGCCAGTTGATCTTTCGATATTGTTATCATAGAACCCGATTCTATTTCTGTCTAAGTCAACTTATGTCTCTCCTCAATTTGGTTTCACACATTTGACTGATTGATTGTTTGACTGCTTATTTTTCATTGTTATAGCTGTGCGAGTATTGCTAATGAATTAATTTTATTTTTAGTATTATATATTGACGAATAAGATTATTAAATCTATGATATCTCCTTACGCACCCTGTTGCAATGTTTTATAGAGTTTCAAGCTAACAAATTACGTGTGAAAGTGGGGATATGTGGATATGGGAAAAAGTTTTACTACTGGAAGGGATGAGTGGAAAAAAATCCACTTATTCCTACCAGTGGGTATATAGTAATGATAGGTGGAACGGGCGAAACAATCCAAATTTGGGCAATTAAAATTTTTCTATACTAACAATATAAATATTTAATAAAGTTAAACGCTGGCGTAAATAAAGTATAAATGGATATCGAATGACTATTACGCTTCGTTTGGTCATTTTGCTGTGGTGCTACACTTAATTATATATTTGTTGTCCTAGTCTCAGTAATTCGTAATTGTTCATGAAACTCGTGTGTGCTCTTGCAGACCAAAATATAGAATCGATAGATTGGTGGTCACGCCGAAATATGCACGTAATATGACGGATTATACAGCACTGATCGTAGTGGCCCTGGATCACGTGGGCTCGTCATACCATTGCTTTCTTTTGCAAGAAATGTCGAAGGACTCCAGTGAAGGCCGTTCCCTTAAGGTAATTGTGAATTCTTAGTTGTCCCTTAAGATGTGTCTCATTTCATCCTTTCTAGCGCACATGTCTTCTCTGGTGGTCACTGGAGTCGCCAGGAGTAAGATAATAAATTAAAAACGTAATATGTTTACCTATAACAATTGGTATTGGTGGTATTGAATTGTGGCTTATGTGTAAATCGGCCACGTTGATTTGATGCGGCCAGGGTTTGATTCCAAGCAGGGTCAACTTTGGAAATGAACTTTTCATAGTTAGCTCTGGGTCTGTGGAAAGTAGTGGCAGGGCGCACTGCATTTTTTTTATTTCACAATAATAACTTTAGTTTTAGCATTTTTCTGTCCCCCACACTAGAGCTCTGCCTATTCTATGGGGGAATTTCACGGTATGGCAGCAGTAAACACCCCCTTACAAAAGACCACCGTGAAATAACAGAATTGTGTGCTGTTGAGTTTCGGTGAGGTGAATAAGGGATTCCAGTGTCCATTACCCTATCCCTTCCTAATTCCTTATCCTCAATCCCACCAAGGTCGACATCGCAATCGCAGCACCTGTGGCGTTGCTTGTGTTATAGGCGACGGTAGCCACCTGCCATCAAGAGTGAGAGAGTTATCAAATTTATTTCGAAAATATGTTCCTTATTTTCGGTTAATTCATCATTATGTTTAAAAAGTATACAATATTTTTATATAGTTTCGCTTATTAATATATCTAGCTGGTGCTAGCGACTTCGTCCGCGTTTAAAATAAAAAAAAAGCAATATAACGCTTGACCTCGTTTTGCTATAACAATTTGGCCATGCGTTAGTTTTTTATTTTTTATATATCCCTCGGGAATAGTCCTTTTTTCTGGATGAGGGTACCTCCCTATGTCCTTCCTGGTGTCTCAGACAACGTGTATGCAAAATTTCATAGTGATCGGTTCAGTAGTTTTTGCGTGAAAGAGTTACAAACATTCATACATCCATACATCAACATTACAAACATTCATTATAATATTAGTAAGATAAATTAATTATTAAAATAATTATCTATATGTACTTAATTCAAAGTTATTAAGTTGTTTTTATTTTATTTCAAAACATTAGCTGTGGGAGCTCAAGATAAAAGAGGCAAAACTAACATACGAATTAAGCACGGTTTTCGCCGGAAACCCATCATGCGAGATCACCGAGTTAGGTCACAATACTTCATCGGATGGTACAGGAAATGAGCCAAAAATAGTGAGTTTTAAAACACGGTTGTATGTCTTACGTGAAAACGTGTACGTTACGAGTAACAATTTCCTTGAGCGTATTATATGAAGGTGTATACATGCAACGAATTCGTGTATACCTTACGTCTTTGACGTCTTATGTACGTCTTTAAATTTGCTTCCATAGTAGGAAGGAATTCAGCAATGTGATAATAACAAAATCGGGGGATACATTATTGATGCTTAGGGAATGCATTCTCGTGAGATTGGGGCTCAGGCGAGATCTCGCGAGTTTGTGAATAACAATACCGCGAGATCTCGCTAATTTCGAGATCTCGAGAGATTGGCAGTTTTGTGTGTTTATTGGTGCAAATAATCACAATATTTGAATAAATTAAAAAAAAAATAATTACATACGTACGTAATAATACGTAAAAATAAATGAAATAAACATTTATTTTTACGAATTTTTTCAATAATAGAGAGTATTTCCCTTCTCAAGATAGTCAATGAATATTAACATCCGAAAATACCTAGGCCATAACCTTTCCAGCCGATTGTTGTGCTTTCGGGCGCTTTGGACGAGGTTTACCAGTTGCTGTCCGGATTTTGATTCCGGAGTGAAGTGACGATCATCAACACGTTTTTGTTTTTGGTCAACAGTGAGCAACAGTGGTCAACAGTGAGCACCCACTTTGAACAGAGCTTTCTCATAGTCAAATGCTCATGCATTATAAAGCCAACACATTCTTTTGATATCTGTACGATGTCAGCTAACTCACGCAACTTCACTTTTCGATCATTCAAAACGATTTTAATGGATTTTTTTGATGTTTTCTGGTGTTACCACCTCATAACACTTTTCAAGCCATTACTTCGCTTGAACTGTATTTTTTCGCATCAATGTTTGATTCATTGTTTTGAAAATAACAAAAGTAGCGTCACTCTTAGCACAATAACTCACAAACTAATGAATCATCATGAAATCATGAAATTTTAACCGCTGTCTTTTGAAGGTTAGTACTAACTGAAAAAGAGGTGAATGCAATAAAACTAGCGCCATCTATGTGTTGGGCCCGGGACTTTTCAGCCCATGTAATATGTACGATATAAATTCGAATTCTTTGGATATATAATACTAGCTGGTGCCCGCGACTTCGTCCGCGTTGAACTATGAAAGGTACCTTATGTCCTTTCTGATGTCCCAGACAACGTGTATGCAAATTTTCATGGTGATCGGTTCAGTAGTTTTTGCGTGAAAGAGTTACAAACATCCATACATCCATACTTCCATACATCTATACATCCATACATCCATACAAAATGCTACGGATAAAATGCTCAAATAAAATATTACTCGTAACATACACGTATTAGCGTAAAACACAAAGCCGTGTCCACGACAGTTACATATATTTATTTTTTATATTGATAAAAATCTCACAAGGGGTGGGGACGGGTCTAAATTTAAAAAAAAAAAAACTTAATAAGTAATTAATGCTCTGATAAGACATAGGTAAATTGTTATCAGTCTTACGAGGACCTACAGATGGAACGCGAAGCGCGTGAACGTGTGGCGGCGATGCTGCATAACCGCAGTTTTGGTATTTCAACCGACTACGACTACTCACAATCGTTCAACACTGACTCTGTTGATGGTAAGTTATACGTCTAACAGTAAGTATAGTTTCTCAAAAAATAAAATTCTACTTAAAATTAATTGAAATTTGAACAACATTCCCATTAAGTATTTAGTATTTTTTTCGTGTGTGGGAAATGTGAAGTGAATTATTTTCATACCAACTATTAGGTACAAGCAGCGCTCGTAACCCCCGGGTGAAGAAACGAATGTCCACAGGAGGGAGTTCCAGAAACTCACGGCTCTCTAGCTTCCAACAGTCTGCCAGGTAATTTAAAGATAGTCGAATACTTCATGAAAGTAATACAATTAATTAAAGTTTATATACTTTGAATCAATTAAAATAACATTAGAATAGGTATTGATTTGTAATTTGAAGTGACAATATACAGGACATACCTACGAGTATATAAAGTACCGAAGTCCAACAGTGGACGTCCTGCGGCTGAGATGATGATGCAGTAATATTTCTAATGGAAAATTTACTAAAACTATGAACTTATAGAAACGTTACCATTATAGTCTTGTTGATCCGTAATTAATTTTTACTGCCACATGAATATAAAGGACTAAATAAGAGAGGAACCACATTTATTTTACTATGTATGTAATATTTATATAATTATGATAACAGCGCCGCGTCCCACGACGAACCTCAACCGGGACCAAGTAGAATCAGTTACAGAGCTGGCAGCTCAGTTGAGCATATTATACCGTCAATCAACCCTGAGGACAGTAAGTGATTTTTTTTTATTACAGTGTTATTTTATTCAAGACGGTTATCTATACTGGTTGAACAATATATTGACAATATTAATTTTATTTTTTAGCCGTAGCATCCATCACGGTGAATGTGGTTAGCGAGAGCGAATCCGAGACGGTGGTGCCTATAGAACCACCTTATGTAAGTATTATTAAGATTGCATATGCGATTATTCGATTGGATCACTATTTTAGCATATATAGTAGAGTTATCAAGATAATAATAGACCTGGAGTTATCGTGAAGGCATAGATTGATGTAGATCTTTACGAATCTATTCTCTGAAACTTAGGAATAAAACATTTTCTCACAGTTCAGGGCACATTTTTAGTCTTGAGCTTTCATTAAGAAAATTAAACGATAAACTGTTAACGCTGGGCAATAAAGAAATTAATTAAGTAGGTACAAAAAAAATTTAAAAAATCTCATTCTCGACTCATAAAATATAATGAATATAAGGGTAGTATTTTATTTACTCGTATCATATTATTTAAAAAAAAAACAGGTTATCGTAGTTAAATTTTTTAATACGATATTTAAGATAATTTGATTATATTTCACTTATGATTGTCATACAAAAATTAATTCATTTTCGACTGCATTAACAATACATTTACTGCTTAGTTTAAATGACCCTGCACTATAAAATAACCCTGCACGTCAAACTAGTCATACTAGTTGACTAGTTTGACGTGCATATTATTGTTATAGATTATCAAAAATGGAAAAAAAATCTATAATAACTAGTTATGAAACAGTGAAGAAAATATTATTCTGTATTTACTTAATTAATTAGCGACACGCTCGTTATAGTGTTTTATTAGTATCCATCCCTCTGCAGCCACCGCAGGGAGGTCACATGTACAAGCTACGCAGCCCAACTGGATGCTGCCAAACACTTTGCGTGCAACCACAAGACGGGGCAAAGGCGTTGGTACACAGCCTACCCGACCTCTCCTTGCACGCTACGGGCGCACAGTCCTCTCGTCCGCATAAGTATTTATATAATAATCTTTTAAAACAACACTCTTTTACTTCATTTCACTTTAACTTCAACTTTACTAAAAACTAATATATTTATATGAGAAATCTGACTGACATTAAGAAGAATGTCTTACCGAGATATTTTTCAAATTATTCAAGTTAAAATAAACATCGAATTATTAAAAATTTATACAAAGATTCAGTGTCGTCACATAAAGATTTGATTCAACGATCTTTAAAAATTTAATTTCTAATTAATTAATATAAAGAAATTTACATTCATTTAATTTACAAATTTTTAATGAAATAAAAACGCGATGTTACAAAATTAAACAAATGTAACAAAAACATTGTTTAAAAATAACAGTTAAATTTTCTTTTATAGACATACTTCTAATCCGGGACCCAAGTCGGCTTCAGACTGGCTTTACCATTCGCATCAGGAGGGGTTGCAACAGCGAAACAAACTCACTACTGCCCACCAATATTTGGCTCCAGATAATCGTGGCACTAGTTACCCGCCACCCAGCCCTACTCGGTAACTATAACTATTTGTTTTTCTCTTGAAGAATACATATAATATTATGTTCCAGTAAATTTAACGTCATAGTTAAAATTAGGACACATAGTATGGAGGTCACGGACCAGTCGACGGTAGATCCAGCCTGCTTCTTACTAGTCCTGTTGGATAATTATAGGGAAATTATAGAAATGTTGGATATTATAGAAATTAGTCTGTGACAATACAACTCGTAAGGATTGGCACGTATAAATCACTCGCCTAATTAATTTCACAATTGCACTAGATATCTCTTTTTATATATGTTATTTAGAAAATTATAAATAAAAAATTTAAAACATATCTGGGTCTGGGGCTATAAGGCATATAAGCCATTTAAGTATTTAATACTTCATCTTTAAAGCCCCGTGACAAGGTTAATTAAACAGGATTTTATTCGCAGACCACTGAAGCGAGGTCTTGCGTTCTCGTACTCATTCAAGAACCCGCCGCTATCCAAAATGGGTCATGTCAACAGCCAAAGCCAACTGCAACCTGATCCTATTGTTCAAACAAAGGTATATATGAAATTTTATTTAAATATATATTATAGGTGACCTGTTATAGCATTTGTTTCTAGGAATATGTCTACATGTTTGATAAAACATTAAACCAAACTGGAAATACAACTTTACGTTGCGCTTGGTGTGAACGTTGAGGCAAAGGTGGCAAGAAGCAGTCCCATGATGTGACCGAACTTTTACGGTTCCAAACACCGTTAATCTATACTAATATTATAAAGAGAGCAGATTTGTATGTTTGTAATGAATAAATTCAAAAACTACTGCACCGATTTTAAAAATTATTTTACTATAGAAAAGCTACGTTATCAGCGAGTAACATAGGCTATATTTTATAAAGTTACGCGTGCGAAGTCGCGTGCAACAGCTAGTATATATAAATGTAGACCAATTTTAATTCGGTTTTCACGTATGGAAAGAGGAATAAACGGGGGAGGTTTGTATGTATAAAAATATTGCACCACGTGCGAAGCCGAGACCGGATCGCTAATTTGTAATAAAAAAAAATTGAACAGAAAAATAATAATAACTTTGCAAAAAGTATTTATATTTATGGTAATGGTAAAATCAGAATTCACAACTGTTCACAACCAACAGTTTAGAGGAAGTTCCCCGAATACTTTTTTTTTTCTCGTTTCTAATAAGCTTCGCCACTGTAATTTGCGGCGCTTGCAACACAGTATTTATTCATTAAAAACTAAACGGACATCTGTTTACAGATTTGCCGATAGACCCTAGCTCCCACGATAAAGATAGCTATAGAGAGTCATAAGAGTTTTACACTTAGGTCAGCAGACGCTTCATGTGCCCACTGATTGCAAGCTTGACAACGTATACAAGCTTCATAATTATACCTTATTGAAAAATTAAATTATTGTCAAAATAATTTTTGGACATAACAAACTTTGCTTTTGTTGCTTTATTTTCAGCGAGGATATTTTTATAGAGCGGGGATGTCAAAACCTCACTTTTCGGAGCTTTTCTCCAATTCGCGTTTTGCACTTATGGTTGTCTTAGGGGTGAGCCCAGTTATGTCTTTATTGGTGTTGTTGCAAACATTAATTTCAAGGTCTGAATGTATTGGTTAACTATTGATTGTAAAGCGTTGTTAGAAAAAAACTGCTCTGTGTTGCTTGCGCGGCCTGCTCCTTCGTATAACCTATACTTTGCCCTAGATCTTTGGGACTCTTAGGTACATGCAAGAAAATTGCCTCTTCAGTATAGTCCAGCGGTTGATCCTGTGAAGTTCAGTAGCGATCGTATACCTTTTATTTTTCGGTATTTTCCTACAAATTAATATAAAATTAGATTTTCTCCATTTAAAAATAGAAATTAAATATTCATTTCCTAATTCGACGGTAATTAATACTCAAAATTGGCCATTTATCTAAATTCAATGGGATCTCTAACTAAGGAAAATATTTTTTATAGCCTATGATACCCTACTGCATACCCCTAACAAGGAGGTATTTCCACGATTTCGGGGAATCCAGCGGCGCGCAATCCAAGGTAGGTTATTATAATAATGTAGGTTCTATCTGATATTTAGATAAAAAATCTGGAATAATGTAAACTGCACTTAAATTTAACAAAACCACTCAACGGACTAGAGGCAAAATTCCAAACAATCACTCTGAAGTCAACTCTGAATAGTTTATTTTTGTAGTTACTCTCACCAGAAATTGACCAGACGTATTATGGAATCTTTCCATAATTACTAGCGGACCAAGCAGACTTTTTCCTGCCCGAAAACGAAAGAAAAATCTGGAACCCGATTATAGCGCCTCCTAAACCGGGTTCAATTATAAAACTAAGCCAGCCAAGGGGCCTAGTATCAGTAGTCTGATTACTCAGTCCGATGATCGGAGGCACCTCTTAAACACAGACAAAAAAAAACATAATTTTTCCGCCATTTTTTGTATAATAATGCTAAATTATGTAAAAATAATGCAAAAAAATTACAATTAAGTTTTAAATTGAAACACGGCACCATCTATTGAATGCTTACACAATCTGTAATCTGTAAAACCACCTATCGGATCCAACCTGCTTACTCAAATTGCTTGCTTGCTTGCTTTCTAAGAAAATATTTTTAATTGTTGTGTCAATAAACTGACTTACACCGCCATCTGTAAAAACTTATGGAACTTACACCTCTTTGTCCTATAAAAAAACATATAATTTGCAAGTACAAAATAAACTACTAAAGATAATCGAGACAAAAAGTATCATATTTCTCTACTAGGACCAAATTACACTCAGTATGCAGATCGGTTAATAGTTTTGTGACACAATACATAAGCTTGAAGATATTTACAGCTTGAACATACAGTTTTGAGATGAGAAATGCTTTAATATATGTTGTAGTGTTGGTCATTTATGTGTTATACATCTGGACTTCCATATTAATGTCGTCATTATATTTCCACAAACAGAGCGAGAGGAGCTCACCAAGCACAACACCTGTACCGGGATCTAGCTCTGACAAAATTGAACGTGAGAAGAAACCTAAATCCACAAGTGCTGGGTACGTATATGTGTTATTTCATATATCTACATGATAATAATACCAATTTTAATGACGACTACTTCCACTGTGGCAAGTGTGTAACGCCGGACCAGGGTTATTGTGGATGCAGAATTTTTAACGTCCGCGGATACGGATACGGACGAAGGCTTAGGATCAAATCCGCGAATGCAGGATACGGATTTCAAGTTTTTTCATTAGATTGAAATTTTTAAGTGCAGAAAAGAAATTGATTTTGTGAAGCAGAAAGAAATGATTTAAATTGATTAATTAATTATTATTTTCTGGGGATATTTGCGAGATTTATGACTACCTCCATATCCGCATCCATATCCATATCCGCATCCGCAAAAGATTAGATTATTATTATATTGCAAATGGGGATACGATTGCGCATGCCTAAATCGAGGCGAAAGGTCCGCATTTGCTGATGCCGATGCGAATATCCGTGACAACCCAGTGAATGTCCATTTCTTGTTCAGTCTTTATAAGTTCTTTATAAGAATACCTTGAAATGAAAGTTTTTGATTTTTATTTCTGTAGGCGATAATTCATAGCTCATTCTAGTAACCACATTAGGTCTTATCTTAAGAAGGTTGAGACTAGAGACAGGGGTAGATTTCTCGTATACATTGTTTACATACACAACACCATGACATTCATCAAAACATTTAACAGTGGAATCCCTTCCTTTAGTTCCTTTTTCAGTTCGGGCGGGTGGCATTCTAAAATAGAAGGATGACATATAAGAGGGTGGCGGATGATGACATTCACCAGGCAAGGGTATTATGTAAAATTAGGATAAATTTTGGTTGCAAAATTTAAATACAGCACACAGGGCTTTGTAATTAGCAAACCGTAGAAACTACACTACGTAAGTTATGTAAATTTGCCTTAATAAAATGTAGATTTACATTCACTGGTTAACATAACCACTGTTTATTTTTAACTTACACTTTGGACAATTTGGTAATAAAAGTCTTTTTAAATATCATTATTTTCCCATGAATATTTCAGATTTATTTAAATATATATAACATTCGAAAATTAAAAAGACTTTTTCATACTCGCAAACTTTTTTAATACTTAAAAACTTAAATAAAAAATCTATGATACCCCATTACCAAATTACGCGATATTTTCCCAGTAAAATATAAATTCTAGTTTATGGGTAAGAATAATTTCTACTTTCTTTCAAATCATCTGTTGAATTGCTTCAAAAACATCCACCTTTTATTATACCTTTTATAAACAGTCCGTTTGAAGTTTATTCCTTAATGAAACGAAATGAAACTTTTTTTCTTGTTTATTTGATGGTATGGATGCGCAGTGATTAAACACTATAAATAAAATAAAATAATTTACGGTTTACAAAAAAATATAAAGGTCTTACATAAATTTGATTCGGTATATTTTCTTGCTGGCCAATTCTAAAAATTTCTAGGCTCGATCGACTCTTGATTGAAATGCAAAAGCCCATGATTCTAGAACGTTCTCGTTATGTTCGATTTATACTGATATTTTTTTTATAAAACAATAAATATAGCAATAAACAAGTTTTGCCATAAGTATATTATATAAATGATTTTGTAATATACCTAAAATACTTGATTTTATGACATGAAAAAAATCTGCATGCGATAAAGGTTATTTGCAAAACATAGTACCTAATTTTATAGTTTACGCTGAGGAACTCTAGCACATATTTAAGTAATTAATTACGCCGCCGCTTTAAACAACCGCCAAAAGCATGATTTGGTTTTGTTTAAGTACTTAAATTAAAATTAGTCTAGTTTTATTTATTATACTAAAATGTTTTCGAAACCAATACAAATATAATATTATACATACTCGTATATTTAATATTACACAAATCCTCCTTTTTTTTACACCATATTATATTTTTAACCAATATTAGTTTAATTTGTTATTTACAGGTAAACAGTTAAAAAAAATTCATAGTCTGTTAATAATAACAAAAAATTGATGCGTCGCGAGATTAGGAAGACATATAATACATATTAGTTCCGCCAAAGTTTGGCCAAAGTGTGGCCTAAATTATAATGTCGCTACGCCCGTCGCAAAAAATGTTACACATCAATAAAATGGAATTTTAATAAATATCATAGTTACTATTAATAATGCCGTTTATTATTATCAATAGTAAATTAATTATATCATTAATTCATAATTGATAAAATCAAAAATCTTCAAAAATTGTGTTACTTGAAAGCGCTTGAACTTGAATACTTGAATACTTGAACGCCCCCTTGGACACACATTTTTTTACAGATGAATTAGATTTTAGTTATCAATAAAATATGAAGCACGACTTGATTTGGCTTAATTATTATTATATTATAATGTGTATAAATATATAGTAGATGAAGATGAGCATGTCCTCAATTTTTAGTTAATTAGAAATAATATTTTATTAGTTATTATATATATTCAATAACAAGTTAATAGCTAAACTCGTTATAAGTATTAATTATTATTATTATTAGTATTAAATGCATATATGCAGTTATATTAAGTATATATGCACTTTATAGTAAGTAATATAATGGCGCAGAAACGCGGTCTCTAGGTAACTATATTTTGGTTACTCAACGAGCTATGGAGAGGGTTATGCTCAGGGTTACAATGCAAGATCGAATCAGGAATGAGGAGATCTGTGGACGAACGAATGTTAAAGACATAACCCAGCTGATTAATAAGTGAAGTGGCAGCGGGCATTACACATAGTACGGAGAGCCCACGACCGCTGGAGCCGAGCCGGATGGTTCACGAGTGGAGTCCACGGACTGACCTGATACTAGCCGCGGATCCACGGTGGACCCCGCCTGCTTCTGACCGGTCCTATTGGAAAATTATGGTGAAAGGCCTGTGTCTACGTCCTGCGGCTGCGATTAAGATGATGACGATGAGTAAATGCCAGAATAACAATAACAGAACTGATCAATCAAAGATAATTATGCTATGTTTTTTATTGATGATGTTTTTGAAACGTGTTCGAAAAACATTAAGATCCATTCCTTGAAATTTTGTGCTATGGCCTGAAGCCTAATTCATTCGTGGTATACCTTGGTATACCAAAGGTAATGAATGTCCCTTGAATAGACTTTCAGTAGCAAATGAGGTGTCATGCTTGACTAACAAGCCTAACACTAACATTTTATGATTAAAAAATGGAATGCAAAACTCACTGTATGTTATATGTTTCATGTGCTATCGCTAACAATTAGTTTAAGTATTAGTTAAATGTTAAAGGACATCAATTCTTAGTGGGAAGACCGCACGTTTCTTCTACACCCCGCCCGTAGATGGAACCAAAAAGAAAAATACATACAGTTTTTGTTGAAAAGTTTGAATACAATTTGTCTATTATATTGTCTATATAACACGTGTTCGATATTGGATATGGATACTCGTATTGTATTTAGGCATTTCGTTTAATATATTCTATTTATCGATTACGCAACGTAAGAATGTACGAACGTATCTTTCTTTTGCTTCCATCTAGGACCCGCCTTACTTTCTTGCGTCTTAGAATAAGAATTGTCATATTCCATATTGTACAAATGCAGGATCAATCCGATCATTGTTGTTATTAAATTGATTTTTACTCGCAGACACAAAGATCGCCGTACACCCAGCCCAGTACCAAAGGACTCCGATGAGGAGACACCTCAAGTTCCAGACAGAGAGACTAAATGAAAGTTACAGCAGAAAGCTCTACAACACGAGACGCACAAACTGTGCTATCGCAATCGTAAGTAATGTATAATTATTTATTAAATGAAAAGACAGAATTATTTTAGCTACGTGATGATGTTCATTCATTGAGTCTATTATAAATATGAAAATGATAAACTGAGGTTTAGATGAATTAATGATGATATTTTAAAAACAAGGAACGTGTTTAAAAAAGTGCTGTGTAATGTTTAATGTATTTACTATTCCAGGTGACGTAAGACGTAAGTAGAGCTCCAATTCGATGTAACGCAAACTCTAAACTGCAACAGCCTAAATATTTAACACAGACTTTTTAAATGTGGAAAATTTCCGTAGTTTTCAATATTCTACACTGTTTATGAGGAAAATTAATGGCTTCTACTTGTGAGTACGTCGACAATTGCTTGGAAATGAGTCCCTAATGACGGATAACATTTGCTAATGATGGTACGGTTTAGTCGGAACAAAAGCTTTAAATTCAAAGATGATTTTAAAGCCTTGGTTCGCAGCCAGCTTGTTATTTGTTATTGTAAATAACAAATAATAGCTTGATATTTGTAGTGTAAGAACATAATGTGATTGAATTGTGCATAATTTGGAAATTGGAAATAATGAAAAAATTAATATCAAAATCAAAATTTGCACAATTAAGTAACGGTGGCCTAAATTTTGCCCTATTTCAAATGATTTCGCTCTGAAAGAGCTTTGACCAATTTCTACTGTAAGGATGGAATCTATATATATATTATAATAAATTATATATATATAAATTTGACGAGCCCATTGGATGAGTGGTAAGGGTGCTTGCCTTACCACTCATCTGTGGGGTTCTGGGTTCGCTTTCAGACAGGGTTACATATGGAAATGAACTTTTAAAAGTTGACTCTGCTCTGGATCTGTATGTGATTGGTGAAACAGTGAACTCTCAAAATGTTAGTAGTGGTAGGGCATACTGCGTTTCGCAGTCATTTGGGCAGCCCGTCTGGCGGAAGTAACCGCCCCGGGGTCCCGAAAGACCACTGAGAAATAACAGCATATTTGTTGTTGTGTTTCCGTGTGTGATTAAGGGATGCCAGGGCCCATTTTTCTATCCCTTCCTCTATATCCTAAATCTTATTCGAAATCCTTATCCGAAATCCTACTATGATCGGCAGCGCACTTATTGCACTTGTGCCGTTGCTTATGATATATCCACCTATCATCAAGTGGACCGTCAGCCTGTCTGTTGACCTCAACATTAAAAATACTTATCCCATATTTTAATATATTCGATATCCTATATGTTGAAGTGCAGAGTATATTTCGAAAGATTTTATTGATACAAATGATGTCAACATTAAATTGGATTCCCAACCTTCATCCCTTAAGTGATAATAGCAGTAAAGTTGTCATAGAATATTGGTGTTTAGTAATTGTTCGCTGTTATGTTTAAGAACTACATTTAATATCGTTGTTCATTGTATAAAGTTAGTACGTACAGCTATGTACCTACGTTTAAAAAAATTCTTTTCCCTAATGATGTGAATACCAGTTTAAATACTCAGACCAAATAAGAACTCATAAACAGAATTTTGCGGACAACATAGTGAAGCCAGCCATCTCCTGCATTGAGATTTTGTGTTCCAAGTTATAACGTCAATATTTGTTGATTTTTATTTAAAACATATGTATTGGTTTTCAAGTTTACTTACGTGTGAAATGTATTATTTTTTGAAAACTGGCATTTTCCCTAATAAATACTGAACAACCAGAAACAAAATTTATTTTATATCAAAATCTAATTAAAATAATAATTATTTTATAATCTGGAAACCGCAGAACGGTTACCATCTACCGCTTCGTTGATGGTTTTATTCAGAGATGCGCCGAATGTCTGTCGAATCTTCGATATATTCGGTACATTTTTCATGTTCGTATTCGGCCAAATATTCGGTTAATATGCCGAATAATTACCGTATTACTTCATTATTATGTACTACTTCATGGCTACTTCATGTACTACTTCTTCGGTTCATGGCTTCATGTAACCGTCATTTCTTAATTAAATTTGAATCAAAATCACGTATCTATATTGTATTCAAAATCAACATCAATCAAACAAAGAATGGGATAGGGGTACAACCAACACCTAGTACAACGCGGACAGTGACACTCAATAATATTCAAAGTACATAAATCTATTTTGGCTTTTATGGGAAACAATTTCATATTTTAAATTTTTTCGGAAATAATTATACGTTTAAATAATAAACATCTGAAAATTTTACGGTCTAAAACTTGATATTTACAATATTCGGTATATTTGAGACCGAACATTAGGCCGAATAATAGGATCGGTATATTTGAGGCTGTGGTTTATTGCTATAAAACCAATATGCCGAACGGTGTCGTGATAGCTGTTTTGGGAATGTCCTCTGGCGCAACAGGAATTTGATTGTACGCACGCACTAAATCTAGTTTGCTAAAAATTTTGCAATTAAAAAGGTTGTGCGAAAAATCGCCAATATGGCGTACTGGGTAACGATCTGGTACAGTGCGCGCATTGAGTATCTATATCGAACGCTCTTTGCGTTCGCTACAAGGCCGAACATTAGGCCGAATATTAGTATTTGATTACAATCATATTCGGCGCATCTAGTAATTGTTACTATCAACTAAGTTGATAGTCTGTACGTATTAATACAGTACAATTTGTGTAGCAGTAAAAATCCAAAAAAAATTATAGATGTTTTATTAAAAAAATTAAAAAAAATACAAAAAGATGTTGTATACACATAAATGTTTATATTAATGGAATATTATGTATTACCTTTAAATATCAACAACTGAATATTGATGTAGTTTCATAGTAGAAATTATTATATATTAAAAAATGATTAAAAAGAATAAATATTTAGAAATCTCGAAAGCTTATAACGAATCAAAGATTTAAATTGAAATGTACGCTCTTACTAGAGAAACTGGGTTACAAGTGACATATATTTAGAAAATAAAAACATCTAAAACAATCTCTCTAAACGCATTGTCACTCATTGTTGTCGGTGCATCCCACTATTCCCATTATAAATCTACATCCCATTAGTCATTTTGCAGAATTACCAGTTGTAAATAATACTGAAGGTTCGTCGGTATGCAAAATGACTGATGGAGATAGTGGGACCATAATCTATTGAAACAATATTGAAATTCCCAGTATCAGCATAGATCATGACAATGGGGATGGTGGGATGTACCGATTGTTGTTGATGTAAAACTGTAATTAAGCTAGCATATGGCGCATGCCTACTAGTCCGGTCAAATTAGACATAAAAATATTGGTCAAATCGCAAAAATTCCCACAAAGCTGAATTTTGGTAAAGACTTCTGCACACATTTCCACACCGGTGATACGCTACATATGCTCCTAGTCACGTGACGACGTGACGCTTTACGTGGGCAAAGATTATATTTATTTTTCAATATAGTATCCGTCGACCTCTATACACTTTTCGGATAATTTAATTAAAATTTCTGACTCTTTATAAAATATTCAGAAGTTGTGTCTTCAAACCCGAAAATTTTGACCTTTGATCTTTAACTTTTTTCACAAAGATGGGATCCATAAGGAATTTTGGGGGAATTCAGCCAAAATTCAGCTTTGTGGGAGTTTTCGCAATTTGAAATTGGCTATTTTTACCGGACTGGCACCTAATTTTAATAATTTTCGGTGTACGGCGAAGAATCGCGGATCGATTGGGGCGTATTTTTCGATTTAAATCTTTGTGCCGAACCAACCCGATACTATCTATCATATCGTTAATCAGTGTTTTATGAATGTTTCTATAGACGTTTATCTTCTATTAATATAAATGTTATTTATATGTTTAGACATAAATCCGGCGACAACCTGAAACCAGTTTTTCGGACTAAAGGTTGTCGATATTAAACACTATTATTATTTTAGTGAAATATAGTATGTTTTAAGTTAGCTATGGTATGTCATTCAACCACATGTAACTAATATCAACATATTCGCTGGCTTGCGAGAATAGCGAAGCAAATAAAAATTTTGGAGAATGGTTTTTTTAAAAAAAGTTATTGCATACGGCAAAGTCAAACTTATTTATTTATTGTATTTAATACAAAATCTAAAATATAAAAATATTTTAGATTTTGTATTGAAAATATTTAAAAAAATGTCATACAAGGGGTTTCAGACATCAAGTCTTTATTCACGAGACTAAAAATTACAAGTCAACTTATGACATTTACACTTTATCAAAATATGTCACTATTTTACTAAATTTTACTAAATATGACACTATTCTTGAAAAATTTTGAAATCGAACTAAATTAGTTAAAATTAATGCGTTCACTCTATTGTAATCGGATCATCTGAAATGAGTCTGTATTTGTGATTTAGTCTAGTGTTTTGTCTCAAATGATAATGAATAATGACGCTTTCTTTTTCTAACGAATATTGGAGCGTAATCAAACAATATTCTAACGAATTAGAATATTGCATTTCTGTTCATGGTAAAATATAGTTCAATTAGTTCCTTTTATTTAGTTCAATATAGTTCATCTGTTCATAGTTCAATTTGACCGAATTTTGAATTCCGTCGATATTATCGCATACCAGGCTATATGTATTTCTATTTACTATTACTATAACATAATTGAATAAATAATAATAATAATAAATAAGTACTTACACTAAATTTAAAATATTTATTTATTATTATTGATGGAAATTTTAAAGGGAATACCTTTTAAAGGTTTTTACCTAAAGCCAATTCGCGCCAATAGAAAGAAAGTATATAAGAGGCGAAAGACTGTTAGGTTTTTAGAAGTTGGATATTTTGAAAAGGGATAGGAAATGTAGGTAAATAATTGTACGTGTACAATAGAAAGAGGGTTAATATAGGCCGCGTTCCCACTGACGTAATCTTTTTCGTCTATGAATGCATCTCGTTTCCAACTGCTCATGATCACTTGCAGTGACTCCATATTCATTTTCTGGACAAATGTCTACTATTTGTCTTTTCATCATTTGTGTTATTTATCGTGGGCGGTATTGTTGTATGACGTGGACGACACAAAATCGTGCAATACTGAATATGAATAATTTTTACTATTCATATTATTTTTAATTTGAATTTGTAAAGTATATTTGAAATGTGTACAGTATATTTATTGCAGGTAAATAAGAGGTTTTTTTTTTTTCAAAAAGACATTGCACACGCGTTGTACTTAATGTTACCAAGATAAAAAAAATTGTTTTTAGAATTAAAGTTCCTGTGGGATTTTAAAAATACGAAGTACAGCGCGTACGATGTTGTGGGCACCAGCTGGTTGTATAATATGCAGATATATATATGAAAGTAAGGGAACGCTGAATTTTATTATGAAGTAGTGGGAAAACGGCTTAAGAGGAAATTTTGTTGTGTTTAAATAATTCAAAAGTGAATATATAATATAGAATGTAACTCTGGTACCTCTATGCAATAGCTATGCGTAATATACCGAACGATGAACAAATGCTGTACTAACATGTCATTGTCTTCGTTCGGACTAACATTTGGAACTAGACACCATAATTACTTTTTTCAACTAAGAAATACTAAATAAGTAATATATTAGTATTATTTAGCATATCAACATTGGCATCCTTCTTTGTCAGTGGATAAAAGTTTTGTTAATTTATTGTTAACTTTATTTCAGTATTAATTTAAGTTTGTAATTATTATTAGTTTCTATTTGTAACTATTTTAAATTTCTAATAAATAATATCTCTATGTCAATGCTGTTTTATTTTAAAAAGTAAAGTTTTTAGCACATAGATACATAACATGTTTTGATAGTTAAAATTTTATTTAACTATTTATTGTCCTTTACACTCTAATGTAAGATATTGAAACCAAAAAATAAAATAGAACAATTTTAATATTTATTTTTAATATTTGTTTATCTCATGTAAAAGTTATGATCACTTCTTTTGGTGAAACAACTTACAATATTGAAATTATGGAAAATAGTGGGGGTGGCCTAATTATGGGGATGTAGAGCAGTGGATGTCCTGCGGCTGAGATGATAATGTTTAAATGTTTCTAAAAATTATTAGTTTCATATGATATATCGATTGACTATGCTAAATAACGTATTTTTAGACTTATTTCTTAGCCTAATAAAGTTAATAAAATCAGTGACAATTATTCGTGTAGTTTTGTAAATTGGGACAGTTATAATTTGCGGTATCCAGGTGAAAATAGTAAAAGTCCTCAAGGGTGGGGACTTTCTATTCTGCCCACTGCTGTAAACTGCTGAGAAGTTAAGTGACTTGATGCTGCTTCATCCGATCAAGGTTACCACTGAAGTAACAGGTATATCAAATTTTCCATCAATCGAACATGTGGAAGTTAGTGGAATCCCTTTGTCAACTAGAAAATGCACTGATACTCAAACGCCTGAACAGATCTTCATAGACTAGCTAAGAACCATCTCGATCACCGAAAACTATTCAGGTTAGCATTGCGTTACGCCGAAGTCGATTGTGGATACAAATAACTTTGTCAAAATCATGTATTGATTGGGATTTAGTGATGATTCACGGTGGTCTTTTGTAAGGGGCGGTTACTATGACTCCCAATGTTAATAGCACTTATTGCTGAAGGGATGCCGCGGCTGTTAATCACATAATATGCCTACTAATGTGATAAAAGTATGAACTCTTGCAATTTATAATCCACGGTTTCATAAATCAGTGGTTGTTCTTACCATAATACAGCTGCATAGTCGACATTTGTAATAGTGTAAGTATATATACAAATAAGATTAATATAGAAATTATCACAGTATATTATGTATCTAGCAATATTTTTTGTCTGTGATTGTCAAATTGATTAATACATACCTGCTATATGTTAACGTATTCTTTTACAATGCCATAACAATAAAAATATGTTATAAATAAATAATCATCAATAATTAAAACGTCAATTACAGAAAAAATATGTTATGTCCAATTCTTTTAATGGGGCTTATCCTAGTAATGTGGGCCCCTTGTATAAATCGAGGCATTCTTGACAGACCGCGTGAAGTATACGCCAAGGATCGGAAAAACAGAATATTCAAGATCACGCCAGCTGGTTTGTGCTGTAGCAATAAACGCGCGTGTTATTAGTCGAAAAGTGTACAACATTTGTAATTTCTATTCCGTTACTTTACTGTTATGTATGAGTATTGAAGAGTTTGTTTATTATAAAGTTCTTTACTGATATCGATTTGTAGTTTGACTATTGGTTGAAGACTGTTGACCTTAGGGTCTACATACAAGTCGTCGTGACTCCCAGAAAAATCCGATATCCTCGGTCCACCGTCCCGGTAAAAAGTCGGTGAGAGGTCCTTGACAACCGTAAGGGATGGAAGGGAGGCGTTTGCGACATGTCATAGAGGGTCATTGGTAGTTACCACTGGATCCTGTTATTCCGTCATCCCGTCTTCATACAACTTTTTCACGTTTTCCTAGGGATGGGAATATCTCCAAAACCGTCCGGGATAGGTGGTCGGTCTCTATGGCGCGCCGTTTCCATTTTTCGACGGGACGCTTCGAGGGGACCATCCCGATTTTCGGGTTTCCCATCCCTTCATCCTGACTCCATACGAATTTTTTTTTTCGAAAAAGCTATTATTTTAATTCACCTGGAAGGAGGAAGTCTGAGGCGGTCTATCGGTTGGAGGGTGGCGTCGCGCGCCCCAGGAATTTCCCATATCCTCTGTCCACCGATTTGGTAAAAAGTTGGCGACGAGATCTCAGAAACTGTGAGGGATGTAAGGGTGGTTTTGCGGGGTTGCGTTGCCGTAACTCGAAAATGGCGCGACGCAGCCGGGTCGTGTTTGGGGTGATTGGAGACGTCTCCCAAAGATAAAAAACCCAACCCCCCGACCGTAACTCGTGAACGACTTGACGCAGACTTAGACCATTTTTTTAATCACTATCACTGTTATTTCTATAAGCTGTTCCGAACACTATTTTATATTATAGGCTGTCTCGAACAAATATTCAATTTCAAAGAATAAAAAGTTCAGATTGCCTCAATGACATTTTTTGCAAAAGAAGTCGTATCTTTGATAACATAAGGGTTGATTTAGCCTCACTACTCCCCAGCCAGGTCTATAATTCTGTGTTAGGGTAAGTATTATACAGGAAAAGGACAAATTTTCAGCTTGCCTAAAATACCTACCCAAAAATGTCTACCAGCTCTACCATAAATTATTCTCATTCATTTGCAAATTTAATCTAGTTAAAAAATATTTAAACCTAAAGCTTTGAGTATGCTTGAGGAAATATATAAATCTTATAGCACTCACGCGCATACTTAATTTTCTTGATCACGTAGCAGGTAGAAAAACCCATCAAAATGACCTGTCTTTTTTTGTATTTATTTTTAATTATAAATAATATCCTGTAAAAATTTCAACTTGCCTCAAATATATTCTTTAAATTTTTTTTGAAAACAGTTTTACAAGCGCCTGGCAAAGTAAAAACCTGACTAAATAATCTGGCTTAATTTGTTTTGCAAAAAAAATCGCAACTTTGAAAATATTACGGTTGATTTAAACCCTCTACTCCCCCGCAGGTCTGTAGTTCAGTGTTAGGGTATTTTAGAAGAGTTAAATGTATAACAAGTTTTTAGCTTGCCTCAAATAATTACACGGAAATGTCTACCATCTCTCGGGTTACTATGTTTTTTTAACGCTATATTATGTATTTCTTACCTGATTGGCTTTATTGAAAGAGTATTTATAAATTTACTAGCTACCCGCTCCCGGCTTCGCAATTTTTTACTCAATCCAGCCGATAAATTACCTTACACCGTCATCTGTTAGAAACTTATGGAACTCACAGATAACTCTTTGCAACAATAATTTGCAATAAAAATATATTGCGACTATAAATTGAGATATAAACTATCCTATCTCTCAAGTTGGATCAAAATTTGCACACCGTGCAAAATTTGATTAAAATCGGTTCAGTAGTTTAGTTCATCGTAGACAAACACGTGACACGAAATATTTATATATATAAAGAAAGATGAACAAAATTTCCATTAGGTATGTATTTCCATTTATTTGTCCTTTTGTGAGCACCCAAGTTTTGTTATTTTGTCCTTCAAAAGCTTTTAAGAAAGTTGGTGCAAAAAAAAAAAACAAGTGTAACTTTAACAACATTTATTTTAAAAAGCGTTTAAAATACAACTTTATATTGCCCGTTACCAAAGAATTGCGTGAATAGTAAAATTTTCAGTTAAATTAATAATTTAACAAATTTGTTTTGTTCATTATTTAATAAAATTACATTTAGATGAAGTCTCAAAAAACTTGAACAATGACTACAAATTCACGCAGTAATTATAATTAAATAAATAAAAAAAATTGATCCCAACCAACATTTTAACCTCACTTATAACAAAAGGAATGTTACCGACTCCTGCATACTGTTAAACATTAAAATATTGTATCTAGAAGTAGAACACAACTTACAAAACTAAATTTTTCAAACTATTTAAATGCTTCATATAATAAATAGGGAATGTAGACAACGATATAAAAAAAAATTATAGAAAAAAAATAATAATAAAAAAGAAAAACAACCCCACTATCCATTTATGAACAAAGTTATCAGTTGTTGTAAGTGGAAGCGGACACGTTTCCACCGTGACCCGTCCAATTGGTGTGAACGAACTCGCCTGGCTTGGACAGCAATTCGTAAGTGTGCGCACCGAAGTAATCTCTCTGGGCCTGCAGGAGATTAGCCGGTAGTATGTTGGACCGGTATCCGTCGTAGAAGGCTAGGGCCGCGGAGAACGCTGGCGCCGGCACTCCGACCAGAGCTGACTGCGCGACAACTTGACGCAAAGACAGCTGAGCGGATCCAATACGCTCCGTGAAGTACGGATCCAAAAGGAGGTTCGACAATTGAGGATTCTTTGTAAAAGCATCCTGTGGATAAAACAATCTAAGATAAACAAATCTGTAGATTAATCTGTAAATTAATCTGTCGATAAAAAAAGTGTGTGTGTCAGCATCGACGCACGACTGGAGTTTACTCCTTACGAACGATAAATAAATAATTTAATGAATACTGTTCATTTTAAACTCCAATGTGTGGTAATGTAAAATCACATTATCTTTAAATGACAGATGTTTGGTTGGTTTTAAATGACTAATGACAGAGTTCATGCTCTACGCATAATAATATATCACTATTAAATGTTCCATAAAGTTCGTAGTGTTTTCTATGGCGTGCGAAATCCATAGTTGTAGTATATTGATGTAAAACAGTTTAATAATAATTGAATGGCTACAGTTACCTATAAACACATTCAATCAACCCTGACAAAATAAATAGGAAACGATAAGTTTAGGTGCTGCCGACGTGCTGTTATTTCACGGTGGTCTTCTGTACGGGGGCGGTTAGTGACGCCTCCGTACAATGGAAAAAGGGGAAAATTTAATATGTTATTATTGCACCCCGGGCGAAACCGGGAGCGGGTCTCTAGTATATAACGTTTAAATATTGTCTATAAGTGTCCTTTTTGGGACATATTTATTACTCGAGTGATGATTAATAAAATTGAAACATTTGCGAAGACACATTAATGATGAGAAAAATATATATTTCATTATTCTTTTACAATGTTATTGTAAAAGAATATCTATACATATTTTTGACACTTGACTGTACATACAATAAACGACATAACATTTAATAGGCTGTCTGATTGTGAGTCTAATATTTACATTAAGAAAATACATGTTAACCGGCTTTTAAGGGCAATATGTGATATCGAGATCAGTATGAAGCAAAGCAAGCCGTATCAAAATTAAAATGTCATTTAGAGGTCTTAATGTGTGACATACATTACCGTAACATTGTTGGTAAAAGTTGTTATCATTCAGTCACGAGCTTAATTTATTTCAATATAAGCAGAGGTCATTCGTGACACGGTCATTGTCAACCGCTTTATTTATTACTAGCTGACCCGGTGAACTTCGTACCGAATCAGAATTTCATACAAAGTTTTTCAATTTTATTCATTTCTTTTTGTGAATATTTTAATTTCATTATTTTAATAGTTATTTTGCTATTCAGGACAACGAAAATATTTGAAAAATTACATATTTAATACTAGCCGATTCCCGCGACTTCGTCCGCGTTGAAAAAGAAAATATATGAGGTAATAATAACGCCTGACATCGATCACTCGGGAACACTAATTTTTTCTTGATGAAAGGTACCCTATGTCCTTTCTTGTATCCCTGACAACGTGTAAGCAAAATTTCATGATGATCGGTTGAGTAGTTAAGGTGTGAAAAGGAATAGACAGACAGTTACTTTCGCATTTATATTAGTATGGATTAATCTAAAATTACTATAAAAAATTGTATTTATTTTTATGTATCAAGTCTTATTTACTTTAGGTATACACTAATAATGATTTCTGCTTAAATACGGCACTAGATGGGGTAAAGATAATTTTGATTTTTTGAAGGATTTTTCATTGGGGTCACTTGTGCAAATGACACAAAAATGAATACAAGTATGGGAAGAAAAAAAAACGAGAAAATTTGTATAGAAACTTAAGCTTAAGAAAACCTGAGGGAAAATATAGCTTAATGAGAAATTTTCAATGTGTTTTACCTTAATATTTCCTAGGAACACGCTTCTTATAATACATCCGCCGCGCCACATTAGGGCAATGCTGCCATAATTCAAGTTCCATTTATGCACCTGGAAAAAGAAAAATTACTGTTTTTATAAATTGCATTATTAACTGTGAAACGTGAATATAGGAATTATCTAGCAATTTTTTGGAGCAGAAACACCAATTAATAGAATTCATTGTTGAATCTCGTTAGTTCAAATAATTAGCTACTGAGCTATAATAATTTCAATAATTAGCTCAGTGGTGGAATTTATCATTAAAATTCAAATGTTGAAAATACAATAAAAATACATCATTTCAATTTGTTCTCAGTTCGTAAGATACCTAATTGTTCATCTTCTTTCAATTTCGAGCTAACAATGAATGCTAAAGACGTAAGAATTATTTGTGAAATTTACACTGGATTATTTGCTTATTTATCCTTCAGGAACAGTACTTTTTCTGGATGAAAGGTATGTCTTCTTCTGTATCCCTGACCTGTATCCAAAATTTTACCACGATCGTTTGAGTTAACACGTTATAATATAAAAAACAAACACATTCACTTTCGGATTTATAATATATCTATGAGTATATATATGAGTATATACATAAAAGAAAGTCGTGTTAGTTATACCATTTATAACTCGAGAACGGCTGGACCGATTTTTATGACGTTTGTTGTTGTTGGATTCGTCTCCGTCCGTAGTACCAGAATAACCATTAAAATATCGAAAAAAAAAATTAACAAAAAAATAAAAACAGTATTATGTTATTTCACTATAGTTTTTCTAAGGAAGTGGTTACTGCCATCAAACGGGCTGGCTATGCAAATTATTACGATTCACTTTAATAAAGAATTAGATTAGTTTGAAAGTAATTAAAATAGATTTAATTTGATTTATGTTTGATTAATTTTGAGAATTCATTTATTATAATAAAAAAATACAACTTTTATTGATTTTGAGGCGGTACGATGTTCGCCGGGTCAGCTAGTTGGTTATAATAGTAATTTTAATACCTTGGCAGCTTCACGAAGCAGCATGAATCCCTGAGCATAGGATATAACCTTGCTTGCGAACAAAGCTTTACGTATGTGTTCAAGGAAATCCTTTTTATTGCCACTGAACTTGGTTGAAGATCCAGGAAGCGTCTTACTGGCTATCTGGCGCTCATCTGTTACAACAAAAAGGGCACAATTTGGTATAATAACTTATTTAAAATTAGTCTACTCATTCATAATAGGTAAGACTAATCTCATTTTTCAGACTTTTGTGTGATCACATAGATTACTGATATTTTCCTACAAACTTGGGATTCAACTTGGGTGTTCATTACACACACATTACTTTACATTACACTCCTTACATTGTGTTCATTACGTCACATATGAAATCGCAGAGACAGAATTGCAGCCCCTATTTTGATTGAAACCTATGTCTGCCTTTGTTGGCCCTGCCTTTGTTGAAACCCGTTGAAAATGAACAATCCCTAGGTTAGGTTATTTTTATCTAAGTACGTAAAAAGTGCCTAAATGAAAATTATTTACAATAAATAACCAAGAGAGATAACCATATATTTATACATTTATTTGGTTTTGGATATACGCCTAATTCAACTAACCTTTTAGTGCGGATAAACACCTGGCGAAAACGGCTTCGCCTATTAGAGTCACTGGTACGCCATATTCGAGAGCACTGATGCCGGTCCACTTGCCAGTACCCTTTTGTCCGGCAGCATCACGAATCTTGCTCAACAAATATTTTCCTGTGGATTTAAAGTTATACAATTATTTAAAACCTTATTTTCTATTTCAAATATGGAATATTTCTATAAATGTCTGATGTTTTATGTTGTAAACAATTATATCATTTACCAATTACTATATTAAAAGTGTTCTATTAAAAGAGCACTCAATACAAAATTTTAAAAGTAAATTGCACAAAATGGCTTTTGTTTAAAAAAATAAAAGTTGGATGAATATTTTAATTCATTATTTTATTACATAGATATTATATTAGTAATGTAAAATATTAATGTTATATATTGTATGTGTAATATTTGAACGACATTATCAACGGTAGAGTGTGGTATAGGACATTATTTAATTATGAACTTACTTTGTACTCTTTCTTTCTGTCTATCTTAATAACTTACTTCTTACTATCTTACTAAATATTTTCTTTCTTTCTTACTCTATCTTGCAACAGTGATATTTTATTTATTTAACTATCAAACACGCTTTCGATTTGATAGGTTATATTGAAGTTATCTTTGGTTAAATAGAACTTATTCACTCACATGCATTAGATACTTACTTTATTAGAAAACTTCTGAGAGCACAGTAAAATACAAATAAAATTTATAATACCTTGAAAAAATTTATATATCAGTTATAAAAAGAATTTAGATTTTTCAATGAAATTAGGAATATTAATTGTATTTTTCCATCGCACAAAATATTCACAAGCTTTCTGTAATAAAATTAAATCTAGACTTACCATCGGCATCTTTAAATTTCATTATGTCTTTGGTGATTTCAATGAGGAAGGAATCTAAATCTCCTTTGTTCCATTCAGCGAACGCATCTGCCATTTCACCCTGCTCCATACCTGTGTAAAGAGACATATTAATATACTATATTTTATATTAGGGACTGAATATTTTATTTAGCAACCATAACCCATCCATCCGGCTTAGCATGGATGCAATTTTTTTTCGGCAAATTATATACAAAAAATCTTTCTCATTTGTCGCTCTACACATTAGTAAACCCCGTTACAACTTGCATTAACATACTAACATTAACTTGTTGAGGGCAATTTAACAACTTAATGTTAGGTTATTCGAAAATTAAATGTACTAGGATTATATTTTTTTCATTTTACTAAAAACTTATTGTTAAGGAGATATATCTTAAAATAAATAATGCTTTTACGAGAATATCAATATTAATTTAAGGGCCAATATTTGGACAAAAATGAAAAAAAAAAAACTTTTAATAATGTTTTAAATTAAAATATGAGAAATATCATCCTCAATGCTTTTAAATAATTTTAAACACTATTAGAGAATGTTATTCTAAATTTAAAAAAAACACTTGTAAATATCATTCTCAGTGTGATAATCGGGTATCTTTGACCTCTGTGACCAGATGATGCTAAAATGATAATATCCAATTATGCGAAGATATTTGTGCTGTATTCGAGAACTATAATAAAAATACAAACCCAAAACGTCCTTCATTAAGTGGTAAGCTTCACAGATGAGTTGCATGTCGCCGTATTCTATTCCGTTGTGTACCATCTTCACAAAGTGTCCAGCGCCGTCTTCCCCAACCCAGTCGCAACATGGCTCGCCATTTGCTTTAGCACAAATTGCCTGGAAAACAATTATCATACTGATAATTCAATAGTGACACAAGATACTCTAATATAAGAACTCTTTAAAAATGTTAAATATTTTCCCCTACTAAAACAAAACAGTTCTGTGTGAAAATAGTTTTGATTTATATCGGATATTTTCGAACCCTGAAAAACATACTATATTTTATTTTGTGTGCTAAAATTAACAAAAATTCATTTAGGAGGTAAAAATCAAGTTAAATCATGAAAAACAAGTAAAAATCTTTACAAACTTTTGTATCTATAATATAAATAGATTAAAAAACTATGACGAAGTAAAATCAGCTGATAAAACATTTAATACAAATATCATTTTAGGTATTGCTTTTTAATTACTGCGATATACATATTCTTAAATTTTTATATAAAGAAATAATATGAAGACGAAGGCTAAACTATCAACTTTAGTAGCTTCCATGTACTTACATAGAAGAAGAACATTCAAAAGATGACTATAAATTCTTTTAATTCTAATAATAAATAATTATTCGATTATATTTTAATATAAGTAGCGATAGACTCACCTGAAATATAGGTTTAATGTGAGGCCAAGCTGCTGGGTTCCCGCCTGGCATCAAAGATGGTCCATATCTAGCACCATCCTCACCTCCACTCACCTACAATAAAATATTATATATATAAGTCTTTTTTAAAATAAAATTTCAAAGTGCCTTATCATACTGGATATACTTGACTTATTAATTTGTATATATATACGGATTTATATGCGTCAAAAAGCAAGCATCAAAAGTCAAGCGCGTAAACGTTACATCGTTAGTCACTTACGAATAAGTGTGACGTTATCTATGTAATTAACAAATCATAAAATAAATTTATATTTACAATGTACCTAGATACATTAACAAATTGGTAATTAGTGTTTTGTAATTAATTAAGTATATTTTTCTTTATTTAAAAATTAATATCATTAAATTGTATTTCACAAAAATAGTTATAAAATGCCTATAAATTTTTACTAAATATTAAGTTTTAATTTTCTGAAAATATATTATACGTTTAATAGTGGCAGGAGCACACTCAGCATTCAGCTTTTATAAACTGTGCAACTCATCTGGTGCAAGTAAATGCCCCCTTGCCAAAGATCACTATGGAGTAATAAGCCAATGTTGTTGTATTTCAGTTATTGGTTAATAAACAGTTTGTTCGGGACAGCCATGAAATGTATAGAATAGTGATTAAAAGTGACTTATAGAACTAGTGTATTATGTAAATAGATAAATAGTGATAGAAAGAGACAGATACAGTGAAACGGAAAACACTAATAATACATATTATTTCGGGCGGTTGTGTAAACTTTGTTCGACGCATGACACAACCGCCACTAGTTCTGTAAGCAAATATTGTAATATAGATAGGCCATTTTTTGTAAATAGTTAGTCTTCTTCTTGCTCCGGCATAATAAAGACCATTGTACCAGTACAAACTTGTTTTGGAACATACAAACCCTCTCCTCCTCGACTAACCATCGAACGGCTGACCAGTGAGCCCTCCTTAGCCGGAGGCCCTGCCCACTCAGTAAGCCATAACAGCCAGGCCTAATCAAATGCGCGGGTGCTACAGGCCCGTACATTTTATGGTCCAAACGAGCCGGATATAGCCGTTTGTATAGTTGCTGTTTGTCGAGGAGAGAGGGTATAGAGTCTATAGCATAGACATGCCGGTTACAAGGAGTAACTCAGCTCGGGGCGACGGGAGGTCAATAGCTCCCGCGCCCACCGTTCGGGACGACGGGAGACCAATCGCTCCCGCGTCCACCCTTCGGGACGCCGAGAGGCTTACAACCTCCGCGTCCACTGTTCGGGACGACGGGAGACCAATCGCTCCCGCGTCCACCCTTGAGGACGCCGCGAGGCTTACAACCTCCGCGTCCTCCGTTCGGGACGACGGAAGACCAATCGCTTCCGAGTCCACCCCCGTCGGGTGCACCACGGCATCCGCCACGTCGTCAACCGACACGTGGTCAGCGGGGACAACAAGAGCGATGACGTCACCGACGACGACAACTTCGACGTCGACGGCTTCGACGCTCACTTCGGTACCGGCGGGAGCGGGACACGAATCGGTCCCCACGCTCGGTGCACACGGCACGGAAACCGTGCCACATCGTACGGACGTGCGCTCAAGCAAGAGAGCCACGTCCCACGGGTCCAAGAAGAAGGCCCAATTAGCGAAAGCTAAAATAAAGCTGTTAAAGCTACAAATAGAACTTGCTTCCGCACAAATAGAAGAAATAGAGAACGATTCAGACGCCGACACCATAGACGACGACACCGTCGAAGAGCTCGAAGTCACGAAGGAGAGGGTCGACACTTGGGTCAATAGTCAAGCGCTTTTAGCGCCGGGTGCGCCACCTATAGAAACCTGCAACATAGAGCAGGCCCGCGCGTTACCCATCACGACCACGCCGGCTCCAATTCCCGTGCAACAAATAGAAGATCGGCCACCAAACGGAAGCAAGCCCGTAATAGAAACAGTGCCCGCTGCGGCACCACCTAGTCAGAACATAGGACTAGCAGACTGGGTCGCAGCAATCACTATGGCCGCAAAGACGGGCCACCAACAAGCTCCGCGATATGTCACGGAGCTACCATTTTATAGCGGGTCGCACCAGGAATGGTTAACATTCAAGGCGGCCTACGAAGAATCACACCAACATTATAGCAATAGCGAAAATATAGCAAGACTGAGGAAAAGTCTACAAGGAAGAGCCAAAGAGACAGTCGAAGGTCTCCTCATACGCAACGTAAACATATCTGAAGTGATGAGGACGTTGGAAGACCGGTTCGGCCGACCGGATTACATCGCCTTATCCGAACTCGAACGATTGAGGACGCTTCCACGGCTGACAGACTCACCGCGTGACATTTGTAACTTCGCCAATCGCGTCACCAACACCGTGAGAACTCTACAAGCGCTGGAGAAGTCACACTTCCTCTCCAATCCAGCCGTTTTGAATGAAATGGTACAGAAATTTCCTCCTACGATCAGAAATAATTGGGTCACCTTCCTCAGAGATCAGCCGAAGGAACAACCAGACCTGTTAAAGCTATCAAGATTCTTCGAAACCCAGGCGGAGCTCTACAATTCTATATCACAGCCGGAGTTCGCGGCACCTAAAGAGGCGAGCCACGCACCCCGACGAATACAGAAGACCTACGCCGCAATAGAAGTGTCTGCATGTCCGGTATGCCAAAGTGCCGAACATAAAATCGAAAAATGTTCGAAATTCATAGAAGCAGACACGAAAACGCGATGGAACATAGCAAAGGACAAACAATTGTGCTTCAAGTGTTTAAAAAATAGAATAGGGAAACACAAGTGCCGTAAAACGGAGTGCAATGTCAATAAGTGCCCGCGTTTTCACCATAGACTACTCCACTTCATAAGAACAGACAATAGTGAAAATAGTGATCGTACAGAAGTGGTCGCCTCCACTTGGCAACCGTCGGAGACACAGTCATACTTGAAGTTCGTTCCCGTCCGCGTCTCCGGCCCCCGAGGGAGCGTCCAAACCTACGCCTTGCTCGATGACGGCTCGACGGTGACCCTGATAGACAATGATTTGGCGCAACAAATAGGCGCAAAAGGGCCCGTCGACCCTCTACACATAGAGGCAATAGCGAACACCGAAGTGGATGTAAATCGATCGCGCCGTGTGAAACTAACATTACACGGCGCCAAAAATAAGAGCACCATTCGAGCTAGAACCATCGACAATCTACAGCTCTCCGCTCAAGCCATATCGGAGCGAGATCTGTCCAATTGCAAGCACCTCAAAAACATAAAGGAACAACTCAAGTATCCACGAGTTCAACCGAAACTTCTCATCGGACAGGCAATTGCTTGCTAAACAAGTCAGAAAGGGACAGCGACATCAGCCGGTCGCATCTCTCACTACGCTCGGATGGGTGTTACATGGGTCACACGCGCGCATACTCGGTCGCCGTGTAGACACCATTAACAACATCGTCCATAGACAAGAAGATAGCATGGATGAACAACTGAAACAGTATTTCTCTCTGGAGTCGTTGATGATCACCCCAAAGAGACCATCCAACGACATAGAAGAGAGAGCCATCAAGACGCTTGTCGAAAACACTCGACAGAATAGTGACGGACATTATGAAACATCGTTGTTATGGAAATCGGACGAATTTCAGATGCCCGCCAACTACGACAACGCACTTCGACGGCTCCACACGACAGAGAAGAAAATAGATAGAGATCCACATCTTCGAGATCGCTATGAGCAGCAAATGGACGCGCTCATAGAAAAGGGATACGCAGAGAAGGCGCCTCCCAATAGTACGCCGGGAAAAACTTGGTACCTGCCACACTTTCCCGTGCTCAACCCCACCAAACCGGGAAAGGTCCGTATAGTGCATGACGCAGCAGCTAAGACGATGGGACGTTCGCTCAACGATTACCTGCTAACCGGACCTGACCTCATACAGTCGTTACCAGGGGTTCTAATGAGGTTACGACAACATAGATTCGCCGTGTCGGCCGATATAGCCGAAATGTTCATGCAGGTGAAAGTACGACAACAGGATAGAGATGCGCTTCGGTACTTATGGAGAGGAAGACAGAGAGGCAATGAGCCTCCAATAGAATATAGAATGACCTCTCTCATATTCGGAGCCACGTCGTCGCCCGCATCAGCTATATTCGTCAAAAATAGAAACGCCGAAAGATACAAAGATAGGTATCCGGAGGCGTACACGGCAATAGTTCGCAACCATTACGTAGATGATTATCTACAGAGCTTCGATAGTGAAGAAGAAGCAATAGAAACAGCCCTTCGAGTACGCCAAATCAATAGGGAAGCCCACTACGAGCTGCGCCAGTGGACCTCAAATTCGAAGAAAATACTCGAAGCGCTCACCGAAATCTCCACAGTCATAGAAAATAGGAGTATAGACCTCGACAATAGCATGAAAATAGAACGTCTCCTGGGAGTGATATGGAGACCTGCTACTGACGAGCTCACCTTCGATCTCAACATGGCTCGATTGCCACCTGGCGCCATAGACAACACTCAACCGACGAAGCGGGAAACTTTGAAGATTATAATGTCCCTCTTCGATCCGCTTGGGCTCGCATCGCCTGTCACCACACGAGCCAAGCAAATATTCCAGGAGCTATGGCGCAGAGGAATAGACTGGGATCAAAAGATAGATATTGACCTCGCTAGCCAATGGACAGTGTGGCTAGAACACTTAAGGAGACTACGCGACGTGAACATACCTCGCTGTTACCATAATTATAGCAACGCCGCGACAATAGAACTACACGTGTTCGTGGATGCGAGCGAAAATGCATACGCCGCAACCCTATACTGGCGCATCACTGGGCCGGACGGACAAGTGTCGTTGGCATTTGTGACAGCGAAGGCGCGAGTCTCACCCCTTAAATTGATGTCGATCCCGCGACTCGAACTGATGGCTGCAGTTATGGGAAGCAGGATGGCAACCACTGTAATAGAAGAGCACGACAGGAAACCTGACAAGAAGGTTTTCTGGACAGATAGCAAAACAGTGCTCACATGGCTGCAAACAGGCGCTAGGTCTTACAAACCTTTCGTCGCACATCGCATTGCAGCAATCGAAGAGCATAGCAAAATAGGCGAGTGGCGTTGGATACCTACCAAATTGAACGTTGCGGACGATGCAACACGGGACGTACCCACCGACTTCGACTCGCAACATAGGTGGTTCAACGGGCCAAGCTTCCTACTAGAAGCACCTGATAGATGGCCGCAAGAAAGAATTGCAACCACCTCACAGACTGGAGAAGAAAAAGTGCACGTGACCACCATCAAACAAAAATCGAAAATAGAACAGTGCATCCCCAATAGTGATAGATTCTCCAAATGGGAGAAACTTGTTCGAAGCACTGCACGTGTGCTACACTTCATCCGACTGTGTAAACAGAAAAGAGAATGTGTGAATTACAAGAGGACAACAAAGCGACCTGAAACCGATCCTGTATGGCGGGAGCATAAAATGTCAAGGAAGCCACATAACAAACTTCCGAAAGCTCCTAAACAACAACAAAAATCATACATACCAATACCCACGGACCTTCTACACGAAGCGGAGCGAATCCTCGTTAGAAGGAGTCAGGAAAAGGCGTTCTTTGAAGATTTACACAATCTCAAAAATGATATAAAAATAGCTCCACATAGCCGTCTACGCCATTTAGCGGTGAAAATAGAAAACGATGTCATCACATTGAAGACACGTATCGGCGCCACGCAAGACGTTACAGATAGACAGAAGAGCCCTGCAGTCCTCGATGGCAATGACCAAGTCTGCAAGCTCTACATAGAATACGTCCATAGGCAATTGCACCACGCTGGCGTCGAAGCGACGATAAATGAGTGTAGACAGTTTTATTGGATTCTTCGGCTACGCCCGGTCACGCGTATGATAGTAAATAGATGTCTCCCATGTAGGATTCGTAGATCGCAGCCACCAGTGCCACCTACAGGAGACTTACCACCGTGCCGGCTAGCACATCATAGACGTGCGTTCACCTACACCGGGCTCGACTACTTCGGGCCACTTACAGTCGCGGTGGGACGCACAACACAAAAGAGGTACGTCGCGCTGTTCACCTGCTTGACAACGCGCGCCGTACATCTGGAGATCGCCGCCTCATTGACAACAGATTCTGCCGTTATGGCACTGCGACGCATGATAGCGCGTCGCGGCTGCCCAATAGAAATTTGGTCGGACAACGGCACGAACCTTCACGGCGCAGAACGTGAACTGCGGCGAGCTTCAGACCAACTGCTTCAAGAGGAAGCAAATAGGAAGAGGATCAATTGGCGCTTCATCCCTCCCGGTGCCCCCTTCATGGGCGGGGCCTGGGAACGTCTCGTCCGAAGTGTCAAGACATCCCTCAACAGTGTACTTGAAGAGCGGCGCCCTACAGAAGAAGTACTCGCCACCTTAATGGCGGAGGTTGAGTACACAGTCAACAGTCGGCCGCTCACACACGTCTCGGTTGATCCTGACGATCCCGAGGCACTTACACCGAACCATTTTTTAATGATGGGGACGGGCCGAGATCCGCCAATAGGAGCCTTCAATGAGGAGGACACCATCGGGCGCACGCACTGGCGTGCCTCACAACGTCTCGCCGACTTGTTCTGGCGGCGCTGGCTTCGAGAGTACCTCCCTGAGCTTCAGCACCGGCGGGAGCCTCAAGGAAGAGGGCGGCAAGTCGTAATCGGAGACGTCGTGCTCATCGCGGACAACACCCTACCTCGCAACACATGGCCGCGAGGGAGGGTCATAGCGGCCTACCCCGGACCCGACGGAGCTGTGAGGACAGTCGACGTCAGCACCAAGGCTGGCACTCTACGGAGGCCCACCAAAAAGTTGGTGGTCCTGACGACGGAGCCGGCTGCCCTCCAGCACATAGTGACTGCGTCGCCCTGAGGACGACGCACGGCGGGAGAATGTTCGGGACAGCCATGAAATGTATAGAATAGTGATTAAAAGTGACTTATAGAACTAGTGTATTATGTAAATAGATAAATAGTGATAGAAAGAGACAGATACAGTGAAACGGAAAACACTAATAATACATATTATTTCGGGCGGTTGTGTAAACTTTGTTCGACGCATGACACAACCGCCACTAGTTCTGTAAGCAAATATTGTAATATAGATAGGCCATTTTTTGTAAATAGTTAGTCTTCTTCTTGCTCCGGCATAATAAAGACCATTGTACCAGTACAAACTTGTTTTGGAACATACAAACCCTCTCCTCCTCGACTAACCATCGAACGGCTGACCAGTGAGCCCTCCTTAGCCGGAGGCCCTGCCCACTCAGTAAGCCATAACAGCCAGGCCTAATCAAATGCGCGGGTGCTACAGGCCCGTACACAGTTAAACAGTTACCCTTTTCATCAAATATATTTCCAAGAAACTATTTTAATTGTCTTTATATATCTTATCGGGGTTTCGAAAAAAAAAAAAAAAATAGCCAAGATGATGCTGATCCTGAGAAGAAACCCCAAAAGATACTCAGGAATTCTACAACCCATTTCCCTATCCCTTATGACACTTTCCTATCAAATTTGGCTACACGCTTGCTTCATTTAATTGGCGACGTTTGTCAGAGTACCATTTATGATAGCATCAGACCATTGACTATTTTCGTATAAAAAAAATATGTTTGTGATTATTGCTCAACTTATTATTACATAACAAGCACAAATTACTATCTTGAACTCACGACATCAGTTCAAGATTAAGTTAACTTGTACTTGCAAAATCATGAGTCATTGTGTTAATGAAAGCATGTAAAATGATTTCATACGTACACCCATGCCGACATAAAGAATGCCACTGGGTTCAAGCTGTTTACACCAACGTTGAGTGTCCAAATACTGGGAGTTGCCACCGTCGATTATTATATCGCCTTTGTCAAGAAGAGGTACTAGATTCTTGACGAATTCTTCAACTGCAGATCCCGCTAAAAACAAATGGTAATGGTATAAGTGAGGGGAATTTAATACTTTCATATATTATCAAATAAATGGAGGTTGGTTGGATGCACTGCTAATATACTGCGTGATGATGCTTGAAATATACATTGGAATATTTCAAGCATATATGAAATACTTCAACCACATAGATAAATATAGATAAGATATGTTGTAAAATTGATGAGTTATTTTAGAACTTCTAAGTTTTTATTATACAGTCAATCTATACAAATATTATAAAGAGAGATTTGTATTTTTGTTTGTAATGAATAAATTTAAAAACTACTAGACCTATTTTAAATATTCTTGGTGAAATAATGTTTTTAAAAGACTATATTTTATAAAATTACGCGGACGAACCCACATGCAACCGCTAGTAAAATATAAAATATTCTACAGCATTCCTAGACGACCTTGCTTTCGTAAATTCAGATTAATTTTTACAGATGGTAAATTCAAACAAATTTTTTAGACACTAACTTATGTTTTTTAATATATAATAAAAATAACTAAATAAAATAAGTAGGTAAATAGGTAGAGCGCTAACCAATAAAATAATGAACATGATGTAAAAATAATAATATAAGATATGTACCTTTTACAAGAAGCATAACCTTCCTTGGTTTCTTCAGCTTGCTAATCATGTCCTCTAATGATGTGGCACCGATAACTTTTGTTCCCTTGGCCTCGTTTTCGAGAAATTGTTTTACCTGAAATTACGAAATAATTCTAGTTATTAACCATCTAATTATTTCATAACTTGAACAAAAGTAGTGGCAGAGCACACTGTGTTTCACAGTCATATGGTCACCTCGGCTGGCGGCAGTAACCACCCCTTACAGAAGACAACAGTGAAATTACTAACCCTTCCCATTCACTTATCCTTAGTCCTTCTATAGTCGACAGCACACTTGCAGCACCTGTGGGGTTGCTGACGGTCAGCCTGTCTGCCAAATTTACATAAAAAAAAACTTTAACTGGCCATTCGGCTAACTTCCTTTTCTATATTTTTTTCAGGACACACACATAAAACATTATAGTTATGTAATATTTTTTATAGATTACTTAATATAAAATTGTACATTATCAAAAATAACAGCAAATGCTTTTAGAGTTCTTCGTGAGCAGTGTATTATAAAAAATTATAACTTTCTAAGTGTCTCTTGAAAGATTATATACAAATGGAGGGTAATAAATTGCCAATTTATGTAAAAAATGGTTAATTATATTTAAAATAATTATAAAGATAATTTTATTATTATATGAAATATATTAATAAAAGAAAAATCACCTTGGATACAGTTCTATTGAATGCACAGACTGTAAAACCTTTCGAGTCCATGTTGAGTATCAGGTTTTGGCCCATCACAGCCAATCCAATGAGAGCAATGTCAGCCTTTGATCTATAATAATAAAAAATATAGAAAATATTAATTAATATTTAAGGAATATAATATGGCTTATTACTATGGATATAAAAGATATTGTAGTTACTTGCCACTTCACACATATACAATTTTCTTATGCAAAATTATATACACAAACCATTAGTGAAACCCGTATTAAAATCAGCTGATGATTTAGAAAAATCAGAACAGAAAAAAATAAAGAATACAGAACAGGAAAACAGAATAAAGAAAAGAAACAGGCAGAAGCGGACAGCGACTAGGACTAGGAAATTAACATAACATTTTTCCAGAATATTTTTGGAACCTAACATTTTTTTCAGGATAATAAGTATTCTGTATATTATAATGTCCAGGTAATAAACTATCTGTGTGCCAAATTTCATCCAAATCTGTTAGCCATTACTGAGATTAGCGTGCACAAACGCACAGACAAACAGACAAAAATTCTAAAACTATTTTTTGACCTCGGGAACATAAGTACAACTTGGTTTTTTTTTTAATATTTTTCAAGATGGACTTGAAATTGGAAATTATTAAGTATGGTACTTGGCTTTTGAGAGACTCTATAATCAAGTGTTGCACTTCTACTGCGCTTTTCAGACTAACTACCAAAAATGCTTAATTTGTTTGATTAAAAAGAAGCATTAATGGACTTTCATGTATATAGACATGTCATTAACATAATCACGATAGTTTCATAATATATATTGAGCTGCTAATCTTTACAGCAAAATATACAACATTTTCTTGTATTGTAGCAATTAAACGTGGTTTGAATCATTGTCAATATATTTAAATATCTAGGTTTCATATTGTAAGAAAGGTTAGCTTAAATAATAAATGTCTTAATAAGAAATTTCTACTGTTAACATTCACCTCTAAATGACCTTGATTTATAATAATAATTTAACATAGTGTAATGTGTAATCTAAACGCTTGCGGTTTAAAAATACTTACTAATGAAATAAAGGTTTAATATCTGTTATAAAAAAGATAATGACTAATGTTTTGCATGCACTTTTAGTGAAATATAGCTATTTTTATGAACTACCAAATTTCAAAATTCTATTAAATGTAATTATTTTGTAATGACGTGTATAATAAAAAGTAAAAAAATAATTATATTAAAACAACTTACTCTGCCATTTTACAAATGTAGTGTAGATTAGATATTTCAAATAAATATGATTGATTACTTGACTGAATATAGAATAATTGTTCAGTTCACGTCCAGATATTACTAAGGTAACAGTTAAAATAAAAGATGGATAAAGGAAAAAGGAAAGAAGTTTATTACAAATCACGATTGTAAGTTGAACAATGACCATGAATTGACCCTTTTCATTACGTGTCACAATGACAAGCTAGCTATGACATTAACAAATTTGACATTGACAACTGACAGATGACAACTGATCGCCTGGTCGTGCATTCCGATACACGCTTAATATTTATTTAATAGTACAGGTAAACTGTTACCGACATGCTATACGTGCGCAGACTCTTAGAGCGAAAATTTATAACATTCCTTTCGTGTATTAAACTATAGTTTGCCAAAATAGTTAAGAAATCAAAAAGTGGCAATACTTGAGTGTCGTCCCTTTTTTATCAACCATTGGTTAAACTCAGGTCTTGCTTACAAAGCCTTCTTTTAACGTTGGGAAATCTAATAGCAATAGAATCTAGTTTACAACATTAAAAATGCACACAGTTCAATAACTCCTCAAGTGAAAGCGTGGCAATGCTTGAGGCTCAGAATATAAGATACATTATTTCGATGCAGAATATATAATAAAATCTAGCGTACCAGAAGCGTGCTTAACATGGCGGCAACCACCCGCGCAACGCACGTTCGAATAAAGAAAAATGGGGTGTGGACAAGGCAGACTCGACCGTGTGGTTTTCTTGAATAACTGTACTACGCTATTATTATTATATACTAGCTAGTGCCCGCGACTCTGCATTGTAAAAAAAAATATAATATGAGTTAACGCCTGACATCGGTATCGCTATGACGACAGTGGCGCCGCCACGCGCCAGTGGCGCCCAATTCTTTATATTTTTAGACGATCACTCGGAAAAACTACTTTTTTTTTTGATGAAAGGTACCTTATGTCCTTTCTTGTATCCCTGACAACGTGTATGCAAAATTTCATGATGATCGGTTGAGTAGTAAATGCGTGAAAAGGTAGCAGACAGACAGACGGACAGTTACTTTCGCATTTATAATATTAGTATGGATTGTGAGTCTGTGCGCCTGTATGTTATGTTTTTTTCGCAAAAATATGTATTAAGTAAGTACTTAAGCTGAGGCGATCCACTTGATGGTCAGTGGCTACCATCTCCACGGGAGCAGTGCAATAAGTGCTCCTCCGACTTTAATTAGATTTGGATGGGATGGGGAATTAGGCTTTGGCATCCCGTACTCACTCACCGAAACAAACGCACACAACTTGTTATTTCTCGGTGGTCTCCAGTTAGTAGGTGTTTAGTTGCACCAGAGGGCAGTCCTAAGTAGATAATTAAGACCGTACGCATTACCATAAACGTCCCCAAAATAATCAAATACTTAACGCGAAACGCAGTATGTCCTGCTATTACCATAATACTATCCCTAGCCCTGGTAAGAACCAATAGAAATAGAACCAACTACCTACTGAATGTTCTGTTTTGTATTTTGGATTTCTTAACTTTCTCACTTTATTTAAAATTCCAGTTGGTAGGTTCCCTTGAGGGTACACTACCTCTTTTTTTCTTAAATGGTCATCCTTTTTTTTTTCAAATTTGTAACTACATACCTGTAACAATCTCTAATAGTGCATTATTTCCTTTATAATAACTGAATAGAAAACGGCTGACCTGGCTGGGGATTATTGGGGTTCAACTAAACCTTAAAAATTTAATTAAATGATTTTTTCCCAAAAAATATTCCCGAGAAGTTGTTTGTTTGGTTACATACCTATTTTTAAAGTTATTCTTAAGGCAAAATTATTGAAAGAGTTGAATTTAAAATAAAAATAAAAGAAACTAGGTTGGTCTCTAAAAGGTATTTATTTGTCTCTAAAAAGTGCTTGCTAGGTGAAATGTAAAAAAGACTAGTGTAATGAACCTCACTCGATAGATCTGAAATTTGTATGGGAATGAGCGGACTACAAATATGTCAAATATGATATTAATGAATGTAATTATTAATTGAAAAAAAGGGGCTAAGACAATGATAATGCATCTACCTATAATTACTAATTTATGGCCATCTTTTTATAAACTTGATGATTCTGAACTTCGAGACGGGTACGTACATCTGACTCCTTCCTAGTCACGTGACGACCACGGGGAAGCTTTTTGAATAGAATATTAAATATTAAATATAATATATATTTTTTTAAATTTATGGCTGTATGTAATCTAAATAAATAAAATAAATGCTCTATGATTTATTTACATTTTTTCACCAGTGTCAGTATGTCAGTCAAATAATTGTCAGTTTTAATGATTTATTTGCTATAATTATTTGTTTTAGTTATTTAATTTGTCTTGACTTTTTATAATTTCATTTAAAAATACATAATTATAATAATACATTATGTTATTATGTAACAATAAATATTGTAAAACATCAATAAACTCTGTGAAACTTATATCAATTGCTGGGTGCTCTGATGACCTAGCTGCTGTGGCTGCGTTGCCCAACCAATGGGTACCCAAACGTAGCGGGATAACTTTAAAAAACTATCTAGAAAAACAGAAATGTCAACATGAACACTTATTGTTTCAATTGAACGAAATGGCCACCAAAATTAATAGTGATACCGATAAAAGTATTCGAGAAATTTCAGACTCTTTATTAAACTATATCAAACAGAATGAAACGAAAGCCAAATGTCTAATTAATAAAGCTAAAGACTTAAAAATGGCAGAATACAAGAATGAAGTATTTATCAAGTTTAATGAGAGTTATTCTGAACGTCTTGATGAAATAACCAAATTTAAATTGAGTGCTCTCAGACTTGAAAGGACACGAGCGGATAAATTAAGGATACTATTACGAAAACAATTTCGACTTTTAATCGAAGTTTGCTTTAAACCCCCAAGAGAAGTATTACATGAATTTGACATTCGCATTTATGAGATTAATGATCAATTGTTGAATAATTTAAGAGCTTATCTAGAATTGGAAGTACAATTACGGTTTCAAGCTGATAATAGTATATTACGCGCAAAAGCTTTCCTAAATCATTTTCTGGAAATAAAATTAGAAGCACAACCTGACTCGGTGAGCAAATTACATTCAATAGACAAGACGTTATCACTACAAGAAATCAAATTGCTTAGATTATCTGAAGTCAAATCTGACGTACAAAATATAGAGGATAATATAAAAAGTTTGATAGAGGCATATCGAAGAACAGTAGCTAATATATTTCTAGGCTTTTCCGGTAAATTGTCTACTTTACAAAAAGAATTAGGAGTACGTATTATACCTGAAAACAATTTTACAATACCACCTTTTAAAGACTTACAAGAAATTATTTACGAAACAATAAAGGGAGTGCCCAAGTGTTTTTGTTTAGATGGCATGAAATCAACTGAAAGTTACTCGGATATTGCACAGATTCAAACAAATTTGATAACATTAAGCAATCAACTTCACAGTGCATATTCAATTTTACATGACGCTGGCCACCTTTGGGATGCTCATATGATGCGTGCGTCTCTCGCTCAACAATTAATAAGGACCGCTCTTGAGGACCTTGTCACAAGTAACGATGCTATTGAATTAGCCAATGAAATTTCGGTAAACATAGCCTTGGAACAATTGCGAACATGTCCTGAATTAGACAAGGTGCAACAACAATACGACAATGTTCTTTCACTACTAGTTCGCAATGTAACTATATTTCAGCAACACAATGAGCTCGAGATAAACAAATTAGAAGAATATCTTAACCTCACTCCAGTGATGGCCAACATATTGATTGCAGAATTGTACTGTTTTTTAGAGAGACATCAATGGTCTCGACTACATACACCGAGTAATATGACGCAGCTATCCACACCAAGAAGTATAGGACGAACCACAAGCACACCTTTGGCACGAGTGCTTCTGCAGACAGAATTGCAGGGCATAGCGTTACTAAAATGGGTGAATGGTTTCATTGAAACTCTTGAAAGGAATATGGTGGCCATTTTTGATGATCTAAAACTCCAAGCTAGGTGTTGGATTGACGACAGAAAAAAAGAGTTAAAAACGCGACATTTTATGAAGCTTCATTTGCACAACTTACGAACAGAACGAGTGAAATCTCTGAAGGATTTTCGACTGTCGGAGTTGCGATATCACGATGTACGACTTAATTCTCATTTACGTGCCATACAAAGTCTTATAGATAACTTGCTAGATGAGTCGGCTGGGTTTTTATCAATTGACGATTCTCGCCTTTATCCAATCTGCAAATGGTTGAATCTTATACAAGATAACATAAACAAACTTTCAACAAGCGAATGTGACTTTAATGTTAAATACTTAAAAATGTCCAGTTATGGTTTGCGTCTCACAAAGTATCGAAACCTATATGAAGAATCTTTAGATATGGCAATAAACGAGTTTAAAAAAGAAATAAAAAACAAAATTCACTCTGCACGAATTGCCAACTTTAGCTTTCTTTCTAAACTAAAGCTATTTAACGAAGGAAGTCATTATTCATATTTAGAAGCTATTAAAACATCAGCAAATTTAGTTAAAATTTCTGATACACTTGAGGTTTGTGCAAATAAAATTATGGAATCTCTAAACGTTCGAAAACATCAACTAATGGCTCTTGTCGATGAGAAAATGGTACCCGCACAAAGAATTGCAGAGGAAGTTGTAAAGACAGGTTCAAAAGGTATACAAGACAAAAGGAAGCTCCCTTCGGGTCGGAAATAGACGATTGTTTACTTATGTCCACAGCCTATCCTGTTCAAAAATATTATACCGTTTCTTCCCAAACTGTTGTATTGTTCTATTTACCTATTTGGTTATTATTACAATAACCTATTGCTAACTAATAGATATTTTTAAAAAAGCTATGGATTTGAAATTTTCAAAAATCCTTGCTTAGCGGATTGCTTGCAAGCGTTATAATATTCAGCTTTCTGAACTTAGTAGTTTTGGCTGTGCGTTTATAGTCGTCAGGTCGTCAAGACAAGACAAACTATTTTGTAAGTTTACTAGTTTACTAGAAGTTCTATTGTAGGTGACTATGGGTGAAATATTTTTTTCACCTCTTCAGCACGAGAAGGGTGCTGCTATTGGTGCCTAAAAACTCGCAGAAAAATTGGATTCTAAATGCGAGCGTTATTCGAAATTCGAACACGCGATTTAACTCACAGGAATAAAATTTTGATTTTATTAGTGTGTCCAGGCATAGCCAAAACATAAAATTATGACCTAGTAACGCTTTTCTCGCTGTTAAGGTGAAAAGTTGTATGTTTAACAAGAGAGCAAATTTTTTTATGTCTCGTGCCTTAAAATCACTCGCTTCACTCAGTAGTCTATGTTAGAATTAAAGTCGGCACTCGCAGAAAAAAACAATTTTGCTCTCTAGTTGAACAAATAACTATTAAAATAGGATGAGTAGTCACATGCAAACTTCACCTCTTTATAACATTAGTATAGGCGTAGATACTTACTCGTACCTATTTTTTGAAGCGACAGATGCAAATGGATCATTGGTATCGTTGGGTAGGTACACCAGGGGTATACCATTATTTAATAAATTTCCGTCAGGTAAGACTTACCTACTTTATACCCGCTGTAAGATGTCTATTATAGTTAGAATTTATTTAATTTAAAAGCAATATAGGTTACATTTTAATATTTATTTAGTTTTTAATAAAGATGATAAAAATGATAACTCGCGGGTTCACGCGAGTTATCGAGGAGAGAGCAAACCATCGCCTGCCACGAATGCGGGGCTCGTGAGGACACGGCCCAACATGTCTTAAAGGAATGTCTAGGTTGGCACAGGGAGAGAACGGCTCTGACGGCAGTCGTGGGACAGAAGCTGTGTGAACCTGGAACCCGACATGAAGTAATCAATTTTTTTTTAATGCATACGTTTGTACTCCGTATGTACTGGTTTGTACCAACTTTTTTTTCGTTTGTACCTCAATGGGTTCGGAGATACAAAATTTTCAAAATACCCAGAACCCGAATTGAAGGAATCGATTTTTTTTTAAATGCATACGTTTGTACTCGTTGTGTATTTGTTTGTACCACTTATGCCGGTACTTTCGAACCCCTTGAGGTACAAACGAATCTTTCAGTGGTTTCGATGGGTACAAACGACTAGGAATCTATCCCCGCTTGCAGATTTTGAATATCTCGAAAAATGACAGATTTACCATTTTCGCACTTTTTGTAATGCCGGTACTTTTGAACCCCTTGAGGTACAAACGAAAAAAACTGGTACAAACAAGTACACAACGAGTACAAACGTATGCATTTAAAAAAAAATCGATTCCTCCAATTGGGTTTCTGTATATCACGAAAATTTAGTTTCTCCGAACCCCTTGAGGTACAAACGAAACTTTCAGTGGTTTCGATGGGTACAAACGACTAGGAATCTATCCCCGCTTGGAGATTTCGAATATCTCGAAAAATGACAGATTTACCATTTTTGCACTTTTTGTAATGCCGGTACTTTCGAACCCCTTGAGGTACAAACGAATCTTTCAGTGTTTTCGATGGGTACAAACGACTAGGAATCAATCCCCGCTTGCAGATTTCAAATATCTCGAAAAATGACAGATTTACCATTTTCGCACTTTTTGTAATGCCGGTACTTTCGAACCCCTTGAGGTACAAACGAAAAGAAAATTGGTACAAACAAGTACACAACGAGTACAAACGTATGCATTTAAAAAAAATAGATTCCTTCAAGTCGGGTTCTGGGTATTTTGAAAATTTTGTATCTCCGAACCCATTGAGGTACAAACGATAAAAAAGTTGGTACAAACCAGTACATACGGAGTAGAAACGTATACATTTAAAAAAAAATTGATTACTTCATGTCGGGTTCCAGGTTCACACAGCTTGGGACAGAACTTGTCCTTACAGAAACCTGCCGTTAATTAGAGTGGAGATTAGTGATCGCCGTGCCGACCGACACGCATACAGCCTTGAGCTTTGCTTGACAGACAGACATACACTAACTAATAATTTTTTAATGTTAATTATATACTTAGGTATAGGTATGAGATTATGTTATGACAATGAACGTAGGATAATATAACAGGACCGCTTACTTGAAAAAAATTGAATTTACGAAAATTAACTGTATTACCAATAGCTACAAGTACATTTTTCATTGCGCCTTATACAGAGGCTAATCCGAGCAGAGAGAGGTAATGACATGACGGTAAATGTCCATAAATTTGTAGCGGTGGTGGTTATTATTATGTCCAATTGGTACAAAACTAATAAGCAATAAAATGAACAATGCGAAAATTACAATTGGTAAAAGTGTTGGTTAAATCATATTTAAATTAAAAAAAATATATTTATATGAAACTACTACTATATGTAGGTATATTATATCATTTAAATTTGTCTTCGTTAACAAAAATCTTATTGTCACCCTATTAGAAAGGGACACACAGCCTCTACTATTAAAGCATATCCTGCTCTGCTCGCATTTTAGCTGCAACTAATCAATCTTGCTATAGTTATAACCATAGATCCTTTAGATCTATGGTTCAGACTCAAAAATGACAAAGCAACTAGAGAACATAGAACAACATTTATCCAACTTGTGTGCTACTTTGGACATAATTATTATGTTACACTATTATTGTAAAATTTCTTTTTTTTATGACCAAAAATATACTTAGATATTATTAAGTAACTTGCTTACGAACGCCGCGATGCGAAATCATTTTAATCACCTTTTACGCTGCCTTTGGATGGCATGCGGCTATATTTGGAACTAAATATTTTAATATTTTTTTAAATTACTTGAGTACTAATTAGATAAAATATTTCGAACGAAACTCATTCATCGATAACTTACATCCACTGACCTGTAGTCATAGACACGATTAACGTTGTATAATAGTGTATATGCCTGTAGTGTATACAACTGGACAGGCTGCTGTCAAATACATTTTGGCGCTGTAGGCTATAGAGCGATAGTTCATGGAACTAAAATTAGTCATACAATAATTAAAATTGGCCATGGAACATTTACAGAATACACATTTCCTCATGTTTCAAAACTCAAGCGGACACAAATAAACTTACACTCCCTAAGACATCTACAAATAGAATAAAACAGGAATAAAAATACGCAAACATTAAAATTAGTTCTCGGGATTTTCGAGGGCGGCGTTTCAAAATGGTACACGAAATTATCTGTCATTTGTATGGGACAGCCTGTCCAGTTGTATACAGGTCAATGCTTACCAGTGTTGCCTTTTATACGGATTTACCCGTATATGTACGGATTTTCAACTTCATATACGGATAACTTACACATACAGATTTTTATACGGAATTATTATATGTTCAGAAATATAAAACAATAATAAAGATAATTTTATAAGGATTTAAGAAATACAATAAGGTAGTATTTTACATAAATAAATACGAAACTAAATAATCCAGCTGATGGACAACACTGCCTAACAAGTATCTATTGCAACACAAAAATAAATTCATTCATTATTATTATTTAAAATCATACATTGTCAATTTAACTTTTAATAAATGAAGCCTATGAAAACGGTTTTTTTTGCAATTGCTATTTTTCTTACAATACAATACACATAGGGAATTTATACGGATTTATTAGGTTCGTATAAGGTTGGCAACACTGGTGCTTACATCGCATCCCTTCCTACGTCATCTAATACGATTCGCGATCCGCCCAATCGTTCGGCCCGGGCCCGTGACCCGTCCGCCATTTTGTGTGTGAAGTATTCGATTCGATCTCCGCGCGTGGCGGCGTTTATACACGTCGTCCGTTTATACGTCAATAGTTTGCATACTGCAAATGATTGAGGTGTAAAAATCAGATGTGAAAAGTGAATTTTTATTTTTGTTTTTATATTGTTATTTATTTATTAAATATAATGTTGGTTTAATATTTTTTAATGAATTCCTATCTTTTAATTACCACTTCTATTTACAAATTGTGAACAGTGGTATAGGGCAAAATGTAAGTAGGTAGGTACTTATAGTACTTTTCATATTTTTCATAGGTGAACCTCAGATTAGTAGAATATGTTTTACTAATCTGAGGGGTGAACATTATGTAGGTAAATTATAAAAGTGGTATCGTCACTATACTTTGTAAGCGACAAATAGTTTATGTAATTTTTATCATTCTTTGCTAATGTTGGTTTTGGATAGTAATAGAGTAATTTGAGCTTTATGAATTCAATTGTTCCCGAACAACATAAATTAATTTTATTGCAAACTTTAGAAGTTTTTTTATAGCTAAAGTACTTTATTCAAAAAACTAATGATATCAATGGTTATAACTATTATTACCACCAAATAATGCTAAGCAGGTACCTACAAAAAATTTCAACAGTGAACAGTTAAAATGTTGTATTTAAATTAAATACAATTAATTACAGTTAAAATTTTGTAAATATTGAAAAAAAAGGGCAAAACATAAATGATTTTCTCTATAATTTTTAATACTATTTTAATTTCAGTTATGTGTACTAATACTGATCAAAATGGCTGCCAGCCACCAACATTGCCTCAAGCTCCGATCAGCTCTAGGTCAACTAATCAAGAGCAAAGAGCCATTTGTAGGAATTTTATATGGGGCACTTGTTCTAAACATGCACAATGTAAATTCCAACATATTTTGGACGTTGAGGAGATGAAAAAAGTCTTAAAGTTTTGCCATGATTACCAAAACAAAGGAGGATGTACGAGAAAAGATTGTACCTACTTACACACAACACGGGAAGAACAGAATCTTTTTCAAGCTACTGGACAGCTTCCGGCTGTGTTGGCCGAAAGGCATGCAGTCATGGCCGCAGCAGCTGCAGCTGCCGCTGCTTCTGCTGCTGCCGCTGCTACTTCTAGGACATCCAAGAATCTCAAAAGTGAATCTATAAATTGTGCTCCACAAATAACACCATTTGTGGAGCCATATATGAACAAGCAACCTCAACCAACTCCGGTTCCTGCACCAAGTACAGCAGTCATGCAGATTCAAAGTGGTGCCCAGTCAATACAAAAGTAAGATTTTAAATATATACCCTATTTAAGGACCCTATTTAATGGACAGTTTTTAAGGATCAATTTCGTTGGTTGATAACCGGGTCGATGGGAATGGACCTAACAGTGCACCCACCCAGAACAGTGTGAGGTCTATCAACCAATTAATATGAGCCATTAATGTGTATATTATATTTTATTTTGACAATCGAGCATGTTTCATTGAACCTAACCTATATTGCTCTATATTGTTCATAAGAAAAATAATATTACATCTTTGGTGACAGAACCTATCCTGACTGACTATCCAAATGGTTTTTTTTTTTTTAAATAAGCTGTGCATGCTTATTTAACTCCTTTCGAAGCCAGAGTTATTATTATAAAATTTAAAAAATATAACATAAATGACCAATTGGTCAGTCAATAACAAAAAAACTTGCTTTGTGGTGATTATAAACAAAGGCTCTTGGCACTTTAATACGCGTCCGCGACTAGACATGCTTTTCCCGCCATGTCGGTCGAATGATACAAAATGGCGACGAAGCAAGAATTAAATACAAGAAATCAAAAATCTCAGCAATTTGAGTAATTTTTTTTTCCGAAATGTGCGAAGGGTCTTATTATCATAGGCTAATGCTAATCCTACTAATATTTTTTTACGTCGATGACACGTGTTCATCTTTGTGTTATTCTTTGAAAAATGATTGTGGTTGCAGTGCAATGGGTGCGAAACCTCCGCCGCCTCCGCCGCCCCCGCCCAGGATAACGGTGAGAGCTATACAGCAGCCTCCGCCTCCACCACCGCCTCCGCCAGCGCAACCCTCGCAGCCACGCCCACCTGCAATGTCATATTCTAGTGAGTTACATAGCTCCTTTCACTTCTGCATTGGTCCACATTGGCGACAAGTGTAAATGCCACGCAGCAAAAATGTGAACCATAGATTAGACCTTTAGCACACTGCAACGAAAACGTACCGCAACGAAACATAACCTAAACAGTAAAACACTGTCTAGTATGGTTTTGAATGATGGCAGAATGAACGCTTTGCGTCGCGATCGGTTAAAATGTTGAATCCTGTGCAGACACAAAAGCGAAACGAAATAGTCCGCGTTTGTTTCGCTTTCGTGTGCTAGAGGCGCCAGTGGTACTCAAACGGTTGATGATCGCGAGATTTTTTTGAGTCAATCTAGTGTATTAATTGGTTTTGTATGTAATAATTAATGAAAATAATATAAAATAATGTAGTAATTAATATTGGCAGATGTTGGTTGATTCATAATTTTTGTTTGATAGCATCCATGTTTTATATTACCCAGAATAACCCCTTATTGCATTTTTTGTGTCGAATTAACCCCATGCTAGCGGCGAAACGCGGCTTTTCAAAGGAATCAGCGGTATTTGTCGCATTTAGATGATTTGATAACATTTTGGCAGTGATCTACACATACATCACGCGCACTTGCGGCGTCTACCGAGTCGATCGCTTGTAGTCTTAACAATTTTGAGTACCTAGATGAAAACATATCCAAAGAAAGGACTGCTAATCGCAATAAAAAAATTCCCTGTTAAATCTAGATAGTTTAATTTTTTTGATATCTTAATCTTCTTTTGATGTCAATTCTATTGTATAAATCTATTAAATTAGCAAAAAAAATAGATTCCATTCCATTCTGACGAAAATTGACGAAAATATGTACTAACAAAAAGAATACTACCTGCACTAAAAAAACTGCGCAAATACTCACGATAACTATTTACTAACTATTTACTAGGCATATACGATTATATTTTTAAGCATAGAACGGAACAGGAAGTAAAAATTAGATCAGACAAAAAGAGATTAGTATTCGTCATCTGCAACTGTCGATAATTGTCGAGTATTGCTTGCTTGTTCGGCCCAAATCGACAGTAGCTTTAACAAAGTATATCTCTCAAATGTTTCTAGCTCTTAGGCTGGGATCGCACTGATAAGGCGACTGCGATGCGACGGCAATTTCATGAAAACGAACTCATATAAACGTATGGCGGTGGCCGCACTGCAGAAGCGACAAGCGAAATTTATTTGTCCATGTCGTGAATACATTTTCAAATATTCTACAACTAATAGACCGCGAGCCAGCAACAGGTTTTCATGCCCTATTAGTTCTCGGTCGATAACTCGTCAGATGCTTGAGAGGTACCGCTGCTGAACCCACCCACGGAGCATCAGCTGACGTTCACAGGGCTTCATGATACAACTCTCTCAAGCATCTGACGAGTTATCGCTGGAGAGGAAATGACTAACGAAATTTGTGCCTGGCTCGTGGACCGTAATGCAGGTGTCTCTTATTGCACGGTAGGTAGCGGTGCGACGGCGATTTGTTACAATTTGCAACTAAATATACACTTGAGTGGCCCTGACGATCGTGTGAAAGAAGCGATATGACTTTGTCAAGCAATATAAAGCTTGACCACTTGCTACTATAACACTTTGGCCAGGCGTTAGTTATTTATTATATTTTATACGATCCCTTGGGAATAGTACTTTATTTCTGGATTAAAAATACCCTTCTTGTATCCCTGACAAAGTGTATGCAAAATTTCATGATAATCGGCTGAGTAGTTAAGGCGTGAAAAGGTAACAGACAGACAGTTACTTTCACATTTATAATATTAGCATGGATTTCCCTCGATTAGGTAGTGACGAATTATATTTATTACTAGCAGGCCGCCCCCAGCTTCGCACGGGTATTTAACGAAAATTATTCGATTCCACACACGACCGCTGTGTAGGGTGACGAACGCGCGAGTGAGCCGCACGGCACTTTATTTCTTGACATTGACTCCCCTCCCGCACCCCAGTGACGCCAACATCGCATATTATGGTGCTGCCTAGCCTAGCACTAGCAAAAGTAATGATGGACAATAAAGTTATATCTTGTACCAAGTACCTAGTACCATCCATACTTACTAATATTATAAATGTGAAAGTAACTCTGTCTGTGTGTCTGTTACCTCTTCACGCCTTAACTACTCAACCGATCGTCATGAAATTTTGCATACACGTTTTTAGGGATACAAGAAAGGACATAGGCTACCTTTCATCCAGAAAAAAGTACTGTTCCCAAGTAGGTAATCGTCTAAAAATATAAATAATTAGGCGCCACTGTCGTCACAGCGATAACGATGTCAGGCATTATTACTCACTCATATATTTTCTTTTTCAACGCGGACGAAGTCGCGGGCACCAGCTAGTCTTCAAATAAATAAAATAGATATACTGTTAACCTATGTCGCTTGTGGCTTCGTTCATTTTATCCTGGGAAGCAAATATCTTTGGAAACTACTTTGTTTTTAAACTATCCTTCAATGGGAGCAAAGTTTTTTAACTTTTATAGAAATGGCAATACATCCTCATGAATTGGACTCTTAATCAACAAGAAACATTGAAGAAACTAATATATCAATCCGCGCGTCACTGGGTTTTTTACATATAAAATTTACAAATGGAGTACCAATCTATCATAAAATTTTATTATACAAAATGTGTAAAATAAAGATATATTATAATAGATGTTAATCATCACGTTATTTTACAAAATTAGGTTCCCGTACGAGGTCTGTTAAAAAAGTTGTGTCTTTCGAGTTCAAGAGTTTCTCGCGTGTTAGATACCGTCATGACGAACATGTGTTTGGTACATTTTCTGATCCCAACATATGTTGACATGATCGGTCATTTTGCAATTTGTTTGTTTTTTGAGATGTAGACTTTTTAAAGTGCTTGGCGTTTTCTTGCATATTTTTTCAAAACGAAATGTGTTTCTAAATCTCTAAATTTTTACTGAAAGAACAGTCGTAAGACGTCTGTTAAGCGACCGACTTGTCTTTGCCTATTGTCAATTTTGAAATTATGTTGAAAGGAAAGAAAATATTGTCGAATTGCAGAAATGCTCTTTGAAACCCATTTGGCGGTACGACACGCGCACCACCTAGAGTAATTTAATTGTACTGAGTGCAAGTGCAAGCAATAAGTTGACATAGTTTTATCGCATCAGATAATGATTTTCGAAGCGAAACTTCTTAGCGCGCGATGACAGACAGTATAATTTCAATATTGAATTTTGTGTGACGCTTCATAGTAACGATAACGTGATGTAAAGTTTCTGCAAATGTAATTACTAATACGCCTAAAACGGAATCATGGCGGAATCTTACCTTAGCGCGTCGATGGTAAAAGGCAGTAACAACCAAGTTTTACTATTGATTTTAAACTCCAATGTATTGACGTAAAGTCACATTTTCTTTAAGGCAGAGTTTATACTCTACGCATATGCCATTTTTAAATGTTCCATAAAGTTCATACTGTTTTTGTATGGCATGCGAAATCCATTGTTGTAGTAGATTGATGATTATTTAATCATTTAAATTATTTATTTAATTTATATCTCTCTATATGGAGATATATCTCTTGAGATCTACCTACCGCTTACTATATATTTGATCGCCAAAGAAATTTCATTTGTACAAACACAAGCATGTTTGTTTTTAGACTCGCTGGTGCTTGCGACTTCGTCCGCGTTGTAAAAAAAAACAAATATGGGCAATATAACGTTTTACCTCTTTATGCTATAACACTTTGGCGTTAGTTTTTTTTTTATATTTTAAATTAGGTGATCCCTTGGGAACAGTACTTTTTTTCTGGATTTTCTTTTCTGTATCCCTGACAAAGTGTATGCAAAGTTTCAGGATGATCAGTTGAATAGGTAATTAAGGCATGAAAAGGTAACAGAGACAGGACAGAGTTACTTTCACATTTATAATATTAATTAAATTATTATATGGATATGTACGATGAACTAACTGCGAATGACATGTGCCGTTTCATGTTTGCTGTTTGCCTTTTTCCGATTGTAAAATGTCGATTTTGAAAATATGTTGAAAGGAAAGAAAATATATACTTGTAGGAATGCTCTTCAAATATATACTTGTAGGAATGTACGACACTCGCGCCAAGTATAATTATTAAATAATAATAATAGTGTAATTATTAAACAGTATTAATTCTATTCTGGCCGAATCCGAAAAAAAAATTGTAACCCGATAACAGGCGCCGCCTATCGGACTCAATTGTGAGTCCAAACCATTCTGGGACCCATAAACACATACAAAAATTAATCAGGTGTCTAATAAAGTTCAGCCCTGTTCCACACGCCATTTTTTGAGCTAGAATAGTGACTTCCAAGTTAGATCTTGCTCGACATATGAGAATACCAATGCTCTTTGATATTTCGAGGTGACTGACCAGAAATTTCGGTGTAGCTTCAACAAACAGGCTTGCGGAGAAAGCACAGACTTGTGTCTTACAACCACAATTTGTGACCTTCAACTCAGTGTTAATTAACGCGGCGCTTTTAATAAGGTCCCCAAGATTTATCCACATAAATCTTGGGGACAACAGATAATTGATGTACAGTAAGGTAAAACACAGGTGACGGCAGCCGTCAACAAAGATTTTGATACTTCAACCAGTGAGAAAGTGGCGGAGCTTGGATAGAAGAGCTCGATGCCAAACCCAGTCAAATGCTTTTATTTTAAAGCCGACCGTCAATTTTTCGCCCAAAAATAGAAAGAATTGTAGTTTTGCATCACGACAATAATGATTTTTTAGTCAAAAATAAAACCGTAAACATGCCTCAGCCCCTTTATCTACCTGACTGGGCCTCTTGTAACTTTTACTGAAAAGACGTGAAAGGATAGTTTTTTTGCCACAGTTGAGAGCAAAATGACCGCATCATCGATGTATATCAAGGATATATTAAGAAGTGCTCATCAGAAAATTTTCAAGGTTTGGAAAAAAAGTTAGCGCGAGAATATTTATCCGAAGGAGGCGAAATATTATATTGATGAATTAATATTTATTGAAAATAATAACATGAACACACTATGATAACCGGTATTTAAGGTTCACTCACTATTGTAATAGGCTGAGGTCTTCTGATAATACTCAGTATTTTAAGTGATATGACCGCAGATTTAAGAATATCGACACCGTTGTGATGTCTAAATAATTTTAGTCTTGCCAATATTGTAATTTTTGGTATTTTGACTATTAAAATGGGACCAGATCACTGTTTGTTGGTTTTTGGTTTTGGATCACTAACCTGACAACTCATTTAAGCTATCCTTTACACAAATAAATTTTCTATTTACAGGTCCCATTCCTCAAATATACTCAGGAAATCAAGAACAACAGTTTCCTGAGTGAGTATTTTTTTGTCATATATATTTACTGAAGATAAGTGTTACCTACGCACTCTCTTTATATTGACATGTTAACAATGTTACAGATTCGACGCTACTAGACCTCCGCCTCCATTGCCTAACATAATTAACAATAGTAATTTAAAAAGAAAAGGACAGCCTGATAATGAAGGTAATTATCAATCACTAAACAACTTATTAACATGAAATAGTTTAGAGAACAAATTAGGTACACAATAAAAAAGATTTTAACAGTTACAGCAAATTGTTATGCTGGCGATATAACAAATTGTGATAATTTTAAGGTAATAAAAAACAACGCGAGCGAATATAACAATAAAAATATTGTTAAGAGATAAAGTTAACGAAACGAACAGTTGGTTGTTTATTTCTTGGTGAATAATCGTTACTATTTGTTATTTTTTACTCCTTTTTAAATGAAGAAGGACATTTAATTAAGAAACCAGAACAAGATTTTTTTTGCACAGCGGACGTGGCGCGACGCGATGTTGTGGGGCCGCGATAATATAATTGCATAATTTTGCGCATCTAGAGTACACAAAGCCTGGCGCGTTGCGTTTCATACACATCTTTATAATTTCCTATAATTCGACTTTCATCATTGTACCCTCTCGCGCAGTGGCAGCGTCAGAGCGTGATACAAAACTTCAAATCTACATATTACGGATAACCCCAACAGCACTCGGATCAGTCCGACAATATCGCCGAACGCTACGCTCGCTTTACTAGCATTTCCTGTACGAAATTAACTAAGACACTAATTGAGGTGAAATTTCCTCTTACACGTGGGTACCGCGATGGAAGTGTATCTTCCATCGCATCTTCCAATCTTGGACCTTTTAACGTAGTATGGAGATTTAAAAAACAACTCCATATTTTAAAACAACTAGAGGACGTGCTATTAATGCAACAGTTAGCCGGTTGATGTAAAATTCAACAAACGAAAAATGGCGACGAATAAATTATCACTTTTAACAATGTTCCAGTTTGCCAACTACATTTCGCTGTAACTTGTGTATTGTTGAAAAGAAATGTAATTATTTGCTTGTTTATTGATTCTGCGTTTTATCTAACGCGTAATACGTTTGTATGAGGAGAGGACGTGATCGTATCACGATTAGTGTTAGATAAAACGCAGATCTGATTGTAGCTCTTGTGATGGAGACAGTGTGAGTTAATATTACGTACGCTCGGCGCTTTCTCGCTTTGTTCTCAGCTGGGCCAAGCAAACGGATGACGGAGGGCGTCGATGTAGCCGATAGCGACTGTTCAATCTGTTTGCAGGCGGAAAAAAGGTTTGCAATATCGCAATTTGACTTTATAATATTGTTGCATGGTTATTTCTCTCGATATGTAAAACGGAGTAAAGTTATAAATGTTATATTATCATACTTCAAGTGAAGAAAGTCGACGAATGAGTGATACGACTTTGAATGCAAATGCAATGCCATAGTGTATATTTTATATATTTTTAAATTACATATATATATATATATATTATATATTTGAGCGAATTTGTTCAATAGTAGTACGTTGCTTCAGCCATAAGTATTACATTTTCTACGTGAAATTACATGGCATGGCTATACAACAAGTTAAAGAACTGTTTAATTATTGTTTAATAGCTGTGCGCGAAACAAAAATATAGTCCTGTTATTTTCCAAATTTTATATATACACACTTTCATAAAGTCCCATATATTTTATTTACTTATACTTTTTTATCAGTCCCTTTTTAGCGTCGTGTATAACGTAAAGTGTTATAGTGAGCAATATTTGATGCGCTATTAGCTCAGCGCTAAATACCCATGTATATTTCGTATTAAAGTCATGGTAAAAGAAATAATTGCTGTTCGATAAAGAAACCCTGGCCCGACAACAGTCGTACTTATTATAGTGTTACGGAACAGGTATATCGAGAAGAACTTTGTTGGGTCCACAATGACATAGATGTCGCGTAGAAAATAATATTTGAAACATTATGTATAAAATGTCAAATAAACGCAATTTTGGCTAAATATTTGAGTTTATTCTTTTCTTTCGAACTATATTAAAAGAGATTTATTAAAATTTCAATTTTCATAAATTCCATGGGGTTTGTGTATAATTTAAATAAATGTTTTATTTTCTTTATACTCTCCAGACGACTTTGGCTTCTTCCTAACTTGTTTGTTTCCAATGATGTCCACTACCAAATTTGCCTTCAACCTAAATTCACAATTTTCAAAGCTGTTCCTAACTTTTTCATTTCCTTAATAGTTCTTATCTTATTTCGTCTATTTAATCCCTACAATGAGGTATCGTCCAATATCCTCATTGTATCCACTACAATTCAATACACAGTTGATGGCAAATCGCAATTCATATTGAACTGCGTTTTGGAAGAAACGTGTATTGGACGAACGTTTAAATAGATTAGACTAGTTAGGATCTGGACGAATTAAGGTTAGGCTCTTTATTAAGTGGACTAATAAGGACTTCATTGATAAAAAGGGACTTTGTAGGAGTGGACGAATTAGGAAGTGGACAACTTTAGATACAGACAAATTAAGAAGTGGCCAAAGTCGTTGGAGGGATTTGGTATACCCCTTCCGTAATACGTTGTCTCATATTTCATTCCAAATGGCACCAGACAAAAAATTACAAAATATTATAAACTTATGTCTTCGTAGTTTTTGTAATAGATATATATGTATAGAGGTAATTGCAAATACAATGACGGGAAAATTACAATGTTCGTAAGGTGATAAAGTAATTCATATTTGGAATGAATTATAGATAAATAATTTAGTTTAGGGATTTAGGAACATTTCATCGAAGTAGCCCTTTGAAACTTACTTGTTATTATTAAGTTGTTAAAAAACAAACCGCTTGTAGATAGCAAAATCCTTTAGTTAGTATCAAAGCTTTTTAGAATACATGAAAAAATACATATTGTATATCAGATTCAGGAATTTAGAATCAATTTCATGATATGTTCCTGGACCCCTGAGGGCCTATAGTTGAGTTTTTGTATCGATTTATACCAGGATTTTTCTGGTTTATGTTTCGTTTCGTTCGTATGGGAGCAGTTTTAGTACCATTGAACGTCCACCAGGGGGCGATGTTAGAGTGCCCATACATATGAAGCAATACGCACACCATAAATGCGGTATTAATACAAAAATATTTAAAAAAAACTCAAACTAACTGGTCTGTAAATTTTTAAGTATTTCATTTGTGAATTTATTACGAATAATCAAACTATTTTTATTAAAGAAGTTTCCGAAGTTTTTAAAATTATTCAATTTTAAAATCGTCTTCAACAAATATTTTTATTTTAGAATTGAAGCTTACATGGAGCAACTGGAAAAATTACATGTTGACGAACAGAAACAAAATATATTATGCAAAAAGAAGACCGAGGAATTGGAAGCTGGTATTCAAGTTCTTAACACTTTAATTGGGCCACAATTAACACAAAGAGTAGTAGAACATCTAGAGGTACGTTGAATAAGATTTTCTTGCAAAAAAATAAGTTTCACATAAAATGTCATATAAACAAGAATAGACCTGAATTTTATTTCTTTCACCATTTCAAAGATGCTTAGACTTGTGGTGCAATGTGCCGCAAACCGTTTTTGATTATATCTTAAAGTGGCCATGCTAACATCATCATTCAGGGAATCCCTGAATGCCATCTTTCACTGGTGATTCGATTTTTTAAAACATTATCTTTAAAAAATAAAATGGAAACTCTTTAAGAATACTAGTAAATGCGGAGGTAAAAAGAGGCAAGGTGTCTCCTAACACTATGTGGACTAATGGAGGTCAATGTAGATAAAGGTAATTAATTTGTGCATTTAAAAATTCAAATATTCTGTAATTTATTGTATTTCTCATTATGTTACAGATGGAAGAACAAGCGTTGGATTCAGACGATGAACCTACTACTCATTCACAGGAAAACCAAAGTCCTTCATATTCAAATACAACAGTAAGTTTATTTTATAGTGGTTAATATTTTTATGGTTATAGGTGACAGGTGAATTTATATATTTTTGACAATAAAATCCATATAAAATGTAGATAAAATATTGCAGTATAAATTCATCCTGTATAATATATAACTATATATTAACCATCGACAAAATATTACATACTGGTATAACCTAGTTTAATAACAATTTATTTATCTGTATTATTCCTTTTAAGGGTGGATCAACCAGCTTGCAAGACACGTTATTCATCATGAACACATTAATGAACTTTATGGGAGGAAACTCGAGAAATGTAAGAGCTTGTGTACATACATATGGCAAAATATTATTTTTTGTAGTTTACTCCTTAAGAATCGATTTTTTCATATATATTAAGCCCGGGGTATGATTTATGGGAGTAAAATCATATGTCACATGTCACACGTTACGCGTTACAGGCTACAATATGCTTCAATACATATTAATATAATATAATACATATAAAATATTATATTAATATGTTTTAATTATATTTATTAAATTATTTATTTATCGTCCTTAAGGATTAAACTCCAGTCGTGCGTCGGAGCTGACATACACATACTTTTTTAATATTAAAATAAGTGTTTAAACTAAAAAAAATTTAAAATAAAATAAATAAGGAGGATAGAGAAATGAGCTGCACAAGAAAGAGCTGTATTATCGAAGGAGTACGGTAAGATTAAGGGTTTGTATGAATAGAGCTTTACAAGTGGTCATTCATTTATTACGTAAGACTATTTAGGGGGGGACGGGGGGGTCGACCGTGTCTTATTTTTTCTTACAAGGTCTTGATAGTTCTTACATAAGATCACCATAATGCGCAAAATTAAGAAAAACTTTAAAATAAAACCGAAGTTGATTATTACCTACCAAAAAATAAAAGTTACGTACCTTTGTAGGTACCAATAAACGTTCCTATAAATTGTTTCCTTGAAAAATAAAAATTAAAACAAACCAAATGTGTATACATTTTTTCCTTTAGATTCTTATGTAATAAAATATTAAATATGGGGAAGGAGGACGGTCTGATCTTATTTTTTCTTATATAGGGGTGGGAGGGGGTCAAAATCTATCAAAAATCATCTAACGTAATAAATGAATGGCACCCAATAAAGACAAGTTTCGAGGTATGCATCTTAAAAAAAAATCGGAAAAATAGCATTATTAATTTAATAGTCCCTGAAATCGACAAACCAGTTAGATGTTCTAAGTATTATAGTTGTAACAAATACAACTACAAAGTTTGTGTCAACTACAAAGTTGAGCCACCATAAACTTATCGTGGGAGTAAATGGTGTTTAGGCAATACTGAGGTCGGATTTTAGTTCGATGTGCACGTTCTTAGTTGGCGAACAAAGTTGGCAAGTTTTGACTTCATTGGTATTGGTTTTCCTTTTAATGGTTCTGAAGTTAACTGAATAAATATAGTAACCGAAGGCACAAGGTCAAAGTGCTATAAGATGGATGAAGCAATTATTTCTGGTGAGTGACCAAAGACGTGTGAGATCTGCTGATATCATGATGCAAAATTATTTTCGATTCCAACAAGTAGCCTTCTACTTTTACTTGAAAACTTCTTTAGGCGGGCTTGAATTTGGTGAGTGTCTCGCATATGAATTAGAATTGTATGAAAATTATAGTTCGCTTTGGGGAATGAAACGATAGCGCGTTATTTAACCTTCCAGCATAGCGACTTAAGTTGTCGGAAAAATTTAATTAAACTTTTTGGAGTTTACTCCTTAAGAATCGATTTTTTTCATATATATGCTCGGGGTATGAAAATATATGGGAGTAAAATCAAATGTCACATGTCAGACGGTTACTACAGACTACAATATGCTTCAATACATATTAATATAATATAATACATATATGTATATTATATTAATATGTTTTAATTATATTTATTAAATTATTTATTTATCGTTCGTAAGGAGTAAACTCCAGTCGTGAGTCGGAGCTGGCACACACACACACACACTTTTTTTATATATTATTTTATATTTTCTAAAATTAACTGTTAATTTTAGCAAAAAAGTTATATAAACATTTTTATGTAGGTAAAACTAAATTATCTATGATGTCTATTTATGGTGATAATGAATTGAGAAGATATAATTTTATGGTGATAATGAATTGAGCGAAATGTGCAGGCACCAGAGGTAGTTGGGTATGCAAAATGTAAGAGCAGGCAACTATTATGGGATTCTTTCTTATACCTGTGACCCCAAACAAAAAAAACACGTCTAGCCGCCGGCTGCGAAAAGGGACCATCTCTTTTCGTACCGTTTCCCCTTTGTCGCGAGCTAAAAAGCCGAGTGCGCTCAACTTTTTAGTGTGTTTCTGCGTCTGTCGACGTAAAAACGTGGCGAAATAAAATCGTGTTGTGTTTACGCATAAAACAATTCGACATATCGTGTTTTTTGAGTGTGTTTAAAGCATGTTTTATTGAAAAACGTGAGTATTATAAAACTTGATAATTTGAAAATAAAAAAGCCAAAAGAAAAGTGTTTACTTTGTGATTATAATGATTTAATGAAAGAACCAAGGTCAAGGACGCTGCTTAGTTTAATATTTAAAAAGCTGCAGATACTCGTAGAAGAAAAGACAACATTAGTGAAAAGTTTTCCAAACTTGTATAATTCAGCAGCAGAACAAATTTTAAATACTGCACGCTGTAAGAAAGACCGTATTTTTACTTATTCTTTATCAACAAAATCTAAACTATCTATGATTTTTTTGGAACTTACCACTGTGTTTAAAGCCATTGTTTTTAAAGTTAAATATTAATTTTACAAGATATCATAGTTGAAGTACCAGATTGAAAAAATCGGTGTATGTGTTTGGGTCAACAATGGCTTACTTGTATATAATTTTATGAAACGTCATTTAAAATTTGGGGAACAAAATAATTTTGGGGATGTTTTCGTTAATAACAGCAACTGTTGTTACCCAAATTGAACTTAAAAGACTCATTTGTACATCTCACCACTACCTACAACTTCTACATTGCAACCTTTCTTTTTTTTTGCATCCGTTACAATTTGCAGCATTCATCTTTTTAAAACTAATTTTATATTTTAGAAAACTACAAAACAAAATAAAAACGGATTTTCAGCAAGTAGTCTAGTGTGAGATTTGAACCTTCGTCACCCTGTCGCTCGGTCCACGCAATAATGAGTTAACGTATTTTAATTTCCAAATGAATTCATAGCACCAAATTAGCGTAATAAATGCCAAAAACACTATCACTGCAGATTCCGGATGCTATATTTGCACTTGTAAAATAAAAAAAATATTTTTGATTTTTAAACAACGAAACTCGATAAAGTTTTAATTTTATTAATAAACTTGTACGGAGATGATGTTACTAAGGCCACTGTTGCCAGCGAATAATTGTTTTATTAACGCCTGTAAAGCTGGCAGTGTAAAAAGGGCACTTCATTTTTAACTCATTGTTTAACGCCGAAAAAAATAAAAATAAAAAATTCCACTAAAAATTTAAAAATAAAATTATTTTTATAAAAAAACAAAAACCCACATCAAGTCTATACATACCTACATGTACACAAACTAAAAGTAAAAAGTCGACAATAGTATTTCAAAGCAAAGAGCATTAAAGGGCACAATTTATAATCAATTACTTTCGATTTTTTTTGTCATATTTGTTTTTTTTTTTTATAATAATTTTATTATCAATAACGTACAATACACAACGTACCTTGTGGCTGATAGTCGCTCCCCACCAATCATTCACCAGCAGAGCAGATGTCGGTTTTGCAAATTTGAAATGTCCACTTGATTATTGGTGACCTTGAGAGGAAAGTGTCCACTTGATTATTGGTGACCTTGAGAGGAAAGGGTAAGACAAATCATTCATCATATCGGTTCATTGTTAGAGAAAATATGTATTTAATCCGTTAAATCATCCTAAATCCCTCACAAATTTTCGCACTTATAAAATTAGTAAGGTAAATTAGACTAATAATACTAAGAACAAAACATAAAGATATAAAACGACACAGTATCAAAGTAGCCAAATATTCGTGGATGACGTGGACGTGTTTGATAATTTGAACTCACTTTTAGAAAAAAAAGTTTTAGTGCCTATTTCTGTGCATTCCGGAATGTCGGCCACCAGGTCTCGATTGTACTATCGCGTAGTGGTCGCTATTGCCGGAGACAGACCTAAAAAGATAAAAAAACATGAAAATAAAAGTATAAAGGTATAAAAGGACAAGAGTGCCAAAGTAGCCGAATACCAGTGTTGTGCAAAATAAAATTTGTTGTCCAACAATCGTGTACGGACTACGGACACAAACGTCACTAATAATAGACAAGGGAATATTGTTAATGAAGTTTGTGGACGCGTGTTGTCGGAAGATAACGCGGCCATATTAAAATTGCATATTTATTTCATTTGTCTTTAGTATGATTCCTACCCTCTACGGAACAAAAGGATCAATAAGAGCAGTTTCTTTGCGTTTCAATGTAGATAGTAATTAACAATTTTAACATTGTTCCTGTTCATTAAGGAAATTATGATATTTTTTTTCAGGACACATCCACGTTTCGCATGGAAGATTCATTATTAAGCGCTTTATCGTCCTCACCTCGAAGCTCAAACCACAATAGACATGCATCAACTAATGTAGTTCAAGCTCTATTAGAATTTTACAGTGATTGTAAGCACATTTTTTTTATTGACACTAAATGTAACGTAAATTATGTTTACAGTTTGCATTTTTTCACTTTCACCTATAAAAAGCTACATTATCCGCGAGTAACATAGGCTATATTTTATAATGTTACGCGTACGAAGTCGCGTGCAACAGCTAGTATAAAACAAAGTCGCATCCCGCCGTCTGTGCCCTATGTACTCTTAGATCTTTTAAACTACGCAAATGATTTTCATCCGGTTTTCACTAATTGAAAGAGTGTTAAACAAGGCCGGTTTTTATATATAATTTGCAGAAAAAAAATGCAGTCGTAGCCGGGAGCGGGTCGCTAGTTTATATATAGTAGTTTTTCTATTTAAAAAAGTTTACTAATTGTAATTAGTAATCGAGGGTTTAAATGTTTTCAGCCAATTCTGATAGCTCACAGCGACAGCCTACAGTGTCGCGTACGGATGAATGCGAACAGATTGTGAAAGAAGCTCTGAACGTCGATAGGCGATCCAGCAGTGGCAGTAGCAGCGGTGTATCGAACGGGTTCAGTCAACCGTTCTGCAATGGACAAAAGGCGGTTGTATCGAACTCGCCCAGTATAGCCCCGCAGTACTTTGCGGGCCCTGGCGTACCGGGCGCTAGCGGTATCCCTTCGATGCCTGGCGCCGCTTATCCTACATTCCAACCGCCCCCACCGCCTGCCGGGCAGCCGCCGCCTATGCCCAATGTTAACCACAGTGAGTATTTTTAACGCCCGAAGCAAAAGACGCATATATAGGTCGTCCTTGACCCATCCGTTTACCAGACGAAAAATATATTTTATCAATGTATTTTACCGCCCGACTCAAAAGATTCGGATATTAAGTACGAGATCCGAAGAGAGGTCGCCCTTGAATCTATTTACCAGACGAAAACTATATTTTATCAATGAGTCACACCAACACATCAAAATATTACTAATAGTTTTTGTTTCATCGAAATCAGGCCAGTGTTTCCAAAGTTACAGTGTTGTAAAGTTTCACTGCTTTTTTAAATTTGCGTTCATTCGCGCGCTACTGCGATGACGTCTCGCCGCGAGTGTTATGTCCGCGAGCGCAAGCGTCGATTCGCGGCGTGGCGTCATACGTTAACACAGTCACTTGGTCGGAGGCCGTTCTTTAACGTTTAATATCTCAGGCATTTTTGAAGATAGGAAAAAATACAAACAGATTCTTTTTTCTCGATTTATCTATTAGATATGCCCATAACAAAAAACATTGGTGTGACTCATTATATAAAATATGTGCGTAACTCTATGACACTGCGCAGTACGCTTTAATTAATGCTTCTCTGCCGCTCATCTTTTCTTTCTTTGACGAAGGAATTTCAGTAACTTCTTATATTAAATTGATGTGAAATTTGGTAAACTGTAACTTCGGTGGTATTTCCGTGACATGGTAACCTTGACTTGACGCTATAGCATCAAGTAATCTGCGAGATACCCAACTCTTCACCATCTTACAGCGGATGTAGCGTGTTTGGGCTCATTAGAATCGTTCCGAGACTACAGTATTTTCAAGGTTGATATAGTACAAGAATACCGCATTGTCAATGTTTCTCAATTTCAGATTTTCCCATGAACGGTGGTTCTTATCCCCCGCCCATATGTCCAGTTCCAGTAGCTGCACCGCCAGATGGGATCGATTTTAGCTACTACGGAAGATATCCCAACCCACAACAGTATTATCCCCCTTATCAATAATTTTTACAAGGTATGTTTGCATTGCACTATGTAAACGTGGTATGGTCATATTATGGTATCTATTTTTTTGGAGCGCAAATAACCATGGGATAATTTTTTATTACATATATTTTTGTTACTTAGAAGTGTTTTCGTCATGACACATTTTGTTAGAAAAAATATAAAGATTGATATTGTTGCATAGTTATTATTAATGATGAAAATATGTCTGTTGGAATTAATATAAAAAGATAATATTTTAATGAAATAATTGACATTATAAATACCGGTAACTCTGTGATTACGTGTCTTATTAGACTGAAATTAGAAATAATTGTGATTAGACATTAAATAAATATTATTATGATGACGACGGGTCTTTATTGGACCAATTTAGATATAGTTTTTAACCAACAGACCAATTAGAATGATTGTCCTCGTAATGTATTAAAATAATATAATCAATTATTATTTTTGCACGAAATTTGGCAAGAAAGCAACAAATTTACATTTAAGTCAAGAAACGTTTAGTTTTAAGTTCTAGCATAATTGTATTTTTAGAAAAATCTGTGATAACGCTGTGCGTCTTACCCAAACTACCTCTTAAAGTTCCTATAAATGAAATACTCATTTATACTTTTTAATTTACAGTCGTTTTTAATTGTGAGATATATCGTAAGTTCCCATAAAATAATAGTCAATTCTTAAAAGAATAATAATTTATTAGTTTAAAAGTATAAGTTCACTGGATCACAAATCATAAAAATTTCGTTACTTGTTACTCTTAAAATTTTCTTACTATCTTCATTACATTTACAAAAAATTATTTAGGTGCCTATTTTAATTTAACTCTTTTACGTTTTATTATATTAAAACTATTAATGCCTTATATTGTGATTTTTACATATTTTTCGTGGTCTAGTAAAGTCACATTTAACAAGACGAGAAGAAGAGAGAAGAAGACTTACGCTTTAGGATTAAATGTAAATAAAATATTAAATTTATTTTTTCATCTCAATCTAGGCGATATATGATGAGACTGTCACAACATGTACCTGAATTTTAAAACAATAGGCATATTGGGTCTTACGGAACTGATTATTTTTTATGTGAGAAATTTAGTAATGAATTAATTAGGTCTAATCTATGAAATTGCCGACTGTATTCCGGGCTTTTTACGAATTTATGCTTAGAAATAATATTTAATTCTTGAATTAATTTTATTTATAATTTTTGTAATACATTTTCAATATGAATAACAAGTTTTTTTGGGAATTTTCTATGAGGGAAGTTTTAGTTGTGGTTGAAATGCATACCGCGTTCAGTTGCCTACTATTTGAAGTAAATACTATTGAAATGCGTCAATTATGACGGTTATTTCGTAGAAAACACATTACATGTTTTACATTAAAATGGCAATTTCATAGGTAATTTTTATAGGTTATTGGTTTGATATTCATTGGTTCCCTTGAATATCAACTCAACAATTTCATACCAGAGATTTATTGAAATAAAATAATGTTACATGATTATTTTTTTTCTCTATTTGTATCATATTTTCGCCATACCCTCACCGTAAAGCAACTTTATAGTTAACATTAATAATTATTACTAATATTGCTACAAATAACTCTCCTCCACCAAAGACTAATATAATAATAACCACCAAATTAATTTCATAATAATTTTCATTTTCATTTATTAATTTTATTTTTAATTTATTGAAAGGATAATTAAATTTTTTATAATTGCCTTGCTTTTGTTTGCTCGTGTCTTATATCACTTATCATTAATTTACGGTGAGGGGACATTTGCCTGTTCAGCAAGGAGAATTTTTGAGACCTACATGAGACGTTATGTTACAAACCCACTAATTTTATTATTCTAATGACTTGTTTCACAATCTCCAAAAAAAATATTCAGTAAACTGTGAGTATATATATCGCAAATGGTTTAGTGAATTAATTGCTGAAAGAGTTAAGGTGGGATTTCAAAGCAAGCGCCACCGACGCCTTGGCGATTTTGGATGGCCACGACAGGCGCTAGTCAAAGCCACCATCTCGATAGCTTTTTCAATTTCATTTTCAAATTCATTCAATTCACAATTTCATTATGGATCTACTTATATTAATTAAGTTACTACAATTTTATTTAACTCAGCCTCAGACTTAGATTTATTCTAGACCTCAGTATACTGGAGGTATATACTATCCTAAGTCCATTTTTAAAAAATCACTTTATTATTTGTATACTATTTTAATCCTATCACTGAACAAAAAAGTTTCGTATAACACTAAAATTTCCGAATTTTTTTTTTATCCATTAATTTTTTCCATTAGTGTATGTTACAAGGAAAACTCGTTACATGCACACACTCAGACGTTTATCGTGCGTACTGGATAATTGACTTGTGCTAAATGTGACTTAGAATAGTTAGCTTCCGGAATACATTTATTATTCCGGTTAAATTAAATCATAGTTTAGAAACATTTTAGAAAGAATATTGCCAGTTCTCGATTTCAACTTAGGGGGCGTTCAAGTATTACGTAACGTTTTTCTGTACCCTCCCTCCCCCTCCCTAAACGTTACGTAACAATCAAGTGACCATTTTTACCAGCGAAAAGGGTTGCCAACTTGGGAGAACAAAATGTAAATAACGTACAATACACTTGAAGGATTCCCCATAAAACATAAATGAAAAGGGATGCTGATTCCCTAGTTTTTTATTTAAATAAAAAAAACAACGATACGTAACTCATTGTTCAAACCCCCCTCTCCCTCCAAATTACGTTACGTAATACTTAAACGTCCCCTTATGACCCGGGAGATTTATTTAAAATCGGAGTTTGGAACACAAACCCTGCTATTAATGGGATCTTATTCATCAATTAGCAATTATTCGGAACTTTAGTGGCATATTGTGAAACAAGCCCTTAAATAAAAATAATATGACCTTTTAAAAAACATATGTATTAGTGAAAATATAGCAAATCGCAATAAGTCAAAACCCAGGGAATTATAAATATATTTCTTTAAAATTATTAGTTTTTTTTTTATTATTATTAATAGTAAGCACTCGTATTGCTAAGTAAGTACTCTTTTTGCACTGATACACCGAGAGGTGAGCGGCCAACGAATGTCAATATTTTACAATTTATTTGATATTAAAGATTATATACACAGTAAGGTATTCATACTAGGGAACGTACCCATACTATGTAACCCATTTTTTAAAATTTCTTACCCCCCTCGGTGACCACCCGTAGAATATGCCAAGACCCCCCCTCCCTCTCTAGTTTTCACGTAATAATTTATAAATATGGTTGAAATCATTTTTTGCAAACAGAAAGTTAAAAAAATATTAATTTGGCTCATATTTATTGGTCTTTATAAATACGGCGCTTGCCGCGTGACCCCAAGAGTGCATGCATACCGTGACTTTACAATATAGCTTATACGAGCGTTGACGTATTCGCCAACTTTCTTGTTTTGAATACTCTTTTAGTAAATTATACATGTTGTTCTGTTTTGCCAACTTTTGTAGGCATTCGTATTAATATTATTATTTCGACAATTCAACATGAATATTATTTCTTAATTAGGTAACTATTAGAAAAAGATTCACCACAATTTGGAATATTTCGCCAACTGGGGTACAGGTTGCTAAAAAACCACATCGATATATAGATAGATGCTTATATATAGATTTTTTTCAGAAAAAAACGTTTAGCAAAAAAACTACAATAATTTATAATAATAAAAAAATTAAAACAATTTCTTAGTGGAAACAAAAAAAACAGTTGCTCTCACGTGCTAACGCATCTAGAATCGCTTTTTGAAGAATAAGAGCCATTTAGCTATCATAAATTATAGCTAAGAGCCACCTTAATCACGTCAGTTTTCAAACAAAAAAAAAACTAAATCAGGATCGGTTTAGCCTTGTGGTAGCTACGATGCCACAGACAGACAAATGACTAATACACACAGATCAAACTTATAACACCCCTTTTTTGCGTTGGGCGTTAAAAATCAATTATATTAGGAATTTCGCCAAAAGTTATTTGTATTTTTTTTATTTTTTTAAGTTCAGCTAATACATTGGCTATTTTTAATGCAAGACTATCGTTGTAATTTTCCTCGAGGTAAACTAGCCAAATAAATAAACTATGTAAATATTTTAACTGTGTTCTGTGTGTTATTGATTAGACAAATAAAGGCTTTTTTATATAATAATACTTTTTTCGTCGTCATACAGAACTTGTAAAATTGTACTACATACTTGGGTTTCCTATCTAACCGTGGATTGTATTTGTATATATTTATATAGCACTCAGGATGAAGTGCATAAACTTATCAAACCCCCAAGAAGAAGAAAGGGTCGCCAACTTAGGATAATAAAATAAAAATGACATACAATACACTCGAGGGATTCCCTGTAAAACATAAATGAATAGGGATGCTGATTTGGGAGATTTTAATTCTGAAAAAAAAAAAAACTATGTTACATAACGTGTTGTTCGAAACCCCTCCCGCCTTTAAACGCATCGTAACTTTTTACAAGACCCCCGTCCCCCCAAATTGCGTTACGTAATACCTGAACGTCTCCTTACTTTAATAACTGGTACACTTTCATACGGAATAATATATATATAAATCCTGCTTTTCTGAAACAGTTGCATTCTTTTGTTGCTCACCTAATCGACCCATATATTAGTCTAATTTTGAAAATCTAAAAACCGCCAAGGGTTTCGACTTGTTTATTTATTTTGCTATATTCTTTCCTACGGTACTGTATTATATGTATTAAAAAGACTGAAATGTACCTGAATAGAACATAATCGATGAATTATTAGCATTATTAGCAATAAATATAAAGCCCGACCACATGGTGCTTGAAACGTGCTTTCATGCATTATCTCTTCACGCATTTTGTGTCGTAACTGTCGTAAGCACATTTTGTATATCTTTTATTTAAATTAGTAACTAACCTTTCATTTGAAATAAAAATACGTTTCGAGTTACCCATCTAACAAAGCTCTTTAAAGCCGCGCTCAATGTGATCACAGCTTTTCAAATGTTTAATTGTTATGTTCATGTCTTCGATGTATCTACGACACCGTTATATTTTATTGTGGGGGTATTTTGGGTCAAATTTTATAGACTACAGATGAAATAGGAGTTACCACCAAAATAAAATCACCATATTATAATACCAAAATGTATTTTTGAAAAAAGTTATTCTTGGAAAATCAGCCAGTTATTATGTTACATTTCAAATATAGATGTCAGATTAAACTTGGGATTCTTATATATTTTTTGACAACTCTTAACTAAAAGTGAAACGATATGCGAATTTTTTTAATTGTATTGTAACTTTTCCATGGTGACATATAACCTTTTGAGGATCACCGCTGATTTGGAAGACTTATTAAATTAAATATTTTATTCTTTGTATAAATTTTCATTTTCATGAGAATATAAAGATAAATATAAGATAACTCCTTTCATCTGCTGTAATTGATATCAAAATATATAAAGTTGTAACACATTGTGCATATGAAAATTTGTATGTGACTGTTTTTACCTAAATAAATAAAAAAAAAAAAATTAAGAACACCGTTAAGGTCACAATATATAAACACATTAAAATGTAATATCATTTTATTTTTCATTTCATTAATTAATGAAGTAAGCAATATTTTTTAGTTTGCTGTTATGTGCTTCTGCGAAAGAATTACAGTAATTGTAATCAATAAAATCGAAGACCTGACCACACTTGTCCATTTCCCTATCCCTTACCATTCCATATCCTTAATCCTACTGTGGTCGGCAGTACATTTGCAGCACCTGTGGCGTTGCCTGTTATACGACGGTCACTTGTACGTTTAAGTTAGGAAGTGGCCAAAGTCATCCGGAGGGTATCTCTACAGAATGTGGGACACGGAAGCTGACCCTCCATTGAGCGTCATTTATTAACACAAGCTACGCCATAGAATTTGGCAGCCTCCTGCTGATCTTGATTCCTTCCTTAAAGTATAAGGGATGAGAATATAAAAGGGATAATCCTACTCACCCATAATAACACAAGCAGTTTTTCATAATAGTTGTATGTGAGGGCACCTCCTTGTCGCTACTGCTGATTGCAGCCTCTGAAAATTGTACTATCTGTGAACTCTAGGATTTGGAAATTTCATATTTTATTTACAGTTTTTATAAAAAATATCACATGTAATATGTTTGAGCATCACTAGAGCACTCTTCCTGCCAATGTCGCGGTGTAGCGTATGTGCTCTCATTCTATTTTCAATGTGAATCTGTGACAGACTGTCAGACAGCCCTTTATGTACCTATGCTGGGCATATATATGGACCAGGTAAGGTGAAGATAGCAGGTTTCTTTCTAGACCTCTACTTTCTTCAATGTAGCATAAACAACATTGAAGAAAGTAGAGTAGCTATAAATTAATTGACTGTTCTGAATACTTTTGTGTAGTTTTAATATTTTAAAAGTAACAAAAACATTGCTTCTATAAACAAAACAAAAGGTGAAGTAATATTTTATAAATCGAAAAGATTTGTATTATTGTTTGCCTCTATATATATATAGAAGCATAACAACATACAATACAACTCATCCCAACAGTTACAATTTCAATATTGAATATAACCACAAGTGTGGGTCAAAAAGTTCGTAGAATTAAAGGACTAGAAAGAGACGAATATTTTCGTACACCTAGGACTATTTGATAACTCAACTTTATTATAAATAGCAAGTTTTGGCTAAATCTGGTCACTAATGTTTTAGTTATCAACAAGTCAACCAGGAAAAAAATGTTAACTATACAACAAGATATTGTCGAAAAAGTGTAAAAACTTCTTCTTGAAGATGCTCGCTTAAGAAAGAAGCTATTAACAAAAATGGTTGGAGTATCATCTAGTACATATTTGAACATTCTTTATGATTATGCAAGATGGGTGCAGAGAATGCTCACACCGTGACAAATGATGAAACATGGGTTTTCATCACTATCAACCTGAGTCGAAGCTGAAGTTATCTACATCATAGTTAAATAAATAACCAAAACAAAAGCAGTTACATAAATTAAATAAATGTCAAAACAAAATCACTTTACCATATACTACAAAAGTACCAAATGTTTCACTTTACCACTGTGCATGCTTTTTAGGCGGCCAGATAATTTGGCCGAATATTCAATTATCTGACCAAACCACTCCATCTCTAGTCTCAAGTGTTTTTGTTACTTTTAAAATGTTACGAACTATATGTGGGAAGTAATGTCACAAACTATATGTGGAAGTCACTAAACTATATGTCACAGACTATTCACAAGCAATGGCTTATTCCTATTATCAGACACTCACTTAATGTAGTGTACACAAAATACTAGATGCAATAGATATACACACAAAGTTTCGCCTGTGCAATAACCTACACTGGACAGATAGAAATGGTATGTACAGGCTGCCCGCTGCCTTGAAACTGATTTGATTTCCTCAAAAAATAAAACATACCACTATCAAAATTATACATACAGAAAGTGTAAGTGCTTGTTAAGGATTTTACAAAGAAGAATCATTGGTAAGTATTCCCTCACCTTGCTCAGATAACAGCCAGCATCCTCATATTAATTGACTTTACAAGCCTGACGATGAAATTTTGAGGAATTGAGATGAGTGATGAATTTTCAGTTGTACACTTCCTAGTCATGGTTATAGTTATGAAAAGTCTGAATCTAACAAGTTGTTTTCGGCCTCCGTGAGTCTTCTCCATGTCTCTATCACTGCCACATCATATTTCAAGCACATCTATCCTTTTGTGAAGATTTTGTTGGATCGCCCATGTTTCAGCTCCATCCAATTTACGCAGCTCTGGAAGCCTTGTTGGAACAGGTGCTCAGACTCAAATCTGACATTTCAGCTCATCCCATAAGTTTTCTATTGGATTCAAATCCAGGCTTTGGGTTATAGTCATTTTAATCAACATGAAACTCATTTTCTGTATGTATAACTTTTATAGTTGCAAGTTTTATACTTAGAAAATCAAATCAGAGTTCCAAAATAGCGGAGTCCAATAAGAAGTAAGTATATTCATTAAAAGATCATAAGATACTGTCATCCAACGACAAAAGCAACATTAGAGATGTACAACTAAGTAAATTTTTAATAGATGATATATGACATATTGGCTTAGAACTCACAGTGATTTTCACACGTAGTAACATAGAAATGTACTTCTATGTGACATTGTAAACTTTCATACTATTGGTTGGTTCGTTGGTCATTGTCTTTTTTTTACCCAATAGTACATGAAATTAACATAGCCGAGCACTGAAATGTACTTAATAAGAAATTTTAACGTTATTGGTTTATATTGGTATTATCAATATAATTTGTACGATACCAATTTGGTATAGATTGTGACGCGCAAATAAATGCAGTATACAGTACTTAGCACAAAAATGTTGCCCTTGCTAAAAAATATTTAATTATGTTGCCGTTGCCATATTTATGCTGGCGTTGTCGATACAATTTTAAACGAAGAGTTAACAAAGTATTAATTTTATTACAGGTAGCACAGAAGCATTTTGTTAGTGTTTTCGTGTGAAACGTTTGATCAGCGCTCCAAGATATGGGGGGTGTGAGTCAGCTGTTATTGAGACGCTATAAAGTGGTTTAAATTGTTTTATACAAATACAGGTGGTTTAAAAAAACTCTTTTTAAATAAACTGAAACTAGTCACAGTTTCATTCTTGCTCATCAATAAACATTACTTGTAAAAATAAAAAATAACATCAGTATAAATTGTGCCTATACCAGTTAGTAGCCTATACCAAATTTATCTATCCTGTGGGCGGATTGTTTCAAAAGGTTTTTTTATTATTTTGTTGCCCTTAAGCCAAGTCTTTATTTTATTTGGAGAATCTGAACTTTTATCTGGATGAACTTTAATATTTCACTTCATTATACTTGCACATTGCACTTGACATGTATAAATGTTTTTATAAAGTTGTAAATTGTTTTAAAACAGTCCACATTTTTAATAAGTCATTAGGGCGGCGGGAGGGGTCGTTTTAATTAATTTAACTTAACATACATACACCAAATTAAAACAATTACATAAGATTTCGACGTTTGTATACAAAACGTTGTCATAAAAAACCGACTGCCAAAGTAATTCAGTTGTAAGGAACACCGATCATCAACAAACAGCTAAATGGGAGGGTTTTCTATAATGGCAATATTTATCTCAAGAACACTGACTGCTGTATGGCTGTCCCTTACAAATGACAGCTAATTTTTTGTACCATTTTGAAACGCCGACCTCGATTTTGACGTTTGCTAATTTTTTTTATTTGACAACTAAATAAGACCTATATAGTAACCAATATTTTTATTTACTAAATTATATTCCTTTATTATAAAGTTAACAGTTTTTGTATTGGTAATTACAAATATTTCAAAATGTAAAAATTTAGACCAAAGCTTCAATGGTAATGTTTTTGGCTTCCATTGTTATATTTTAACATGAGTTCGGGACTATTTGAATTTAAAGGGAGCATGTATGATCTCAAAACATAAAGCCAATCGTCAGTAGCCAGTAATTATTAGATTCATTTAAAATTTCCTGTCAGGTAAATAAATAAATAAGTTAAAATATATTAAAATGGTATTATTCAGACAGAGCTGAACTGAACCCTCTTGCAACTGTATTTTCTATGCATAAATTTACCTAACCAAACACTTCAAAAGTATTTCTAAAATTTTCATTTGATAATAATATTATCTAAACTTGTGAATATGATATAGGTAGTATTAAATGGTGCTTAAGTGGAGAAAGTATTTAAATATGAGTGCAATCACTTATGTAAATTTGGATATTTTATAAAAATTATCGAGTTGCATCAGCCTTAACATAATTATTAACTGGCTATAGAATTTAGTTTGTAATATGTAAGCTTCACATATGACCAACATATCTCATAAAATGATCCTGAGGTAAAATACTAGAGTAGGTACCTGGTTCATGCGTAAGTACTATTACTATTTTCTTTTCTTTTTTGATGTTAATATTAGAACTTTTTTTGGTAACTTGCAATAAATATATGTATTATGTTCATCCCATCAGTAAGTTAACAGATAACCTCATTTTATGTTTAAAATATTCATTTTTCTTACTTTCTACAATGTTCGTATCATAATAAACTATAGTCGAATAAAATTATATGGTCAAATAAATGAAAACGAGACTTCATAATTTTTCATGAGTTTCACATAGCTGTAAGAACAATATGACACCACAATAGTTATACAGTAGAAACTCGATTATCCGGCCCTCAGATATACGGATTCCGGACTATCAACCGCACAAGTCGAATTTATGCAAGCATGAATGCGTCGGAACTGGTATTATCCCGGCCGCGCCCCGTGGGATCGCTTAATAATTTCTTAATAAACATTGATTTTCGTTGATATGTATTTGTTGTTTTTAATAAACACATAACATTATGTACTACATATGCACAAAACTATCTTTCTTCATACATTCGATTATCCGGGTTTTTGATTATCCGAATGCCTAAGGACAGCAATTAGTCCAAATAATCGAGTTTCTACTGTAATAAGTAATTTATAATGACCAATTTTAAGGCCAACATAGTTTTGAAACAGTTTTTTTTATACATGCATTAAATGCAGTTGAAACAACCCGCCTTACCTACTTATTATCGTCAAACAAAAAATATATTTATAGCTCCAAACTCCAAAAAACAACAGGATTTTAACACAAACTAGGTAATCAATGTGGGCAAAACTAATTCATCAATGAGATTACTAAATGATGGGCAGGAACAGAACCTGTCACCAGTTTGAATATAATTCTGTCTATAGGCCACGCTGTACTGATTAGTTTTTAATACTAAAAGTTGCAAAATTTTGTCATAGGGAAATAAGAGTTGTACATATTTAGTTAAGTGTTAATCGGAATAAGACTTCAGTTTAACTGATAAACATAATCTTACTAAATTTAATTTGTTATTACAAAACTAAAAATCTAAGTATTTTGCACGTAATATTTTCGCAATAGTTTTTTGATAATGAGAAAATATCTCTTTATGGATTGTACATGAATTAAACAAATATATTAATGACTTATGAGAGTAAGGTATGACAACAGGGTAACTGTACGAAAGGATAAACGTCGTACCTAATATGACTTAAAAATATATAGGTATTTACTTAATTTATTCTAAGCCGAACAACTAGTACATTTTTTTTAAAATATAGCAACTATTTCTATCGCTGACCATTTTCAAAATCAAAATCACTTCAATTTAAAAGCACTTATTTCACTTTAATTTTTATTTCACTGTAAAAGCTGTGATATTATAAATTTACGATTAAAATTATAATTGTTCGGACCTTTGTTAATTGTGACCGATTTGTAAGATATCAAGGGTTCCCTACACCCATGCAGTCATAAGTAACGCAGTGATATCTTAAAAATCTCAATATGTTGCACTAGATGTGCAATGTCGTCAGACTGTAGATGATAAGTTTTTAATGCCAATGTATAAATTTTTGTTTTGCAAATAATTGATAACACGGTTTTCAGTGAATCGACCAATTAAAACCAACAAGGCTTTGAACTACACTAATTTAACTAGATTGTCTCTGGATATTGGATGGTAACAAGGAAACGAGTGACAAAAGTCCGTACAATAGTGAAAATATAATATCAGGGATTTTACAAAACAAACCTGCAACATGTTAGCATCTATTACTTTTCCATTGCTTTCTTATTTAATCTCTAGTGCCAAGAAAAATAATAAAATTAGTCACTTAAATTTTTCTTTTTCTGAACCGCTGTAAAAGAACCTGTACTATAATTTGGCCGTAACCGCTATACCACTCTTTAGGAATGCGGGGTGAGGTGGGAGGAGGGAAAAAAAGAACACGAGTTCACATAAGAGCGATATTATCTGAAAGGCCTTATAAATACACATAGATTTACACAATTTTAAAATGTTTAACGGTTTTTGCAATATTCTTTATTTTATTTTATTTATTATTATACATAAGGTACCTTATGTATATACATTAAACTCAAGTAACTAAATACATATAACAAAACAATTAACAGCCTAAACATCACAACATCCACGTACAACAATGAAGCCACGTGCCCCTCTTGTAACAAAGGTACATGAAATGTTTCTAGAAATATTCGGCCACAGTTTTAATGTCATGAAATGTCAGATCTTGTGCATCTGACGAAAGTAATAGACAACGGACAGATAGATTGGAGGGCCCTGCTCTGCACCCCCACCTCATCGCGCAAATACCTAAGACGTGGTACAGCGGTTCTGGTCTATAGCAGATTGTTATCTTACTCGATCCATCAATAAATTGGCTTTATTATAATCTCTGGGATTAAAAAAATGTCTTAGGTAGTATTGATAAAATCTATTTCAGCATGCACAATTTTAGGAACAAAACATGTAGGTACATTAAATTCTGATCTTGGATACTAGATAAAGTTTGGACTTCAAGTAAAACTCATAATAAGAGTAAGACTCGGACTTCAACTTTATAAAGTTAAGATTTAATATAAGTAATAGCATAAGATCCGGCATTAGAAATATATACCCTCATCTGTTATTTAATGATGGCAAAGATTATCTGATAGATGATAAGAATTATCTGGTATAATAATAAGGAAAACTGAATCATTAAACAACTGAAAACAGACATTGTTAATATAATTAATAGAATGAAGCTTAAAGAGGTCGACATAGTTAAACCTAAAAGAGTTTGCATGGCTTAATTGTCCGGTTGTTAGTCCGGTTGACCGAACTAGTGCAACTTTTCAGTAGCAGTAGTTCGGTTGAAATATATTACATAACTACCGATACTCTTTAGTAGCAACAATTCGGTTTGTAATATTAAGAATACAATTGTACAATATACTATATTACTTTATTGTTATTTTAAAATGAACACATAACCACGTTGTATAAAAATAATCATTGGTAAAAACATCGCAACTGGTACTAGAGGTGATAAATTGCGAATGGGTTGCCTAATTAAATCGCGTGGCGATGCTGTTAAATAAAATAAATTATAATTAACTCTCGCCATCTCTATCTGTCACATGGGGTGACTGACGCACGCAACGCTTCTCTGTCACTCTCCACGCTCGCGCCATTTAGCAATGTAAGTATCATCTACCAGATAATCTTTGCCATCATTAAATAACATATGAGGGTATACATTTCTAATTCCGTATCTCGTACTATAAGTAATAATTTCTTTTTTCTATAAATATGTCTTGTTAATAGAAAAATAATGAAGTAATTGAGCCAGTTGACTATGAAATCAAATGACGTAAAATTAAATATTCGTGTTTATTTTAAGCAGTATTAAATGAAATATTGTGTGTAGTGATGAATTTTGTTTAACATTATGTTTATTAGACCGGTTAAAATAGATAATCAAGGTTATAATAATTCGTATAGAGGCTAAAAATTGGTACGAATGTTGGAAAAACGATTATGGCAGATGTAGGATCGATGAGGACATTTCACATTCATTTTTATATGATGTTCCAAAACATTCGTTCCTGTTTTCAGCTCTATGCGAATTATTGTGAGCTTACCCCTATTTTTTTTTTAAATGAATTGACAATTCTTTATGCTATTTAGATATTTTGTATAGTAAAAATCAATATTTCAAATATATATATATATATATAACGTGCAACTTGACTATTAAATGATCAATGAATTCAAATCTGTACATTTATAGATATAGTAGACAATATTTTGTATACATTCTGAGTTACTAATTATTTTTTTAAATATAGCCGATAAACACTTAGTTGTAATTAATATTAGTTATAGTTATAAGTTTTAAAATTCCTAAACAATATTTTTAAGAATAATATTAAGGAGTTAGTGACAGTGTAGCAATTTCGCATACGGGGAAATAAAGCATTAAGTTTTATAAAAATAGGCGCTAGTTACGAGAGGAAATCTCGTCGCGGGTTATATTATTCATTCACAAACATACGTTACTATAATGACGCTATAGTCCCCGTCACGAGAAGCTATAAAGTTTGTAAACACACATTCAGGGGTTCGCAACCTTTGGATCAATTAAAAATTAAACAGTTTTGTAATGATTTTTTTTTAAACATATAATATATATAAAACAAACTGAGACATTCGAAACTTGAATGACAGCATTGACAGCATCAGCGTGAACTTCAGAATGGCGGTCCAAATGTATACTTATATTACTTCTCGTGACGGGGACTTTTCACGATTTAATAACGATAGGCGATAGTGGTTCAACTAAAAAAACGTCGCGATAAAAATGTCATTTTTTGCCCTATACTCGGTTTGCTTTTTGTGTAAAGATATTGTAAAAACGACATTCGTTTCTACCAAATAATATTAAAAATAGGAAAGGCGCTTGCCCAAAGAGGGAAAGCAATTCTTATTGAAGGGTCATTCTAGTTTCGAATTTATTTTAAGGACACAGTTAAAAAAATACCTCAAATAACATCACATTAAGCTCCGTGTGCGAAATTACTAAACTGTCGGGCCTGGATAGATTATGCTCGTTTTTATCATACAAACGAGAATATTACTCGGAACACTAAATTTCAGAGTAAGTAATTTAGCGGTAATATAAAAAATAAGCAGAATCTTGAAAGGTCCATAGAGAAGGGCTAATGTTTTAAATATAGTGCCTCTTATAATTATATATTTTAAAATTGTTAAACTGTATGAAGAGGCGTCTTAATTGTTTGTGTAGTTTATAAGTTTTCGTTTTACAAATAGTGCCTATTATATTAACACATTGAGCAGCAATAACTTTCAAATAATGTACCACGGGGGAAAGGGATGCGTACCTTATACTTGACCTCAACACTGGTAAACATTCCTTTTTGCCGACCGTACATCACTTTCTTCCACATATGCTCATAAAGTAAAGTAGCCCTTTGCCACGTTAGGAATTGTAGTTACAACGAAACATCACAAAAGCCTTATGGAGGTTAGTCGTTTTCAGTTTTTACGCAAATGTTGCTAACACATTTTAAATAGCCAACAGGTATAGTATATTTTTTAAGAAATTTTGTACGTTTGTGTCAAAGTAGAATGTGAAATTTATGTATTACCATTTAAGATTGTGACGAGTCAAGAACAAATCATTCTGCTGAATCTAAATAGCAAAGTTATGACTTCATATTAAAAATAAATCTAGTAGATATTCTAAACTAAAAAAGCGCAGGTACTGCTTACATAACAAATGATCACCGTCATTGGTCGAATCTATTAGTCAACTAGTGCAAGTAAATCGTAATGACTCTACAAACTAAAATCGGAAAATTGATCCAGAGGAAGGGCGCACTATTTTAGTTTAGAAAATTTCTAATAGGTTCTAATAATAAGGTTGCAAATAGGATTAATTTGGACAAAAAAATATTTTTAATATCTGCTGCCAAAGAACGGATGAAAGTCCTCCTTGCCTATGAACTATACTCGTAAAATTATATACTGCAGTTATAACAGGTCTCTTCCCTTTAGTCTTAAATTAAAGGTTAAGTACCTACCCCATCTAGTCATCGAAATCTATGCAGATTAATGCCAAAGGACGACTTCTTTCCGTTCTAAGGGCTCGCAAATCATATTACCCTTACTTACGGTATTTCTTCAGGACTATAAATATGTAAATTTTCTTTTAGAAAATTTGTTGACGATACTTATTTTTATGTTTTTTTATTAAATGGTATTACCATTTCCATTGCGAAAAAATATTTTTTATGGTTTTCATAAACCACAAATAGAATAGAATATGTCTGTAAATTAAATTACTGTAAGTTTTTTATCAATTAATACAGGTTTTTATAATTGTTGTTTTCTGTTTCTTCATTCATAAATACTCCATGTGTAAGGGCCAATAATATTTATAAGCTTAACGAAAAATGTAAGGTTCATCCTTTTTTGTTTACAATGAATTTGGATATGAATAAACTTTTTTAATAAATATTTTTTATTTACTTTATTTTCTGATTGATTACAATCTACAGTTTAGGTATATTCAGCAAGTTCTACTAATCAAGTCATTATCATGATTAAAATCACACCCTTTCTGTTGTTAAATTCTGTCAATTTTTTTCTCTATTTTTGGCTTGAGTCATCAAATGTTGGGAGTAGAGATCCCAATCAACAAAACCATCGATTGGGAACCATCGCCATAAGATAAGATAAGCCTTAAGAGCAATCGCTCTTACAATCCCACCATACAACAGCATCACCGAGTTTCGCTAGTCTGTGGAGCTTGACTGCCCTTTGACCATGATTTTTTCGCACGTTCTTGTCGCAAGTCCACTTTTCATCACCAGTGATCAATTTTTTTCAAAAACGGTTTGGTAACGTTAAGTTTCAATAAAGAATTGCAATTGAGTACACGATTCAATAAGTTTCTTTCACTGAGCTTGTGTGGTACTCAAATATCGAGCTTTTATGTATACTTATCTTTTCATACTTTTCAAATGGGTCAAAACTACTAATATGTTGATCTTGCGCCACTTTTTCAATAATGGAATCTACTTTATACGTATCAGGGCGAGCTTCATTTTTGACATCAAAATTCTCGTATTGAACCAATTTTTGTGCTACTAATACTACGTTACGTCCATAAACGCCACAGTTTTTTTGGCACTTTCTTTGAAATAAAACTTGTCGAATGTATCGAACTTTGTGTTTTGTTATCTTGTCCTTGTTTTATTATGGCTTATAAAAATTATCGTTTATCTAAAGTTGAAAGGCGTAAAAACATAATATCAGTCGTACGTGCTTTCCAACGTCGGAAAGAGTGATTTTGATACTGCGAAATCTGATTCTGATACATATTATTTCTGTAATCGCTTTTTTATTTCTATGAAATCATTCTAATATTTATATTTTGAACACAGGTGTCGCCTGCCAAGTTTCGTATTCGCCAAGTAGTGAACGAGCATGAGCATAGGTACCCTGAGATCGCGTGGTCCGAGTTGCTCGGCGATAATCGGCTCGGTATTAATCAGGCAGCACATTGTGTTGGTACCTCTTGTTCATTATATATTGTTTGAAGAGGCGTTCTTGCATCACCTTGTAGCAATTGGTGTATTTTTGTATTCAAAAAAATAAAACATATAATCCTTGTATTAAGTTGGTAATTTAATTAGAACATTTTATCTAATTTCGTATTGAACTGTTTGTTTGCAAGTTCATTATATATACTTGATTATAAATTCGATTGACCAGTGACCTAACCTAAAATAAAGTAATTATCTTTTCAGTGTGAAGTAATTTTGTAAAAATGTAAGTACATACATCTCATGGGATTGTGTAATTTTTAATAACCTATACCTACAAAATCATATCAAAACTATGAAAACATTTTTATATCAAAATTTCATCTATGTCTGTTGCATATTATTTTTGCTCCATACTTTTATATTTTCGATTTTGATAAAAAATTTTAACTATGTCTAATTTGGTCCAACTTAAAAGATAGGATAGTTTCTCATTATTTTTTTGCAATTTATATAATACTAGCTGGTGCCCGCGAATTCGTCCGCGTTGAACGATGAAAGGAACCCTATGTCCTTTCTGGTGTCCCAGATAACGTGTATGCCAAATTTCATGGTGATCGGTTCAGTAGTTTTTGCGTGAAAGAGTTACAAACATCCAAACATACTTTCGCATTTATAATAGTACGGATTATTAACATAGCGCCATCTGTGGCGTAAAAATCTTATTAACAGTTCCATAAAAATCTAAAAGATGGCGGTTTAATAAAAAATAGCACCCGTGCGGCTGGATTGCACCTGTGCGAAGCCGGGAGCGGGTCAGCTATTTATTATAAAAATTGCAACCCGGGCGAAGCCGGGAGCGGGACAGCTAGTCTTTTTTTTTTGACGCTAGGAAATGCGTTACGCATACACAGGTGAGGGGTTGTACCGGGGGGACGGGACGGTGTGGTTATGTAGGACTCCCCTCCCCCTAATGAGGGAGTTATACCCACTAAAACCTAGCGGCAGTCTTCCTCAGCAGTCAGGAGGACCCTGGGCTCGCATTAGCGCACCTGGGCCCTCCCTGGTGTTCTGTTCTAAAACTTTAAAAGGAAGTCTAATTGCAACTACAAACTTTTTAAATCATAATTATAAAAGTGAGTAACGTATTGGTAATTCTATTTGCTAATCAAACTTGATATTTTTTACGTGTTACAATTACAATAGACAATAGGTATATTATATCTTATATTTATATATTGATATACATAAAAGAAAGTCGTGTTAGTTACACTATTTAGGTATAACTCGAGAACGGCTGGACCGATTTTTATGATCTTTGTTTTGTTGGATTCGTCTCCGTCCGGAATAGTAGAATAACCATTAAAATATTGAAAAAAAAGGAAAGGAAATAAAAATTAACAGAAAATTACTATAGAAAGAAATTGTACTGTCAAATAGATTGGTCTCATGTTGTTGTGATGTACGGCTAAAAAAGCTTTACATCATTAATCAAAAAGAAAGGAAAAAAAACAATTGGTTAATTCAAGCACATCTCTCGGACCAGATTTGGTGAATTCCGGGCAATGTCCACTTCTTTAAAAAATCACATTAACAAAAATCTTTCGAACCTACGATGCCTGCCTGTTTATATTATAACGGGTGGCAGACACTGACGGTTTACTTGGTGGTAGGACAGCTTAGGAGTAGGTATATTTTCCTTTTTCAATTAAATTCACATGATTTTTCAACAAAACATTTATTAGGTAATATTTACAAGAGCGTATTTACATCGTGGGGTGGCAGGAAACTTTTCTGAATTCTTTACTAACGTGAAAAAACTTTTAATAAATAACTATTTTTATATCCAAGTCATGTCACCCAACTATGTATTTACAAGACACATAAAACAGGGTTAAAATATAGATTATGGACTGTAGAGTTGGTTTACCGAATATTTTTGGGAGAAGGTAACAAAACAAGTATAACAAGTAATTGTGCAAAGTCTCCAGATGCGCAACCACGTAGTTTTTTTGTAATAAATAAATGGAATTCAAGTAATTTTGCATCATTTTTCCAAAAAAAAAATGAAAATGCGAGCGAATCGAGCGCAACCGATTAACTACTATTTTTATTACAAAAAGAATTGGGTTAGGTTAGGTTCTAATATTGTATATGAAAATGCATCCCGTCTCATTCACTAAAACACAACAGCACACACAAGTAGTGTCACAACTCTTTAACCGGTACAGCTCTTTAGCCAGGTGAGGGGTTGTACCGGAGAGGGGACCCCCCCCGCCCCCTCATTACAAAAAACACCAAAATCGACGGTCCATAATCTAATACCCGTATATTTTTTACCTAAAACAGAGATACAAAATCAATAATTAGCTTCTAAAATGTTATTTTAAAAATATCCGAATGCCAAAATTATTGCCAACTTGTGAACATTTAAATTGCGGTTGTTAGTGTAATGTATTGTAGAATACATAACACATTATGTGCGAGTCATACATACAGCAATATTCAGTAATCGTTGCGATGATACAGTATTTTTTTTTTAAGTATTGACATTCGCACTTAAAGCCATGTTGTTACATTTTAACAAATAATTTTTAGTTAATAAATAATGGAGAGGTACAGGTGAAATCACAAATCATACATAAAAAGAAAATATAATTTAGGCTACCATATTTCACACTTTAAAGCCCATTTTATGGTTCCTATAATATTAACAAAAACGTTCAAATAAATTATAAATTCCTGTTGGAACCTTTTCAGTCATTACATTGACTAAGCCGTTATTGGAAAAATAGTCTTCGAAATCACTTATTTACTATTTACTGATTCATCAGTTTCTTCTTATTCAATGATTTTTTTTTATTTCACAATATGCACAATTACAACATTTAATATTTTATTATTTACTCTATAAGTACATAGTTTAAATTAAACGGTTTCTTAAATTTTCCGAAGCGAATGGAATGTAGGGGATGGGAAAACTAAAGATCTAAGAGAAAAACTTTTCGACATCTTTTCACCAATAACTGTGTTATGACGAAAAAACATGATATACCGTCTACTGTAAACATCGATGGATTACTATAGTAATGCAAACAATATTAAACCTTTTCAAAGAATGCTTTTATTGTAAATTCCGTTACATTAAAAGAGAAAATTTCGTTTTCCTTAACGGCGTCTAATACTTTAATAATACAAATTTTTGAGTATATAGCAATGTCACACGTTGTAATGTTTTAAAGAAAAATTCAAGGAATTTGTAAGTACTTATTTAATATGAACTAGACATTAAAACTTGTATTTTTTCAAAAATTTCTATTATATCTTCCTGAAAGAGACTTTAGTCGCATGTACTACAAAGACACCCCCCGGACGACTTTGGCCACTTCCTAACTTGTCTTAAGTCTCGTCCATTTCCTAGAGTCCGATCCTAACTTACGCGTTTCCTCCAATACACGTTTCATCCAAACCGCAATTCCAAATGAATTGTGATTTGCGACCAAATGCGTAGATCAACTACGTAAGGTAATTTAAAAAAAATGTTTTTTAAATAATAAAATAAATAAATAGCAAAAAAATCGATGTAATTAAAAAAATGGTTTTACGAAATAAGAAGAACTTTGTTCTTAAAACTTAAGACAATTATCTATACAAATTTATAACTTACGCGTTTCCTCCAATACACGTTTCATCCAAACCGCAATTCCAAATGAATTGTGATTTGCGACCAAATGCGTAGATCAACTACGTAAGGTAATTTAAAAAAAATGTTTTTTAAATAATAAAATAAATAAATAGCAAAAAAATCGATGTAATTAAGAAAATGGTTTTACGAAATAAGAAGAACCTTGTTCTTAAAACTTAAGAACATTTTGCTAAAACACAACCATCGAGAACCACACTTTAAAATGCGACTCCAAAAGAAATAATAATGTGAAATTATTTATTGTCATTTGACGCTCTGACTACAACTAATCATGAACACATCTTTCCCCTATATTATAGGGGAAAGTAGGGCAGATTCATACAAGGGGCACCGTCATACACTAGTTTTATTTGAAGTTAGGCGCTCATCCACAGAATGACGTTTGCGTGTAAGCATAGCTTAATTATGTGTGTGATTGCTGACCGAGTTTGACAGCAGTCGGTATAAGAAGCGCGTTTGTGTGACACGGAACGTGATTCAGCACGCGTAAGTAATTTCATAACTTCACTTTAAACGTCTTTTCTTACTAAATGCTACTTATCTAGATTAATCAATACTATTTTATTTATAAGATGATACGGTCCTTTATTTATTTTGGTTTGTGACATTGGAATGATGTCAAAATTTTGTTTTGCAGAACGATTATGGTCAGAAATTACAAGAAAAAGGGAACGAGGAGTGGGGAGGTGGACGAACTAAATGTCATCAGCCCCATACCCCGTATGAAAGTGCCCCGCGTGTGGGGTACTTTCATACAGAAAACCATACAAGCAAAACGCAAATTTTATGTTTTCATTATAAAGACAGATAGTTATACTATTGATTTTTGACGAATCGACATGGATATCAATGCTCAAGAGATTTCTAAAAACATTCCCCTAGCCAGACACTTGTATGTACATACATTTATCTTTTTCTAGTAATAGGTTAAATATATAATAAATAATATCCCAATCTCTTATGTATTCCAAATTTCCCATTCACATCTGACAAAATATGGAGACGATGGAATTTACACCAACTAACGCTTTGAGTTTCACATCTTCATAGCTGATTAATGGAAATGTAACAAAATGTATACTTCTATAAATATTATATTATATAAACAATACTATACTAACAATGTTTAAAACTTTTGCTTAAACAAAAGTAATTTTGACACTTAAAGGGATGAAATAAGAAAAGGTCGATTTAGGAAAAGAACAAGTTAGAAAGTTGACAAGTTAGGAAATGGGGACTTTGGAAGTTGTGAAATTACGATGAAGACAAATTAGGAAGTGGTCAAAGTCGAAAAGGAGGCTTTTAAATGTGGACCTTTCTTAACGAATCAAATTTACATTTTTTTAAATTTTCTTATGCATTTTGTCACTGTCAATTTACAGTGAATTTACTACACAAAACAACACAAATGTCAAATGCAACAGTCGACTTTAAACATTTTAACTATTCTGTTACGTGATTGCTTTATTTATGGTTTCTGGATTATACCTATTTATTGGTGCAGCTCCATTTGCATTCACTCTTTGGTTCAATAAAATAATTTTCAATTAAGACTAGTAATAGTCATTTGTTACACGTGAGAAGTTTTCCGTCAAATGTGAATGGCACCTGACATTAAATAAACTCTGTCGCAAAAAAAAAAACTAGTACTTGGATATAATGTAGTATATAATTCAAATATTTTATTTCGGAATTCTATACCGAAATAAAATATAAAATTTTTCATTCTTTGGGAGACATTTCCATTTTTATGGATGAAACTGTGGTTCAGACTGATATCACATGCAACTTATACCACAAGTCAAACTTGATCGGTAGTTAAGTGTTAAAAAAAATTGAATCTATCATCTGTTCATTTAAATTTAAAGTTGTCGTTTATATTCATTGAAATTAAAAAAAAAGCGATAAATGTTAGAATATTATAAACAAACTGACATGAAACATTATTTCTTCAGACCTCTTTTTTTGGAACAGAATTTATGTATGAATAAGATTTATTCCTTTACTTTCAAAAGGTCAGACTTTCAGATGGTAAGTTTTTCAAATCATCAGAATTACAAAAGGTCAAAGTACAATCAAAAATATAAAGTCAAATTGTATGTTTATTTAAAAAAAAAACTAAACAACGACTTAAATAAAACAATTTTATTATATTCTGAAGATCTATAACCTAGGTGCAGCGGCCGTGAAATACTTTTGTTCCCGCTGTGTTTCAGCAGTCCTTTGGATAAATATTGCACTGTCAGAATTTGAGTTTGATAGCAGTATTTTTAGGCGGTAAAATTAATTTATTATCAAAAGACGCATAATTTGACAAAAAATCGGTCACATTTGAAGGTCCAGGACACATGCGACACTTTCACAAAAACGCAGTTATATATTTTTAGTTCGCTTTCAGCACTAGTGACGAATGTGAACTTAAATTTATTTTTTGTGCGTTTTGGTCACTAACGAAACTCAAAACGAACTAAATATAAATTGGGGTATAGTTTCGTCAGCAATATAAGACAGTCTCATTTTTAGGGTTTCGTAACAAAATGGTAAAAAAGAAATCCTTAGGTGCGACTCTGTCTGGCGAACTACTGGACAGATTGAGCTGAACCGTCATGGGACTCATGGGTACTTCAAATGACATACCACTGAAATATTAATTATTCTTGGGAAAGAAAGTATTAAATAAAAGTATTTTCGTGAATTTTTATAACACCTAGAAATAGAAATAAAGATTGTGTTTACACTGATGGACATAGGTATACTTTGTCTAGAAAAAATCAAGATGGAGATATGAAAAGCGGAATGTATGTAATGTGTCTATTACTCTAAATGCAAAACGAGACTTAATCATAAGACAACTGTTAAGATACTAAGCCACAATAATAAAAAATAAAAAATCAACGAGCAGACCATTCAATCATCCATCACCCGTCATTCAAGTCAAGCAAGCTTCAATCACGTTTTTACTTTTTTCTTTGTATAGCCTCACTCCGTTTTTGATAAAAACTTATACAAGCCAATTTAGTCAGAATATCAAAATAAAACTACTAACTGAATGTGAACAATGGCATTCTAATTTGCAACAATATTTCCCTGAAGACAACAGAACAGCAGTGGAGTTAAAGCTACATTTTTGGTCATCTTCGAGCCGGATCAATCAACGATCTACAAACAATTTACATCTGACAAAGATGGAATTTGTAACTGGGCTTCAAAAGGGCTACGTACGAAACGAAAATCGGCTGAAATCAACAAAACATAAGTCCGTTCCAATCAAATTTTGGGTGTCATTATCAAATCAAATCCTTAATACTGATTTCTATCTATTGCGAGTGTATTCACAGTTTTTGATCAACTTTTGCAGTGAATTCGATAAAGGAAAAACCTACCTACCAATTTATAATAAATAATTTACATAATTACCTAATTTACATTAATTAATCTAAATCACAAAGGTTACAATACTTATAACAAACAACAAAATTTCCATATTTAAATATTCCAAATATTATTAAAAAAATAATAATTTTAATTTCATTTGTTACTGCTCCAGTCCCCATTGTTCCACCATGACAGAACTAAAGGACCTTTGTAAGAGGCGCTTGTAAGAGGCGTACAAGGGTCGCTTGACAATGTTTTCCGACTACATCAGCAACTTAACATCAGATCTAGATGAGGAACAGGTTACATAATACATCCTCACAAAACACTCCTGCCACGCCCCAAACAAATAGTTTAATCATACAAACACCGACAAGCACACAAGCTAGCACAACCACTTCCTTGTCAGTTCAAGGAATGAAACAAGTAATCTACAGCTATTATATATTTCAAAGGTTAAGGTCTGTCCTTGACTGCGGAAGCCGAGCATCCTTCATGGTCGTTGATGTCTAATCTCAATTTAAAATACAAACGGACCAACTCTTTAATATTAGGTATCAATAATTCTGTTTCTAAAACTATGAAAATTTGCACAACGATTATACAGTCCACTATCTCATCATATAATACAAAATTATCATTTTTAGTAATGCCAAATATAACAAAAATACAAAATAATTACAAACTAAACATTCCAAACAATGTAACACTGGCGGATCCTAACTATGATGTCTCGTCAGAAATTGACATATTGCTGGGTGCAGATATATTTTGGGATCTTCTTGATCAAGGTCAAATACGCTTTGGTCCCAACGCTTTGTTTGTTGCAACTCTGCAACAAACAAAATTAGGATACATAGTATCTGGACCTACCAATGGTCTTTCAAAAAACAAACAATATACTTGCAATTTTACACAAGATACTAACAGCGATGATACAAAAAATATACGAGAATTATTAACCAAGTTCTGGTCTTTGGTGGAAATCGAAACTAATTTTAAATATTCAATCGAAGAAAAACAATGTGAGCAAAATTACAAACAAAATGTCAAGAGAATGCCTGATGGGTGTTTCTCTGTGGCTATTCCTTTCAAACGATCACTAACCGAGTTGGGAAATTCATACGAAAGAGCCAAACAATGTTTTCTATCACTGGAACGTAGGTTGGAAAAGCAACCCAAATTTAAATCAATGTAATCTGAATTTATTTCAGAATATTTGCAGTTGGGACACATGTCAAAGGTAACTTCGGAAATGTTAGTTAATTCTAAATCAGACTACTACTTGCCACGTCATGGTGTGATGCGTGAGAGCAGCACCACAACCAAACTCAGAGTAGTATTTAAATACTAGCTCAAAAACTACCACTGGAGTTTCTCTAAATGACTTACAAATGGTCGGCCCCACTATACGTTTCAGACACCATATCTACGCATGACAGGCGACATCGAGAAAATGTGTCGTCAAGTTTTAATTCATGCGGATCAAAGACCTCTACAGCGAATTATTTGAAGAGACAAACCTAACGAATCACTTGGGACATACGAACTAAACACAGTCACATTCGGCACCATTTTTAGCTATTAGATGTCTCAAGCAACTGACACAAGAATGCGACGAAACAACAGCAACAATAATAAATGAAAATTTCTATGTCGACGATTTGGTCACTGGTTGTCAAACTGTCGAAGAATTATTTAAAATCAAACATAAGGTCAAACAAAGTTTATCTAAGAGTTGCTTTAATTTGCGAAAAATGATACTTTCATTATGCACAAGCTATTAAAAAGAAAGCTCGCAAATTAAAAATTAATAAACCAAAACGGAGAAAAGCTTCATAAAATATTGTAAGGCATCCTGAGGAATTAATAGTTAAAGGATGGTGGTCAATAGTAAATATGTTGCCGAATAATCGCAAAAGCAATAAATTTATTGATTATTTTATGGATGAGTTGTTACTTAATGACTCAATTATCAGTTTCAGTTGTTTCAATGAATGCCACATAACAACTAACTCGGTAGAGGGCTGGCATAGTCGCTTAAATAAAAAGATCCCAAAGAAGGCCAGTCTATTCAGACATAATACATGGCATAAACGTCGAATGAAAATAAACGATATCAAAATAATAAAAAAAACAAGTAAGCACGTTAAGGACAAAAAACCGAAGAAAAATTGATGTCGAAGTACCAAAAAAGGGAAGATGTGTAATGAAATTATTGAGAAATAGTAAAATAACCATAAAAACATGCTTAAAAAAGTTGACCATGGTGTGAAAAAATAAGTAATATCACTATAAGGTGTCCCTACCTATGTTTGTTCGTTGTGTTAGTTATTTATATACTTTTAAGAAGTCTACCTTTAATTTTGTTAATTATTTATAGTTAAATAAACTTCAAAACCTCATAACAACAACCCCTTACATTCGATAATATATGTCACACGATATCGTTTGCAAAACCTTTTTTTATTTCTAATTTACGGGGTTAATTTGACAGGTTTTTGAGGTTTTTTTTTTGTTCCTACGACGCGTTTCTGCGATATTTGATCTTTTTTATCTCTATAGTACAATTATTCCTCTGGTTATTATCTGTCTTCTATGCAATAATTATTATCACGAGTATTACAATCATAGTGATAAAATAAATAACGAGTCATCTAAATCAGTCCGACTTCTCACAAACTTCACACTCAAACATCGGATTTTTGGATCTTTTACAGATTCAAACAGAATTAATGTAGGTATTACTTTGTGATATTTGTTTGACTTGATATTTGTGTATTAATTTTCCATCGTGTCAAGTTGAAGTAAAGTTGTAATTCTGACGATTTGAAAAACTGACCATCTGAAAGTCTGACTTTTTGAGTTATTTAACAGCACATTTATTCCAATGTGAAAGTCTATACTTTAAAACGGTAGCAATCCGTTATTGCGAAGAATTGTTAGTCACTTTTCAGGTTAGTAATGTTAGAGACTAGTGGAAATCTCACTACGCGCAACTGATGTGCATAATCGCATACGATAGCGTCTTTCAGCGGCAAGATCTGCCTCACGAAAACACACCCGTCACTTTCACCTGCAATCAAATAATATCTTTACGTTATAATTTCAAGTCGCTTTTCGATTACAATTTGGGTTTTTTATTTAAACTAGCTGTTGCACGCGACTTCGTCCGCGTAACTTTATAAAATAATAGTCTATGTTACTCGCTGATAATGTAGTTTTGGTAGCTAAAAGAATTTTTAAAATCGGCCCAGTAGTTTTTGAGTTTATTGATTCATTAAAAACATACAAAAGAACAAATCGTCTCCCTTTATTAGTCATATATTTACCTAGTAATACTCTCCGTATGACGTCACCGCTGCTCAAATCATACACCGTCAATCCGCCTCGATCGCCGAGGACTAGGAGCGTGTGAGTGAGAGGCAACATGCGACTCATATAGTTCAATCCGATGTGGACAGTGTTCAGTGTGTGGCCCTGAAACCTGTCCCATATGCACAAGCGTTCGTCAGCGCCCGCCGAGACCACGTACGAGGCGGTGTACGCGAGTGACGTCACGGCGCCGTCGTGCGCTTGCACGCTGTACAGGCACGCGCCTTAAAGCAGAGAACACCTTGCTTAATATTACGCACTATGATCTATGAAAGTTTAACGGTTTTGTTTGGGTGTAACAAATAACAATATTTACCGGTGTGCAAGTCCCATACGCATAGCAAACCGTCCTGTGAACCGCTGCCACCTATGGTTGGGTTTGCGTGGTCAATGAAACAGCTTGTTATGGGCCCGCAATGGCCGTGTAGGGTGAACAGCGGACACAACTCGGAACTGGAAAACACCTGGAGAGACAACAAAGGAGTCGGATTAGATGGTAGCACCTTTAAATACGAATTTAAAGGTAGATTTGAATGCGTTTAAATCTGGAACGTTGCCATTCTTAAAATAGAAACGGAAATGAGATCCGTAGACTTCATTCCTTGACTTGGCTTTGCTTGGCGTCAATCTGCTTTAGGCTATAAAGCACCAAGCATAGCAACAATTTGTGGGTAGTTTGCGGAATTCAAGTCAAGGACTACTAGTATAGAAAGCTGTAATTTGAAACATTGTTTTATTTTATGACTAGCTGGTGCTAGCGACTTTGTCCGCGTTGAAAAAGAAAACATATGAGTAATAACGCCTGACATCGTTACCGCTGTGACGACGGTGGCGCCGCCACACGACAGTGGCGCCTAATTCTTTATATTTTTAGACGATCACTCGAGAACAGTACTTTTTTTCTGGATGAAAGGTATCCAGCTGTCTTGTCTGCAAAATTTCATGATGATCGGTTGAGTAGTTAGGGCGTGAAAAGGTAACAGACAGACATACAGATGCTTTCGCATTTATAATATTAGTATTAATATGGATGTAAGCATCCACTAAGAAATAATTTAAAAAAATGTCAACTATACGAAGCCGGGGCGGGGCGCTAAAATATATAAGACATACAATAAAACCATTGTGTGGTTTTATGAAACTACGATGCAAGTGAAACGTTTTTTTTCCGAACACTTTGTTAGTTAGGTGTTTCGATATACCTACTTATACTGACGTAGCGCTGCGCGTGACGCCTTTCTGGGTCAGCCGCCGCACGACTTGAAATTATTTAGTTAACAATTAATTTTAGTGCATAATTGATCGTCTTATCGATCGAATGTACTCCTCAACATTTAACATAACATGTTTTAACGTTAACATTTTAGAGTAAACAACTTAATAGTTTCTAGTGAACTCGTGTATTAAAGTGACTTTATATTAAAGTAAGTATAATCATTCTCTGAACATTCCTTGATTCACAACACTCATCCCCGAACAGCATACCTCAAAGCTTATCTCAATGCGATAATATTATAAGAAATTGTACCTTCAATACGTGATCCTGAGCTCCAGTCAGAATTCGTCCACCCTCTGAAAGCAACTCTGTGATTGGCTGTTGATGTGGGCGACTGTGTGCCAACCGCACACATACTATCTCTGTCAATACATAATTAATACTGTGTTACTATTAATCTTGTTACTATGGACAAGAAGATGTTCATAACAAACTAGGTAGCTACCTAGTTTGTTCTGTAAATGACAATCATCAATAGGCCCGTCTGGCAGCACTAACCAACCCCACAAGTGTTCCAGGTCGGTAGCGAACCTGGAACACTTGTGGCGATCGAGTACCTTCTCTTAGTAGTGTACTATTCGTTGGTTAAACAACATTTGTCGACAGACCTGTACCAAATGTCCCAGCCAAAGTCAAAACGTCATCTACGTTATAAGCTCAAAAAATATGTTTTCATTAAGAATTAGCTTTATTACCGAGAAGCTAAAAAAGTGATAAATACCTTCTTCATTGACGAGATTTGAGTCGTAGCAAAAGCTTGTCCGTCCTCGACTATATTTATCGTCTCCACATTGAATATTGTTAATTGATCCCGTAGAACCTGTGCGTTTGTGTGCTGAAAAAAGGAAAACAGACACGTAAAAAATAAAAAAAATTCAAAGTAAATGACCTAATCGCATGCGACTTAGTCAACTGTGTAAACTATACGGCTTTGTGAGGCAATTTGTAAAGCTACTAGAAAATTCCCCCTAAATAACATAATAGTATAAAAAAGAGACGTACTCCGTCTGTGCGCTGTGCTGAATCGCCAGTCGACGTGCGCGCCTGACGTTGAATTGTATACGTCAAGCCGTAGCAGTGTCACGTGGCCGCTGAGCGTCGCGACGCACACACGCCTCGCGCCCGACAAAGCGCGCACGTGCGTCACACCCGCGCCCTGACTGGCCTGTGGTTCGTTGCCGAACCACACGCACTATACGACAAAATTCAATTTAATCTTTCCAATACATTTTTCTCTATCTATAGTATTATAAAAAGTGACGATCCACGTGTGTGACGGTAGGTAGATACCCAGCAACACTAGGGGGTGGAAAAGTGATTAAGAGAACAGAAAACAGGAAAAAATGCTAAGCATCACACAACCACTGTTATCCGTCTTTCAGTCTTGCATACTAAATTTTTCGGGCTTGCAGAGTTGTGATGGGCAGAGTCGAAGGCACTTGTCGTTGCGTTCAACTATGCGTTTGCGTAGGACGTACCGCTAAGTGCTCATGTACGCTTTGATTTAAGAGAGAATGAATTTTAATGCACATATGTATATTGAGCACGAACTACAATGAAATATTTCACATTATTTAGAAAGTTATAACTGATAATATAAAATGATTTACCATTAATTTTCCCGTGCTGGCTTCCCAGAATTCAACTCGGCCTTCTGCACATCCTATTATAATGAGGTCATTGCAAAAGTCCATGCACCAAATAGGAGATTCATTTAACACATTTCCTTTCCAGTTTGCTGAATTGAAATTGTCATTGTCACTTTTCACAATTTCCCCACTGAGCTCGTCAACACTTGAATTGTTATTATTACTACTTCTATTGCGTATTTGGTACTTTTCATTGTTTGAAATTGTATTAGAATAACTATTATTTTTGTTTAAGACACTTTTAGAAACTAATTCACTATGTACATTTAAATTACTTGTGTCCACGTTTTCTTTAGCTTCACAGCAGTTTAACAAGACATCGGACTCGTCTGTGCAATACAGTTCCCTGAAAGAAAGAATAATTTATTAAGATATCTAAACACTTCTACCTAATGTTGTATTCTATCTTACTAATTATTCCCGATAGTGGTATACGGTTGGTATTTAAATAGTAGGACAGTCCGTCTGAAGGCAGTAACCACACCTTTACAGAAGACCACCATGAAATAACAGCACGTGTGCTGTTGTTTGAGTGAGTGAGAATGAGTTTGAGATCCTTAATCCTACTGTAGTCGGCAGCGCATTCGCAGCGCCTGTGGCTTTGCTTGTGTTATAGGCGACGATAGCCACCTACCATCTAATGTGCCCTTTCCAGATCTAGAACAGAGCCAACTTTGAAAAGTTTATTACCAATGTAGCTCCTGCCAGGTATCAAACCTGAGAACCCCGGAACAAAACGCTAAAGCAAGCAAACCACTCATACAGCGTGCTCGTCAAATTATTAAATTTTTGAAATCTCTTTATACATAATATCTATCTATTCGTATATAATTTTAACATCTGGAGGAATATTGTAGTGGCAGCAATTTTATAGATATATTCTATACTCGCTGATAATATTGCTTCCAAACAGTGAAAAAAATTTTCAAATCGGTCTAGTAGTTTCGGAGCCTATTCAATGCAAACAAACAAACAAATCTTTCCTTTTTATAATATAGTATAGAAGTATAGATATAATACTAATTTACATTAGGACCATTATACAGAAAACCTATCCACTATCCAGTAAACAATCGGTTACCTGTATGTCTTAGCGAAGTCTTGTTTGGTTGTTTCGGCTTGTGTTTGATGCGGCGCTTGTTCGCGCGACGATCTAAATCTTAAACCGCTCAAGTGACTCTCGAGGCCTTTACGCAAACGGTGTACCTATGACAAACAAGTTACATTAATCTACATTAAGTTACATACAGGGCATGGATTAATGTGAACCACATTTCAAGCCAATACAGCGTTCAGTATTCAGCCATTGTCGCTGGATCTGTATAAAAGCCACACGCCAGTTCCTGCCACGCTATTGCGTGGTAGTGACCACGCGTCGATATGTCCAGTGCACCAATTAGTTGAATTGAAAAGTCTTCAGACCATAGTTGGATCATAATTAAAGCATCGCTCTAACCACCTCAAATTAGCTTTTCCTTTTTCAATTCTTTCTCAGACATTTCGTCAATTCGTCGACTAATAAGCACATTCGTCTTCGAAGGCATATCAAATGTAGTTCCGAGTTTATCTCTTTGAATAAAGACTAATTCGGAGTGTATTAAAAATAACATAATCACCTCATATTGCTTCGGTGCAGCCTTGGGTATGACTTCGGTCACTTGAAAAGAATAAAAAATATGATATAAATATATGTATTATATTGTGTAAAAATACTTTGTTACTTAAATATAAAAGTTAGACGTACAATGCTGTCAGCTACAATTTTTGTGATGTGATATGTGATATCAATATGGTAATAATACACTGAAACGAGTACATAAATTTAAATACTTGGGACACATTGTCACTGAAGACCTAATTAAAGATGATTTTGATTTAGACAGGGAGCGTAGGGCATTGTCAGTACGTTCTAACATGCTTGCCCGCAGATTTGCTCGTTGTAATAATAAAGTTAAAATTACTTTCTTTAAGGCATATTGCCAAGTCTTTTACACGAGCAGTCTGTGGGTGACTTATACTGAAAGAGCGTACAATGCCCTGCGCATCCAGTATAATAATGCTTTCAGGATGCTATTAAGGCTGCGACGCTATTGTAGAGCTTCAGAAATGTTTGCCCAAAATGATTTTTACGCTATAAGACAAAAGAGGGCGGCGTCCCTATGGCACAAGATACGTGGCAGTACCAATAGCATTCTGAAAACAATTATAGATAAGGTAGACTGTCTCATACAAACATTTTGGATGGGACTAAATATGACATACAGCAAAATTAATAAGTGATTTTTGCAGCACCTGTAGATTTTAAATATTTTTGTTTCGCTTCTGCAATCAGCAGTTGTGATATACAGACAATGTTGTATACAGACTAAGAGTCAAGAATGAATCACGTATAGGTACTTTGGGGTTCTTATATATATATAAAAAAAAAACCATGAGTATTCACGAAAACTTACCTTTAACTACTTCGAGTGGTTTATTTTTCTTAGTGCAATTTTTTTCGTATGACCCTTTTTGAGGACCAAAAATCCTGCAATATTATATATTAGTTGCGTTTCATATAGGGGCAATAATAATAATAAAAATAACACAAACAGTGTTATGTTGAACGTGGAGTTGTAATGAACAATATCGATTACAGGTTGCTCAGGTATTACCGTTCATTCCACTCACAGCAATTTTTAATTTTTAATTCATTTCACAAATGACAACACGAAAAGTAACAAATAAGTAAGAAATATTCTTACGAGCTCCTCTCAATGTTGGTAACAATTTCTCCATTGTGTGAATCCCACACTTTAATAGTGCCCTGAAGACAAGAACTGACCACCTTTTCGCCATCAGTCACTAGACATTCCACTTCTTGACTGTGACCGGCTACAACCAATGGCACTGCTCCCATAACCAACTGAGTTAAAAAACATACATCATTAGAAATCAACACAAGAGAAGGAAGGCCATATATCATTGTCTCAGCTTAGCTGCATTCATCGCTGAGACAAGGCAGGAAATTTATAAAATAACTAAGACGGGCATACTGCGTTTCAAAGTTGGGCATTTGGCATCAGTAACCAACCCCTTAAAGAAGACCACAGTAAAAACTACACAATGTATTCTGTAGTGTATAGATACTTAAAGGATGCGAGAAGCATTCCTCAAACGCTGTCTTGTCGCTCCCAATATTTTATCAGTATTGGCAGCGAATTTGCATTACACGTCGCGTCGCGTGTTTTTAAATGTTTACGGCGACGGTAACCAATCTTCTAGCGCTTCATGAAAATATTTGCTGTAATATATGTATAAAATATGACAAAAATTTACCTGCACCGCAGGTTGCTTGGTTATAATTTTATTATACTCGTCAGTTTCGGTCCATGAAGCGCGCCATTCAGCGTAATTCCGGGAGCAGACACATCTGAGAAAACATTATACAAAATATAAATATAAGTTTCGAATCAAATTAAAGTTTTCAGTACTATGCTTTGTGTCAAACATATGTCACGTCAAAGGAGTTGAGTGACTATGCTTTGTGTCAATTATATGTCACGTGAAAACAGTTGAGCAAGTATGCCTTTTGACAAAAATATGTCACGTCAAAGCAGCCGAGTGACTATGCAGATTAGGTCAGTAATAAAATTAAAAAAAAACCGAATCAAAATCGATACAATAGTTCGGGAGTTACGATTCCACATTACATTAGTACCATTATATTTTCAACAGAATATCTATTGATATTACCTGTACAGTACAACCATCATGTAAGCGATGACTGCTATACTGATTGTGCACAGAATGGCCAACAGAAGTATTTCCATTGGTGTAGTCGGGTAGATTGGCAATTCGGACCCTTTACCCCATTGCTGCTGTTGGCTTTTGCTATCCGTTACTTCAAATTCTAAAAATAAAAATGCTCGTTGAATAAACCTTTCTAATGGACAGCACGTTTACGGCTTATGGCATAGAAAAGACAGAAAATTAAACTATAATTCGCCAGAGTGGCAATGTCATATTGTTAGTCAGGCGTGTCAGCCGTGTCTCTCTACTGCTGGATGTAGGCCTCTACCAAAGCTCGCCATCCTGTACGGTCCTCTGTCCAGGTGTGCATACACCTGATTGCAGGGCGTCTCACGTTGCGCTTTCCAATTCGTGGCCTCATTTGTTATCCCTGCAAAAGATGTGATCGACCCACCCATTGGCACTTGAAAGAATCAACAAGCTGTTGATTCTTTCGGCTATGTCGACCGACAACTTTGATTCTTAGAAGAATTCCACAATTTATGATGTTACCCACCAATGAAGCTCCAAGCATAGCCCGCTTGGATACTCTTTAACAACTTCATGAGTTCGTATATAATAAAAATTTAAATCTTCTCGTACTGTCAGCTGAGTAGGTACCAAACTTTTGTTCCTTACTCTTTACTGTAGAAGGCAAATGGCAATTTACCTGGTAGAGTGTCTATTGGATCCAATGCTGCAGCTAAGGCCTGCCAACGCAGCGGTGGAGGCTCCTTCTCATCAGGATTACGAACGGAAGCTGCCCGTTCCGGACTGACTCTGTGACTCAACAAGATCGGTGGTAGTAAAACCATATACCGTCCTGCAACTGTCTCATTGTATTGCCCTAGAATACTCGACCAGTGATATGGTGATAATCTAAAAAGAAAAGAATAAATATTATGTAACATATTTGTTAAACTTATATTTTATTGCATAATTGTGCTAGAATTTCTGATTTCTTATGTAATTTTATTAACTAAGTGATGATTAATAATAACTAAGTTGTATTCTGAAATAGTTATACTTATAGCAGATAACGACTTCATGGGATGACAGTAAATTTTGATTAAGAGCCTTAGCTGTTAACGTCAAAATCGTTTGGACATAAGTAGAATTGACACACAGACAAATAGCTATGCAGAAGTGCACTGATTCGAAAGCAAACCGTCGCGCGTCTTCGTGCGTCTTCTGGAACGTCTATACGGTCTAAATTGTCCCTTATACCTTTCTCACCACACAAATAACAACGAATACAAATTATTTTCTATGCATTAAACTAAAACATAACCTAGCATGTTTTATATATTGTTGGAAAGTTAGAAAAATTCTACCTTACCTTTAGAAGTTTAAAACTGGTTTTGTAAATTATTATGATTTATCACCATAAATCTATAATTCTATATATAAAAATTGTCACGTTGTTTGACGCCGATGAACTCCTAAACTACTGAATCGATTTTGATAAAACTTCGTAACTATGTGTAATTTGGTCAAACTTAAAAGATAGGATAGTTTTTTTATTTCGATTTATAGTTGCAATATTTTTTTTATTGCAAATTATTTGTTTATTATATGAGAAATTCATTAATTATCTGTGAGTTCCATAAGATTCTAACAGATGGCGGTGTAAGATAATTTATCGGCTGGACTGAGTAAGTATCCAATAGATGTCGCTATGTTAAAAATTATCTGTGAGTTCCATAAGATTCTAACAAATGGCGGTGTAAGGTAATTTATCGGCTGGGTTGAGTAAAAAATTGCACCCGTGCGAAGCCGGGAGCGGGTAGCTAGTATCCTTTAACCATAAATGTAAATTTCTTATATAGTATATGTGTTTCTATTTAACTATATGTATAATTGTAAGGAACCTATTAATTTCCCTAAAAATTTAATAAATAACCCAAATGAAAGAGAACTCACCTACTCCACGGACGTGAGAGAGGAGAATGTTTCAACATTGTCGTGTCATTTGTATCTGCTAAGCCTACGTCTGTTTCTGATGATTCAAGTAGAGACGAAAATATCAGTGTTTTAGCTTCACTTTCATTGTACAATGAATAAACTGACTGTTGAAAGTCGTTGCGTTTTTGACCTCTTCGATTCGCATCGGTTCCATTGTCGTTTTTATCAACATTCGTTATGAAATAATCCACGACGCCCGAATCGTATACAATAATTGATATCCAAACCAGCATCCACACCATAAAAGCCCGTTGGAAAAACCTGGTTCTCGCCCACATGTTGACCAATCGTATCCTCTTAGGCACTCTATTCTCCTGCCAGGACACACTTGGATGTCGTTGTGCCACAACATCCGTTGGACTGTTTTGTGCTAGGCCATTTAACCTCGGATGCGATATTGACTTGGTCATCCTTTGCGGCGAAAAATTATTATCCTCGTGACTGCTGTTGAAGCGCCAATTCAATGAGTTGTTGGATGCAAAGTATTCTTTCAAGTGCAACTTGCTGTTCTGTTCCTGATAAAACTCCATCCTGCACACGTCCATGCCGAGTATTGTCGCGAAGAACACCATTTGTACGAAGTAATCAGATATAAGACTTACTATCATAAATATCGAAAACTCTTGGATGAACGGTACGAATGTGAAAAAACTAACGGTGAAAATTGTTATTTCAGTGAGCAAATTCTTGGTTATAGACCAACCCTCCTTGCTGAGACCTTGGGCGAGTCTTATTTTCACGTCAAGTCTTGAATCCGTTGATGTTACGCTCTTAGTCAGGACCAGCACATTTTCCAAGCCGACAATAATCACCAAATACGGAAATATCTCCTTCCCCTGAAGACTCAACGAGAAGCCAAAGTAAAAACATATCCCCATAGACATAGAGAGACTCCCGGCTATTGTTACGACGGCGCATGCCGCCAGTCCCAATTTGGATTTGATGTATTCTATTTTTCTCACAGAAAAGTACACATACAAAAATAATCCGACAAAAGTTATCAGCAGTGGTACACATTCGTGAAAGTTGAATTGTCCGGGGTAGTAGATGAGCGTCATATCATTGGTTTGCATATACGGTGTATTTTGATACAAAGGGTACGTCTCCTTTAGCTTTTTCAATAAGGATTGTATGAACCTGTAAATAATACAAGTTCTAATTTACAAGCGGGTCATATGATCGGGACTTCACTACTGACACCTATTTTCATTAGCCTAAAAAGGATAATAAGGTGTTATACGTCTAAACTAATTTATGTTTTCCAAGTAGACAGCTTAGAAGCAAGGCAAATTAGTTTAAAAGTTTCCATGAAACATATTTCTTTATGGTTGTTTTCTTTTGTAGTTTGTGTAGGTAGATACACAAAGATAAGCAACTGGTCATATTATCAATTACTCCTGGAAAACTCAAATAAAACCCGGCCACGCTTCGCTGTGGCTAAGTCAGCAATGTTCCATGATTGCCATAACAACGGTCAACGTATGATTTTTTTTTTATTAAAAAAATCGGCATCCGTTGGAATTTTGGGAAAAATTATAGATCATTCTTCTGTTTAAATGCAATGTGTAAAATCAAACCAACACAACATTTTTTTATATATATAGATAATGGTCTACATGGGCTCATGTGCAAAGATGTCCTTTTGACGAGTCTTCTTGGACTAATTACTTTTACACATTGGGAGCATTTAACCATGACATTATTTTTAAGGAAGAGGATAATATTCACATAATATAATGCATACCCTTCGTCAGCAGTTTGATAAAACACAGTGAGGGCGTATTGCAAGATACGCGGACGCGCTCGCAGTGGATATCTCTTTATGCCGGAGTCACGAAGTTTTAGACCAAACGCCATTTCCGAAATAGATGTTTTTCCTTTCTGAAAAAAGAAAAATAATTGTGTTAAAAATTTTTTTTTTTCTTAAATTATGGAAGCTTACTCCTAAATGACATCTGGTAGGTTTGAACCTGTTTTAAAAAGGTGAAAATTAAACACTAGCGTTCAACTCACTTTTTTAAAAGTGTTTATATATGGCATATGGTTACAATAATATAATTTGTTTTTAATGTATAAATATTAATGTACATAAAAATAGCGATTTAAACTAAGAATGTGGGTTTTATTTATATGTCGTTGTGCTCCACATAATAATATGATAACATAATGTTCTGCCATTTCGCCCAAAATCATAAACAACATATTTCATATTTCTATGTTAAAATTTTTCAAATGTCGATAATATTGGCACAAAATTTTGCTTTCCATTGATTTAAGAGCATGTAGTCCAAATTGCAGATAGTTCACTAACACCAAAACTTTAATTTAGCGAAACATCCACATTGAATGAAGTCCATATGTCCACTTTGTCTGAAATAACCTGTACCATAAAATATAATATATCGCCAAGAAGACAACGCAAACAATGTAAACAAACCCGGCCCTCTGTCCTTTTACTTTTCCCTCACGCGAAGCAACCGGCGCCATCTGTAGCCAACTTGACAACCCGCAGAAAGTTTGTTTACATTCTTTGCGTTGTATCGTTGGCCTTGCTCTGTGTGTGTGTGTGTGTGTGTGTGTGTGTGTGTGTGTGTGTGTGTGTGTGGATATTATGTTTAAAAAATACATATTATGACATAATAAATAATTTCGTTTGTTCATATACGACAGTCTACAGGCACTGTGTTAAAAATTTCAAATTTTAATATATCGTTTTATTAGGTTGTTTTTAATTTTCTCTTAAACAATTTCACAGATTAAAAAATATTCAATTTTTCTTTGTAAAATACCATCTTCTTTTAAACTAGGTCAATTATAGATTTGGTACCATGTTCATAAATACTTATTTATGATCTGAAAGCGTAAAACAACATTGCAATCACAGTAAAAATTTATATCAATATTATTTTATCTATTGCTATAATATGGTATGATTATAAGATAAGAAGTGTGAAAAGCTTGATAACTCAATTTCCTTAATTGATTTTACATGTATACAGATCATATCTACCTACAAGAAATTACTAAGAAATTATTTATACATTAAACCATTCGGTTGATTGGATTGAAACAGTGTTCAAATACAGTAGAAAGCATTGTTGCTTTATTAAAATTTGAAGAAAAAAAAACTTAATTATCCTTCTATTAATTTTAACACGAATTTTACCAGTGTACCCACACACACATCCAGTAAGCAAAGCGTAGCGCAAAAACTAGCTTTTCCATGTGTTACCTTTAGTTTGTTAATATATTTAATCCAAAAGAATTTTAAGAACATTATCACAGACATTAAGTATAAAAAATGTCGAGGACAGCTACTTTATGCTTTTATAATGCCATTTTAAAGCCTGTTTTCAATGCAAATGCGTCATATGTTCGTCACATAATAGTATGTTCGTGACAATTAATAAAAACCAGATGCGACTACCGTTAAGTCCCATAAAACTGTTTAAATTTTAATTTTTATCCTTTAAAATTTTTAACTTGGCTCTGGTCTTGAATTGAAAAATGGTGGCAGGACACGTTTTCATTTGGGCAGTTCGTCTGGCGGCAGTAACCACCCCCCTTGCAGAATACCACCGTGAACTAACAACACGTGTGCTGTTGTTTTTTGGTGAGTGAGTCAGGGATTCCAGAGCCTATTTCCCTTTTCCTTCCTATCCTTAATCCTTCTATGGTTGGCAGCGCACTTGCAGCACCTGAGCCGATGCTCGTGTTATAGGCGACGGTAGCTACCTACCGTCAAGCGAACCATCAGCCTGTCTGTCGAGTTTAACATAAAAAAAGGATAGATACCCAATGTAAAACACATTGAAGCCAAATCTCGCTATTCCTGGCTACGGTAGCTCCCAAGTCTATACGGGGAGGCCTAGTTGCTCAGATGATAATGAATATGATGTGTGCCAGTGATTTTGTTATTGGAGATCCGAGTAGAAATAACTTTTTAATAAATTAAATTTATTTTCCTTTTTTGGATACCAGTTAAATATCAGTTAAAAGTTAAAAATTGCATTATCCATTGAGAAATTAACAAGTGTTTACATCTCTCTAAAGATAATTTAATAGATACATCTCCCTAAAGATAATTACATCTCTCTAAATATAATTTAGTAGATGCATTTCTCTGAAAATTCAAATTGCACCTATTTATACATACTACTAAATGTTATATAAAAACTGACCTGATAGTTATAAACAGTATTGATGATGTTTGTATCGAGAGAGAATGCTTGCAAGTTCTGCTGCCACAGGTTGGCCGGGGAAAGAAGCAAACAGCTGTATTCTGGTAGAATCCTCTCTACACTCGCCTTACTGTCTATGCGCTTTATGCTTTCAATCTGATAACAATGCTGCGACAATGTGCTCTTTCTGAAAATATTAATAACCATATATTAAAACTAATTATCTGTACAATAACAATCATACAATTCATTACAATTTATCCTTACAATTTTTCTTAAGGATAGGGTTGTATTTTATTAATTGCCCGTGACTTCTTTTTTTTATGTTGAGGTCGACAGAGAGACTCACGGTCCACTTGTTGGTAGGTGGCTATAGTTGCCCATAACATAAGCAACGTCATAGGTGCTGCAAATGCGCTGTCGAACATAGAAGGGATAAGGGATAAAGGAAGGGATAGGATAATGGGCTCTGAAATCCCTTGTGCTGTTGTGTTTCGGTTCCCATTATGATTAGTTTCATTAAGCCTTTTTAATGCAAATAATCATGCAAAAAAATATGGCCCCCTATAGGATTTGTAGACCAGAAGAGTAGGTATATTCAATATGATTTCTACTTACGTTTCTGGATCCTCATGATTTCTGACAGTTTCAAGAAGTCTGAATACTTCTTGTAATGGTGCTCTAAAAGCATCCCACATTTTCAAATTAGAAGTCCAAGGAGATACACCTGAAATGTTTACAGTAAAAAAGGTTAATAATTTTAAGTCAAGAATGCTATGAAATTTTATTTGGTAAGCTTATGGGACAAACATTCAGTGTCTAACAAGGCTGATACTGTTTTTTTCCCATCAGGACTCTGGACTGCACCCTAAGTCTTTTCTTTGCACCCCAATTTAAAATAAATATCATTCGAACTTTGTCATGACATCAAGAAAAAACCTCATTAAGGTTTCAATCAAAATATGTATCATGAAAGAACCTCATTCAGTTTGGCCATATACAGAATAATAAAGTATTTATTAGAAAATATTTACCTATTTTCATGATAATCTGTTGAGCATATAAAAGTGGTTTGTCTTTCGCCCACAGGTAAGGAAGTTTTTGTGTCTCATTTTTTAGAAGCTCCAGTGGCACCCGCACCTCTGGAATCAATATTATGATATAAGCAAAAGAAAATTGGAATAAATCTAACTATTGTATGAACCTATTCAATCAATAAATGTAATTGGTAGTAGCTGGTGACCGCAACTTTGTACTCTTTACTGTTCATTTTTTGAAAATCCCATGGGAACCTAATATTTTACCAGGATAAAAAGTATCCTATAGTTTAATCCAGGTAATCATCAATACTTCTGTTTAAATCGCATGATATTGAAAACTAAATAATAATAATAATAATAACCATTTATTTGATGAATAGTTTTACAATAGATAAATCCCACTACATTCTACCCTTCGAGGGTGTGCAAATATTTTAAGTATACTACATAAAACAATAAAGCTAATTAATATTACTAATTATTACAATAAATTATCACACATATAATAATTTATACTATAATAACATTTGTCAACGAGTAATTGCTTCATTCTTGAATAAATTAATATTGAGTTCTTTAACTCAACTGGTGCTTGACAAAAAACTTTTATGTATCAGAGCTGTTTTTGCTTTTCGAATGCATAATCTGTTAGGATCTCTTTGGGGTCCTTGACTATTATCAGAGACTCGCTCAAAGTTTATGGAATTAGTGAAAACTGCATTTTATCCTTTGCGTGGTTTAAATACAGAACAGTTGGCGGGAAGCAACCTCATATTACACTATGTAAAGATGATATTACATACCAGGATAACATGAATTGTTTTTATTACAATTAGCATTGTTGAACAATTGCTCATTCATTTGCGAAGATAGATTTATAACAATTGGTATATTTCCAGGCAGAGGCACGTTTAATAGGGGATAACTGAAAAGAAGAAATTTGAAAATTAATATTGGGAAAACTTAGGTTTGAATTGTATCTAATCATAAAAAACATCTTATCTGAGTCTAATGAAGCTATAACAATCCTTTTTATAATAAATCTTGCATGCGACTTCTTACGTGGCTAATATAGGCTACTACTGAAGGCTATTACCGGAGAGTGAGTAACCGAGTAACGCGACCACAGACTGCATACAAGTTTGTGGGTACTCTGTGACGTGACTGCCGCGACATAAAATTTGAAGTAGTATACTTTGAAATATAAGAGTGTATGTCCTACTCAACACTAATCGATAGGGGTTTCTCCGTGAAACCACTGATAACCGCTCGAGTTCTAACTCACGCAGGATTACTGTTCATGTTCAGAAAGTGTTCGACGACGCGGCTCCCATATATGTATAGGGCTTCGGTAGCCATAAGTGTTTTGTTAAATAATGGTATGCCGCCACCAGCCGGGCTGATTGAATAAAGACAATAAACAGTTCTCGTGTTCTTCATTATTGGCTAAACCTCTTTACTCTATGCCAATATGCCCATGCCATTGCCTTTACAGTATAATATTACTAAAGATTAGTATAGATTATAACTATTAATTATATTATGCTATGCAAGTGTTATATTTACTTATTAAAGAATTTTATTTCTAATTTAGACTGTAAGGGATTGTTATTGTATTCCATGTTTTCATTTGATTTTAATATCTAATCTAAACAATCCATTTTATATTAGGAACGTAAACAAATATAATATTTAATAATTTAATCATGATTTTTTAGGTTATTAGTCTAACTAAACATTGTGATGTTGGATTTTGATATTATGTTATTATCTATACTATTATAAAAATAAAAACAGAATGGTTATAAAAATATTCAATAGGAAGACTTACCAGCACAGTAAAACTACAGAGAGAGCTAATATAACTGCTGAAATGGGATATGATGAGCAGAACAGCCCATAAGTGTAGTAAATTTGAGCAACCTTCTCGGGAAGCGTTGACCCAGTCATTTTTTACTTAACAACGTTACCTAGGTTACTTATCCGGTCAATAGTAAGGAAAATTTAAATACAAATAAGAATTATTCACAGCACTTATACAATAACGTAGGCTCATATTTATTGTTACTAGAAAAACCTTACGAAATATAGCATGTCTCGCGGGTTATTCGTAATTCGTACACTTTACATCATGCGATAACATGCAGTCCACAGAAATTCCTATGTGCCATTTCTTCTGTATGCTCCTATTAATTTATTGTAAACTAAAAATCAACTTGGAACTTGAACGAGCCAAAACGAAACAAATGTGTCGTACAAAATGTACCACGCAATTTTGACAGTTATTGTGACATTAGTCATGGCATTATCAAGTTTATCAAGGCTACTATCAAGTTTCAAAGGACTTATTTATAGGACTTATTATTAAATTATTAATAAGACATTTAATACCCGCTTTGTCAATAAGAATATTCCTTGCATTGCACGCGGCATAATATATTTACATGTAAGTATAAAATTTTGTATGAAGAATTTGTTGATCTGTGGCTTATAGACTTTTAGTACTGTCATTATTGCCCTACATTGTACTCTGATTATTGTGTTCTATGGTAAGTCTTCACTCACATATACCTATCTATACAATACAGTGCATGCATTACATATAGATTTTTTTTAGATCATTAAGTTGTGCTGCTGGTGTGCTGTGCTGTGCCGATAGTATAATTTTATTCGTGGTTTTCTACTGATATCATTTAAGAGAAATATATTTGCTGAAAGTGTCATCCTTATTTGGTGAGTAGATTACTAAATTAGTTCATTTTGTATCTATATTAATGAAAGAACAATAAATATTTTACATGATACGACGCGACACAAAATGGACGTCAAAATTTAAAGTGTAGGTGCTTATGTAAAAAATCGGGAATTTGTTACTAATAATTCTTTTTGTTTTTTGTGCGCCGTTAATTGTAAAACTAATTACGGGATATAGGGGATCTTTGAAAATACGTATAAAACTGGATGGTTTTAATGTGGATACGTGACGTTGTTCTGAGGAAGCGTTTATGGAGATTGGCGATGACTAGTTAGATATGTATGGTTATGTCGATACCGATAATCAGATCTATTTCTTTATTTTTTTTACTTTGCTCATTCGTATTTCAGAGATTATTCGTGATTAATGATAGTCAAATGTAATTTTTGCGTTGCGGAATACCTTCTGCAAGATAGGTCGTGTTTTTTTTCATTCCTTATAGTACTTTTGCTATGTACCCTTTAAAACACCTAAAATATTAAACATTTTTCATTACATTTTCTATTATAATTTTCAATATGATTTATAATTTTATTATTGTTCTTTTTTTATCCATACTAGATAATTTTCAGACCCTTAATGTGAAATTTTTTACAATATATTTTTGTATAAACAATAAATATTATAATAACTTAAAATTTGCTGTTCTTTGATAACAGGGCAAGGCGCAAGCTACCCGTGGTTAGGGTTGCCATGTCAAAAAGTACTGCCCCTTCTGTATCTGACCCCTGACCCAGCCATCTAGTGAGAGCCTCTTGAGGCCTTGGTCGAGGCTTTTTGCTATTATAATAATAATTGTTATTACAGGAAACCAGTCTGTAGTGAGATTGCTATGTGCAGTGAACCTCTGAACACCACGCGGGTCATATTCTAAGAAGTAACACAAGCGAGCGCAAACCCAAAAGTAGCTGTCAACTTTACAAGTGTCAAGATGCAAACAATCAAGTGTGTGGTAGTGGGCGACGGAGCCGTCGGTAAAACCTGTCTTTTGATCAGTTATACGACAAACAAGTTTCCGTCTGAATATGTGCCCACCGTTTTCGACAATTACGCTGTGACCGTCATGATTGGTGGAGAACCGTACACCCTGGGTCTCTTTGATACTGCTGGTAAGTTTTTATGTTTTAATTTAAAACATACATTTTTAATTTATGTTGGTGGGGTATCAATTTCAAAAGTGATTTTGTGGTCAAAAACAGTGCTCACATGAAAAGATGAGAAAGTTTAATACAATTTCATTGATAAAAAATAAAAGGTGTAATTTTTTTAAAGGTTCTTTGTTTGTTAACTTGCAAAACATGTCTTGATTTGAAAATTTGTTGACAGAAAAGTCTGAAAAAAAAAAATTAAAGTAATTATTTTCTTACTACTTCATTCATAAATTATACATTACTAATAATTAATGTGGGGTATAATTTTGAATAATGTGGGGTTATGACAAGTGAGCAATGAAAATATAAATGAAGGAACAAACCTGACTATCTATCTATCTATCTATATTATATAAAAGGCAATGTGTGTATGTATGTTCTCTATGGACTCCACAACCGTTGAACTGATTTTGATGAAATTTTCAGACAATCTTCAGATTAGTCCAGCGGGTGATCCTTTGAAGTTTAGGAGCAATCAATAAGAAAAATGGACACGGACGAAGTCGCGGGCAAAACCTAGTATTATATAACTTTGAATTATTGGAAATTGTATTAAAATGTCAATGATTTTACAACTAAATATGTAAGGTATTATTAACTGACTTGTTAATTTTTTTCCATTTAGGTCAGGAAGATTACGATAGACTGAGACCACTAAGCTATCCTCAGACAGACGTTTTCCTCGTGTGCTTCAGTGTAGTGAGCCCGAGTTCTTTTGAAAACGTCAAGGAAAAGGTACCGTCTATATTTAAATTATATATGGTTTTACTACTAGAGTTATTTATAGAGTTTAGTTTTTTTCTCATAGTTATGTGAAAATAGGGAAAATTTGTAACATTTCTGTCAAATTGTGAATGTTTGTATTTTTTACACAGTGGGTGCCCGAAATTACGCATCATCAACAAAAAACACCATTTCTACTAGTTGGAACTCAGATAGATCTACGTGATGACCCAGCCCAGTTAGAAAAGCTCGCCAAAATTAAACAAAAGCCGGTTTCTTTGGACCAAGGAGAGAAACTAGCCAAGGAGTTGAAAGCTGTCAAATATGTGGAGTGCTCTGCATTAACACAGGTAATAATAATTATTAACATTTTTGTCATAGGATGTAATAAAATCAAAGTGCCATCAATTTTATTTTATTTATATTTGAAAGCTGACGTGATCGAGATAGTTCTTAGCTATATATTACAGTTTATGAAATGAAGATATATTTAGGCGTTTGATGATCATCAGTCCATTTACTAGTTAAAGGGATTTCACTGACTTCGATCTATTCAATTAATGTGAAATTTGGTATACAGTTAATTCTGCAGTACTTCCATGACATGGTAACCTTGATCTGATGCTGAAGCATCGAGTAGTCTCTGGGACACCTAACTTTTTAACAACTTACAGCAGATATAGCGTGTTTGATAGAAACTTGGGGGTTACTTTTTAATTTTTAGTTATGGAGATTAAAAAATTTATTCAGTCATGTTTTCACATTTCAGAAAGGGCTGAAGAATGTGTTTGATGAAGCCATTCTGGCGGCTCTCGAGCCTCCAGAACCAGTTAAGAGAAGGAAATGTGTTCTTCTTTAATTTCCATCAATACTAAGTGAAGCAGAGACTATATAACCATACGTTTGTTTCTTTATTTTTAACCAGCGACCGGTCTCTGCTATCCATTTGGGGATTTAAATGCGACTCGATTCTTTTGGAAGAATCTGTCGTCGAGAAAACTGTCAAAAAATTGATTGTTCAAAATTGAAACATTGTGGAGAGACATAGATTTTCCAAGAGGCTTGACTCGTCATTTAAATGTCTTCCGATATATATATTTTTTTTCAAATATTCCTTAAAAACTTAACATTTTTATTCATGTATTTAATTTTAACATGTAACATTTTAAAATACTAAACTATGCCATATATTGTAAACAAAAAGCTATGATTAATTAGCCAAGAAATATTTGTTAACTTTAAACGACTGCATGTTTTACGCTTTAGAAATTTAAGTAATTTTATAATATATAAAGTGGCATAGTTTTTTTTTTCTATATAAAATTAACGCTATTTGTAATTACTATACTTATAATGAGAAGTCATTTGTACCTATTCATTTATATGAAATCAAAATTATCACCACACACTGTCTTTAATGAACTCGGAAGAAATGCTGTAAGTGAAATGAAAATTTTATGCACAATGATATGCATTTGTACGTTTACAAATAGGTTTACCAATAAAATTCAGTCTATATATTAATGAACTTAAATTAGTGCCTTTTCCAGGCCAATCGCGAAACAAATGCCAGATTTTTTATGAATCAACGATAGAGTCCATTTAGTTTATAAATTTTTCTTGGTATTCTCGGTTTGTTGATGAATTTTTTATTCTAGATTTTTTTTAAAACAATTCTAAGGTTTTATTAATGAAATGGCGTCCGTACATTTGTGTGATGCAGCCCTCAAAATAAATTAAGGATAATTATTTTTCTACGTTTAAATTTGAATATAATGAACGCTAGAAAGTTGTTTTTAAGTGTAATTAGGAACGGGTCCGCTTATACCTTTTTGGCGTATATACAGAGTATAAATATTTGTTTTCGTTCGGACGACTTAGGCCACTTCTAAACTTGTCATCTATCTTATCTTGACAACTTTTAAAGTCACTTGCTTCGTCCATTTAATCATTATAAAGATATCGTCTAATATCTGTTTCTATTTCGTTAAACCAATTCCTCTCTCACAACTAGTTACCAATCAGCGAAAAAAATTTCTTCTCTTGCAACTGGTTAGGTAATTTCAGTTACGAACATGGATGAAGGGGTTTGATCAACACGCGTTTTGGATTAATTGGACAAAACGTCCAAATTAGGAACGAACTCTTTAGGAAATGTACGAATTGAGACTAGACCGTTGAGGAAGTGGACTACGACTTAAATGGTGACCATTGAGAAAAAAGACGTTATAGGAGTGGACGAATTAGGAAGTGGACAACTTTGAAAATGGACAAGTTAGGAAGTGTCAAAGTCGTCCAGAGAGTTTGAGTTTAGCTCCATTTAAATTTTGTTTAGTTTCGATTGAGTTCGACACTATTATGTTACTGTTATACTGTTTAAAATGAATGAGTTGTCTTTAGGACCACTCGAAAGAACAATGGATAAACGTCACTGTATTACGTATCGGTTAAGGTGTGTATTCGTGACCTTAATAAAAATATTAAACATTTTTACGGGCGCAGTAAAAACTTCCGTGATTTTTTTTTAAATTTTAAATGTATGTTCTGTATATATTTTTAAGCGCGAATCGATAAGACACATTTCAATACAATAAGCGTTACTCTGAAAACTGGTGGTAAAAGTTAGTTGTCATTTAAAGTGACCGTTATCGCTGCATTATTCGTCTATTGAATTTTACATATTACAAATTATATATTGAAGCCTCCGATTTAAAATAGAAATATTTGTTAAGTAATCCATGATTGTTGTAATAAGCTTTATGGAAATAATTTTTGTACTGTTACAAATACAAGTTCATTACAATAATATAAACTCTTAATTATAGGTATATAAAAAATTGATTGAAATGAAGAAAATGATTGCATCATTTTCATTCTACACAGACCAAATAATGAATTATATTCAGCAGTAGTCCGAAAGCATTGATTTTTGTTTAAAATTTAATGTTGTCATCATTTGTCATGAATTAAAAGGCGTAGTCTTAAATAAATATTTTTTTATATGGATATAATTTTATTGAGTTTAAATAATTTTTATTTAACTTGAAAATATCACTTGATTAAATAGTGAAAGCTATTTTGTCATTTTTAATATATTTAATTTAACTGCTTTTTATGATTATATGATGCTTATTAATTATTCTAAATTTTAATTCCAATTAGTATGAAACGTGATTAATATAAGTATTTTTACAGTATTTTAACGCATTTGAACCCATGAAATATTATATCCTCTCTATGAAATTCAACTTGTACAAATTTATAAGTTTTTCTTTGGATTCTAATATAACAGCATGCTAGGCTAACTCAGCTAACTGCAATATTATAGTTTTATTAAAAAACATTAATGAAAGAAGAAATTATAAATGATTTTTTTATTATTATACAATTATTGGAAAAGACTGTAATATGTTTCTTTCAGAATTGTTAATTGTAAATTTTCCATGATTTTTTTTAAAATTTTATGTTTTGAACTAGATTAGAAGAGTTCCATAATATTATTTGTTTATTTAGTTACTTTAACAGGGAACATTACTGTTATACCGTAATTACCGTGTCTTCATGTAGAATAGGTGTATATTAAAATATTGTATTAATAAATATAAGAACAAAATTGTTGGTTATTTTTCAAACACCCTAAAATTCAGCGGTGGCCACGTGGTTCTAGCCTGGAATCTAGTCATCATTAGCCTCGTGTCCACTGCTAGATGTACCCTTCTCCCAAGGCTCGTCATGACACGGTCTTCTGTTCTACGCATCCAGCCGCTTCCTGCGAACCCTTTCAGGTCATCTGTGCACCTGGCCGCAGGGCGTTTGATATAAAACATATAATACCTCAAAAAATATTACTCGTAACGTACATAGCCGAGCTAATCTGGATGAATCAATTAAATTAAACATTTTACCAGCACGTGCCGATTCCTCTTTCAATTATAAGTATGGTTGGTTCGAGATTGAGGTTAGAAATATAACCAATATAGAAGTAAAAGTGCTTAACTGATCATGAAATTTATCATAAACTTTGTCAGGGATACAGAAAAGGACATAGGGTTCTGTGTGAAAGGTACCCCACCCCTTTCACCCTAGCTAGTACAAAAGTACTGTACCCGAGAGATCATCTAAAAAAAATGAATACCTGTCAGGAACATGCGAGCAATAAAACCTGAATGCAGTATTGCTGATATATTTTTGTCAGGCGTTGAATTTTTTAATTTCTGGCAAAAGCTAGTGAACAAAAAAGTCTGTTCAGTTTGCAGAGCGACACGTCCTCTCGACCTAAAATTGAACTTGTATTTTCAAATGTAAGTATCTGCGCCTGCCTGTAGGTGGCGCTAAATGGGGCAAATTATTTCTCATTTTCTATCTATAAAAACCACCACGTTTATTCCACAATTAAATAAATAAATATAATAGATTAGCTGGATTTTGCTTTTAGTGCATGAGAATACCTAATACATATCCTAGAATTTTTTTAAATGCGACTTATTTTCAGATGATAAAGACCACCTAATCATCTTCACGTAAACTTACGTAAGATACTCTTTCACGTAAACTGGCCATGTTGATTTTGATGTTAATCGCGATGCTTTCTTGTTCTTAACTCTTTTGACAAGTTTGACGTAATGATTTTATAGTTTTTGCAATTATAACACCCTTTTTATATTTCTTATACCAACGTTTGTGAATTTAAATTTATCACGAAACTTTCTGTAGTAGTGTGCTATGAAAATTACAAGTTGATATGGGCGACGGTTTAAAGTTATCAAAAGGTAGGGTCCAAATGTAACAATACCACTCAAGAAGAATATTTACTCTATTTATCTGTACAGTTTAATAATAAACTATTTAAATTGTAATTCGCAACAAATAGATTAGAAATACAAATGTGTAAAAAATCTCAACAAATTCTACGCATGCTTAAAGAGCGCATACATTACGACTACACTGTGCTAGTAACCTTAACCTAACCTAATCATTAATTAGGTTTATTTAATACACTAGCTGGTAACCCGCGACTTCGTCCGCGTTGAAAAATAAAAGATGTACCTACCTAACGCTCGACAAAGCATCTAAAGCAAAATAACGCCCGACATACATTGACGCCTTACATATAATCTTTCTAAAGCCCGATATATATTAATATAAATTATAGCAAGGCATATTACGATATATTTTCTATACAAATATTGGAGTGACCATACATGCAGCTATAATATATATATTTCTATAACGTCACCAACATATACCGTAATATATATTATAACTACGTTTGTGACGGGCTTTAGCGTTGGATCTTTATATTTACCTAGTTAGAATAGATAGCAGTTGCCCACGGCTTCGCCCGCATGGAATATTTAGCATATTATGTCCACCCTGAAATTCTATTCTAACTATTAGTGAAAGATTCTATTATGTCGGATGGAGTAATTTAATCTTCTACATTACATACAAAAAAATAATTGCGATTTTATATTATATATCTAATTTAGATAGATTTCACCACATTTTAGAGTTTTAATCTATGATTAAAAGCGAGCATCTAAAAAGTACAAATGAAATAACGAACATTTTATCTGGAATTATTTTTATTTCGTGACATTGGTCTTGCTAATGATGTCTTAATTTCAAATCATTTTTATAGATAAACGTCACAGAAGCACCAGCAGCATTGCTGGGATTATGATAGATGGAACGCGATCAGAAAGAAAATTAGACGTAAAAGGCAGGTTTTATTTCTATTATGTTCTTTCTACAATATCTAACAATATTATTCAGTAGATGTCTTTGATTATTTATATCAGTATATAATCAAGTACTAGGGCGAACCCAAAAGAATGGTCTCCTGATTTTTTAAAAATAGAAAATTCTTTTTATTTTAAAAGTAAATACGTCATTTTAAAGCTCAGACATTGATCTATTTTTCAACATAATCTCCATTTACATCCACACATTTTTGAAGACGCTAGGTCAATTTTGTATCCCCGTGTCGAACCAGTCCGCCGCCAAGCTGTTCAGATAGCGTTCAACCTCGTGTCGTCGAGCGACTTTTAATGATCTAAAATTGAAAAATCTTTTTTGTGATCTAGAGCAGCAGGAAGGCTGGCGGTCCATTTAATGCTAAGTGGCATCAAAAGTGATCAACATTGGCCTAAGAACACTAAGCAACATAGGGAGTAAGCCGCTGCATTATATTCTAGGGATAGGAAACCCTTATCCACGAATCGAAACACAACAGCATACATGCTGAAATTTTATTGATATATTTTAAGTGGTTATTATATTTGATCAACTACCTATAGAAGTTGTGTTATTTCAATAGATTTTTTTAAAATCTGTAGCTTCAATACCTGAAATGGAGGATCACTTTGCGATCGCAGAGTCTCGCTGTGATGATTTGCAAGATAAAATCGACTATGTGAAGGCATTAAAAATAAAAAGAAAACTCAAAAAACGGAGGCAAGTTTCGAAAATATAGTTAATTTTTTTTCTTTACACCTTCATCTAACTTTGTTGACCCTCAGATTCATTGATGCGTAATTTGGTATTTAGTACATAGTTTTACCTCTTCTCTTGTATATATGGAAACACCAAATCACTTGTAGTCCCGCCAGCGATTAATTACGGTAGCATTTGAGTTTTTTTTTATAAATATTATTTACATCTATTCACATACATCATTGCACAAAAATATTAAAAATATTTTTGTACAGCTTGGATCAACAATACAATTTATTTTAATTTGCAGCATGACTCGCGTTAACGAGCAACCTCCAGTGGAAGAGAACGTTCCGTTTATATCTGTTCGTACACAACCAAAAAAAAGTAAGTACTTAATTTCCGTAGATGTTTAATTGTTTTTGAATATGTTGTCTAAGCCACGAAACAACGTGTTGACCAATTGGTTAGTAGTCGGTAGGAAAATATCTATACTTTCTACACTGATATGAAGAGGAAAGATTTTTTGTATGTTTGTTTGTGATGGATAAACGCGTTGTGACCGAAAACCCCACGCTAGTCTATTAGTTACCTACTTTTTTTTAGGTACTTAATATAAGTTCAGTAGAAAACTATAAATTCTAGGTATTTTCATACTAGGTAGGTTATATATGAGGATGGTACATGTATTGATGCTAGTATATTTCAAATGTTTTATTGTTCTTAAGTACTTAAATAAAAAATACTAAACTGAGTAGGATTTTCTAAGTCTTGTAAGTGTTATTGAATAATAGAAGGATCACGGAACTGCATATTTGTTTTATATTTTATGTACTGAGCAAAGATTTGTTCGGCGCGTAGGTTTGTGTGTTATAAAACATATCAACAAAATAACCTGGTTAATTGCAAAATATTAATAGTTTTGCCCCATTTGAATAAGTTAGAATAAGGTCTTCAGCTTTGTTGATTACAGAAATATCCCATCAAACGGCAAGAATGAGACGACTGGATATACCGCCGAATCCTACTCGTGGTTATCTAGATCCGGCTACCGTTGAACAGCATCATATGATCGGTCAAGTCCATGGCTATAATCAGGCATTCAAGCAGCCGCAACAACCTGACAAGGTTCTCTTTGTTTAAAAACCCTTTATATCGATTTATTATATATTTTGACTAGCCCCGTGGTGAAGTAGTAAAGGTGCTGGCTTTGCCGCTCTATCTAATAGTAGGGAATCCTTCACCTCTATCTGTTTATCACACGAAAAGTGTATCTGATCAATTGTTACCTAAAAGAAAATAAATGGCGATTGTGGTACATGTTAAATAGGTACCAAATCTTCAGCTTTGTTGATTATAGAATGTTTAATTAAAAAAAACACTATCTGATTTTTTTTACACTTCACAGTAGGTACTCTTAATGCTTCTCTGTCGCACATCTTTGCTTGCTCCGATTTTCCACTTATAAAATTATAGCTTCGATACCAAAATCCTACAAAATCCGTTCATGAATTACTCTTGAAAGTTTCATGAATTTGCAAATTCATAAAAAAAAATTCCTGGTTCATAAAAAAAAAACATTCAGCCTATTGTTCCACCCCACCATACTTTTCGTCTCAATATCTTGTGGAGACGTTGATATATTTTTAATTTATGGTCTCCGTCATAGACCTTGATAGAAGCGATATTTGTTTATTACATTATTATATCCACACATAACTAACTAATCAACGTCAGCAGATTAATTAAACGTTCTGTTTTAAAACAGTCAATGAATAAGCCGACTTACACGGGAGTGAAAACGACGTATAAGCCACGACCGCGTCGCTTGAGAGCAGACGGCGACGGTGCGTATAATTTCAATACGTTTAACTTCCATGATTATATTTAGGAGTCTGTAATTGTTTTACATATTCATGTTATCATTATCATTACCTATGCTGCCTCCTCCTCCTCCTCCATAATTTTCCAAAAGGTGCGGTCAGAAGCAGCCTGAATCTACGGGTGACCCGCGGCTCTTAATCAGGTCGTCTGTTTCACCTTTTCAATGGACGTCCTTTTTTACATATTACTAGCAGACCCCGCAAACGTTGTTTTGCGAAAAAAAAAATTTTTGGGGTATAAAAAATAGTTTACAACCTATTCTCAGACCTACCGAACAAAAAAAATTTCAAAAAATCGGTCAAGCCATTTCGGAGGAGTTTTATTACAAACAATGTGACATGAAAATTTTATATAATATTACACACTCTCTGCTTCGCACGGGTACTAAATAAAAACTATCCTATCTTTTAAGTTAGACCAAATTATATATCAAAATCGGTTCAATAGTTTAGGAGTTCATTGCGCACAAACATGTGACACGAAATTTATTACCGATTATTTCATTTATTGTTTTTTTTTAGATATATTTGTAAATTCAAGCAAAAGTTGTAGCATTTTTATTTAAAATTCAAATACTGAACTTATAATACGAAGTTTATACTTGACCGTCACACTTACGTCAACTTTACGTAAAAAATCTTTAAGTATTTATTACACTTTAATTGTAATAAATATATTCTATATACTTAGACTGAGTCACGGCGAAGTGTGGCCGGGTTCAGCTAGAAATTTATAAAAAAAAAACTCTTCAGGAATGTACAAGAATATCTTGAAAGCTGTAGAAGACCCTCCAATAGAGGTGGCGTGTGGAAACGATGATGTCATGAATTACTCTGATAATGATGATGAACTATTCAGGATACCAGAGCCGTGAGTATCATGTTTTTTCTTTACTTAGACTTTGCTTACTAAGTTATTGTTTTTTGATCTAAAAGGAGAATTTAGTCTACACTGATAGGATCTATATGCAGGTAGATCGCATTTGACGGTCGCGGTCTGGCTGCAGCAACCACACCCTAACAGACGATCACCGTGAAATAGCAGCTGTTGTTACTTTGTTTTCTGTTGTTTTTGTGAGTGAGTAAGGGATGCTAGAGCCCATTTCCTCCCTATTCCTTCCCAATCCCTTATCCTCAACCATACTGTAGTCGGCAGCGCACATACAGCACCAACCATTAAGTGGACCGTCAGCCTGTCTACCGGTCTTAACATAAAAAGGTAGGTATATCAAACAATTAAATAAATATAATGAATTGTAGGGCTATCCCCGTGGCAACCAAAAAGCGAGTTGTACCTGATGTGCGCCATCAGGTGAAGGGACCGTTGCAAGGAAATCGACGCAGACACGTCCCAAGAGATATTCCAGCTCCTGAAGGTATTTGATTACAATATGTTGTTTACGTCATAAAATGCATCAACTGCCAAAATTTCAAGATTTTAACACGTGTGACTGTGCATTGACGAATCACTCATGACAAACTATTACCTATATAAGTATAGATATATGTTTGAAATGAAAAAAATTAAAAGAGATAGACAAGCGTTCTTTCGTTAATTCATTCAGATAATGCTACAAAAGCTGTGGATACTCGAGAAGGGTGGCGAGGGAACGTTTCTCCGAATATTCAACTACGTCGTCGGTTATCGGCCAATCAAAAACAACAGAATAACGGTATCATTATATTTTTTTATTCGGTATAAGGGCCAATGTTCCACTTGGTGGTTGGTATCTATTAAGACAAGAAACATTATGGGAAAATCCAATTCGCTGCCGAGCTTGATAGGATCAAAATCAAAATTATGTGAGGCCTATGTCCAGCAGTGGATTTCGTGCGGATGAGATTGTGATTAGATAAGATAAAGGTAAAGACGAAACACATGTTAAGTGTACAAACGATAAAGTACGTGTTGTGATGTTAAATAAATGTAATATAAAATAGTTATAATTAACGAAACCAGATAAACTTGAAACGCTTGATAAAACTCTTAACATGATTCTTAGGTAAACAGTGTGATTTATTGAAAATTGATAATACATAAAAATAATAAAGAGATAATAATCATTTACATGAGTAACGTTAAGAGATAAAATATTAACAAATAAAGGATATCCGTTTGTAGGTAGGTATGCATCAATGTAGGATAAAATGAGACTAATATTTAATTACTACTTACTCCCATTGAGTTCTGCAGTAAATGCAGACGCAGCGCAGGTAAAGAGATGGCGCTTTCGTTAGAAAAATCTTGGATTCAATCTTTTTAAACAAGAAATATCTTAGAATATTAGCAATAATCTTCGAAGACTGAAGTCCTGCCAATTCGCATTGGGCGTGCGTTGTTATCTACAGATCACACCCCGCCATGATGACTAGAGGATTGTGTCAAAATAATAATCCTAAACCTTAAAGTTACCTAAAGCTAATGTTATTTATTTAAAACAGTGTCACGTGACATACCTAAACGTTCTCTGTTACTAATGAGTCGTATAAGTATTGGAATTTAATTTGATTTATAAGTGTACGTCACGTAAAATTTTAGTGCCACTGAAAGAAGAGCGACAAGTTGTGGAGTTATTTAATAAGAGTCGCAGTAGTAACTCTCCTGACTCTCGGAGCCCTGAGAAGCAGAGATCACCAAGGGAACGAAAAAAGAAAGGTGACTCTTTAAACATTATTTTACATTTTCTGTGCATCTAATCTTGGCCATTGCAGGGGGCTCACGACTCTTGGGTTCCATAGGTCGTGGCATTATTTATAAGGACCAATGTATGGTTGAGGTTTGATGTTCGTCCGGACTCTACTCAAATCTTTCAAACTAAGCCGCTTCCCTAAACTTATATTAGTTAAGTTATGAAGAAAAAAACTTATATTACTTAAGTTATGAAGAAGAAAATCGGCGATGTGAAATGTTGAAAAAGATTTGTTTTATTTTTCTTATGATTTTAGAAGTGGAAAATCAAAATTACGGTGATATTATTGGACACATAGAAAATACGGATTCAAAGAAACAAAAGGTAAGATCTTATTGACATCTTATTGATCTTATTGACATACTCGTAATATACTTAACGGTTAATATTTTATAAAAAATATTAAGACAATTTTTCAATTAGAAATATAATCTGCTATTAAATATTAACAGGATTTTTAACAGTTAAAATAAAATATAACTGTTATAAATCTTGTGATGTTTCCTCTTTTTTCTTAGTTATATTAATTAACGTGTTGGTTATATTTATAAATTCAACTTAATTATGAAAATTTAAAAAGCCCATATGAAATTAAAGTAGCAGGCAGCTGTAATAATCACTTAATAGATTTTACTTAAGCGATAATTACTTAATCACCTGTGAAATATCAGCACGTGTGCTGTAAGAGTAATGGGTATTTATTAGAGTCAGTACCCAGAGTCGACAGGATATTTTCGTATCCATGGATGGTTTAAGCTTGCGTTTTTATTTTAACTACAGTTGCCGATAATCTACAGCCTGTTTACAGCCATTTTTGCTACTAACTCTTTGCTAATGTTGTTTAGGACACCAATCGTCAACCGCGGCGCGTCAAGTACCGTAGTAGGCGTTACGAGATGCCTACAATTGCTTCGCAAATGAAACAAGCGGGGATACGGTACTATTACGGAACATCGAATCATACAAACATACCGTTTGTTGTGACAAAAAGCACTGCACCTTCTCACAATATTGGTGTCAACATACAACAGGTATTTTAATTGTACTTATATTGAATACAGACTGTGAGCTAGCACAATATCGTGATTATTTCTGGATAATCTTTTGATTAGCATTAAAATGTTGCATATTTATTTTTTACGTAGAGTTTTATTTGACAGGTTTTAAATGGTCTTAAAATACAACAACCTCTTTCTGGAATACCATCTACAATCGCCCACCATATGGGTGAGTTTGTCTTTTTTTTAATAACATGTTGGGATATAATAATATTTTCGACCAAAGGTCAGTATTATGACTTGGCAGATAGAGCATATAAACCATTTATAGAATCTTAAGTGAACATTTCACATTATAACGTGATATTATTTAGATAATTATTTAAAGGATGGTATAATACTTATATCAAGAGCTCAATGGCATAAAGAAAAGTTAATATGGATTTAAGCGCAACCGCAACTGACGCGGTACCGGAAGCGTACCAGGGGCGGGAATTTTCGTAATGAATTAGTTGGTTGTCGTTTTAAACATTCGCTTCACGCTTTTCCGACCGGACCGCTTTCCGTCGTGTGTTGACGCTTAAAGGTTCAATTAGCCTTTTGTTAAAGAAATGTAAATAGTGTGATTTGTTTTAAAATATTCCTTAAGTATATCTAGTTGTAGTTTAAGTATATATTTTATAATATTAAATGGTATATAACATAAAAATTAACTACACCTGCAGGTCTCGGTCATATTGCGTTTGCTGGCACGAAAAACGTTCCTGTGGTAATTATAAATTATTGTAACTTTTTACTGTGTAAACTTTTTTGATTTTCTTTGTAAAAATGCCTAATGCCGTATTCCTAACAGAAGTATATTGTGATTTTATATCTGTATACATATTTTTTCAGTATTCACAATAGTGTTCACTAGTTAGGGTTAGAATCAAGGAATCTGACCTTAGCCAGCCTTAGTTTTAGGAATTATTGGCCTCTATACTAAAAGACATAAAAGGCAAGGGCCGTATCGAGTAACATATTTTATGAATTGTTTGTTTTCAGCAACCTGTGGCGTTAGACAATCGAGAAATAAATGCAATCCGGGTCGGTCGCCGACTGTTAAGGCTGCCTTCCTATAAATATGTGTCTTACAACCGCTTGCTAAGTTTGTACCGCGAGGGAGATGGCATGGTACCACGATTCCTTCGAGCTATAAGCCGCCCTCACTACTTCTACACTTCTATGTACAAGTGGGTATAATTAAAAAGAAAAATACTTTAACCGTCATTGGTGTTATAGTTTATTTATTACTACCTAGTGTCCACGACTTCGTCCGCGTTGAAAAATGGAAAACTTAATTCTCAGAAAATTTCATCCAAATCCGTTCAGCCGTGAAGTTTTGCGTGAAGAAGAAACGTTTCAAATGTCACTTGGACTAAGTTGACTTTTAGTTTGGTTGGTATCCATTAGTGCTAACAACTAAACAGGAATAAATTGACCTTATTTTCGTGATTGCCAATGTGCACATTTTTGTGTATTTTAAGCAGTCTGGCAACAAATCATCGAGAGGATGTGGACGCGGCAACGTCCAAAGGTCGAGTGGAAAGTCAAGAGGCCAAACAGAGTTTACAAGAATATGCAAAATTATATCGAGAATACGAGAGCATCGATCGAGCGATACGAGACGGACGTTGTGATTCTGAATGGGAGAAGCGTAGAGACGAATTGTCGCGGGAATTGACGGCACGCGAAGAACAAATCCGCAGGGTATGCGATACTTACGAGTATTTGATTTTCTCCGATATCCTCCGATAATGTATTATTACATTTTGTAATTAAATTGTAAGAGACCTCATTTAATGTATTTAATTAATATATATGTTTTGTCTTACGTGCAGGTGGTGCAAGAATGCCGACCGGATGCTGAATTAAATATACGCGCGTCAGCTTCGAACGCTGAAGAAAATTATCGTCAATCGACATTCAAGCTCAACAGTGGTGATCAATAGAAACAAGTATTATCAACGGTTTTGATTGCAAAATTTAATGTGTTTTGCGTATTGTAAACATTAAAAAATAGCGAGATAATCAGTAACCATATTAAACCAATAGTTTTAAATATGGAAAGAGGAGTCGACACCCATGTGTTTAAAATATTTACAGTGTTAGTTTTGAGTTGAAAAATTAATGGTGTTTTACTAAAGAGGTTTGTGCGAATAATGGTGCTGAAGTTGTCGCTGGTGTTGCATTACGTACGCTAAGTTTGTTAAGGGAACGTAGTCTACGCTTACTGATTACCTTTATGTCTCTTATTAATTTTCCTTTACATTCTTCTATGTACAGCAAAATACTACCATACTTAGAAAATAAGCTTTAGAGCCCATTTACATTGGTCCATAGACACCGCATGCGGGGCGAAGAAAGTTCTGCAATATTTTGAAATTCGCTTTGAAAGAATTGTAATAAGCACATGTAGAGTCCGAACCAAACAACTATTGACCTCTGAAGTGGTCGCAAGTTGCGTCGCAATAGCTAAAAATAGATATCAGCCGATCAGCGGGAACACCCGTTTGACTGTACTTGCGCGAACTAATGCCGGAACCAATTTCAGAGGTCGATAATTGTTTGGTGGGGACTATACCTAATATAGATCAACAATAGGTGTTGTGTTGAGCAATTTTAACTGTTTGTGATTGCACTTGAGTTGGGTCAGTGACTTCTGCTGTCTATCGACCGAAGTTATCGACCAATGACAATGAGTCCTCACGCAGTCCACTGTGGAGTTACTTTGAATAAACTATTTGAAAAAGCCTATTGCTGTTCCGTTTTTCAATAAGCGTCTTATATTTCCTGAAAAAGTTAATTCAAATGTGTGAAATAAATTATTTATGTCGAATCTATTGGTGCGCTACATATTGCACGTTTCGATTAAAAATAATGTTCAATATAAACAAATTTAAAAATTTATATACGAGTTTTATTAAAAAAAAATGCAATTGTTTAGTTAGAAGGAGTTCACTTCATTGATTGTAATCGTAATAATTATACTTTTATTAAGTAATCTCTACACATTCATTCACAATCGTTACACTAAATCAATTGGTGATACCAAATGTAACTACTTTTGAGATTTTAAGTTTTACAAATCATTAATAGTAATTTATAACGTAAGATATATTTATACTTATTTATATATACATAGAAAGTAACATCAACAATTTAGTAAATTTAAGTACACGTATAGTTAGGTGATACCAATAAGTATGGTACTTTATTTCTCGCGAAACTTAGATGACAAGTACATTCACTAGTATAATATAATCACAAATAAATACTGATGGGGAAAATTTAGAGAAAAATTAAAGTAGTAATGTATTGATTTTTTTGTTTTAAATAAAAATATTTTAGGCGATTAATATTTAGATACATTAGAGCTGGTTTAAATAGCTCTTATCTAATTTGGAGAATTTAAATCGTTTTATATGACTGGTAGATATTTGTTACAGATATTTTTATACATTTTGTATAAACATTTTTTTTCGACCACATAATTTGTTAGTAGGTACAATCACAGCTTAAACTCTAGAAACTTAAAAAAAATTAATTTAAGATAACATTCAATTTAATTAAAATGAAACCTAACTAATGAGACATAGAAGCCCGAGTACAATTAACTGAACTTTTAATTGATAACACTGAGATAGACAAATTAATCGAATAATGTTGCACTTCTTGTGCGTGTGGACCAAAAGAAATGTTTTTTTAAAACATTAAAAAACATTTGTATTTAAAAATGGGTTCATAAACATTGAGATATGCATACGACAAATACAGTTAGTTGCGTTTATTAAGATTTAAATTGTGGTATTACTTGAATAGTAAGTGTCTTGATCAGTTTTAACATAATTAATTGCGTGGGTCTGTGGAGGAAGGCAGATTTTCTCCTTCGATTTTGTGGCGCGTGGCTTGAATGTATGCTTCAGCAGCGAGTGTAGGCCAAGTGTCAGTAGGTGGCATAGGAGCCGCGCTGCTCCACGTGTCCGATGTGGATACTTCGGCTGGACGTTCAGTAGTTTCGGTTTGCTTGGCAACACACTCCAGTGAAAGCGGCTTTGGTGTTTCAATCCTATAAAAGTCAACACATTCATTATGGAATGCGCTTTAAACAGACAAGAATCTGTTAGTAACAGATGCTAAATGGACTAGCCTATTTAACTTTACATTCGCTTTTAACTGTGCTCTATACATTATGTATGTGTGTATGTATATCATATTAGACAAAATCCTGAAAATGAATTCGCGAGTTAGGGATGTTGAATAAAAAAATGTAATACCGTCCAAAATTGGGTCAAGTATAAAATAATGATCGGAATCATTGAAAATAAAGACAATGCTCTAAAATAAAGTCGCCTGTAGAAGGAAAATACCTCACTCGTTCGGGAGATTGTACGGCATCATTTGTGCTGGATATCTCCAGGTCTTCAGCGTAGCTCAGATGCAGCTTTTCTCCTTCGCTACGCTGTTCTTTTTCTGCAATAAATAAATATTTTATGTATGAATCAACGCTTTTTGTGGTAGAATTGCGGCTATTTTACGTTTGCGAAAAACCAAGATGAGAATGCCAAGATTGAGAAGAATTTTAGAACCATTTAGTAAGAAATTTGATAATGCTACACAAGACTCGTAAGGGGGTAGTTACTGCCGCCAGACAGGCTGCCCAAATGATTGCGAAACGCAGTGTGTTCTCTCACTACTAAACTGTAGTGGTAGGGCCCAGGCAATGTTAGTTAGTTTGGTTATATCCAATCAATAGTGAAGTGTCTTTTACGCAGAAGAATTATCACCGTTCTAACCTGGGACACCTCAGGGCTCTTGTGGGACAAAAAATGAAATAAAAATAGTACTTTACTTTTCGTACCGTCCACGTTTATGGCGGATTCGGGCCACCCAAGCGAGTCGCCCTCAACATCCACTGGTTCATCCTCTGCATCATAAGTGCGAGGTTCCCGCGGCCTTTCCTCCCTACGATCCTCTTCTAAATCGTAACCCAGCATACTCTCTACCGTGTGATGACGTTTTCGTGTGCGCAGCTTCAAACGCCGTTGACGATTTGCGCGAATACGTTGAAATGTCTGAAATCAGATTTAATGAATAGATTTTTATTTTGAAAGTTTAAGTTCCCGCTGTTTTTCAAGAGACGGCTTCAGTAGTAAGCCGTCTAAAGAAATTTCCTTGTTCGGTATAAAGAGCCACGCATGTGAAAATAATTTTAATTTTGGATATTCAGTTTTCTTATTAATGTTAATAAAGCAATTATTAAATTGAAATGTGGACATGAAATCGAGAAGTTTCAGAAGTTTAAAATAATCACGCACTGCGTTATCCGTTCCTCGCTCTAAAAAATTTTTAATTGATTTATAACCTACCTCCCAACGTGCATCCTCATCTTGATGGTGAAGGGAATGGGACGGCGGAGCAGTGGCTTCCCTCGGCAAAGCGCTTAGACTATAGAGATGTTGTAGCTCTTGTAAAAAATGAGCTTGTGCGACCCCAGGGCCAAGGCGAGCACCGCACACTCCGCAGGATGACTTACGTTCACCGTCCGCTTAAATTTAAAACGACAGGCACATGTTTTGGTGACCAACGACTTAGCTATTGAATCAACCCCAAGCAACATGAAGACATTAATTGAAGCTGTGCTGTAGTAAAAAAATGTGAATATTTACGTGAAAAGAAGTCGTGTGAATCTGTACAGGTGGTCGGTGCTGAAGTCTCGTCGTCCTTACAAGGTCTCGGTGAAGCAGACGCTGCGGAGCCTGGGGAACTAGTGTCGTCGCGCACTGCGTACCCGTGTCGGTACAAAGGAGGAGTGTTGCTTTCGTCACGAACTCCCTATATTCAAAGTTTTAATTTAGTAGCATGCTAGGGTTTTGTAATAGAAGCTGTGAGAATGACTCGCTGAGTACTAAATTGAAGTGGTTTTTCGTATAATGTAAACTGTATATGTTTAATACCGGAAATGTGAATAGTTTGGTGTTGATAAATAATTAGGAGCATAAACAAAATAGTTTAGGGTCCCAAACAATGTCACAATGTTTCGCGACAGGAAATGTTTTTTTTTTTAGTAAATATTTAAAATGTTTAAGCAGAGTATAAAGTATATCGTCGTTGACAAACCAAAATTTGCTTTTTTGATTCCAACATTTTGACCTTAGTCAATGATTCACTGCCTTATCTAGCGTATAAAACTGCTAAGTGGTTATAAGCGCTATTTGTCGAGACTGTTAAGAAATATGCTATGTGCAGCGCTAGAATCTGTTATGTCCAAAACTTTTTGTCAATATCTCAAAAGCAGATTTTGGTATATGGGACCGTGGGGTTCTAATTATTATAAAATGGCCACAAGGATTACCCTGAGAGCTTGTCCAACGGTTTGTCCAAGAGCATATTGTTCACCAAAGTGCCTTGCGAACGCTTTTCCAGGATACAAAGGGTGGAAGGCACCGCCTATGGGTCGAAACGCACCACAACCAAAGCTCTGCAACGCGGGATGCAGAAACTGCGGCGCCATGTGGTGAAGAAATCCCTCCATGGTGCCTATGGCACTATCAAATAAATAAAATTAAAAAAGAAAATATAAATTAATTACGTCTAAACGCTTAGCACTATTTTAATTTGCACTTTATTGAATCTAATCTCAATAAATGTGCGTTTCTTTACCATTATTTTTGGATTTTGAACGTGTTAAAAAGTTTTATTATTACTTTACTTTCGCTAAACGTAATGTCGAAGATGTTTATACTTCAACTTAGAACTCTGTTGCACGACACACTTCACTAGAGGGCGAAAAACCAATTATAGTTGCTTTTGATTTGATATCTTAGATAAATAGCAATTAGCGAGCAATACTTAAGACACATAGATTATATTTTGTTGCGTTAAAAACTAATCGAAATAACGTAGGTACGGTTAATGAGATTAGCTAAAACAAAGTGTTGGATGGCATTTTTCTCTTAATTTTTAACCATAAAATATATAATATAACTTATTAATATAAATAATAATATAATAAATAATGTAGTAATATAATTCATCATTAATAATAGTCGCCAGCTCTAAATTAGGTGTTTTCTTTTTCTTCGTATTATAAATTTTCACAATTCAGTCTACAGAGTTCCTAAATTGTGACTTGCATGCCGTCCGATATGTAAACGGAAATTTCATCGTGATGTTTTCACACATCGTTAGAACAAGAGATAGTTATTTGTAATCCAACTAAGTGAAGGCTGTCGACACAGAATACGAGTTAATAATAAGTCATGACCGTCATGTTCTAAAAATTTCTTTATCTCGACAATCAACCCATTTAGTAAAGTTGTTACCAATACTTTATTTGATAAATAAGGTCCGGCGAATTTACCGGCCCGGTCCAGTGGCTGTAAAATTTATATTAAGCTGTTCATATAATATTGTAACAGCCTATGCTGAATCCGGCAAAAACACTGATCTCGGCATTCTCGTCCAGCGTAGTGGAAGCTAGCCATTTGGGATAATGTGCTTTGAATATTGTAAGAATCAATCAGCGTCTAAGTTCTTGGGACCCTTTACTTGCAAACTCACAAAATACATTCGTGTCTTTTATAATGTCGGTTTTATTACCCTTTGAAATACTTTATTTTCTGTAGCTAAAGTTCGAATATTTTGTTTTTTACAAAATACGGTCCACATCACTTGAAAATTTCAATCATACTTAAATATTAAGCGATACAATTTTTATCCATCAAGCCGCATGCCCAATCTCATTATACCAAAAAAATAAACATCTAGTAAAACAAACGGTTCGAGGAAATAGTTTCTGACCAAAAACAACAAACAAAATCTTTCAGCGCCACTGAAGAGGATAAAACATTAAGTATGAGGTTATAAAGTTGTTTATTTTGAAAGCATTTGCTACACGGCGGTTCGACAGCTGGACAGTAGCGACAGAGAACTCGCCGAGACTTCTTACAACAATAAACCAACAAAACCATCAATTAAACAAAATTTGTAGATAAGAATGCATACATTACGATGAACGTTGAAACGTATCCCGCACACTGTTTACTCTTATACTTGTTTAGAATTGCCTATTACGATTCTATGGAAAGCTTCCTATTTTAACTCTATAATCTGTACTTTATAAAATTGTTTGTCCTGCCTGACTATCAACGCATACCCACAACTACGAAGTCTGGAAAGCTGAAATTTGGAACTATAGTTAAATTTATAATGTAGGCAAGGAATATTGAAAATTTCAACTCCGAAAAAAAATCAATATTGTAGATCAGTTTAGATCTGTGGTGTATATTTCAATATGAATTTTTACGTGACATACATTTTGTATGTGATTTTAGGTATATTTATTTAGAATTTATATAATGCGAGTACTATTGACAAAATAATTTATAGTTTCTGTATGAAGGTCAGAGGAATAGTATCTTGATATCGAAGAGAGGTGTTGTTACTATTAGATAATTAGAAGTCCCCTTTGAGTCAGAGTCACACCTTTGTGCCTTTGTGTCTGCCTTTCTTATTGTCTGTCCTATAGATAGGCACTATATACGTCCATTATGCGGTCCTTTGATTATAGTTGACACGCTATTAAGCATTTGCAATCAGACCACGTTGTGATTACTACGTTATGTGGATCACTATCTTATTGTCCGTTTGAAGCCCCAATTAGACCTATCACTTTGGTAACATAGTAGTATCACAATAAACAAACACAGTGGAGTTACAATGGAAAGCCACCGTAGATTTCATTAAATTATGTTTATGTTACGCGAATCAAAGAATCAAAAGATCGTAAACTTAACAGGAGACATAACATTAATTATGTTTATTGTATTAAATTTATGATCCATAAGATAAGAACATGACATAATGAGAAACAATTTTCTTGTTATTGTAAGGAAATTAATAGTAATATTGTTAGGTGTTATAAATGTGAAAGTTTGTATATTTAAGATGTTTGTTATTTAATCACGAAAAACGGCGTTAGTACGTAAAGAAACTTAGTGTAGCTAATCTATATTTTATTATTTTTAAAATATATATAAAAAAGTCATGTTAGTTACACCATTTATAACTCGAGAACGGCTGGATCGATTTTCATGATCTTTGTTTTGTTGGATTCGTCTCCGTCCCGAATAGCAGAATAACCATTAAAAAATATATCGAAAAAAAACTAAGGAAAAAGAAACCAATAATAAAATCTGTCAAATCGACAGCATCTGTCAAATCGATTGGCCTCATGTTGTTGTGATTTGAGGGTGTTATTAATAAATATTATTTTTTGGCAAAACAACGTTTACCGGGTCAGCTCGTTTTATAATATTCACTATAAATCAACAATATAAATGCAGAACGTACTTACGATCACTTACGTATACTTACGATCACTTACGTATCTTTACTTTACGATCACTCTCTTTGTTCCAGAGAACTGTATTATTATTTAGTAGGTACGGCCTTGAACGCTTACAACTTTTTTTATCGCAAAAAAATCATATCCCAGCAACGATCTATCGTGTGATTAGATTTCATAATTTTTGTTTTACGGCTGATAGCGTATTTAGTTATGCATATGTCTTGGAAAGTGCAGCGTGGGTTGCCCTGCGGCCAGATGGACAGAAGACCTAAAGGGCTTCGCAGGAAGCGGCTGGACACGAAGAGCAGGGGACCGTGCATGGTGGCGAGCCTTGGGAGAAGCCTACATCCAACAGTAGAAGGACACAGACTGATGATGATGATTATCAAAATGAACAGACTTTGTACTTAGGAAAGCTTCTCTAGTACATTGTACCTCGATGCTTTGAATAATCTTTATTTTGAATAGAAGAAACAATAGTTCCTAAACTGCTATTCAAATTTCTGTGCCCTCCATTATTTGGAAGCGATAGGCGTTGGTATAATACACCGAGTGCAGTGTTGTCGTAATCAATTGCGCTGTAAACAAGCCTAGCTCCTTTGAGCAGTGTTTTGTCCTCGCACAAACAGACTGAGCCCACTGCGTTCAATGTGTATCAGAGGACTGGATTACCTTTGTAACTTGTCGTCTATAGCTAAGTAAGTGATGAACAGTTACTTCTCTATAATTAAGCTAAAAGGTTTATTTGCTTCTTGAGATTTAAAAAACAAATATATTATACTCATCACCTCAGCCTCAGGAAGTCCATTTCTGTCAATCCAATTTAAGGGTTTTGTCAAGATGTTAAGATTATAATGTATGTTCGTCGAGGTGATATTGTTTTAAATTCGATATACAATATTGAATTCTATTATAAATTGGTACAGATACTTCTATCGCCAGCATTTTAATATTAATTAAAAATAAAATAAGAAAATACATTAAAGAAATCTATTTGAAATGCAACCCACACAAACATTTCTAACTCTTCCAGTTGTTCCGTTTTACTTGAACGGTCTATTTAAACGTAAACAAACGAGAAAAGAATAGTATGGTAGGAACCCGTTCCCTATAAACATTATGAAATTTTCCACACGGTGTACAGCGTTCTCTTTAACCTACATGTAACAAAGCATAGTTATAGCAGTAAGTATATCTAGATAACCTATTTTCTTTAAATTAAATTAATATTTTAATATAAGTTACCTATTTTATGTAAAAAGATAGTATTTATTAGTCCAACCTACGTTACCTGTAAAAAAACTGTAGCTTCAGTATTAATTTTACTAACATTATAAATGCGAAAGTGAGTTTGTTTTATTTTTTATGCTTTCACGCCTTAACTACTCAAACTCAACGCCTTTAAAGATACATAAAAGGACATAGAGTAACTTTAATCCAAAAAATAACACTGTTTCCGACTATTAATCTAAAAATAAAAATTTCAACGCCTGCCAAAAAAAAAATCTATAAGAAATAAAGATTTGAATAAATGTTTTAACACCAAAAAAGGGGCAGACGAAGTCGTGTACAATAGCTAGTTACAAAATAATGAAACACACGAGTAAGTCAAATATTAGTTTTAGTTATGGTTTGAAGCGATATATGAGAGTGGAATAGGCCAATAAGTGAGCAATAAAACGGAACCAAGGAGCAGAAGAAAGAAATACTGGCCCACTGATTTATGCCCGATAGGAATGCTCGCGCCCCCTTTTTCAATAAGTTCCGCGATAAGAATCATTGCGTATATCTGCGCTGCGTGACGTCGGCCTTGGTATGCAATTAAATCTTTTTTTTAACAATGAATTTTATCAAACGAACGCGTTCACGCATTACAAGTTCAATTTGCAATTAACATGACCAAAGTACCTACTTGCTAACTCAAATTATAATGAACTAGCTGTTGCACGCGACTTCGCCAGTGTAACTTTATAAAATATATCCTATGTTACTGGCTGATAATGTAGCTTTCTATAGGTGACCGATTTGAATTTTCAAAAACGGTCTAATAGTTTTTGAGTTTATTCATTACAAACATACAAATCTTCTCTCTTTATAATATTAGTATAGAAGCGGCCGGCCTCCGGAGTCGTACATATGCAATAAGGTTTTATCTGATTGTGAAAACTGCATCAAAATCCGTTGCGTGGTTTAGGAGGAGTTAGCGGCTTCAATTTATACTATGTAAGGAAAAGGATTATTAACTGATGGAAAAATAGCCTTAGTAATATTTCATTCGGTATGTATAGGCCTCCTCTTTAAATCGTTCCATATATTCATGCCGTCAACTTTCCCGGTAGCTGCGATTTGGGGGTAATGCTTTCGTGTCCGCCATCGGGTCGCCTCCCGAGGTTGTGGATAGGGGAACGCTCCCCAGATATGGGGAGTACCGGCGCGGACAAAAACTGGCTTGTGGCTGCCTGGTCTTTTCAAGGACGGGTATGGCACGGCCACATGAACCCGTAGCCCCGCACTGAGTGGGGTCGGGGGTCCAGCGCACTGAGCGTTGGACAGCGAGGAAGTACCGTCAAGGACGAAACCATGGCTTCTTATCTAAGAAGCTATACGCTGTCGCCGGGTGACCCCCGTGGGTCATGAGCAAACCGGCCTCAGCCGGCAGACGTGTAGGCGTTCTTTGGAGCTTTTTCGGAGGCGGTCATACCGTAACCTCGCATTATGCGGGGCTGGGGGTCTGGCGTACTGAGCGTCGGACAATGTGGAAGAAAACCACTATAAAAATTACCCCAAATCCAAATTAGCGTGCCGAGGGGTTGGTGGACTGGTGGGAATCCAGTCTCGAGCGAGGAGGCAGGCTTCGGTCTGCGCGAAGAGGCACCGAACTGCAGGCAGTATAACCCGCACCTACGCATACGCGAACCTGGCAGGAGTAAGCCGCATGTATTTTCCCCACCTTATTAAAATGAAATGAGTCGCAATAAGGTGAAAGATTTGTCCAGCGATCCCGCTAACGCCGGGCGCTCAGGGGTAGCTCGGCCTCCGAGTGTGAAGTCGGATACGAGCGGTCAATGCGTTCCGTCTGGCCAACGGCGTCTTCCGGTGTCCGGGCCGGAAGATGGTAAATTGGTTACCGGTTCATGTGATTGTGGCGAAAAGCGCCACCCCTGTATCTCTTGTAAGGCCAGGCAGGAGGAGCTTGCGACGGTGGTTACCGGGCCGTCACAAGCCAGGAATACCACCGGAATAGTGGCTGAAGATCTGGCCATGTCGGACTCCTCGTCCCGCAGTATGTGGTCTGCCCATTCTGCGTCAGGTGAGGAGGACAGAATAAATCATATATCCTAATAAAATATTATAAATGCGAAGGTTTGTATGTTTGGATTTATGTAACTCAATCATGCAAAAACAGCTGAACCGATTTGGTTGAACTTTTTATCGCGAAAAAAATGTTAGAATCCTGACGCGTTTTCAAAAAATGAATTACAACGTGCACGGAGTCGCGGTTACAGCTAGTCAGAATATATATTAAAATAAAAGAAGTAAAAAAGTTCATGTTTTACAGTAATATAAAAAAGTTATAATATTTCATGAAAAAAAAAAATAGTTATTTAGATATTTTTTTTTAAGATTTTTTGTTAAGAATCTTAAAAAAAAATTAAGAATTTAAAATTGAAATGTGTTTTTTTTTTAGATAATCTTTTAACTTATTTTGAGTTATTTTCGTTATTCTGAAATAATGTTATAAACATTTTGCAATAAAAATCAAAAAACTTTATGTAACTTTATTAGAAGAATTGTTTGTATTTAAATTTAGTTAAAAATAATAATTTGATGCACCCAATTGAGAGAACCTGTACCGATATACATGTATCCATTAATTTTTATTTAATTTAATTATCAAACAGTATTAATATTGTATTAAAATTTTAATATTATATTATAGATAACAGTCGTTGGTCAGCAACTTAAAATTAAATATAAAGATTTACAATCTCATTTTTTAGTAATAAACGAGCTGACCCGCGAACTTCGTACCGCCTCAGGGAGAATAATAACCCGTTTCATACAAAATGTACGAGAAAATGAATTTACTTCATTTTTTTTCGTGAATATTTTTCGAAGTTTTACTCTGCTATTCGGGATGCAGACAAATTCAATAAAATAAAAATCATAAATTCGGTTCAGCCATTCTGGAGTTATAAATGGTGTAACTAACACGACTTTCTTTTATATGTATAAGATGTGGTACATATATACAGAAGTAGTTGTTTAATATAAGAACTTCCGATTAATTCACAATTCGCATTGCATTATAAATTATTAATTAATTACCGTTTATCGAAAAGATATCTTTTTTAAAACCGCCATGTTATCTAATCCGAAGTTACGGAGAAAACTCTGTAAAAGATAAATACTTTTAAAACATTTGTTATAATTAACACAGTATTTTACAACTTATACACATGAGTAGCATAAATAAATAAAGCGAGTCCTGCGCATATATTTACTTTTAATTTTTTACTTTTAATATTTAATGTTGTAGAATTCATTGTAACTTCACTTCATTGTAAACACAGAATGTTTGGAATATAATATTTCATTCCGCTTAATCGAAATGTAGGTAAACAATTACAAACAAAAACTCTTAAATTGTTACAAACAGAAGCTTATCAAATGTATTTTTGTTCAAGGCTTTCAAGTGTTCTGCGATACGATAAAATATACTTGTGATTATAATGTAGTTGGACTAAAAAGTATAACAGTTTACAGTGATTTCTTTTTTACGTTAAGGTCGGCACACAGACGGTCCACTTGACGGTACTCGTAGGTTGCTACCGTCGCATATAACACTAGCAAGTGCGCTGCCGACTATATTAGAATTAAGGATAAGGGATTGGTAAATAGGGAAATGGGCTCTGGCATCCCACTTGCTATTTCACTGTAGTTGTGTGTCCTGTGTGCCACTACTTCAATTACGAATTCATTAGACATAAATATATGTTAGATACCAACGTGTATCCATTTATAAGATAATTGAGGCATTTCAATAGTCGTAATGCAATAGGATATCTACGAGTATATCCATATGAGATGTAACTAGAGAATAGACCAATTAGTTTGGAACTTAGTGTTCAGATCTAATGAAAATCGATTAGTTCAACATATTACCTACATGTAAGAGAAATGCATTTGATCATTAATTGTATTTGCTCTCAATTACTACGAGTACTACTACGAGTACGAGTACGTGTAATATTCAGATTAATGTATAAAAAAAAACGAAAAAAGAAAAACAGAAATTCTGAGCCTGGAATTCTACAGCTATAAGTTTGTGAAAAAAAAATGAAAGAAGGCTATTTCTTTCTATTAGTGATCTTGGGTTTTTGGAAAGGGGGACGATAAAAAAGCCCCAAAAGGAAGGCGATCCGTTAAAAAATTTAAAATTTTAAAGTAACTACAATCCACTGTTAAAATATTTTTAATAACTTTTCTACTTACAGCTTAAAATGTTATTTACTAAGAAAAGTTTGTTAAAAATACTAAGCGACTGTTTCATTAAAAAAGTGCATGTAATAATCATAATGACTCATGTTTGCGGTTATCGCACAACGGTCACTATTCACAGAGTTATTAAAAACAACTGAATGAATGGCCTTTGTACCTTATACCTACCAATTGTATGAAGTGATGAAACAGTTTCACACAAGATGGCGCTTTTCATTGCACTTTATTTAGTTGCTCGCTCACTCTTGTAGGATTTACATATGAAACCTCGGTTATACTGCTCACATTCTACATCGCGGTATCGTTGTGCTACACTTCACTAACTATATAAAGAGCCTTCATACCTTTATAATCGGGTGGTCCGTTTCTACACAGGAACAGTTTGAATAATGAGTGGCTGTAAAAGGCTGCCATCACTGAATGCGCTTGTAGTATAGGATCTCTTAGTAAGGTCCAGCTGCATTAATCAGGGTTAACTCCTAGGGTTAATTCCTACCCCCACTGATGTAGATACTTTGACCACCTTTATGTTATTGAAAATGCTTGTTTTTATTTTTATACCAGCAATGCGCCCCGGATTAACTCGGGTGTAATCGTCACACGGATCCTATATTATACAAGCGATACCTGCATGTGTGTTGCTTCGACCGAGTATTGTACCGCTTAGTGTGCGCACTTGTTGCAAGGTGGATAGGTCGCTTATTCGGCGCGATACTGAACTGTCATCATATTTATGTTTAACGATGATGTTGAGTGTATTTGATATAGTACCTATCTGTTTTACGGTGTTATTTACCACTAGCGACCCGCTCTCGGCTTCGCACGGTTGCAATTTTGCACGACAGCGGGTGGTGGAGCGCCGGCGGAGGGGGCTGCATTAAGCGAGTCCCGTATCGCTTTTATTCTCGCGCTTAATTTTAATTTATGATGTAGCAGTAGATAGAACATTACGTGTTATTAAGAAAATGACCAACCCACGGTACTTTTGTGTGGCGACTTTCGTCAGACTTTGCCTGTAAACCTCTTGAGCTGTCATCAGCTCATAGCTTCATAGTGAGAGCCTGTCTAAAGAGTTCTCGCCTGTTAGTAGTTGTAGTTGTTCATTGATACGTGTCTCATATTATCTGTGTGTGGGAACGCAACGCAAATAGCAACTAACGAAAATTTTTGGCTTTGCGAAAGGGCTATTTATGACACCACGACTAAGTGGCAGCAATAAACGCTGAAATTTTGAGCTTTGTTTCGAGGAATCATGTAGAGTATATCTTAATTAACAGAGTTAAGGAAAAAGAAGAATCTACCAACCATCCAGTAGAATTTTTAGAAGCCATCAGTTTTGTTGTACTTAAGAGCATATTACCTGGCACACTGGCCAAATGTTTAGAGTAGACATAAATATTATATTAGGTATATACATATTAGTTTTCAGCCGTACAAAATCAAATGTATCCATGTGGCCATAAAGTGGATTTATAACAATTTCGCTATTAATCAATATGACGTTAACATTTTCTTAGTGTTTAGTGAAGTCTCAATTCTTAAACTTTTAATATGTTAATGTTGCTGGAAAATTATATATGCCATTTTCCCCTTTGAGAATTTCTATTACTTGCTGTATATCAATAATGTCTTCCTTGGCTTAGTAAATTCTCTTTCGTTGTCTTCATAAAATCTTTTTATATTAAAAAAAGAATCATGTCAGGTGAGGATAGATTAACAATGTTTTTTATGGCCGTTGTGAAATGATTTTTTGTTTAACAGTAAATAATAATAATAATAACAACAAGGCAGTTTCTAATAATTGACCACCAACTGTATTAAAAAATGAAGGAAATAATTAATGTCGTTATTTATTTATTTATTTAAAAAGGCTTACCAACTAAAGACATACTTAATCACAGTATACAACACTCACAGAGAGGAACATCACAAGTATGAATTTAAATTATAGAAAAGCACAATATTAATTATGATTAATTAAATTATAAATGAATTAACAAATGTCAGAGATCAAAAATACAAATACCTAAATCAACTTACATATTATTTTATTAATTAGTAACATAAAATCAATCAAGTCAATAAAACAAAAATAGCAATCAATAATATAGAGAAACAACACAACAATGGAAAAATAAGAAAAAATAAGAGAAAATAAAAATCTATACTTAATCCGTCCGTACTAATATTATAAATGCGAAAGTATGTTTGGATGTATGGATGGTATGGATGTTTGTAATTCTTTCATGCAAAAACTACTGAACCGATCACCATGAAATTTTGCATACACGTTGTCTGTGACACCAGAAAGGACATAGGGTACCTTTCATCCAGAAAAAAGGGGGGTATTCCCGAGGGATAAATAAAAAAAAAGATGCTTGGCCAAAGTGTTATACCGTCTGTCAAGTAAGAGCGTGGTCGTGTTAATTTATAAAAAAAATATTTTATGAAACTTTCATATTTATATATACATTGTACACATTACAAACAATGATGCAATTTGGTCAATAATGTGTCCAGTCACCACCGGCGTCGATAATTGCCTGGCATCTCCGAGGCATGCTTTCACTAATTTGACGGCGTATTCTAGTGGCAAGGATCTCCAGATCCGACGAATTTGGTAAGACAACTGCTTCAAAGTGTATGTGCGTCTTCCACGAAGCTTCTGTTTAATATATGCCCACACATTTTCAATAGGATTTGCATCGGGCGACTGCGACGGCCAATCCAATGTAAAGATGCCAGATTGAGTCTTCCACTGAGTACAGAGCTTGCTGCGGTGTTTAGGATCGTTGTCCTCCTGCAGAATCCAATCTTCATTTTTTGTGATGAACCATCGTTGCAGCTGATGGCAGTAAAGCCTTTTTGTAGATTTTTATCATTTTCTCGGCATTTAGGTTGTCAGTAAAGAGGTACAAAGTGCCGAATCCCTGCTTTGAGAAGCAGCCTCAAAGATGCACCTTTATTCCATGTTTTACGGTCCGCTGAACAAACCTATTGGTGGAAGTTGACCAGGCTTGCGTGAGGACAGAACTTGCCCATATAGAACATTCATCAGTAAAAATGACATTTTCAAAATCTCTATCAATATGAGCATGCGCCCAAGCGAGTCGCTTTGTCACATGTTTTTCAGTCAACAGAGGCTTCTTCATTGTGTTGCGCCATTTCAGATCATGAGTACGAAGAAGGGTTCGGATAGTTTCGTAGGATATATCTAAACCTTTTGCCATTAATTTTGCTTGTCCTTGCCGCAGTGTTAAAGCAGGATTCCGCGAAAACAGATTCACTATTCTCTTTTCATCTTTTTTGTTCACTTTTCCTATCGAACCACGTTCTGGTAAATCATCGACATTTTTAGCCACTTTATATCGCTGTATCCACTTCTGTACAAATGCCTTTGACTTTCTCATATATTTAGCAGCCGCTGATTGCGACATTTTGGGACCTTTCGGGTGGATGCAAAGGAACACAGCCTCGTAGCGCGACGCGTACTTAGCACTCATGGCGTTTAACGTGATTCTCTTTCAAAAGATCAACGACAACTGAACCTTTGTTGACAATGCATCAAGGACAAAGCTTCCCTCTATCGGCTCGCGAAGGAATTAGAGCGAAATCTTTCATTAACTGTCGGTAAAGTCGACAACGCTCTTACTTGACAGACTGTATCAATCAACACGAGGTCAAGCGTTATATTGCTTTTTTTTTTAATTTTCAACGCGGACGAAGTCGCGAGCACCAGCTAGTTTGCAATATATGTTTGTTTTAAGGTCGACAGAAGGCCACTTGATAGTAGGTGGTTTCTGGCATCCCTTACTCACTCAGCGAAACACACTAGCACATAATATGCTGGCTGTTATTTCAAGGTAGTCTTCTGTACGGGCTAAGGGGGTGGATACTGCCGCCAGAAAGGTGCCCAAATAACTACAAAACGCAATGTGCCCTGCCACGATCTACTTAATTCGTAATATTGTGTGAATTTAATAATTAAAACACCTAACTTACTCTTCTCTGTATTAACGACTTATTTTTTTAAAATTGTAGTGTAGTATTATGTAGTGTTAGTAACATTATTGTAATATATAAATAACATATTGACTGTTTAAGTATCATTTCAATTTTAAAAATGTATCCTGTTTTTTTAAAGCCTTTAAGTTCGTTCTATTGCAAAGTTATTTTTCTCAATATAAACTTACTATTTTTATTGACGTAACCGCGACACAATCTCATGGAGTTTCTTTTATTTTACACATATGCATTTCGAAATACTTTATATAAATTTATATATATATATTTTAATGTAAAATATTGTTGGTGTATATTTATAAATATATTTAAAAATAATATAAATAGTGTAATAATATTTTTTTTTGTAAAAAGTTAAGATAAGTTACCTATTCAAATATCATCAAAAACTTGATCTGCCTTTTCAGAGGTTAGCACGAATGAATAAGCAGACCTACCTACTTAAAAAAATGTAACATGGAAATAAAAAAAAATCCTTTTCTACAGAAACACGTAAAATAAATTTAATGTAACTAATTTTTTACGTATCTAACGTTATTTGTAATCAGCATAATTAATAATAAGTTTTAAATACATTATTTTAAAATTATTTTTAGTCATACACATCACGAGTAAATACAACTTTTTCGTTTGAAAAAAAAAAATAAAATTTTAAAAACAATGAACAAAAAACTGTTTAAAACACTTACCTCAAATGAGACACACCGTATCACGTTACAAGGAAAGAAAAGGTTTTGGTGCAATACGTGTGCACTCCACGTCACCTACGGAGATAGACTGAGTGTTGTAGGCGATAGATTCGATGGGCGGGTGCTCTATGGGTCCGCCCTAAACGCCTACAATAAAACGAGCAACTGTGAAAAATCACACAAGATCTGGAAAATTCCTAACTGAAATTGTAACGGTTATACTTGCGTCAGTGTTATTTACAAAATCGTTAATAATCAATAATTAGGTACCTACGAGTACCAGCAATTTTGATATTTTATAAAATTAATGGATGAATTTATTTTTGAAAATTGTATTCCTTGTCAAAGATTTATAAACAGATAGATAAATTAATAGGATATATAGAAAAAAAAAAAAGAAAAGTGTGAGTCAGTGTTAAAATCCATCTACGGGGTTAAATCCAATAAAATTCAAAGTACATATTTCTTTATAATTTCAAGTGGCGAACCAAAAATGCTTCACTCAAGGTTAAGCCGGACATGCGTCAAGGTTGGTGTTGACCTGCTTGGTAAATTCGTAAGCTAAAAGCGGAATGATTTGCATAAAAGAAAAAATTGCATCCGTGCGAAGGCGGGATCGGGTCGCTAGAAATAGAATACATTATAAAATAGCTGTTGCACGCGTTTTTAATTATTACAGCATGGACCGATCTGAAGAAAGCCGCGGGTCGATGGTAGATCCATATTGCTTCTGACCGGTCCTATTGGAAAATTATGGGGTATGTCTATGACCAGCAGTGCAGCAGTACAGTGGACGTCCTGCGGCTGAGATGATAAAGATGATATTTGCAGTTATGGTTTGTACTTTTAGTAGTGAGGGTTTTTCTATGTTAAGGTCGACAGACAGGCAGATAACTCTCAACTTGATGGTAGGCGACCGCCGGCCACCGTATAAGTTCATGTTGTTCTTGATCAAGTAAACCTTGATAGAGAAATAGATGTAAAATGATAAGGTATATTTCTCCAATGAATATTTAGCATTCGGAATTAACGACTCCCGATTTTCTTCTTTAATCTGATTTTTATTGCCATCAATGTCTGGAAAGAAAAAAAGAAAAAAGAAGAAACCAAAAAACCAAAATGAATTAATTTTTAAAATATCCTGATGTTTTTATGGGCTTACGGTCTACTAGTTGTCATGTGATGAAAGTTTTTTTAAAACACAATAGCTTCAAAAAACCTTTTTCAGTAGATGTAATTTACAATCTCTCACTATTACAATATCGATAAAGGTGATTTCAAACGCAAAAAAACAACATCTAAGGATTCTTAATAAGACTAATCGCTTTAGGGATAATATAATAACTGATAGTCATTTATTACGGCCACAACTAGTCTTATAAGAGCGAGCAATAAAAATGAGAAATTATTTTTAATAATATCGTTGGCGGGGGTGCGTCTACGGTGGCGTTACAACGCTTTTATGAGGTTTACGTCGACCCTTCTGTGATGCCTATAGGCCTGCAGTTCATACTTTATGACCTCGCATGCTTTATGTGAAAATAATGACAAACCCCTATAGGTTTTTGTGTTATTTTGCACGTCATAAAATAATGGTTTGTAATGTAAACAAAGTAAAACTGCTCTTATGTTTTATATGATTTTATACTGCCAAGGTTTGGAACTCCCTCCCTGCGTCTGTATTTCCGAGCTCATATAACCCAAATCTTTTCAAAGTTCGAGTGAATAGGCATCTTCTGGGTGAGCTCGCTCCATCTTAGGCCTCATCCTTGCTACACAGTTGGTTGTTGGTCAAGAGCAAACCCATCTTTTATAAAAAAAAAAAAATTTTTTTTTTAATAAATATGAAGATCAGTGGCTAAAAATAGCTTTAAAATAAAAAAGAATGCTTTACTATCACCACAGAATAGATAATAGTATACTAATACTGTTATACACGTTTAATTCTATATGAATATTATAAACTTTAAAATACTTAACTTAAAAGAACTACTTGTAGCTAAACTTCGAGTCTAATCGCCCAAGGCATCTGAATGTGCTCAGGAACCTTTCTTCTCATGAACCAATTTTGTTTTTTGGACCCTTTTTACCCATTGTCTGTGGTGATTATGATATCACTGACCTCGATGTTCTGACCAGGATATTATGACATAACCTCGGAGCTTTTGGAGAGATATCGCACTTTTTTAATCATAAGTAACGAATGCAGGAACTAACTGATAGGCGATCGATTACCCACTCCAGTTTTTATCAGATCGGTAAAAATTTTAGCATTTGATTTTGTTTATTTGGCATGAAAAATTTAATAAAAACAAAACAGATCAGTTACACTGTGTGTTGGAGTGAACATGAGTGTTTTGTATAACATTCTGTAACAAATTTTGTTCATTGCTTCTTTTTCGACGTGTGCCTGTACGAGAGGGTGGTTAAAACAAACGATTAAATCATACGAGTACTCGTAGCAAAGCTGTCATTATTCCAAAAGTAGAATATACCTAGCTGAGCTGAATTGCCCTTTAGACAATCTATTTTCAATTGTCACCCGGTTAAGCCCAATAACCTACACATCAACCCTTTGCGGCTGTTTGTCCTAATTCTACTAATTGTTGAAGTATCAGACAGTTGGGACAAAATAATTCTAATTTGTGCTTCTAGTGAAATAATCTGGATATGCAGATTGAACACAGGTTTAATTTAAATACAGTTATAGGTAAATATAAATATAGATACAATATAACGGAAGTCTAACTTAGTCGTCCTAAATACAATATTGGCTATGAAAATTACTGAATGATAGAAAGTACTTTCTTATTTCCTCAAAACATAAATACGCAAAATATCTTTCCTCAAAATACGTAAATTGTAATTACAAATTTCCAACTATTTCTATTTCTTACAAATTCTGGAAACTAGTTCATTTTGAAACCCACGTAGACAAGGCCACGGACAAAAGTTAAGTCATAGCAAATAATAAATAACTATAATTATTTAGACCGCCCCGTTACAGTACGGTAGCTTTTGAATGCCCACGTGAAGGGATCCTTTCATTTGTGGCATAAAGTATACGGTGTCATCACACAAGGCAATATCACGACGACAAACATATTTTCCGTAGGGCGGACAAAAACGCTCCGAATCTCGGTGACGAGGCTTGGAATGCGATGTGATTATGAAACGCCATTTGTCAAGTTTTTATTGGGCACCCTAAAGCATCATCCATTGTTGGTCGCCCTCCTCTTACCGCTACTTCCCCCCGTCTGACCCTCCTTCCTTACGCTAATTCATAATTTTTATAACTTGTTAACATTTTGCGGATTATTATTTGAACCGCGATCGTGGTTTCGCACCGTGGCTATCCGTGATTTCCGTTTAATTAAATTTCAACCCTATTTTCTAAATTAATGGCTCTTTTTAAGCACTTGACACAACGTAATAGCAATCACATCGCTTTCACCAAAGGGACATACAATGAGTGTTATTATTTCGAGGTTGAAAATTGTTTTGTTCACTATAAATCTATTAACTATTAACGGGTCTATTCCGTTATCAATTTGTTCAGGGTGGACGTAGTTTAATAGACTTTGACTATGCAGTTATCATATAGAAACATCTATGTGTGAAATGAAAATAAACACATTGACAATTGACATGTTCATAAGGGGCAGGAGAACTAGAAATGAAAATTTTATTGTGCTGCCGAATTAATGTATATTTCTTTCTTTCTTTTTTTTTGTAGGAGATAAAATAATGTTGCTTCTGAATGAGAAACCCCCAGACATTAGGTGCTGCGCCAAGAAGTAGTACAGCTTTTTGCATTTGTCCTATGATCAAACTAAAATATTATGGAGGCCTATATCTAGCAGTGGACGTCCTATAATAATGATGACGATTATTAATAGTTACACAATTATTTTTTGTTTTCATCTCATTTTTAACATGGCAAAAATGAAAGAATTTAATTCAAAGGTGAAACAACTTTAGAAATTAAATGTCGTAAACAGAGGTTATTATTTAGGACCATAATAATAAAATACCCCTGGTTTTAGCAACGACAGTTGACATAGTGTAAGCACTATATAACAGTTATATTTGTATTTTTAACTAGATGACGGACTAGCTGAGGGTCATATCGACCTGAAGGGAACCTTTTTTTTTACAAGATTAATCCATCATGGATACCCACCGGTGTGGGGACAGACCGGTGGGTTATGTCGGTCTCCCGAGGTGGTAGTGGGGTAGACTAAACCTCTTGGCGTCCTCCGCGTCCGCTATAGGCGAAGTTGCGAGGTCGGACGAATACTCTTCCGCAACTCCGCCGGCCTGAAGGGAACCTAAAATCCTTCGTTGGCAATACTCTCATTGTCTGGCTTATTTATCTGTGAATAGATGTGTATGTGAATGTGAGTTTGTTTGTATGTTACGCTTTCACTCTTTAACCGATCATCATGGAATTTTGCATACACGTAGTCAGTGACATAGGCTAAATTACATCCAGAAAAAAGTACTGTTCCCAAGGAAAGTCGCGGGAAAAAGCTAAACTAGGGCCGCCTAACCTGACTAAGGGTCATCTCGCATGCGAAAAAGTTTGACTTCTTTTATGCTTCGCTTCTATAAGCCAAAAATTCTATAAACAATTAGTAGTTACAGCAACAATAATTATATTACTTATATTATACACTATAGTTACTTATATTATATATTATACACTATACCGAGTCATTACCTGGCTCGTTTTACTATCACGTACTATGATTACCACGATAATCATCTACATCGTCATCTCATAGGACATAGGCCTCCTTGATAATTTTCCAAAAGGACCGGTCTGGATCCGCACAAGCAGCCTGGATCCACTTGGATAATACGAGGGCTGCACTAAAAGTATCGGGATTGAAATATTTCCATTGTTCCTGGCATAATAAAGTCTTTATAATCGAAAACTCTTTGGTTTTATTAATCGAATACCATTTATTTATTTTTTAAAAAGAACGCCGTCTTGTTACAAGGTCTTGTCGTACTTGTAAAAGTGTGAAAATGGAATTGATTCGAGAAAATTCAAGAGCACTGATTTATTTTCGAAGTGTTTTAACACAAAAACAGTGTGTTGATCGAATGCTTTCTGAATTTGGTGATGAAGCCACAATTTATCGCTGGTTTGCGGAATTTCAACGTGGACGTGTCAAGCTCTGTGATGATCCCCGTCAAGGTCGCCCAAAAACTGCAGTCACACAAGATAACGTTGATGCCGTGCGTAAGCTGATTGAGGAAGATCGACATGTGACATATCGCGAAATTCAGGGAACTTTAGACATTGGCATAAGTGTTAAATTAAACCAGACTGTGTACTGAAATACAATGTAATAATTATTTATCAATAAACACAACTGCCATTTACAACTTTGCAAGCTATTCCCAATAAGTTATAATATTATATCAAACAATAATGCAAAAGCGCTTCCATTTTCTCTCTTCGTTTTTTCGTAACCTGGCAACAACCCCTTCTCCAGCCGCCCTTCCTTCCTCGTGCGACCGGTGTTGCCAATATGAGTCAAATACAAATATTCTTGCATGAACAATTAGGTGTAAAAAATTGTTTTCCCGATAGATCCCGCATTCGCTCTGTGAGGAGCAAAAAGCGGCTCGCGTTACTTGGTGCGTCAGAACTCTCGAGAGATTCCACGGAGGATCTTCAAATGCTGTATACAGCGTCGTATCAGGTGACGAACCCTGGATATACGCATACGAAACAAAAAACCAGTCACGAGGTTGGGTGTTCGAAAATGAGTTGAAGCCAACAAAAGTTGTTCGTTCACGGAGCGTTGCAAAAAAAAATGGTGGCCACGTTTGTCTCTAAAACCCACCATGTTGCGACTATTCCTCTTGAGGGACAAAGAATGGTCAATGCAGAATGGTATGCTAGCATTTGTTTGTCGTATGTCGTCTCTGAACTCCGTAAAGAGAACTGCAACCGCCGCATCATCCTCAATCACGACAATGCGAGCTCTCATACCGCCCACAGAATAATAGAGTTTTTGGAGCAAGAAAACATTGAATTATTAGACCATCCGCCGTACAGCCCTGACCTAAGCCCGAATGATTTTTATACTTTCCCCAAAATTAAGAACAAATTGCGTGGTCAACGATTTTCGTCACCTGAAGAAGCTGTAGACGCCTACAAAACTGCCATTTTGAATATCCCAACTTCAGAATGGAATGAATGCTTTAATAATTGGTTCCAATTGACATTATTAATGAGAGGTACAAAGTAGATGGACCACGAGCAATACACGGTGTCAAGTTTCCAGGAGAATACTTCGAAAAACAATAAATATCTTTTCCACTAATAATGTTGTATCACTCACATCCTTGATTCCCGAAATTTTTAGTGCCACCCTCGTATAACATGTATCCCATTTGAAATCTAGAACACGGGATGTCAGAATGTCAAGTTTTGATGCCAGCTAAATCGTTTATATCTGTCTATATCTCTCTATATATAAAAATTTCGTGTCACGTTGTTTGTCGCCGATGAACTCCTAAACTACTGAACCGATTTTATTAAAATTTTACATACTGTGTGCAGTTTGATCCAACTTAAGAGGAAGGATATATATATTTTATAAAGTTACGCGGACGAAGGTTAGATTTATAAGGTTAACAAAAACAAAATTGAACAGCAATACAAATCATAATAAAATAATAGACTTAATAGCAAAATAATAACGCAAAGAAGTGGTACAACTTAGAGAATAGATAATAACAGATTATATATTTAGTGTATTTAATGTAGTAATTTTTGAAAGATACGTGATTGATATTAATAAATCAATCCTGATATTAATTTTCCAGTGGCGGTCGCGATGCCTGTGCACCCATATTTCACACATCGCCGATCAAAGCAAACCGCGTACCGAAAGCCAGGCCCTCTTTAATATCCCTTGTTCTCGATATCAATATACGTACCTACAACTATAAGCTATACACTGAATCGGAAGCAAGCTATCCTAAGTCATATGTTTAGTAAATTATTCAGTACGCACGATAAACGTCTGAGTATAAGCATGTAACTAGTTGGACTTGTGTTTTCTTTGTTTTGTTAAAATACTTATTCCAATGATCTTTTTTTAAAATGGACTTAGGACAGTAATTTAAGACAAGGTTTTACGAATTACGTACAACATAATTGATGATTTTTTTGTCAATTTTTAGTTCTCAGAACACGCTTCTTATCTTCTATACTAATGTTATAAAGTGATGAAGCTTGTTAGTTTGAATTTAAGTATTCACCATAACTACGCGGCAGATTAAAAGAATATTTGACCAGCAAATAGGAATTTCAGCATGGACATAGGCCATATTATTTCACGGTTGTAACCGAAAACAAAAGTGTATTATTATTATTGTAAAATGTACAGTTTGAACATCCAGCAACCATGTAATTAAAGTTTACATCTTTTCAGTAGCTTCAGATAATTAGTTAAATATGTATATTAAAAAAATACTTATTCTAATACTTTATTCTAACTTAATAGGTCAGCAGATCTACTTTTTTTATAATGGTAGAATTTCGACCAGTGTGAGAACGCTAGTTAGTACAATTTAAAGGGAATTTCTAACCATGTATTTTATGATTGTAAGTTGATATCCACTACCTAACTTTTAACTATTAATTGTTGTAATTAAATTTTGAATGTAAATGATAGATATGGAAGCAAATTTAAAGATTTATTCACATGAATTAAGTTACGGAACCCATGCCAAGAGGTTAAGAAACCCAAATCACTATTATTTCAGATCTATGCGTATCGCTAGCCGCCGGAATGATTGCTTAGAGTTCCAGATACGCATTGCTCCCAGTTCCATTGCCGCTTCAGAGATAAATTTTTCGTTTGCCGTTACTAAATGTATGCCCCGTATTGACTTGCGTCAGTTATATATTTTTCTCTAATTCTTTACTTCAATGCAATACATCGTTTTAAAATCTATAGATATTATTGTTTCCACAATAATTGTAACTGTCGCATACTTCGTTTTTTATATATAGAATGCATATTTGCTTTCGTATTGCATTTAATCTTATGAGATAGTTTAAAAGTCTCAATTTAAATTATGGAGAAGTGTGTATAAAACTTTTCAATAATAACAATTTGAATTACACTAACAACATGTAGGCATTACATTTAAAAAATATTTATCGGTCGTTAACGCGATAGGGGTGAAATCTCGATCCGTAAAATTATACTTATAGACACATATGATACCTAATAAAAGCATATTAAGCGAAATGAGCAAGAGGAAAAGCTATCTGCTGTAGGCGTGGCGTCGGCAAGGCGGAACATTTTTCCATTTGACTCCGCCCAGCGGAAAATATTTGAGCTCCGCCTTCGGGTCATTATGCATTTTGTTAAAATAAGAACGAAATGTCTAGGCTATATGTGTGAAACCAAAGGGTAATTGTATTTGACTACCTTATATCGTCGTTATTATATTGTATCCTACATCTATAATACTTCTTATTACGAAATGTGGATGGAACTATAACATTTTATATGTTAAATGTTTTAGCAGTTGGGTTGACGATCAACTTTATGGTTTGTAGTGTAGCTAACAACTATAACAAGTCTGGTGAGAAAGTGACTCAGAAAGGAAATATATTTCACGACATCTCCTATCTAACATAGGCTACCTTATTTCAGAAGTAACAATGTATAAGTTTGACAGTATTGAGCTGCAGATGCATTTTTTTATCAAACGAATGTTCTACGCCATTGTTTTTCAACTTTTTAGTGTCACGATCAAGTAAAAAGTTTAGTAAAAAACTATTACCTATAATTCCGCGACGCCCTCACTATAATATGTTAATAATTTAATGTGTATCAAAGATTTACGTCGTCTCATTAACACTAGACTCGTACTTTATTATTCAGCATCATTATGTAAGATTTTTTTAAATTTTTTAAGTTTTACGAGCGTTTTCATCATTTCACATACTTTATACCCATTGCTTTATACCCCCTACCCACCCCTTACGGGTCACGAACCCCAGGTCGAGAAACATGTTCTGCAAAAACGGGAAAAAAAAATGTGAAATCTTACTTAAAAATATATTGACCGAAATTTGGTTTAGAATAATTTTGTACCGAGATTATTGTTCTTTGCTCAATTTGGCGTACATATTTGTTAACTCAATTACAAAACAACATCAGACATGCAGGAGAATATATTCTAGAAATTGATATTTTCACCCTAATCTAGCATTGACTTGTGGGGATTTTTTCGTCAACAATGTGATATGTAAATTCTTTCCGACTTAAAGGTTCGGAAAATGCCTGTTTATATTTATATTATCGCCGTTATTTATTTTCTCTGGTGAGCCGTAAAATATGACAGTATGGAAATGTGGGGATTTGCGCGTACTATAGTTTGACACGATGACAGCTATACGAGCCCCCACCGCCTAGCTGGCACTCACAGACGACGCGCCACATTGGAGGGTTACGAAAATATACGTATGAAATGTCCTGTTAACTCGTTTATTGCAATATCTCTTCTTTTATGTTGTCTAACCCATTTCAATATCGTCTACACTTATATTGAATTTATTCTCTCGTATCTATCCTGTTACATTTTTATCTTGTGCGAGCATTGATCAATCTTGAACAAGTGATCTGTATCATGGATAAATTTTATACTTATTTGGTACTTAGCAAGCTGTAATATATATGTAAATATATAGCGAACACAAGACTACTTCGATTTCATAAGTTAAAAAATAACTATCGGTGTCATTCTGGAGAATGATAGTTTATTGAATTTAAAATGAAACTCATAATTAAATAAGTTAAATTTATTATATAATTATACTTTTTTGTGAATTAAAGTATAGAATCAGTGATTTACGTATTTTCTTAATGAATACAAATGAATAAATCGATGGTAGGTAATAGAAATGGAGATTAACCCTTTTAAAAATCATTTTTGCTTGAAAAATATGGATGTATTTTGTCCAAAATATCCATACATTTTTAATCACATTGTTATTCCTTAATGCGTTGTAGAAGATCTAGTCATGCTTATTTCTTATAAAGTTTGAAATTAAAGTAAAGAATGCGCACAAGGGAGATAGTTTTCTTTGTTCATTCATGCATGTAATCACATGTAAAACGTCGTGAGGTATCCGCTTTAGAAAATCCAATTTTCGTAAGTATAGGGAACAGATCAAAATCAACCGTTCTGGCATAGAAAAAAAAAATCAAGTACTTAATAATTTAAGGAATAATCACTTATACTTTTTGTATATTAATGTAGTTTGTTACTTTATAATGAGAGTAGAAGGTATATTTTATTTCTCCCAAAACGATAATCAAATATAAAATCAAAATGTTCCAAATTTGTGAAATTTATTACTTATTTGTTTCTAGGAATGGGCTTAACTAAGTTAACTGACTGATAAGTTCACTGACAACAAATTAGACCGTGAAACATTGCACAAACAAGAAGAGTTTACAAACAAGAAAACGTTCTGTCCCACCGCATGTTGTCCTACAACATCTGATAAAATGATATATCAGCAATGACATATGCTAAAAATTTGTAGAGACACACCATTGTCGACTTTATATCTATAACGATAAAGTATTCGCTTGCGAATAACCCGGTAAATTTATACACGTATGAATTGCACATTTAGTAGCGAGGGTGCGAAAACTTGTTGTTATCTTGAACGAGACCAATTTCGGCAAATGGATACTAAGTCCTAACTCCCGTATCTCTTTTATGTCGTGTGAGCCCGCGTTCTTTTAAAATATCGACAGAAGCCGTAAGGGCCACCGTGTGTGGTGTGTGAGCCGACACGCAATTTAGAAAGGATTTGCTTTACTACCGCTGGGTTAAGTCGATGTTACCCACCAACAGCTTCGTCTCAATCGTTATCGTTAGCGCATTAAAACTTTACAATGATTTTTTCGTACTTTTCAAAATTTGTGCTAAAATAGTCCATTCACACTTTAGTATAAGTATCACAAATTAACTTGTATAAAAGAAAAAAAATCTTTGTATGATCGGACTGCAGACGAGTCACAGTTACACCCAGACTAAAATCAAAATTAAAATATATGTTTCCATAGTTAATTTTGCTAAGATTTTCATATAACGTCAAAAGTATAAGGTTTTGCAAAGCTTTGTACGCCCTATTTTGTTCGCCTTATGAGTTCTGTTTACATGTTTATATGTAATGTGTATACTATAACTACAGTAAATATTTTATGGAATAACTATGTACATATAATGGTTGGATAAAAGTGATTTTATGCTTTATATAACATAACCTGATGATAATTAATTAGCAGTTATATGTTTTTTCATTGAAGGTTTCCAATTCAAAAGTTGAGCAAAGCCGCAGCGTAAATTAAAACTGAATAATAAGAAAACATAAAATAATGTCGTTGTGAATGTGACGTTTCGTCTGATTTGGTGATGTGCGAGAGGTATCGGTCTGCTAAGTTCGCGCCTCGCTGACCGCCCTTTGACACCAAGTGGTGCGTGAACTTATCCACTTATCGTGGACGATCTAATGGCGACATTTTTCCCCGTTTTTCCCTATCTTTTAGCCTCGGACGACTGTACTCCAAACGTGATATAATTGAATCAACGACCCCGACTCGCCAGTCAACACGGTTTAGGCGCATTTCCAAATTAATAACAAAAGACGTCGATCTCCAAAAATAAATGTATGTGTGTCTTATTTGTGAGTACATAAAACTAATTAACTATATTTCGAATTCCGATTTAGCTCGAAAACTGGAGAAAGTTTTCATAAGCTTTTTAAGCTAATTTTAACTTTTCACTAGCGAACGAGAAGCGCGATAGCTCATAAAACTGAGGGAGCATAAATTGCTTTTATTTAGAATAGTTTCACTTGCTGGCATTACTTTTGTTTAAGGCGCAGGTTGTATGAATATTATTTTATTGGAATTATGTCATCTTGTGTCGTTTGTCTATAAGCGGAATTGAATTTGCAAAAATTTAAATGCTTCATACATATAAGAACCTAGTCTTTCTTCTACGTATCTATTAACTAATAAATATGAGTAATTAATATTTTGGGAAAAATAGTTAAATTTCATGTCATTAAAACAGAGTATCATTGAACTAACGAAACATATCCCTATAGCAAGCGATAAATTTTAATTCAACATATTTCTCAATGAGGTACGTGTCTAGTAGACACAGAGAAATCAAACTTGAAATAGAGTGAACGAGATGACACAAGTGTGTTTTAAAAAGAATATACTACCCCTAACTGTAATTACCTACGTACAAGTACTATCAAATGAAAACAACACAGTACACCAGTTTTATTTAAAGGAAAAGGCTTTGAGGCGCTCGTTTCACGGCAACTGTAATGTAATTTCAAATGAGAATCAAAGCAAAACGGTTTTGCTGCACCCTCGTCGGCAACGAGCAAAGACTAAAATAACATAATATCTGAAACTTTTGTACCTACCGAAGTAAAGTCTTTATGGATGCAAAGTTTTTCATTGTTGACTTTCTCAAATCTTTTCATGACTTCATATTGATGTCACATATACGACTGTATAACAGGAAACGTCCATTTGCCTGTATTTGCTCTCATAAAGTAGGCCATGAAAATCAATTGTATCGTGCTACATGATTGTAGCATCGCAGCTTATCATATTATAGCCATTAAAAATAAGCTGAAGTCTACTTTTCATTAATCCTTATATATTTGATTATTAATATTATATTTGACGAATTGTTTTTCCCTAGTTTTGAACAATAAATATAATATTATAAAAATCACATATTTTTATTTGTTGATAAAAACTAGTTTTATCTTGAACCCTGAATACTAATTTAAGAAAAGATTTAATTTTATAGGATTAATATAAATTAAACGTAGTCCATATTGTCTATTTATTTGTGAGGAGGTTGCCAATGTCTTTATGGACGGATACAATTCTCGTTTCTACTTTTCCTCTTTCTCTCGTTTATCGGTATTTCCTTATGTGAAACTTGTTTAACAATCCTTTGGATTATATAGAGATATTAGCAGAGAAAGAGAAACTAGCAGCGCGGGTGTAAGCCCGCTAAACCGCGCCGCATACCGGAATTATTTATTTCGATGTTTTAAATGAAAATGTTGATTGATTTTAAGTATTATTCCTACCCTCTTTGGATTTATAGATGTATATTAAGAAAAATATTAAGAATCTGTTGTACTTTTACAACAGATTCTTAATATTTTAGTGTGTAAATATTTACAAAATACTTAACAAGATGTTAAAGCGCAGTATACGTTTCCAGTATGTATATATGAATAATGACCAGTTCTGCTTACTATTGATCGATCAGTTGGCGGCACCCATATCAAAATTTCGCACCCTCCTAGAGTGCAACCCTATGAAAAGCCTATAGAAATTAAACGTTATAAGAGTACACAAGTATTGACCTTTTTAAAAATCACAAGGTGTTTTGAATCAGCACAAACGAAATTGTGGATTTTGTGCACAAAAAGTTATCGACTTGTTTGAGACAAAAATTTCATTTGATTTAGATAATTATGTAGCAACCTATCTTATGCTACATGATGATCACACAAATATGCCTCTTATAAGTGATAAAATATGAATACTGCCTGAATGTAAATAAACAGTCGTAGTTTTAAAATGCATGGGGATGGGTATAAACCGAGGTTGACAATTTGATGTAATTAATTGCAATGAGGCTGTATGAGTGTAGTGTACACTAATGGTGCCCGGATAGAGTAAGCGGTTGAATCGTGCACAGACCAACATCCTGTGACCACTGCGTTTTGCTGATGGTTTTTGCAGAACTTGCCTGCTATATCAGTGCGGGACACCCGTCGCTGACCGCGTAATTTGCGTTGAAACATCTAAGGATGGGACACAATTGTCGATTTAAATACATGAAAATTAAACATTACATTGATCTAATCTTTATTTTTGTAATACCTATTGTCGTGAAAGCCTTAAAAGGATGTTGAATTTCTCAATTAAAACATTCAGTGCTCTATTTATAAATTTATTTTTGAAAAAGACGGTACATTTATAAGAAATTCGGAACTTAAAAATGGAAATAACTTGCGTCCCACTAAGTGGTAAGGCATTACAGTAAAAGTTGCTAGATAATAGTGATTATGATGATAAATTTATGATGAATTATGATAAAACCCAATAATCTTAACTAATATTATAAATGCGAATTTTTTTATTTATTATGCTTTCAAGCACTAACTACTCCAACTATTATTATGAAATTTTGCATATACGTTGTTTAGGATATAGAAGAAGACATAGGATACATTTCATCCAGAATTCAGAAAAAGTAGTGTTCCCAAGGGATTTACCAAAAGTAAATATAAAAAATGTTTTACATGACAAAAATGCATGGAACAATAAAGATTTAATTAAATATTTTAACACCTAACAAAAAAAGGGCGAAGACGAAGTCATGTGCAATAGCTACTACGAGTATAGATATGTAGTTCTATACAGATTTTCTTTTGAATCTAACAAATTATGTCAAAAATACAAACGAACTAAATTTGTATTATTCTAAAAATAATAGAGGCCTTAGAAAAAAGCCTTAATTTCAAAATGATAAACATTTTAAGTATCGTTTATTAGGTTTGTTATGAAATAGTTAAAATATATTCATCGATTTGAGTCCATCGCAGAGGTGGTGGTGCTAGTGACGTGTTTTGCCCTGGTGACATGTGACGGTGTAATTAGTGCATGACCGCCGTCCGACGCCAGCCCTGCCTCCCTCGTCCGGCACGTCCGACACCACGGATGCAATGCGCGTCACGCTGCGTTTCAACAATCAACATTTATAACATTTGTTTACATTTAAAACAACTCTTAACACATTCGAGTGCATTTGGAAAATTATATAATCTTGAAAAACGAAACTGTTTACTAATAAAAATAAATATTATCATAGCCATTTATTACATAGCCATTTATGGGAGAATGAAAGTACAGCACAAAAAATATTGATTTAAATAAGTCTTTCGTACGTATTATTGGTGTTAGTGAGATTCAGATGGGTCTCAGTCTCGCACAATCAATTCGCGGTAAATTATATAAAAAATACATTTCAAGCTTCAGCTGGCTGCGAGATGGTTTCTTTATTAGTTTTCCTGAAGGCAGCCGCACACCCGCATGCCGCGTCGCGGGGGACGTGTGAAAAAAATCTCTCCGGGATTAAGGCTCCGTTTATCGAGCTCCGGGCGGACTTATTGCCCTAATACAATCTCTGTTATGTCGCACTTGGATTACTCGTATCAACGTGTTTTACAGGAAAATGTGCATGACGCACTTTCTCCTCTACCTAAAGCAATTTTACATTAAAATATTTCCACCATATCTTTGGTAATACTCGTAGAGTACTTTGAGTAAATCCCGTTCACTTTATTTTTTGTATAGAGTGAATGCCTTTTTTTTGTACAACCTAAACCACGACAATAAATCTCTTAGCGGTTAAATATTCGTCAGAAATTCTCGTTTTAAGTCCGCCCAAATTGAAAATGCTATTATCGAGTCTAAGCAATTTGCACGCAGCTGGTGCTACGGGGCGCCCTACAACCTACTTACAACTACAGGGCTGTCCGTGACGTACAAGGTTTTTTCGATATCTAAGATATACATTGATATGTCTTTAAAAAATTTAATATTTAATTAAATATATGTGTCGGTTTCTTTTTTTAATGAAACCGAGGCTCTACTTTAGAGTTTCAACACAGTTGTTATGACTTTAATTCATATATTATTAATTAGAAATATTTAAGGCGTTCGCTGTATCAGCTTTTTTTAAATGTTATGGTCGTCATACGGGCTGACAGACCACTTGTTGGTAGGCGGCAACCGTCTTTTGAGGCTGATTTACATTGATACAGTAGCTGGCGCCAGCATCACTGGATTCCGGCGCTGGATGAGCACTGTATGAAAATGTAAACATGTTTCAATCCAGTCCAGCATCCAGTATCCAGCACTGGATCGAAGCAGACTGGCAGTCTATTTTTCGATCCAGTGACCGCCTCCCGCACGCCGCACCGCGTGCCAGTGGCACTGAATCCGTATAAACACTACGCGCCAGTGAACGCCAGTCGCTAGAGCCTGATGTTACAAAATGTCATCTAAAAAGTGGTCTGATGAGGAGCTCATACCGCAACAAAGTAGAAATGACTACTGGACGCGTGTAAACGATGCGATCCAGTGCCAGTGCCGATCCAACGCTGGAATCCAGTGATGCTGGATCTAGCTACTGTATCAATGTAAATCAGCCTTTAATAAAACAAGCAACGCCCTGGCGCTACAAATGGGCCAGCAGGGCCAGTACCTTAGTAGGATTAAGTACAAGGGTTTTAAGAAGAGAAAGGTAAATGGGCTTTAGCATTGAAAAACTCCAGCCCACATGCTGTTATTTCACGTTTGTCTTCTGTATGGGGGTTTGTTACTGACGCCAAACGCTCTGCCAAAGTTGGCTCAGTATATTACATTAAAATTGGGGCCCCTGAGTCAGAGCGGTAAGGCATGGTAACCTTATTTACTTGACCAATGGACTCGAAGTTTGTGCCTGTCCACATACACTTCTTCGCTTCAACCTTGGTCTTCACTACAGAAGTTTCCGTCTCCGCCTCCCGGCATAACTTTATCAGATATCTAACTTACAACTTTCTACTTCTGGCTATATTAATTTAGCTATGTTGGTCTAGTTTATTAAATAAAGTCTACCAGCTCTTCCACTTTTTACGAAAGCAGAATAGCTATACCATACATACATGATTTATGTGTTATTACTACTGGTATAATCTTTGGGGGCGAAATCTCGTAAATAAATGAGATGTTCACGAGCGAACCGCGATAAGAATTGAATATTAGCCCATTCTACCGAACTGTGGTATGTATAAGTTCACAACCCCTACAGAGATCAACCACAAGTACTTATGCTTTTCTTACCACTTAAATTTAATCTTATGAATACCTATATTAGCATCCATAGTAGGTATGTGTGGAATTTGCATTTTCCACACATAAATTAAACTAATGCATAGATGCACCTGGGATTCGAAACTGCGTTTACAATGTTGAAATCCAAACATTCTTCTACCATTTTATAACCAATGTATAAACAAAAGCTTCCACCCTTGCCATACCTCGTAGAGTGGGGTTACACAGCGAGATCGATCATGAAAGATCCGAAGACAAAAGAAAGTTACAGGATTTCTAGTTTGTAGTTTATCTGTGTATGCCTTAAAATTACCTTATGTTATTTATACATATTGTAAGTGGTGTTACCTTTTGGAAAATAAATATCAACATAGGTCACTTCAACATAGGTACTAAACCTATGTGGGCAGGACGGAGAGCCTTGGGCCGATGGGGCCCTAAGGTTCTCGAGTTTAGGCCATAGACCGGCAAGCTGGTCTGACGACCTGATAAGGGTCGCGGGTGACGGTGGATCCAGGCTGCTCCTGACCGGAGGCCTGTGTAACATGCCTTTCAACAGTGGACATGCTACGGCTGAAATTATTATGATAAATAAAAGAAATTATATAAATTATTAGTTTATCGTCTTGTGGCGACCTCCTTTAAGTTACCTATTTGGAACTTACGTTTTAGTTTCCGTGTCATTCTTTCAAATGAAGAAGCACGGAAACGAGAGACAGTCGGCCTTCAACTCTGCTACAGAAAGCACGCGCTTTCTCGCCACTCATCACCACAAACGCCCATCGTGCGTAATGTAAAAACGCCCATTCGTGCGTTTCTCCAAATGTATAAATGTATATAATAAATGTGTGTAAATATGTAAATAATTAATGTGAAGTCATTTTCATCCCACATTAAATTGGTGACCCGCGACTATAAAGAACATTTTAAGAAAAAATTGGACAGTTTTCCATAGTTACCGTGTTGTTGACAAAGTGACATTCGAAACAAACGAAAATTTTTTTCTACGAAATTGCATTTTACGTCGAAGACTACGTCGTCAAACGAAAACGAACTACGACATCATCGAAGATTTCGGACAGAAGCTAGCTGGCCTGAGAAAGTCGACGCGACCGCGCGCTCCTAGTGTTATCCAGGCTAGCGCACATGGATACGTTCCAGCAGCCGGTTCATCGATCCAGATAATGGACACTGCTAGTGCCATCACCCAGCAACGTGCCACCAAGTGCTGTCCACTCCTTCCAGTCTACTCTTCGTTACGACCTACGGTCTCCGGGGGGGCTGATGTGGCGACCTCCTTTAAGTTACCTATTTGGAACTTACGTTTTAGTTTCCGTGTCATTCTTTCAAATGAAGAAGCACGGAAACGAGAGACAGTCGGCCTTCAACTCTGCTACAGAAAGCACGCGCTTTCTCGCCACTCATCACCACAAACGCCCATCGTGCGTAATGTAAAAACGCCCATTCGTGCGTTTCTCCAAATGTATAAATGTATATAATAAATGTGTGTAAATATGTAAATAATTAATGTGGAGTTCATTTCCATCCCACAGTCTTTTTAAAGACTAAATCCACATCTAAGACTAAACCTTTGTTTATGGTGCTATACGTACATTTACTTTTACGTAGAGAATGTACTCTGCACTTTGGAAAAATGTGACTTGGCACAACTAATAAATCATGGATGTAAAGTAGGTATCTATAGTTATGTACGTATTTATATTAAGGCAACGGCTTCATTGGTCCTTCTGTTTCCGCGTCAAAGAGCCGGTTAATATAACATCTGTAAAACGAGCAGATTGACTTAATGGTGTTTGCGAAGTTTCGCCGAGAGAAAATTTTAGTTCGCCGCGAGAGCCACTAATGCCGGGGGGACGCGAGAGGACGTGGAGGGGGCTTGGGGTGGGGAGGGGGCGATTAGTAACAGCTGTCATACCTCGCGAATATGTTATTTATCGTGACACGGACGTAGGAAATTCAATGCTTTTACTGACGAAATCTACAGCGATGGCGTTGCTTATATTATAGGCGACGGTAACCACCTACCATTAAGTGGATCGTCAGCCTGTATGTCGACCTTAACATAAAAATACACATGATAACAGGAAAATAACTAAAATAGGCTGCTATGCTTTATGATTATGCTAAAATTGATATCTGCGTCATTAAAAGTCTTCTCATGGATCTCACTGATTCCGCGGTACCAAATTTATGTATACAAGAAAGATTCTACTTATTCACGAGAATCAATTACTCTACCCTACCTTGTTTGGCGTTGTGGTATGAATTTATTTCTTTGTTTATTATAATTTTATTATCGCATTTTTATGCTTATACTAGCTGTCCCGCTCCCGGCTTCGCCCGGAGTGCATTTTTTTCCGTAAAAACCCTCCCTGATTATCCCTCTATCCATTGGTGAAAACCGCATGAAAATCGGTGCAGTAGTTTTTGAGTTTATCGCGAACAATCAGACAGACAGACGCGGCGGAGGACTTTGTTTTATAATATGTAAGGATGGACTACTTAGAGACAATAAACATTTCGAAAGGAGAAGAAGCCTTCTCCACTGTGTGGATATTACGCAAACAGCAGCGTCACAATCTTGCAGCGAACGCGTGAGACGCGACCACACCTGTCAGAATATTAGATCGGCGACATTAATCCATTGCCCGCAACATTCGCGCCGATTAAAGGGCTCGGCACATACCCGACGGGTGTGATGACGATGCGACCACAACGGCTCGCTGCTATAGTTTAAATATTACCAACCAACACAGATGACGCAGCGCACCCATATCTTGCTTAGATTTAGGCCTTCAGTAGTGTATGCAGGCCACACAGGACATGCAACTCAAAATATCAACGTGACGCCAGCTGTGTATTGCTATACACATATCAGCAAATACAGCTGTGCCGAATCTTTTACGTTGCGAGAATTCATTGGCCATCATCACGCAGCGCCATCGTTTTACGCGTCAGCCTTACCGCGAGTTTCCGCCCCACAAACAATCAAAAACCCTAGCCCAGTGGTAAACCAAATATTCATCTCCGGTGTTCGTCTGTTCGCACCATAATTGCAGTACACTGCGACTAATCGATAGCAATGCTGCATCTATATTTTTATCAGCTAGAAATGTTAACATATTCGTTTTGAGGTACGTTCCAAGATTAGCAGTATACTCGATTAGATAAGTTTATTCACTTACTGTCAAACGTTCTTATTCTAATGGCCTGTAGGTGATGTATACGCTACGTACGGACCTTCATTGCCTAGCGTGTGTAATATAATAATGCATTGAAGACCCTGTAAGCGCTGCCTCGGAGTTGCAGTAGGTACTTCCAGGATATATTCGCAAAAGCACTGCCTCGCTGCTGCAGCGCTTACGGTAATGTAGAGATACGATTTGTATAGCGTAAGAGTATAATAAATTTAAGATCACTAACATAAGTTGTAAGCATGTTGATACTAATCATTACTAAAAAATATTATGAATTTTGGTTTCCAATAAAAGTTATTTTATTTGTAATACACATCATTATCTCAATATCTCCGAATTATTGCTCAAATAGTCATTACATGAAAAACCTGTAGCAATTGTATTCATATTGATTTTCACTACCCAAACGCAAACCAAAAAATATGACGTTCTTTTGAGGATTACATTAGACTTTTATAAGTCATGAAAGAAAAGAAAATTTTTGCAAACGGTCTTATAAAGCGCGTAACATGTAATATAAGGCGTTTTGTTATTTGTGGGGTCGAAACTTATTCATCCCGCAAATCCGCTCATGTATGAACCAAATCCCGCCCGGTCACCGCTGATTGCATTGTCATGTCTAGTGGGCCGCATATTTACGAACGATTTAGAACTTATTGCTCGTGTACTTAGGTGCTAAAATTAAATAACTTACAGGTACGGTCACTGTAACCCACGTTCGTATCGGTTTGTAAAACAAGCGAGCCAACGTGATTGGAATGTTTTATTTGACCCCTGAACATATGAGGCCGCTATGATGTATGTTTTCCTTTTGAAGTGCAATTTATCGACGCGTTTAGGCGACAGGACTTTGTTTAAAATTGAAATATATGATCGCGTTCAAGTACGTCCTACGAGTAGTATTTAAATTTTTAAATGTAGTAGCCTAATACCACATTGTAAATATAGATTGTATATTTACACTATAATTATTTTTTCTCTATACTAATGACATGGACATGGCGCCCAAACATAGAGCCAAAAAACGCTATATCTGCTGTAAGTTACTGAGAAATTGGTATCCGCAGACTACTTGATGCTGCAGCAGCCGATCAAGGTTACCATGTCATGGAAATACCACCGAAGTAATAGTAACTATACCAAATTTCACATCAATCAAACCTGAATCGATCACTCAGGCCAAACTTAACCTATTTTGCGAAGGTTAAAAAAATAAAAATAAAATGTTTTATTGCTATCACTTATAAAAATCAGCACGTGTACTGATATATTTCGATCCATAATATTAGAGAAACCAGAAACAAATATTATATACTCACCTTATAAAAGTTAGATAGTTAAAAAATAAAAGAAAAATAAGAATACTTTATGTTTTAATTAAAAGTGCGCCCGTAGAGAAAATGTCTACAAACGACGTGCACATTTTGACGGCCGATCACGCATCATGCTAGGATAGTTTGTTGTCAAACTTGTGCAATAATGGAACGTTTCGTGTCACGCATACTGAAATATTTGGTCACATGTGGCAACTGTTTTTATTTTATCCATGTTACTACCACTTACAATTTAGATAATTTAATTTGAGGACGATTTGCCGTTGATAATGCTACCTTAACTCCATTTTATACATTCCACTTTTTACTTCCATTTATTTTAATTATATTAACAATAATTCATTTACTTTTTCTTCACACAACAGGATCTAATAATAAGAGAAGATTTGTTGTAATTGTAACCACGTAGAGCTACGAGCAAACAAGTCGCTACGAAGCTGTTTACGTATACTCGTAGCAGGTTGCGTTGAAAAAACATTTATGTTTTAAAAGTATTAAATATTAAAGTTTTTTAAAAACAAAATTTTTAATTTTTGTAATACAATACAATCCGTATTATATCACGTATATGACAAAAGTATATCACAATGCTGTATAATTCGTAAAATAAATTATGCGTTACTTTGAGCAAACTTAAAAAATATGTCCTTAATTTTTTCTATTGACTTGTACCTTGCAATTATGTTAAGTTGAGTACCTCAGGTCTTTGTGGAAGTGAGTTTTTTTTTGTTTGTTACGCTTTCACGCATTAACTACTCAACCAATCATTATGAAATTTTATAAACACGTCATTGATACAGAAAAGGACACAGGGCTACTTTTCATCCAGAAAAAGTGTTATTTATGAGGTTTTAGATGATCTAAAAATAAAAATAAAATAAAAAATTCAACGCCTAACAGAAATGTATGAGCAATAAAGGCTGAAGTAATGTTTTAACATCTAAGAAAAAGAGGCGTTTAATAAAAAACATAAAGAATTGAAAGTTTTAGTTAATGAAGCTATAAAATAGCGACACTGAAAACTTTATATGTATAGCTCAATAGTGATCGCATCGAAGGGCAGTAAACAAAAGGACGGCGGAGGTTTTAAGTCCTGTGAACGTGTTAACCCCATTATCAGCCGTTTGGCTTAACTGCTCTAAGCCGAGCCGACAGCGGAACCGATTTATGCTGGCGCAATTTGCCAATTCCAATCGTGTTCACTTATTGACCATTACTACACCTGTGTTCAAGCGCTGTCTTGCTACTAAGCTTTGCTTATGTCTTTTATTAAAGTGTAGAAACCATCGAAAGATACACGTACTCACTCTTGTAGTAAAAGAAAATTAAGCTTTTGGATTTAGGGTTACAGAAGGTTGCTTAAATCTCATAGAGGTTTGTATAAGAGACTTTACTGTAAATGGGAATGCGAACAGATATTTTGAACAATGATTATGAACTCCTTTAACTTGTCGTACAAAGAAATAACATTACTGAGAAATTATCCTTATTTGTTGTCAATATTCGATAGAAGGTTGCTGTAGATAGAATACGAATAACCTTATGAGTTGTTTTACCTTGCAAATTCTCTATCACAATTCTGGAACGAGCTATTCTCACTCTATAATAATTTCCATTCATTATTTTTTATTGTAGAGATAATATTGTAAGTACAAATGTCTGTCTAAGTGTATCGATATAGTCGTACACACGCGTATAGAACGACGAGCAATGTTAATCCCAACGATCCGCGGAAGCCGCGCATTTCACGCCTCTTTATTACATTAATTTAAATGTTTACCAGGCGGATTACAGCCGATCCTCTCCCTACAACACGGCGTAAATAAATCCAACACACTCATCTGCAATATGTATCAAAAGAAAAACAGACAGGTTGCAGCATTGAAAAATGAATAAACTTTTATGGAACTTTTTGCGTTTTAAAACACTTCTTTGAACAAAATTGTATTTATTTATTTATTTATTTATTTATTTATTTATATTAGGTAAACATACAATATCTCGCTACACATTATAAATATACATACAAGAAAAACATAAATCAGCAAAGTTTCCACTAAATTACTAAAACATATTATAAATTACAAGTCACACAAGAATATTGGAGCTGGTAGAAAACATACAAAAAGGTAAGAATTACATACAAAAAAGAAAGAGAAAAACAAATAATATGTATGTAATGCCATTAAAACACTACAGTTTCTGGGGCTGTACATAAGCATGATACAGAAGTTTTCATATTGTTGGTGTACCTATGTTATGACGTTTAGACTGACACCTGTTATAGGGATAAAGTTAATTTAATATAAAATTTAGTCATAATGCGGTTTAGTCCCTCCACGCATTAGGTACATCTAAGCATATAAAATCAACTGAGGTAATCTTGTTTACAGCGTAGAGTATAACGATTGTGGAGACACCTGGAAATTCCGACAAAAAGGTAGTATAATTAGTCACATTAAGCCGGTGGAAAGCAGACGAAAATATTTAGAGAAAATCGCGCCGTTAAGTTATTGCTCTATAATCCGATAAAGAGCGATCTCTCGCTCGAATATTGTGTTATTGTCGCCTGTGAAGTGTTCGCAAGTCGTCGCTTTACGAGGGCAGGCGCCGGGGGCATGCAAACATAAAAATTCTCTATCGGGACTAATAGGAGCGAAACAAATAAAAGGATACGTAAATAGAAGCGTCGGATAAATTCCACCGGGGCTCGAGAGCGCGTAAATCCGCGCGATTTGTATCTGTGACAGGGGAGTGCGCTTTTCTCCTCGCCACCCCTAGCCCCGGCTCATTCCAACAATTAATTTCACCTATAAATGTTCAAAATAGCACAATAACGCCATTCAAAAACTACCAGCTTCTACTATCGTTTTTTAATATTAACTTACCGCTGGCAACTGTGGGATTTTAACTGTGTAATGTTTTAGTCCTTAGTTCTTAATTTCAGTAATTTCCTTTTTTACAGATCATAAATAAACATGAAAATTATGACTTGTGTTTGGGAAATACACATGTTGCAGCATAATTAGTACTAATGAAAACATGTTGCTTTAAGAACACCGTAGGCGCTTTTATTATCGCGAGGCCAACAACTTGCCCTTTTTCTTTGTATTTAAACTTTAGTTTAATCAACCCTTGGAAATTAATCCAGGCCCGTATTACAGCACGGTATTTTAATACCTTTAAACTTAAATAACTATGAAACCCCATTACGAAATTACACGAAATTTTCCCATTAAAATCTATAATTCTTTCTTACCTAGGTAATAATGGTTCAAGTTTCAACCGTTATACCTCCATACAAAACTGATTGATCTCCTTTACTATATCAATATAAAGTTAAGTTGGAATTGATTGTAGAGCAAAAAGCCGCAGCCAACAAACCCGCACGAGTCACCCGACGGCGGGCGCAGGTCACGTCTATGCAAATTATATTAAATTAGAAACGCTTAATAACAACTGTGCCTTCGCTGCTCCTGTGAAGAGGTGCAATTACACCAATCAAATTGAAATTTAGACTACTAATTGCGACAGACATGTTTTATGGCTTCGAGCTACTTATCTCTACGGATGGAGTGATGTTTACTCAAAATTTGCGCCAGCTGTTAGTGTCATTTCGCCCTTTTTATTTTGGGTATTTTTATTTTTATGTTGTATAAGGGAAAGCGATGACTTCACCATCTTACCTGATGGTAAGTGAATATGAGGTCAATGATGAAAACCGCGATTATCAAGTTTTATTATACATAAGTTTCTCTATGGTAATAATCTTCTGTGATTTCACTCGTGTTTGATATTGTCTATAACTTATAATTTGTATAACTTATATTATACAATTTATACAATATATTTGTACGGTTAAAAGTATATTATTTTAATTGCAAAGAGACAGTAAATAGTTATTATCAAATTTGTCATTATTTCTTCTAAACTCGGTAAAGTCCTCTCTGAAATTGTCTCGAACTACACTGGACCGCAAAGAATTTCATTTCATTTATAGCTAGGTCAGGTACTTTTGAAGATATTGATGATTTTCTAACCGACCCTTTTTCTTTGCGGTCCAGTGTATTGAAACTTTGATATAAAATAAATTTATAAAAACATGTTTTGAAACTTTGTTACACCAATTAGTTGTAGAAAAACACCTTTATTTAGAAATCACATACTTTCATTTTAATTATCTCGATTTTAAATTTCAAAAAGATTTTCTTGTTAAAAAAACCACTTTGGATTTCGAAAGAATAGAAAAGTTATTTTTTTTTTTTGTAGATTATTATTCCTATAAGCTTTCTTTTTAGCATACTATAATTGAATTGATGTCGGCCTTTGAATCTCAAGCGATATTGTTTGTGACCGGGGGTAGAGAAGCATCAGTAGTGTGGTTCAGAGACGCTAAGCCTCGCCCGACACGCACCTGTGACCGCATCTACACGGGTTTACTCCGCAACTTAACACCCCTGCGTTCACTTGTACCGCTCTGCTAAATTATGGGATGTGGCATTTTTCTAACTCTCATGGAATTACAGTGTAAACAGTGCACGTTATCACTTCAGGCTTAAAGTCTTAGGGAGATTTAATGGTGTTATGTTTATAAATTAAAATTTTATATTAAATTTAGTCATTAAAAGTCAGAATACTTTGGACATAAAATGCGCGGCGAGAAGTATAATCTACTGCAACTAATCGTGCAGGGGAAAATACAAGGTAGACGCAAGCCGGGTAGACGACGTACTTCTTGTCTCAAGATTCTCCGCGAATGGTATTGCCAAGCCAAAGTACCAGATCGCTGTTTCGAGCCGCCGTCGAAGGTTAGGATAGATAGCCATGATGATAGCCGACCTCCAAAAGGAGATGGCACTACGTCTAAGTAGACCTGATTATTGGAAAATTAGTGTACTTTAATAAACTATAAGGTAACGTTGACCATAAACCCATTTCTTAGGGGGACAACATTTTAGACAACTAATAGTGATAGTAAGCGAAGATGAGGTCTCAGAAGAAGTCACTCGCTTCTCTGGAGCCATCAAATAATTACGAAGACACAATATCTTCATAGAACTAATTCAGTAAACTAACTGTTGCCGTATCCATTTTTAGTTTCATATATCAGTTGAGAAAGCTAACACATTTGTCCGAGCAAGCTATTGCAATCACTTACTATAGATTGTTGTGTCATTCTTGTTTTGATCATTTCTCTCTCTCTCTCTCTCTCTTTATCTTTTCTCTCACATACTCATATTTGAAGAAACTAACTTACCTCTTTTATAATTAATTAGCAATAACATCGTCATGTGACACTGTTGGAGTTGTCTTGTCAAACCGATCCCTATTATTTTATTCCTGTAGTATTACCCAATTACATAAAAACAAAAGTAGCATTCACCCCAAAAGTGGTGGTTGAAACAGAGCAATTTAAAAAGCAAATAAACGCTGTATCACCGCATTTTTCTTAAAGGAGTGATGTCGCAAACTACGTTAAAATGATTTAAGTCCCCTGATAGCGTTACGGGTGGTGGTGTTATTGAGATCGCCGGCGGGCCGAGGCCGCCCGGCTAATAAACGCTTATCAACGCCCTCATTATCACACCCTTAACATCGCTTTAATGTCTTGCTCTTGAACAAAACATATTTAATCACATTTTTCCCCGGCGTTGAGAACTTTTTAAATTTCATAAATTCGCAGCGGCGGAAGAGCGTCGGAGCTAAGGGCGGCCTGAGTGGAGTGTTCAGAAGACATTTTAATTTTTTACCAACTTCTGTTTGAGATAAAATAAAAGTGGATAGATATTAAAATAATTTTCATCCATACTTTTACTAATATTAACTAGCTAGCAACTTCGTACGCGCTGTAGTTAGTTTTTTGAAAATTCCACAAGAATCTAACATTTTAACAGGTTTAAAAGTATAGTAAATTTAAGTAATCATCATTACATCAGTTAAAATCGATAAGCCGTTTCTGAGATTAGTGTGCGCAAAAATGCACATACAAACAGACAAATATTCTATAAAATATTTTTTGATCTCGGTAACATAAGTAACAACGCGTACAATTTTTTTTTTAAATTTACCTAATATTTCATTAATATTTACCTATATAGATATACATAGATGTGAAGTAACTCTGTCTGTCTCTCTGTCTGTCTGTCATGAAATTTTTTCATACAGATTGTCAGGGATACTGAAAATACTCCAGAACAAAAGTAACAGTACTTACTGAGGTATAAAAATAAAGACTTAACGACTGTGTTGAATAAATTTGCTCATACATTTTTTCAGGCGTTATATTTTTTATTTTTCAACGCGGACGAAGTCGCTGACACCGACTAGTATAATATTAATTTCAAAATTCTTATAAATTTATTTAAATTAGTGAAATACAATGTGGTCGGTTGTTTATTAGACATTTATTTATGGTGTAAACAATTCGAGTTAGGGGTCGTAAGTCAATGTAAAGCGGTTATCGTCAGCCCTGCTACGAATACCACATAGGTATACTTACACCTCTCGCCCACTATCCTCCTTCGGTGCTGATCTTTTAAGCCTCACTTTACGGCTGCTTCATGACACTAAATTATAATATAACATGTCGTAAATTTCAGAAACTATCCGCACTTGACAAGCTCGACTTAACCTATTCTTACTAGCCTTAATAAACGTGCAATATTGTAAAAAGCTTTAATATTTAACACTAGCGACCTGTTCCTGACTTCGCACGGTTCTAATTTTTATATGCAAGTTATATACGTAAACCTTCCTCGTCTCTTTCCTAAAATAAGAACCGTAACAAAATCTTTTGGTTGGATTAGAAGAAGTTAGCGAAGTAACAGACAAAGGCGGAAAGCGACTTTTTTATACCTAGCTTTTGCCTGCGACTTCACCAGTAAATCTTTTTCTTACATTTGTTAAAACTTTATTCCTAATATATTTCTACCAGGCGTTTATTTTTTTATATTTATTGATATAAAATAATGTAATAAACAATCAAACTCAATTGCGCAATTATAATATTATTTATGATATGTACTTATAGATATTTTCCTATATAAATATTATATATAAAAATTAATCAAGTAAATGTGTTGCCAACCGAAAACTCGAGAACAGCTGGACCGATTCGGCTATTTTTTTTTTCTTTAAAAATTCTTACGAACAGAAAGAAGACTAAAATTCCGAAAAATTTTGCATCCGTGCTTATCGCTAGTTCTTTTTATATTTATATAAATATGTCTTGTATCAATGGAACTCACTACTAATTTTTCTTTATTATAATGAAACAATTTTTTGAAATAGTAAATTAAATATTTTTTATAGTAGTGGATTAAGTATGCTTAAGTAGTGTCTACAGGCATACAGACGCAGGTGCACCAACTTGTCTATTTAGCCTTGGATTTGTTGAGAGTTCTTTTGAACGAATCTCTCCCCCATATTTAAACTCAAAATTAAGAGCTTGAAAGCAAACAGTATCGTTACTGACGGTGAAAAAATAAAAAGGGTGTCGCCGCCAAAGTATCTACTCGTTAACCATAATATTTGAAGCAAGGCTAAAGAACGAAATTGAATATTAAATGAAATAATTTATGCCATATTTATCATTTTGCAAATGAACAGTCTCACCTTAATGAAAACGTTGAATTGAATATTTTCCCTGAAGCGTTTTTGTTTATTTATATATATCATATAATTTCTAAAATGAAATAAATACTTTAATATTTTATTAAATTACAATCATGAATTAATAATTTTTTTAACAGACCATAAATTTATTTAAAAAAAGGGATAAAATAAACACTCACTTAAAATCACAGTGTAAACTACACTTATTAAATAATAAAAAAATAAGATGACAATGATCATAAATTGCTGGTCACAAAAAAATGACCACTCGCGATTTTGTTCTCATTTCTGCCCAAACAGCTTCGCGGTGGTCACGTGCTTCTGCCCTACCGACGGTACAAAAATTCTCGTGAGAATTGCTTAGGCTAAGTTATAATGTAACTTGCTGGTGCTCGCGACTTCGTCCTCGTTGAAAATTTTAAAAAAAGCAATATAACCCTTGACCTCGTGTTGCTATAACACTTTGGCCAGGCGTTAGATTTTATTTTTTATTTATCACTCGGGAATAGTCCTTTTTTCTGGATGAAAGGTACCCCCCTATGTCCTTTCTGGTATCCCAGATAACATGTATGCAAAATTTCATGGTAATCAGTTCAGTAGTTTTTGCGTGAAAGAGTTACAAACATCCATACATCCAAACATACTTTCGCATTTATAATATTAGTACGGAAGTACGGATTTATTTATTACCTAAGGCCTATATTTTAAGGGCTGGTGCATTTATAAACCTCAGGCCATAATGATTAATGTTACAAGGATACAACGGCTACATTGGTTTCCCAAAAAACAAGCGATTAGAGGCACAATCGCTACTGTTCAAGTTACTTAAATTGGAGTCGACTTTAGGAATTATTTTCAAATTTTGACTGAGGAGACAAAATAATGGGTGCTGAAGAGGTATAAAAATCCAAGTTTTTTTGAAAAGGTTGAGTTTGAAAGCTTAGTTTTAAGTTATATTGCTTTAACTTAAAACTAGGCAAACTAAATAGACTTTACAGTAGCAGTGCCATTCCTATCCACGCCGAAGCATGCATGCCGCTTTATGTAGTTTAAAAGGGTAGGTTAAAAAGTAAAGAAAGTTTAAATTGCCTACTATTTTTTATTCAGAAGGATCGTTTTTAGTAGTGTTTCATGTCCACTGAATATGTGTTGGTAAAGCTAAGAAGCTTGCATATTAACAAGCGAGACAACGTTAGGTTGTAAATCATGGTGGATCACGCGTTGGTTATCTCTGACGGGCTTCGCATCAGGCGTCCGACAACACATTTAAATCGCATTACCGCTTCAGATTTATACATGTTGGTTTGGGCAAACGTCCACTTCTAATACCACCAGGTCGCACACATTATACGTATGTGAATAAGAGACGATATTTGCAATCTTTTTACTGATAAATAATCTATATGTATATCTATCTGTTCTATACATATTATTAAAATAAAATTGTAAACGGGACGTGTCTGTACCTACATTAAATATTAAAAAAAAAACAATTTGTACGCATTATACTTAATGACACTGAGGTGAAAATTAGTTTTTGTATTTTTGCCTACTTGTCTGATCTCAAATGGTTCTGCCTGAATGATCTGCCGAACTTGATAGGACAAAACATAAATGATAAGGAGGGTAAATGGAAAGACACAAAACCGCATGCAAACTGATCAATATTATTAGCTAAAATATTAGCTACAATCTATCTGACTGTTTCCAAATCAATTGTATATAAAGGAGCTATTCATAAAAGGAGAAGAGCAGGTAATTAAAAAAAAAGGAAATGCAAAAATGAAATAATATATCGGGCAGGTAAAGTGGCTGCGGTGGAGGGTCGGGGATCTTCGTTAAGCTTTAATTAAATCCTCCTCGGAGGCCTCTCGCGCTTTAATTCCACCGTTATTAACGCTGTTAAAAAGTAAGTAGACAAAACAAAGGACGTCATAGAGTCGCTGTTTTATTTTTTTATTTTTTCTATGTTATTTCTTTATAAGCCGTTTAGGTACAATAAGTCGAGATGTAGAATACAAATTTTGTTATTAACTAGCGACCCGCTCCCGGCTTCATCCGGGGTGCAATTTTTATATATATGTAGAAATCTTCCCCGTTTACCCCTCTTCCCATAAGTGAAAAACCGAATTAAATATACATATTATGTAGTTATACATCATTGGTTACATGCTGTGAAATTTTAAATTAATTAAAACGTTGTATAATGTTAGTCAAGAAAACGACTATATTCCGAGACAGTCGAGAGTGGTCGCTGAGTAGGGTTTCCGTAAAGAAATGTTCGCGATAAGACATAGACCCTGTAACCCCACCCACCTTCCTACCATAAGGACGATGTCACACCGACACATCATGGATAAAAGATAAGAGAAGAGGATTGATTGTGCTGTTATTTTATGACTGTACAACAAAGAGTTAGTTACACCCCGTTAATGTTGGTAAATTATGCTAAGATTTTCTTTTCGACACAACAATGCGAATTTTTAACAAAAGTAGCTTTCTGCTCGCTATCTCTACGCTTCGTGTAGTCCGATTCGTGCCTCAGCTTGATCAAATTGTTTGGGTTTTAATATAACACTTAAGTGTTGTCACTAAAGACGTCCCCGGCTAAGTACCGTCTAATTTGTTCAAACTTGAAACGATTGAACCATTTCGTCCGTATTTTGTGTCGTTTATGAAGTTTTAACAGCAGGAAAGCTTACGTTTTAATACAAAACACCATCAGAATAAAATTTTGGGTATACAAAAATAAGTTTAATATAATATAAAAAGCGTATCAACAGCCGTCAAATACTTATAATTATGATTAGCCAATAACAGATTCATACATTATTTATATGAATTCATAATAATAACACTTATAACATAGGTAAATAAATAGGTAATTTTGAAAGATTGAAAAAATAATAGATACAAATCAATTAAAATTAAAAAAATAATGATACACATAAATTACAGTAAAGAGTATTGAGGAAGCGTAAGAAATGAGGAAGCGTGTGAGTTTGCTAATTAGTTAAAATAAGAGCTAAGGTTACCTGTTTTTTGAAGGAACCCTTATTATGGCCAAAATATAACAATAGACAAGAAATTCTTATTGCAGCACTTTGAACGGCAAAGAACAAACGACATTTCTAAGTATTTTTTTTTAAAAAAAAAACCTATATTTAATATGAAATGCCCTAAATAATACATTTTTTTCAGTCTTACTTTTAAATACACAGAATTTTTCTTTTAATCACAAGTAAAAGAAACAAGTTGATTTTATTTTCACATATTTGCAAAATACACGTTATTTTCTTAATGTTTTATTGCGTTCTCAAAATGTCTTTATAGTAAATATGATAATAATCATAATTAAAAAAAAAAGGTATATCAATGTTAAAATATAAAAAAATGTTAAAATATCATGAATATGCGGCATTGTGACTATTATTTCTTTGTTCATAGTAATATATTTTAGGTAAATGAGTAAATTGATCACTTATTTTCAGGCAAGTTAGTTCTTAAGTAGTAAATTATATTAAAAATAAAAAATAAACATAACAAGAACGATTAATCGAACTGTTCTATTTTTGAAAACTTAATTGTTACGAGTATAACACACTTAGGTACGATATAAATATATTGTCAAAATACTTCATCTATAATTTTGTTAACTTTCTATATAACACTAAATCTGTTCAGAGACATCTATTAACGGCTCTATGAAACATTTGTATTGAAGCCTAGAGATTTTTGACTGTAAGGGATTGGCGAGTTTAAATGACCAAGTGTATTATAATAGGACGTAAAAGTATTTCTTGAGATTTTGTGCAAAGAGATTTGTTGATTCATTTCATCGATTGTTAGTTTATCTTCTTACCAATGGCCAATTGCAATTGCAGGTGGCGAGTATCGGTACCACGGTATCATAGGCACAATTTTATTCTGAGTTTGTTCTTTGTGTACCAACTAGATGACGCTATTTTATAGTTTAATGGATACAAATATTATTTGAGTTTGATATTATAGTGAAGGTATCTTTAGCAGGATTAGGCTTTATTTTGAAAAGATGGGGGAAGTTTTCATAGTTTCAACTTTTTATACCAGCAACAACTTTTTAACTTCTTAAACCAGCAATAGAGGATAATAGTATTATGTTACATATGCAGCAATAGATTGTAAGCAGTCTGTCGGCCTTCTGGCGGCAGCAACCTTACAGTACTCTTAACGAAGACCACCGTGAAATAACAGCATGTGTGCTGTTGTCATGAATTACGCAAGAGTTTCAAAAATATGTTAGAAATTAAATTTTATAATTAGTTTATTATCTATGGTTTATTAGGAATTCAAAATGTATTTAAAAAGATAAAATAGAACAATTAAAAAAGTAAAGTAAGATTTGATTTGGATTTTGATGACATAAAAAAAAGTAAAGATGTATTTTATAATACTTTTTTTAATCTTTTTAAATACTTTCTGAATTTAAAAACACACCATAGAAAAACTAACTATTATATAAAATTCAACCTCTTTAACAAAATAATACCAAATGGAAAGCTACCAAAATCGTTTCTCCATCCATTTGTCGGAAATTATTTTTATTATATTTTTGGGATGTGGAAGGAATACTATTTATCGACTATCTAAATGTAAAAGTTAAAACGATGCCTATTAAACCCAAATGATCCCAAAAGTACGTCAAGCAATTAAAGAAAATGTCAAGGAAACTTGTTGTTAGGTATGCCCTTCCACCATGACAACGCTTGCTTGAGTTGTAGGCAACGGTAGCCGCCCACCATCAAGTGAACCGTCAGCCTACCTGGCGTCTTAAGATAAAAAACCGAAATCTAATTAGAGCACACTACACAGTAGGACATCTTACACTACATTAAAGTGACAATACTATACTATACTAGCGTTACATTACTTCCGAGCATAGTATTTCTAGTAATAGAGGATGTATTCAATTCATCGGCAAGTAATGTAGCAATGACATACAAATCTCGTACAAAATGCGTGGAAGGACTGGTCATAATGCGAAGTTGGCATAATAGTTAGCTAGATCTACTGCATTTATACAAGAGAGGAAATTACAAGAGATTATTTTATTTATTATCTATTACAAGAGAGGAAGGCAAAGAGATTCATACACATACTTCTTTTAATGACAATAATAATTACAATAATTCACTTATAATGTATGCCAAATTAGAATTTCAATACGAGTTCAAAGTGCAACGCAAGTGCGTTTTACTTACTTGCACTTTTCGTCAGCATATATCACGTATCAAGCTGACTCAGTCAATTACGATTTGTTCCATTTTATTGTTTCGCAGCGATTGATTCACGTAATTTCTAACTGTTGCGAATACAACTAAACCATTGACGCCTATACATTCGAAAATATGGATTCCTTCAGAAGCAACGAAAGTGTGAAAATCACACCCAACACCGAATCTACAGCAAGCGAGTATGTGTTAGAAGCACTTCTTCTTATCGAGTATTTTTGTTTAATATTTGTGTGCCTCTTGCTGATAATAGTGACAACCATTGAGGTCTACTACTTTTACAAGTATTGGATGGTGACAAATATTGAAGCTGATTCCGGCTTATTGGAGGCCGACGAATTCAAGACCATTTGGATGTGATAAGTGGCTTTCAAAGTGCAAAAGGTTCTAACAGTGTAATTCTAAGTTTAAAATTTATCATGTCAGTTTTATCGTATATGACAATATTGTCAGCGACTCAAATCAAGTGCCGCGTTGCTTTGCTATGCAGATGGCTGCGGATTAGGAACATATCACTCAATACTAATTTTGACTAGTTTTTGGTAATATCGATAATACTAAAATTTGTATAATTTTACATTGTTCATTGAATTTATATGTAAATTTTAATAAAGAAAATGCATGGAACATACATCTGTTGGACCTTACCTTACGCTCCATTGTTTTCCAAGTTTTTTAATAAACATTTTGATTAGAACGTGTGTTTTTAATTTTCCTATAATAGAATTACTAGCTGTTCAACGCGACTTCGTCTGCATACCTTTATAAAATAAGATAGAAAGAATTTTTAAATCGGTATATATTCTTTTCAGTTTTGAATACGAATCTTTTCTCTTCTTAAACTCAAAGACTGCTGGACCGATTATAAAAATTCTTTATATTTTCTAAATTATATAGGCTATATTTTAAAAAGTTACGTGTACGAAGTCGCATTCAACAGCTATCTATGCTAATATTACAAAGTGAAAAGATTTGTATTTTCGTTTGTAACGAATAAACTCAAAAACTACTGGACCGATTTAAAAAAATCTTTCACCCATAGAAGTCAACGTTATCAGTGAGTATCATAGGCTATATTTTATAAAGTCACGCGGACGAAGTTGCGTGCAACATTGGATTAATAAAACATTAGAAAAAATAATAATAATAAATTTATTGTCTAACAGGTATTAAACTAAAAACTCATGAATTGTAACAAACTCGAATATTCATAGACAGTATAAATACATACGATATATTGAACAATCCATAAGATATAAATCAATTAAAAATTAAAATGATAACATAATTTTCCTCTAAACGAAAAAAAAAAAAAACATAAAATTTAGAAACAATAAAATGATAACAAATATAGACCATATTTTGAAAAATATATATTAACATAAAAAAATCAAAATTTATTCCGAAATTGTTTAAAAAACTTTAAAAGGGAGGCCACCTAGGGACCGTTGTTTATAAATATTGTAATTTTTTTTAGTATTTAAATACTCTAGTATATGAAATTGTACTCTGTTAAACGACACGAAGAAAATTACATTAGTCGCTTTCATAATAACTGCGTTCTATCATATTTATTTACATCTTATTCGAAAATATATCTATGTCTAAAAATACAATAAGTAATTACAATACTTACATCTAAATTACACTTCAAGGTTTTATATATAATTAAGTTTGATGAGCAATAAATAATGAATTTTGGAAGTAAATGTGGCACAATAGTAATTATTGGGTCGGATATGTACAACGTATGTATAAGTAGTATTATTGTGTAATGATATATTATGCATTTATGTGTTCTTTTTTTAAATATATAGATTTACCCTTCGCTGAAGATGACTATACAGTTTATTATTGGTAAATAATGATCAATTAAAACGTCTCTATCATTATGTACACAAGATTTAATTGTTGTGCAGTAAGGTTTCAGTTAATGAAATCCGATAGCCAAGACACAATCCCGCGATTTTTACTCAGACATCGGACCAATTAGTGAGTCTATCTAACTTTACTGGATTCTGTCTCACTGGGAAACTCCGAACGTAAAAAATAGTGTAAATTTTATTAAAATTTAAGGCTAGAATATTGGAAATGAATCTATTTTTGATGCAGTGCAAAACCAATAAAAATTCTTGATTTTGATAGTTTAATAAAATATCTTTGACGATTTTATGGTACAAAAACATAATATTTATTATATTTTGATCGTTTTTCGAGTCATATATAAAATTCTCGTGTCACAGTGTTTGTAACAAAACTCCTCCGAAACGCCTTGATCGATTTTTATGAAATTTTTTGTGTATATTCGGCAAGTCTGAGAATAGGTTGTAAACTATTTTTTATAACCTAATTTTTTTGCGAAACAATGTTTGCGAGGTCAGCTAGAATATATTATTACACTTTTATTCACGAAAACAATGTCAAAAGATAAGTACCTAATGATGTTTACTACAAGAATATTTAAAGCGCTCGAATATCCTGGCCTAAAGATTATATTTTGAGTAAAAAATGCCATGTGTGCACTTGATAGTTTGTTCATTATTTACTATATAAACTGTTCGATATTAATTCTGTTCGAATTTTACGATTCTTAAATTAAAAAGGGTATATCTAAAGATTTAAGAATTTATATTTAAATAATGAAATGAATTGTGATAGAAATATTTACATTTATATGTGTGCTTGGGGAATTATTTGAGCGACTCGCCTACAATGTTCTAGAAGTCATTACATGGATTCGTTACGCGAATCTTAACCGTATTAATTTCATAAATGATTTATGATATCAATGCAGAATAAATGTTTTTAAAATGGTAACATCAATCAGTAGATTTCATATAAAATATCACAGGTTAAGCTACAAATAGGTACATTGTTATGTCACTAATGTAATGAGCCTTAAGTTTTTAATTCATGCCATTATGAATTGTATAAAAAATAAACATTATATAAATTTTCGTTTATAATTTAATAACGAATGAATATAGGTACGTATGCCCTCTGTAACGATAGACTTTTGTCAAATAATTATTTTTTTCTTTGGATTTCAAATCAATGAACTATATTCTACATCAACATAGTTTTGTGGGTAAATATAGGTCTTTTTTGCCAGCAGAATTCGCCATTATCTACTAATTATTAAAAGGTATGGAGGGTTTTTAGCATTAAAAATCATATATTTTTAAGTTCAAGCTGTTAATATATACACTTATATGGAGCTCAGCGAATTCTACCCGCGACGTGGTCTAGACTGACAAGACTCCTCTAAACTTCTGCAGTATCTTAAAAATGATAGTAATTTTTCTTGTTTAATATTAAATAAAAAATCTTTCTTGTTTAATTTTAGATAAAAAAATAAAAATATTGTATATATTTCGTCAGTTGTCAGTTGTCCTTGCGAAAATGGTGTTTTATTTTATTGATAAATATTATAAATAAATTAATACATTTGAATTTACAGTGTGGTAAGCTTTACAAAAGGAAAAGGTTGCAAAATAGTTATTAAATGTATGCGAATCCGCGTAATGATTAAACAGAGGCTGATGTGCATTGTATAGTTATGTCATATTTGACGACGCGGAGGGCATTTTCACGTATTTGGTTGAAGTCCTTTCGGCTTGATCATCATGGAGGCCCGTTTCAATGTGTAATCCCAACCTCGCCAGCGGAACCAAACAATGCCTGAAAACATTCATTATGATTCATTGTTACTCATTTTCATTTTAGTGCCTTGGCGACCGAACGATTTTAAGTACACATAGAACACTAGATGGACTTAAAATCGTCAAAATAAATTGCATTGTTTTTGCATTGTTATGGATGCAAGCTGTATTCGTATTCATGGCCTTCACATAAACTTTTAGGGGAACAATACACGTATCACTTTACTTTACGAGATGGTGCTTTAATAAATAGTTAAACTTTTTTTATGTTTAGGTCGACAGACAGGCTGACGGCCGACTTGATGTTAGCCTATAATACAAGCAACACCACAGGACATTAACCTAAAGATTAAAAATAAATAACATTTATTATGGCGTTGAATTTTAATTCTTTTATGACTATTCTTTACAAGTTATAATAAATTACTTAGCAGAAATCGATGAACTAATTGTACTAGTCTACTAGAAATAATATTTGGCATTGGCTATAGATAGCTACAGAAATCCATTAGTAGAACTGAACAATCTGTAATTATTTAGACAGTTTTAAAACAATCAATGTACCTAATTCACGAGGTTGTGCACAGTGTATGGTGTTTCAAACTATTCTTTTTGTAATGTTACCTTGTCTGGCCGTAAGGTCTTGAGGGTCATGGAGATAGAGGCCGTTGAGGCCACGACCGCACGACTTCCACCACCATCCGCCTTTCAACATGGATGCGCAGTTCAAAGATGATCGATCATTATCTCTGAAATGTGAACAATTTCATCATGTTAGGTCTACTTGACAGCGATTGACAATGTTTGATTTTTGTGTAGACATATTAATAGCCTAACGGGACGGTTGGCGAACTATATCAAATTAGGTTTAAATCTTGGAAGGGCCTGCACCTCTGAGACTTTTCAATTTCAGTCTTGTATATCAGAACGAGTTATTAACCTCTACTTAACGACCAAGTAAAAATTCATTAAGAAACATGTGTGTTGTGTTCATTATATGGTCATTAGTTTTTAAGGGATTCTAAGCTCAACTTTCAGGTTTTCTGATGCCCAAAAAACTCAATCTTATAATTACCATTAAAACATTAATTTACAATATATTTGAACCGTAAAAGCTTACCCATCAAAACTTATAGGTACAGTAAGGCGCTGGAGAGTAAATAAGGAGATACAATAAAATCGTCTTGGGTAGCAACGGTTAGTTTATAATTTTTAATTGCTTATATTTGAAGAATCGAGCTTGTATTTGATTCATGCTTGGTATTTGAAGAATCGAGTGTGATGCAGATCGATATAGAGCATTTATTAATTGTAAGCTGTAACCAAAAAAATTACAAAAATTGTAAGATACAAAAACCTTCCTTTTTAACGCTCTTTCCATTAGAGAAAATCGCATTAAAATCCGATGCCTAGTTTGTACATACAGAGGGACAGACGGCGGGAAGCGACTTTATTTTATACTATGTAAAAATGACTAACCTGTTATAAGTGGAAAAGGGACTGTTGTTGGAGCCGTACCAAGGGTCGTTGAGTGAATCGCCTGCATTACCCTCATAACCGTCGATCTCCAGTTTGTAGTATTCCGCTTCCGAATAGATTTTGAAGTGCGAATACTGCGCATATCTACATAAGAAAACTCAAATTTATTTTTGGTCGGTCATTGTCATATGATTTTTCAGACAATAGTATCTATTACTACCCAACTCTTCAGCGTTCATTACTTAAGCCAATTGCATTATATAATATATATTATTAAGTAGTGGCAGGGCACACTGCGTTTCGCAGTCAATTGGGTAGTCCGTCTGGCGGCAGTAACCACTCCTTTACAGAATACCACCGATAAATAACAACACGTTTGCTGTTGTGTTTCGGTGAGCGAGTAAGGGATGCCAGAGCCTATCCCTTCCCAATCCCTTAACCTTAATCCTATACTGTGTATAAAAGCCTAAAAAATCCGTAAATTGTTTCTGCCTTTTGAATATGAATGAAGAGGTTACAAAAATCCAGACATACCTCTTGTTACCGTCAAAATCTTCAAGTTCAACCCTAAGCATGTAGTCATCATTGTTTGTTAGCATATATATGTTCTCGTTGCCCAGCCAGAACTCCTTACTTGGGTCGCCGAAGCCGTTCTTGTAATCGCTCCAGTCGCGATTGAAATTTTCGGCCGGTATTCCAAAGTCATCTCGACGGTGTATCACCTAGTTACACAACATTTAATATAGCATTTTGAAAAGCGTACCGACCTACAAATTGCTTTAAAGGTTCACATAAAGCCAGTCGAGCCTACTTAAAATTTTGCATAGAAGACTTTCCTGGAGCCTTACTAGGGAAGCATATCTCTTTCTCATTCTTGTTTTATTTTTATTTTACATAAAATGAAAACCTATGGGTATTTTACACACATTTTTTTTAACTTATAACAATATCGAAGTACTAGGGGAGACGTGTTGTGTGTTTCCGGCACGTCTCTTCACGGCGCGGAGGTCACACTCCGCGCTTAATCGAGATGGAGCCCGCAAGTTGGGCCTCGTCTGGCGGGGGGACAAGGCGTCTGTCTTAACGTCCTCTAACCCCTGCCCATAGACGGCGCGAAGAAACACCGTTGGGTTTTAGTGGGTAGAAGACCCACATACCCCACCGATCTCCCCATGGTCGGTTGAGATCTGATTCGCAGATTACCTCACGTAAAAAAAAAAAAGGTGTGTGTATATGTGATATACCTTGGTGACTTAGCGGTACAAGGAGTTTCTCTCAATCGAAGGGTCGTGGGTTCGAGTTCAGGTACATCTATCTCTCCGAGATGGCCGGCGTACCTCCACTGTCGAGTACGCCGAGGTTCTGACAGGGAGCGTAGCCCTCCCCGCGCTGGATAGCCGTGGAGGGGCACCGAAGTCGTATCATAACGTCCCCGCGACTCCGCCCATCTACGCTAGAAACTCGTTGGGTTTTAGCCGGTACGAATCCGGCATAACCCCGCAATGTCCCCTACACTGACAGGTATCCAAGAGGATTTCCCAACGTTAAAAAAAGTGTGTATATGTGAAACAATTATATTGCACTCACTGTCCATCCTCCGTCAGCGATGTTTTGCTCGCAGTATACTTTCAGAAACCAGTATGTTGTCCCCCTGATCTGCAGGTAGTAAACGCCAGAGTCTCGCATGCCAGCATTTAATAAGTCCACACACGAATAGCCCTAAAAAAATATCACCTTTCATTGTAAACAACGTCATTGACAATTTAATTTGAAAGTCGCGTTGCTGTGTCATCATGTGGATTCGCATCGAGCAATTTTTAATAAAATTAAACTGTTGTGTCAAGTAAAATGGATGTTTAGGTCGAAAAAAAGATTATAATAACCCATTTAAATCATGATTGTACAAAAATTAGTAGATAAAAAAACTGTTAGTAGCAAGCATTGGTCAGAGGTGAAAACTTGTCACCTTCACAAACTAAGAAGTATTAGCTGTTTTTCCCAAAAAGTGCCTCACGCAGCTAAAGAAGTTTTCACTTTAAAAACTAATTTAAAAATTATAAATATGTAACTTGTTTTAATTAACTTATAACTTAAAGTTGTTTTATAACTCGTTTGTTGTGTTTAATAGTAACCTATGCTAGTTGTGTTGACTCCCTGTATGACTGTACTTTTTTATTGAACAAGACAATATAAATATAAATATCGGCTTAGTACGATTATATTAAGCGAATTTTTAAATGTCACAAATTTTTCATAGTGTGACATCAATAAAGATTATTGAAACATATTTTTATGTCAGGAATTGGTAAATGGATTCGAATATTCGTTGTTTACCTCTAAAATTATTTCACAAAAAGTTGAGCTATCAAATTCGCTAAGCAACTAGGATTTATATCTGTCACATAGATTCAAATATGTCACAATCATGTACACGTTTTTAAAAATAAATCATAAAGATATCAATGTAAATATTATGTTACCCGTTTAAGAAATATGTACAGTAATTTATTATTTCACATTTCATGTGAAATCAGAACTACGAAATCGTAAATAATTTTCCATTCTCCTTTTGGAGGCGTCTATATAAATGAGTCGCACATGACAAAGCCACTAAACATAAAAATAATAAATAGATTAATTACTATCATTTATGTCAGCAGTATAGGTCCACTACTGGATATAGGTTCCCGAATAATTAATATAATATTTATTTTAAAGAGGGCAACGAAATATTTAAAAAAATGTTTATTTTGCCCGCGTGCTCTCTAAAATATTAGACTAGCTGGTGCCTGCAAATTTGTACGCGCTGTAGTTTTTTTTTTTTTTTTGAAAACGCCACAGGAACCTAACATTTTCAAGGATAAAATTACCTAAGATTTTTTTAGGATAAAAATAGGATACCTTTTATCCAAGAAAAATTTTAAATTCCAGAGGGATCGTCTCTAAATATAAAAAATGGACGCGACTATAGCCGTGGCGGCGCCACCGTCGTCACAGCAATAAAGATATCGGGCGTTATAATACGAAGTGGCATGCATCAGCTAGTTTTCGTATACGCACTAAATATGTTTTTATTTTTTACAATAGGTGGTGTAGGTTTTTTTACAATAGGAGTTATTGTATTCATTTACAAATCGTTCCACATTTTTTTTTTTTTTCACTTTTCTATTAAAGCTGTTCTAAAGCTCGCTCTTTTACTGTAACTTTTAAATGTAACAGTGACAGTTCATTAATATAAGTATAGTGTTGTCGTTTTGTTAACGGAAAGATCATAATTATTCTTTCGGCTAAGTCGCGAATTGCGCAAGTCTTGTTTGCGGATGGAGATCAGCTTTCCACGTACCGTGGATATATTCACACGGTAAAATTCATAGAAAGTGTACTACTCAGTCAGACCAATGGAGAGTTGGAACAACTGTTTAGTGAGCCCATTCAATTCAGTAAAACTTTTAGAAAACAAAGTTGGTTAAGCCACAAGAACAACGCTCAGTTGCGTTCGTAACGTATAATTTTACAATTTCAATATTCCTTCCTTTTATCTGCCTTACCTAGGTAGGATTTTATCTGATTTGAGTGTTGGCGTTGTCAATTTAAATCGACAACAAACAACAACAAAAAAGTATCAAGTTTTCCACACACTTAATTACGATTTTAATTTTATGTTTGAGATTTTTTTTATAAAAATATAGAAAAATAAATAAGCCACTATACTATTTCAATGATTGATTTGACCTGATGGTGTATACTATCTTCTAATACCAGCGTGATTTATACGCAACTAGCTGGTGCTCATGTGTTACATGTACCTAGCATATATTTGTAAGAGTTGATACAAGTTTGTCCATTCCACTAATTCCTAGTTAGTTCTAGTTAGAGAGGCAAATTCTCGACATTGCCTTGAAGATACGATCTTACTATCGAAGCCAAGCACGCTATATCTGCGTAAGTTGCCGAGGAGTTGGGTGTCTCGCAGACTATTTGATCAGGTCAAGGTTACCATTACCATTACCACCGAAGTAACTGTATATTGAATTTTACATAATTCAAACATGTGGATGTTGGTGAAATCTCTTCGTTAACTAGGTAATGGGTGATGGTCTTCAAACTTCTCTGAGCAGATCTTCATAAATCATAATTAAGAACAATCTCGATCACCTCAAATTTCCAACAAAGAAAACCGGATCAAAACCTAACCATCCGTTTAGGAGCTACTATGAGGCAGATACACTGACACACGTAAAACTTATAACACTCGTTTTTGCGTCGGGCGTCAAGGGTTAAAAATAGGGTTCTAAAAACAAGTGTCGCAGCTTACTTTAAAGAAATAGCGAGCAAGTATTGTCATATAACGGATGGGCGTTGGTTAGACGAACTTTGGGTAGACATCAAGAGAACGGCTGAATCCGACTGAGATGGCACTCATTTACAAGGCCTATAATAATATGTCCAATAGTGAACGCCGTAGGCTGATGATCAATTATATGAGTTTAATAAATAGTATCGGGCTGTATGAATCAAAATATTCGTGATTACAGAACAATTGAAAACATATAAAAATTAGAGGTCCACACCGACGTTGAATAGACTGGTTTTGGAATCCAGTTACACGAGTAAAGAAATGATTGCAACACTTCGCTCGACATAATGTTACGGTAAGAACAACAAACACGTTGTAATAATTGGTAATTGTCAATCTGTGGGAACAGTATATGTTTTGCGAGCGCACAATGCCGTGGAAAGCGTCTGCGCTTACTGCTTGAACCAGATTTACGTAATGCGCTTGCAACTTTCCTTACACGGAACCTCGTTTCATGCAAGCGCGTTTTCAATTCACATTTTATTGGTAACTAAGGGATTTCGTACAATAAGATTTTGAAAGATGTAATGAAAGTGTGTTGCTTAGCGCAAATCTCGACGGCTTGACCATCCGGTTTTTTTTTTTTCAAATATTTTGTTGAAGTCTGAAGAAGGTTGTTATGAAAAAACAATTAAAAATTTGGACTTCCATGCAAAGCCATTTTGCTAGTGAAAAATAAAAATTATGTTCATAACAGTTATTTGGCTCACTTGCGCAAATAATAAAATGGAATAATTTCTATTGCTTTAGTGATCACAAACAAGAAATCAAATAACTTTTGAGCAATTATTAGCTCAAAAAGAAAAATTAAGGGCTTAATTTTATTATATACTAGCGACCCGCCCCCGGCTTCGCATAAATTTTAAATATTCAAAAATCCTTTCTCAGCGGATGCTTTCGTATAAAATAAAGCAATGTTCCAAATTTCCACTAAGTATCCCCTATCCCTTCCCTACTAAGTATCCCCACTGGTAGGGATATGTGGATTTTTTTTCCACTTATCCTGCCAGTAGGGATAGGTGGAAATTTTTCTTCTTTTACTTCGTAAAAGTACTATTAAGGTAAAATACCTTCTATTAACTTTCTGGACTTAGGTAGTTTTAGTTGTGTGTTGATAGTCTGTCATTACCAACGTTTTCATAAGTTTATATAGATTATGTTCTATTTAGTTACCTTTTAGTATGACAATAACTATAAAAACTTGCTATCTTCTTCTTCCGAATTTAGTAACATTGTAATTTCATTTTTAATATAGAAAACTTGAGAACTAAGTATTTATGGAGTAAAACCGTTCAAAGATAATATACAGAGTATACTTAAGTGATTCAAAGATAATATACAGAGTATACTTAAGTATATATATATATATATATATATATATATATATAAATATTCGTGCAGATATTGTAATTTATTTCAACATTAGTTGAAACATTAGGAGCAATCAACATTTTATTTCGTACCTACATATTTAAGATTTAATCAAGTTTTATTTGTCCTTAATTCGCAAATAATGATTATTGCTCTGCCTACTGCGAAATGTTACAATTAATCAAGTTTAGTTAAATTGTGAATTTATTTCTGCTTAATGTAGTTGCTAAACGTTGCACTACTCGTAAATGGAGAGGTAACTCTATCTATCTATATAACGACACAGTATTTTCACTCCAAAGGTATAAAGTAGAATGGGATTTCAACAGCTGCTCTCTGAGCTCCGTATACAAGCAACTGGATGATCGAACTCAGTACATAGATTTCAACAATATCAGTACTCTCAATACACATCTCGCCTGACACCTTTGCAATCAGCTGACATCAATTAACCCACATAGCTATTATGATCGCGCGTGCGTTTAGATTTTACATACTTCACGTTATTTCGATTTAATATGCCTTGGTATATTTAAATATACATTTATAATGTTTACATTATCATTTTTTCTCTTTCACTGATTGCCTGTTTTTGCTGCTCAGGAGACAGCTTTACTGTGCCATCAATCATGTCACGTGGAAAAAATTCACAAGACAGAGTTATTATTACGACAATGAATATTCATTAGAGTGATGAGTATGAAATATTATTTTTCTACTAGGCAGGTACATGTGTCGTGCCTAGTTATATAATCGCCCATGTGATCTCACTTGACGTTCGCTCGGCTAACATATTTTGTAAAGTTATTGTACCTTCAGGGGGACTGGTTCGCGACATTGGAGTGTGCAGGCTATAATAATTATAGTTTATGTAACGATGACTCACTTTCACGTCTTTATAGTTGGCGACGATTTCCGAAGCGAAGGTATTATTGCCGACGATTGGCTTGTTCTTGACGCTTGGGAAAATGATGCCACCCTTGCGGCTGGCAGGGCGTGCACTCGAGCTGCTTACACTCGACGGTGTCACAGTTACTGCTGCACTTGCGGTTGGGCTTGAGCTCGATATGTTTGGGCTGCATCCGACATTACTATTAGTCACATTAATCACATTATACGCCTACGTCTCACTGTTCACTCGCACGAATTGCGTAGGTACCTACATTCATAGATAGCGCAGCGCGGCCAAGCAATATCGCTTGCAGTAAGAGCAATCGCCATAGCATATTCAGTTAAAACAATAGTATAATGGTAAAATATAGAACAATGTCACCTGTTGTTAAAAGTGGAGGTAGCTGGCGTAGTCGCTGCAGCAGTGCTCGTGCTTGGGTCCGTCGTGGGCTCGTCAACGCGGTACCTGTTGGGCGCATACTCGACTAATCTATCGATAGTCGGGTCCAGAAGAAGCTCAGCAGGCACCGGTCGCTGCGCCAAAGTAGCCACATCGTCTTCTTGCTTCTTTAATCTCTTCTCCACCATGTCCAAATTCTCTATTATTAAGTTAGTTTTAAGCCTCAGATCGTTGTGAATTTGTCCGATGGCACGTTCTTGCCGTTGTGTCTGCGTCAAAAGTTCGTCTGATTTTGGCACTAAATCGTCAACAGAACTCTTTGTGCCTACAACGACGTCCCATACTTCATCCATTTTCTCGGAAACACTCATCATCGGAATTATTTTATTAACAAGTGTATCTATTTTGCTGGCCTTTGATACGGGTGACTGTGTGCTGGTAGTTGTACGATTCTTGAAAAGATTGTTCACATTAATAGAAGCTGCTTCAGGCTCCACTACAGCGGCATGTACGTCAGCCATCATATAAAGCACTTTGCCCAAGTTCTCCGAAACAAGATTAATATGAAATTGTAATTTACGATCGACAGTCGCCATCGAAGTTCTCAACTGGTCTACTTCTTTAGTAATTTCGGTAATCACTTCAGAGTTGAGACCTTTAGCGATTTCAATCACATTTAGACTAATTGGTTTTTTTTCACTTGCTTCGGCGTTTATGTCATCCACCGGTAAAAAGTTATTGTCTATTTGATTTTTGAGCCCTACTAACTTAGTGTCAATATCCGATACTTTCTGATCTAGCGATTCCAGTTTCTTATCCAGCAATTGAGTGTTGCTAAGTCTATTTTTCTGACGTACAGTCGAACTTTCAGTGAATGCATCTTCATCTTCCTGACTGACGTGGCTGAACAGTTTGAAATCGAGGTTGCCAAGCTTGGAAATTATTGCGTCCGTTTTATGAATATTATCGTTAACTCTAGAATCAAGCGCTTCAACTCTCCTCATAAGATGTTCCACAGCTTTGTCTAGATTTTCTATTCGTTGTAGCTTTGTTTCCAACGTACTTACTATTACTTCGAACACATTAAATATGTACTGTTCCCTGAAACAAAAGAAAAGAACAGTTTAGTTTACATAACGTATTTAACAATAACTAAATATAAATTCAATAATTGTCAATCTTTACATAGTATAAAACAAAGTCTCTTTCCGCCATCTGTCCCTCTGTATGTTAGTTTAGATCTTTTAAACTACGCAACGGATTTTAATGCGGTTTTCAATTATGAAAAAAGCGATTAACGGCGAAGGTTTCTACATATAATTTAAACAATTTGAAAATAGAAAATACATGCGGAGCATTATCACTGATTGAGGTTCTCAATGACAAAGCTGTTGAAGAATCTCATCATTGACTTTTATTGGAGTAAGATTCGATTGCATCCACAATGGTTCACAGTGAAATTGACATGTCTATCAACGGTATTACGCAATGGAAGAAATAGAAACCTTAAATACGTGCGACCTACGTGCGTGCCACATAATAGCAACTCGTACCACAGAGCTGCGCCTCCTGCAGACACGGCGCGCCCCAAATGTGGACCAGTTTTTGTTGTGATTATATCATGTTCAAGTAGCCGATATGTTCACAACGCATTGAACGTATGAATTTGTAAGTAAGTATAACGTTTATCTATTAACAGATACACTCAATCATATATACATATATCGATACATTTCATAATTTAAATTTTAAATAATTACGTTCTTTTATGAAAACAAAAAAAATACTGTAAGTGGTACTATGAGTATTTCATTACCGAATAATCACAATAGCGAACTGCCAGCGACCTCACATAGGTTTATTTTTTTAATATTTGTGGAGACTGTATCAAAATCCATTAGGTGTTTTAGATATAGATATAGATGAAAAATACTTTTATAATCATTTAACAGTTTTTATGGAAAATATGTATGTATAACGTGTTCAAAAGTTGAACCTCTAATTGATTCATATAGCATTTAATAAAACGATATACAAATAGTATGTAAATGTGTTGTTGGTTCTGCTCAAATGTGTCATTGCGTTATGTTTAGCAAAGATTCTTGTAATCTGTATATAAAAGCAAAAAACATATGTAAAAGCGGTCAAACAAAGCCAATATTTATAAAATTATTTTTCATGATAAAGAATTTCAGGTGGACAGACGATCCACTTCGCTTTGCAACCTTTAACTACAAGCAAATCTTTATGTTGCTTATTATTTATTTGGTATTATCATTTAAAAATATTTCTTTATTATTATATTATTTATTTAATTAGCTTTTTTTATTACATAATTCGCATTGATTTATCTACGTAATAAGAATTTTCTAAATCTTAAGATTAAATAATTGACATCTGTTTAGTTACAGATCTATTATCTAGTTAGATTACAGATTAATATTTAGATTTAGATAAAATAGAAAAGACATGTCTATATTGTCCACCCTATTTTATAGCTATATTTTCCGAAATAGGAAAAGATATCCTTAAATTTGCTATGGGACCTACTAACTATAATAGAAAACATAAGCAAATAGAATTACCTATATATTCTAAATATAGGTACAGAATTCATGATTATATTTTTATTTGGTGATTACCTACCGATTGCGTAACACAACAAGTTACCTTCATTCGGCATGAAATGTAGCCTACACAAGTTTGCTTTGATTTGTAACCAACTCATATTTACTTTGAGCTGGTTTAACGGCATTTATTTTATACCAGATCGCACACTATTAGATTGAAAATGTTACGAAACGAAAATTACTAATATTGTCTGTGACTTGCAAAATTACGACAATTTTCTTAAGTATTCTGTTATCTCTTTATGTTATACTAGCTGATCCGGCGAACTTCGTACCGCCTCGAAATCAATAAAAGTTGTATTTTTTATTATAATAAATGAATTCTCAAAATTAATCAAGTGCATAAGTGAGCATAAATCAAAATTAAATCTTTTTTAATTACTTTCAAATGAATCTAATTCTTTATTAAAGTAAATCGTAATAATTTGCATAGCCAGCCAGCCCGTCTGGTGGCAGTAACCACTTCCTTACAGAAAACTATAGTGAAATAACATCATATTGTTTTTATTAATTTTTTTTTAGTTAATTTTTTCGATATTTTAATGGTGATCTCGCAGGCCATCTGATTGTGCCGTATGTACCAATCCAGGTATCGTTATAACTGACCCTAACGATCGATGCAATAAAAGTACAGGGTGTAATTTTTACAGATTTTAGTCGGTTCGATTCTCGGGTGTGGCAAGCGAATTTTCGAAAATCTTTGAATGCAGTTTTCTTTCTATTCAAAAATAAAAGAATGTTTTCTTTGAGTAAAATTTTCTATCTACAGTATTAAGAGTACTTTCCCTTCAGGTGGCATTACAAAATTCCACCCTGTATATTTCACGTATCTAGGAAACGGCTCTAACGATTTGGATGAATTATTGTATTTAGATAAGTTTTCTAGTTAATGAAGTTAATGAAATATTGTAGATATTTCTGGTAAAAAAGCAATTTTGCAGATTTTTTTTACATCTATTTATTAAAGCGTCATACCGTAATTTTTTGCAGTACCTACTTGCATTGTTGTCGACGGATAATAATCAAGTGTTAAATCAAAATTTCGTGAGATGGCGTAATATGGAACACGAATATGTTCTGCTTACATCCAATAATGAAGAATGCAATTATTGTGACGATCTTAAGCTCGGTCGCCCAGAAGCTGATCTTTAAATGAAAAAAACTATAAATGATAATTACAATAATTAGTTTAAAAATCAATATTGTATCAAATTTAAATAACAGAAAACTTGAATTGACAACATATTATTTTAAATGATGTACTTACATATAATAATTTGCGCCGTTGTATTCAGGAATCATAACATGAACGATTTCTACGTGCGTGACGCCATTAATTATTGTTAATAACTTTCGAATTCCCGGCCTGTTATTGTTAAGTCTGAGAAAATTATATGACAAAATTAATGTGATATAGTAAAAAATAGTTTTCACTGTTGGTTATTCATTTTTTATACGTACAGTATAAAATCATTTTTTAAACATGTAGGTAAGTACACTACCCTCGTCTCGCAGCCATAATATAGACACGACCGACAACTTAGTAAAAATAATATTAAGTTGAAACATAGTGGTTTGAACATTTCGAGAATAAGTATGTGTTGTGTAGTTACCAAAAAGACAATTGTACTTTAGGCCAATTATGTCTAAAAATTGTCAAAATCAAGGTTTTATATATTTGAAGGTTTTTACATTTCCATATTTCCTCCTCTAAATCTAAACCAATTTCAAATGTTTAATTTTTTTCGATTAGTGTACTGAAAATACTTTTCCGTCAGATAAACTTTCACATTATATTTTCTCGTAAACAAACAATTCTAGTTCTCTCTAACAGTGAATGTATTCGGAATCTCTGCTGTAGTTGTGCTACGAAAAGTTATTAGTCATAGCCAATCCTATTGTCTTCTAGACATGCAACGTTGGAGGGCACAGCAGGTGTGATGCACAGTTAAGAGTCAGTGGCTAAATACATCCATTTCTGTTCACTATGCATTAGGTATATAATTCAGAATGTGGTTCAGGGTCTTACATTGTGTGAACTGTTCGTGTAGCAGGTGCGTTCGATTGCAAGTGATTTATTTAACTCAACAACTACACATTACTAGAAGTAGATTAGAGGATGTTATACTTGAGTGGTCTAAATATATGCAACACAATACAGCATTTATCTCTTTAACGTATCTACTGACAGTGGAAGTTGGCTGACTCAGGGAATTAATGTTGAAAAATTTTAAAAAATTGTAAGAAATATAACGCTCGACATAATGTTGCTATAACACTTTGGCCAGGCGTCAGTTTTTTTATTTCATTTTAGATGATCCCTTGGATACTTAGAACAGTACTTTTTTCTAGGTGAAAGCTACGCTATGTCTTTTCTTGTAACCTTGACAACGTGTATACAAAATTTCATAATGATCGGTGAAAAGGTAACAGACAGACAGATGGATGTTATGAACAGCTGAAATACCATTACATTGTATGATTCTCGCTTGTGTAGTGCATGCAGGTTATATGTAAGAATTAAGGTAAAGCCTTAGGAATAAAAGTACAGAAAAGAGAAATGGACTATGTGATCAGGCCATCTATCTACAGAGACACAATATCTTATAACAGCTGGTCTTCTGTAAGAGGTAAAATCAAGTCTAAAGTGATATACAAATAATAGAATTATATTAGTGCGAATTTATTTATCACTTCTCCTTTCATTTCGATTAAATGTGTGTAAATATTGTATTAAAGGACAGCTAAATAATATTATAATTACACATTAGACAGGAACTGTCATTTGGACAAGGTCTCTTTGCTCTTAATCGACTCGACTTGTATCAAATGCTTGCTTAAAATTTTACCGTCGATTAAAATTCTAATTCGTAATTTTTATATTCGACTGTGTGCAATAATGTTTGTAAGTACTTTATTTATTTATTTATTAATTCTCTCTTTAGACGGTACTAACTTTTGCCCGCGCTCCGTCCGCACCAGTTTTTCTTAAGCGTTATCTTAAATATATATGTATATAAAAATGTTAAGTTAAGTTGAAAAAATGTTAAATATATATGTATATAAGAATGTTAAATGTATACTAATACAAATAATAGATAGACTTCGTGATAAGCCTAACGATAAAGCGTTTTCTTATAAAAATACTAATATTATCAAGAGAAAATTGAGAGGAAAAATTTGTATATTTGTATTTTTGTTCTTAATGAAAAAACTCAAAAACTACTGGACCGATTTTAAAAATTCTTTCACCTATAGAAAGCTACATTATCACTGAGTAATATAGGCAATAATTTACAAAGTTGTGCGGACGAAGTCGCTTGCAACAGCTAGTAAAAAAGATAAGTGACGTTAGAACAATGAACATAAAGCCATCGTCCCTTATGTACGTAATTCATCTGATATTGCCGCAGTAATAAGAACAATTGAACGCCACTCAGCGTGACCAGTTGTTCCAACTGCTGCAAACGGTGCCGACATACTTATTGTCTCTTCAAGTGGCTATTTATTGGCTAAGTTACAACTTAGTTCAGTCCGACCCTAATAACAAAAGCGGATATCATTATACAAAATACTAGACTAGATATATTGTTCTGTACAAAATCTATACTGATATTGTAAAGCGGTGAAGTTGTATGTTTGTTTGTATGTAGAAAGATCTTAGAAACTACTTATCTGATTTTAAAAAATCTTTCACCAATAATTAGAATAGAATTTCAGGATAGAATCCGCGAGCACCAACTATCTAAAAATCTAACACATTAAATGTATAATGTCAGGCGTCAATGTATGTAGGGCGTTATATATTTTATTTTTCAATTACTAGATATATCTATGTATCTAAACAAGGAACTATGAAGCGAAGGTGAGTGTGCCAAGATTTTTTCTCAAAATCTTACGACAACATCGTGTTTGATATATAGCTATTGCACACGACTTCGTCTGTGTAACTTTATAAATATAGCCTACGTAACTCGCTGATAATGTAGCTATCTACGGATGAAAGAATTTTAAAATCGGTCCAGTAGTTTTTGAGTTTATTCATTACAAACCAAAATACATCTTTTCTCTTTAATACATTTTATAAATAACTAGCTACCCGCTCTCGGCTTCACTCGGAGTGCAATTTCTATATATAAAATTTTATCTCCGTTTATCGCTGTTTCCATATGTGAAAACCTAATTAAAATCGGACTACCCATTATCGAGTTTTGAAGCTTAACATTAATTTTTATACATAAATTATAGTGTATTAATATAAATTTATTGCTTCCAAATACTTCCAAATTTCTCTTTTCTTATCGCAAGACTTAAATATTGCGCATGTAGGTATATTGTGAATAGAAAGTAATACATTATTATGTGTTAATTATAATGGATACATATTTAAATTCCTTTAAAAAGAATTGAAGCATTCCACTTTCTAAATTATAGTATGAAACGCATTATCTCCGATATCGATGTACCTATTTGTCGGCGGAGTTATGCACAGTCACTAAGGAAAGTTGAGGTTTTATTTACATGCCTCAGATAGGTTGTAATTGGCACGCAATTCGCCATTGTGTCACATAACAAATGAATTCCGCTGTCCCACGTAGAGTAGGTACGTTTTAGGAAAACAGAATGAAATCGTCGCTTACACAAAAATTATAATAGCCAGCTGGAAATGTTGCATTTATGTATGCGAGGAATTCCACACGAGAAACAAGCATGATCACGATATGTAAGAAAGTAAACACTCAGTCGCGTGTTTAATAAATTATCTGTTAGAATAACTGTAAACTGTATCGAAAATTAAGCAGATCTTTCTTATGTTTATTCGTGGCAGACACTGCAATTCACAGTTATAAAATAGGCAGCCTAGACTTTATCCTTTTATCCTGTTCCTATCAAGATCCTAACCCTAATAACCTTGATAGGATCTATTAACATAGTTACCCTATGGCGTTACCCGTGCAAATAGATGAACAACCGTGATCACTCCAAGTTATCACGGAGTGCCGATCTTTACATAAGAAAAGGTATCGCTGAACAGTTCACTGAGAGAAAAGTTTTGTACGAAAGTCGTCAAGTAAATATTACTTTATTGATGTAATAATAAATATTATTATTGTAATGTGAACGAAGTAAAAACTTGGATGGAGCCTTAAAACCTTAAACGCTAGTTGGTCACTTTGACGGAAACTTTATAACCAAAATATGTACCATTTTTAAATGCATGTATATATTTTATTTCTATTTTAAAAAAAAACAGTTATTCTGTGCTATTAGTTTCGCAATGCGATCAATAATAACCGGTAAAGAAAATGTGATATTATTTTTGCCTCGAAAGCTGGATTTGAACCTCTGACACTTTTCCACTCGTCTGAGTGAAATACCTTGGGTCCTAAAAAGTTCATTCTCGGGCTTAGAAAATTGGACTCTGATAAGCCTACAATGTTAAAAGACTTCGGCTCGGGAGAATTATTTCGTTGAGTTTTACAGAGAAATAAGACATTTCATTAGAGGCGTGTGGTGTCTTGCAAAATGGTTACCTCTAACAGTAAAAGAGACAACTAATGAAACATTATGGCGGTGTCAATCAACTATTAGATTGCAGTGATAAAGTCTATTAAATGACCAGAGAGATTTTTAACTGTTACGGTTATATGACGATGGATTGAGTGTAGGTAATGCAATGCTATGTAACAAGTTACATATTAGTTATTCATGAAAACCCTTGGCGATGAGTATGCAGTAAAAGGGCTGAGACACAGGAACCCATTGGATATTATTGTTTGCTGAATATTCAAAAATAATCTATCTGTGTTTTGTTTGATTAAGAAAATTGTCGAATTATGAGCCTTTTTTTATGTTAGTTACTTCGCAGTTAACTCACGTACGTATTATTATATCAGTAATGATTATAAGGGATGCAGAATTTTAAAAGAAGTATTTATTTATTTTCAAAAAAGCACCTATATATATATAATTGTAATTTATCAATTACATTGTTACTAAGCGGTGAGCTTGAAAATTTGCAAGAGAATTTTGAGAGTGAAAAGCCACGTTTAATGCAGTATCAGAGCACGTATTGATTGATGGTTTTGTCGCGAGAACGTGGCTACGAACGATCGGGGAAAGGCGGTTACCTAACTTGCTATCAATTTATATATGTTGCTCCCAAACCACCGCCGATATTTCCGACATCGCAACGGTTGTAATCTGGTTCATTGGTAACATAAAGTAACAGACGTTCCGGCGCCTGCTTTACACACATCTCTTAATGAATGTTACGCTCGATCGTTACTGCATTATGCCGCGATAAAAACGTACTGTGACAAAGAAAGTGTCGCCGGGTGATGCAATTTTATGGCTTTTTAATTGTCCGTGCAAAATATATGGAGTGTTGAAGAATTAAATTTATATTTTATTTTGAAATATCAAAAGACACGTCCGACACAGTTACATTCGGTACGTGACCTATTATTTTTAAATTTTGCAAAGCTGATAATTTCGCAATAGAAGGAGGCCTTGGTTGAGAGTTCTTTGAAATCGGTTATCTGGTGAGCGGCCCTGCCAGACGCAGCATTAGCGGCATTGTGGGCTGTGCAAGATGCCTCGGGCGCTTATTCAGATCCTATAGCTTCGTCTTCGTCTAAAATAACAAATATATACTGTTCAATATCATCCGCCATCGACAACTATCAATCAGCTAAAATTTATTAGCCTGCCGCCAATAAAAAAATATATGTAGGTAGTTGGAAGTTAAATGACGGTAATTTCTGTTCTTGCATTGTCCATTTACGGCTATTCGTTGACAAAGTGAAATCTGGTATAAAAAGTTTTTTTTTTTAATTAAATTGAGTATCATTCAACATATTTTTAATTTTTTTTATTATATCATGTCTCCGGGATATCATAATATCTAATGTCCATCATGATGAAGAAATGTCAGACAGTCTAAGATATCATAATGTCTAATGTATCATAATGTCCAGGATAATGAATATCATATGTGTGTTTTTCTAGTTTCTACTAGTGATGTGCCGGATATACGTATGCATATCGTTACGCAAATCTGCGTACATACCTACCAATTATACTAGAGTATAAAGATCCGTAGTCTTTATTTTTACCGGATCTTGTAGGTGACCAACGAAATATTATTGAAAGTACTTTTAAAATTTAAAAGTATTTCTTGTTTCTACAAATTTACCAAAATGTATACTTATTATATATTATATATAACACTTAATACAAAACATCTCTAGTACTATCTAATGACTATTATTAAGTAATTGTTCAGAAATATCTAAATAGTCAGGTAAACATTTTAACCGTCATCAATTTAATGTAAATAAAGTTATTACTTAAGGCTAAACCGATATTAACCCTTTTTATATAGTATGAAGCGATAAAACATATGGTTAATCGCTTTTAGTTACGTTAACCTGTGTGATATTGCGAACCTTGACATAAGTGACAAGAGAATTAAGTACTTCAAACGTTATCTACATTGCCAATTACATCAAATAGATTGTTAAGTACTACAGGCAAATATTAAAATTACATCAACACGGTATATATAGACATCTATACATTTAATAAAATATAATATACATATCGCACCTTCGGTAAAACAAGGGCATAACTTACAAAACTTTTGAAATAAGTTAAATATGAAGAAGTGTCTTAAAAACATTATTAAGTTAATAGTTACTTGTTCAACAAGAGAACAAAATTGTTTTTTCCTGCGAGTACCGACTTTAAATCACGAACTAGCGAAGTAGGCTAGAATTGAATTCAGGAGCGCAGCGAGTGATTCTAATATAGACTATTGAGCGAAGTGAGTGATTTAAAGGCACGAGACATAAAAATTTTGCTCTCGTGTTATATACCATACAACTTTTCTCCTCAACAATTTTTGTTATTATGTTTATTATAGCAAACATTCACATAGCCATAGTCACATAAATTATTACTAAATTAACAAAAATATTAAAAGTTGAAAGTAAAATTCAACTTTTAATATTTTTAATATTTAAGCCGGGTCTGTACGTTAAATATTTTTTCAAATAAACAATTTGTACATGTTGTACTTATGTTTATCTACTGAGGTCAAAAAAATAGTTTTTAAAATTTTTATCTGTTGTCTGTTTGTCTGTGCACGTTAATCTCAGAAACAGCTTAACAAATTTGGATGACATTTGGCATTATCCTGGAAAAATGTTAAGTCCCTGTGGGATCAGCAAAAAATGAACTACAGCTAGCGCGTACGAAGTCAGGGGCACACCTAGTAGTTATATATGTATCTATACTAATAATATAAAGAGAAAAGATTAGTATTTTTATAGGTATTTTTGTTTGTAATGTACTCATGTACTGAAAAATTACTGGAAAACAACTGGATCGATCGATTTTAAAAATTCTTTCGTTTATAGAAAGCTAACACCTATCAGCGAGTAATATAGGCTTTATTTTATAGTTACGCAGACGAAGTCGCGTGCAACAGCTTAATTCATGAAAATACTCGGATGAAATGACGGACAGAAATTCGTATGTATAGCTGTTATAGTGATATTATGTGTGTTGGTACAATTAATATAAACATAAAAAAAACAAGAAAAAAAAATTTGGAGTTTTGGCCCATGAGGGGATCGAACCCGCGACCTTCGCGTTATTAGCACGACGCTCTAACCAACTGAGCTAATGGGCCGTTGAATACAACTTACAAATTACAGGCACATATTGTGGTTTTGAGCATGAAATGCATGCGCGAATGTATTGATTATTTTTGTACAAACTTCACTATTCACGATATGTAGAAATATGGATAAGTAATTGTGGCGTGTTACAACAAGCTATGATCCTAATCCTACATAGTATAAATAGATGTCGCTTTCCGCGTTGTCTGAGGGGCGGCTCTAGCCAATGTAGCGCCAAGTAGTAGCCAAGTAGCCTCCAGGCCTAGGTAAGTAGTAGGTGTGCGGTCAAATTGGAAATGGCGCAAATTTAAATGATGTCGGGAAGCAAAAGCATACACGAGTAAAAAGTATCCAACTGTAAAGTGGATATTTGAAGTGACAACTTATGTAGGCGTAGATATTTTGGATATGGAGAATTCCGGAGAATAAAACACTGAATTCACGTTATTAGCAACAACGCAACGCTCTAACCCAACTGATCCAATGTTGCCAGCCGATCATTAAATGCCAGTTTTCTATACTTTTGCATTTTATCATTGCAAATAATATTAATAATATAATACCTAAATACTTTTGCTGAAACGTTAAATGGTGCATTTTAGGAGATCATAATCGTGAATACTCTTCTATCAAAAATATTCAGTTCGGTTTAAGATCATCTTGTTAGCCCCCGATAATTCTTGATGAAGTAAATAAAAAATACAAGGAGGCCTGAAAAGGTGCAAGTTGTTGATTCGTAATAACTCCAACGTTTGTGTGATATGATAACGATCTGAAAACTGACGCATTAGTAGCGCATGCAACCGCACGGTTGTATAATAACTGAACGAATAAGTATGTCCCGATGTTCTTGTTCAACCTGTTCTGGAAACGTCAAGTAATAAAAAAAACGGTTAGTTTCATATTGTATTAGTAAAGTTGAAACACTTACATGGTAAGAGTACGCAATGATTGCTCAGTTGGTTCTCGTGAATTTTTTATTAAGACAAAAAAAACAGAAGTTGGTTCCAGTTAGTGGATGTCTGTTGGCCGATGTCATTGATTTACACATTTCAACCTGTAAACCGAAAAACAGTGATAGCCGTATTACGCATGCGAAGTTGCCGATATAAATTAACACAGGTTCGAATCTCAGTGAGGCCTGACACCCAAGGTAATTTTCGAATTGTTGAATAAATTAGTAAATTGATAGTAAATGTTAATAATAGACATCTGTTTCACTAATGGTAATGACATGTCCTGTCAATCTGCAGCAGCGATACAGATTAGTTTGAGAAGCTCTTATTTCGTAAGAAGCATTTACATATTCAACCGTAAAGGCCTTTGATAGTGTTTATAATGTGCTCGTAGTAAACACTAAGCTATAAGATTACTTGGATCTGTTTGGAGTGATCTACAGTGCTGCATAAGCATAACCATCTATTCAAAATAAAAGATATTTCAAGAATGTTCATAATTCCACTTTAAACCAAATTACCAATGACAATTAATTACGAAAAACTACCTTCCGCCAAATATCTGAATCAAAAAAGAGGTTAAGAATTGTTAAGTTAATTAGTTAAAAATAACCATATAACTCATACAGGTTAAAAGATACAAAATCTAATATATTAGCAAAAGTAATAATAGATGGTAATCACACTAAACATAACCATAATTTAAGTACCAATATCACTACTAGACTTTTAAATAATTGTGGACGAAAAAAAAAAACTCTGATAAAGGCGATATTTGAAAAGATTTTTTCAATTATTCTCTAAATGAGTTTATTATTCTCTAAATGAATAATGAAATAAATATACGTATAGTGTGGTATTAGTATTAGTATCAAATAATACGAGTATTAGTGAGTAAGGATGATCATTTGTTGCAAAATGTCATCACATATTTTTTATATGAATCCCATTATCGTAGCGTAATGATCATAGCTTCTAGCCATGGTGTGTGACTACAATCATTTCTATAAAGTAGGTGTTGCCTTCCCAAATGTTATTTATTCACACTAGCGTCTACCCGCTGAGTACCTGTATTCAGTTGGCAGATGCAGGTTTGCAACCAAGTCGTCGAAAATAATATTACATGGCTTACGTAGCCTAAACCGTAAGAGATACATAAAAATTATATACTAGAGAATTGTAGTTCTTCTTAAATCCTAAATAAAAATCGTTAAAATTAAGCTGATACAGTTATTTGGATTAATTTTAAACGTACGATTCACGGACGAATTTTTACATCGCATCGCTTCCATTTGGCTTGTTGGCACGGTCGTGAATGGCCGCCCTAAGAAACGTGAGCATATCCTCGAGTGCATCACAGTTTTGAACGTTCTAATTAGGCGACAGTACACATGCAAATGTAAACAATACAAAGCACGACAACTACACAGATGGTTAGATAACATGTTACGTTGGGGCACAAAGTAAGCCAGCTTGCCTGGATATAATCCAGCCTTCTCACGGACGCGATTGCCCACTTTTTCTTTACTCACACAGTTCGTGATCGTCGCAACACAACGGGTGTTACGTGTTACGATATGGTTACGACCTTTCTTGGGTCTGTTCGCACAGTTTTAGACGTTTATGTAGTGTGAACTTTTAACGAGTACAGATGAGACGCATATTTTTTTTTACATAACAATCAGGTGCAGGTGTTCGAATTACCATTCGCACCTTTTTGATTTTATGATGACGATGAATGGCATAAGGTTAACCTGTGTTTGTATTGAGTTTTAAAAATAAAAGTGAAAATAAAGTGATGGTAGAGTGACGCTGTCCATCGTGTATTCACATAAAAAAATATTAAACGGCGTGATTATAACAAACAAAACAAACAAAAAAAGTAAAAACAAGTGAGCGATACTATAGCTGTGCACAGGGTTGAACCAATTAGGGTGTTTCATGGTCACTTGATTGTTAAGAGTACACCATCAACAGTGCAGTAAGCGTTGGGTGGAGTCAAAGCGGAACTCACGTCGGAGGTCAAAGCGAACGGCGTTTATAGGCTGTTTATCAAACGCGTCTACGCAAGGTCTCCGTCTATCTAGGCCTTACTTTACTACTTATATCATAAGACACATAATGTACCGGACAGCTACTGGGTGAAATATATATGCACACCATTGGTTCGATTTAGGTCGGACAACTTTAATTGTACTTATTTTATTTTAGTGACCTTGTCCCGGTTTTCGTGGACATATTTAGTGATTCATTTTTATTTATATAAAAATAAAAATATAAAATTTTATTTATATAAAATTTTATAGCCTATTTGTATATATTATAGATTATATACAAATAGGCTTAAAGAATCATAAAAAATATATTTATCTATTAATTAAAAAAAAAATTATAAGACCTGAAAATTAGAAACCTACAAAGAAGAGAACAACGTGATTGTACATCAGTTGCACCAATGGGGATACTAAAAACGACACGAAAAGCAATTTGCAAATGTATCTAAGTAGTGTTCTAAAAATATATGAAATTCAAAAGTTTATAAAATAGTAATACATATATCCAATTTGAATACAAGTTACTTATATTTTAAATGCAATATTTATTTTGCTAACATAGAATCATTACGATTTTTCAATATTCTATTCATACCGAATTAATTAATATTTAATTATAATTTTATTCATTAAATGGCTTATTCCCACTAGTTCTGTGCTGTAGTTCTGTACACAATGCCTTCCGAAAGAAAATCTATAATTTTCTATATATACGTAATTATATTCTGCCACCACCTAAGTAGTATAAAGCAGCTAACAAGATATATTTTTTCGGTAAGTTGTCTCTACTATTGAGAAGCCACGTCAAAGAGTTTGCAAGCTATCAGCGATAGGTAGTCAATTTAACATTGCGCAAAGTCTAGTCAGGTGAACGATTTCTGTAACCACTGCGTTGTGTCGTACACTTATCCATAACAATCGCATTATATCTAAACAGCAGGCCGGTTAAGGCGTACAATAATAATACATATGGACTAGTAGATAACTAGACCTAGACATGTGAAGCCTTTCCTGTTCCGTATTATTTCGTAAAAAAAATATCCTTAGGGACAATTCAATAATTATAAATAAAATAATATTGACTATTATTAATTGACATAGAAATATAGGCAAATATAAGTAATCTAACTATACCTATAACAAAATCGTAAACCAGCCGTTCCTGTACATCAAATATTTTGTCAAAAAAACAATTTGTACATATTTGTACACTACTTGATGTATTAAACTATACGTCGATATATCTATACTATTATATAAATCTGAGGCGACGGCGACGGTTACACGTACGGTATTTACTGTGATCAAGTAAAAATCCTGCCATCATTTCTCGTAAAAAATATCACTTATGTCAATTTGATAATAGGTTCACTTCACTAGCTTTATTAGTTTGCTGCTACATTAGATTGCTATTGTTAGCAAAGACTTTGTGTATGGATCTCTAAGTCTTTCAATATTTATGTATATTGTAAAAAGTTATGTACAATGACTGTTTGTTTCCTGAATAAAGAGAAAAAAAAAGAGAGAGAAAAAAAATTATATAATGCTTGACATCTTTATCGCTTTGACGAAGCCAACAGTGGCGCCAATTTATGTATTTTTAGATTTTTTAGACGATCCCTCGGAAAACTAACATTTTTACAGGATAAGAAGTATTATTTATTAACATTCAGAAGGATCATCATTTTTTAGACAGTCTAAAAAATGATCTAGGATTTGATCCTGGAAAATGTTACTGTGGGACTTTTAAAAAAACGAACTACAGAGCGTACGAAGTTGTGGGCACAGCTGATTCTTAATAAACACTTCCTTGAGAAGAATATTATCAAAAAGCAACTCGGTCGACACGTGACTAGGTGATAACCGCGTAGCTTTTCGAAATATTTTAAAATATAATACACAATTCAATTCAATTCGTTGTTGCGTTATTAAGATCATTATATTGTATAAAAAAAGTGTGTGTGTGTCAGCTTCGACGCGCGACTGGAGGTTTACTCCTTACGAACGATTATAAAATACATAATAAAAATTATAAAAACATTTATAATAACGAATTAATATCAGCGCCATCTCTGGTGCCATCTAGTTTTCGCAAGGATGTAGGTATTATTACGTAACATATTCTAGTTTCAGAGATATTATGTAGATGGCGCTAATAATAATATTATTATTATTAGCTGATTGTCAGCACGTTGACAACGAGCTGACACGCAAAACTTCATACCGTGTGACAATTTTGATTTTACTGCCATAAACTTTCACACCACGGGTTTTTATATGCAAATCGTTTCTTAAGGAGTAAACTCCAATAAACTCCAATAATAAAAAATATCAATGTCATTTGAGTTTCCATTAAACTAAATAAATTACATTTTCACCTCTCCAACACGAAAAGGGTGCTGTTGGTGCCTAAAAACTCGCAGAAAAATCGATTCTTAATTCGAGCGTGATTCGAAATTCGAATACGCGATTTAACACACAGGAATAAAATTTTGATTTTATTAGTGTGTCCAGCCATAGCCGACTAGATTCGGTCGACCATAGCCAACTAGAGTTGGCCCAGCTGTGAAGATAGTTTCACAGCCGTTCAGAAACAGAAATATAAAAAAAAAATAGTACGTCCAGTGGTGATGGTATAATTCCAGAAGAATTAAGAGAACAAATGTCGAACTTAGCTTTCTTCTAGAAAAGTCTCGTGAAAAATATCTTCATTCGTACGAATTATTTCATTTGTATAAACGTAGAGACAGTACCCTTATCTAACACGCACGTAAATAATACGACCATCACAGTTCCGAACAAAACTGTTACCTTTAATCTTACAGTAATTTTACTTTCAACTTTTAATATTTTTGTTAATTTAATTATAATTTATGTAACTTTGGCTATGTGAATGTTAGCTATAATAAACGTAATATTTAAAACTGTCTTAATTGATTTTTTTACCTAAAGATGACCTAGTAACGCTTTTCTCGCTGTTGAGGTGAAAAGTTGTATGTTTAACACGAGAGCAAATTTTTTTTATTTCTCGTGCCTTTAAATCACTCAATTCGCCCAGTAGTCTATATTAGAATCACTCGCCTACGCTCGTATTTCAATTCTAGACTACTTCGCTATTCGGTGATTTACTCGCAACAAAAAACAATTTTGCTCTCTAGTTGAACAAATGACTATTAATAACAGTGGAAGCGTAATTTGTAGAAGAAATCGTAAAGAAAAAATAATCGTGCCTTTGGTTTGAGGTGATACGCAATGCTGCGATGTCGTATAAGCTTATTTCGTAAGACGCTCGTGTCACGTCGACCGCACTTGAACGATCGCTATCAGCCTGTTACTTTAACAGCGGCGAAGTACTTACTGGCGTTTATTGATTTAAAATACTCACAGTTCGACAGATGGAATCTAACGACTTTTATAATTGGAATTTGTTTCTCGGCATACCCACATTGCTTTATTCGGAATTATTTCCTTTTACAAAACTAATGGCATGCCTTCCCTTCGTAAAAAAAAGTCGATAATTATTTTCCGTTTCACTGCTAAATTAATACGTACTACTTGTAACTTAACATGCGCACAGTTTAAGTCTCAATATAAAAAGTTACAACCAACTGAGACAATACATTGATTCACAATTGACATGATAATTTGTAAGTGGTTTTTGCGTAATCGTTTCGTTGGTAAGAAATGGTGAGATGGTGATAGTGCGGGTCAAAAACCTAGATAAACAACCTTGAAGTATAAATTATGTTGGCCGCAACCTATATTAACATAATAACAACTAAGGAATGAAAATATATTTATTATTTTTGTATTTATTTCAATAATGTTTTTAATTTATTGCAGATCGACCCGTGTATTATTCTCGAATTCGTATTTATTCTCGAAGTTATTTCGTTTTATTTACCATGTGTTAACAAAATAAATAAATACAAGTATAAAATAAACAAAAACTAATATAAAATGTAAACAGAATAGAATGTGTTAACTATACGATGAAGAATACAGTCAGTCTTACTTCAGACTGTCAAAATATGTAATATGTAAGTTTAGTAGTGGCAGGCCACACTGCGTTTCGCAGTAATTTTTTACAGCCCGTCTGGCGATAGTAACCACCCCCTTACAGCAGACCATGCAACTCTAATAGATATGGATGAGAAATAGGAAGTATCATTATGTCATGTGTCCATTAAGTCCAATGAGTGATGTGAAATCTGTCACATAAAATAAGGTGTTAGATGTCATTTAATTTAAAATGATCTCCTAATCGCCTGACACTCTTGCAAAACTTTCCAATTTCCGTCGCGAACGACAAAAACCTTGAAAAACCATTCCATACGAATCCATAATTACGTTACAGATCTCGTTTCACAGTTATATTATTATTGCACGTATCTATTTCGAGATAAATATTTATGTTTACTGTATAGTAAAGTAATGCAGAGAGAACAAATTATTATTGAATTGCCAATTACGTAACATCATTGAAACAAAAAGTTCAACGTCCTATTTAATAAGAAAACCACTTTTAAAACCAGTTTTTTTTTACTTGATCTTTGGACAAGCCGCATACAAATTAACAATTTAAGTATATTTTATATTGTATTTGTTTAATACAACACATGATTGAAATTTGATACAACATAAAACCATATTAATATAAACAATTTTATTTTTATTTTACTATTATCTAAATTGGTGGTTATCCGTGGTCCCGGTGGGTCGAACCATTAGCAGCAGTTCAATGGGCAATTTTAATTACGAGTGGTTCCATGGCATTAATAGTACCTACCCAAAGAAAGAAGTAAGAACAATTCAACTGGGTGGCCACCGGTTTTTGTATGTTTTGAATTATTTTTTACAATTAATAAATAATCAAAATTGCAGACTTAAGTTTGATTTTTAAGCTAGATTTTGCCAATTTTAATTAATTTTAATTAAAATCAAAGAATCACGCGTAATATACTCACCCAGAGGAAAAAAAAACTCGCGAGAATCCGAACGCAACGTCGCGTCGTGACGAAATTTCAATACAATATTTTTAAGAAGTTTCAACGATTTTATTTCTAATTGAAATTAAGGCGGATGACGGTAATGAGATTATGAATAGTTGTAGTGTACTGAACTACACAAGAGGAAGACACTGTGTTCGGAAAGACATTTTTTTAAAAAAGGTTAAATAACTTTTAAAAAGCTTTTTAAATAAATCGTTTAATAACCATTTTTTGTCAAGTGGTGTCGTTAATTTTCAAATTAAACAGTTTTCGTTTTATTGTGGAACACATAAAACATAAGATTTTACAGATATATTATACGGAAGAAAACTCCTAAAATTGTAGTATTTGTTTATTTCTAAATAAATTTTGTCTCATAGAAACCTGTGTAATTAATCCCTTTAGCATAAAGTGTTGTCGTGGTATTCAGTCAGGTAATTATAATCGACAGTCAGTCTGATGGTCGACTTGATGGTAGGTGGCTACAGTCACCTATAACACAAGCAACGACACAGATGATGCAAGTGCGCTATCGACTACAAGGGATCGGATAAAAGATTGAGAAAGAATAGGGAGAAGGGATTAGGAAAGCTCACTCACCGAAACACAACAGCCACATGCTGTTATTTCACGGTGATCTTCTGTGAGGGGGTGGTTACAGCCGTCACACAGGGGTGCCGATCATTTACCATAAGGTATATGCATAAGTTCATTTACCGCAATGGAAATGATCTTATGGGATTGCATTCCAACACCAATTGAGCCGAGACCGAATACTATAATCGAACCTTTCATGGCAATGACGCAAGTGATCAAACAAATGCACCTTTCATTTTTACAATGGTAACTGCAAAGTTAGCCATTGAGTTTTTATGCACCAATATATTTATTATTATTATGAAATAGGCTAAAAGTAGTTTCTCTTGTGAAAAACTTAACCGACAAAAAGACTGTCCTGAATTATAATTGTTCTGATTAATTTTGTCTCGTTCTTCTACGACATCGTGATTGGTAGGTTCTACAGAAGAAGAGGTATGTGTTAAGTCAAAATTTTTAGGTATACAAGATATACAACGATATTAGTTGTAGAATATCGTTGAAATTATAGAAAAACCTTCCTCATTTAACTTTCTTTCCATTAGTAAAAACCATAAAAATTCGGTGCTTATATTAAAAGATTTAAGCGTACATATAGAGGGACAGGCATTTCTACAACAGAAAACACAAAGAAAGATCAGATATAAATGATAACATATAACATTTGGAAAGAATTTATTCATAATTAAAATATGTATACTTAAATGCGTCTTAGACTTCGTGTTTTGAATTTTCATGTCGCTAAACACTTATTGGTGATAATAAATAAGAAAGTTAGACAGGTCAATCGTACAGTGAACCGTACTGCCGAGAATACACCCATGTTTCAGTCTCGCTCTATTTTGTTCAATATTATTCAGCAATTGAATACGAAATTCCAATAACGATATACCTGTTGCAGAAACGTTTTCGCTATGACCATAAATGTTTAATTAAATGTATGTAAGTGCTTGCAATAATTTATGTAATTACGTTACATTTGCCATCCGTCAACTGTGCCTTGTTGTTTTTTGCAATAGGGAATGTTATTGGACTGATTTCCGCAATAGGGAATTGCGAAAAGTTGGAAAATTTTTCTTAATTTGTCTTTTAATATGATCTTGTTCTAAACTATTGCTATTACTATCGTAGTTGAATTGAGCCGAATTGAATTATCGTGGGTCTTTTATACAATATTCCATTTACATTAAGGGGAGACCTACTAACTGAGCCCTTAATGCGTTGTTCGGACGTAATATCTATATCTTTCTATATATAAAAATTCGGGTCTGTTTATTGCCAATGAACTCCTAAACTACTGAACCGATTTTAATAAAACTTGCACACTGTGTGTAGTTTGATCCAACTTCAGATATAGGATATATTTTGAAGTCGCGTGCAACAGCTAGTCTTATATAAATAAAAATAAATCGCAAAATTTGAGTACGGCTAGAGCCATTGGTTTTTTTTTTTCATAAAGAGAAAATTAAAACATTTGCTTTCTTGTCCAAGTCCATACCCAATACATATATTTTTGTTTTTGATTTAAAACAATAATAATTATGTCGATTGAAGTAATATGCAAAAAAAGTGTTTATTTCAAATAATAATCATCAGTTAAAATAATATTGCTTTTTCCCTTTGACTAACATCTTGAATTTTTTCCTTATTGTTCGTTTGTCTATTAATCTTTTTATGTTAACGCTGGAGGTAAATCTAACCAGGTGGTTTACTACATACTAAATAGTTAAGTCTATTTTTAATGCACAAGATATACACGATTGCATATTAAATACATGTGAACCGTGAAAAAATTAATAATCGGTTCAATGTTTCGACGGGTGGTCCTACTGCAAAACCTTCTACATTGAAAAGAGCCCTTACCGTGCAGTGAAAGTGGACATTTGTTGAAACGGCCGCTTTCATAATGTGCTCTCCAAGAGTTTCGCAATAATAAATACTGGGAAAGTAATTTTTATCAAGTAACTGCGGCGCACGTAAGCAGCCGTTTCAGTGACCAAGCAGTGACTGCAATCTCAGCAATGTTCTTTAGTGCGAATTCCTTATAAATTGACATTGTCGTTTTGGCAATTTAGTCGGATTTTAATAAATGTCCGCCTTGACCGAGTAACGCACTTAGCACTGCGACCCTGCACTATCTTGTAAAATACATTAACAATAAGTCTCTCCTCTATTGTTCACATTTTTTTCTCAGAACAAGGGCGGAAGGTATTAAATTTCGTTTTTGCAATTAAGATTCCAATTAGCGGATGTTAAAAGAACCGTTCATTGTATTGTTCCTTAGATCTTCTATCAAGATGTAAGTAGTGCTATATTGTTAATGTTTGGCACGATAACAGATTGCCTATTCTATTTTTTTAATATGATCAATTCCTATTGTATATTCATCTAACACGTTTATAAGCTGCCTACATATATGATGATTATATATGACTATTTTAATAGCAAGGTAAATAGTTTACCACAGCAATAAATGTAAAGATGTGAGCTAATACAATAGAATAGACCATCGCAAAATACTCATTTATGAGTAGGTAAACGTTGCCACGTCCAAATCCTCTCCCTTCGCTCCCTTTCCCTATCCTATTTCTCGACAAAACTATTTTACGGATCGATCACAGTCATTTGGGCATCGCGTCTGGCGGCTGTAACCACCCTCTTAATTCCACACTGAAATAACAATATGTGTGCTGTTATGTTTCATCGAGTGAATCGAGTGAGTAAGGGATCCCAGAGCCTATTTCCCTATTCTAGTCTGCAGCGAACTTGCAGCACCTGTTTCTTTGTTAACAGGCGACGTTAGTTTGTCGACGACCTTTACATAGGCAATATGAGTAATCCTCTCTTGCAGAGGAGTGATAATAATCAAGTATGCCAGACACTTGCTGGAATGACGTTTGGAATGGGAATGAAGAGATCATAAATAAAAGCCTGTTGCTCAACTGTATTTGAATTGTAACTGTCGGACACACACACAACGCCAAATATAAATAAATAAACAGAGAAACAACGGCCGCACAAAGTATGATTGACATCAAAATACGGATTACGTGTGCACGCTTACATATTCATGATTATTTATTCGGTCGTCCCGATTTAATGGGCCGTGCACTGTACATGTACCGAAAATAGAAAGATTAGAACGAACGCCAGACCACCTTGTTACACATTTTCTACAAGCGCCTCGAGCGGTTCAACTGACAGCCGAACGTTTACACATTAATTAACTTGATAAAAAATAACTCAAATTGTAATAGTTCATATGTGGCTGAATAACTCTTAAATGCTGTTGCAGATATAATTATTACAGTTGATATTTCAGTTATTTATTTCCTATTATGTGCAAATGGAAATAAGTATAGCAACTCAGTTTAATTACACCACATTTTGAGTTATGTAGTTGTAGGTACATAAACATACTAGTGTACCTATGTTACAGTATTCATTTAATCGTGAACAGAATTCACTTGATATGTTTAAAAATTTTAAATGATGGAAGATGCAGGATTTAAAAAAATCTTTAGTCATTCTCATGGTTTGGATAGTCTTAACTTTAGTCATTGTTTTGATAATGTGCCGCTGGGCACGGTCTAAATGGGTAGAAATTTTATCCTCTGGACTGGTGAACTTTGGAACAATATCTCTTTTTGTACCCGTGGTCTCTTCGAAGGACTATAAGAGGGATCACGTGAACAAGCCCTTCTGAGATGTTTCCGCCTAGATTGACATTTTAAAGCGTCGAATTGTTCGAATTGTCTATGATCTATTGCTTACACAACAATGGTTAGAACCCCTTAGTTTATGAAATGGTGCAGCATCTCTAAAAGAAAATCGCAGGAGTGCTCTGATGATAGGGTCCGGATGGGTAGAATATTTATGTAGCCGACAATCATTTGTTTGAAGTGTTTCCTCCTATCTACAATCCCTGCAGAGTCACCAGCACAACAGTAACTGGTGTTGATTGTATTCTTAGAGCCGTTTTCTTCATTATAAGAGAAATCAATTTTTCGTTTAATAGTTTAAACTTTTAAAGAATGTAAAGTAAAATCTATTATTTTGCCTAATTGGTAGTCCTGACTAGAATGGCGAATGCAGCGGTATAATGGTAGGACCATTATGCAGAAAATGCAATACATTTGCAATGCAACTTCCTGCAGTTATCCATTAACTAATTTCCCGTGTGACCAAAACGCCTGCTCGTGTGCTACGCCACGCCATGTTCCTGGGACCGCAATATTTTTAATGTTCACTAATTACTTAACTGTTAGTTGATCATTATTTGACTGGCGAAACTCCTATTATAATTATTAACAGTCGCACTGACCGTCAATTTGATCGTAGATCGCTGTCATCGTACTAGGAACACAATAGGGTGCGCTGTCGATTTTTGTAGAAAAGGGATAGAAGTATCAGATTTATTTTAATATACGAGTAGGTATACAAAATGTTTATAATCATAATTATTAATGTCTAAACGTCGTCCAAATACTTAATATGTCGACTCCTATTAAGGACAAATAAAAATTAAACAGTATCAAGATAGTTTAGTCCAATTTCCATATTGCACTTTACAAATTCATATTTCCATATTTGCCATGACATTCTGGTAGACCTCTAACTGCTTATTAATAATTGAATTACTGATAGTAGCTATCACACGCTACTAGTATGCATTAGATTTATATATTTTTTTTTATTTATATAGAAGCATATTCATTCAATTCTGTAACATGTCAGAGAATAAACGCGATTTTTTTTTATTTATTAAAATATAACCTCGCCTTGATGAAGTTTTCACTTCTGTCGTATGATAGCACACGCCATTTTTCCCTTTTTCTCAGCTACTAAGGGCCATAGAGCGATGATTAGAAGATCATCGAAGTCGGTTTATAATCTTCATCGAGAATTGGATTACCAATGCAAAAGGATTTTTTTTTTAAATCCGACTGTTATTTCCAAAGTTTAATCGATATCAATATAGAACAAAAAAAGATAGTTGTATTCGTATTATTAACCTCGCCTTGATTAAGTTTTCACTTCTGTCGTGTCATCTTAAGCACAAACCGTTTTTTTACATAATAACAAGTTATCAGAAGTAATAACTAATTCCTCCAATTACTCAAACCACTTGACTAAACACATTTTAAACTAGTATAATTATGAAATAGTACGATTCTAATGACCGGTTTGAATATTGAAAAAAATATATATTTAATGGATACGAACGATGAAAAGTGTTAACCTCGAAATATAGTTACGACAGGATTTACAAGCTGACCACATGTGATTATTCAAAATAGGTGCATTTGTATTATAAGTGTCGTGACATAAACTCGTATTGCTTGTTGCTTTCTTGTTGCTCTCTCGTTAAACCAGTCAAAAACGATTCACAGTGTCAGACCACGACTACAATGACTCTCATGTGACATGCGTTGCTCCAAATTAAAAAGAGTAATGACATTTTTTTATGTGTTAGCTTTTTTGAAAACTTAATTAGATTCTGGACACAAGTTCAGATACGGATCTAATCATTTCACAGTTTTAATACATTTGGTTGTTCTGAGTAGTCTTAAAACTAATGAAATGGCAAATATTATAGTCAAATGTTATAGATCAATGAATGTAAGTGTTCTAAAATAATAATGAATATCTTTACATAGCATAAAACAAAGTCGCTTCCCTCCGTCTGTCTCTCTGTATGTACGCTTAGATCTTTTAGGCCTGGTACCGCGCGGTCATGTGAACTTAGCCTTAAACTACGGTAACTACGCAACGCATTTATGGAAAAGCGTAAAAAGAGGAAGGCTTTTATATATAATTTGCAGTAAAAAAAACGTTAGCTACACATACACAACGCTTTTAGTTTGATAGTAACCTTAAATATTTGAAATCTTATACAATTTACAACAAAAGAATTCTCATACCATTAAAAACTCTTTGTTTGTTATCATCTTGATATTTTTTATTAATTATACAACTTGCTTACAAAGTGCGATAGTTTTATCAGTTTATCTCACATATAGAGGCTTTTGAAGGCAATGTTATTGACGAAAACGACTGAGAATAGGCAAGAAGTAATAGGCAGCATTTGGTATATAACTAAGGTACAGAATGGTAATTGTACCTAATAAAATATTAAAAAATACTGTCTATAAGTAATCAAAATTTAGTTTTATGAAAGGAAAAATATATCTATACTAATATTATAAAGAGAAAATTTGTATTTTTGTTTGTAATGAATAAACTCAAAAACTACTGAACCGATTTAAAAATTCTTTCACCTATAAGAAAGTCACCTTATCACCGAGTAACATAGGCTATATTTTATAAAGTTACACGGACGATGTCGCGTGCAACAGATAGGTTTTATTGAGTAAATAATATTTAGATTTCGTGCCACATTGAGCGTAATTATCGTGACATCAGGTGGCTAGTGAGTCTACAATCACCTGTAGGTAGCTTATATCTACACAATATAGTATAAATATATCTCCACGCCCCACATACCTAGATTATTTTAAACTTTATCACCACTACCACACAGCTGTTATTATAATTGAAATATTATAAACAGTTTAATTATAACCATATGTTCATATGAATAATTAAGTCAAGCGTTAAAGTCTAGCAATTTACATTCGAATTGCACTACAAAGTGCCACCCGTTGAGAAATTGGTTAAAATTGACGATAAAATATTACACTGTTGGTAAATAAGTAAATGTTTTTAATTAACAACACACCCAGTCAATACATGGATGTTGACTACTTGTTAATGAAGAGACACAATCTAAAAATATCCTTGTTAATTATCGAGAATATATTTGAACACTTGAAATACGTACTCGTAGTATGAGCGGAACTATGTATAATGCATTTTAAAATAGAAGCTTCTTGTGATTTTTTAAGTGAAGTAAGTTTAAGGTGTCTGAATTTATATCTTAATCGTAGTAATAGTAATAGTAAATTTAAAAAGAAAGACTTAATAGAATGTCTTAAAAAGGCTAATAAATACTTATTAAACTTAGTCTAAATTTTTAATAAGTATTTAATAGCCTTTAAACAATTAAGGCTTGGGCGTTTTCAAGTGTGCCACTAAAAAAATATTTGAACGCAGATGTTTGAATTCCAATGATTTAGAAAAAAAAAATCCTCTTGTTAAGATTAAACTGTTGGGAAAATTAAAAGCACTCAGGAGTGCTCTTCCCACAAGAAGAGTTTGACCGCGGATTTTAGCGTCAGTACGAGCAAAAAGTGGAGAAATTTTTCAAGAGAGTCACTGTGGATCTACGGAATATTTCTGGTATAAACATGGCCACAGGAGATTGGCTGATACTCTGTACTCACTGAACCGGAACTGCCACTTTTACTACTAAAATGTATTATTGATGGTTTCTGGAATCATTTTAATTTGTAGGACTGAATTGCCTTGCGGCTAATTGGCCTCTTATTTAACTTTTTAATGTTATGTTATACTATTTGACTACACGTGGCAATAATACCCAAAAAAAAAACCGTCAAAAAACCCTTGGATACTTTGAAAGGGCATATAATTACTATAAAAATAAATGGTAAAACCGTTAAGGTAAAATTTTTTTAACTTTAATTTTAATTCGTGTGGGCATAGCGCACGTACCTACCAAGTTCGGTAAGTGGTCCAAACTAACCCATACCAAACATAGACGAATTCACAGAATATATACGTACAAAGAATATGTAACACAGTATTTTTGGTTACATTTATGTGCAGCCACTCAATACATACTCGTACCAACAAAATATCGGCTAGTGACAGTGTAGTTTGCAATGCAATTGACTCGACAACCTCAACTTGAATGCGACCGTTTTCGCGCACTGTAGGTAATGACTGTAGGTAATGTTAGTCACAAAAACATTTCGAATTTCATATAGCAAACATTAATTACTCCTTTTACTGAACAAGGCTCGACTAAAAAAGGAAATTGTAAATTGTTATAATTTTTATTATAATCGTATTATTAAGAGCACTTAAAAATTAGGTCTCATAACTAATGTACCTGTAGCTTTACCTCGCTAGACAGCCAGGTTAATGCGTTGTGCGAGGTAATGGCTCTGACACAGGTTACTCAGAGACAACCATTAACTCTACTGTCAGTGAATTGCATTGGTTGTCGAATAATTTTAATTTATATACTGAATTGCTATCAGATAGACGCGACGGGTAACTATGACACTGAAACTAACTTATTATTACAACTTAATTATGTTTTTGGAAGCTCATAATCATTTTGGAAACGTGTTTGTTAAGTCATATAGATGACTATTGGATCAAAAGTTATGAGGTAGAAAAAGTTGCTAGTTAGTGTTACTGCAAACTTCTCTTAACCATTTTTTGGAACTTGGCTTGACACATTGCCGTGGGACATATTATAAGTCGAGAAAATCCTGCGTGAATAAATACAACGTCGTGAGCGGTCTAGCTTGGTAATACAAAACAAGTGACCTTATAACATTATACTTCCTAGTTACCTAGCTGACCAATTTATATATTCCAATTTGTCCACTTAGAAAAACTTGTTATAGTTTTTAAAATTCTGTACAGATAGAAATAAATAGAAATAAATCATAAAAAGGGAAAATTTAGTTCTCATACGTCGTAATAAAATTAATAAATGCATCGTGACGATCGTCTCACAAAACTGTGAAGACGTGAGCATTGTAATACGTTTTAGGATTAAAGATTCCTTTTATTCTTTAATATTGTGAGCGCAAATCGTGACTGCTTCTGTATTTAAATTGTATCTGCCAATGATCTGCCGACCTTACAGTTTGAAAAATGTATAATAATCTTTTAATAATGCATTTGTTCTTGTTTAATAGTAGTGAAATAAAGCCGGTAGAATCGTAGGGACTTTGTAGACGTGAATTTACTTTGTAGGAAGCATTTTGTATAAAAACTTCTCTGGGATTACTCTAGAGATTGGTTTAGTGAAGAAAATATGACGAATAATTTATATTTGAAGTAACATATAATTCTAAATATCTCGGCTTCGATGCTACTCAGCTATTTCGTGCGAAGCCAGGGGTTGGTTGCCAATAAAGTCAATAAAATCAAGTAGAAGTTACAGCATTTAAGAAGGTCGTGTTTTTTGCTGTGCAAATTAATATAATTTTGTCACTTATTAGGTAAATGATTTTACAATTTGTACCAAATATCACAATTAAGCAACGCCTTGACTCTTGCCATTGAAACGTGAACGTGATTTTATCAACTATGGCTTCATGTTTACAAATTGTGTTGTGTTCTTATTATTACACCGAAAGCATAATTTTGGTAACGCAGAAGTCACGCAATAAAATATTTACTTCACAGTTGCGGAACACTGAATCAAGTCTACCATCCATTTTTGGTGCGATTGATTACATACTGCTAATTTTAATAGTCGTAAACATAAATGTATTTGTGAGCGAAGGTCAAACGGTTTCTGTCTATCATAATGATTGACAATAAATCCTTGAAACAGTGATGGGTCAGAACCTCATAGTCCATTTGAACTGATGTGTAGATTAGACATAGCGATCGCTTACTTTAACTCTGAAGTTAAAGTAAAAAATAATTTCTTTATGTAAAAAATAATGATTGGGTGGTCCCCGTCGCCTATTTACACAAGCAACTAATCTAAAGTGAGTCAATCATTTCATGACATATCTGATTGGGTCGGCAACATGCCGTGCTATATTCATCTCTATTTCAGTACACATCATCAATCTCGGCATGACATAGGCCTCCCCTCCCTTTCATAATAATTATAATTTTCCAGTAATATCGGTCAGAAACTTCTATCTACCGTCGCCCCCGGGTCGACATTATTAGTACTACAGTCCATTTTGTAGGTGGACCGTGGTCTCCATTCGAGAACCTTCGACCCCCAGCGGCCGTCGGTTTAAGTAATTTTTTCTTCATAATAGTGCATAACACTGCATAATAATCTCTTAGTTTTCTATCTGCATAATTAAATAATTGTTACAAACATAAATATTATATTTGAACTTGTATCCGAATACGTAGAACATTGCAAGGCGTCAAACCTCGCAATCTAAAAATGTTTTGCCTGCGTGATACTTCAAATTCGTTGCAAGTTATCTATATTTATGCAACTAAATATTACTCGGTAATGTTGTGATGTAACTAACTTTACTTGATGGGCGTACGTAGCGCAGTCATTCTCTTGTATCGCTTCGTTCAACGAACAGTTACATTATTTGAAATATTCTGTACTCTAAATTAAATATTCAATAAGTGTTGATGTCAGCTATTCATAGATCTTGATTATTTATTTGCAATACAATGGGTTCTAGTTCAGTGAATGAGCGGCGCGCAGCGATCCACGCGCTCTGGGCGGAGTGAGCTGTTACTCAATGAGCCTTAGACCATTAGATCACTTTTTTCTTACACTCACTATAACGAAATATTCTCGCTACAATAACCACCAAGTGCAATAACTATATAGGAAAGGAGGGGAACTGTGGAACTGTGTAACTTCGGCTTATAACTTCGGCTATAAAATTAGATACTAAAAGACAAATTTTAACAAATCCATACTAACTTTATAAATGTGAAAGTAACTCTTTCACGCCTTAACTACTCAACTTATCATCATGAAATTTTGCATACACATTGTCAGGAATACCGAGTAGGACAAATCTTTCATCCAAAAAAAAAGTACTGTTCCCGAGGGATCATCTGAAATTAAGAAAACTAACGCCTGGCAAAAGCGTAATAGCAATAAAGATATCAGAGGCGTTATATTGTTTATTTTTTTAAACGCGCACGAAGTCGCGGGCACAAGCTAGTAATATTATATTTGGAGTGTAAGGTCTTAGGGCGTGTGAGTGTAAGTAAAAGTAATTTCGTAACAGCGTTGACGATTTGACCGAGTGGTTTCAAAAGGTCATAAGTTAACAGCTGCGAGTCTTGTTTGTTGTCGTGGCAGCAAATACTAGTGCGTCAAAACATATCTGTTACAAAGGGTTTTATCTAATTCTTGGATCGGCTTTCGTGTGGCAAAACTAATTGTTACTTCAACATGGTAATCTAGTAACAAATTCATGTAGTTTTAAACTTTACGACTTAGGTATAATGTATTGACGTCTGATGTTCAGGAAAACTCATAGATGTATCAATATAAATTTCTTTAATTGTTATTTCCTATATAGAAAAGTGTATACTCCCTGAATTAGGTTCTATCTGCACTGTACAGACTTAACTAGTGCCAATATATCGATATTAGATTAGATAAAAGTAGATATAGAATATCGTGAAATAAGTTGCCAATAGTTAGACCAATTTTGATCTGATTTTTTTTTTAAAAAAAGCTGACGTGATCGGGATTGTTCTTAGCTATAATTTACGAAGATCTATTCAGGCGTTTGAAAACCATCACCTCATTTCCTAGTTAACGAAATTTCACTAACTTCCAGATGTTCAATTGATGTGAAATTTGGTATGTTACATATTACTTCAGTGATGTTCCCATGAAATGGTAACCTTGACCTGATGCTGCAGCACCAAGTAGTCTGTGGGACACCCAGATTCTCAGCAACAGCAGATATAGCATCTTAGTCTAATATAACTATGAACTATTAGCCTAATATCATAAGTTTACAATTAAAATATTTACACTTAGGTACATATTAATGAACTTGAACATGGTTTTCTGCTTCAAACACACCTCGGCCTCAGTATGTTAAACAATCTTGGCTCACGGTAATAGATACAATTAGGTAATCGCACTATTGCACAAGAAAACGTCGCGCGCGCCGCTGTTTTTGCTTGTTACAGCTCATATAAAAACATAATCCTATAACTTGGAATATTATTACTTGGGGCTTCGCTCGGTATGAAATTTCTTACACACAAACGTTCCTCGTTTATCTCTCTTACCACAAGTGAAAACGGAATCAAAATGCTTTGGGCTTAGAATTAGTTAGAAGCATAGAAACAGAAAGACGCGAACAGTTTCAGCGACTTGGTTGCAATATATTGGTATTTTCTGCTTACATAAAAACTGAAATGTTTTATTACATATACAAACCTTTCGTGAAAAATTATCTTACTGGTGGTGAAAACCGCATCAAAATCCGTTGCGTGGTTTAGGAGGAGTTAGCGGATGTTCATACAGACAATAATGTTGAAAGCGATTTCAATTAATACTATGCAACGATAAGACAACGTTTTCTTTAGGTGAATATAAAATCAATCGTCGTGCGTTAGTCTCGCAAAAACCCAAGATTGGCTAAACTGATTTTAAATCTGTTGACACCTATGGAAAGAGGGATTGACGGGGAAGGTTTGTATATATAAAAATCGTAGCCCGGACGAAGCCGGAAGCGGATCACTAGTATAAAATAAATGTTATGTTGCGATGTGTATAAATAATTAATACAGATATTAGTCTGTTCATTTGAAATTCAAACAATTACTTAATTACTTGCCTGGTTTTTATTGTAAGAAAAGTTATGTAAAGTATAAGCAAGAATTTTCGTAATGGAAGTAGTTTTGTGTACTCAAGTTAGAGCTCCGTATTACCTAATTATAAATTAATGTGTAAATGTTAGACATTTTTTGACAGTGCTATTAATTGTGTTATATTTTTCGTGATTTATAGAATGGAATGGTCGCGTTTCGAGCTTCGAGGTTACGCAGTTTGTGCGCAAAAAGTGTGAACGGAATTATGCAGGCGGTCAATTGCTATAACATACTTACCGCTAAATTACAGATTGAGTATTATCAAAATGATATTGTTAATATTTGGTTTAATTATTTTTTAGAAATTCTCACCAAGAATCTAATGTTAAAGGTTTCGAAACATATTTGACTGAGTGCTGGAAATCTGGAATTGACTCGGGACACAGACGGGTAACACTGGTAGTACCTAATAGATGTAAACACGAGTACAAGATATGAAACACCCCGTTTATCCCTTTTTCCATATGTGAAAACCGAATTAAAATCGGTCTACTCATTCACGATTTTTAAAACTTAACATTTTTATATATTAAGACTAGTGTCCACTTCCGGGGTGCAATTTTAATATATAAAAATCTTACCGGTTTATCTCTCTTTACATAAGTGAAAACCAAATTAAAATCGGTGTAGAATTTATTAAATTTTTGAAGCGTACACAAACCAATTTCACGTTTTTATATAATTAAAAAGAAAGAAGATTAACAAAGATTTTGAAGTTTAAGGGTTCGAAGCATATTCGATTGAGTGCTAGACTCGAAAGCCACACTGGTCGCACTGGTAGTAGACTAGTAGTAGATACAGGAAATGTGATGAAAGCCATCGATGAGTGTGCATTCTCTGCTCCAAGCATACCCCAAACATCTAACAGTCACAACAATTTAGGTAACAGTTACGACAATTGTCACCCGCTCACTTGCAGTTTCATGACAATTTATTAGCCATATTTTTTACACCTAGGCAACATTTCATTCGCCTCGTTTGTTGACAAATCGTTGTTAGACTATTTAAGTTATGCTATCAACAGACTTTTGAATATGTCTACTTTTGTCACATCGTAGGAAGCCACACAATGGCTTGTGAAGATGTGAGGAATGCCTCTATCAAAAAAGTACTACAGTTTCTAAACATGGTAGGAGGTATGTAACTACCTATGTAGAGAGCTTTAGTTTACGTAGCGATCACAATATTGCAGTAAAGGATGAAGTGATACTGGTACTCTAGCAGACCAGAAATAGAAATAATAATAATAATAATAATGCATATACTTTATGACACAAAAATATCTCACAAGTTAAACTAGATATAATTCTACAATCGCATCATATTTGTAAACTAATTATACCTACATTTTAAATGGAAGATTTTTATATATAATACCTAAGATATCAAATACATCAAAGATACACATTTGAATAGCCTAATGTTTCAACCGACATTGACCAAGACGTTTCTTAAGGCAAAGACCACTTACTTAATTAGAAAACCTAGACGCTCTTCGTCTGAATTCTTAAATTGTTTTAATGTTTTTAATTAATAATGTATGTATGTTAATTACCAAAATATAAGTATGAGGTGTGTATTTTTGTGACAGATTCTGAGAGTAAGTAGGTTCCCGAGAAATATTTTATGAATGAGAAAACATGAAAAAACTTTACGTGAAGATAATTACATGGCGACCGGCCTTATTGAAAATTGCAACACTGAATTTCAATTTCAATTTGAAATTTGCAAAATGCATGGTTGGATTGATGAAAGATTATGATTTTAGATCTATATCCTTTTATAATAGACCAATCACAAGTCTGTATTATTATTATTGACAATATTTTATGGTGTTGTTAGAACACGAATGGTGAATTTGTCATTCAATTACTATCTATATGAAAACTAGTTGTTGCACGTGACTGCGCCCGAGTAAAATCTTTATATAATATAGCCTATGTTACTCGCATACTCGCTGATAATGCAGCTTTCTATAGGTGAAACATTTTTTAAAAATCGTTCCAGTGGTTTTTGAGTTTATTCATTACAAACATACAAATCTTTTCTCTTTATAATATTAGTAGAGTTATAAAAGTCCCGTGTAAACTTAGTATTCCGTAGTAGCATTTTGCTAAAATGCGTGGTTGAGGTAATAGCGGCAATATCAGACAGACGCAGAAAAGTTAAGACAAAACTTTACAAACTTGTAAACATTATTTTTTAACAATTAACCACAGTGCCATCTAACGTCGAGTCTCGAGTTCAGTATTTTATCCTACAAAATTCTCTATAATTATTTAAAGCGCCTAACGCGCCTAAAGAAGCTAATTCCATTTGCTATTTGCATATAAAGAAGCATATAATTGAGAATATAATCTGTATATTTAGATGAGTACATTAACTGAATATAAAATAAAGATGATAAGCTATGCGTATTAATTGGTTTCCCATTGCACATTATTATCATTAAAATCCACATAAAAACCAACTTTTATGTCATATATGTAGCTCCAATTTGTCAGTACTAACAACAGGGCTTCTTAACTCAGTGGTTAGAGCGTCGCGTTTCAACGCGAAGGTCGTGGGTTCGAATCCCACAGGGGCCAGTCATCAACCTTAAAAATCGTGTCTTTTTTAAGTTTATATTTACTGTACTAACGCACATAATATCATTATAACAGCTAAAAATACTAATTTCATCCGTGTATTTTTATAATAATTATAGTGTGTAAGTTTTTATTATACGACGGATTCACAATTTATTACAATACAGATATCATTCTCCTACTCCCTCTCCTACCTTTTCCCTTGCTACAGCATCCTGTTTGTGCGACTTTGGCGACAGTAGCCACATTGTAAATATATTTTCTCATTGGACACGTATGTCTTTATTCTAGCTGATCGGTCAAGCCGTTTCGGAGGAGTTTTGTTACAAACACTGTGACACGACAATTTTATATATAAGATTATCAAAATATTCTAAAATATTAAATATAAAAATACCTTGTTTAATATAAGCAGGTACACATGTCATAACACCCTTTGTTAGATACTAATCTGTGAGCATTATATAGGCAGTTATTCTCGACGATGCTATCTTTTTAGTCGAGGTCAAATGGCCAACCTCTCGAGATTATCAGTAGAATATTTAAACGTTATAAAAAATAGAATCTTCTAAAATACATGAGGCCAACGCAATGTATTAAGTTGAAATAAAGAGGAGTACATCAAATAACATATTACTCATACCCATGCAATACGACATTATACACTTCGTAGTGGCTTACTGATGCCCGTTTGTGCCTTATACAGGACACATGACAACCAATATAATCATGTCGCACACAAATTTTAAAATCAGGTTTTTAAAGATATTGCGTGTTGCCCTTCAATAGATAATGGATAAGGAACAGGGAGGCTTATTTATCTTTATCCTGACAGGATAAAAGATAATCAAAGACAAGGTAGAGAAAAAAACACAAATAGCATGGGTACTGTTACTTCACTTTGGTGTTCCTGTTCTGTATAGTTAGAAACACAGTGTGCCCTGCAGCCATTAAGAACTTTTAAAGCTTCAAAAATTTCAATATTATTACTCGTATACTCCGACAGTCATTAAAATAGAATAGGAATGCGTTAAAAGTACATAGGTTTGAACTTATGGTATAAGTAGAATTATTTAACAAGGAGGCTTGTTCCTTATTCATTATATTATCAAGGACGGCAGCGTACTTGTATCCGCCCTGGCGTTGCTTGTGTTATAGGCATCGATACCCATCTAATAAAGAGCTGATTCTTAAGTTTCTTTTACGTTTCAAAAGAAATTTGTTGCACTTATTTTACATATTGTTTTTTAAGTTAATTATTAAATTTATTTATTATTGATTAAAAACCTTAAATAACTCTTCACTAGTTACGAGGCTAGGCTTTTGATTAATATCCCAATCTTCTTATACACTTACGACATAATACATGATAGATAATTACGGTAACTTAATGTCCTAGCTTAAACCGGATATTTGCGTAGTGAGTCTGATTTGACTTGTTATCGTATTAATTTAGATTTTAATTATAATATCCTTGATTTTACTACCTATTTAAATTGTACTCAAATAGTCCCAATAAAGGTACAAACATTTAAAAGCGTGCAAAAGTGAGCAGAGCTTTATTACGTGTCTCGTTTCGCGACTGCAGATAAGTTATTATTAATATAAGTGATTATATTGTGAATGTACTCTGCGCCATACAACCTTATGAAGGACGATCGTTTGAATAGTTTACTCGCGTGTGTCGAATGCAAATTTATAGATAGCTCCTAATATTATGTTGGCAGGAGAAAATGTATTCGTTTACTTATTATAATTTATTTTATTATAATGTATTTATAATTTATTTTGCATCCACAGTATTTATTATTATAATAAAAATACAAGATGAAGTTGATTGAGGTCGTTTATCTTTGAAAGCACATATCATCAAAATATTATTCTAAGTCGAGTTTCGTGTACTAATCTGTGCCATCAAAATAATATATACCTACTTACTTCCAACTTTTATTATGTAGGTCATTATTTAGTTTAAGTTTTCACAAAGTAACATCCACTCGACAACAGAAAGTTTTTATCAATAAAATAGAATATTATGTGGTTACGCGGAAACCGTACGTAATGACGTATGATCGGTTCAATCGCGTCACCTCGCACTCAGCAGGTCAAGGGTAGAAATCACGCAGAGAGAGATAGAGAGAGATACTCAGAGTTAACATAGTGTGATAAACATCTAAAGTAATCTAAACCTTACTTGATCGACTACACGCCGTAACATTGTAATGAAAGCTCCTCCATTCATACAATTTACGTGTGAGAAGAGAGCTTAATAAACTAACTCTATACGAAAGATAGAGTATAAATATATAATTGTATGTTTTATATTCTATCTTATTTTATTTTATTTGGGAAAACAATCAGTTACACCATATATAGTAAATTTGAAAAAAGATAAACATACATAAGTAAAGGTAACAGTGCACTCAACAACACGAATTGGTTTTGAGAGGTTTTGTATTTTTGTTTGTAATGAATAAACCCAAAAACTACTGGAACGATTATGAAAATTTTTTCACCTATAGAATAGCTACATTATCAGCCAGTAACATATACTATATTTTATAAAGTTACACGGACGAAGTCGCGTGCAACAGCTAGAATAAAGACATACGTGTCCATTGAGAAAATATATTTACAATGTGGCTACTGTCGCCAAATAACATAAGCAGGAATCAGGATGCTGTATAAAGGAAAAAGGTGAGGGAATAGGAGAATGATATCTGTGTTGTAATAAATTGTGAATTTTTTAAAATTTGTACAATGAATTCACAATGTATTTTTTCAATGTTACCTACATTAATTGTTTAAGTAGTATTTCATTTAATTGTTTAATAAACAGTAGATACCTACACACTTATTAGTTTTGCTAATGAGCTGAACAGTCTGACAGCTTGTTGGATATGATTAAAACAAGTAAATTTGGAGCGGTTGTCTCTAGGGTGTTGGTCAATTGTGAACGAGTTAATAAACCATTTGTTTTTTCAACTTTATTACACGGTATCAATTAGTATGAATGCTGTATTGTTCGCTCTGATTGCTCAATATTAGATTATAAAACGAACGCTTAATACTAGTACTTACTGTAATAAAAGAGTGATCTCTTTTGTATAGTGTAAAAGAAAGATGCAAGGCATTTGGTTAGTTGCTCAAGCGGCTTGCTAGTTGTTACTCGTAGCACAATGTCGCTTAATTTGATGTAGCAGCCGGCCATTTAGTTGATCTCGGTCTCGCTGATTGTAAAAGTTTAGATAATTCGATGTTTGAAGGTCGATGTTTTGAAATTTAATCCAACTAAAGCTTTTTAAAACTGGCACGCTCTTCTGTGTTAATTGTGTTGTGTACGTATCGCCTCGTATGTTATTATTATTGTGATTTATGATCGTGAATGGCGCGCTACTTGTATTATAAATGGCGTTTATTGCGAACACATTGAAAAATACACATATACAATTGTACACTAGCGACCCGCTCCCGACTCCGCCCGGGGTGCTGTTTTTATATAAAAAAAAAATTACCCTTTCCATATGTGAACACCTAATTAAAATCTGTCTACCCATTCTCGAGTTTTTGAAGCATACACAAACCAACTTAACATTTTCATATACTTATAAAGATTAACTAGATTGTGACCTCGGTTTTATCTGCCTTTAATCTCGACTAATAGCAAGTTCAACTAATATCTCACACGAAGTTTGGGGATGCAGCAAATAAAACTACATTAAATTTGTCCAAAATAATTTCCAGGACTTAGAGACTGAGTAGTTTAGTTGCACAAAAATTTGTTGTTTTTATTTGGTCTACATGATAATTAAGTGGCTACCGTCGTTTGATCATGCTAAATATGGATGATCATGCTTTATTTGTGAAATAACCCACCCGAACCTGTTAAATATGTCTGAAAAGAGAACTTAGACTTATTAATGTTTACAGTTCAGTTATGAAATAAATAATTTAAAATAAATGCAAGATATTATTTAAAATTACCAAGAATGAAGAACTACACAATAGTCAGGTAACGACTCTTAAAGTCACGCCTGGGTTCATCTTTGTTTCATATTACTTAAGAAATAATTTAAATGAGCAAGCAACTTATTGTAATACGTGTATATAAACTTGAATTCTAAGATTGAATAAGAACTTCTGAGGTTATTTTTTCCGAAAATATAATTCCATGAGTTATGTAATCACTAAAATCACTACTTCGGACATTGCTTGAGGATTTTCTTGAATCTTAATTAACTCATCTCATTGAACCGCATCTTTCGTTCATTTCCAAGCTACACCACAAGGTGACATGGAGAATTACTATTCCCCGTAACACAACCTTGTTACGTTTTCATGGTGTCTTGTTTCTTTGCTATTTCTTCCTTATTACTGCAGCTCCTGGGGTGTGTGGTCTATGTAGTCAATTATCCCAGGGGCTGCAATGGCTTACAGATATCATTACCATATTTATTTGTGTGTAAGGGAAAACCGTTTTAAATAATGATTCAAATTGATATTTTTAATAAAAACATACATTTTAATATTAAATCTAAATATATAATAAAAAAAATGTTTGGACTAAATTTGAATAGAACTGTGATTTTTGCTTGGCCTATATATATGTGTGTGTGTGTGTGTGTGTGTGTGTGTGTGTGTGTGTGTGTGTGTGTGTGTGTGTGTGTGTGTGTGTGTGTTGCAATAATCATCTGAAGTAACCTTAGTATCACTCTAGATTTATAATGGAATAGCAAGAAGTAAATGTAATGTGTCAAATGCAGTTGAAAGTATAATTAAGTTTTTATGCAAACGAAACGTAATGCATGATATCTGCATATATTTAAAATGACTGCAGAGAAGAACTCACTACAATATTGCAACTCAAAAATGAAAGTAATTGCAAGTGGTCGGATATAATTATTTAATATGAAAGTTTTATGCCCATTTTAGGTATGTAATAGGAGATGGGAATACTTAAAAATGATAACGCATTATTTAAACAAGAGCGCGACATTAAATTAAGTCAGTTTTTTACATTAACACACTTTCGGTGTCTAAGTATTATAATTTAAAAAAATATTGTAGGTAAACACAGAGAGATGGAAGTAAAATGGCTTTTGGCTAAGTTTTGGTGATAGTGTAACTAGAGTGACTGGGAACATATTATGCATTTATTTCTCGGGAGTTATAAATCTGTATCTCCCTGTGATGTTACTAAGAACACAATTTATGTATAAACTAGCAAAGCGCTCCAGGCTTCGCCATAATAAAAAAATTTATATACAATAATGTTCCCGTTTATCTCTCTTTCCATGAATGGAAACTGTATCAAAATCCATTGGATGGTTTAGAAGTAGTTAGTGGAGAACAGACTCAGACAGTTTCGGCGACTTAGTTGCAAAGTGAAAAAGGTGAAAAATTATGGAATTGATAGCGAAAACCGCATGAAAATCCGTAAAATAGCGGATGTACAGACAGGACAGAGCGACGCGGAAAGCGACTTAAATTTATACTCTGTAAGGATTATGTAGATTATAATTTTCAGAACTTACGTGGGAAGCGAACTCTTAAATAATAATAAAGTAGTTTTTTGGATGAAATTTTTTATTATATTTCTCTACAGTTTCTTCGAACAATACTCCAGGTAAGCGCTCATATAAGTTTACGTAATTAAACCTGACTGTGGGACGGAAGCCCAGTAATGGTCATATGCCATCTATGGTGTTCTTTTCCATTGAATCTCGTAACCTGTTCAACGACATACATTAGATAGTGGGCGAAGTCGATCATGGGAATAGTAACATGCTCGTTTGTAACGTATTTGGAACACATTTCTTTATAACGAATGCTGATTGGACCAAGCAAAAAGTAAACGTAATAATACGTAGATATATTTAAGTATTATGTGAGTAATTGTATACCTAAGTCACAATGCTTTATTTGTATACAAAATAAGACAACAGATTTGGCTAGGCTCATTAGATACATCGCATCTCAGAGGTGTTTTATTTTCTTCGTAATAATATTGCATAAAGTATCAAAGAAGTCCTATACTCGGCCCCACCAGTGTTGTGCAAATTGAAATATGAAGTCCAACGATCGTGTACGGACACAAACAATAGATAATGACGTATGTGGACAGGAGTTGTCAGAGGACCTAATGCGGCCATATTAAAATTGCACCTATTACTCTTATCTTTAGAATGATTCCTACCCTCTATGTATATCTATATCTTCACACATTCCACACAGCACCATCTAGTTCCACACTAAGCAACTAATGCTTTTATTATGGATACCAGACAGTTGATATACTACAAAGATTACTTTTTTTTTGTAAAAAAATAAATAAAAACATCCATGACTTAGGTACAAAGGTAAAATATTAACACATAAACATTTGCCCCTAGCGGGATTCGATGTAATATTGTTACTTTCTTGAATAATAATTATGTGAATATTTGTATCGCGTATTGAATTGAATGCATATAATGTAAGCAGGTACTTTTTTCTCATTTATATGTGAACTAGTACCTGTTGTTATTTTCTTGTTACGTAACTATTGACAAATTTTGGTGTTATCAATATATTTTTAATCTTGGAGCTCGAAAATACCAGTAAGTAGTAAGTAGTAGTCGAATAAGTAGTAAGTAGGCAAGTTAATAAAAATAGGAGCTGTTTCACTTCGAGTTAGGTTTCATTAAATTAATACCTGTTGTTGTAATGTTTAAAAACCAATTGAGTAATAAACCTAAAAGAAGGCCTAGAATTATCTATTAAATAATTAGAATATGAATTTTTCAATCGTATATTGTAGTACAAACCAATACTCACGGCCCCATGTGGCTAATACCGGAACCATTCTCCGTAGTTTTTGCACAAACATTGGACTCTAGTCTTACAATGTGACCAAAAAAACAAATACTATATATTTTTTTCATTACATGATACGAAACAATTGAAATATAATGCTATTACGTAATGTTAAACATAATTACAATTAACCATTACAGATATTTTATTAGAGAAACTAAGTATGTATCTCGTTATAATGCACACTAGCGACCCGCTCCTGGCTTCGCCTGGGTTGCAATGTTTTATATTTAAAAATCTCCCCCGTTTATCCCTCTATCCATATATATTTCATATATATACCGCAGGATTTTTTAATTACTCTTGAGTACAGTTAGCGATGATAAGTAAATTTAACATGTCGAGGAAATTTAACTGCTAGAGCCAAGTCATTCGTGCAAATCAAATTTCATCGCTATACATCGATATGAAGTACCGTTACATAAAATATTCATACTCCACTTATAATTAAATTCAACTTTTTACTTTGAGCGTCTTTTAACAAAATCGCGAAAGTAAGTAATCAATTAATATTTTCTGCTCTAGACTGGAATGGAAGCTTGCTACTAGACTAAAGATATAAATTCTAAAAACTATTTTTTTTTTACCTCCGTAACATAAATATAACTTGTATTTTTTTTTTAATGTTTAATGTACAGGCGCAGCTCGTTTACGATTTTATTATATAATAGCTGTCCCGCTCCCAGCTTCGCCCGGGGTGCATTTTTTTTATCGTAAAAACCTTCCCTGATTATCCATTGGTGAAAACCGCATGAAAATCAGTGCAGTAGTTTTTGAATTTATCGCGACGGAGGACTTTGTTTTATAATATTATATTAATGGCAATATTTATAGCAGCATTTCTACAGTATCTATTCTAGATTTTCAAGCAATTTCCACAGCTAAATTGTTCGATAACAATACAGGTATTAGCTCGCTCTGGCCAAACAATAAATAGGCTACTCTACTATACAAGTGGCTAAACACTGATACCGATCACGGCGAACTTGTTGAAAATGTGTCGGTTGCTTTTGTAGCGACAACTCGAACAATACAATATCCTTGTTACAGCCGGCGTCCTTGTTATAAATACATACGACAAGGTATCTATCTGAGTTGGCGAAGTCGTAATACGCCCAGACGTTCTTCCTGTATTCACGTAAATCGACATTGACATTTAACTTAAACAGACCACGTTGCAACAACTCGGTCATACGTCGCCGCAATGTATCAGTATAGAGAGGAGCTGGCTGTATGTTTGTATTAATTGTTAATAAATCTTTTTCAATTCGCTGGCAAAGTTCTTACGCGTGCCTCACATTCATGCAAGCGCTTAACGTCCTTGGCCAGTCGACTGTCCCTTCGAAAAAGCAGCCACTGCAACTTAAATACAAGTCAGCGGAACATTCTTGTTTTTTTTTTCTTGTCTAACGAAAACACTCGAAGCCAAAGCCAAACGGAAACGTATTGCCAATGCTGAGAAATCCCAGTAGCACCTTATAGGGTAAAAGTAATAGGCACTGACTAAGAGAATGGACTCTAAATATTTTAAATGTAATACCAAATGACCACACTGTCATTACACGTTAGAAATTCGAGTACTGATTAGTGGTACTATTGAGTTTTATTTCTCTATAGTCGATGGCAGCAGCTGTTAAAACAAGCAATCATAATTAGCGCTTAGAGCAGCAACAATACCGACGCATGACCTTGATCTCGTTTCTTAAGTTGCTGCGCCTCTGTTCCCACCTGCTTGCATTAGAGCACTCGAAAAAAATATTAAATTCGGCTATAGATTCTTAGACTATAACTTAAGTTGTCAATTTCAGTAATAATTGACCCGTAAGCTTTGTTAACTCTAGTGGTTAACTCGAGACAGTTCACCGTATAATTTGTTGCACTAGAGTTTTGAGCAGGTAGTAATTTGTGTTTCGTGGTATCATTATATCTTCCAAATCGTGCTTTGATTATTGCGATTTATGCGCTAATAAGTACAATTTCGTTGATTTTTGCGTAGAATAATACTAACAAATTTCAACATCAGTACCCAAGGCGGTTTAAGTTAACCGCCCACAAGGTACCTCTAGAATTTTTAGCAAATAGAAAACGGGTCATCGATGATTCTGTGATTGTTTTCATTCAAACATGACATGAACAGTCTTTCCAACTAATATTAAAATAAAATATAAAGAGGCCTGGAACATTTCTCTTTATTTTTTGTTCGTCGAAACAACATAACTAACTGCGTTATAGTTGTATATTTTTCTAATTTCTGTTATGTATTTTATCGTAACATAGATCAGATGTAGATCTCATAACCCAGTAGATGTTGCACGCGACTTCTTCCGCGTAACTTTAGGAAATACAGCCTATGTTACTTGAGTTTATTCACTACAAATTAAAATACAAATCTTTTCTCTTTATAATACTAGCATAGATTTTGTAGTTTTGTACTTTCTTAATTAATTATGTCGTATGTCTATAGGCGTGCTCGTAATTGTAAAGTTAAATCACACATAATTACTCACTTTACTTTACTTGCTGGTACTGATTAATAAGTTCCTGCACGCGGTTTCCTGGGTATATTTAGGCCATCGTGCATTCAGTATAATAATTGGCATATGGTATTATAATATTTCAATCTAGCTGGTGCCTGCGACTTCGCCCGGATTGAAGAATAAAAAATATAACATCTGAGAAAAAATCTGACATAGTGAGATCACTACCGTCGTCACAGCGACATCACGGTCCAATTTTTTATATTTTTAGACGATCCCTCGGGAACATTTTTTCAGGATAAAAAGTATCCTATATGTTTATCCAGGTAATAAACTGTCAGTGTACCAAATTTTATTCAATTATTTGCGTGAAAGATTAACTAACATCCATCCTCGCAAACTTTCGCATTTATAAGTAGGATTAAGTTTACCTACTTAAAAATTTAAAAGTCCAACCCATTTAAATTAAAAACTTCTTTTAATTAGTTTAAAAAAAAAAATCTTGCAACAGATAAGTACTCGAGACAGTTACTTACGAGTATTGGTACAATCCAGAGAAAACGGTTTTTGGTATAATTATTATTATTATGTAACAAAAAGATCCTAAAGGGCAATTTTAATCGACTTTAAATGGTCAAGGCAATTAATTTATTACGAGCGCAGGTTAAACAAAAGTGCGAATTTTTCGACGAATTCATTTTGTATTTTAGAATGTAAACATATTGTACTTGTTCTTCTGGAATAAATTCTCTAAATGTTTGTCAAAACAATTATAATCTGTTTTCTGCGAATAACGACTTCACAATTGAATTGTTTTAACTAAAAAATATATTCGAAACTAACTGGTGCCCGCAACTTCGTACGCACTGTAGTTCGTTTTTGGGAAATCTCACATAAGCCTAACATTTTACAGAATATAACATCCTACAGTTTAATCCAGGTAATCATCATCAAAACATCAGAAAAAACGCATTTAAAACGGTTAAGCCGTTTCTGAGATTAGAGTGCACAAACGCACATACAAGTACAAACTAATAATGTAAATTATTTAATTAGTAATAGTCGTACATGTTTTTAAACCAACCCAAGTTAACAATAAGTAACAATCAAAGATCATCTAAATTTTATGTTTTACTAATTTCATTTTCCCTTTACTTGACTGCATCGCGTCTCCTTTTAACATTAAACAATATCAGACACCTACTTTTGCCAACTAGTTATTTCCTTGGTATAATAAAATAGTTTGGCCGGTTCTCGGCCATTGAAGACGCAATATGTCGAAAGTTGAAATAGTTATCGACGAGGCGATTTCAGTATTATTCACTGGTCTCATACTCGATCATTTCAACAACAGATTTGTTAGTTATTTAAATAAAATTAAGTTAAACATCAATAATTCCTAAACAAAATGGTTGCTTAAGGGCTAAATTAACCAAATTATATCAGTCATAACTATAGATAAAGTTTTTTTACTAAAATTATTTCTTATAAGGGATAACCGATGGGGAGCCTTGGGAGAAGATAACATCTAGCAATGGAGAGACACAGGCTGATGATAACGATGATAACGCATATGAGAAGACTAGCCAAAGACTTCTTAAAGACCTCTGAAATCTCGCGACAATCAGGATCTGAATTGTTACTATGTATAAATTGTAAAGACCTTTAAGAGCTCACTTGCCAACGGGAGCTGCTTACGAATTCCTACTACTTAATCCCATTATTACCTACTCGTTAGTTATTGGTTGTGGCTATACATACTTAACATTTCTGTAGGTTTGGATGGAAATGAAAAAATTAAATTATTTTTCATATAATATGCAGGTATTGTGACATTTTCGTTGATGAATTCTTGTAATTACTAACTGGCAATAATGTTTTTTCCATAAAAACGTTCTTGCTTTAATGTACATTTAAAATTGAGTTGTTAAATACTACAATCTATATTATAAAGATTTTTCTGAAATATTGTAATTACTGGCGTGTTTCGCGAGTTGATAAGTGCCGCAAATTTGTTGCGTTGCATTCTGTCTTCAGGTATTCGCATTATATAGTTAAGACAACAAATTCTTCCAAATATCTCCATTACCTGACTTCACTCACTCGTACAGCGTGCCCCCTGTCTTGCATTTACCATAGATTATAGCAGACTTGCTTAAATCTTACTAAAATCATGACAGAATCGATTTCCGCTGAATAGCTATAGTTAAATAGATACCATACCTAGCAAATAAGTACAAAGACAATATAGATTAAGATTCTGCTGTTTTAAAACATTAATAATTAAAATACCCTTAAAAATATCAATACATAACTTTAAAGTCTACTAGTAATCATTTAGTACGTACTTTTATATCCAAGTCAAATTGATTAAGAATCTTGAAACGTTATATGTACTTGATAATATGTTTGTTTGATAATTTATTTTGTTAATATATACACACTCATTATATTAGTAATAGCTTCTGTTTTTTTTTAAGTTTATCAAAATTATTATTGTTTTCAACAATAGTTTCATTGTTCAGGAAACAATTTAAACTAATAAGTATATTCATATTGAAGTAGTTTGAATCGTTTGTCTTTATAGATATTGAAACATTTTAGCTTAGAAAAGATTTAATACAAGAAAACCGCCAAAATGTGGCTTGTGAAAACCGCTAATATAGTGTCGTGTGCAAGTATCTCTATAACGCAGTCATACGCGAACGTACCACTCGTTGTACTTGACAACTTTTGGAATAAAACTTACACATACATTTACTACAAATTAAATACTTATTTCTGAACTTTAACTTGAATTATTGAGTAGTTATTATAAGAATGTATATATGAAGTAAAATTTGTGTATGCTTAGCAATTAAATGTCAACATTTAATCATTCTTTATGTGAACCGCAGATTGAAACTCACACAGCACAGATGTATGTATGCAGCATAAGAAATACTGATTTTTGAATACTATTCATATACAATATAGACCCTAGACTAGAATAAATTCAAGACAGCCTAATCTCAAAGGACCGTTGAGCCATTAAAGAGAAGAGACTGTGTGGTCTAAAATGCCCCACAATTTATACCTAATACTTAGTTATTGTTACGGCTTATAATTGGCCCATGAACTCTTCGAGCCATTCGAGATCATCAAGGTATTTGTTAGTATTTGTTTAGTCTTATTTATTTTTATTAATCTCACTAAAGGGCACACACTCACCCAGGTGAATTAAGTTTACTGCCCCGACATCTTATGATGATAAAGTACAGTTATGTTATGATAAAGGTGCCAAATTAAAGTAAGTTTTATGTACTGACCTGTTTCTAACAGAAGACCTGGCAGAGAGGGTGAGGTTTCTCTGAGGCAGCCGTGGCAGAGCGGAGGGCGCTGGCGAAGACGCAGACTGCGAGGTGCGCGGCAAGCGGCCACTTGCCGCCGCCGCGCCTACAGCTGCCATCACCACCATCCACCACCTGTACATCACGGGATCACGAAAGGTTCGCGCGCGATCTCTACAAGTGTGACGAGTGGCCGGCTCGCGGCGTGCTATGCGCTCGCAACGACGTTCACTTTTGTTGTGTTGTGTGCCACTAGCGCCCGGTCGCCCCACTACCAATGAAAGTGAGGGCTTTCACTAAGGCCTGCGGCTCGAACCGCGCCGCGCGCGGTTCCACCGCCCCCATATATTCTATGCCAAGTTTTGCCTCGCGGCTTCTCCCGCCTTCATTAAAATTGTACAGCATATCAATTTTTGATGTGAAACATCTTTTGCGGCGGGTGAGACACGTATTTTAGGCTAGATTTTGTTGCTATTTTGTACAGCAAAAGTTAATTTTGTTGCTCCGTTAGTTTACGAAAAGCAACTGAGATACGGACGTAACATTACGCTAGTATACCCATATACTCTACAATGTCTTGATAAAGAAAGCACCAATTGAATCGAGTCAAACGGCTTATTTTGTTGCTCTAAGGTAGGCTTCCCTTCGTGGGGGGTGGAACTACCCCAATATATTAAAATTGAGAATAGTGAATTTAAGATGGGCTAGTTGTCATCCCTTCATGGGGGATGACCTACCCCGATACATTAAAATAGAGAATCGTGAACCAAAGCAACTAGCGGGCCCGTTTCAACGGGTTATTTTATTGCTCTAGATTAGATTCTAGATAAATATTAAAAAATGTCATTTCTATAAAGAAGCTCTCTCTGATGCTGATATGAATTTTCATAGATAAAGTAGATAGAATAGAATCGTTAAAAATGACATTGAAACAAAACATCAATGCCTTTTACTGAACGGTGGACTGACGGTTGGACGGATTAGCAAAAGTAACAAGTAGCAGAAGCAGATCTGTTCTGTTCATCTGCACCCCTCCCCTACCCTAGCGCTGCTGAAGTGCTGACTGTGACACTACTAGCCGTACCTGTGTCCTGTACCTGTCTGTAACTAGATAGAACGTTTGTTTAAAATAGATTATTGTGATGTAACATTGTGATGTTTAGTTACTACACCAAAAAAGTGAATTGTGATGTAATTTAAATGATGTGATGATGATGAATATGTGATGTTGGGTTGAGTTGTGATGTACCGAGGTTGACAACCGGTGTCTACTCGTATAATGTAAATAAATCATCACGCCAACAATCACGATCAAATTTTGGCTTCACGTCAGACCATATGGACTGATCGTGTATGCCAGCTATTAAATGCGTGTCTATAGTTATTTTATATACGTGTATACAACGACATAAATATGTCCACCTCTCCAGCACGAAAAGGGCACCATTTGGTGGTTTTATAGGCGACGATTAGCCACCTAGCATCCAGTGGAACGGTATTTACAAAAAAAAAGAACACAGAAGTATTTGTTGCAAAGCGAATTTTATTCCCAATTAAGTATTCACAATAATTAAGTTTAGTTAATTACATTGCGAGTCAATTTATAAATCCAAGAGAATTTGAATTTCGCTCTGTACTTGAATATGTCACCTACTCTGTAACAATAAAAAAATAGTCATTAGTACTATTGGCTCTGTGCACGACTTTAACGCCACCTAGCGTCCGAAACTTTGTTGGTTCTCACGTTTTGAAATTTAATCGCGACATTTGTGTTACATTTTGGCATCCTAAACGTTTTAAAATAATTCATGAATTTTTTTAGTTTTGGGTTATCCAATATTATTTCATTTTGAATATACTTCCACCCTTCATGTATTTTAGATGAGGGTAGCAGTAGCAATGTATTGCAGAGTCCCACAATTTTTTTTGAGTAGCTATCTGTCAATCCTAATTTCTTTGCTTTCCTGTGCAACTTCTCACGAAAATGGTAATAACAACCGTGATGATTAATTTTTGGAAATATTGTCTTGATTGCACCTATTGTCGCCTGCTCAAAGTCTGTGACAAAATTACTGGGTGTCCATTCTGGAATTTGTTTCTTAATCATCTCCAACATAATACTATAAGTTGTTTTCTTTTTGTCTGTCAAAAGTGCATATAAAACTGGTACAACTTTATTATCATCCTCACTGCTGCCAACGTCACAGAATATTACATAAAGCTGTAAAAAGGGCTTGGGACATTTTTTGAATGTTCCATCACTTAAAAAAACTTTTCCTGTTTTTATTATATTCCGACCATCTTCAGTGCAGAAAATGATGATACGTGTTTTGCTCTGAAAATGATGATCTTTAAAGTCCGCCAGTATTAAATTTTCATAGTCAAGCGGTATCACAACATCTCATCTCGGTATATCAACATTTTGTTTACTGCTGCCCTCTTGCGTCGCTTTCTGTACATTACAGACTTTACATTTGAGTGGAATAAATCAGTGCCATCAATTGGCACTGACTAATAGTACAGGTGGTATCATTTGTACAATCAATTGTATTAGTGGGATAAATCAGTACCATTTGTACCACCAATGGTACTGTCTAATGGTACAGATGGTCCGGAGGGAATAATTCAAGCTCGCATCATAAGAAAAACATCTATTACTTTGACACCTTACAAAACGTTTTTACAACTTACAAAACAATTAATCTCCGTTTGAAATCAGAATCAGTTTGATTGAGTTTTAATAGAAGTAATATTTAAATATTCATTTGATTGCTGGTGAATGCAGCACGAGTTATCACAAGTGTGAAATGTGATTGCGATTATTAAAATTAGGTAACCAAGTCTAAACAGATTACTTTGAGATATGACAGATGATAGCTCCAACTTTATTTTTACTTTTGGCCACTATGAGCGCTGCGATCGATTATATTACCCCCACCTAGTACTTCGCACCCAGCGAATAGCCAAGCCAGACGATGTAAACAGAAACGACCCATTGCCTAAAAACTCTCAGTAAAATCGATTTTTGCTGCGAGCGTGAGGAAAACTGATTAGAATTTCGAACACCACCTTTTGAAATTATTCAGCGCAGATTGCCCGCTCCCGGTTTCACCCGGGTTCAAAATAAAAACTAGGAGTTTAGTTTAGTTCTTCAGCGACAAACAATATACACGTTTTTAATTATAACATAAAAACAAACATAAGTCGTTTTATATTATAATATTATTGGTTTGAAGTATAAAACTTCATTATATCTACACTTTTTGTTAAATATTTTCACGTGTGGAAGTTTCCATATTCTTTAATTAACGTTGAAAATAATACATTTATTGTTCGTACACCACAACATTTATTTTCTCCATTCAACTACAATTAGCTTCTATTTGTCAATCAACAAAAAACCGTTACCAAGGTTACAAACCAACGACAATAACTTAAAAGTATAAACGTCATTACTTTTGCCAAAGAGAAAGTCCCATCATATTATGTATGTGGATATACTTTAGGGACATGTTTTAAAAATTGATATCAGACAATTAATTTAATTAGTGTTAGAGTGACACAGAATAACAAGTTGAAAGAGTGACACAGAGCAACAACATGAAAAATAGACCTATATAAATAAAATCAACAACAAACTAATGCGGCCTCCACACTACTCGCGAAGTCCCTCGATGAAGTATTCGGGAAATTTGACCGAAGTACGAAGTGCATCGCTACACACTCGTTCAAAGTAAAGCGAAGTGCCCGTCCACACTCTAGTATTTGCTTTGCCTCGGTCAACTTCGCGAGTAGTGTGGAGCCGCAGTTAAAAGAGCAATTTGCCTTCAGTGACACAGACTAACAATTATTACTGCATTTGTACACTTACATAACTAATAACTTACATAAATATTAAGATTAAGAAATTAACATTAATGCAGATTATCCAAAGGAAGTGAGTAAGGAAGAAAATAACTCAAACAAATATAAGAGAAAAAGAGAATTATCAATTTCATTCAAAATAACATACAACCTAGTGAGCAACAGACTTTCATAACAAACCAAAAAAATGCATTTGATATTATGAGTCCGATCTAAACTCTTTCAAATTTCCAAGAAAATAAATAATAGCAATTACATATTGCCAAAAGGAAAATAAAACAAACCATAATAACAGTGAATTAAAATTTATTAAAATATTAAATATTAAAATAGAAGTGTTTCAACCAAAGACTGTTTCAACTAAGATTTTTGAATCTAAATTTTCAATCAACTACATTTTTTTTAGTCTGCAAGATGAAAGAAAGAAACACAAGACCTCCGTTTGACTATCGCTCTCGGCTCGGATTAGCATCTGTATAAGGTGCAATTAAATTACTTTAACTATTGGTAATACAGTTAATTTGCGTAAATAGAATTTTTTCAAGTAATCAATCCTGCTTAGGTTATAATACATCCATGGTTCCAGATTAATTACTTTCAAAATATGTAATGCATTCGTTCCTGGTGTTGACATTGACAGTTTCATTTGTTGTCATTTGACTTGCTTTGATGAGTTTAATGTCATTTCATGTCATTTACTCATTTCATTATGATTTTATGATATGAATTCATTTCTTGCAGTACAGCACTTGCAGTTTGCATGCAGTTTGCTGCCTTTGCACACTACGTAATTTACTTATAATGTTATTTAGTTTTTGGTATTGAAATCATTGATGGATAAAATAAGTTCCATAACTATTTGGTGGTTCTAAACATTTAGTAGCGGTTTTTCCGACGTTAAATGGAAGAAAATTTGTAATATTATCCAGAAGGTTTCCTTTGTGGAAGATTTGATTCTACTGAAGATATTTTCTCTGGTAAGGTTTAATGATCCTTATAATTTTAGCAGTATAGTGGCTTTAAAATATATATAAAAAAAACCAAAGTAATCACTTATTTCCAGTGAAAGTAGCTATGTATTCTCAAACATTACTATGGTTTAAATTTTTACTCTGCTTTATTGATTAACTTGGAACATAAAGGTTAACAGTAGTGATGTAACATTTTCTTTTGAAAAAGTCAAGTCTGTAACTTTCTCCTAATAAACCAACAACCAGGCAATAAAAAGCATAAGAATTTATCAAAATTGATATTTGTATAAAATTATTAAACATTCAAATATTTATCTTAATATGATTAAGAAAATTATAAGAGAATTAATTCTATATGTCATCAAATAATAATTATATAAGTGTTGATTTGTAAAGTAATGGTAGAGCACATTGCGTTTCACAGTTGTTTGGCTAGCACGTCTGGCGGCAGTAACCACCCCCTTACAGAAGACCACAGTGAAATAACAGCATGTGTGTTTGGTTGTATTTCGGTGAGTGAGTAAGGGATGACAGAGCCCATTTCACTATCCCTTTCCAATCTCTTATCTTAAATCCTACTGTAGTCAGCAGTGCACTTTTAGCACCAGTAGCATTGCTTATGTTATAGGTGACGGTAGCCACCTATCATCAAGTGGACTGCCAGCCTGTCTGCCGACCTTAACTTATCTAAAACTTATATAACAATTTTATTTTTTCCTGTTTCAGATATAATGATATTCACCGTCCTCTCGATCTTAGCCTGGTGTGGCATCAGCCCCATACCATACCTTGCAAATTTTATTGGCGCTACTGAAGCAGCCCTTAATTTGCTTGTTTCAATTTTGTTAAGTTACCCACTGGCATTGATCTATCATAAGTATGTGAGATCTCAACAACAATACCTCCGACATCTGTATTTCCTCTTAACTGGTTTAGAAATGGCTTTCTTTAACTTTGGCCTCACCTTGTACCACAACATGATTCCGATCTTAGTTATGTATGTGACAAATCAGTTCATTAAACCTGGAGAAATACATGCCCTGCTTACATTTGTCTTCAATATGGGATACCTATTAATTGGTTATATTTTGACTGAGTCTGAGGAATATGATATAACGTGGACTATGCCCCATTGTGTCTTGACTCTCAAGCTGATTGCTTTGTCATTTGATCTTTGGGATGGTCAGAAGCTTGTCGAAGGAAAACAAGCAGAATTATCATTGAATAATAAGAAGACAGCAATTAGCACTCCACCAACAATTCTTGAGTTACTTGGCTTCATTTACTTTCCAGCTGGTTTCCTTGTGGGTCCTCTGTTTTCATTCAAACGCTATTCAGAATATATTAATGATAAATACCCATTGGACGATACTGCCACTTATTCAAAACAATCATTTGAGAGATTAACACAAGGAATGCTTTATTTGATTGCTTTTCAAATTGGAGGTATGAATTTTTATTTTATTTTTAGTTTTAAAAATGAATACTACAAGCAACGCCAGGTGTGCTGTTGACCCTGCAGCAATTTGTATTCATTGTTTTATCATTGAAATATTTTATGTTCCTTGATTCCTATAAAGTTTGTTCAAAACGAAATTTTAACATTGTTTCCAGTGACTGTGTTTGATTCGAAATTCATGCTGACAGACGAATTTTGGGAGAAGTCCATTTTCTACCGACACTTCTACTGCGGATTTTGGGCACACTTTGCTCTGCTAAAATATATTTCCTGTTGGTTGCTCACTGAAGGTAATTATCTAATTTAATTTGTTGCGATCCGCTCACTGTAATATGTTTATAATTTGATTTTTATTAAAGTTTTACAAGCTAATTAACACGGCGATGATTCGTACTTTTTTCAGTATCATTTTTATTTTTAACACATTTTCAGATACTTTAAACCTCTTGTTAATGTTGTTACTTACACCCTCCCCCTTAAAACTGTGCTCTTAAGTAATGGCCAAAAAAGACTTTATTCCAATCAACTGGAGTAATAAAGCGTCAGTTATTTTCATAAATATAACGCCATCCCTCTCCAGTTACGGGCTGATTAATTTTTCTAACTGGTCACTTTTGATTTCACTTTGTCTTTACGTTACATTCTGAGTTACAAAGCCTGTTATAAATAATACACATACAACTCATTTCCAGCGTCTTGCATCAGATTTGGACTGTCGTACAACGGAAAGAAAGACGACGCGGTGAACCAATGGGACGGTTGCAGCAACATCAAGCTGATGAGGTTCGAGACTGCCACCAAGTTCCAACACTACATAGACAGCTTCAACTGCAACACCAACTACTTCGCGGCCGAATACATCTACAAGCGACTCAAGTTCCTCGGGAACCGCAATCTCAGCCAACTGCTCACCCTCGCCTTCTTGGCTCTCTGGCACGGCATCCGCTCCGGCTACTACGCCACCTTCTTCAACGAGTTTCTCATCATTCTCATGGAGAAGGACTTGGAGAGAATCCTCACCAGGACCACGTGGTACGAGCCCATGTGGTCCAACCCGGCGATCAAACCGCTGCTCTACCTCCTCTTGAAGGTGTACACCGTCGTTTTCATGGGATGGAGCTTAGTGCCCTTTGATTTGAAAATATTCTCCAAGTGGTGGATGGTCTATTACAGTCTGGGATTCTCAGGGTACATCATATTCTTGCCGTGGACTTTCCTTTACAAACGCTATGTTCTCAAGTTACTGAAACCTCACTTTAAAACGCATTAACTTGTTTTAAATTTTAGTCAATTATAAGTTACAAGTGTTCAAGAATGTCTTGATCCAATGTTGTATGCAAACTTTATTGATGCTAAGAAAATGAATGTTAGACTGTACGTATTATTACTCTATATACCTAATATACCTCTTCCATTGTTGAATTAAGCTCTCTTCTAAGTCATAGTGATTTTGTTTGCACATGTTATGAAACGTTGTTTCTTCTTGCCAACGTTATGTGTAATAGAATAAGTGTCTTGTGGCAGTTGATCACTCAATACTCAATACTGGCAGTTCTTATAGTAGTCAATATGAAAAGTAAAAATATAATAGACATACATAATGACAGACAGACAGGACAGGTAGTCGCGGCTGGTAGGACAGGGAAAGCCTGTGGAACGGAGTCTACAGGGGAACATCCAAACGAAAACAGGACAAGCTCCTGGAAATGGATGGTGAGCCATTGAGCCCTGCCTATGTGTAGCGGATAGTTAGAAGCGAAACCATTGCCAAGTGGAAAATACAATATAACGAAGGGAACGAAACTGTTCCTACCGGACGTCGAGGCGGCGTACAGTGTGATTCACAAAATAAAAATGACGCCTGCTCTAGTGCAGGTGCTCACAGGCCACGGAGGCTTTTACCTGTACAAATATAAAAAGAATTTCAGTTCCGACTACCATGCGAGCCTGGGTTTATTGCGAGGAAACAGTTGAGCAACTATTACTCCAGTGCCCCAGGTTTATTTGTGTGTAAATTTTTTAATAAATAACTTCTGTAAATAACTGTCATAAATTCAATTTATTATTCAATATTTTAAATGTGATATTAATTAAGTAAATGTTTTTCGTAATAATAAATGTCACAATCACAACATGCAGAGCCTATTTAAATTTTTTTGTCCATACATTTAAAGTCTCTTAATATTAGTTCCCCATTTAGTTACCATCTTAACACATTTAACGCCAGTACAATTTTTAATTTGTTCTGGATGGTTTCTATGAAACCGCATTTTTTGTTAAGGTCGACCTTAAAACTAGGCTAGGCTACCCGCCACCTCTAGATACTTATTAAAATAAGTGAACCAAATGAGTCTCATTAACAAAGTATTTTATAAGTGGATATATTTACTTTAAAACTAACGATGTTACCTAATGATATGATCGTTAATTAAAGTAGTCTAAATTAGCGCAAATATTCTATGCATCGAAGTCCAAGGCTTATATCAGTTCAAGGCGAAGGCTTACATCAAATAGTAACTATTGTGATTATCTTAAGCACACGTCAGCGTAAAAATATTATATCGAGCGCAACTCGGTGGTCGGGTCGCCCATCAGGTACTATTTTTTTAATAAGTATATTATATTCAAAGAATTGAATTTGTCGATGACGAAACTCAGTGTGAAGACCGAGTCGGTAAAAATAGCATTTGATGTAAGCAAAAAATGCTTATTTTTGCCTAACTGGAAAATTTGAAAACAACACCCGTTCAAACAAAGTCGGTAATAAGTAAACCAGATGATTCATAGATGCAAATTTAAAATTGCAGTGTTACAATTCCGAAGGAAATCAAAGATACGACTAAAGTAGACTAATTTATTTAGTGTTTATATTTATACTAGCTACACGCCCCCGGGGTTCAAAATAAAAACTATCCTATCTTTTTTAACTGTATAGCTATATTTTACATAAATATAGCATAAAATAAATACAATTATTATTTTCACCTCTCCAGCACGTAAAGGGTGCTTTTGTTGCCTAAAAACTCAATTTTTTGGAAAATTTTGATCGCATCAATTTTTGATGCGAGCGTGATTCGAAATTCGAACACGCGATATAACTCACAGGTTTTGGTTTTATTAGTATGTACAGCCATAGCCGACTAGAGTTGGTCCAGCTGTGAAGATAGTTTCACAGCCGCTCAGAAACTGATTCAGTATTAGGCCTTGGTATTTTTGTACTGTTTTGGTAAATATAAAAAAAAATGAGTACGTCTAGTGGTGATGGTAAATTCCAGAAGAATTAAGAGAATAAGTTTTAAATGCCGAACTTGTTGATGGTTGTGAAATTTGGTATACTGTTATTTGGGTGGTAACCTTGATTATGACCCGCGCTTTTCCCACGCGATTTAGAAACCGTGCGGTTCCCGTCGTGTCTAGGTACACGTAGTGTAGTAGGTAAACGTTAGTTATATAGTGGGTGGTAGGATGACGCCATAGAATATAGTCAGATGGACAGACACGTCAAACTTTTAACCCCACTTTTGCGTCGGGCGTCGGGAGTTTGAAAGAAAAACTTCTTCGTTTATAGGAGAGGAAATAAAATACATTTTTGTTAAATTATTTTTTATTTAATTATAGGTTTATAATAATTTCTCATAATATAATAATTTGCAAACATGCTGAAATGTTTTGTCAATAAAAATCAAAGATTGTTTAGAGAGATACATTTGCCTTAAAATACTCTTATATACTTCATTATGCTTACCAATTTTACTTATCTCCTATTTTGTGGAAATTCAAACGAATGGTAACACATTATAGGATATTTTAATATACGAGTATTTCAATCAACGATGATTTCAATCGACTCAACTGTCTAGCTCCACTGCCACGCCAATGAAAAATCAACACAATAATTAAGATCGTGTACATTTCAACGTGTACGTGTACAATACGAGTAAGATATATCGTCAACTCACTGTAAATTAAATTATACATATAAGTAGATACAAATTTAGATAATTACACAATAAAACACACAAAGTTGGATTTATATCGTAAATCAGTGACACATCAAATCAGGAGATATGAAACAAGAGTGGAAATACATACAGCTAACAATTAATTTAAGATTAATGTACTTTTTAAGGAGCCAAGACATGAAACTCATGACATGAGTCTTTACACCATATTAACTATATGCATAGTTGTTTAATTTTCTTTATGTACTTAATTAAAATTGTGTAATGAACTGAATAACTGAAATTGCTCTAATGGCAGCTGAAAATTATTTTTATAAAAAGACCATTTAAGACTCTAGCTTAATGTGGGTACAAACGTAAATTAAAAAGTCGAAAATAATATTTTATAATAATTACTTCATTCTGCGGCTTGAGCGACTTCTACTCTATAAGTGACACGACGTCGCGGCGGGAGGAACAAGAATGTTCTTTCCATACGCTGAAGCGGCTTAGAATGATAAGGAAAATAAAAATAACACCACCGATTAGCGTAGGTGCTGCACAGGTCGCATTATCACTTGGGATTGGAGTATTCTTGGGAGTTATTATTAAAAAAGTGGAACATCAGTAGTTCCAGAAAAATGTAACATGACGTGTCAGCTCAATAGTCGTTATTCGAAATAGTTTTAAATTTGATGGCACATATATATTTACATAATGTCATGCACGTTGTGACTGTATTTCATAAGATCGTTTTAATCATAATATAAAATTTTCAATTTAGTAAAGGCCCTAAAATCAGATGGAGGTTGGTGTAACAAAGTTCCGAAAGGATGTCATGCTAGCCTGGTAATGTTAAATGACCTCATTGTCAATTCCCTTTTTTTGCTTATTATGTTATTAATGTTAATAACAGATCCAGCTGCCCACACCAGTTCAGCTAACCAATATCCACAAAATGTATATGTTTTTGATAGCATGATAATTAGCCAATAACAGTGAACGCGACGACGCGACGCTTCGCCCCAGTTGGTCGTTGGTCGAAATATTTTGTACTGGAGAGCGCTAGGACTATAATCATCAATTTTACTGGCACTTTTATCGCTTTATAAATGTCATACAAAATCGTATAGAAGAATTTTATTTAACTGAAAAAATATTTCCCAGTTGTACTACACTTCTAGCGTCTATCAGAGAAAAAATAGATTTTCCATAAAAAAAAATAGAAAAAATAGATTTATTATAAGTTTACGAAAATTATTGAATGGTATAGGCAAAAATATCACACCAAACAAAGAATATTTGTAGAAAGACCAGCTGTTGTTTCCGCGGCGAAATTATTTGCGAAAAATTCGTGAATATAGCGAGAATGTTCGCAATATTTTTAGCACGAGAGAAGACAAGCTTTTTGACTTGATCAAATTACATGCTCGTCAAGATAAATATTTCAAAATAGATCTAATTTATTCGTAGTCATGGACATGACTTTTTAGGTTGCCACCATACATGTGCGACTTAAACCCAAGAGTTATCGTTGGCAAAAGTCAAGCGATTAGTAAGGAAGAACAATGTAAAATAAATTTGTACACTTGATTTTTGTCACATCACTTCACGTAATTTGAATTATTATTATCATTTGTTTAATATAATTTATACTAGTAATGTAATGAAATGTGCGTTCAGTCAAACAGCGACAGTGTCTTTGCTACCATCGCTGTCCCCGCTGGATCACAGCCTATCAACGGTTTGCATATCCTGGATATAGTCAACAGACAGAATATCCTGGATATAACAGAGAACATACGAAAAGAAAAAAAAACAACACGCTAAACAAAATGGCGACTGCAACGTAAAAGATATGGTTTAGTACCGGGGCACTTGCCCCGGGCGGCAGGTTCAGGAGGCGTCAAAATCATAAAATCTCAATCAATAAAAATGTATCACTAAATGTGTTTTTATAAGCGAAAAACATTCTTCCTGACAACAGCTATGCTGCCTTCCCGTCGCGGCGCACCGCCAGCTCAAAATATATAGTGAACTGGGAATTGGGAGGTTTTTATCGAGAATTTCCCCTTTTTTAAGAATCTTTTTTCTGATTTTCGTTATCGCTTATAGTTTTTAGGTTACTAGCGAAAAACTAAATGTATTATTTTTCTTTTCATCTTAATTTGTGTACAACTTACTTAGCTTTGCAATTTTTATGTACATTTAAATACATTTTTCTAGACATAATTCGAAATTCAGTGACCAGTTGCACATACTTTTAGGAGCTTTTTCAAAATTTAACACCAATTTGTAGTTGTGAACTACACTAAAGATTGAAGAATTGTTTTTTGTTTTTCCTGATTAAATTTCCTATGTATTTTGTCACACAAATGAAACAAATATTAGCTAATAGGTAAAAACTAGTCATAAAGGTTCACCCATTATATACTTATTTGTGAATTTTACTATTAAAACGCTGGTGAGTTTCTGCCCCGGTTCGAAAAATTCGTAGATCCGAGGCTGTGATTGACGACAAAAAATTGTCTTACAAAGTCATACGCAATGAAAACTATCGGTGATTTCACTGTGACAAAAAAAATCATATGACATATGATTACGACTTCCAAACAGCAATCATTTCCATCTTAATACCTAACTGATATGATATGTCTGACCGACGTACAAGCGCAGAAGACGATTTTTTAAACCGTAGGAAAGGCTATCGACCAATACACACACTTCACGGATTTTCCAGTACCGGTATTGGTCGCCAGCTGCCATGTTAGCGTACGCCATGTTGGCATGATACGCTTGTGAGAGCAAGAGAAAACTAACAGCTGCATTGTATTATGAACCTTATATATATTGAATCTACGGTTAATTGTAAGTTATAAGCTTTCTTCGTTAATTGTTGAAGCCGGCTATTTCTTTTCTGCGTGAACGAAGATTCACGACGCGCCTTGTCAAGTGAGTACTACTGTACATGATTGATCATCGAACCGGATACGACCGTATTAACGGATCAAGCGTAATCGGAAAGAACATTGACGAACACAACGCGTCGATTGCTGAAACAATAAGTTTCTTAAAGATATTCGATTTCCACATGAATACTTTTATCGGACGAACGAAATTCACAAACGAATAACTGCATCACTGCACTGAGATATAACAGAGAACATACGAAAAGAACAAAAGGAGTTCGCGATTATTAAGGCGCTGAAAAAACAACACGCTAAACAAAATGGCGACTGCAACGTAAAAGATATGGTTTAGTACCGGGGCACTTGCCCCGGGCGGCAGGTTCAGGGGGCGTCAAAATCATAAAATCTCAATCAATAAAAATGTATCACTAAATGTGTTTTTATAAGCGAAAAACATTCTTCCTGACAACAGCTATGCTGCCTTCCCGTCGCGGCGCACCGCCAGCTCAAAATATATAGTGAACTGGGAATTGGGAGGTTTTTATCGAGAATTTCCCCTTTTTTAAGAATCTTTTTTCTGATTTTCGTTATCGCTTATAGTTTTTAGGTTACTAGCGAAAAACTAAATGTATTATTTTTCTTTTCATCTTAATTTGTGTACAACTTACTTAGCTTTGCAATTTTTATGTACATTTAAATGCATTTTTCTAGACATCATTCGAAATTCAGTGACCAGTTGCACATACTTTTAGGAGCTTTTTCAAAATTTAACACCAATTTGTAGTTGTGAACTACACTAAAGATTGAAGAATTGTTTTTTGTTTTTCCTGATTAAATTTCCTATGTATTTTGTCACACAAATGAAACAAATATTAGCTAATAGGTAAAAACTAGTCATAAAGGTTCACCCATTATATACTTATTTGTGAATTTTACTATTAAAACGCTGGTGAGTTTCTGCCCCGGTTCGAAAAATTCGTAGATCCGAGGCTGTGATTGATGACAAAAAATTGTCTTACAAAGTCATACGCAATGAAAACTAGCGGTGATTTCACTGTGACAAAAAAAATCATATGACATATGATTACGACTTCCAAACAGCAATCATTTCCATCTTAATACCTAACTGATATGATATGTCTGACCGACGTACAAGCGCAGAAGACGATTTTTTAAACCGTAGGAAAGGCTATCGACCAATACACACACTTCACGGATTTTCCAGTACCGGTATTGGTCGCCAGCTGCCATGTTAGCGTACGCCATGTTGGCATGATACGCTTGTGAGAGCAAGAGAAAACTAACAGCTGCATTGTATTATGAACCTTATATATATTGAATCTACGGTTAATTGTAAGTTATAAGCTTTCTTCGTTAATTGTTGAAGCCGGCTATTTCTTTTCTGCGTGAACGAAGATTCACGACGCGCCTTGTCAAGTGAGTACTACTGTACATGATTGATCATCGAACCGGATACGACCGTATTAACGGATCAAGCGTAATCGGAAAGAACATTGACGAACACAACGCGTCGATTGCTGAAACAATAAGTTTCTTAAAGATATTCGATTTCCACATGAATACTTTTATCGGACGAACGAAATTCACAAACGAATAACTGCATCACGATCTACACGTTAATATAGTCACGGAGGAAATTCATCGACATGCCAAAACGTATAAAAAAAGGATTACGAATCACCCTAACACCTCGGCGAGGGCTCTGATAGAGGATAGTCCGTTGATCCACAGACTGAAGCGCAAAGTTCCCCAGGACATATTAAATAGTAATAGTAACTGAGCACGATGTGACACAGGTCACATACCTAGTGTTTAATATATATCGTATGTATTCTATGGTTAGGTTCACATGCAGACTACTCATTTTACACAGAACAATATATATATTTAGCGGGAGGGTTTTGTGGCGACTCACTGTCAACGTCAATGTCGTCGGTTGATTGACAATTCGGTGTGTCTGTGTGTGTGAGGACAAGTGAGTGTGCATTGGGATTCAACTTTGAACGAAAAGCGGTCAAGTACAAAAAATAACGGTTGGACATTTTCACGGCGATTCGGCGCCTAAATCTGTGTATAATTAAGTACTTTTGTCGGTGAAGTTTATCCGGATATTATAGAAGTGACATCTACACCAACGGCGGTTAGAGACCATCGCGAGAGCCAGCTACAAGCCCCACAAACCGGTGAGTTCGCCACATCAGTCAACGTATATATTTTATATAATCAGGCATGTTACACCTCCTGTGTCTAGATTTCTAGAACACCTAGCATGCCATTTTTCAACCCCACACATCTACTATTTATTGTACCATTAAGGCGACAGATTGTAGTACATAGTGGAATAAATAAAAATAAAAAAAATTCAATTGTAAAAAGTTTTTGGCTTTTAATTTACAGAAACGGACCAGCAATTTGGATGGATGAGAACAAAAGGTTCGGAAAAACAGATTACTGTGCGACCTTCAACAACCCTACGCTCTGTCACAGATTTTGAGACATTGTTAAATTAAACATATTATGTTAAGTGTTTAAATGTTTTAATGTGATTTTGTTACAATCCGGAACAAATATTGTACAATTTTTGTCTGCCTGTTTGATGTTTCGTTTCTTAATTAAGTCTTTTCTTATTTTTTTTCATGTAAATAGCTTTAAGCTTTAATGAGAATAAAGATATATAAACCTAAAAAAATTGTATTTAACAGAAAATATGTAAAAGTCATTCATTAAAGAGAGAATTTGTTTTTTTTTTTTATTTTCAAAATGAGGCCTGTCTGGCCTGGTAATGTTAAATGACGTCATTATTAAAGCTCGTTTTTTACAATGGAAAAGTTAATTACAGATCCAGCAGCCTGCATCACAATTTCCTCAAATATCAATGCGAGTGTATTGTTTTTGATAGCATAATAACTAGCCAACACAGTGCACGCGACGCTTTGCCTTGATTGGTCGTTAGTCGAAATATCGATCATCTTGAACTGGAGAGCGATAGCACTATATTTATCAGTGTGACTGCCAATCGCTTCGATTACAAAGACATGTAGAAGAATTTTATTTATATATTTCCCACTTTATAGAAAAAATAGATTTATTACAAGTTTACGAAATTTGGATATAGGCAAAAATATCACAACAAGCGAAGAATATTTGTAAAAAGACCAGCTGTTGTTTGCGCGGCGAAATTATTTGCGAAAAATTCGTGAATATAGCGAGAATGTTCGCAATATTTTTAGCACGAGAGAAGACAAGCTTTTTGACTTGATCAAATTACATGCTCGTCAAGAGAAATATTTCAAAATAGATCTAATTTATTCGTAGTCATGGACATGACTTTTTAGGTTGCCAACATACATGTGCGACTTAAACCCAAGAGTTACCGTTGGCAAAAGTCAAGCGATTAGTAAGGAAGAACAATGTAAAATAAATTTGTACACTTGATTTTTGTCACATCACTTCACGTAATTTTGAAATAGGTACTTAATAATTGTTTTACTTTAATAATTGTTTTGTATTTAAAGTTTAATGTTAATTTTGTTATTATAATGTTTTATTTATATAGATAATAAGTTATTACCCTGTTAATTACTTTGTAAATTACATAAGTTGATGTAAATTTAAAATAAATGACATTTTTCCTAAAGTACCTGGTTTAATTAGGATGCTAATTATCATTTATCTCTGTTATTTTGAATAACTGTATGGACACGATTTTGTTAATTAAATTTTACAGAGTTATTAGGAATTATTCATAGTGACGTATATGGACCTATAAATGTTAAAATCTTTAGGAGGTGCGTCATATTTTGTTACCTTTACTGACGATTTTCACATGAAAACTTTTATCGAACGAACGAAATTCACAAAGGAACAACTGCATCACGATCTACACGTTAATATAGTCACGGAGGAAATTCATCGACATGCCAAAACGTATAAAAAAAGGATTACGAATCACCCTAACACCTCGGCGAGGGCTCTGATAGAGGATAGTCCGTTGATCCACAGACTGAAGCGCAAAGTTCCCCAGGACATATTAAATAGTAATAGTAACTGAGCACGATGTGACACAGGTCACATACCTAGCATGCCATTTTTCAACCCCACACATCTACTATTTATTGTCCCACTAAGGCGACAGATTGTAGTACATAGTGGAATAAATAAAAATAAAAAAAATTCAATTGTAAAAAGTTTTTGGCTTTTAATTTACAGAAACGGACCAGCAATTTGGATGGATGAGAACAAAAGGTTCGGAAAAACAGATTACTGTGCGACCTTCAACAACCCTACGCTCTGTCACAGATTCTGAGACATTGTTAAATTAAATTGTATTTCCCAGAAAATATGTAAAAGTCATTCATTAAAGAGAGAATTTTTTTTTTTTTTTTTAAATGAGGCCTGTCTGGCCTGATAATGTTAAATGACGTCATTATTAAAGCTCGTTTTTTACAATGGAAAAGTTAATTACAGATCCAGCAGCCTGCATCACAATTTCCTCAAATATCAATGCGAGTGTATTGTTTTTGATAGCCAAATAACTAGCCAACACAGTGCACGCGACGCTTTGCCTTGATTGGTCGTTAGTCGAAATATCGATCATCTTGAACTGGAGAGCGATAGCACTATATTTATCATTGTGACTGCCAATCGCTTCGATTACAAAGGCATGTAGAAGAATTTTATTTATATATTTCCCACTTTATAGAAAAAATAGATTTATTACAAGTTTACGAAATTGGATATAGGCAAAAATATCACAACAAAAAACGAAGAATATTTGTAAAAAGACCAGCTGTTGTTTGCGCGGCGAAATTATTTGCGAAAAATTCGTGAATATAGCGAGAATGTTCGCAATATTTTTAGCACGAGAGAAGACAAGCTTTTTGACTTGATCAAATTACATGCTCGTCAAGAGAAATATTTCAAAATAGATCTAATTTATTCGTAGTCATGGACATGACTTTTTAGGTTGCCACCATACATGTGCGACTTAAACCCAAGAGTTACCGTTGGCAAAAGTCAAGCGATTAGTAAGGAAGAACAATGTTAAATAAATTTGTACACTTGATTTTTGTCACATCACTTCACGTAATTTGAATTATTATTATCATTTGTTTAATATAATTTATACTAGTAATGTAATGAAATGTGCGTTCAGTCAAACAGCGACAGTGTCTTTGCTACCATCGCTGTCCCCGCTGGATCACAGCCTATCAACGGTTTGCATATCCTGGATATAGTCAACAGACAGAATATCCTGGATATAACAGAGAACATACGAAAAGAAAAAAAAACAACACGCTAAACAAAATGGCGACTGCAACGTAAAAGATATGGTTTAGTACCGGGGCACTTGCCCCGGGCGGCAGGTTCAGGAGGCGTCAAAATCATAAAATCTCAATCAATAAAAATGTATCACTAAATGTGTTTTTATAAGCGAAAAACATTCTTCCTGACAACAGCTATGCTGCCTTCCCGTCGCGGCGCACCGCCAGCTCAAAATATATAGTGAACTGGGAATTGGGAGGTTTTTATCGAGAATTTCCCCTTTTTTAAGAATCTTTTTTCTGATTTTCGTTATCGCTTATAGTTTTTAGGTTACTAGCGAAAAACTAAATGTATTATTTTTCTTTTCATCTTAATTTGTGTACAACTTACTTAGCTTTGCAATTTTTATGTACATTTAAATACATTTTTCTAGACATAATTCGAAATTCAGTGACCAGTTGCACATACTTTTAGGAGCTTTTTCAAAATTTAACACCAATTTGTAGTTGTGAACTACACTAAAGATTGAAGAATTGTTTTTTGTTTTTCCTGATTAAATTTCCTATGTATTTTGTCACACAAATGAAACAAATATTAGCTAATAGGTAAAAACTAGTCATAAAGGTTCACCCATTATATACTTATTTGTGAATTTTACTATTAAAACGCTGGTGAGTTTCTGCCCCGGTTCGAAAAATTCGTAGATCCGAGGCTGTGATTGACGACAAAAAATTGTCTTACAAAGTCATACGCAATGAAAACTATCGGTGATTTCACTGTGACAAAAAAAATCATATGACATATGATTACGACTTCCAAACAGCAATCATTTCCATCTTAATACCTAACTGATATGATATGTCTGACCGACGTACAAGCGCAGAAGACGATTTTTTAAACCGTAGGAAAGGCTATCGACCAATACACACACTTCACGGATTTTCCAGTACCGGTATTGGTCGCCAGCTGCCATGTTAGCGTACGCCATGTTGGCATGATACGCTTGTGAGAGCAAGAGAAAACTAACAGCTGCATTGTATTATGAACCTTATATATATTGAATCTACGGTTAATTGTAAGTTATAAGCTTTCTTCGTTAATTGTTGAAGCCGGCTATTTCTTTTCTACGTGAACGAAGATTCACGACGCGCCTTGTCAAGTGAGTACTACTGTACATGATTGATCATCGAACCGGATACGACCGTATTAACGGATCAAGCGTAATCGGAAAGAACATTGACGAACACAACGCGTCGATTGCTGAAACAATAAGTTTCTTAAAGATATTCGATTTCCACATGAATACTTTTATCGGACGAACGAAATTCACAAACGAATAACTGCATCACGATCTACACGTTAATATAGTCACGGAGGAAATTCATCGACATGCCAAAACGTATAAAAAAAGGATTACGAATCACCCTAACACCTCGGCGAGGGCTCTGATAGAGGATAGTCCGTTGATCCACAGACTGAAGCGCAAAGTTCCCCAGGACATATTAAATAGTAATAGTAACTGAGCACGATGTGACACAGGTCAACATACCTAGCATGCCATTTTTCAACCCCACACATCTACTATTTATAGTCCCACTAAGGCGACAGATTGTAGTACATAGTGGAATAAATAAAAATAAAAAAAATTCAATTGTAAAAAGTTTTTGGCTTTTAATTTACAGAAACGGACCAGCAATTTGGATGGATGAGAACAAAAGGTTCGGAAAAACAGATTACTGTGCGACCTTCAACAACCCTACGCTCTGTCACAGATTTTGAGACATTGTTAAATTAAACATATTATGTTAAGTGTTTAAATGTTTTAATGTGATTTTGTTACAATCCGGAACAAATATTGTACAATTTTTGTCTGCCTGTTTGATGTTTCGTTTCTTAATTAAGTCTTTTCTTATTTTTTTTCATGTAAATAGCTTTAAGCTTTATCTCATTAAAGCTTTAATGAGAATAAAGATATATAAACCTAAAAAAATTGTATTTAACAGAAAATATGTAAAAGTCATTCATTAAAGAGAGAATTTGTTTTTTTTTTTTTTTTCAAAATGAGGCCTGTCTGGCCTGGTAATGTTAAATGACGTCATTATTAAAGCTCGTTTTTTACAATGGAAAAGTTAATTACAGATCCAGCAGCTTGCATCACAATTTCCTCAAATATCAATGCGAGTGTATTGTTTTTGATAGCATAATAACTAGCCAACACAGTGCACGCGACGCTTTGCCTTGATTGGTCGTTAGTCGAAATATCGATCATCTTGAACTGGAGAGCGATAGCACTATATTTATCAGTGTGACTGCCAATCGCTTCGATTACAAAGACATGTAGAAGAATTTTATTTATATATTTCCCACTTTATAGAAAAAATAGATTTATTACAAGTTTACGAAATTTGGATATAGGCAAAAATATCACAACAAACGAAGAATATTTGTAAAAAGACCAGCTGTTGTTTGCGCGGCGAAATTATTTGCGAAAAATTCGTGAATATAGCGAGAATGTTCGCAATATTTTTAGCACGAGAGAAGACAAGCTTTTTGACTTGATCAAATTACATGCTCGTCAAGAGAAATATTTCAAAATAGATCTAATTTATTCGTAGTCATGGACATGACTTTTTAGGTTGCCAACATACATGTGCGACTTAAACCCAAGAGTTACCGTTGGCAAAAGTCAAGCGATTAGTAAGGAAGAACAATGTAAAATAAATTTGTACACTTGATTTTTGTCACATCACTTCACGTAATTTTGAAATAGGTACTTAATAATTGTTTTACTTTAATAATTGTTTTGTATTTAAAGTTTAATGTTAATTTTGTTATTATAATGTTTTATTTATATAGATAATAAGTTATTACCCTGTTAATTACTTTGTAAATTACATAAGTTGATGTAAATTTAAAATAAATGACATTTTTCCTAAAGTACCTGGTTTAATTAGGATGCTAATGATCATTTATCTCTGTTATTTTGAATAACTGTATGGACACGATTTTGTTAATTAAATTTTACAGAGTTATTAGGAATTATTCATAGTGACGTATATGGACCTATAAATGTTAAAATCTTTAGGAGGTGCGTCATATTTTGTTACCTTTACTGACGATTTTCACATGAAAACTTTTATCGAACGAACGAAATTCACAAAGGAACAACTGCATCACGATCTACACGTTAATATAGTCACGGAGGAAATTCATCGACATGCCAAAACGTATAAAAAAAGGATTACGAATCACCCTAACACCTCGGCGAGGGCTCTGATAGAGGATAGTCCGTTGATCCACAGACTGAAGCGCAAAGTTCCCCAGGACATATTAAATAGTAATAGTAACTGAGCACGATGTGACACAGGTCACATACCTAGCATGCCATTTTTCAACCCCACACATCTACTATTTATTGTCCCACTAAGGCGACAGATTGTAGTACATAGTGGAATAAATAAAAATAAAAAAAATTCAATTGTAAAAAGTTTTTGGCTTTTAATTTACAGAAACGGACCAGCAATTTGGATGGATGAGAACAAAAGGTTCGGAAAAACAGATTACTGTGCGACCTTCAACATCCCTACGCTCTGTCACAGATTCTGAGACATTGTTAAATTAAACATATTATGTTAAGTGTTTAAATGTTTTAATGTGATTTTGTTACAATCCGGAACAAATATTGTACAATTTTTGTCTGCCTGTTTGATGTTTCGTTTCTTAATTAAGTCTTTTCTTATTTTTTTTCATGTAAATAGCTTTAAGCTTTAATGAGAATAAAGATATATAAACCTAAAAAAATTGTATTTAACAGAAAATATGTAAAAGTCATTCATTAAAGAGAGAATTTGTTTTTTTTTTTTATTTTCAAAATGAGGCCTGTCTGGCCTGGTAATGTTAAATGACGTCATTATTAAAGCTCGTTTTTTACAATGGAAAAGTTAATTACAGATCCAGCAGCCTGCATCACAATTTCCTCAAATATCAATGCGAGTGTATTGTTTTTGATAGCATAATAACTAGCCAACACAGTGCACGCGACGCTTTGCCTTGATTGGTCGTTAGTCGAAATATCGATCATCTTGAACTGGAGAGCGATAGCACTATATTTATCATTGTGACTGCCAATCGCTTCGATTACAAAGACATGTAGAAGAATTTTATTTATATATTTCCCACTTTATAGAAAAAATAGATTTATTACAAGTTTACGAAATTGGATATAGGCAAAAATATCACAACAAACGAAGAATATTTGTAAAAAGACCAGCTGTTGTTTGCGCGGCGAAATTATTTGCGAAAAATTCGTGAATATAGCGAGAATGTTCGCAATATTTTTAGCACGAGAGAAGACAAGCTTTTTGACTTGATCAAATTACATGCTCGTCAAGAGAAATATTTCAAAATAGATCTAATTTATTCGTAGTCATGGACATGACTTTTTAGGTTGCCAACATACATGTGCGACTTAAACCCAAGAGTTACCGTTGGCAAAAGTCAAGCGATTAGTAAGGAAGAACAATGTAAAATAAATTTGTACACTTGATTTTTGTCACATCACTTCACGTAATTTTGAAATAGGTACTTAATAATTGTTTTACTTTAATAATTGTTTTGTATTTAAAGTTTAATGTTAATTTTGTTATTATAATGTTTTATTTATATAGATAATAAGTTATTACCCTGTTAATTACTTTGTAAATTACATAAGTTGATGTAAATTTAAAATAAATGACATTTTTCCTAAAGTACCTGGTTTAATTAGGATGCTAATTATCATTTATCTCTGTTATTTTGAATAACTGTATGGACACGATTTTGTTAATTAAATTTTACAGAGTTATTAGGAATTATTCATAGTGACGTATATGGACCTATAAATGTTAAAATCTTTAGGAGGTGCGTCATATTTTGTTACCTTTACTGACGATTTTCACATGAAAACTTTTATCGAACGAACGAAATTCACAAAGGAACAACTGCATCACGATCTACACGTTAATATAGTCACGGAGGAAATTCATCGACATGCCAAAACGTATAAAAAAAGGATTACGAATCACCCTAACACCTCGGCGAGGGCTCTGATAGAGGATAGTCCGTTGATCCACAGACTGAAGCGCAAAGTTCCCCAGGACATATTAAATAGTAATAGTAACTGAGCACGATGTGACACAGGTCACATACCTAGCATGCCATTTTTCAACCCCACACATCTACTATTTATTGTCCCACTAAGGCGACAGATTGTAGTACATAGTGGAATAAATAAAAATAAAAAAAATTCAATTGTAAAAAGTTTTTGGCTTTTAATTTACAGAAACGGACCAGCAATTTGGATGGATGAGAACAAAAGGTTCGGAAAAACAGATTACTGTGCGACCTTCAACAACCCTACGCTCTGTCACAGATTCTGAGACATTGTTAAATTAAATTGTATTTCCCAGAAAATATGTAAAAGTCATTCATTAAAGAGAGAATTTTTTTTTTTTTTTTAAATGAGGCCTGTCTGGCCTGATAATGTTAAATGACGTCATTATTAAAGCTCGTTTTTTACAATGGAAAAGTTAATTACAGATCCAGCAGCCTGCATCACAATTTCCTCAAATATCAATGCGAGTGTATTGTTTTTGATAGCCAAATAACTAGCCAACACAGTGCACGCGACGCTTTGCCTTGATTGGTCGTTAGTCGAAATATCGATCATCTTGAACTGGAGAGCGATAGCACTATATTTATCATTGTGACTGCCAATCGCTTCGATTACAAAGGCATGTAGAAGAATTTTATTTATATATTTCCCACTTTATAGAAAAAATAGATTTATTACAAGTTTACGAAATTGGATATAGGCAAAAATATCACAACAAAAAACGAAGAATATTTGTAAAAAGACCAGCTGTTGTTTGCGCGGCGAAATTATTTGCGAAAAATTCGTGAATATAGCGAGAATGTTCGCAATATTTTTAGCACGAGAGAAGACAAGCTTTTTGACTTGATCAAATTACATGCTCGTCAAGAGAAATATTTCAAAATAGATCTAATTTATTCGTAGTCATGGACATGACTTTTTAGGTTGCCACCATACATGTGCGACTTAAACCCAAGAGTTACCGTTGGCAAAAGTCAAGCGATTAGTAAGGAAGAACAATGTTAAATAAATTTGTACACTTGATTTTTGTCACATCACTTCACGTAATTTGAATTATTATTATCATTTGTTTAATATAATTTATACTAGTAATGTAATGAAATGTGCGTTCAGTCAAACAGCGACAGTGTCTTTGCTACCATCGCTGTCCCCGCTGGATCACAGCCTATCAACGGTTTGCATATCCTGGATATAGTCAACAGACAGAATATCCTGGATATAACAGAGAACATACGAAAAGAAAAAAAAACAACACGCTAAACAAAATGGCGACTGCAACGTAAAAGATATGGTTTAGTACCGGGGCACTTGCCCCGGGCGGCAGGTTCAGGAGGCGTCAAAATCATAAAATCTCAATCAATAAAAATGTATCACTAAATGTGTTTTTATAAGCGAAAAACATTCTTCCTGACAACAGCTATGCTGCCTTCCCGTCGCGGCGCACCGCCAGCTCAAAATATATAGTGAACTGGGAATTGGGAGGTTTTTATCGAGAATTTCCCCTTTTTTAAGAATCTTTTTTCTGATTTTCGTTATCGCTTATAGTTTTTAGGTTACTAGCGAAAAACTAAATGTATTATTTTTCTTTTCATCTTAATTTGTGTACAACTTACTTAGCTTTGCAATTTTTATGTACATTTAAATACATTTTTCTAGACATAATTCGAAATTCAGTGACCAGTTGCACATACTTTTAGGAGCTTTTTCAAAATTTAACACCAATTTGTAGTTGTGAACTACACTAAAGATTGAAGAATTGTTTTTTGTTTTTCCTGATTAAATTTCCTATGTATTTTGTCACACAAATGAAACAAATATTAGCTAATAGGTAAAAACTAGTCATAAAGGTTCACCCATTATATACTTATTTGTGAATTTTACTATTAAAACGCTGGTGAGTTTCTGCCCCGGTTCGAAAAATTCGTAGATCCGAGGCTGTGATTGACGACAAAAAATTGTCTTACAAAGTCATACGCAATGAAAACTATCGGTGATTTCACTGTGACAAAAAAAATCATATGACATATGATTACGACTTCCAAACAGCAATCATTTCCATCTTAATACCTAACTGATATGATATGTCTGACCGACGTACAAGCGCAGAAGACGATTTTTTAAACCGTAGGAAAGGCTATCGACCAATACACACACTTCACGGATTTTCCAGTACCGGTATTGGTCGCCAGCTGCCATGTTAGCGTACGCCATGTTGGCATGATACGCTTGTGAGAGCAAGAGAAAACTAACAGCTGCATTGTATTATGAACCTTATATATATTGAATCTACGGTTAATTGTAAGTTATAAGCTTTCTTCGTTAATTGTTGAAGCCGGCTATTTCTTTTCTGCGTGAACGAAGATTCACGACGCGCCTTGTCAAGTGAGTACTACTGTACATGATTGATCATCGAACCGGATACGACCGTATTAACGGATCAAGCGTAATCGGAAAGAACATTGACGAACACAACGCGTCGATTGCTGAAACAATAAGTTTCTTAAAGATATTCGATTTCCACATGAATACTTTTATCGGACGAACGAAATTCACAAACGAATAACTGCATCACTGCACTGAGATATAACAGAGAACATACGAAAAGAACAAAAGGAGTTCGCGATTATTAAGGCGCTGAAAAAACAACACGCTAAACAAAATGGCGACTGCAACGTAAAAGATATGGTTTAGTACCGGGGCACTTGCCCCGGGCGGCAGGTTCAGGGGGCGTCAAAATCATAAAATCTCAATCAATAAAAATGTATCACTAAATGTGTTTTTATAAGCGAAAAACATTCTTCCTGACAACAGCTATGCTGCCTTCCCGTCGCGGCGCACCGCCAGCTCAAAATATATAGTGAACTGGGAATTGGGAGGTTTTTATCGAGAATTTCCCCTTTTTTAAGAATCTTTTTTCTGATTTTCGTTATCGCTTATAGTTTTTAGGTTACTAGCGAAAAACTAAATGTATTATTTTTCTTTTCATCTTAATTTGTGTACAACTTACTTAGCTTTGCAATTTTTATGTACATTTAAATGCATTTTTCTAGACATCATTCGAAATTCAGTGACCAGTTGCACATACTTTTAGGAGCTTTTTCAAAATTTAACACCAATTTGTAGTTGTGAACTACACTAAAGATTGAAGAATTGTTTTTTGTTTTTCCTGATTAAATTTCCTATGTATTTTGTCACACAAATGAAACAAATATTAGCTAATAGGTAAAAACTAGTCATAAAGGTTCACCCATTATATACTTATTTGTGAATTTTACTATTAAAACGCTGGTGAGTTTCTGCCCCGGTTCGAAAAATTCGTAGATCCGAGGCTGTGATTGACGACAAAAAATTGTCTTACAAAGTCATACGCAATGAAAACTAGCGGTGATTTCACTGTGACAAAAAAAATCATATGACATATGATTACGACTTCCAAACAGCAATCATTTCCATCTTAATACCTAACTGATATGATATGTCTGACCGACGTACAAGCGCAGAAGACGATTTTTTAAACCGTAGGAAAGGCTATCGACCAATACACACACTTCACGGATTTTCCAGTACCGGTATTGGTCGCCAGCTGCCATGTTAGCGTACGCCATGTTGGCATGATACGCTTGTGAGAGCAAGAGAAAACTAACAGCTGCATTGTATTATGAACCTTATATATATTGAATCTACGGTTAATTGTAAGTTATAAGCTTTCTTCGTTAATTGTTGAAGCCGGCTATTTCTTTTCTGCGTGAACGAAGATTCACGACGCGCCTTGTCAAGTGAGTACTACTGTACATGATTGATCATCGAACCGGATACGACCGTATTAACGGATCAAGCGTAATCGGAAAGAACATTGACGAACACAACGCGTCGATTGCTGAAACAATAAGTTTCTTAAAGATATTCGATTTCCACATGAATACTTTTATCGGACGAACGAAATTCACAAACGAATAACTGCATCACGATCTACACGTTAATATAGTCACGGAGGAAATTCATCGACATGCCAAAACGTATAAAAAAAGGATTACGAATCACCCTAACACCTCGGCGAGGGCTCTGATAGAGGATAGTCCGTTGATCCACAGACTGAAGCGCAAAGTTCCCCAGGACATATTAAATAGTAATAGTAACTGAGCACGATGTGACACAGGTCACATACCTAGTGTTTAATATATATCGTATGTATTCTATGGTTAGGTTCACATGCAGACTACTCATTTTACACAGAACAATATATATATTTAGCGGGAGGGTTTTGTGGCGACTCACTGTCAACGTCAATGTCGTCGGTTGATTGACAATTCGGTGTGTCTGTGTGTGTGAGGACAAGTGAGTGTGCATTGGGATTCAACTTTGAACGAAAAGCGGTCAAGTACAAAAAATAACGGTTGGACATTTTCACGGCGATTCGGCGCCTAAATCTGTGTATAATTAAGTACTTTTGTCGGTGAAGTTTATCCGGATATTATAGAAGTGACATCTACACCAACGGCGGTTAGAGACCATCGCGAGAGCCAGCTACAAGCCCCACAAACCGGTGAGTTCGCCACATCAGTCAACGTATATATTTTATATAATCAGGCATGTTACACCTCCTGTGTCTAGATTTCTAGAACACCTAGCATGCCATTTTTCAACCCCACACATCTACTATTTATTGTACCATTAAGGCGACAGATTGTAGTACATAGTGGAATAAATAAAAATAAAAAAAATTCAATTGTAAAAAGTTTTTGGCTTTTAATTTACAGAAACGGACCAGCAATTTGGATGGATGAGAACAAAAGGTTCGGAAAAACAGATTACTGTGCGACCTTCAACAACCCTACGCTCTGTCACAGATTTTGAGACATTGTTAAATTAAACATATTATGTTAAGTGTTTAAATGTTTTAATGTGATTTTGTTACAATCCGGAACAAATATTGTACAATTTTTGTCTGCCTGTTTGATGTTTCGTTTCTTAATTAAGTCTTTTCTTATTTTTTTTCATGTAAATAGCTTTAAGCTTTAATGAGAATAAAGATATATAAACCTAAAAAAATTGTATTTAACAGAAAATATGTAAAAGTCATTCATTAAAGAGAGAATTTGTTTTTTTTTTTTATTTTCAAAATGAGGCCTGTCTGGCCTGGTAATGTTAAATGACGTCATTATTAAAGCTCGTTTTTTACAATGGAAAAGTTAATTACAGATCCAGCAGCCTGCATCACAATTTCCTCAAATATCAATGCGAGTGTATTGTTTTTGATAGCATAATAACTAGCCAACACAGTGCACGCGACGCTTTGCCTTGATTGGTCGTTAGTCGAAATATCGATCATCTTGAACTGGAGAGCGATAGCACTATATTTATCATTGTGACTGCCAATCGCTTCGATTACAAAGACATGTAGAAGAATTTTATTTATATATTTCCCACTTTATAGAAAAAATAGATTTATTACAAGTTTACGAAATTGGATATAGGCAAAAATATCACAACAAACGAAGAATATTTGTAAAAAGACCAGCTGTTGTTTGCGCGGCGAAATTATTTGCGAAAAATTCGTGAATATAGCGAGAATGTTCGCAATATTTTTAGCACGAGAGAAGACAAGCTTTTTGACTTGATCAAATTACATGCTCGTCAAGAGAAATATTTCAAAATAGATCTAATTTATTCGTAGTCATGGACATGACTTTTTAGGTTGCCAACATACATGTGCGACTTAAACCCAAGAGTTACCGTTGGCAAAAGTCAAGCGATTAGTAAGGAAGAACAATGTAAAATAAATTTGTACACTTGATTTTTGTCACATCACTTCACGTAATTTTGAAATAGGTACTTAATAATTGTTTTACTTTAATAATTGTTTTGTATTTAAAGTTTAATGTTAATTTTGTTATTATAATGTTTTATTTATATAGATAATAAGTTATTACCCTGTTAATTACTTTGTAAATTACATAAGTTGATGTAAATTTAAAATAAATGACATTTTTCCTAAAGTACCTGGTTTAATTAGGATGCTAATTATCATTTATCTCTGTTATTTTGAATAACTGTATGGACACGATTTTGTTAATTAAATTTTACAGAGTTATTAGGAATTATTCATAGTGACGTATATGGACCTATAAATGTTAAAATCTTTAGGAGGTGCGTCATATTTTGTTACCTTTACTGACGATTTTCACATGAAAACTTTTATCGAACGAACGAAATTCACAAAGGAACAACTGCATCACGATCTACACGTTAATATAGTCACGGAGGAAATTCATCGACATGCCAAAACGTATAAAAAAAGGATTACGAATCACCCTAACACCTCGGCGAGGGCTCTGATAGAGGATAGTCCGTTGATCCACAGACTGAAGCGCAAAGTTCCCCAGGACATATTAAATAGTAATAGTAACTGAGCACGATGTGACACAGGTCACATACCTAGCATGCCATTTTTCAACCCCACACATCTACTATTTATTGTCCCACTAAGGCGACAGATTGTAGTACATAGTGGAATAAATAAAAATAAAAAAAATTCAATTGTAAAAAGTTTTTGGCTTTTAATTTACAGAAACGGACCAGCAATTTGGATGGATGAGAACAAAAGGTTCGGAAAAACAGATTACTGTGCGACCTTCAACAACCCTACGCTCTGTCACAGATTCTGAGACATTGTTAAATTAAATTGTATTTCCCAGAAAATATGTAAAAGTCATTCATTAAAGAGAGAATTTTTTTTTTTTTTTTTAAATGAGGCCTGTCTGGCCTGATAATGTTAAATGACGTCATTATTAAAGCTCGTTTTTTACAATGGAAAAGTTAATTACAGATCCAGCAGCCTGCATCACAATTTCCTCAAATATCAATGCGAGTGTATTGTTTTTGATAGCCAAATAACTAGCCAACACAGTGCACGCGACGCTTTGCCTTGATTGGTCGTTAGTCGAAATATCGATCATCTTGAACTGGAGAGCGATAGCACTATATTTATCATTGTGACTGCCAATCGCTTCGATTACAAAGGCATGTAGAAGAATTTTATTTATATATTTCCCACTTTATAGAAAAAATAGATTTATTACAAGTTTACGAAATTGGATATAGGCAAAAATATCACAACAAAAAACGAAGAATATTTGTAAAAAGACCAGCTGTTGTTTGCGCGGCGAAATTATTTGCGAAAAATTCGTGAATATAGCGAGAATGTTCGCAATATTTTTAGCACGAGAGAAGACAAGCTTTTTGACTTGATCAAATTACATGCTCGTCAAGAGAAATATTTCAAAATAGATCTAATTTATTCGTAGTCATGGACATGACTTTTTAGGTTGCCACCATACATGTGCGACTTAAACCCAAGAGTTACCGTTGGCAAAAGTCAAGCGATTAGTAAGGAAGAACAATGTTAAATAAATTTGTACACTTGATTTTTGTCACATCACTTCACGTAATTTGAATTATTATTATCATTTGTTTAATATAATTTATACTAGTAATGTAATGAAATGTGCGTTCAGTCAAACAGCGACAGTGTCTTTGCTACCATCGCTGTCCCCGCTGGATCACAGCCTATCAACGGTTTGCATATCCTGGATATAGTCAACAGACAGAATATCCTGGATATAACAGAGAACATACGAAAAGAAAAAAAAACAACACGCTAAACAAAATGGCGACTGCAACGTAAAAGATATGGTTTAGTACCGGGGCACTTGCCCCGGGCGGCAGGTTCAGGAGGCGTCAAAATCATAAAATCTCAATCAATAAAAATGTATCACTAAATGTGTTTTTATAAGCGAAAAACATTCTTCCTGACAACAGCTATGCTGCCTTCCCGTCGCGGCGCACCGCCAGCTCAAAATATATAGTGAACTGGGAATTGGGAGGTTTTTATCGAGAATTTCCCCTTTTTTAAGAATCTTTTTTCTGATTTTCGTTATCGCTTATAGTTTTTAGGTTACTAGCGAAAAACTAAATGTATTATTTTTCTTTTCATCTTAATTTGTGTACAACTTACTTAGCTTTGCAATTTTTATGTACATTTAAATACATTTTTCTAGACATAATTAGAAATTCAGTGACCAGTTGCACATACTTTTAGGAGCTTTTTCAAAATTTAACACCAATTTGTAGTTGTGAACTACACTAAAGATTGAAGAATTGTTTTTTGTTTTTCCTGATTAAATTTCCTATGTATTTTGTCACACAAATGAAACAAATATTAGCTAATAGGTAAAAACTAGTCATAAAGGTTCACCCATTATATACTTATTTGTGAATTTTACTATTAAAACGCTGGTGAGTTTCTGCCCCGGTTCGAAAAATTCGTAGATCCGAGGCTGTGATTGACGACAAAAAATTGTCTTACAAAGTCATACGCAATGAAAACTATCGGTGATTTCACTGTGACAAAAAAAATCATATGACATATGATTACGACTTCCAAACAGCAATCATTTCCATCTTAATACCTAACTGATATGATATGTCTGACCGACGTACAAGCGCAGAAGACGATTTTTTAAACCGTAGGAAAGGCTATCGACCAATACACACACTTCACGGATTTTCCAGTACCGGTATTGGTCGCCAGCTGCCATGTTAGCGTACGCCATGTTGGCATGATACGCTTGTGAGAGCAAGAGAAAACTAACAGCTGCATTGTATTATGAACCTTATATATATTGAATCTACGGTTAATTGTAAGTTATAAGCTTTCTTCGTTAATTGTTGAAGCCGGCTATTTCTTTTCTGCGTGAACGAAGATTCACGACGCGCCTTGTCAAGTGAGTACTACTGTACATGATTGATCATCGAACCGGATACGACCGTATTAACGGATCAAGCGTAATCGGAAAGAACATTGACGAACACAACGCGTCGATTGCTGAAACAATAAGTTTCTTAAAGATATTCGATTTCCACATGAATACTTTTATCGGACGAACGAAATTCACAAACGAATAACTGCATCACGATCTACACATGAATATAGTCACGGAGAAAATTCGTCAACATGCCAAAACGTATAAAAAAGGATTACAAATCACCCTAACACATTGGCGAGGGCTCTGATGGAGCATAGACCGTTGATTCGCAGACTGAAGTTATTGGTATTTGCTTTAAATATTAATTTCTTTGCATATTCTTAAATTATTTTATGTGAAAAATGTAATGAATGGTGTATTTGTTGAAAGTAGGCGGGTAGTTTTAAATTATGTATCTACAATTCGACAACATACAAGGTATAAAAGGAGAAGACTATCAAAGAAGTCCTATTACTCGCCCCCACCAGTGTTGTGCAAATTGAAATGTGTAGTGCAACGATCGTGTCAGTAACACAGACGTCACTTAAGCGATAGATAAGGGGCTATAGATGTAACACGTGATTTAGTGACGGCATAAGTCAATCTCATACATTTTATTGTTTTCACACTTGATTAGTTGTTAATGATGTTTATGGACACGACCTGTTGTCAGAGGATGTAACACTGGTCGCGTTATTAAAATTGAATCTTTATTACTCTTGTCTTAAGTATGATTCCCACTCTTTGTGACATTAACAATTGTGACCATATTAGGTTAAATAAATTAAATATTGTTAACGCTTATATTCGATGGTGCATACAGTATTCCAAGTATACTACACATGTCCACAGAGCTTCTTTGAGCTGAATAGGCCGTGATCTGAAATCATATTATCTATATAATATTGTTATGTTCTTCAACTATTTGCTGTCATATATCTAGTCAGTCATTGCTAATCTTTTCTGATATCTACTACTATTAAAATATGATATAAACAAAAACAATTAAGTGATTTTACTTTTTATTTTATATAGTAAAAGCATTCTTTCGTTGGTTCGAATCTGATACACCTACTCTAGGTACTGTCGAGACCAATATATAAGAAAATATATAAGAAAATGATATTGCAATAAGCAAAATGAATATTTTTAAGTATTTTCTATTTTCCATTTGTTTAACTATTGCTTATAAGAGTGGAGCATAAGCCCAAAATACATCTGGACAATATATAGTTTGAGTATGGATAGAAAAATGGATAAGAAAAAAACAACCTTAATTTCATATAATGTCAATAGAGCTCGCATACCTACTATTGAAAACAATTTTTTACATTAAACTTGAACGATCTTACTTTCTTTAAGAACTAAATGTAACATAATAATTAGTTTAACGCCATTTATGCCGTCTGATTATAAGTTTCATTTCATCGTGAATTTGTGCTTGGCGGGGGTTGATTTTTGTAGTTGATCAGTTGATTTTAAATACCTCAAAACTGGCGATCACGTCGACGTATTCGCCTTTGCGTTGTATCGAAGAGATGGTCTGTTGGTGGCATAGGTAAGTCCTGTCAACGAAGCTCCCTTACTGCCGATGGCCATAATGCGGACAGCGGACAGCGGGAACATCACTATAACAACCACCTGAAACAGTTATACGTAGCCATATCTACATAATCTGTTTCTATATTATTCAGTGACGTAACTATATCATCTGAGGCTCGTGGCAAAATTACTGAGTAAAGTTGATGCGATAAAATGAAAACTATGACTACTATATCTAAAGAAAAACTATGGCACAAAAACTAGGTTAAGTGATTAATCATTTATTTTGAACCTTGACAATTCGTTTGGATAAATTTTTAAAGATGATTCAAATTCATTGTAGCCCATCTTGGAACCGGTGACACCGGATGTCAGATCGGCTTGTGGCATTCGGTGTTCGAAGCTTTATGATTTGCCTAGCTTATTGTTTAAAACAGCAGTTAATAAAGTGAATATATACTCTTTATCATAATCAGATAAGATCTGACTTTCGTAAAGGAAAATGGAGCAAAAGTTCATCTAATGCAATATGCGCTACGGTTTTACAAAGCTTCTACGCTATGCTAAGCAATGCAATGCTGCTACGGCGCGTCTACGCTTCTATGATCCCTCTTAGCTGAGGAAAATTACTACATGAGTTAAGGAAGAGTTATTACATTGTTCCTAAAATACCTTTCTCTCGAGTGAAACAGATGGTGTTTTGGAAATAATTACCAGTAAATGATCAAGAATGTTATCCAGAATACCATAATCCTGCACATCAGCATACTGCAGGCCGCTATATCTCGTTCTGTCGATATCTGTACGGAAAATTTCTCTTCATGTTGGAAACTTGTTGTTTTGAAATCTCAATATAGTAGCTGACTGGCGGCTACTATATGGTACTACTACCGCTCGTATAAGAGCACTTCCTTCTCTTCATTACCACATTGTAAGTAAACTGCTTCCTCACTTTAGTTCTCACTATCATCTAAGCTAGGTACTGTCTTCACTCATTTTCCGATGTTTTAGTACAGAAAATAGAACTCTTATCACGAAAAGTGCGTTTCAAAGAGCCTGGCAAATTACACTTTTTATCGCGAAAATGAGGTAATTTTAATTGTATAAAAAAAAATAAACAACACACGAGAATCGAAATCCGAAATCAACAGATATACAACGCTTCAAAAACCCATAATTATACTCACATTTCTACGATCTCCAATCAATACATCAATCGCTATTTTCAAGTGCTCCTGATTGGCAGATGTCGATGATATTTTCTGAAAAGAATAATAATAATTGCATATTTAGAAAATAGAACTTCAGAATTCACACTATTTTTGTTAATATCGTCATATAGATAAGTACAAAGCTTTAAAAACCCATATACTCACATTTGTACGATCTCCAATCAATACATCAATCCCTATATTCAAGTGGTGCTGATTGGCGGTTGTCGATGATAGTTTCTGAAAATTAATTTTGAATATTTAAGAAATAGAACTTCAGAATTATTTTGTTAAGCTCGTCAAACAGATATACAACGCTTCAAAAACCCATAATTATACTCACATTTCTACGATCTCCAATCAATACATCAATCGCTATTTTCAAGAGCTCCTGATTGGCAGATGTCGATGATATTTTCTGAAAAGAATAATAATAATTGCATATTTAGAAAATAGAACTTCAGAATTCACACTATTTTTGTTAATATCGTCATATAGATAAGTACAAAGCTTTAAAAACCCATATACTCACATTTGTACGATCTCCAATCAATACATCATCCCTATATTCAAGTGGTGCTTTTTGGCGGTTGTCGATGATAGTTTCTGAAAATTAATTTTGAATATTTAAGAAATAGAACTTCAGAATAATTTTGTTAAGGTCGTCAAACAGATATACAACGCTTCAAAAACCCATAATTATACTCACATTTCTACGATCTCCAATCAATACATCAATCGCTATTTTCAAGTTCTACTGATTGGCAGATGTCGATGATATTTTCTGAAAAGAATAATAATAATTGCATATTTAGAAAATAGAACTTCAGAATTCACACTATTTTTGTTAATATCGTCATATAGATAAGTACAAAGCTTTAAAAACCCATATACTCACATTTGTACGATCTCCAATCAATACATCAATCCCTATATTCAAGTGGTGTTGATTGGCGGTTGTCGATGATAGTTTCTGAAAATTAATTTTGAATATTTAAGAAATAGAACTTCAGAATTATTTTGTTAATATCGTCATATAGATAAGTACAAAGCTTTAAAAACCCATATACTCACATTTGTACGATCTCCAATCAATACATCAATCGCTATTTTCAAGTGCTCCTGATTGGTAGATGTCGATGATATTTTCTGAAAAGAATAATAATAATTGCATATTTAGAAAATAGAACTTCAGAATTCACACTATTTTTGTTAATATCGTCATATAGATAAGTACAAAGCTTTAAAAACCCATATACTCACATTTGTACGATCTCCAATCAATACATCAATCCCTATGTCGCGGCACGGAACGTCGCATACATAAAAATTTGACAGGGAAAATTGAATCTTTCGATTACCCGAACTTTTGGTATAATACTTACTTACGAAGACACGCACTGTAACACTTTTGTTAAAACCGTTTTCAATAAACTATTGGTGAAGCCGAAAACCAATCGACTTTTCTTCCAAAAAAACCAGCGACCTTTCAACCTCTGTGTCTGCAGTGACATATTGGTCCTTCTGAGCCGATATAATTGGTCTATCTGTGCTGGATATAAATGGTCCATCAGAACCGAACATAATTGGACCTTCTCAACTCGACTTCAACCGGACTTCAAGATCTTACCATCCGAGGCGATCTACAGAAACCGGACTACCGATGAGTCGATCTACAGAGAAGAAGACAACGCGCACATTGGTACGGCCAGCCAACTAGTTCACCTAGACCTCCCATGAGCTTCAATTAATCCCATATTCATCTCAATTCCAGTGATTGCGACGCAGTGAGTTCCCATTTGTTCGTGTCCAGCAGAGGTGATATACCGTAGCATCATCTGCCACTTTCAAATTGTGAGTACTCCACCTTTCACTACCCACCGAGATGAATACTGACACCGAAAAGCCTAGGTCTAAATCGCCTCTCAAAATAACCGATACAAATGATGAGGCAACAAATCAGCTGATTCGCGATTTAGTAAAAAACGCGCTATAGTTAAAAGTAGATTAACTAGACTTTCAACCTATATTAATTCGTTATCTGAAGATAGGTTTATTTCTACACAAGCCAGAGCCGATTTAAAGCTGCGTATGCAGGGTGCTACTAGCTTATTTGCCGAATTTAATAATCTTCAAACACAGTTAGAAGAGACCGTACTTGAGTGTGATTTAAATGAACAATTAAGACAACGGGATATGTTTGAAGATAGCTACTATTGCACCTTGGCGCAGGCAGAGTGTATGCTGGGCGGTAAGGTTGATTCTTGTTCTAATGTGGGTAACACTGATTCTATTAAATTACCTACGATCTCTGTTCCTACCTTTGACGGTTCGAGGGAACAGTGGCTTGAGTTCAGAGACACCTTTTCATCGCTTGTGCATAATTCTACTCAAATAAGCAATATACAGAAGTTCCACTACCTAAAGTCATCCCTAAAAGGCAGCGCAGCCCTAGTAATAAATTCTTTCGAATTTTCCTCTGATGCTTATTTGCTTATTTATTTGTTTTATAACGCGCGCGGTACATATAGAACTAGTAAGCGACTTATCGTCTGAGGCATACATTCTGGCGTTAAAGCGGTTCGTAGCGCGTCGCGGGAAACCCGCTGAAATATTTTCAGATAACGGTAACGGTGCAATGAATGAATTATCAAAGTCATTACAGTTATTTTCACCAGATATTCTTGAATACGCACACAAACAGTCGATAAAGTTTAAATTTATACCGGTGTACAGTCCGCATTTCGGTGGTTTGTGGGAATCTGGAGTACGATTATGCAAGCATCACTTGCTCCGCGTAATCGGTAACGCCCATCTTACATATGAAGAGACTACCACAGTCTTAGTAAAGGTGGAGGCAATATTAAATTCGCGTCCGCTCTCACCACTTTCCTCAGATCCTACAGATCTCCTTCCCCTTAGACCAGCCCATTTCTTGGTTGGTCGACCTTTGACTGCGCCAGTGTCTCCTGACCTGCAGGATCACTCTACCAGTCTACTGACACGCTTCCGGAGGGTCGAGCAACTGCGCCAGCACTTCTGATCACGCTGGTCGAAGGAATACATCTCAGAGCTTCAAACCCGCTGCAAATGGAGAACGAACGCTGACACATTGCTGCCAAACACGCTTGTCGTTATCAAGGATGACTGCCTTCCTCCACTGAAATGGCAACTCGGTCGGATTGAGAAGACCTACCCGGGGAGAGACGGCATGTCACGAGTAGCAGACATCCGCACATCATCAGGGACTGCGAGGCGAGCGTTCACGAAGATTTGTCCGCTCCTAGGAGAACATGAGATGACGTTTTTGGAAGACGGTGCTTCCAAGGCCGGGGGCATGTCGCGGCACGGAACGTCGCATACATAAAAATTTGACAGGGAAAATTAAATCTTTCGATTACCCGAACTTTTGGTATAATACTTACTTACGAAGACACGCACTGTAACACTTTTGTTAAAACCGTTTTCAATAAACTATTTGTGAAGCTGAAAACCAATCGACTTTTCTTCCAAAAAAACCAGCGATCTTCCAACCTCTGTGTCTGCAGTGACACCCTATATTCAAGTGGTGCTGATTGGCGGTTGTCAATGATAGTTTCTGAAAATTAATTTTGAATATTTAAGAAATAGAACTTCAGAATTATTTTGTTAAGGTCGTCAAACAGATATACAACGCTTCAAAAACCCATAATTATACTCACATTTCTACGATCTCCAATCAATACATCAATCGCTATTTTCAAGTGCTCCTGATTGGCAGATGTCGATGATATTTTCTGAAAAGAATAATAATAATTGCATATTTAGAAAATAGAACTTCAGAATTCACACTATTTTTGTTAATATCGTCATATAGATAAGTACAAAGCTTTAAAAACCCATATACTCACATTTGTACGATCTCCAATCAATACATCATCCCTATATTCAAGTGGTGCTTTTTGGCGGTTGTCGATGATAGTTTCTGAAAATTAATTTTGAATAATTAAGAAATAGAACTTCAGAATTATTTTGTTAAGGTCGTCAAACAGATATACAACGCTTCAAAAACCCATAATTATACTCACATTTCTACGATCTCCAATCAATACATCAATCGCTATTTTCAAGTTCTACTGATTGGCAGATGTCGATGATATTTTCTGAAAAGAATAATAATAATTGCATATTTAGAAAATAGAACTTCAGAATTCACACTATTTTTGTTAATATCGTCATATAGATAAGTACAAAGCTTTAAAAACCCATATACTCACATTTGTACGATCTCCAATCAATACATCAATCACTATATTCAAGTGCTTCTGATTAGCAGATGTCGATATTTTCTGAAAAAAATATATATATAATTGAATATTTAAAAATTCGTCAAATAGGTGTACAATTACGAGCTGTCCGCGGCGCGCTGAATAGCGCCTATACCAAATTTCACATCAATCGAAGCTGTGAAAGTTAGTGAAAACGTCGCGTCGTCTTCAAACTCCTGAACATCCATACTAATATTATAAATGCGAAAGAACTTTGTCTGTCTGTCTGTCTGCTACCTTTTCACGCCTTAACTACTCAACCGATCATCATGAAATTTTGCATACACGTTGTCAGGGATACAAGAAAGGACATAGGGTAGGTACCTTTTATCCATAAAAAAAATACTGTTCGTCTAAAAATATAAAGATTTGGGCGCCACTGTCGCGTGGCGGGCGCGATGTCGGGCGTTATTATTACTCATGTATTTTCTTTTTCAACGTGGATGAAGTTACGGGCACCAGCTAGTATCTTCATAAATTATGGCTAAGGACCATGCTGATCACGTCAGATTTCATACGAAAACCTGATCAAAATCGATACATCCGTTTGGGAGCTACGATTCCACAGACAGACACACATGTCAAACTTATAACACCCCATTTATGCCTCGAAGGTTAAAAATTAAAACTATGAAATTTAAAAATTACTCACCATCACATGTTCACCCAATCTACGAGTTAGCGCGCAGCCACAAAGCATATTCCACAATACACAATATATTATTCCAAATATTTCAATTCGCGACGCACGCGTGAGGCTTCGTGTTTAATTGCAATGGTCGCTAGCTAACCTAACGCCAATCGCGGAACGCCCGGTGTTCAGTGTTGCCAACAATAATTTTGAAATTCCCTCACCTGTATGGTATAATTTCGTTAGAAATCCGCCATACGCTACGTACCTTTTTCTCGCCAATACGTCAAAACACTGACTCTTAGAAAATAAGGTGGTTAGATACTTTATTGTGGTTAACACACTAAAAATCAAGTCTCAATTAGTAGAATTGTTGTTGTAGTAACATCATTACATAGTTATAATTATATAAAATAAAAGTCGCTTCCCGCCCCATCTGTCCTTCTGTATGTACGCTTATATCTTTTAAACTACTCAACCGATTTTAATGCGGTTTTCACTAATGGAAAAAGCGTTAAACGAGAATGGTTTTGATAGGTTTTTATGTAGAACAAAATGCACCCATGCAAAGCCGGGAGTGGGCGCTAGTTAGATGTAAAAGGAATATTGATGTAAAAGGAGTCTTGTTTACGATTGGGGAATATCTGTTAAATATCTGAACACCAAGCCAATCCACCAATCCACGATTAAATTAATGAATGAGTTATTTAAAAATCATTGTGTGTGAAAAGGAAAGAATGTTTAGGTACATTGCATAACCAGGTAATCCGATCCGAAACGCCAGACCGGAGCCTCGTCATAATTCTAATAATTGTACTTTAATAATACGAGTAAGCATACTTTGTAACGTTCTTTGTTCTTTATGTGTAGTCAAAATATAATTTGACTTCTTAACATTAAATAATAATTCTTAACATTGCGATGCAATGTTCGATATAATTTCAAGATTTCTTTAAGTCTATTTAAGATTTCTTTATTAAAGAGTACCTAGGTACTAATAGTAGGGTTGGTTTGGTTGTACATATTGGTCATTTTTATTTTTTTATATATAAGGGTCGTCCACTTAATGGTCGAATTAAGGATAGGGATAGGGATATTGGTTCTACACTTTAACATTTGTTTTTAATTTTAAAGTCGTCAGCAGCTACGTCATCGTGTCCAATCAAAGCGTTTAGGGCGATGTTAGTGCTGCACCGCTTCTAAGTTATACTTAACAATGATTGATCGCTGATAGGCTAGATTGTTTACATAATGGACATTGTTGTAATCCCAGATTGTAAATAGACATGTTGGTGGTAGTTTTTAGGCATTTACTTATTATGATTTCTCTTATCTTTCATCTTGTGTCTTATTACTGTTATTATGTATATATAAACAATTAGCTTTTATTTTATTTATATTTAATTTTTAATTCGGAACTGTCTAGATATAATAATAATCTTCTATACAAAGACTATATAAGTATATTGATGCTTCTATATATATAAAATTCTCGTGTCACAGTGTTTGTAACCAAACTCTTCCGAAATGGCTTGACCGATTTTTATGAAATTTTTTGTGTATATTCGGTAGGTCTCAGAATACGTCGTAAACTATATTTTTTATACCTTTAAGTGATAAGGGAGGCCCACCCCAAAATTTTTTTTTGACAATACAATGTTTGCCGGGTCAGCTAGTTATATAGTTATAGAGATGCATCTTATCCAAAGCTAAAATCATCGAGACTAGCTAGAGCACAAGAGCACATGTTCGTCCGCCACTAATACTCCTAGTTACTAAATCGTTAGTTATTATATTTATTTCCAAGTGCTCTTCGACTAGCGGAGACACATTTTTAAGGCAGCCAATTCTTCCTTACAACGTTTCATCATCGTTCATTATATAAACAAGACTATATAAGTATATTGGGAGATATAAATTGAGTTATTTTAAATTGTATTCTAAATATATTTATAATAAATAAATAATTTCAAAAACCAATTTTGTCAACGACGCCGTAACAATTTATACTGTATAGGAAACGGAACAATATTTTCGCTCAATTGGAGCCACTTAAAAACAAATTAGTAGACCGATTTTGAAAATTCTTTCACCTCTACATTATCAGCGAGTAACATAGGCTATATTTTGGGTCTTATGGAGTAGCCAGCACTCAGCCCCGACCTAACTCGGATCTCAGCAAGTAACGGAACCCTACTACGTTTTGAGGGCTAAAAATTACACTAGCAGAGCAATGGGAGAATACAACATCGGGTCAGAAGCTTGGTGTACAGCATGCCAAACTGCATGACCGCACAGCGCACTATTGACAGCACGCGGAGGCAATTAGAAGTAAAGTACTAGCGATCCGCTCTCGGCTTCATCCAGGATGCAATTTTTATGTATAAAAATCTTGCCCGTTTATCTCTATTTTCATAAGCGAAAACCGAATTAAGATCGGTTTACCCATTCTAGAGTTTTTGAAGCGTACACAAACCAACATAACATTTTTTTAATTTTTATAATATAAAAAATTATATATAAAAATTTTATATATAAAAATTTGAGCTGGTTATTACCTCGGGCAACAGATTAGCATTTTCATACAACGAGGTAATGCAGCCAGCCTCAGATTAGCAGCCAGCATGCTTGGGACAATATGCTAAGGGACCGAAGCTTTATTTTGTATAATAGGTATGTAAATATAATATAAATTTTGTTTAGCTTTAAATAGTTATAACATTAAATTAAAAAAAAAGAAAATTATAAAATCGAAGGAAAATGTGGTGCTCTGTCCAAGTAAGTGTTTATAAATAAAATACTTAATGGCAAATAAATATTATTAATTTTATTTAGATGGTATTTAATTGTCTTTCAAACACAATTTATTTAACTAAGTTCTTCGTGTTTTTATAAAAGTTCCAGAATTATTAATTTCGAGTGTATCTACTATTTAATAATATTTATTTATTATGTTTCTTCTAAATAATTTTCAACACAGGCAATAGTATATCTCTATCCTCCAAAACCATTAATTAAAACACATCTGAGGCTTGTTCAGAGTTCCGAGAATTTGGACTGTAACAAAATAGCGAAGCTATTGGATGTTTCGTAAATAATCTGAGTGATTGATACATAATAGTTATATATCACAATGTATTCAGTCATAACTTCTTTGTACGTCGGTCGAGACACACTTATAAGTAAGTAAAGCGTAACAAAATATACCTAATAGTTTTACATTGTGTAAAATTAAAGTTGTGCATATGATAATCATTATTAAAATTTATTGTTTCAAGAAAGATGAATAATAGTGAGTCTAATCAATGGTGGTTGAGACAGCCCAATGAGTCTAAACATCAATGGTGGTTGAGACAGTTAGCTTACAGCACCGGTAAGAAATTATCTATTTATTTGTTTTTCTTTTAATACTATAACACATCTTGGCATCTCTACATATATAAATAATGACGACATAAAACGCGCTTTTATGTCGTCATTATTTATATATTTATTGTCCATCATCAAAAGCAAGAGTTATTTTCAGGGATGCTGCATAGTATTTAGTGCATGGTATAATTTGAAGTCGCTTTCCGACAGCTTTCCGCGTCTCTCTTTATGGCCGCCTCAGATTAGTAAAACAGATCTGTTTTACTAATCTGAGATGGCCGCTAACTCCTTCTAGACACCGCAAACAATTTTGATACGGTTTTCACCATCAGATAGATAATTTATCAGGCAAGTTTTTTTTAATATAGGTATTTATGTAGAACCTAATTAAGTTTTCATTTGCAACAAAGTCGACGAAAAATTGTCAGGCGTGATATCTTTTATTTTTCAACGCGGACGAAGTCGCGGGAACCAGAATAAATAAATATATCGATACAGTAAAATTACATGTTTTTTTTTTTCATATTTAGCGAGTTCGATTCCCAGTTCAGACACCTGATTATTTAAAATTCTTTGAATGTAGTTAGCATTGTTTTTAAAATAAAAATTTAGTGTTCTTTTACTAAAATTTTTTATCTACAGTATAGGTATTTAAGGTATTTAAATCTATACACTATTTAAGGTCGTGGAACTCCCTGTGCAGTGTCCAATACCGCGGTTTGTATAATAAATATATATTTTGGTATTGGACAGGTTACACCGAGACCGCGAACTTTCCGGAAAGTGAGGAGAGCCCGGCCCCCGGCGGCCTCTCCCCCGCTTCTCAAGGTGGCCCAAAGTTAAGGCGTTCCAAACAACACCTTGACGCCGCAGAAGCTTTGCTGAACTTGAGCGGACCGATCCCACTTCTGACAACGATGAGCATTGAAGACCTGAAGGCAGCCTACAGGCTTTTTAAGCTCAGTCGACCGTTCCCACCTCAGCGGCCTATGTGCAAACCCAAGCGTCGAAGCCGCCATTCTTGCAGCGTCTGTGGGAAGAGGTTCAAGTCCAAGGAGGCCCTCATAAAACACCATCTCGAACGCTATCTTCATTTTCAGGCACACCGTAACGCCCTAAACACCTAAACACCTTCTGACCCTAAACACCTTCTGTAGTAACGGTATATAACAGCTTATCAGATCTCGCGATCATAAACTCCGTATTCCAAAAAAAGCATACATACTTTTTTTTAATAAGTATAGTCGTACATGTACGATCAGAATGGTCGCCTTTAACCTTTAACACAAGCATTGCCAGATGTTCTGCGAGTGTGCTGCCGACTACAGTAGGGTTAGGTAAGTGGGCTCTGGAATCCCTTACTCACTCACCGAAACACAAGACCGCATGTGCTGATTTTCACGGTGGTCTTCTGTAAGGGGGTGGTTACTGCTGCCAAATGGGCTGCCTAAATGACAACGAGTATGTCTGAGGTCTTGCCACTACTTTCCAGATCCAGACCAGAGTCAACTTTGATAAGTTCATTTCCAAAATTGATCCGGTCGGGAATTTAATTTGGAAACCCTAGAACAGAGAGTTAAGGCAAGCACCCTAACCACTCATCCAACAAACAGGCTTGTTAAATTTGAGAATGATTTCTAAGGAGAAATTATTTCTAATATGACGCACTTTGACTATTTATGCTAAATTTTCTTATTTTCAAAAATGTTTTGTTAATGTTACGCCTCAAAACTTTGTATTGCGAAGTTAATGTTTAATTTTTAATTTAAAATGTTTCAATAGAATTTCAGTTGTTATAAGTTTATATGGTACTAGCTGGTGTCGCGACTTCGTCCGCGTTGAAAATTTAAAAAAAACCAATATAACGCTTGACCTCGTGTCGCACTTTGGCCTGGCATTAGTTTTTTATTTATCCCTCGGGAATAGTCCTTTTTTTCTGGATGAAAGGTACCCTATGTCCTTTCTGGTATCCCAGATAACGTGTATGCAAAATTTCATGGTGATCGGTTCAGTAGTTTTTGCGTAAAAGAGTTACAAACATCCATACATCCAAACATACTTTCGCATTTATAATATTAAGTATAGATAGTATCTACGGTATCTAAGAAAATTTTATTATTCTGTCAATCTGAGATTCTATCATGTCATTTCTATATTTATTTAGTACATCGAAGTCTATTTTAGTATTTTTTTTTTTATTTCTGGTGTGAATCTTAGTATGACAATAAAGAAATATTTAAAAATATTTTCATATGTTTTTATTTTTAAACTTACATTGAATCCGAGGACAAGGCCTCGCTGTGATCTCGGGCCCACACATCACCGCTGATGGTGGAAAGCGAGGGGGTTTTAGTGGGTATTCCTGGCGAGAAAACTTTGTCGGACGAGTCCTACACTCCCCCTCGTCGATTGTCCCATTCGACGAGGGATAGTGTAGTGCGTAACGTCATTTCCCCTCTAAAAAAAAGGTATAAAGGTAGTTATTATGTATAATCTCACATCACCCGTTTTTAGCGCTATTTTCACCGCTAGATTAAAATTATAAATATTGGTGGTAGAGTTTCGGGAGGTAAGACTTTTTCATAGGAAATTTCTTGCCCTTTAAGGATCTTTTTTTACATTTCGGACATCTTTAATAGTTTTCGAGATATTTTCACTCATCTGACCTTTTTTTCAAGTGTGTATGTTTTTTTTAAATCTATCTAGATTAGAACATATGACTTATTTGTAGTGCAAGAATAATACAAAGAAACCAACGAACTTAATCAAATGCTGACTTATAGTTATTCCTCGTGAGTATAAATGGTCAGCTATTAACAAAATTTATGATCGAATTAGAAATGAAGAGTACGGATCTCTTCATTTCAAATTCGATCTCGCAAAGTAACATTCAGATAGCCCTCTTCTTCCGAGAGATGGTGGACATTTCCGAATAGGTATATGAGGCAAGCTGAAAACTTGTCCTATACTTACTTTAACACACAATTACAGACATGGCTGCAGAATACAGAAGTACATAAATAAAACATCCATCCATTTTTTAAGAAATTTTGCAAGTATTTGAATTATTCTCATTCAATTGCAAAACTAATCTAATTAAAAACCTAAAGCTTTGAATGCATGCTTGAGGTAATAATATATTATGAATTTTAAAAAATTAAAGAAATTTCTACCATCTCTCGGAATAATATTACCGTTGGTGGGCACTTATAATGAGAAAGCGTAAACTGCTGACCAGAGTTTTAGGAATCGAGTAATACGAACGTGGGAGCGAGCTACAGGTAAGAAAAACATTATTTTTTATCTATACATACATACTAATAGTGGAGCCGTTTTATATGTCTATGCACATTTAACGTTTAGCAGATTGACATAACTAGTGATGGGTATAGTATAACAGAATTATGTGCCACTATCGACACATTTTAGAATTAGTATCATTCATATACATTTATTACATAGCTGTAATGTTCACATTACTAACGGACACTTCAATTTCGAGAAAATATTTTTTTTATTTTAATTTAAATGTAATTATAATTCATAATAGGACAGCAAATAGCTTAAGGCGCTGTCATCATCGTGTTCAATGAATTGAATACAATATTATTATCAATAATGCAGTCTATTCAGATATGACGTTCAAAATCTGCTACATATAATTAATTTCTTGGTTTTTTTCTACGACCTTAGCCCAATCGTCTTTTGTGACTTTTGCGCATGCTTCTTTTAACAAATGTACCATCTTCTTTATGGCGCGTAACCTTAGCGACTCACGCTCGAAATAGTCTTGCAGCTTAATGATAAGTTAGCTTCGGAGCAAAATGTAGGTACAAAAAGCAATTCACGATCGCGATTGCTTAACGTTTCTCCTCGTTTCGGCATTTTTAAACACAAAATATCCAAAGTACAAAACACAGAGTTGTGATTGTTATTCAATTTAAGGCTCGATTTATATTTAATTAAAATAGAATAAATATTAAGATCTACCCGTTGTACAATTTTGATAACTAGTTAATAAATAAAGTTTGTCATGACAGCTCGTGAATATTATTCAAAAATGTAATTAACAATTTAAAACTACAACAAACAACATAAATGAAAACCAGGGCAAAAAAAAATTAACGACGGAAAACGTAGTCTGTGCATACGAGATAACAACGGACGATTGACAGCGACACGTAACGTAATAACGGACCTATGGAGGGTAGGTTAAGGAGTACCGACTCATATGATATTATTATAACATAGAAATTATTATTTATAACATAGTTTTTCAGCTCATAGTATGTATTTCACTTAAACACATTTAATCGACAGATTACATATAATATTAATTTCATGGCACATCACTAGATCTACAAAAATAGGCACCTGGCGTGACGTTGTAACATCGTAGTAAAGATTTGAGAAATCACGAAAAAATAGTATAATCTTAATTATTAACCAACAGTTTAAAGAGTTTAACGTGTTTACATTAATCGTAAAACTACGTTCTTATATCACATTTTGTTTTAAATAGTGAAAATGTAAAGTTGAAATATTTTATCGTAATGAGCTCGCCGCTTCAAAGTTATCCCGGACTTAAAACGGCACCACAATACTTATAATGCTAAAGAATGTATCGTATAAAGTGTTAGGGTATTTTTTTTTTATAAAAGATGGGTTTGCTCTTGACCAACAACTATAAGTATTATAGAAGTATAGGAAAAGTTTTCAGCTTGCCTCAAATAACCTACCCAGAAATGTCTACCATCTCTCTGGCCATCTCAATATCTTGTTGACAGATGTCACATCACTGGCATGGCATCACTAGCAAATTGTTAAAAATGCATCATTTGCATTAAATTTTGAACGAGAAGCGTGGAATCTTGTCGCTGTTGTCAATAGGAAATTTATTAAAAAAAAAAAACAAATTTATGTCCCAGTATAATTTATTTAATAACGAATATATGTATAATATAAGTTACAATAATTTGGCAATATAATGAAATGTTTAGTCACAAATATACAACGTTTGGTTGGTATTTATTAATTAAAACTATTTCATGTGCGTTAAACATCCTTAACATACAACTTCTATCCCTACTTAGTAACTAGATATGTATAGCAGTGGACGTACAAACGAATGTCTTATATATAAAACAAAATCATATATAAATAGATTTTTTTATTTATATCTTCTGTTTAAAAAAAAAACAATCAAATATTTAGATGACATTATTCTAATTAATTGTCCACCGCTATAGATTTACGAAGGCAAAATGTAATATAATATCGGTTTCCATAGAATTTCTAGGCACTGTATTCATATTTGTATGAATACAAGTAAAACGGATTTCTCACAAACGTCAATAACACTCGTACTTTGGAAATTTGCTTTACGTAAACTTAAGCAAGTTTCTAACAATTATGTCATACATGGAAGATGTGGGTTTCGAGCAATATTTTTGGAGTTATTATTATGGTGGTATAAGAGACAAATGATTGATTTCTGATGACGTTCAACTAAGAAGCAGTACTTTCATAAGTGTCATCGCCTGACACTCGGTCTTCATTAATATCATTTAATCTATCAACGCGTGTATAAGCTTAAAAAGTAACGTAGTTTTAAAGCAGACTTTACAATCGTATCTGTGTCAAGTAAAAACTTTTAACATTAACTACTGACCTTAACCTCCTATTAAGTATAATAATATAAGATACATAGCGCACCATTTAAATCAATTCCTTCACGAACATACCTTAGCAATTAATTAAATACTAAATGCATATAGAATGAAAAAAAAAAGATAAGACAAAATACGTCATCTTGTCCAACTGGTCCAGACGATATAGAAAAAAAATGGTACCAATAATAACTTTCTTTCATAGCTATTCATGGGATAAAGGTGGAATATAACTATTATATTAAATGTACATATTTAAAGGTTAAAACAGGCAAATTAAACATGTGTAATACTATAAACAACGTTTGAACTAAAACCCATTCAAATACTATTTAGTCAGACTTGAAAAATAACAATGGAAACGGTTGAACAAGCGGTAATCTGAAATCGTGTTTCGCACCCAGAATATTAGAATTCCAGCGTCCCTAATTACCAGTTTTATGGTCTTGTCTTCCAGAACCAGAATTTTCTTTAAATATAAGGAGTCCTTCCTATGACTATTTATCATCTATTATAAATAAACCTAATCTTATAATGTAGTAAAGTAAAAAGTTCCGATTTATAATTAATATGTTAATTTTGCCACTTACATTGTGCACCTGTTACACATTTGCATAGGAATTGAGATTTATTTTCAATCATTATATGTAATTATTATATTGATAAAATGGGTCCAAAAATTGTAAAAAGCCATAAAGCGAAATCGGCTTTGCATACGAGACTTACAGATACATTTTTCTAAAAAATAAAACAGGGTGCATACAATTGTTAAAAACAAAATTAATGTAACACATTAAAATTCTTTTTAATTACATTAGTACATGAACTTTTTCTTATTTATGGTAAATTATGATCCAAATAGTAGGTATGCACCATTGTATAAATTATATAATAAAATCTCACTATGACATAAATTTTTGTATAAAAATATTGTTATAATTTATTATTGCTACACATTATAAATTGAAAATAGGCCAGTGCAGAGGCCACACAAAATATTTCAGAAAAATAATGTCAATAAGTTCTTTAATTGTGTTATACTGTCAAATAGCCGAGTCCATTGGGGTCGGGATGCGTCGAGGACATTTTTGAAATTACATACACGAATTAAGTTATGAAAAATATGTTATACAAAATTATTTTCATGAAATTGAAATATAAATACAATAATTAAGTAATTAGAGTTTAGCACTACCGTACTCCTGGAACCCTAAGACACTCACGCAATATTTACTTGAAAAATAATTTAAAAAATAATTGACTGATATATAATGATTATTAAAAAAAGATGAAGTTATTAAAAGATTCAAAAAAAATTTACCGTGTTTATAAAACTGACATCGGCCATTTAAAAAGAACTTAAGCAATATTTTTTTTAATAATCCCAGTCAATAAGAACTTACATTTAACAACGGCATTATAAAAGATCACTATTTAAATTTATTTATCACTCTCTCTTTATATCTTGTATATTCTTGAACTTTTTTTTACACAATTAAACCTATTGACAGGTACTACTAATTTAATATTGGAGTCAATACTTGTAAAATTTATTAAAATCAATTCCTAGCGTTTACTTCATAAGATAAATTATAAGCTAAAAAAAGTTCTTAACACAATAACGTTGTTAGATATTATGACCAGCCGTTTGGATTATAGTTTCAAAAGAGATAAAATCTATTTAGATCTAAATTAGATATATCAGTATCAGTAGTTACAATAAATTTTTAAGTCATAAATATAAATATAGGTTAAATTTTCTAAACGAAAAACAATGAGAGTGAGGGTATCAAAATATAAAGGTGTGTACGGCGAGGTGTTTTCAGACTTTAGCGACAATTTTAGAGTATAATAATTTCTTTTTTATTAGTGAAATTTACTAATGTTTCTTTTTTATACCATAAAAGTAATTAATTTTTTCAACCTCTTCTTCGCGTTCTTATAGCGCATTTTGGCTAGCTCGATGTCCATGTCGGGAAGAAGGCCCTATTTTAGCGTATGGTTAGCCCTGGTCAAGATTCTACGGGATTTGACACATTCACGCCTGGCCTTCGCTATCCGAGGGTTTCACCAGTATACCGCGCTCCTCCAGCGTTTATTACGAAGCGTCGACCTCACAGTATGGTATTTTAAAACCTAGCTAAGAAAGGTAGTATTAAAAGACTCAATAATATGATGTGTGTCTATTAAATAACGAGACTGAGGTTGCAGTACCATCTCCATCTCTGTTTACTAATGTGTAATTTGGATCTTGAAAAAGGAAAAAATATTTAAGTAAATTAAAGATTTAAAAGAGAAAACGGCACGTATCCTGAAGAAAATGATACAAGAAGTAATGTTCCGAACAATGAAACATTCACATGTTTAGTTCACAACTGCGCTAACAGATGGCGCAAGTGGAAAAATTAGATCGCACTATCAACAACAGCATCACCGGTGGCGCAGAACGTATCATCAATGTGATGAGATGTGGCAGCACCTGTCCTGCTCTTTCTGATGATGTTCAAGCGCCGCCCACCCCACATAACCTGACCAGTGTTTCAATTAGTCCTACAAAATTACTAGAACATAGCAATATAGAATATAGAACATAGAAAATAGAACATATATTTATATAGCGCATCTAATTTGTCCACTGGCGCCATCTGTTAGCGCAGTTGCGAAATTATACTATGAGTCAAGATATTAATTTATCTATACTATAACTATAACGTAATATTCTTCGGTCAAACAACAAATACACGTTCTTAGTTTAGGCTCACAATAGGTAATTATCTTAATGGGAGTTAGAAAAACAGACTAAAAATATATTTTAAAAAATGAAAAAAAAAAAAAAAAAAAAGGTTTGGTCTGATCAAAACACATGTGTTTTATTGTTTAACATTTATTCTTTTTAGTAAGAAGGCGAGAATAAACATACCAAATAACAGGCGTGGAATAGGACGGATTGGCTTTTTTGTTCTTGTAAATAATTGAAATGTGACGTTAAGTGGTCGAACTTCACTTAAAGCCTGTTTTGCTGACTACTCATTTCGGGAAATCCTAGCTGTGAGCCTAAAAAGACGTTCTTTTGGTCAAAATTCTTTATTTATGATTACTGAAAGAAACATACAATATATTGTTTTACTTCTTAGAGCCGGATCCAGTCTGATTCAAACGATTCTCTTGAAGAGGAATCTGAAAATATAATAATAAGATATTTTTAAGGTCCATTTGACATGACGCAACCTCTAAAATTAGGAAATTTAGCGGTAGGAAAAGCTAGAAAATGACTTTTTATTGAATTTATTTTTTGAGAAGAGAAGCTCAAAAGCATTACGTAGAAAATTTGATTAAAAAATAAAGAGGGAAATAGAAAATTTAAAACAGGCATGAGAACAATAGTATAATATACTCGTACTTATGCAATAATAGCTCAAAAATAACCTTTCTTCTAAAAGTTCTGTACACATCTCCGCTAGAGTGACTCCAGCGAAGTGGAGATCCTAATTCATAGTTTCGTTTCATCATCATCTCAGCCGTAGGACGTCCACTGCTGGACTTAGGTCTCCCCCTTAATTTTCCAAAAGGATCAGGTTGTCTTTCCAACTTGTGGGTGTCCTATGCTCAAGAACCTTCCCCAAGGCTCTCCGTACTAATGACAGATAAGTCCGAGCCAATCAAGGGTTTGTCAAAAAAGGCGACGCCCCACGTGTCGCTGCGTTCAGCTACTATAATAAAGTGAATTAAGTATGGAATACTCAGAGGACGGGCCAGTGACGAGCAATGGGACGACACAGTGGTCCCAAATCACATATTATGTACGAGAAAGCAATGATTACCGTAGCACGCTGATCCTCCATGCGGCCAGCCTGAGCGCGCATCAGCAAAGCAAAAAAGTCATCATCCGGCACTGTCTTCGGCCTCTCTTCGGGCTTGGCACGAGGCAGTTCCGTCCGTTGCTCCTCCAACCGAGATCCCTTAACAAAGATTTAACTATCATTCTTCCAATTCCATTGCAACATTATCTTCATAGCATCCATGACCAGATTTCGTTCATGCACAAAGTATTTTTGATGAGATTTTTGATTAAGTCCAGATATGTTGAAATCGATTCGATTCCCGCCAGTGTCCACTTTGGAAATCAAAGTTGGCTTTGGCCTGGATCTGAAAAGTAGTGGCAGGGCAGGCTGGACTGCTTTTTGCAGTCATTTGAGCAGACCGTCTGGCGGCAATAACCGCCTCCTTACAGAAGACCACCATGAAATAACAATATTAATGAATACCCATACACACAGACACACACGCCAAAATCATAACACCCTGTTTTCAGGCGTTAATAAAAGCTAATTTACCTGTACACGGGCAATCATATCGAGAAAATCATCGTCTGGCTTCGAGGTGATGGTCTGTTGGTTGCGTAGTCCTGGCAATGAAGCTCCCTTACTGTCGGTGCTCATAGTGCGAGGCAGCGGACGCAGTTCGGCGCGCTGAGAGTCCATACGGTCCGATTGAATCTCGTGGATCATGTCCAGGAGCGCATCGCTGGAACTGTCACAATACATAAAACGGTTTTACACGTGTCATCGGTTTTAAAAAGAAAGAGATAAATCTTCAATAAATTAGTCATTGGATGCTGGGGCGCTGTCTGCGAATACTGTAAGAAATTAAGCTGATGCATCGAAATAATAATATCTTGCGAGGTGACGTCATTTAAATTGCTTTTAGCATACTGTGATCGAATATACCTACTATTACTGCGTGATAATAGCATATTACGTCCACAAAACTAAAATCGAAATGTTGATAAGATATTGAAATATTTATTGAAAAAAAAAAAAAAAAAACATTTAGCGTAACCTAACCTAGGCACAAAATAAAACGTATTTTGTTTTGACGAACACCAATTTTTATGCCCATTCAGTTTGTACTACTTAATCGATTTAAAAATTAATTTAAGAATTGAAATTATTAGAGAAAAAAAACACAAGCCTTAGAGTTTCATAATAAAGGCAGTTTTAATAAATTACATTATAATTTAAGAAAAAATATTATACAGTTTAGTTTTCCTGATGAATTTCTCTAAACGAAAGTGCAAAACCGCATCAAAATCTTTTGCACAGTTTAGAAAAAACTAACTCCTAAGCCATACAACGGATTTTGATGCGGTTTTCACTATCATTCAGATAAATTTTCACGGAATTCCGGCGAAACCGAGAGCGGGTCGCTAATAATACATAATTGTGTTTTAAGGCGATTATTATAAATGTACGTACTCTGAACGTTTAAAGTTGGATTTCATTTTGACCACAGCTGAAACAAACTAGGCAGAGTGCACATTATAAGGCATATCTTGGGAGGATCCTATACGTCGTTTGTTTACACTATTCCCAAAACACAACGGGGCAAAATAAAAAATTCCAAGTAAAGAAAAGTCAAGAAAATGTCTTACAACGTGCACCCGCAATGAGAATAAAAACGTCCGTTTGCACACTCCCAACCCGATAGCTCGTCCATAAGAACGATAAGCGACACAGATAAGACTGACGCCTCGAGACGCGAGTCTCACTCTTTTCAATGTTTCATGTACTTACCTACACTATTTTTATCTATTGAATCTTGTTTACGGTGTCCAATTACCCATTATTATCATCTCATTCACCTGTTCTGTTAGCCACCTATTGTAAAATCTTATGTGATAGACAGCTTGTTTAAGGCTCATACAAAGCAAGTGAATGGTCATCCATACGTTAAAAAGTTCTTACAAACATAGTTATTTTTTATTATTTTTAAAACAGGGTTTACGTTACTGTTGACGATACAGCAAAGAGTTATGAAACCGCCTTAGAGCCCCTATTTGCATAGTACGGCCTCTTTCTGTTGCATATTGTAAAGATATATTTATTTCGATGGTTGCACATATCATTCCAAGTACAAAATTTAAAATTTGAGAAACACCTTATTACTCTTTCTTATTTATTAGGTACTTATTATTTATTACTCTTACTTATTATTATATTATTGGATTAATTCGATTAAACCAAAAAATTCTTTGATCCTTTAGCTATTGAGTTGTTTAATTAAATTTTGGATGTAGATGATCCCAAGATTTTGTTATTAACAGTTCTCTGAATAGCCTTTGGAAGCAAATTTAAAGACTTATTCAAGTTAAAAAAATAATACTCACGTAGCAGTCTTATTACCGCTGCTGGCTGAACGCTGCAGCTTCTTCGTTTCGACAATTGGTTTGTTCTTGGGTCGGTTTTCTTTATCTTTTCCGGCGTTTAGCACCGCGCGCTGTTCATCCATACGTTCAGATTGGCAGCGGCTCAACAGATCAAAGAACGACTCAGCTGGATTGTCCTCAGACTCCATACGCACCACTGTCTTCTGATCTTTCTCTTGCTCTTGCTCTTCTTTCTTCTTCGCGTCTGGTGTTATCTGTTAGAATGCAACAAAGAATATAAGAATTGTCCGTCCATCCACATAGTTTTCATCAATATTGTATTTTATTTAATGTCATCTACAGCCAATTTCCATTATAACAGTTGCAGGCTCCAATTTAAATAATATCTTTGATATATGTTTAATATAGTGGAACAGTATAAATACTGTTTAATATAAATTTACACACTAAGTAAACGAAACGGTATGGCAAATATTTTCAAATGTATTTCTTTTATTTATACTCTCACGAATATAGATTAATACGTTTTATAATAAATTTCAAGACATCTATTTCTTAGACAGAGTAGCAGCTTGCGCTGGTGCGTCTACATTTGCATTTGAGCTGTTAAGTATCTAATAAAAAAAATACTGCTTCTTGTGTGTATCACCTTAATTAATGTTACCAGAACAAGACAACACAAGCTTCATACTGTGAACAGAACATTTCAAAATAAAAAGAAGGCTTGTAAAAGGTGATATGATTGAAAGGTCCATTAGTGTAGGATTAGTGGAGTGACCTGTATGAGCGACAATTGTTCCATGCTTTGTCGCCTGACGCGAAGGGCGTTGAAGGGCGTGCGGGGGCCGTCGCCTGGCGGGGAGGAGGCGGGGGTTACGAGTGGCGCCTCGGTCTCAACGGGCAGACCGAGAACCTTGCGAAGGTCGCCAATGTTCATCTGAGCTGTAGCCAGTCCCAACACGTCGCCCAGCTGATTCACAACAAAAATATTTCTATTGGCAATTATATATCGTAGATATACAACAAATCAGAATTATAATTGCTCGACGTGCAGTGTTGAAAAACAAAAATGATACATTTATAAGAATTTGTGTTGTAAATTAAAATTAGAAGTTTAAATTTCAAATAATGGACAACCTTGAAATCCAATATATGAACAGATTTTTGCTTTTTATACCTAGAGCTTTATGCGCTATAAAGTGTTCTGATTTGTTGTGTATTCAGTTTGATATTCAAGGGTTCGAGACATATCTCAAGGGGTAGTGAGGATAGCGGGCAGTTGGGGTTCAGTGCATTATAATCTACTAGGGTATTTGCTTATTTTTTAAAAAGTGTTTTAACTGATTGATCAATAATTAAGTTTACACACTTAAAAATTAAATATTGAAAAATAGGCAAATAATCTATAAGTATTTAATACTAATTACCTCCTTGGAAATATTGTAGTGTTCTGTGGCGTAATAGAGCGCTTTCTCATGGTTGCCTAGCGCTGCATGCGCGTTGCCCAGCGACCAGCAAGCGCGGCCTTCGCCAACGCGGTCTTGCAGCTTCCTGGCGGCGGCTAGGTGCCGCGAGTGGTACTCTTCGGCTACACGATACTCCCGAAGCAAGGTGTACGTGTTGCCGAGCGAGTAACAGGCCTGCGCCTCCACAGCGGCGTCACCCAACTCTTCGGCGAGGGCTAGTGTGCGTCTGTTATATGTACCACCGCAAAAGGGTAATGAGCAAAAAATGAAATGGACTCGCTTTTACATAGATTAATTTTACATTTGCACCAACAAAGAGGTTTATATGTTGATTTCAAATGCAAAAGATAATTGAGATGAGCGGGAAGGGATGAATGGATTTAGCTGAGTGAAAAATAAAAAATGACAGTCCACATAGAGCGAGTTCAGTATAATTTTGAATTGATTGTGTTGAGAATTGGTTATTTCAAACGGCAAAGACAAATTATTCAATAGGTAATTAACCACCACATAGTATTATTAAACTCACTTGTAATGCTCCGCAGCATTTTCAAATTGTCCAAGGAATATGTGCGAATTGCCCAGGTTACTGTTAGCCCTTCGTTCTGCTGCTTTGTCCCCAAACTCCCTTGCAATCTGCAGACGTTCAGTGTGATATCCGATGGCTTTTGAGAATTCACCGAGAAGATAGCAAGTATTGCCCAGATTGCCACAAGCGCGTCCGACCGCTTGGCGATCCCCTAGTTCGCGCATTAAATGCAAATTTTCTCTAAAAATTAAATGAACGTATTACAAAATTCGTCATTTTACATTATCTGAGCCATAGAGAAGAAAAAGAGAAAGATATGTTGCTACATTGCGTAATCGACAAATGGCCTAAATGTCCATATGTGTAATATAAGAGAGGGAGATAGGCAAATGTATTTACAAGGTAGCGTTAATGAGATAACCATATGAATAATGGCTACGCATCCACATCCAAATGAGATGTTTGTTCTTGGTTGGTTTGGTTCTATCTATGATCTGAGCACAAAAATGCAAAACTTACTCGTAATAAGCAACTGCCTGAACAAGGCAGTCACGTACTTCTTGCGGAAAGTGCCCAGGGTCATTTTGGCCTACGCGTCCCAAATGCTTCCCTTGCGCGTGGTATACATTTCCAAGGTTATATAACGCTCTGCCCTCGCTTAAGTGGTCGTTGAGGGATCGTGCGATTTCGAGGTGACGCTTACAGCATTGTATTGCTTCAGGAAATTTGCCCATAACTTTTAAAGTATTGCCAAGATTACCAGATGCCTTCGCTTCACCCAATTTATCATTCATCGTTCTGTGTATTTAACAAAATTATAAATTAGCCAAATAAAATAAATATTAAGTGCCTGTTTGTCATGTCAAAATAAGACAGTACCTACTTATAACAAAAAACATTTTTTGGACCGATTTTTAAAGAACTTTCACTTGAAGACAGCTGATATTTTATTTTAGAAAAATACAAAAATATATAATATATGTATATAATTAAATAAATGGGAGGGTTCAGTTAGTTATAAATGCAAATTATCATGTGGAATGAATTAAAAACATTATGCATATGCCATTTTTATTAAGAAAATCTATAATCTTACCGTGCCAATGTCAAATCATGTTTATGATACTGCATAGCTTTGTTATAATCTCCTAAGTAGAAGTAGGCATTTCCTAATTGGCTATATATAGCACTGAGTGTGCGCAGGTCGTCAGTACCAGCTTGGATGGCAGCTTGGAAAAATGCTACACCAGCACGACAGTCGCCGGCCTTACACAGCCGCTCCCCTTCCAAAGCCAACTCTAAACACATGGATCCTCCATCGCAGCTCTAAAGAATAAAACAACAATTTCTTGTTAGATTTATTAAAACAACTCACTCATAGTCAACACAATGGACACTTGTCCAGCCTATTTATCATTAACAGTAGTTTCAGTACTTAGTGCACTGTTTATCCTGTCCTATGTACAGTCGAGTGTAAAAATATTACTATAATGTACAATGTACTAAAGGAATCAGGAAATATATAACATGTTTCTCATCGTTAATATGTCTGCAAATAATAATATGTTCCAAAAATAGATACTATGTTTTGAATTGCAAGGTTTTGAATAAAAGGAAGATTTTCCTTTTAAAGGAATGAGTATAAAATGTTATATTCCAAAGTGCAAATAATATACCTATCTTTTAGATATATTAAAAACTTATGAATGTTATTGAAAAAAATTTAGGGACATGTCAATGAGTGTGCACACTGCACATATATAATACTTACAAGTTTTAAAAACATATTTTTGGAACGATTCTTTGCATATATTATATTTATGCAGTTGAATTTACATAAAGCTAAGATATAACCTATAGGCCTAAGTATGTCTCTAGATCTAGATTGTAAAAGTGAATGCCAAGTAGCAGTCGACATCAAAAATTCCATTATTTTCTTTTGTCTTACTATGACCTCAGATCATTATGCGGAAGACTTTTGCTATTGTATGATATAATCTGTGATTTTAGTTTTATAAATATCCTCATTATGGATACCATCTCAATAGAGAAACCGGGAAAGTAACTCTAAGACCTTTTAAATCAGCCAAATCTTGGCCAGTCAAATGTGACAGATTTTATGTCAAATGATATATTTTTCGAAAATAAATTCATGTTAAAGCCTAAATAAAAACACTGCTGTCAAATTTAAATTCTAATATAGTTTGTTCCATTACCATCGAACAAATCTAGCTCGTGCAAAATTTAACATATCTGCCTGTCTATTATGGTAATACTAATTAATTCTAATATGAAATATATTTGTTCTGTTAACAACAACTTGGCTTACTAGTAGCCAATTGGTAAATCTTTTCATTTTATTATTATAATAACAATTCAAACAAATACAAAATCTCAAAGGTTAGGAAAAGTTACTACAAATAAATTCAAGTCATGACTATTTATACTCCTATATGAATACAACATACTCATGTATTATTTTATTTATCAGATAAATCTGCTGGAGACTAATAGCAGTGGCAACTATTGTACCAGTATCGGTGGATGTCACCATTCATAGAATTCAAAAATTGTGGGGTTAGAAATCCTCATAGAATCAACTCTTAAGTACTTGGTGTAATTACAATGATTTATCAAATTATGGCGATTGAAAGAACAAAAATTTGGACAAAAAGAATATTTAATTGTGTGTATCGAGCAAATCCACGCTATATATTTTATATTTTATAGGACCTAACAAAAAAAAATCAACAGTGATCATATCAAAAACCTTGACCAAAAACCAAAAGCCTAACAAATTTTTGACGGGTCGGGCTTGTATATATTTCTCCGGACACAACGGTAAACCTGGCTATGATAATTAGAATTTATAATTTCTAATAAAAATTTCGACAGCTAAAACAATTCTGTATCCACTGTGATCTCTCCCTGGCATTTTTAATCCCATTATCATTGTTTGTTGGTCAGACAAAGATGGGATTAACAAGTGAAAATGTTACCAAATACATACAAAAAACATGATTTTGATTGTTAAAGGAAAAGAGAAAAAATTAATAATTTATAAATGCATCCAATTCCCACATATCTGTTTAAATGATAATTGCTTATTATTAATATACAGTTATATTTCCTTGTAATTATAACAATGTAATTTGTGTTATGTGCTTATGTATTGGTTCTGTGCCCTCGTTCCTTTAACAGGTAGTACTTAATTAAACTTGTTTATATAACTTTGTTACATTTGAGTACAGTTTTTATTTTTAATTCTTAATACAATTTACAGTAGCTTAATTTGTGGCTAACTTGAGTAGTTTGAGACAAATGTATAACAAGCATAGTGTTGATATCATTTAACCTTTGTAAAGAAAGATTACTTTGATACTTAGTACCTAGTGTCTTTGTGCCCATTCCTATAAAATAATACAAACGGTCGTTATGGAAGTAATAGGTCACCATTTCCGTACATCGCCCCCTCTCTTACAAATGTGACTCACAGTTTCAATTGTTCTAAGATAATTACTAAAGGAATAAATAGGTATAAATAATGTTTAGACATTAATATTAATAAAAACATAAAGAAACTTTCTCATAACTATACATAAATATAGTCGTAAAGTAGGTTACAAATTGACATACCTGTGCATCTGTAGACAAGTTTTCGGCACTTGCACTAACCGACATATTTGCTAACCAAATTAAGAGATCGATAAAACAAAGATACAAACAACTACAAAATAAAGCTTTTAACAACTGTGATTAATATTTGTAACAATCTATGCTTATATTTACAGATAAGACACAAATCATAACAAAATCAAAGCAACTATTAAAAGTTTATGAATGGTTCATACAACTAAACTAACTGTTCGTAGTTCATCAGTTTGCCGTAGTCGCAAAATGAAGAAATGAAGTTCGCTCGTTCGCCCACCCCACCCAAGCAAGCAAGCAACCCAACCTCGCCCCGCCCGCTCCCAGTTTCCTCGGTGCTCGCAAACTTTAACGTCTTTCACTGTCAAAAACATCTTAAATACAAATGCGGCTTGGTATGAAAACATTTAAGCTAACAATAAAAAAAATATTACAAACCATTGAAATGGTAAAACCATTGAATTTAATAACTTTATTAAATTTAGACACTATAATATAGAACGAAAATAGATAAACCTCATCACCTCACCTCATTAGTTATGACGGAAAGTGGTATATGTGTACACAGATTACTATTAAACGACAGTATACTGCGTTTTTTAATTCAAAAGAGTAATTTGACAGATCCAAATGTCAAATTTTATAATAATGTTACCAGCTTTTTTCCGTACAAGTCGGTTTGGAATGAATAAAAAAACAATTCATAATTTATATGTGAAGTCAAATAAATAAAAAATAGTACAATGAATACATATTTTGTGATAATTTTATGTCAGCTATGAAAATATTCTCATCATATAGAACGGACTTTGCAAAAAATATAATTTAAACAATGAAATAATAATTAATATTAATACTAAACTAATTAATGTTCTAAAATTAATGTTCTAACTACTCAGCCCCAAATGATGTTATTTGTATTTTTGAGTTTTTTGTATTTTGTCAGAAAATGTCGCGATTGTGGTGTTTCGCCACGAAGCAATGAATGCAATGGCTCAGGTGGCTGAGTCAATAAGCGTTTCTCCAGCAAACTTCAATGCGCCACAATGCTCGCAAATAACATCCATTAGATCTATGCGAACGACAGGATGCGAGCAATCAATTGTGCAATCGCATAGAAACGCTGCTCGATTCAAATCAACACTTGAGGCATTTCTTTTTGCGCGTCAAAAATTATCTCGTTGTTTATCTGTACGATAAGCTCGACGATTTCTCATTGCCACTTTGTTGAGATAGATTAGATATTCTGGGTCGTGGCATTGTTAAATAACATTTATTTTTATTACTTAATATTGTTTGCCCCCGCAATCAGCATTGGTAATAATAGGTAGTAAAAAGATAGACAACTTTTTTAAATAGAATGCCATTTCAACTATTTTTGATAAATGATGTAAGGCTTTTTTAGCCGTACATCGCAACATGAGACCAATCGGTTTGACAGTTTCTGTCGATTTCATAGTAAAATTCCTTTCTATAGTCATTTTCTGTTTATTGATTTTTTTTTTTTTTTCGTTAATTTTTTTCAATATTTTAATTGTTGTTCTGTACTATTCGGGACGGAGACGAATCCAATAAAACAAATATGATTAAAATCGGTCCAGCCGTTCTCGAGATATAAATAGTGTTAATAACACAACTTTCTTTTATGTATATAAGATACATAAACCGCGTTTACCTTGGTTTACCACGTTTGCCCACGAACTTATTATGTTACTCTATGGTAAAATATTTTTATGGAAAATTGTCAATGTCAAATTGATAATTGACATTTTACGCTCCCGCTAGAGCAAGAGCGGCCGTTAACCGTTATATCATAAACTCATACTTTTTCGTTACTTCCTATTGTATAACTGTTTAACTAGTTTATATTATTATTAATTATTATTATTGGTTAACTACATATTATGTTCCTAGCTAAATTGGTAATTCGTTGACGTATGACTATTTAACTGGGGCCTAGCCAAGATGCAAACGCTTTGTTGCGTACTTCGCAAACGAAGAGACAACGCTAAGAGAAAGCTTGGTGCTTGGTTGTTGTAACGTGATTTTGTCTTTTGATGACAATTTGGTAATATGATAATGACGTGACGGGGTTTTTTAATGTTTTTTTTTTGGACTTTAGATACATAACATCTGCAAGCCGCTCTCTGTTCAACAAATACCGCGGACGGACCATAGGGCGTTTCGCCTCAAGACTATTGTAAATCAGTAGATACTCGTACTTTACCTAATTAATTACGTCTCTATTAGCTTATACAATAATAAGTCACACTAATGGGCCTTTGATTTAAATACTATATAATTTTGGGCAATCTTAGATTTTTGTAATATTGGTGTCATGACAATTATGTGTGTGCTGATTAGTAAGTTCGTATTTTGTAATCCCCAAGGCTATGTCGATGGGTGACAGGGGCGGGTTGCAATCTGGATTGCAACCCACCCCCGTCACCAGGGAAAGGGTGGGTAGTATGGCTATACCTAGTGGGTGTTCAGGGTGCCCTCGTTAACTATGCAAATATGGTGGGTGCAGGGTGCGGGATGCGGGCGGATCGCGTCCACGCCGATGGCGCGGTTCGTAATCTGATCGAACTCCACGCCCCTAAACCAATGATTAGCTCTACATTGTTATGGTCTTCATTAAATATTATCATGATCATCATGGCAATATCTGACTATAAACAGGAGGTTGAAGCAGTTTGGACGAGAAGAGGACTCTTGCTCTTTTCTAAAACGAGTTGTAAAAAATTGCTTTAGTCATAGTGTATCTACTTGGCTTCGCCTTCACTCCATTTTGTCATAACAGAAATAGCTGAAAAGTACATCTAACCACAAATATTTAATTTTGGCGCAAAAGAGTGTTTTTCTAAACTTAATTTGCAATCCGTGTTGCTAATTTAATTTTGGTAGGTCCATATGTTGTTGATGCACTCACAGCGCCCCGTAACCTCGTGTTCAACAAAAAATCTAAAACCATCACATAATTTTTTACTTATATTACCTACATTGAAATTAGAGTAAGTATTTTTCTAAAGAGAAGTAAAAGATCCATACCAACATACCGGCTCAAACTCTTTAGTTTGTGTTAAACCAAAAGTACAAACATAAACTGGCTCATCTTCAGTCATGCTACCATCATATTATTAGATACTAGCTGGTACTCTCGACTTCGTCCGCGTTGCTTTGGCCAGGCGTTAGTTTTTTATTTATCCCTCGGGAATAGTCCTTTTTCTGGATGAAAGGTACCCTATGTCCTTTCTGTTGTCCCAGACAACGTGTATGCAAAATTTCATGGTGATCGGTTCAGTAGTTTTTGGGTGAAATACGTAAAGTTTCGAATAATTCAGGAAATATGTTTTAAAATGTGCTTATACTATTTTAAGTGAATGCGGAAATCATGTATTTATTGTAAAATTACTTTACTTTTTGCTGTCTTTTCTTCAATGATTTATCATTCTCCGTGTACACTGTACATAGAAGTAGGTATTTCTTCGAGTAATAATCTACATTGGTCAAATAAAAAAATCCGAGATGTAACGGCTCGATTCTCGATTACCAAAATAAAAATCTACAGAATACCAATATACCTATCTATTTTTTTGGAACGTATACAGTTTACAATTAACTGGTGTTCGTGAAAATATAAACCTTATTGTTAAAAAATAAGAGCGATGTTTGTTAAGAAGTTGAAGGATTATGGTGAGTGACTTGCAGAGGCTCGGTGGTCCTTGCAACAATCGTCGACCACTAGCCATACGGTACCGTACAGACACATATATCGATTTAGAGACTTCATTCACACGAAAAAATGTTTTAAAATAATTCTATACTTGTATAAAATCGCAAGACACGCAAAGTACCTACAGCCTGGTGCAGTCATTATAGATTCAGCCACTCCATATCGTAAACGATATCTTAGCGCTTTTTGTTAATTTTGTATGTATAATAATATATTTTTTCATTCGGTTTAATGCTATTTAGTCTTAAATTCCATAGTATATGCTTAGTAATCGAAAGTAATAGTCAACATACAGCTCAATGCGTATTGAGAGTTAGCGTGTGTGCACTACTCTGTTTTCATATTGTTGTTGCTGGTGACATGAATAGGTTGATATGGCCGGCAACTGAGAATGATATATGGAGAGAATATGACGTGGTGCATTGATGGCCCGTCAAGTGGGCCGCCCGCCGCCGTCGGATCACCGTAACTCTTATGGCATGCGACTCGGATAAATTCAACCATTAACTGTTTATTAATAGGCTGTATATAGAATATTCAGTTTCAGCAATAATCTACGGATAATACATTGGTTGATTGAATGTTGACATATCATTATATAGATAGGGTTGCCTCTGATAGACCTGTCTGTACAATAGTGAATGCTCAGAACTACGATAGGATAACCTGTAGCCAGTGATCTTGAGGTCATATTATACTGATAGGTGGACCACGGGCAATACACGGATACAATTATAAAGCATAAGTTTAGGTAACTATATAAGCTTTGGTATCCCTTAGGCTGGATGCAGACCGAAAGCAAAGCTAGCTTAGTGTAGTTTAATCGCATAGCTATGATGCAGTTTTTCATACTTGTGTGCAGACCGCAAACTATGTAAACTTGTGTACACAATACTAAGTATGAAAAACTGCGTAAGATAGGCGAGCTAAGATAAACTAAGTTAGTTTAGCTTTCTGTATGCATCCTGCTTTTCTTAAACCAAAAAGCAAGAGCAAAAGCACATGTATTTATTTTCACTGTGGTAAATTAAGCCGCGTATTGCCCGTGGTCCACCTACTTTACTACTTCCTCAATATTAATAACATTATTAAAAATAATAAACCAAAACTATAACTTTCTATTGAGCCCAAACACGCTATAGGTATCTGCTGTAAGTAATTTGCTAAGGAATTGAATTGGGTATCCGAAAATGTTAAAATCTCTTCTCCATCTGGGAAATGGGCTGATGGTCTTTAAATGTCCGAATAAATCTTCATACCTAGGAACAATCTCAATAACGTCAGTTTTCAAACCAAGAAAGAGCATCAAAATTGGTCCATCCGATTGGAAGCTACGATTCCGCAAAAAAAGACACACACGTCAAATTATAACACCCCGTATTTGCGTCGGGCGTCGGGCGAGTTAAGTTTGGATACCTATGTGCTTATGATATTCTCATGCTAATGATGAATTTATTAATGAACTAGATCCTTGCGTAAATAAAATATTGTTACGAGCAATATCAAAAGGCGTAAGCTGATTTGTAATCAATTAGTTATCGGGGGGACTATAATCAACATTGGGATAATTTAATCGCGGGCGGTCGGCGGGTCGCGTGTCGGTGCATAGAAGGCCACGCGCGTGCCCTCAATCTACGACAAATTGTGCACTGCGCGCCACACCACACTGAAGCCAAATCTCTTCCTTCCAACTGGGCACCCCCTTGTAATTTGCTCGGTGAAAATTATATAGTTCCTCACTTAACTTTGATTCCAGAATGTAGCGAATGATAGTGTACGAAGATGACAGATAAAACTGTACATCTTCTCTACGTAAATGCTTGACTGTAAACTCTGGTGATGATGGTTTATAGTTATTCATAACCCTCATAATAATCAAATTATGAGAGAACATTGTTAAAGCAAGGAAGTGGTCGGTGGTCTCCACTCCAAGACTCGCTTGCGTCAAGGCACTTCCGCTATACGATACAGTTTGTCTGAACATACGTTCTCAGTTCAGTTTATCAAACATAAGTTCTCTTCATATCTCCGCTATATAAAAGAAAGTGGTGTTAGTTACAACATTTATAAGACTTTAGTGATCTTTTTTTTGTTGAATTCGTCTCCGTCCCGAATAGCAGAATAACCATTAAAATATTTTAAAAAATTAACGAAAAAAAATTAAAACAATAAACAGAAAATTACTATTGAAAGAAATTGTACTGTCAAATCGACAGAAACTATCAAATCGATTGGTTGCATTTTGTTGTGATGTACGGCTAAAAAAGCCTTACATAATTAATCAAAAAAGGTGAAACGGCTAAAACTCCAATAATGTAACACAATGTTTAAAAAATGACCTAAAATATTCTTTACATCTCGTGCGTTGCGAAAACTATTGATGATAGAACAAAATAATGTACTACGACTTTGCAGAACACTTCATATTCAAGACTGCTTCGATACCTTTTTGAATTATTCAATTCGGACATTCCATTCGAAAGATATCACAAGTTTAAAAATGTAATGTTTTAGAAAAAAAGTCGCGTGGTCAATGTAGGCGCACTGGGGTACGGGAGGGGAGTCAATGTCAAGAAATAAAGTGCCGCGCGGCTCACTCGCACAAAAACAATAAAAAAAAAATCATTAAAATAATAATATCCCCTAATTTAACTCTTTTTAGTAAAGTTTTTAGCTAAAGTTGAAATTTTTGTTAAATACCCGTGCGAATATATCGAACGAATATGCGAATACGGTGCGGGCTGCTAGTAGTATATAAATATATCTTACAAATAAGATACTTAGAACAAGCATTGATTTATTTTTTATATTCTTTGTATTTCACCCGCATATATGTCGATGTTTGCAGTTACAAACGTTGTTACAAGTGTTCAGAGCGGCAGGGAGGAGCATTGCAGGGAAAGGGGGTAGGAGGGGGACAGAGAAAGGGACCCTCCGAATACAAATTATTAACCATTGTAGGAGAAAATTGCATTAGATACATGCTTCATTGTCAACAGTAACTTGAAGAATGTTTAAAGACTGTTAGCTTGGAAAAACCTACAAAATACAATAAATTTTATTTAAATAAAATTGATTACATAAATAAAATGTATCTTGACATTTAAATAAATTAAAAGTGTCGTTCGTCTCTAATTTATCTAGCTAGCACATATTGCGAAACCCGAAAATTCCGTATTTGTATCAGGACAATATCTGAATGAACAATATCTGCATGTTCATTTGCCTTAGCTAATTTTGATAATACATTTTCTGTTCAAATTGCTTCTTATTTCGTTAGTATTTTGAGTTTCAACTTAAAAAATTAAAAACATTTTAAATACACACAAATCAATCGACACATACATTTTGATAAATTTATTTTCAAAGTTTTGTATATACTTAGTAAAAAATAATGTGTATAAATAAAACTTATAAATAAAAAAAAAATTCCTCCTTTTGTTATAAAGTGATTTTTTTTGCTGTGTGGTTTTTCATCGCACTGTTTTTGTCAGATCACGCGTGATTTGTGCCATGTGTTAAAATTAAAGTTAGTTTTCTTTGCCATTTCATCATGGAAAGACTTACAAACAAACAACAACAAATGAGTGCTCTGTTAAAAATGTATTTCGTGCACAATGTTATGGTCATCGCTACTGTAATATGATTTTCAACTTTTTATTGCCCAAAATACGCGAGCTAAATCTGGTTGGCATGTGGTGTCAACAAGACGCACGGTGCCACCTGCTATACAGCACATGAAACCCCAGCACGCGACTATAATATTGTTTATATAGTCGCGCGGAGCCCTATTTTCAGCGTTAAATTAAAATTATAAATAAAGCAGATAGAATTCCGGAAGTTGGGAGTTTTTATTGAAAATTTCCTCCTCTTTAAGAATCTTTTGTTTTCCATTTCTTAAATATTAATAGTTTCAGGGTTATTAACAAAAAACGAAATGCCTTCTTTTTTCAACATAATTTGTTAATAACTTTTGGAAATCCTTCGAATACTTTTCTAGACGCAATTCCGAATCCAATGAGCTATCGCTCATATTTTTAGGAGCTTTATCACTATTTATCACGAATTTAAACTTGTGAACTAGATAAAGATTCTGGCTAGATTGTTTATATAGCCGACATTGTTGTAATAGTTAGACATTCACTTATTATTTTGTTCTCTTATCCTTTATCTTTATCTTGTCTTAAGTATTACTGTTAGTATAACAAAAAAATGCTTTTATTTTAATTATACGGAACTTATCTAGATAGAAAAATTAATGTATAATAAATAATGTAACAATTTTTTAATTTTAATTAATGATTTAATCATCCTAATGAAAATCTAATGAATTAGATCATTAATATTTTTTATTTGATATACAGGATTATACCTACTACAGTGTGCTTAATAAATTCAAGTCTTAAAAAAAAGTGTACAGCGCTCATTCACGAATTGTGTAGCACTGTTGAACACAGAGCGGTGATTACACAAAACTAATTCGATAAATACCACCCCTCCGCAACAGTTATTCGGATCGAGGCGAGTCGACAAGTTCATTAGGGCTGTATTTCACAGTAACAAATTTATTCTGTGATAAAGCAGTGGGATGAAAACTCGGAAAACAAGGTAAACGCAGATTCGAATGCCAGTCAAGCCTGGTGTGACTACAATTATTGATTAATCATCCGTATGAAGTCCTCTTTATTTCACAGTGAGTAAATGCGGTGGTCGACAGTTCATACCTTATCACACATTAAAAAAATATCCAAAAGTAGACGATTTGGAGCTATGGCCCAGGAGGGGATCGAACCCGTGACCTTCGCGTTATTAACATTCCTATGGTTAGAATGTTACATTAAATAAACCATTATATTGTTTTAATATATATTTATTTATTTATTTATTCAGAACAGCAACAGCTTAGCACACTCATCATTCCAACCCTACCGCTCAAAATCTAGGTCCAGTGTACAAGCCAATTAGAGCTGAACACATAATTCACTGGTACATAAGCTCCAACAAAATAATTTAAACTAGAAACAATAAAATAAAAAGAAAATAGAATCTAAACAAAATAAATTACAAATAAAACAAACAAAAAATTTGAAAACTATGTGAAATGTTAAAAAGAAAAAATATATATATGTCAAATTTAAAAAAGATAAATAAATCAAGTCAAAAATCAAAAATCAAAAATTAAAAAGAGTCAAATGTTAAAAATTAATGAAAAATACATAAAACCATGATATATATATATATAACGCATGGGCTGAAAAGTCCCGGGCCTAACAAAGAAAACACGGTTTTTTTCTTGTCAAAATTAGCTTTACTCATCAACGTAATCTCCATCAAGAGCAACGCAATCATTCCATCGCCGCTCTAACATTTCAATACCACTTTAGTAAAACGATTTATCTTTTGCCTCAAAATAGGCCTCAGTTTCAGCGATAACCTCTTCATGCATGCGAAATTTCTTACCGGCAAGCATTTTTTTGAGCCAAGAGGCAAATCTGGCAAATACGGTCCACGGTTCCATGTGGAAGCAATTCGAAATTTTTTTGCCATTGTTTTGATTGACTTGTGTTGTGTTATGGAGCGGAGTTGTCATAACATTTTTCAAGTCATTGCTTCGCTTGAACGCTATTTTTTGCCATCAAGAAGCAGTGTAAAATTAAAAAACGAAATTGTTTTTGATCCATTGTTTTGAAAATAACAAAAGTAGCGTCACTCTTAGCACAATAAATCACAAACTAATGAATAGAATATCATGAAATTTTAACAGCTGTCTTTTGAAGGTTAGTAGTACTAACTGAAAAAGAGGTGAATGCAATAAAACTAGCGCCATCTATGTATTAGGCCCGGGACTTTTCAGCCCATGTAATATATAATTTTGTTGTGTTGGTTTGGGTTGGGGTTACGTTAGGCGGGTGGAGTCACTCTCAAGGACAAAGTGCGTAACGACCATGTTCAAAGTAACGCTTTTACTGAGAAGATTACAGAGTCCAGGCTAAGGTAGTACGGACATGTTATGCGTAAACCCGGTGACCATATCGTGAAAAATTTTCATCTGTTGTCTATTTGTACTCCTGCTTTTGCACGTCCATCTATTCGCTTACCACCAAAGTGAGTGCCGCCGAAAGATTAAGAAAGACGTTCCCGCGTAACGGAAGAGGCGAGGGCAAAGAAAAAAGAAGACAAGAATGTTTAAAAATTCGAATGATCTAATGCCATCTGACAGTCATAGAATTGTTCTGTTCCAAGGGTCCCGGGTTCTTCTTACTTTTCTATCGGTATATTTATATTTCGATTCGCGAGTGGTCAGTGAGTGGGTTCCGACAAGTCGCTTGTCGCATTCCACCTCCCGCCTGAAGGTGTCAGCGCACGCGCCGCGCCACGCTTCGTTACCAATAAGTATGATTTAGCTCGATCGCGATCTGACACGCCAAGAAAAAGCGATTTATTCCTTATTCGAGCCAGAAAGCCCTCACGAGAAGTCCATCGAAGGATTTACTACGACATTCCGATTTTAGGAGCGTAAGCCCTCAATGATTTACACGGGGAGATAGCGCTCTGATGTAAAAGTGTTTTCAATTACGTTACATTGTGACATTCAATATGAATATCCGAAAATAACCGGCTCACGCGTACGTCCTGGGGCAGAACTAAAACGATTTTAATAACGCGAGCCGCACTAAATCAAATTTTGATTATGAGAATATGGCAAAAAGCGGGTCCATCTCGGAGCAGCATCGCCGCGTGCCCATAACTCAAGCGGCCAGGCGTTGATAACAGCTTAAAATGTTGTCCGATGTTGGGGAAAAAACTCGCTTTCATTATAAGCTAATTTATTAGTTGCACAACTACTAAATATCTAAGTATTACAATGAAACGGTTTAATACAGACCAACATGACGAGATGCGCGGTGCTGCTCCGTTCAAAAAACGGCTCTCATTCAGAAATTGTAGGTATGTTGGTAGCGACAGAAAATCAAGGCTTAATATTTTAAATCAGTATCGCTTGTATTTACTTTTATTTATAGTATATTCATAATATTAGCGAGTCGATTTGGGTGTTTCATAATTTTTTTTGTCATTAATTCAATCATCAATTCATTCCATAATGTCGAACTCAATAAAAATTAAAATGGCAATACGTCCAAATGTTTCAGGTGTCCTACGTAAAGTCGCGGTATGAAAAGGTTCGTCACCTTAAAGTCCACATTTGCTTGCACCAGTGCAATAATCAATTATCAGTCATACCAACATTTCATTTCAAACAAAACAGAATATCGCATTGACGTTTGCAATAGACTAGTTGACTGACAGGTCAACTAATAAGGATGTATAACTAATAAGATGTAGTGAATGTTTTGCCATCGGAAACAACGACTAATCCCGAAATCAATTATTGAAGTGTTTTATGTCTATATTTAAAATACGATATCGATATATTAAAAACGAGTATATCCGCCATCGCATCAATCACAAAATGTAGTCGCTTTCGCATTGAACTAAAATGGCGAGAGCATAATCCAGAACCTTTAAGTATCTTCTGTAGTAATTATTATGATTTCAAGAATTTCAAGATATTTCGCTAATATTTTAGCCAGTTCTATGATCTGCACTAATTGCAGCTGATGGATACTTAAATTCATTGGCATTATCGAATTAGGTAAATACTAATATTATTGATCGCAAGAAATACAAGAGAAAATATTTGACAATGACACACAATTACAATTAAATAGAACATATTTGACATGAACTTCGTAATGACAGACCATTAAAAAGGTTTGATGTTGATATGAAACTAGATTATTGGTCAGAGGTGTATGACTGTATACCATATTGATCCTTATTATCACATCTAGTAAGTTTACTTTCATAATGCAGTTGTCTGTTTAGTGCTTTAGTTTCAAAAGGTACTAAGAGTCTACTACTTAAGAAAGGAATGAATTTGAAAACTGACGAACGTATTCGTACCCCCACTGTACATATTTCTTTTGCGATTTTCAGATTTTTTTTCTCTACAGTACTATAACATTAAACATTATATCTGTAACACCATTCTGTACTGGGTATAGGTCTATTGGGTTTTTTCATACATGCAGGTTCTCTCACAAATCTCATGAAATCGAAAAATATTATAGGTGCATGCCAAGTCGGGATCGGGAGTTCACAATTTTTTTTGGACCATGTTCATTGGGATTTCACTATTTCTTTTTCTTCTTCTGTTAGTGCCATCTCCTATCGGAGGTCGGCTATTATCTTGGCTATCCTAACCCTCAAGGCGGCAGCTCGAGCAGCAGTTTTGTACTTCGACCATAGTTGCCATATCGTGCCCGAATGCTCAAAGTATTCCAGTTTACTGACTTTTAAGTCTATTTTTTAAGTGTACTATTTCTTGTGTCCATGTAAATAATGATTTTTTGCTGATGGTACTACTAGTGAACAAATAGTAATAAATATGGGTCTCCATATATCTGTCGGCGCTCGCGAGTGAGGTTATTTACGGCGGCGAGCGAATAAATCGCGACGTGTGTAAACACCCCCGCACACCTCACTGCACCGTCATACCGCCCCCGCCTCTTTATGGTAATATTGTTGTACATATCTCAACCAACCTTCACAAAACCTTTTACCCAATAAAAAAATCCTCAACTCCTTGGAAATACGTGATTCAGTTTTGAGTAGAACCCTCGGCCGCCGATTTTGCAGTGAAATTTAAATGTTGGTCGAGCATACATCTCTAGTGTTTTCTTTGATTATATTTTTGGATTTATCTTCAACAATATTATGATGATAATCTGAGACACATCTACTGCTGAACCTAGGCCTCCACTGTTGAACCAAGTCAACAGGCACAACATCTATTTTCCAGCGCCTTTTAATTTATCGTCGGATCATTTATGGGTAGTAGACCAGGGCATAGTTTCTTTATACTTTGTACTCCAGTCGAGAGGTTCTCCAATTTTTTACTGTTTGTCTGTGTACAAATTGTAAAATAAACACAGTGTACAAATTGTTTTTTTATTTTTTTGAAAATTCATTTAATGTATGGACTCAGCTCATTTACATCGAGAAAAAGTGTCGACATCCGCGTCTCAGCTAGCAAGACTAAAAGACTAGCAAGCTTCGGTGACATGTGAACTCCTGTTAATTTGCAGTGGACTGGCGTGATATACATAGACCCAGACTTAATTCTACTTCATAGTTACTCATCCGACTAAAAAAATATTTCACCAACAGTGAGAACAGAATTTCATTCTAAATGCTTCATGCTATATAACTAAATAGCTGGTGCCCTCGACTACGCCTATTTATTCTTTAAGATGCACTCTTGCAAACCTGAGTCGGGTAATTTTTATACTACAAAGCAATTTATAAAAAATACTTATATTATGAATAAATGTTGATATAAAGCGGTAATAGATTTTATTGATAGTAATAGATTTCGCAATCGTCCACTGAAAAGAAGACTTCAACATAATGTACAACATTGTTAACAATGAAATTTTAACACTTTTGACGAAACATAGGTAAAAAATTCTGCCTAGAACAGAGATGGTGAATACCATTGATGATTGTAAGTGATTACACTTAACGTACACGAAATAGTCCCTGTAAAATAAAGTAATGGCGCTGCGTTCCAACAATTTACACTACAAAGGGTAGATACATTATTTTTATTTAAAGGGATTGCACCGCGAGAGCGGCTAAATGAGTGACAATTGTTTATTGTAAAACAGTAAGATGGTTACAGAAGGAGAAGTATAATTTTAGTAGTAGGTATGATTATTGATTATGTATGCTCGTAAGTCATATTTCAGATTAGTTAACTGCATGAGAAAACAGAAATTAATCTTTTTTAGACTGTCTCGGAATAAAACTTTTACAATGTTTTATTCCAACGTCGCCAAGACCCACTTTGTAAATAAACTTTTCAAACTTGTCTCTGGTTGGGATTTGAAAAGTAGTGGCAGGTTCGCAGTCATTTGGACCACCGTGAAATAACAGCATACGTGCTGTGTAAGCTGTGTTGTGTTTCGGTGAGTGAGTAAGGAATGCCAAATTAATCCCATTTTCCGATTTGCAGCATCTGTTATAGACGACCTTAACATAGAAAAAAGGAATTGATAGAAAAGTTTTGCTTTGAAATAACTTCGATCACCGCTGTGTTTTTATATTGTGGTGTTATCGCGTTGGTTCGATTCTCGCTCATCAGCCGCTGGTGGCGCCTCATTACGAGGCGCATTATTCAAATTTATTCTGTTTAGCTGTGGTGTGCCCGGTGAGCGCGGCGCAGTGCCCGAGGGAAGCCCGGGCTTATTTCTCTTTATTTAGACTAACTTATTTCACTTTCACACAATACCTACTAAAATCTATGTACTAGATATTTGCCAAGTAGTGGTAGCGAATAATATTCTGTTATAGCAAAGACATAGTTTTATTGCTGATTTCAATGCGTATTCAAAGCAATAAATTTTATAAAGCAAAGCACTTACAAAAATTTTTCTTTTTGTGGTGACCGTACTCAATAATTTTATTATTTCCGAAATAATATAGTTTTCCAGAGATAGTCCCAATGTCTTATGAATGTTTTTGAAAGAAGACCAGCAATCATCGAACCTTTGATTCTTCATAGTACCAACAGTCAAGAGCAAATATATATACCTATAACACTCTATCGCTAATATAAATATGAAAACAAAACATCTAAAGCACCTACTCTAAATTCTAAGGCGAGGAACATGGTGTGCTTAAAGACCGTACTTCACACCGTTTAAAGGCCTTTGTCCAGCAGAGACTGACTAACATTAAGTAATTAGTTACATTATTATAGCAAACATACGCAATTTCAAATGAAGTTGTGTCTGCAGGTGGTGTCTCAATATAGAATGAGTTACTAGTCTTATGCCCGTACCGGTAACGAACTGTTTGCAGCCCACGGGAGCAGGTAATCTAATCACAACCCGCCTCCCACTGCCTCTGCCCTCTCCCCTCCGGTGCCCCCTGTCCGTTATCCCCTCACCGGCACAGCATCGGCAAAATTGTAGCGTTTTTCGATGTTTATTCCAGTATCAGAGCTGGAGTGAACGTGACGGGAATCTTTAACAGATGATCGATATCACCGCCCGCCGTATTGCGTATTGCGAGGTTCAGTTACAGATTTACGACGAATCACCATGATACCTACGTAACTCATACTTTTTGGAATATGTCTGCGTAAAATTCAACATTCAAGTTCGACTTTCAGTCGGGTCATTCTGGACTTATTATTATTGTTGATAGATAAATATTTTACGTATTATACAACAGAAAAGCACTTTTGTAATAGTTATATTATATGAAAATAGCAGCCAGCCCCCGGCTTTGCACGGAGTTAAAATTTTAAAAATACTTTCTTAGCGGATGCTTACGTTATGAAATAAACTCTTAGTAGGCTGTGCGTTGTGACTATCAATGATTTTATAATATTTTATTTATTAAATTGCAATGATATGCAGAGAAGTTTATCACACAACATTGAATTTAGTTTCAAAACAATATATGAGATATTAATAGAATAAATAGAAATCAGTCAGAAAACAATGTTAAAAGAAATTTGGTTTATGCAAATAACTTGCAAAAATAAATGCATTATGAGCTTATACGTGCTAATAAAACCCATAAACTATTGTAAAAAAATTGTCAATTTGGCTTATCAAAATTAATTAATTATCAGTAGGTATGGTTAAATCAAATTTGAAGAAACTTTCGTTGATTAATATGAGCCTTTTTAAAGTCTAAACTACTTTTATCGTGGATATAAATTTTAATTTTAATAGCATAAACATAGATAAGTGCGTAAACAACATAAAAAGACCGACTATATTATATGATTTATAAAATGATCAATCGAATTATGGGTTTCAGTGCATTACGGACCTTAATGTCGTTATTTATATAATATTTCTGTAAGCGTATTTATAAATATAAGAATATTTTATTGTGACTATGATTATTTTAATTACATAGTATTAACATTTATATTAAGATACACGTTTACATATTTACCATTATGATATTTTACCATTATGAAGTGTAAATAATTACAGAAATTGTAATTCTAATAATTAAAACAAATATTATGGGCTCCGTAACCGCTGAACCGATTTTAATTATGTTTTCAATTATTTAAAGAGAGATAAACGAGTAAAGTTTGCAAATACTCGTATATTACATATAAAAATTTAACCCGGGTCTCTCGTATTTAATAAAACAACATATTGTACCACTTTACCACATACGAGTACATGCTTTTTTATGTTGCCATGCACTGTCAGCCACATAGCGATTTAACATAACATTTTCTAAATTATTTAGTCCGATTCGTAACAGAATAAACAATTTTCTAAATTCGGTTTAGTCATCATTCATGTCCATCGATGTGTGGACAAACGTCACGTGTTACGATCTATCCCACGCAACTCACTCATATTAAGCCCTCAATGCAATGTAACTCAATGATTTTTTGATCCTATTCAATACTTATGCAAAAACAGTGAATTCACAATTAAAGGAGTGACGCGTGTCATTCGAAGCTATTGAGTTGAGGTTAATAATTTTATTAATTATACTTTATAGTTCATTGATATATTACATGTAATTGCTATAATGACTACTCGAAGACTTTCTCAAGCTCTGTTCAAGTTTATAAAAAAGAATAAATGCGTCAAAATTTCAAAACAATCCATGAAAACTTTATAAACAGATTTAAAAAAATGCATCTAAGTTATTCTTTTTTAGATTTGTTATGTAGAGCTAGTCAGACAGACTTAAAGTCAAGTGCACAGCTGACCGTAGTAGGATTAAGGATAAGGGATTAGAATAGGAAAGGGGAGGAGTTGCTTATTGCTGGTGCTTATATTGTCACAAATTTCAACAGATCAGATGTGCAAACATTCATCGTTAACAAGTCCCAGGAGACTGTGTATCACGTTTCAAACACATCCCCTGACCTCACGCTTACTTCAGTAACAACCCCAGAAAAATAAATATGGTCCTTAAGGTTAGTTAAATATAGTTTATTTGCTTTTTAAATTACTTGTGAGTATACGAAATAATATACTGAGTATACGATATATGCATTCCTTTTTTTCTTTTCTACGAAAATACCTAATAATCCGTATTTATTAGTTTCTCTTTTTATGACTAACAATCATAACTAAGTTGTGCTAACTACATAACTAAGTTGTAATAAATTAATTGTGTTGTCTGTTATACAATAATTAGTTTGTAATTAAAATAATAAGTTATGTCTCTTATAAAGAATTACCTATACGATTAATAAATTCACGCTTAAAATAAAATTTAAAATCAACGAGTAAGTCGTGAAAATTACTTTAACTCACAACACTAACAATAAATACAATTATAAAACATTAATATTATTTGTAAACTAAAACTATCATACACTTAATATATAATAAATATCTTACAGATGAGATAAACGTTAGACACTCGACGAATCGCCTACTACGTTTTCGAAGGGAATCCAGTTAAAGGTAAAAAGTATAGGGGTTGTTTTGTTGGAACAATTGTAGAATTCGCAGCGGAATGGACAGACGGTCGTGGGCTAGAGGGAAGGGCAGGGGGGACATCGTAATCGCATTGTCCGGATGGGTGCGCGCGCGCGCGCCTCCCATCCGTGTAATCTCGTTGTTCTAATAGTCTTAAGGCCTACAAAGGGCTGATCAAACGCGGTAAATTTGACGCGCCAAATGTCGTAACCGCTTCATTTGGCGCGGTCAGTTCTGCGGTTACATTGGATAACTGAAATCAATCCAGTATGTAGGTGTCCAAAATTATAACTACCTATATGATTACCTGTGGTACATCTAAACATGTAAGTATACTTACAACTATATCTGATTAGATATACCACAGCTCAATGAGAGAATACTTGGCTATCGAACTAACAATTTTTTTAGGCCTTTAAAGGCATTGAATTGAAGTATGTCGTAGTTACTACGTAATATATACGCGTAGAATATAAAAAATATAAAAATATCCATTGTATGTATATGTAATATTTACGTATGAATATAAAAGTCATTATATTGCTGGAGATAGTTCCTTATTAGGGATTATTAGGGGAGGCTTGTCTTTGACTGAAAATATAGCATTTTTTACTGTTCCGCCGTGCATTATGCAATTTTATTTAATTGTAGTTTCTTTTTGGAGTTTACTCCTTAAGAATCGATTTTATATATAATTAGATTAGATTAGAAGCCCGTGGTATGAAAATTTATGGGAGTAAAATCAAAATTGTCACACGAATGCGTTGTTACCTATGCGTTATAGTTACGTTCTATTTTTTGAATATTTTAGAATATCTGAAGTTTCAGAGATATTGCGCCATCAACACAATATTATTTTAAAAAAATTAGATTATTGGCCAGAGGTGTATGTATTATACCATATTGGTCCTTGTTATCATACAAACCAAACGGCTGCCGAAATGTCTAACCCTAATTCTAACCCCATTCAAGCTTTGGACACAACCTCAAGCGATAGCCTTGCTATGAACTAATGCTCCTATGAACTTCTGTTGACTTATGTCAGATTGAAGTTTATGAAATACCTTCACAATGAATTAATTTACAACGCCATAAAACAATCTTTCAAATAAGTCATTACATACGTAGTTTGTAAATAAAACAGCTGTAGGTAAAACACTGCACGGAATAATGTCCTAAACACCGGAAGAATGCCGGCAGTTAATAAAATAAAGGCGTCGTTTGAGTATCAATTGTCAGCACGGCAGCAACAGTCACCCCCTGGGAGGAACTAAATGTCGTTAATAGTCCCACAAGAGGCCTCACCCATTGTGTAAGGGCTTCGATATTGTAGTATAACTTAGCGGAGCGGCAGAAGGCGGCTGCATCTCTATTCATACTACACAACCGCGCAAACACATCAATCCTGACACTTTATTAAATTTCGTTTATTTTGCCTTTTGTTATTATAACTTGGGTGACAAGAACATTGATCCAATCTATTAAGTAACATGATCCTTTCAATTATTTGATCAGAAATGTACCTACGGCTTTTACAAATAATTACAAAGATTTTATACAATGAATATATCTGATGGTAAGTGGCTACCGTTGTCTTTAGATACCAGCAAGTCCCAAAGTAAAAAAATATAGGTTCCCTGTTTATCAAACATGCTTACCTACATAGATTTTTACATGTAAGTATAAAGAATGAAGCTATAAAAAATATAGGATTGTGATTTGGCATCTCTCTACTCACGCTCTTGCTCAAGCAAAACATGTGCTGTATTTCTTTGAAGCCAGTCTGGCTGCCCAGTAATTATTGCGCATCGCAGTATACCTACCCACCCCTTTTTTTTTAACGTTGGGAAATCCTCTTGGATACCCGGCAGTGTAGGGGACACGGCCGGGTTATGCCGGATTCCTACCGGCTAAAACCCAACGACTTTCTACCAGCGCGGCCGTTGATGGGTGGGGTCGTGGGGACGTTATGACACGACTTCGGTGCCATATCTACCCACCCTGCTATTACTAATATTTATATTATTTCTCTATGTGTTCGAATTTCGGAGATATTTATAGGAATTATTTGTAGACTAATAAGGAAATATTATTTTAACGTTTCTTACTGTTATATGACGCATAAGGAACAATTAAGTTAAATATATTATTATATAATGTTGTCAATTGTGATCATTACCTACAGCAAGTTTAGTTTACAGAATGTCAGGCTTCAAGCTGTCCAATTTTCCGGCGAGTATACCAGGTGTTATAATTAGAACAAAGGTAAAAAAAAAAAAATTGAGTTGTGATATAGCGAGCTTTTTCCCGTGATTATATCCGCGCCGCGCCTCCGCATCTTGGATGTTTGATTTATATTTTTGTCAGACGGTGATCGCTCGCGAACAGTAGGTACTTTTTTCTGAATGAATTGTACAATTGATTAAAAATTATAATTGTACAAATAAAAAAAAAATTCCGATTGTAATCTCCTTTTACACTACTCTATTTAAATTGATTAAGGTACGCATATGCCCAGTGCCACGACTGTATCACGCACCTGTAAGCAATTCCTGTCCTCTATTCACTTCACAATGCAAGCAGATAAGCGATAATTTAAATTATCATAATTTGTACATGTAGCTTTATTGTTGGCGACATTAGTATCAACACAATAGCTTAGGGCGGTTAGATTGGTGGCCGACAGGTGTACAGACAATATATGTAAGTTGAACTAAGTGATGATATAGTTTTACACAAAATCTTTAAGTGTAATTTTAATTAATATTTTTTACTCTGTATCTGCTACAGCCTACATTGAATAAAAGAGTTTATATAACTGTCTACATTATATACATTTACAACATGATATGACAGTTAAATTTTGCATGTTTGTGTTGTTGGCCAATGACTATAATGACAATGCAATGACGTCTTTGTTTACGACAAAAAGTTTCTATCTATTTAATTTTCGTACATCTATTTAATTCTATCTATTTATTCAAAATAGTGAAGAAAGTAGAAGATGATATCGCAAAATATTTTCCTAAGCATATGATTCCTAAGCATTCAAATTATCATGATATATGATATATCATGATATATCTCTTTTTTATGTTGACGTCGTCAGACAGGCTGACGTTCCACTTGATAGTGACCGTCGCCTATAACACAAGCAGCGTCACAGTCACTGCAAGTGTGCTGCCGACTATAGTAGAATTAAGGACAACGTTTAGGGAAATGTTGGCTCTGATCATCCCTTATTCATCGGAAAACAAATGCTGTTATTTCACAGTAGTCTTCTGTACGAAGTTAGTTACTGCCGCCAAATGGGCTGCCCAAATAACTGTGAAACAGAGTATGCAATGGCACTACTTTTCAGTTCCCGACCAGAACCAACTTTGAAAACTTCATTTCTAAAGTTGGTCCTGCCAGAATCGAACCCGGGACCCACAGAACACTTAAACCACTTGTTAAAATAAAATAATAAAGTAATATAATTTAAAACAATTCATTATCATACAAGACGTTACGTTAAATGTTTTATAGTTTATTATACAATTAAAACATTTTTCTTTGTTGATATTTTCATTAGAAACTTATTTAACCGAATTTCCATATAATAATATACTTACCAATTTCAAAATGAAAAGAAACGATCTTTCCGGTCTCACTTCCGCTTATGGCAATATTCTAAAAAAATGGTTCGCAAATTGAGTTTAAAAGTGTGACCGTGGCACCGGAAGACAGTCGGATGTCGGGATGAGGGATGAAAGACATTTAATTGGAGGGGGACTAGGACTCCGATTAACATGGTGAAATAACAAGTTTGACGTTTTTATTCTTTTTTTGTTTTAGAATACACGAATTCCAAAATTAAAAGAAGTACAATATGTAGGCATTTCTCTTGATTTTGGAAGTTCACAGCTCCATTTTTGAATTAATTCTATAATTTATAATTTTGAATTAATATATTATTCTAAGTTTTGAAACTTATGTGAGTTATACCTTTGGGTCTGCTGAAGTAATAAGTAATTTGAAAAATTACATTAACATTTAATACATAACTTAAGTAAGTAGAACATTTTCCCTTCTACTAGAAAAACGACATCATTTATGTTATTTTATTATTTCAAAATTTTACTGTTTATTTAGTTAGATAGACGAAAATGAACTGATGTACTGATCTCCATACAAATCTGATTGATTTCCTTTTCAACAGAAATTAACGGACAAGCAGACTTTAAACTAGTAACAGTAATTTGTGGAATTATTTAGAGCCGCCCGACGAATACTTGTAAATGTATAGATGTAGTGCATTGAAGTGCGTTTGTAGGGAAGGGTGGGCATGGTTCGGGACACGTAAGCAGAAAATTATTCCTCCTCGTGCGGGCTGGAGTTCTCTTTCGGTGGGGAGGCGGGAGGGGACAGTAGGGGAGGGGGTGGAGGGGTGACAGCAGGAGGTACGCAGTCGATACGATTTCCGTTCTGATTACCGAAGCTCGTCCTCATTTAACCATTCACTTTATCCACGTAAAAATGTACAGCAATTCTTTTATCTCTGAATTTCCGAGTATGAATGTGAGCCGTATCGTGACCTTTCCAGTATGATTTCTGGAAATAAACTATGTACCGCATAAAAAAACACATTATTTGTTTTTATAAATTTCTTCACAAGCTAAATTATTTTTGCATATGTTGGATTTTTTTAAATGTTAAGGTCGATAGAGAGACTAACAGTCCACTTGAAGGGACACAGCTGCTGCAAGTGTGCTGCCGACCGTTGATGGATTTAGGAGAAGGGATTTGCATAGGGAGGAAATAGGCTCAGTGACAGACCAGAGCAAACTTTGAAAACTTCATTTCCAAAGTTGACCCTGCCGGGAATGTAACCCAGAGTGTTAAGGCAAGAACCTCTAACCACTCATCCAACGGGCTCGTCAAAAGGCAATAGCCCTCATCAACTAATTTCCAGTGACTTCTTAATCTTAATCTTAATAGTATAAAATAAAGTGTTTCCCGCCGTCTGTCCCTTTGTATGTACGCTTAGATCTTTTAAACTACCGAACGGATTTTAATGTGGTTTCCACTAAAATAGAAAGAGCGTTAAAGAAGCAGCCTGTTAGTTACTACATAATATGTTGAAGAGGTTACATATTAATCTAGTCTTGTTAAGTGAATAAATTTTTATGTTACGCTGCGAAGTTAAGTTAAGGCAATAAACCATCTGGATTTATATGGGAATAAAACATCTCTGATCCATAACAGACCTATTTATTTCATCAATGTCACATATGACGAAAATACTCAAAGCAATTTGGTAGGTCAAGGCCAAGGCTCATGTTACGAGGTTCATGCGCCCATAATATCCTTCGACAATCGGCAGTCGGTAAATAAACGGGCATTTATATATAATTATATTTTTCTTATATTTTAATCACACGTATTGGTCTTTTATTATTTTAAAATTCTAAAGGAAATAATGTAAATGACCGTAATATCTGTTTAAAAATCTGTTTGTAATGATTAAATACTAGCTTTTTTACGGGACATCGCCCCCGCCCTTTCTCGTAGGTGTTCAGCCATTTATTAAGTCTTTATTGCTTATATATTTTTGTCAGGCATTGAATACTTCATTTTTTCACAAAAATAAAAAATAAAAAACAAAAAAAAAATTGTATTGCCTTCTCGATAACTATTTTAAATTTTTTTTTTAAATAATTTATTTTTAAAAATATTTAAAAAAAATTATTTAAAATTTTTTTTTATCCGATTGCTGCTATACTTCACAGGGTCAACGGGCTGGGGGCTAATCTAAAGATTGCCTGAAAATTTCATCAAAATCAATTGAGCTGTTTCGATTTTTATATTTATAACTAGTGACCTGCACCCGGCTTACCTACTACCAATTACTATAAGTATGTCTTTTATGAATCACTCAAAGGATTTTAGATGACACCTCTCAAGAACACGAAATGATCCCAAATTACTTGGCTGGAGTGTCATCGAGTCGGCATTGCGACCGACCCGGTAGGGCACTGATTGCTCTCTTAGTCTCTGTAATCCTCTCATTACATGCTCGCAACAAAGCGAATTGTAAGGCTCGTCTTTAGTAATAGCAAAATGACCTATGATGCTCTCGTAAGCATAATTACCTACCCTCATAAAAGTCAATACGCATTTTTTTATTTATATTCAGAATATGTCTTGATTTTCTTAAGGTATAAATTTAAAAAAATGGTTTTTATATTTTAATGTGAGTAGCCATGATGACATATTATAAAACTTCTGTAGTCTAAAAGACAAATATTATTAAATAATTTATTGTTAAAAGACTAATACAAATATTGTAAAATAGTTTTGACTTCAAATAAACGAGAAGTTCAACGGAACAATTTAATTTACCTAGGTATAATCTTCTTTTCTGAATAGGTCTATAAATACTTACAAGTTACATTCCCTTGATGATCATTTAAGCCGTTTCAACCAGAACAAACTTAGTCAAATATACAATGAATTAAAGACGTTTCTCTGTTTTTGTCTTGCAAATAAGCCGATATTTGCTTATTGAATTTTACATTTAAAATTCGATTATGGACTATTTAGTATGAGGGCAAAAAACTTTTTTTTTGTCTACTTATTGTGCTTACGTTCTTATATTATCCTTTCTTCAGTCACTTTTCTAATAGCTATTGTAAACATAACGTCGCGTAGCAATTCGTAGCAGTGTAGCATTTTTCGTAGACTAGATAATATTTTACATTTATTACAATAAAAATATCATTTAAATATTTCATTGCACGTTTGCACTACGTAATTTTCTTATTTATATTATTAAGGGTGGCAGACAGAATTTTGTTATCTTTACTTACAGATCAGATCAGGCAATTTATCAAATATATATGCCATAATTTTATTTGGAGCCTAAAGGGATATTACTCAAATAGTAAGTAACAAGCGATCAGCTTCTGGTCGTTATAAATAGCAGTAATAAAAAATCACCGGTGTAAAACAAACACAAAACTATTTCGTATAGTGAAGCAATATTGATTACGCGCATTTAGCAATAGACCAGCGTGTAGCGTTGACTACATTCTGTAGATATTTATCATTGAAATAATATCTAGTATTTATCTATACGGAATATTTTAAAATGTTATCGCGCAGAAATCTAAGAAGTTTTCGGTCGTCTGAGTGAAAATACCTAACTCTTTTTGTGTTTCTGCCAAGTCCTTTTCTATTTTACTACCAATTAATCAGTGAGGTTCTCTAGTGCAGCTGCGTACGTCATTTGCCAGCCATCTTCCTTTCCTTCATTGATTGTGATTGCATAACCAATTCAAATTGGGCGTGCATTCATCCTATAACTCCTAGCTGACCAGGCAAAATTCGTATCGCCTCAGAATAAAATGTAAAATTTATGAGAAAATGAATATTATTCGCTATTTCTTTTTTCGTAAAATATTCAGGCGTTTTAATACTCTGCTATTCGGAGCGGAGACAAATTCAACAAATCAAACATCATTGATCTTTGATTTGTTGATTTATAACAATCATTCCAGCCGTATAGATATTTAGATATTAAAGTTTGTGAGAATGGATGGATTAATGTATGGATGGATGTTTGTTACTCTTTTACCCATAAACGGCTGAACTAATTTGGATGAAATTTGGCACACAGATAGTTTATTACCTGGATGAATATATGGGATACATTCTATCCTTTAAAAAAGTTAGGTTCACGAGTTAGGAAAAAGTTAGGTTTAAAAAGTAGGACAATCTTTACAACGTACCTACATATTTAAGCTTTTTCATGTAAGCAATGTGAAGTCAACCTATGCAATTATTACACTCAAATTAACGTTTGTAAATTTTCGTAATAGAGATTTGTAGTTGAAACCCGATGAACTGCATTATATGTACATGTTATATGTACAAGGATTTTATATATATATATCATATAAATGTCAGCAATGTGAAAATTTAGATTCTTGTCAATGTATGCAATGTTTACACTCAAATTAACTTGTATTAATTTTCAATAGGGATTTGTAATTGAAACCTGATGTGCTGCATTATCCAACAAATCTTTACACAGGAGAGTTACTACTGGCTTCTACTGGTGATACGGATTATTTCAACGCGACTGTGGGACGATAGGGGCCACGCCCCGGAGCATATAGCATCGCCGGCCAATCGCGCGGCGGGTTTGTCAAGGGGGCCTCTGTGGAACTCCGCCTTGATGCAAGTAAAAACTTAGTTTATTCGACATATCCGAACCGTGTGGTCGCATGAACGCGACAGGGACCCGCTCTATCTATTATAATAAATATATTTATTGTGCCAATCATCTCCAGACTACAGCCCTGTAGGGTTATTGTACAGCTCGTCAAACTTGAACTTGCAATGTTTTAGTCAGTTTAATGACGGTGTTTGAAAATAACTTATATGTTCGGTTTATTTTACTTTGTGGCAATTTGAGTACAACGGCGGCAAAGTGTTGGGTGTAAAGGTAGAGATGAAGGTAAGAATGTTGCATACATTTATTACTTTAATAATAATTGTTATTTACTCTTCTTGAGAAGGCACTTATCTTCAGGAGGTTCCTCTCTGTGAAACCCTAACCACCGGTAGCTGGAGCATTGCCCTGCTACTTGCGGCACTCTAGCTTTACGTTTTTTATAATATCTATTTATTGTTTTTATTTATTTATATTGTAAATTTAAATCTAAAAAAATATGTAAAATAATAATAAACTGATATAACTGATTTTATAAAAACGGATTAAGTTTTATCTACAAAAATAACTTAAAATAAATAAAAATAAATAGAAAATCGATACACTCAATTGCAGAAAAATATTATTTATAGTCATATTTTTATTGCGGCTGTCCCAAATAAGTGGGATGATAAGGGAAAATGTATAGCGTAAGGGCAAATACGTAAACTTATAGTTAGCTACGCTAAAAATACATAAAGTCCTATTGATCTGCCCTGGTTTAATATACCTAATGAAAAATAAAAATAAAAATCTACAAAGTTTTATATATATATATATATACCTACGAACCTACTCGCCTTTGTACAAAACTCATAATCATAATATAGGTATAACATCCATAAAATAAACTTATCATTTTGTACAAATTCCTAATAAATATTATGATTTTTTTTTCTAACTTAGTAAACTAAAATATGCCTAAATCATTTCAAATGTTCACATTATCAATATTTTCCTGCATTATCATAAGTATTATTTATTTTGTGGGTAAATTTATTATTTAGCATAGCATAGCATAGCATAGTAGCATAGCAATATTACTGAATTGCTCAAAGTTATGGATCTTTTTTCTCTTCAAAGTACTTTTATACAAATAATATTATTAAAAGTTTTTTAATAATATTATTTGTTCAAATCTCTTTTTTTTAATAGTAGTAGACACCAAGTATTAAAAAAATATTAGACCATAGAGGATTAAGGAGAAGGGATTAGAAAGGGATAGGGTAATGGGCTCTGACATTCTTTACTGACTCACTGAAACACAACAGCGCATATGCTGTTATTTCACGACGGTCTTCTGTAAGGGGATGGTTGCTGCTACAAATATATCAATGATTATCATTGTTATATTTGTTATATATTTACCTATATTAATTCTATAAAAATCAGAGAGGAAGCTACAACATTTCGCACGTAATAAGGGGCGAAACATACCATATTGTTCAACTATAGTGATGCGTAGAAAAATTCAGGGCAAACGTAGCAGAAACTGAAGAAAGACATCCTGGTTGAAGAATTTAAGAGTGGTTCGGTATGAGCACTGCTCTCTCTTTCATGCAGCAGTTGCCAAGGTTAAGATAGTCATTACGGTCGCCAACCTTCGTATAAAGATATCAGAAGCAGATAAATAAAAATCATATAAACACATTTTTGCTTGTCGTTGAAATTCCTAGAACCAATCGAACACAATTGTGTAAGACTTATGTTTCGTAGAAATAAACATCCGCCGTCTCTCGATATCTATTTCGTTCGTATAAATAATTAGCAAAACTTGCGTGTATCTTATTAGGATTTTGTTACAACCGCCATACAAAAATTCCCAAAGATGATAAGATGAATAAAACAAATTATTCATCTAATTAAAATGAAATCTTATGTAATGAATGTAATGAATAATTAACGTACTAGGTAAGAGCTCTGAAGCTTGAAAAAGCTTGAAAGCAGTTTTTGCATAAGTATCTGTTTAGATCATATATTTTTTATATACCTATGTATTTTCCCTTAAAGGTTGCACCACCCTCGGGAGTATAGTTAAGATAGTCATACATACGCATCTTATACGTCATACATTGTAGTCAACATACCTAATACTAATTTCACATATTTGCCATAATAAAACCAATATTATAATATTTGCCATAATAAAACCAATATTATAATATTGGTTTTATTGAAAAAACAAATCTTGTGGAAAGAGAGATAAAGAGGGAAGAACGAGCATGTCACTAGTTATATAATAAGTGATTGAGATATATTAAGTATGTTAAGTCTGCTTTGTTACGAAGTATAAAACCTTAATACCTTGTATAAATGTTATACATTCTGATAAATATATATTGATATATACGAATTTCATATAAATTATACATAGATTTATACATATATATACATATACATAAATTATACACCATTTTGAATGAATACAAACTAGCCATCAATTTCAAAGCCAAATTTCATTTTATAAAAAGTTTATTATTTTCGCAATTATAATATCGATTTTATAAATCCTTTCAAGTAATTATACTTAGCTTTAGAGGTTTTTAATGTTTTAAATGTAAGTAATGAAAGGAGTATGCTTCAATTCTTTTCAAAATAAAATTGTCTGCTTTTTTATAGAGACGTCGTTTTATGCAAAGTGAATGCTAATGAATGAATACTGATAAACTTAGAATCTTAAATACATAATATCTAATTTTCATACATAAACATATAACTTTTTTGACATATACATACTTAAAATATTAGAGTATTGTATAAAGAGACAAGTATTATATTAACCCTATAGAAAATAATATACCTTTTGTGTCTAAATGAAGACTGTTGTCAAGCTCTCGTTGGTAGGGGTAGCCCTATAAAATACATATTGTTATTCATTTATAAAAGTGACCGTTAAACAGGCATGTTAAGCTGGCTACTATAAAAACTGTAGGTAGCACTAACACCCTTATACTAAGGCTCATCATTAGTTTCAACTAATCTAATTAAGTAATAAAATTGCGTTTTTAAAACTAAATCCACAAATAAGAGACCAGAATTTTGTTTTCATATTTTTCTATCAGAAACCTGAAGGAAGTCTTTCAGTTCACGAATCCAAAGGCATTCAATGACTCATGACAAAAACAAGAAGCCGAAGTTGTAAGTTTTTAATCCAGCTTGCACCCGCGCACGTTTCGTTACATCAAATCCGATTACAGTAGGATCGGGTGCACGCGATAAATCGTCTAAGGCGTCGACTGTCGTCGGCACTGATTCGTTACGTTTCGATTTACAGAAAAACTTATTCGATATATGAGAAATATGGCGGCGGCCGCTTTGGAGACTAATATGTTATTTAAGGCGAGCGAGCGGCACGGAATCCCGCAGTGCCGCCACCACTTCAATGCCGATATTAATGACAGGAATGTATCACCGGTCGTCAAGGCCCAACTGGCGAATGTCTTCTTCGACGCGTTCAATTAATCTGCTGGCACTGTTGCTTACTTCCAATCGGGATCAGCGTGGGATAATATTAAAACTGTCGCTACTGTAAACGGGCTCTGTAGAGAATTAAAACTCATAGTGACGAACAAAAAAGTTGACAAAAAGACAAGCGAAGTCGAGGCGACCCAAGGATTTGTCTGTTTATTCAATAAACACGGGTGAGATTGAGGCATTGAGCGCACGTCAGGGCGGTGTGTGGACTTGGATAGTTCACAATGACTCGACTCACCCAGTAGGGATCCGCAGGAACAAACTCTTCAAAACACTATGCAAATGGTTCATTGATAATAATGTGGAATATACAACATATACTCACAAAGTGCTACTGCGACACGTATAATATGTTAGTCTGAATTCTAGTCTGCCATGTATTTTTGAGTTTTTTCGATTACATCCGATAGCCCAAGTTCTGTCATATTCACCATCTCAGCTAAGGACCGATCAGAAACAGCCTGGATCCACCGTTGACCCGGTGGATGTCCTACGCTGCGCTTGCCGATCCGTGGCCTCCACTCGAGAATCTTCCTACCCCAGCGGCCATCGGCTCTCCGTCCGTACCTACTATGTGTCCTGCCCACTTCCACTTATAAGAATAAGAAAGAAGAATAGCTCGTTGAGCTTTCTTACGAGGCCCATAGTTAGAGACCACGACTCAGCGCCATCACTGGCAACACACATTGGTTGAAAACTTTTGTTTTGAGACACTGAGGAATCTTGGATGGATTCTACATCCTCATGACATTCACGTTCACAGATGGTTGAAAATTTTATCCTATGGTAACATGAACCAAGCAATAATAAACCCTACAGAAACACAGCAACCCTACAGCAATAATCTACCCTAAAACATAGGAGCTACAAATAAGCTTTTTCGGCAGGATGTACGGAACACGGGTACACTTTGGATTGTGACGAACAAAATTTGAGGCGTATTTTTTAATAAGCCCGTCGCTTATTGCTCTCGACGTGTTGATATGTGGATGAGCATCTCACTAATCAATTGTCCTCTCAAAGGTCGTTCAGACCTTCGCCGTCTCGCCCGGACTTTGATTTGTAAAATGAATTTATTTTATTATAGATATTTTGTACACGAGTTAGTGTCTCGCTCTTTTTGACCTTCATAAACGATCGCTCTTTCAATTGAATGAATAACGATCGATATTTTAGATCGATAAAAAACATACCGCCGTGAACACCCAAATTAATTACTTTAATATAATTTTAGAGTTAGTTATTATCTTCATATTTCTACGTCAGAACATACGTTTGTCCTTATGACAAATTGTTGCCATAAGATTTTATAAATGATGACAACAAGTAATATATCTATTATAAATTGAAGAGGGAAATAAACTTACTAATACTTATACCTATAATACAGCAAAATTTTTAGATGTATTTTCGCGTAAACCCTAAAGTGACGTAAAAACATGCCAACAAATAGACATAGGAGCTTTTTTGTGATAATGTTTCACTCTTTAGTTTTCGACTAAAAGCAACCTGGAGCGACAGCGGATGAGTCACCTAACTAGGTATTCTTAGGTAGGTATTAGCAGCCGAACATTCTTACTTCATGTGCCCATCACTTTTTAAATTCTTTGAATACATTGAAGATTCAATACACTATACTTTTTCTAGTCTGTTTAAACCTTTGAGAAGTTGAGAAGTCTTATCGGTGCTATGCTTGCCGTGAACGTGCAAGCATAGCACCGATAAGAATTTGCTGATGCTATGTCTACGATGTAGTTAACCGTCTTTTTCATACGACCTTGAGTGAATCAGAACTGAATAACTCTCCATTTTTATTATATTGTATTTTTTTTTAAAGATTTGAGAGATACGCTCCGAGTTAATTACCTATGTACTTAACAATTACCTTAGAATATTTTCTATATTTATTTAGAGACTACCTGTTGCACGCGACTTTGTCCGCGTAACTTTATAAAATATAGCGTATATAGTTACTCGCTGATAATATAGCTTCCCAACAGTGAAATAATTTTTCAAATCGGTCCAGCAGTTTCGGTGCCTATTCAATGCAAAAAAACAAACAATCAAATCGTTCCTCTTTATAATATTAGTATATATATATATATATATATATATATATATATATATATATATATATATATATATATATATATATTACCCATAAGATGACTTTGTGGCTCTCACCCAATCGACAACTGGGAAATATCAACTACTTTTTATAATGATAAAATAATAAAAAACAGGTCGGATTTGGATGAAATTTGGCATAAAGATTAACATATATAGGATTTTTATCGTGGAAAATGTTTGCACCTGTGGGACTTACAAAAAAGGAAGTACAGCACATAGGTACTAGGTTGCGGGGAAACGCTTGTAAAATATTTATATTTAAGATAGTAGGTATGTGGATTTTACTATCTCGCTGCGCCGAACAAATTTGTGAATTTCAAAATAAGAAGTTACCACTTTTATTAACCCGTTGATGTCTTTCTTCATTGCATATTAATTGGCGTAAACTACTTTAAAATCTTCGAACAATTTAAAAAAAAAGCAATTTTAAAATTCCGCCCACAAGAATACGGCCTGTGTTATAGTAGCGAAACTGCAAGTAAATTGATGTTGATGCGCCGCTTTGTTTCTTCAGTGTGTGAATGCTCCGTTTGGACATTGACAGATGGAGGCATCTCACACTTACAAACATTTTACACCTCTGTTTGTAGTGCGAGGAACATTAGTGATTGTCTGACGGACCAAGCACGTGTGGTTGACGGCTGACGCACCAATCCAATACAGTGCGGTGCACCAAACAACAATATACCTTTATAGGATCATAGTGATTAATATGTACGCGGTCAATCAGTGCTGCGCACACTCTATCGACACCACAGCACGCCGTGCCACACCAGGAATTCGACCCTACCCTATTAATATTTTGTGTAGAGGATGCACAGCTGTTAGATCTCGCGGTATCTACGGGACTTAATCGGCTTTTTCCGCGGGATCAGTGTGTTAGCGGGGTCCCGCAGATTTCTCTGAATTTTTGCAAATAAATCATAAGTCCGTAAAGAGTTTTACTTCGTTACATATATTTTATTTGAGGTTGTGGACACTTTAGGTTAGGGTAATAGGGCATTAAACGGAAACATATTGAAACCTGCAAAATAAATAGTTTCTTCGTTCGTATAAATGTGTTTTTATTTATTTACAGTCACATCAAAGGAATGTGTCATAAATTAATTAATTTGAAAAAGAAATAATCCTGGCAGTGCCCAATGGGAAATGTAGGTCTGATTAGGTAATTAGGCGATTGTAATGTCTGTAGACTTATAACTAACAGCGATCCTCCATATTCACAATATCATGCTAACCTTAACGTATAATAAAATCGGTTCTGTTCAATGCTGCAAATAGCTACTATACAATACAAGACTAAGAGGCATTGATCCCTCACACTGCACGCGGGATCCCAATATTTCTATATCATCAAATAGTTCCGAGATGATGTTCTTATATTATTAATTGTGCCCTTGATCTGTGAATATGGCAACATTATAAATGTTTGATTCGATGGGTGCGACCGCAGCCGCCCGCCCGTGCTATCACAAAAAACCTATACTTGGTATTGTTGATCGTTTAAAAACACCATTTTTCTCCCACACGTGTGAAGCTAGACGATTTTATTGATTGATTACAAGGCACAAGCTTCTTAAAGTGTTGTAAAAGAATTTAGGTCGTCGGGAAACCCTTGGATTTATAAGAATTCGATAGCTTCTTATTATAAATCAGTGTGTATGATAATATTCACTTTTATTCGTGTAGGTGATGTGTTCAATGATTTAGCTTTCCACGGAGCTTATGTGTTGTAGGAATAAAAAGCCGCCTGAATTATGAACAGTTTTAAACATGGGCTATGATAAATATAAAACGGTTCCCAGTATTTAAGCAACAATAACACGAGGAATCTTTGTGTGGGATGATTTAGCACCTATCGGTTGAGTGCGCGCGGAGCGGCTGCGGTCGTTGGTGCAAGCGCATAAGCGGATGATGACAAGTTTTTAGATTACAAAACTAATGGAGCCCTTCCGTAATATTTTTCTTTTTCTATTGATTTCATTAACTTTTGTTTTAATTTATAATAAATTAATGTTAATCGCTCTTTAGTGCCGCAAATATTCATTATTATTTTCTTGTTAAATATTATTGTATTGTCTACAGCTTGAATATCTTCTATTTCTTTTTGCTTGTGAAATGTAACCAAACTGTTAATTAGAATCTCTTCTCCCTTTTATCTAACCCATCACAATATACGAAATTAGGCCATACATTTATACTTACTTATGTAGTAGTATATTAATTTATATTTATATATTTACATTCATTTAAATAGGAATGAATTCCTAAATTAGGAAGATAGATGTAAAATCGTACCCGCCAACGCCCGTGACTTTATTATGGTTCCGTTTGTAACTTGTAAATTGGACCACCTGAAGAATGGAGGCCGCGGCCGGTCCGGGAACACTTTTTTAATGTTATTTGGTTAAGTAGGATATTATTACGGAGTTGGCGACACGCGACGCAATGCGATGCACGCGATTAATACAATTAACAGCTAAACTAATAAACACCTTTTCCACACTCTTATAATTTTACATTTATTATTTTTGATTTAGTATTTTTGTATGAATTAAGTGTTTAATTTACCTCATATGTAACATTATGATACTTAAGAAGAATTATACTACTAGCATATATGAACACAATGAGAATGTAGTGTTACTCTTGTCGATGCAATTTTTTAATTTTTTTTTTGTCTGGTCTGTTTCTGTGTGTTAGCTTCATTTTTCTAAATCGCTAAACGTAACCTTTTGATGTTATTTAAATATTTTTATGAAACGTTTAGATACTCGTGTATGAAATATTCCAACAAAACTTATAGAATACTAAAAAATACGTTGAATTTTTTATCAACACCCCAGTCATTATAGAAAGTTTACTTCACGCGCTGTTTACATATTTCTTTGTTCCATAATATACATATATTTCTAGATACAAATATAATTTAGTAATTTAGTAATAGAGTATTTTAATCTAGATATTTTTTGTACTGGCTAAAATTTAACAACCAAGATTAACGGCCAGAAAACAGTTTCTTCGACAACTCGATTAGTTTTAATATAAAGCTTATCGAGTATATTTTTCATTATGAGAGGTTTTTAAAATAAAATAAAAAACGTGTTGTAAAAAGTAGGTAGGTGTTGTGGTTTAATTTATATGTATGAGTAGGTACGTTTATGAAGCGCGTGCTTACTTACAAATGCGTTCGGCTACAGGGCACAATAGAAGCGATATATTATCAGCCGCTTGGCGCAACACATTAAGCGTATACGTTCCGAACCCGCGTACGTTGTCGGTAAATGTGGTTAATGCCATTCGACAGGCGAAGCACAGCACAGGGCGCAGCCAGAGTGGTGTAATCCCCGCATAAGTGTTCATTTCGATAGGATTATACATAAGTGTAATTTATCAATTTGTGTGTTACCTTGAAAACTAGTTATGGCCACGTTATTTAACTTTTTGTTAACATTGTTGAGTTTCTAACATCTACCAATTTGTTTAACTATCTAAAATTCAAAATTATGGACAACGTTGTTGTTTTTAATGGTTTTTTTTTAATTGAAATTTTCTTTAGGCACTTTTTTGTAGAGAAAAACACTGAACTCGCGAACCGACTTGTTTTGCTGTTTATCTATAGATGTGTATGTGTTTAGGCGGATTATAAAAATAAGATAAATAAGAAGAAGCTCTGGACAAAATAAGAAAAAAATAACCAAGTTATTTTTTAACCTTAAGTTTTTATGAATATTTTTCGCTAGTAAGTAGGCATATTTAATATTGAGACATTGCTTCCTAACCAATCGACTCGGAGCACAAACAATTTTAGAGGCTATGGCAGTGCATTGCTAAACTTGATAATATACGAATTGATTTTAAACGAAATGCTTTGAGAGCGTTGTATGCACAAAAACTAGTTTCACTGTCAAATTCTTCGGTGTATTGGTGTAGTTAGTTATATAGATGACTATCGCCTTCGCCATAAATGCACTGGCTTGTTGACGGCGTTGCTTTTGTAGGTAGCGGTAGCCACTGTCATCAAGTGGACCGGCAGCCCGTCTCTGGAACTTAATAATAAAATTACCTGTCAGTCGTTGCAGTGACTTACTTGCAAGTTAGAAGTGAAAACAACGCCATCTTAACAAACTAATATGAACGAAGAAGTACATAGGTACAAATTCAGGTAGATGGCGCTTATTTCATACAACTAAACGTCACTGAGGGGGTCGCTCACAGAGCGTAATGGCGCGAGTTCCCTGTTTTTTTTTTCCATACTAAAGGTACCCAACGCACCTAAAAAAAACTATACGGATATCCTTATAACCTTCAAATGTGCCATATACGCAAGTTATGAAATACACGTTATTTAAAGTTGAAGTGCCTTTGTACAAGAAGCTGATTCGGCTGGCGGCTGACTTCTGTTCGTACTGAGTGCGTGTGAAACGCAAACTTACAGCCGTATCGTACTCTTGACATCTTAATATTACTGCAATCACCAATACACTTGCAAACCACCGTAAGTTTCATGAGGATTCAATCTAATTAAAACTTTATCAGTAATATAATAAGATTACTATCAGTGAAAAGTAGGTCTCACTACAGGTCCATGTTTGCATGGGATTCGAATCACTTGTGTCAATTGTTTTAGTGTTCAGTTGAAGGAAGCCGCTTGGACCGTGTTAGCACAGAAACACACAGCGGCTTTGTTTTCTTATACAAATAATACGGGACGTAATATTTATTACTCAAATATTAAAGTTTTTTAATGTGCTCCAGTGAAGTAAAATCTAGGCATACTTCAAAATTCAAATTAAAAGTAAAATGGGTTTTAGTTTATAAAATCTATCAACGCTCAGAAAGTTTAGAAAACTGAAATTTGGAACACCTTTAACCCCCAGCGCCCGACGCAAAAGAGGGATGTTATAAGTTTTACTTGTGTATCTTGTGCACTTGTGTGACGAATAAATCGATTTTGATCCGATTTTTTTTGTTTGAAAGCTGACATGATCGAAATAGTTCCTAGCTGTAGGTAATTTATAAAAATCTGTTCATGGGTTTGAAGCTCATTGGTTATTATTATACTGCTTATTTTATACGACTAGTATTTTTTTGAACTAATTCGAAAATAAATATTATACAAACATTTGGTGCTTAGAAAATGTTTACAATTTGATTTCTTATGTGTTATGTCGCCTTACTGAGGCTTGTATAAGTATCTTGAAACGATATGATTCATGAAGACATCGTAATTCTTGTGCATCGTAATGCTCACTTATTGTCTATTACAGCCTGCATTATTTTAAATGCCAAGACGCGATACCGCAAAGAGAATTTTGTGTCGCCCGCCCGCTGCCGTCAACCGCCGCAAGCGACTGGTTATTCATTATAACTTAACCCATACTATTGGAACATCTTTTAATTAGTTTAATATTTTTCAAATGAAAACGCTATGAATATTAATTCGGCTCGCCGGCCGATCAATTTACTACTTTCCATCCATTTAGTGCGTTTCGTATCGACTCGTGGCCCGCCGACGTAATTAAACCCAAAAACTCAACTAGCATCATCGCATTAATATCAAAAAACAAAACTGGCGCCTTTACCTGTTTGATAAAAAACGAAAATATTATTTTGATACGTCAATATAAGTTTGTGGGACATCATCATCATATAGTGTAATAGTTTTTGTTGGAGAGCCGCTCCTATTAACACTTGAATTATTGGACAGTTATTATGCGCCCTTTTCTCTGTTGACCAGAACGCCCGATCACACCCGGCGCGCCATACGCCTGACTCATGTAGACCAGTCGAAACTATTAAAACTAATATGCAAAAGCGTTTTTTTTTTTCTAATTAATTTATATAATAAATTCATTCCTTAAGTGCCCCTTGAAGAACTGTATTTGAAACATTGCATTCGAAAGGACCTTATATATGAAAAATCGAATAGCTCTTCATTGTATATTATACACTAGCCAGTGACTTCGTACGCGCTATAGTTCGTCTTTAAAATCCCACAGAAACCAAACATTTTCCAGGATAAAATGTATCATAATATGTGAATTCAGGTAATAAACTGTCTGATGATATGATATGATTGATACACATCGCACCTTCGGTAAGACAAGGGCATTAACTTACAAAAATTTGTAATATGAGTTAAATATGCAGAAGTGTCTTAAAAACACATTATTTGTTCTAGAGGTAAATATGGTCATATTTCAAAACTATTTTAATGTTGGTGGAACAGAGGCATAAATATGTCTTTGTTTAAAAAAAAATTATAAAAATTAATAGAAACAATTTTTTATACTGTTATAAGCCTTATTCATTATTAGATGCAAAAAGGAATTATTTCAAAGCAATATGAACAGAAGAATACTATATTGATTAAAAAAAAAAAACTTTAAATGGCTCTCCTGTAAAGTTACAAAAAGTGCAGTTATGCCCTTTTCTTGCCGAAGGTGCGACATGACGCAGAGCACACTGTCTTCGTATGTAAGAAATGGGAGTGCGAGAGAAAGAAGCTGTTTCTGAAGAAAGGAGTGCTGACTAGAAAATTTATAAAAAAAAAATGTAAGAAAATAAAGAATACTGAAAAAAGATGTAAGAAAATAAACATTCAAGAGTTTCTGAAGTTGGTCAAACCTCTTTCGAAGAAAGCTAACCTGTAAGGCGAAAAAAGTTATCAAAGGCTATAGCGGCGGGTACATGGATAACTGAGAGAAAGGAGAAGTTTTAGTCGGTTTTAGTACGGCACTATTTACTTGTTTATTAGCCAGGTTATAGGTATATGTGTATATTCATGTAGCCTGCACACTTCAGTTTGATAATTGTATATGCCTATATATATCACTAGTAAACCCTTAGCATATCATTTTCCATATCACGCATTATAAAGTAACCTTTTCCAAGAGAGTTAGTTACCACATTTCTATACGATAAGACAATAAATAGTTTTAAGACACTAAGGAACGTTGTTAATAAATATATTGTTATATTAATATTATAAACTTTAGCAATTACCGTGTTTTGTCCTTCTTGGTAGAACCATGAAGGCGAGGACAAGGACATGACCTAGTTATGTCATCCTTTGCTCACACATTACGTACCTTACTGTTATTTAACGGTGTTCTATTTTTGTTATACTTAAGTTAATTTTTAGCACTGTTAAACCACAACGTGGTTAAAGCTCGAATTTAGAAGCCAAATTTATGACTGCGGAAATCACTGTGCCTTCGTCCCACTCACAAAACGTGAAGTCTTGAAGGTATATCTATTATTGTTTTAATGTATGTTCAAACTTAGTCTAGTTATTAACCCCCGACTCTCGACGCAATAACCGGGCGTTATAAGTTTATTGTCGTGTGCGTGTATCTGTGTATGGTGTGGAAAAAGGAAAAAATACTACAAAAAGCGTGATTTATCGCGATTTATTAAAATTTTTACTTGTAAGACACATGTCAGCTTTCTTGTTATAATTATGATATTAAGGCGTATAAAATTAAAATTTTATTTGCACAAGTGTAGGTACGCTTGTTGAATAATCAATAATTTTGTGTACTTATCCACAATTGTAATGTAATAATACTGATATGATACCTATATATATATGATCGGTTGCCCTGTTTTTTTTTATGATTATAAGATCCTTGATATATGAAGTTTTAATTTCTTCTTAAAGTTTTCTCAGTTTCCGTTCCTTTTCTGTTCGTCGTTGCTTTCATCCAGGAAAACGTTCTTGCAGGTGTTGCAGGCTAGCGATTACATTGGTTATGTTTATGTTATTATTTTTTAAAACAGTGAGCACTTTGGCAGTTCTATGTGATTGGTATGTGATAAACTTATGTGTATATGTGTATGTTATATGTATGTATGTATTTATATGTAATATGTGACTTATATACTCTTAGTTTGTTTAGTTTTTAGGTATGTGTTTCTTTTTTAAAAATTTTTTTTCTTCTCATTGTATAAATGTAAAATTCGTAATTGGCTGTAAGGTATAAAACATGTTTTTGTCTGTAAATTTTATGTTGAGAGCTGTGGATTTTGTGATAATTTTTTTTTTTAAAAATTACGCCTTAGTATTAAACGCCATAGACTGAGTTTAGCCGTCGTTTGGGCAGCCCACCTGGCGGCATTAATCATCCCCTTACAGAAGACCTCCATGAAATAACAGCACATGTGCTTCTGTTTGTCAGAAAATGAGTAAAGTACGCCAGAGCCCATTTCCTCATCCCTTCGCAGTCCCCTATCCTTCTAAAATCGATAGCAGATTGGCAACACATGTGGCGTTGCTTGTTTTATACGCGCCGCACGGGCGTGACCTACCATCGTAGATAAAAACATTGCCTGGTAAACAATGATCACTACGTAGAATTTTTGTTAAAAAAATTGTGAAAAGAAAACTGAAAAACTATAAAAAACTAGTGGCCTGCTCCCGGCTTCGCCTGGGTTCAAAATAAAACCTATCATATCTTTTAAGTTGGACCAAATTACATATAGTTACAAAGTTTGATCAAAATCGGTTCAGTAGTTTAGGAGTTAATCGCGGGGGAACATGTGACACGTAATTTTTATACTTCTCTATTATTAAGATATTGAAAATTATGATCGTGTGGTGTTCTAATATTCAATAAACTAGGTATATTGTAAAAAATGTTTGTCCGTGACAACGGGGGGCGTCAGATGGCGTTTAATTCTTTATAATTAGCGCTCCGTGGTATGATAATCTGTCCGTTGCGATGTCGCCACGAGCCCGTCTATCTTTTATGTAATGTTTACATGCTGTTTATAGCTTAATACATTTGTAGCTATAGCTATATAATATGTATTAATACGCCTACGTCGAACGTAATTCATATAAATACAAATTAATAAATGTTATGGCTCCAGTACACATTGATCGAACGCGCTCAGCGAGTGTACCCCTACCTTCATAGCGAGCTTAATTGACGCTGCGCTGTAGGTAGTACATGTTGGCTAATGCATGCAAAATATAATGCTGCAGCTACACTCGGGTGGCGAGGGAAATGCGAGACGTAATGTGGCTCATAGTGCGCATTGAATTTTTTCGGTTTTTGTGTGCGAGTTAAAGGAGTATGAGTCGTCCGAGATGAAAAGCGGGAGTAAAATATGAATAGGGCAGTATGTGGTCGCGACGCAAAAGATCGCGACAGCGCAGTGAACAGCCCAGGGAGCATAGTGTAGTTGAGGGGTAAAATAATAACCAGACCTATTAACTACGATTAAAAAATGAGTTATTCGGCAGTTATTGAAAGATGAAGAAAAAGGTGATGTGTCATATTAATGCTCATACCTCCGGAAAGGGATGAATTTGCATGTCGCGAGGAGAAGAGAAGATTTATAAACTAATTCTATCAATATCTCGTCCTCCTGAAAAGAAAATGCCTCCATTTTGATGGGCTATTTGGCTACGACGCGCAACGGTGCTGCGTCTGGAGCGACAGGTTCGCCGTCGCCAAGCCGCTCTCTGGCTACGCTCACCGACGAAGCACATAAAATTGCGGCGTTTTCTTTGCAAGAGGACGAGATAGTCGTAGAATTAGTGGATAATTCTTCTCTTCTCCTCGCGATGTGAAAATTGAGTAGATCTTCATCTTTTTTTGTAGATATCATATTTTTTTCATCTTCCAATCCATTACTGCCAATTAATAATAAAACGAATAGAAAACTCTTTTTCTATTCGTAGTTAAAAGGTCCAACGTAATGCTTGAATCAACAGCTGTTAACCCCAGAATCTGGAAGAATACTGAGCAGTTTTGGTATCGTATTTATAGTACCTATACTAGTATAGTAAGGTGTGCGACGCGTGACGTCATGACGCGTATAGATGCAGGGGCGATCGTTCGCCACGCCCAGCCCCGCCCCGCCTGTCGCCGCGCGCCTGCCTGCACTGCCTTCCTGTCTGTCTCATCTCATCTCAACCATACTGGTTGAACTTAGTTTGACTTGCCTTCAACTATAATTACGAGACATCGAGCCTCACATTTATTTTTTGTCAGAGGTCACAAGTTAAGCCGTATTTGCGGGCGTTTTTCTTAACTTCCTAATATAGTTTGATCGTATTAACAACTAGCTTCAGTCCGTGGTTACGCCTGCGGAAAAAAGTTAATAATAGTTTGTTCCCTATATAGCGAACAAACTATTTTTATACCAAATTTAATCTAATTAATCGTGCTGAACAGGATATTGATATGAATCTGAGTGCATATAATCTGCACCAAATCTTGAAAAATAAACATAAAGTTAAAAAATTTTTAGGCTTTTGCCACAAAGTGGAGTATAAAAATTAAATAGAAGAGTAGTGAGAAATTTAATAAAAAAATAATTGATGAACAAGGTCCCTTGTTACCTACGCAAGGGGTAAAACTGCGATTTACTCCCACCTATAAAAAAATCTAATTAATTATTATTTTAACCGAAAAAATGTTAGGTTCAAAGCTAGCTTTCATAGTTCATTCGATTGCTTAATTAATTATTATCTACAGTTTTTTAAAACTTGATTAAAATTAGAATTATTATTTTATTGCTTGAACGTTTTTAAATATCAAAGAAATCTTTTTTCTTATCTATTTTATTATCAAAGAAAGAAAATAATCTATTTTGTTGTCAAGTTCTTCAAAAATCAATGAATATTCGTGGTTTTAAAAAGATTTGTATTTTGTTTGCAATTAATAAACTTAAAAACTGCTAGACCGATTTTAAAAATTCTTTCGCTTATAGAAAGCTACGTTATCAGCAACATAGGCTAGTTTTTATAAAGTTACGTGGACGAAGTCTCGTGCAACAGCTATGTAGTTTATTATAAAATTAGTCACTGATAGAGTAACATTTGCATATAGGTAATATAGTAAATTGTCTTCTCGTACGAAATGACGGATCGTTCGCGCTGGAGTGACCCGCGTCACAGTAAAAAAAATCTCTTGGTCGATACATGAATGGTGTGAAACTGAGCCCATTATCGTGCGGCAGGCCCCCGCTGCGCCATTCTTGGTCTCCCTTTGTTCGCACTGTGATGGTATGATCCAGCCACCCAGACACAGCCGTACCACTCTTCGAAACGTCTACCCACAACTAACACATTGCCTCGCTGACGTACACACATCATTTATAACCAACGATTTTTTGTTCGCCAGTTGGTTTTACGAATACTTCGAGCTCGGCACAAATCAACCGGTGAATAACTTTGATTCGACCAATTGATTAAATAAAAATAAAAAAATAAAAAGTATACGTCAATATTCGTTCGGTGTAAGTGTTGCCGTGCGAGGGTAAACATCAAACACAAAAAATGGAAATAAATTTCAAGTTTCACAAAGAAAGGTTGTTGGTACAAATATTTTGAATACCCAAATGGAGCTCAATTTTCTCGCGTACCTACGAGTATCCCTCGCGCTCGCGAAAATTTCTTTTCCTTCGTCAATGTGAAAAGTAAACGAGAAATTTACAATTCACTAAGTGAATGACTACTCTGATGGAAAATTAAAACCGTTTTTTTTTTTTTTTCACATAGACACACCGTATTTGTGCCTTAATTGTGCAAATAGATAAGTAAAATATCAAATCGTATAAAAATAATTTAAAATATAATTTATATATGTATATTTACAAGATTTTCGTTCAATAGTTTTTTTACACGCACAATTATTTAATGAATTTAAAATTATTAGTTGTACTAGCGACTCGCTCCCGGCTTCGCCCAGCTAAAATTACCTAGCTGATGGTGAAAACCGCATCAAAATCGGTGCTTGGCTTAGGAGGAGAAAGCGGCCTATACAGACACGAAAAGCGACTTCAATTTGTACTATGGCAAGAAGGTTTACCACATACAGAGATAATAATGGTTTCCGTTATCTATGATACCACAGGACAGAATTAACTTTATAATTTTAAATCAAATTAATGCATATTAGGTATTATTATTTTCTTGCTTGTTAGATAACTATTAAAGTTTAGATTCTTATATTCAAAGTAAACCAAATGTTTCTAGGTTTTACAATAAATTAATAAACTACTTGAAGCTATTAAGTAATGAAAAAAAAATCACAAAACGTTTTGAAGAAATACTCTATACCCACCCACAAAACTTAATCTCCCAAAATACATTTATCATGTTGAGCAGATAAAAATGCCATTGAGATCAGCCGTACACAATGAGATACAAGCTCTCGGTACCTGATACGAGGCCGAAAGTCAATTATATTCAAATATAAATCGGATTTGCAAACGTAAGCTCATGACAATAGCGTAGGCAGGCGCCGCGATTACACCTTTGGGCTCCGCGTTCCTGGACAATGTTTGGAAGCCACAATGGCAGCCTATGGGCACAGGCGGACCGCACAAAATTGTGGACAAATGTCCTCGATCACGCCTTGTCACGTCACGCTCTCTCTAGCGCCTGCTGATCTATTATTATGCTCTATTTGTGGATTATGAACTCACTTTTATTGTGTAGATATACCGATTCCCGGAGTATATTAATCGTATTTCTTCATGTTTAGAATATGATTTTATGTTATTATTAACCATATTTTAAAATTTATAATTTTATAAACTCTAGATACTTAAATATTACATTTAAAACGCATGTAATGAAATTAACAATTACCTACTGGTCTTCGACCCTTAGTCGTAATGCAATCATGTTAAGGTTAAGAAATAACTTTTCAAAATTTTATGTAATGATTAGCTATTAAACAAAAAGAAAATTAGTGAACAAACGGGAACAAGCATATTAGAAAAAGTATGGATCTGAAGTTTTTGTTTCACGTATTAATATAATTATTACAAAAAAATCTAGAAAACCTATTTCTAAGCTTACATGAGTGACACATGGTTTTTGTTTGCTTTTATTCTAATTGATCTTTAATCAACACTAGCGATCCACTGCCGGCTTCGCCCAGGAAACAACTTAATTAGGTTTTATTATATCCACGTCATTATAGTCATTAACTGATTGTGAAAACAGCATCAAAATCAATCAGCATTGAGTGGCTTAGGAGGAGTTAGCGTCAATAGTTATACAGAGAGACGCGGAAGACTTTAAATTAAGCTATCTAAAGATTACCTAATTACATTTATTACCTACCTGACTTCTGCGCCATTAAATGCCAGCTATAATAATATAAATTGCGTTAAAAATATCAAAGCATTAAAATTCGTTGTAAAATTTTCAAATATAGATGTGTAACAAATCCGCATGTCAGATGCTGAGTCCCCAAGTCACGCCCGCCGAATTATAGGACAATAACATAATACGTTACGGAACGGTTGTGGTTGAACGGCGTGATGCGTTTCTATTCGCGGACCAAAAACAGCCACACACGGACATACACACGCACAAAATCACAAACGAGTCTTACAATACATCGACTAGCGTTTTGATGACACAACGGTGACATTTGAAAGTTGTACCGTGCTTGTATTTAAAAGTAAAAAATAAAACAATAATAAGCAAAAGGAATTTTTTTTTTTCATATAATACCAAGTAATTGCTTGAATATACAGACAATATTTGTTTACAAGTACATAAAAGAATGATAAACTCAATGAAAATAAAAACTCGGCGGTCGTGTCAGTTTTATACGATTTCTGATCCAGCCGGAATGAAGCCTCTATTTTCGATATCATGTCACATGATATCATAATAATTTCCTGAGAGTAAGGATATTCGTTTTTAAGATACCATCAATCTATAAAGGCATTAAAAGATACTGTATTAGTGCAGTGGGCTTGTGTTCTTAATGGTGAACCATCAATGTTTTGATAAATAATTTATATATTTTAAATCGAATTCGTTCTGTAATCCGGCACGAGTGCTGTTTTGTTCTGTTTCCTATATAAATTATCACTAAATATTTTAAAAATAAAATTTTAGAATACTATGATAGAGATTATAATAATAGATAAATGTAGAGCATAATAATATTTTATGTGCATATCACAATGGCATATCACATAAAAATAAAATTTCTTAAAAAGAGTAGCCAGAAACCCAGTGTAATGATCTATTTACGTGACAGCGAAAAGGTTCGTAATTTGCATAATTCTACCCAAAAAGCAGATCAAACAATCCCTTCTAAATGACGCGTTAAATACACTCAAACAACGTCATTATAGTCGAGTAGCTCGCTCGATTGGGTTAGCGGAAAAAAATTGATATTAGTCAGCTGAAGTCACTCCCTTGACAATGCGGCCACCGGGGATCTATTATGCGTCGCGCTCAATGGAGCCCTTAAGAAATTTGTTACTAAGATTTTCATAGGTGGCAACTGCTTTTGTTCATAGACGGGAACGCAACGTATGACAGGGGAGGCTGTTACAATATATGACATTATTTATGGGGACCCGAGACGTATGTTCTGTCGCGCATAGGCAACGGGAACCGGTGGTGTTGCTAACTTATTTATTGCTTACAAAACTGTACATTTGTTTTGGGGTGACTGAGCGTTACTAAACGTTGATGTTGTTCGTGTATTGTTTGTTATTATTTGATGCGTGCATCGCACCCCTATACGATGTGCGAGGTAAGGAATCACTCCAACAGTCAATAGTCCTGCAATAAATACAAGGACCGCAATGATATCAACTTTATTGTTGTTATTTATTAACTCAAGGACTGTTCATACGTTGCGGAAGATTCAGAAATTTTGCGGTATTTTGCGGATTTCAAGTGTTTTTCTTGATAAAGGGCAGCAATGCTTACAGACGGTTCACATGGTTGTAAATTGTTACCTTCAATTATAAACACAAGGAACATTAGACAAGATAATGCAAGTTCAGTGACAACTCTAAGACGATTTTATTATGAAAAGTAATAAAATTGTAAGACCGTTAATATATTATAATGTCCTTATATAGACAAATATAGACAAAATAAAATCCTGTCCAGTAATAAACACATTTATGATTCAGATTTCCAAGCATTCGTTGTCTTTAATTCTAACTAAAATATTTAATTCTTTGAAATATTTAGAACAAGTATAATAGCTTCTGTCCACAAGCCGGCAGTACTTTATTCGTTCATGCATCTAGTAAATACCTAACTGAAAAGTTGGCCGTTTATGCGACGAACCATTCCTAACATATTGGCTCTCTTAAAATATTTAACTAAATTGAAAATGCAAAATTTCAGTGCCAACAAAATTTCCATAATAATTATTGTACAAATATTTGATTGGATAAATTCGTTCAACTGTTTGATTATAGCGTCGCATCGCGTACAAATCAAAGGAAGGGGTGTTGTATTTGTGCAACAGTTTTATTTGATTACCGCTCGGTCACACCCCTTATCCGCGGACAATCGAATGAACTAATGTTTGATGCGCGGCTTTGTCCTGTTTTCCTGTGTCCTTTAGTCCCGGCCGCGCACATGTGCGAAACACGCGACGGACAATCGCATTATCTTTTAAACCAATTTTTACTTCCTCATGCTTCATAGTTTCATTGGTTAATGTAATTGTTTCAAAACTACACGTTCAAGTCAAAAATAGGGGTTCGGCTTTTACTTTTATAGAACACCATTGATTTTTTTTTAAAGAATTGGGCAAAGGATATGTAAAAAAATCGTCACAGGTCTCGATTTTGTACTGTCTGATTTTTAGTTACCTGTAGTGAATGTATGGAGAGATAAATCTACTGCATTGACATCCTTACAGAAGCACACGGCACTTTGTAGTTTTTTTATACGATAGATAAGACAATAAACTACACTCTGGCCAATATGATAGAAATCTCAAAAAAATTTCACATAGCATATTTTGGTTTGACAACGACAAATGTCTTCTGTAAGGATGTAAATACAGTAACCACCTTGTGGGTGAAGGTCCTGCGCTGCGCTTGCCAGTCCGTCGCCTCTACTTAAGAAATCTTAGTACGGACAGACAGGACACACAATACGAAAACCGTACCGTACTGTGTGCCCTGTCGACTGCCACATCAACTTACTGATCCACTGGCCTATGTCGCAGCAAAATAGGTTGAACAAATCGTTATGTGTCCACAAGCTAACAAATTAATGGTGCTTTCTTTGTATTATAGACGGAGCACCGCACTTGCTGTGCCTGCGGTGAGCCCATAGCAGATAGATTTCTGCTGGAGGTGGGAGGAGGAGGCGCTTGGCACACCGGCTGTCTGAGGTGCTGCGTTTGCGCCGTGCAACTTGACAGACACCCCTCCTGTTTCCTGCGAGACAGACAGGTCTACTGCAAACAGGACTACGCCAAGTATGTTCGCCACGCGTAACACCCAGCACACTTTACCATACAAATTTCAAAACATAAATATTTAAGAAAAGGTTACAGTATAATTTAATATCTATGATTATTGATAGTCGTTTGAATATAGTACCTCCACAATTCGCTACGCATCTCGAACGTAAAGACTCGACCAAGCGGACGGTGCAGGCGGTCGGCCAGACAGCCCACGCGTGGGCGCGCTAGCCTGCAACGACTATTTTGTATGTCTGTTATGTACAGTGGTAGTGACTCCTACATCTTGTTGATTGTGCCATTGTTCCTATTGCTTTATTGCGTTAATAATTACTAAGATTTTATAATATAACATATAAAAATTAATAGATTTATAAATGTATCACATATATTATAATGCTACTTTTTGCAACAACTGTAACGCAACAACTGTCATGGTTTTTCCGAACGTCTTATCAGAAATATAAATATTACAATTAAAACTAAATTAATAAAATGTAAGCTCTAATGTTGAAGTTTTGAAGTAGGTATCCACAATCGTTTAGTCGGCGCGCGCGCATTAATTTCTTTACAATACACTGCCTACGTCCAATTAACCTTCGACGTATTAGAAATATCCAAAGTCATCATTTTCGAAGCGATCCGTGAAGTTGAAACAAGCGAATGATATGAGATGCGCGTATGGAATACCGATGTGCATAGGGTCGGCGGTATAGTGAAGATGGTCGGGTTATACTGAGGTATGTTGGTGGAATGCTCGCAGGGTAGGCGGTCCGGTGTGCAGGTGACCTGTGACCTACTCGCTGTGTGGCGGCAGTGATGATGCAGTATCGACAGACCGCAGCTCCCCCCTCTTTCCCCTACATTAGAGCGAACAATACTTGATCGATATCACGCATTGTAAACATTTTAACAATTTTTTGCAATACACCAGCTCTATAAGGCCCTTCGCACATTACGATACACAAATACGACTAGAATCGAGTCCAAAGACTTCGAGGTTGAGTTTTCGCGAAGTATCTCATATACATTTTATATGGCGGCCACATATTTCGCTACCGGTAAGTATTTTACGAGTTGGCGACTAGTCTCACGATACCCGCAGCGCCATGTCATTCTAACAGCAGTAAATCGAAAATACCATTTTCTACCTATTATTAGGTCATTTTCTACCTTGCTGGGCGACAAAAGCTTTGCAATTTTGTTTCTGTTAATATACGTAAGGATGTTTTTCTTTTCAAATTCGTCTCCAATTTCTATAAAATAGAAAGACCGTTAAAACATGCTTCTTTTTCATTAGAGTCACTTAACCTAATTAAAAAGATGAAAGATGTCAAAATGTTGCGTTGTGCAATTGGAAATGATTGTATTTTTTTCGGAAATTTACCAGAATTTGAATTTCTAATGACGATCATAAGAGTTTTCGATAAATAGATATTTTGATTTTGATTTTGTGTATGCAACTGGTACTCGACTGGAGTATCGTATCTAATGAGTATCGTAGTGTGCAAAGGGCCTTACAGTCTTATGATGACATTAATTTTTTTTAATTTTCTTGCTTAATGGGTGGGCAGAATTTTCATTGGACTAATATAAAAACCCAAAAGGTGTGAGCAGAAAACAAAAGTAGGTAGAGTTCTGTAAGAAGCTTCCTATCGCCAATAGGGCTGCCCAGCTTACTGCGCATCTCTATGTGCCCTGCCACTCCAATATAAACAAATAAATAAATACACTTAAACCTGGGAAACAAGGATCGGATAAGATAGAGCAACAGGTGCGTGTGAACCACCCGGGAACGTTGTTACAGAAAAAACATCGAGGCCAACGTCCCGAAGAAAGGTTTTATTGAAAATTCGTCGGTCAAATGTGGACAACAAAAGCGGCGACGGGGAATGTTGCCATCGTAAAAAATATGAGTGTACACCGTGACTTGCAACATTGACGTTTTCATTTGTCATTTATTTTGATTGTGATAACTGGATTTGACGTGAAACCACATATTTTAATCGAGATATCTGGGTATTTAGATGGAAGGTTGAGCTAACCAGTAACTACTAGCATCAGTACTAGCCGACCATTAATTACTCGTAGCACATTTCTGGGGCACCAGTCTTCTCTATATGTGAGGGTATGGGGTATAGAGTAGACCATCTTGCTAGCAAAGACTTCACAAGTTTTCAAGGCTGTTAGTCTTCTAAGATACCTACACATTACGTTTTCCTTGTCAGAACAAGAATCATTATTTTTTACTGACTTATTTAATGAAACTCTGTTTCCTTAAAATTAGAAGTTATGACAAAACTGTTTACCACTTCGTCATCATCAGCCAAATTCCGCATAATTTTTCAATAACAACAATAAGGAATAACAAAATTAGTATGAATTTCCATTGAAAAATTTTAGGTGCATGTCCACCTGGGTGGATACTCTGGGTGCCAAAGGACAGTCTGTAAATTAATGTATATCCAAATAACATTCTCAGTCACTCAGATTTAATAAGCAAATCTTGATTTGATATCGTTCGAATCAATACGATTGTAATGATAAGGTCACGCGAGTCGAGTACTGCGCCGCGCGTCATCGCTTGTACAATACTTAACAACGCGGCCCGCGGCTTGCCCTGTCAGCCACAATATCATCTAACAAAAACGCTGCCGACATCATACCCGAACAATATTCGAGTATCATTCATATCCTTGACATTAAGTGTCGATCGGTGATGCCACCTAGAATTGTACAGTTCTACGGGCTTTTAGTCACTGGATATAACTTTTTAATGCATAATAAAAATTTTGTTTGTGTTTTTGCAAATAATTGAGCCCGACGACGAAAGGGCAGCATGTAGCATCCCATTTGTATGCGGCTTGCCAATAATGTTGCAATAATAAAAATGCAAAATAACAAAGGCTCGTTAAACGCGGTCACGTCACAGTTTAAATAATATTTGTATTTGGTAGGTGTATAACGAACGGTGTTGCCACTAACGTAAATCTGCGCTCGCCGGCGGCAACGCAGTAATTGCTTTTATATATCATCCGTTCATTGTTTATTTAAGTCACCTTTTTGTCTGGTAGCCGCGGACACGCGCTCTCTCAGCCTTGGAGCTTTTCTTTTTAACAGGATGTTTGTACAGTTTCTTTTGGGACTGTGGGTGTAGGTGTGTGGGTATCGCTACACACACGCAACACGCACAGGGCTCGGATGCATTTCATATCGCATTCAGTTTAACATAATGTTGTAAGTTAATCGGGAGCATCCGCGCGTATCTGGTGCGTTAGGTTAGGTTTCCGCAAAGCATGGAATGACCGCCGCCTCGTGTCTCTCTCACGCGATGTCTCTCGCCCACACCGGCTCGCTGCAAATGCGCGCGCCATGTCTTATGTTAATGCACCATGTCGCCTCTCACTTTAATTAATCTCTAGCCGTATAAATAAACGCACCTTAGATCGATTTACCTGTATATTAAACAATGAGAATTCGATTCGATCCGTGTCCTTGTCATAACTGAAACGATGTATGCGCCAACGGAATATGGACACGTTGAGTTAGCTTTGTTTATTGAGTCCGGGACGTTACGATTGCATCTTCTATCAGATCAGAATTGAATCTTGCGCGAACGCAGGTAGCGACGGCTGTTATCTGGACTTTACATTTAGATTGGACACGAAAGTTGTTTCTGCTGTTCATATCCGCGCTAGCACTAAATGGAATTTTAATCTATATTTAAATTAGGGTTTTTAAAGACTTAAAAAAAATTGAAGGTACCTATTCTCTAAATTTTAACAAAACTACAGCAAAAGCGACAAAAAGGATTTTTTAAAATCTATAAGATTTTTATATAATCTATAAGGTATATTTGTATGTGATAAGAGAATACTTTGTATTCATTCTTAAGTTGTGAGCGGGTGGAGAAAATGTGCAGAAAACTTATTATTTAAAACAGATTAAAGGTTTCTATGTAAAAATATTTTAGAAAAAAAATAAAAACCATAAAAGTGAATCTTAATAATATATAAAAAGCCATGTGTGTATGTATGTCTCCTATATACTTCAAAACCGCTGAACCGATTTTGATGAAACTTTCAGACAATCTTCAGATAAGTCCAGCGGGTGTTCCTGTGAAGTTTGGTAGCTATCGGACGCAGACGAAGTCCGGCTAAAAACACTAGTTAATAAATATTAGGGAACATATTATATATTATATAATTTATAAAATGTATTTTGTAAGATTACAACTTAACCCTAACACTGACTCAATACAAAAACAATTAAGGAATGTAATAAAGCAATAATTCATATACCTACACGTTATTATAAATGTGTAACTGTTAGTGCTACATTATGTTAGCCTTCGGAATATTAGTCAGAATGTCGCCGGCAGCGAATAACAGACGGTGCTCGGTACCTCGAAATTTTTAAAACAAACTCTCGTATAATATTCCAATGAATCTCAGCCGCGAGTTGTATTTAAAACAAATAATTTAAATCATGTCGTCTACTGAATAGACGGGTTGTGTGGATATTAAAATATGGGGGAAGGGGTGGAGGGGAGGGATAGTGGATCAACGGCGAAGACGTAGAGTAGTGGAGCAGAGAGGCGATGTGTCAGCCGCGCGGAAAGCAATCAACGAGCAAAGATTTATGTCGGCGCCCGAGGCGGCGACGACCGACGACCAACGCCCGGAACGCTCTGCGCCACAATACACGCACACCATTTTGTCAAATGCCTTACTTCACTTCAATTCATTCATACATTCAGTATTATTCATCAATGATAGTACTAAGTGAAAAGACATGGATTTTGGCCAACCAACCACATTTAAACACTGTGGATAAGCAGGGCTTCACATCTGATTCAAATCAGGATTGTCGCGGATAAAGAATTTCTATCCGCGGATACAGATGCGGATGCTGATTTTTAGAGGATAGATAATAGATTTAATTTTAAATGCAGAAAGTAATTATTGAAGTTGATTACTTAATAAATTTTTATTAAGTAATCAACTTTAAGTGGAAATTGAAACAATTTATATTAAAAAAAAAAACTGAATTAAAAATTTATCTTGGGGAAATCTGCGAAATTTAGGACTCCCTATCCGCATACGCAAGCATTGATTATTGCGTTTGCGGATATCTAAATTGTTGCGAATGTTCCGCATTTTCGGATGCGGTTGCAACCCTATATTTAATATTGCTCGTCTTCCAGGATACGCTTTACGTCCTAAGATCAAGTGAACTTGTTCCTCTCATAAAATTTGAAAAAACATTCAGTTCCACCAGCCATCAAACCCTGTTTGAAGTGAATAGTTGCTTATTTAAATTATACCGTCTTGAGTGTAAAAGTGCTTCTAGACGTGCAAAGACTTGAACAGGATAAAACTATGAATTGGATCAACAGGATGAAACTATGAATTGATAGTGAAGTCGTATATATAATTATTTATAGAGGTAGTTTTAGTACGTCACCGCCCCTTTTACTTCGGTTATGAAACATTTATTCAATCTTTATTGCTCACATTTTTGTCAGGCGTTATTTTTTTTAATGATCCCTTGAGTAATAGTACTTTTTCTGGATGAAAGGTATCCTATGTCTGACTACGATTATTCAAAATTTCATTACGATTGGTTGAGTAGTTAAGGTGTGAAAATTAACAATAACGAACACACAAACTCATTAACTTTCGCATTCATAATATTAATTAGGAATGAGCTAGTGTCGTATAATGTCGGATACGCCAGACTATAAAGCGGATGGGTAGGACTCCATAGTTTTTCGAAGATTACTGGTCTGTTTATACCACCTGTTCTGAAGTCGACAACTGCTACTGTATTTTCGGGCAAGGATATCACGCGCGCACTCTACATAAAGATAATGTGAAGATAACGAACGGACACTATGAGTTAGTAGATCTGGAAAGTATACGAGATCCGACCACCCGAAAGGTCCGACGCATATGGGCCGCATAAATAGTCAGCAGCTGAATGTTTATCGGTCCGAGTACGCGACATCTTCATTACGGTCGAGTGTTAAAACTTGTTAATCTGTCACTTAGTTAATTATTATGCGAGAGCCACCGTTAATTGATTCAGCCGGCGACAAAATGTTAATAAGAGGTGATAAGGCGGAGCAGTGGTGCTTTAGCGACTACTGTCCGCCTCTGGGTTCACACACAACGCGTTCTCAAATGCAAATCGCCCTTTTGAAATATTATCGCAGATAGCGCCGATAACAGATGTGGGAGAAATGTAACTATTGAATTAAGTGTTCGTATACAACACGCGATTGTGCGCCGGTCACAAGATAACGCCATATTCTGAAAATGATCCTGTGTAAAGGTGCTTATTTTAAATTACGCAAAAGGCAGGCAAATATACCCATTACTTGGGATGGGATCTTTTCAATAAGGATATACATTTTTCTATAAAATTTCAATTTGTTTTAATTAAGTAAGTATAACAGTTCAAAAAAATTTAACAAATCATGAAATTAAATTTATTAGAGCCTTAAGTTTTATCTTTAAAAACTCGTATAATAGTGGCATTTAAAACCGAAATGACTTCCTGTAATCTTTTTATATTAAAAAGAAGAAAACTTTTTAAAGTGATTTATTATGAAATCTATAAATATAGTAAGAGTTTATGAAACAAACGGTTATAAGCAAAATTATATTTTATACTTGATATGCACGTGTACTTTTGGTGTATCTTAAATAAATAAATGATGTATTATTAGAATTATGTACTTACATATTATTATAATTTCGTCAATGAAACAAATAAAGTAATACCACGCCAATTCAATGGACCCCAAAGTAAGCATGGCATGTGCATGAAGCATGATAACCGTAAAACGGACATGGGACGAAACCTACTTGTAGATCCAGATCAGAACCAACTTTGAAAAGTTCAAGGTCCCATAGACTTCAAAGTCCATTCGTAGATAGATATATAATTTACAGAAATAACCGAGTCTTCAAGTTTGGCCAGTCCGCAATAATCAAAGACCCAAATATATATAATTTTACATACAATATGTATCCAAATAAAATTTTAGTAAAGTACAGAAAAATGTAAATGTAATTCAATGAAAATGTAGCAAAGCCTGGTGGCTTTTATTACATGTATATGTATAAAACGCACACGTACACATCTACTCGTTTGCCGAGTGCTCTTTTAAAAATGTAACTAAATATGTAACAACAAAGTAATTGGTATAATATATTAAAAGCCGGCGGCCGCGCGTGTGGCCCTCGTAGGTAGGCAACATTAATCGTTATTCATCCAAACCTATTTTATGGCTTTTATATCTTTTAATTACACATATTGCGAAATTAATATTTTAATACGCTCTGCGAACATGTTCCGTTTTATAAGTAAGTTATTCATAAATTATTTCCTTTATTAATATAGCATGGCGAATATGACCATTGATATTGACTGCGCGTCTTATCTTATGTGATTCAACGAATTCTGATCCATCTGTACTGGAGTCACAAGGATTGTAAGGATTGTAAGGATTGTAGGTATGAAAAAGTTAAACCAACGGAAATATAGTTGTGACCTTTTTCGTATTGAATTTTGTGGACTGAATTTATGTTTAATGTTTGCATATTGTTATATGCAATTTTATAAAAATTATATACTCTTAAATAGAACATTCACAGTGTTCGTATTTGTAAGTAGGTATACAAGATGGACCAAGTGCATACCTACCCAAAGCGAACTAATTAAGTGGTATAACATTTATTGGTATTACTTGTTATAATGTTAATTGAAAAGCTAAAATACTTGAAAACCTAAATCTATCAAAGAAAAGTCGTAAAAAGGTATACGTAAACAAATTTCATCATGTTTTTCTTCACATAGGTAACTAATAAATATTCACATAACTAATTCAGATATTCCTTGATATGTTATATTATTTTTGTTAGATTTTCACCAAAACACTAAATGGGTGGTCCTTAGATTTTCTTTTGGTATAAGATCTCCATTCGAGTTTAGTTAAATTTTCTCCACAATTGTTTTTATTTAATTTTTTTTTTAATATTTAGTTTAAAAGATTTTAATAATAGTATGATGCTTAAAATATGTAACGTATTTTAAGCATCGTACTACTATTTATACATTGTATACTAGTGCGTTAATGTTATATTTATTATTTAAAAGATGATAAAAAGATCCTGAGTGTCTGAAATCCTGGTAAAATATATAGTGACCTGTAATATATATAATGGTAAAATAATATATAAAATATAAAATTAGTTTCTTGCCTTTCTTAGAAACCTATTTGATGAATAAATAATTGATTCGATTATGACGTGGTTTTGTCCAGGAGTTTCGGTGCGAAGTGCTCAAAGTGCTGCCGAGGCATCTCGTCATCGGACTGGGTGCGGAAGGCCCGCGAGCAGGTGTACCACCTGGCGTGCTTTGCGTGTGACGCGTGCGGCCGTCAGCTCTCCACCGGGGAACAATTCGCCTTGCACGAGGACAGGGTCCTCTGCAAACCTCACTACCTTGAAACACTCGATGGAGGATCCATATCCTCTGATGGTTTGTATCGATTTAAATAGAATATCTTCTTAAATAAATAAATATCTTCACACATTCCACACAGCACCATCTAGTTCCACAGTAAGCAACTAATGCTTGTATTATGGACACCAGACAGTTGATATACTACATAGATTACTTTTTTTTTTTGTAAATACATACATATTATAAATACAACACATCCATGACTCAGGTACAAAGGTAAAATGTTAACACATAAACATTTGCCCCTAGCGGGATTCGAACCCGCGACCGTTTGGTTAACAGCTAGGGTTACTGGCCACTAGACCAAACGAGTCTAGTTAACTTAACTAGTTAACTTGGTGTTGGTTAGTCTTTGTAGACGGTTATGTGTAAATCATCTTACATAATTTAGCTTATAATTATTGCCGATGATGACTGCCTCCTATATTCCTCTAATCGTAATAAAACTATTAAGCCAGTGTTTCCAAATCATTGTGTTGTAGTTAAGCCATCCAAGTAAATCACAAGATAATTAAACGCAATTAACAGAAATAATAATAAAACAGTGTGTTAAAACTGTATCTTATTTACATGTTGATCTCATCGTAGACGGTTGCGATTCGGAGGGCTACCACAAGAGCAAGGCGAAAAGAGTGCGAACAACCTTCACCGAAGAGCAGTTGCAAGTATTACAGGCGAATTTCCAGCTGGACTCGAATCCCGACGGCCAAGACCTGGAGAGGATCGCCCAGGTCACCGGACTGAGCAAGAGGGTCACGCAGGTCTGGTTCCAAAATAGTCGCGCCAGGCAAAAGAAACATCAACACACCGGAAAAGGAAAACAGAATCAACGTTAGTACCTACACCGACAACTACATATGCAGTACATTACTATATTTTATTTTATTGATAATCAAAAATTAGTGTCGGCTATTGTTTTTATAAATTTAAAATATTCTGTTATTGCGAATATGCTGTTATTGCGAATTCTAATATGTGCAATTGCGAACTAAATGTGACGTCACAAACTTAAACAGCTCGGTCAAAACAAGTTGGATAATAATCTCCCAAATATTGTTTGTTAACAGTGATGTCGAGGGATTCTGATCCAGTGGGGTTTGGTCGCCCAATCAACCTTCATCTCACCTATTCATTTCAGAATAAACCTCCTTTTGTGCCAATTGGTAAGTAACCAATTGATTAGTTTATTTAATAATTAAAATAGAATAGATTAGTTATATTTGATTCCTACTATAAATGCTCAGTCAATAAACAAATCTGCATTTTCACTCATTGATTCACTACTGAAAATTTGGTTATAGCTTATCTTATCGAAGAATATTTTGGTTCTTATAAAATCAGTTAAAGTTAATCATCTTTCAAACTATTAATTTGCTTATAATTAGGGTAGATATAGTAATTCAATGAAATTCAGGATATTTTGTCATAATCACAGTCATAATCATTCGGAGAAAGATAATACCTTTATAGAAATTACGTAACCTGTAATTACCTACTAACCGTAGGTAATTAGAGTGCTAGTTGCCAAATTCGCAGAAAAATAATCAAGTTCGGTAGCGTATTTGCAACATCTAAGGCTTTGCATGTGCCAATCGTGTGAATCATCAAGCTGCTTTCCCACTATTAAAAACATACTATCAAGCCTATTTACGATCTGTTGTTATATAACTGGCTAATCAAAATATGATATATTTCTTTTTCCATATAAAATTATGATTATAAAAATATGTAAAAATACAACACGATCCATAACTAATAAAAAATAAAATAACTAACTAAGTAAGATAAATAATTCTCAGTTCCTCACTTATCCTATCCTATCAGTATTGAGTTGTTGATGTTGATTTTTTTCAAGGTGACGGTAGCCATCTACCACCACCAAGTGGTAACCGTCAGCCTACCGACCGCTTTGTAATATAAAAACAAAAAGAAACTCCAAGTGGTGGGTGTATAAACAGCCGGTGTACAGTGCGTGACTCCTTTGTCTTACAAGCATTTTAAATTAAATTGTAACATCCTTACAATTCACATTAACAAAACGAACCTAACGATACTAAACTAAAAGCAAATTCTTGTAACGGACTTTTAATTTACTGTGTATATCCGCGAATTCCGCGATAGTCAATGCGGTAGGTATACAGCTTTAATACAAAGAAAGAAAGCAATTTAATACAAACGCATACTTGCTTTAATATCTACTTGCTTAAGTATTGGTATTTTTCTCCTCGTGTGGATAAATAATGATTTAGATTTAGATGTCTGCCTAAAATATATATTAATTGATGTATAGGCTAATGTGTAGGTTAAATTATACATTAATACCTGAAGCGAAAGTTTCAGATATCTTTTTCAAATTTATAAAACCTTCTAATCCATTTTTTAAGAAGTTTATATCTGACGAGCTTTTGAGGTTTTGAGGTTTTGGCTTTTGACGAGTATCAATGTTACCAATAAAATTTAAATTGGAAATTTTATTTACACCACCATGGTCGAATTTCCACAGACACTAGGCGAACAGTACCTACAAGACTAATTTTTGTAATGCATACTATGACCACTTGCGAACATGCGATACTAGACCTAAACATGTAGTTTAGATTTACTAAAAATTATATGAGATCCCGCGTTCTGGTTGGTTACGTATTCAAAGGCTTGAACCTTGGAGACGAAGGCTTGCTACTTTTTAACTTTATACGCGAGAGGTCGTAATAAAAAAAGTTAAAAAAAATTCACATTTAGTTACACGTAGATAGATAATAATAATTACGAAGCTCTTACAGCTACACTTATGGCACATGAGTAATTTATTTGTAGACCGTATAAATGTATTTATAAAATGGCCTATGCAGTACCTACATTCACGTATAGGAATACTTTGAACGTACACCTGCCGCCTGCGCCTGCCCAATGGCCTCACGGTGGAGAAAGCGCATAAAAACACAAAACGGAATTATTTAATCGATCGCACATTAATTACAAAGCGAGACACGTCGGCATCTTTATTATACATTAGCTCTTTTAAGCTGCTCAGTACAAATGGTAATTCCGAGTGATAATTAATTCAAGTTCAGTTTTTCAAAAGATTTACAACCTCGCACTCGTTCGGTCGAGTTAGCAGAACAAAATGTTTAAGTCAACACGCGGAAAATTAATAAATATCACGCCGATCACGTCATCTGTTAGTGAAATTCGGATCTAAGGTGGTGTTATTTTGATTAAACATCTCAAAAAATTCTTAGAAATTTGCAATACTGAGATCGGTGGTATGGTAACGCAGAAATTCGGCAGAGCAGCAAAGCGGTTTATTTGCGGATTAATCCTCGTTTCTTATTTAATGCACATAATCCAAATAAAGCGCTAAGTTTTATTAAATAACTAGCTGGTGCCCGTGACTTCGTCCGCGTTCATAATGTTATATAGTCAAGCCTTTCTCGATAAATGGACTATCCAACACAAAAAGAATGTTTCAATTCGAACCAGTAGTTCCTGAGATATTACATTATACTTTCAGTTGAAATTAAAATGCTGCTGACATTAAAAAAATACACTAATAAAATTTATCATTGTGTGTTCACAGATGGAACTTCTTTCACAGACTCCTCGATGGACGAACTATCGGAGGATTCTTCGATTCACTGTATGCAGAGTGAAGTATAGTTTAGGGGAAAAAAAGGAAATTTTAAGTATTAACTTTATAAATACTTTAGCAGATTAGGCCTTAAAATCCAATGACTTCTTTAGTACGAGGAAATTTTTTTATTAAATATCGCCGACCTTCATCAATTTATGTATGTATAAATATATTTTCTATATGTATCTATATATATCCTATATATCTATATTATATTATTATATACATAATTATATTTTATTTTATATACATAAAAGAAAGTCGTATTAGTTACACCATTTATAACTCGAGAACGGCTGGACCGATTTTTATGACCTTTGTTTTTGTTGGATGCGTCTCAGTTCGGAATAGCAGAATAACCATTAAAATATCGAAAAATTAACGAAAAAATAAAAACAATATGATGTTGTTTAGTTTTCTGTAAGGAAGTGGTTCTGACCGGTCCTATTGGAAAGTTATGAGGGAGGCCTATGTCCAGCAATGGACGTCCTGCGGCTGAGATGATGAAGGAAGTGGTTACTGCCACCAGACAGGCTGGCCAATTGGCAGGCCAACTGGCTGGCTATGCGAATCATTACGATTCACTTTAATAAAGAATTAGATCCTTTTGAAAGTAATTAAAATAGATTTAATTTTGATTTATGCTCACTTACTGCACTTGATTAATTTTGAGAATTCATTAATTATATTTAAAAAAAAAAAACAAAAAAACAACTTTTATTGATTTTGAGGCGGTACGAAGAACGTCGGGTCAGCTAGTTAATTATAACTAGTATAAGTAGATCATCATTAATATATAATGTAAGTACACATATTAAATGTACGTTGTTCAACTGTATTTAGTCCCATGTATATAGATATATTTATTTACCTATTTATTTCTAGTAACTGTGATACGTTCGCTAAATAAACAAATGCGTTTATTTGCTTCTTAATTAGATTGAGTAAAAAAAAAATATTTTTAATTTTAATCCATTAAATTTAAATTTAATTTAATCTCTATAAATTAATATTGTGTAAATTTTTATCTTTGATAGCATGTAACAGTGCCAAATAATGTGTAATGTCACTTAGATTTAAGCATGCCTCTACAAACGCAGCAATATGTTATGAATGATTAGAATAAATGGTTTTGATGTTCAGATATGGATGATTTGCATTCAAAAAAAAAATTTAACACGTAAACGATGTTATAGTTTTATCTTTCTACTTGTCAATGTCGACGATATGTTTAATACGAGTAATATGTAGTTCTTTGAGGCTTGGAAGTCAAAAAAACCAACCTTTTACAAAAAAGGGTTTTTTTATAGTGGTTCAATACCGACGCAATTCACACGATAATAGCAAAATTAATCGGGGTATGACACATTTAATTTATTTATATAACTATTATATAAATATAAAACTAGTATAATTAACAATTTGTAAAGTTAGAAAGTTATTTGTACGTACACTAGTAGTTGAAAAATTGCAATTATAGTATAGATGTTGAAGTTTCTCTATAGAGGTAACCGAGTTTATAATATTAAAAAGAAAAAGCTATTTTGTATTGTAAATATTATCATTTTCATAGTTTGACTATTTTTAACTTACCTACTTATCGTTTGACCGTCATAAATGTGTATCGACTTATGATTTTAATACTGTAATTCATATTATTTTATTCTGTACAAATTAAACCTATGTTGGTTAATTTATTGGCGTTTTAATTCGTAAAACTCACTTTAGTATAAGTATTTTACTCTATTTTTTCGAACATCGAAACAGGAGACGCAAACGCTGAACCGATCACCATGAAATTTTGCATACACGTTTTCTGGGACACCAGAAAGGACATAGGGTACCTTTCATCCAGAAAAAAAGGACTATTCCCGAGGGATGAATAAAAAATAAAAAACTAACGCCTGGCTAAAGTGTTATATCAACACGAGGTCAAGCGTTATATTGCTTTTTTTTAATTTTCAACGCGGACGAAGTCGCGAGCACCAGCTAGTTTTATTATATTTAAATAATTTTCTGAGAATGTGTCTTAACAACTACAATAGTAAATAATATCGTTAGGTTTGTAACTAGTTACAAAGTTTTGGGTATCATTTTTGATGTAATATAATATATGAATATAATCTGGATTACCAAAACTAAATATAAAATGGGAAACAAAGTGAAAAAATAAAATACTTTTTTATTTTAAGAAAAATTTTAATTATAATCAAATCTTCACTTAAACAAGTAAAACATTATTTAACATAAATTAAGACGAAAACTTACACAACACAAAATTTATTCCATATTTAAAATACGTACGAATGACATTAGTGTTATTTGTTGAAGTATTTAAAATAAAATATAAACAGCGAGACTTATAATAGTTGCATATTATTATTATGTGTAACATCTGATGTCTCTCATCATTATTTGGTGGTGCCATCTATTAGCATTGAATAAAATTATTACGTGGCTCTACGTAAGATCACATTGTTTCTGTCTAGTTTACCTACGGTTTACCAAAATATGAGACTAGATGGCGCATTTAACAAGAGATTAGGACACGTTCGCGTGCTTAGCCAAATCGAATAGCGCGCGCTTCCCCGGCTTCCTGTCACACTCCTGTCTCTTTGTACTAAATCATTACCACGAAACCGAAAGGAAAGATGTTACACATTTAAAACTATAAAATAGTCTTTTTTCGAAGATATTATAATAGGTATAGAGAATAACAGAGAGAATAAGACTTCAAATATTAAAATAAAAATTTCAAGCCATAGGATACATAGAAAACATACCTTATATAATTATCATATTAGATTTTTTTAATATTATTAAGGATCATAGGCAGGCTGACGGTCCACTTGATGGAATGTGGCCGTCGCACAAGCAATAGCAGATGGGTTATAAGTGCGCTGCAGGAATTTGATAATGATTATTAAAAATAAAAATACGAGTATTCCATCATTTATATTTGACTGTTAATTAGCTATGTGTTGATTAACATCACAATATAAATATCAGATTCGTTACGAAGTTTTCTATTCTAGTTTGAGAACCACTCAAAACAGAAAAATCATAATTAAAAATAAATGAGGTATTTCTTGGCTTCCTTTATTTCAAAGAATTGTTTAGTAGTTTTTATATTTTTATAATTTTCTAAGGATTTCTACTGATCACAGTTTTGCAAACAAGTTCTGCTTATGATAGGCTGGGACTATACCCTAATCGGTGAGTATTATTTAGTTTTCTTAATATTGGCCGTAGGTGATTTCAGTAAAAAATTTAACATCATTACTCTTTTTTCTAAAGAGTTTTTACTAAAAAATAATTCTCATTAAATTGTACTCTTACTATCAGGTGACACAGTGACAGGGGGTGAGTAAGGTTCTATAACTTTTCCATAGCGTTTAGAAGTAGGTTCATCTCTTGATGAACTCCGCGAAGCAAGTCTTTCATCTGTTTCGGTGAATCCAGAAGATCAATGCTCTGTGTGTAAGGATTATAGCGGACGCCAAAGTCACGTGGGATTGTTTTAGCAAATTTTCTGTAATCAAAAATTATTTTTTATTGCTGTAATTATTGCAGTTTGAGATTACAAATGTTATGATAATAAGGTCAAATTTTATTGTCATTGAACAATTACACGATAAAAGGAATTGACCCAATCTCCATAATATGTATACAAAAATATGATGCAACCTTCTATGCTTATGTATACAAAAATACGAAACAAAAATACAATGTGAAGTATCAAGTGCAATATTTCAAAACACAAAAGATTTTTCGGTTCTTGTAAAAACAGATAAAGTATATTAATATATTATCAGTCTGCATCATTTATGGCAAGGATGATCATATTGCAAAATACAACAGTTTAGTTCTAAAATTAAATAATAGATTGCGTTAGCAATGTCGGAAAATATCGTGTATAATTTAGAAATTTAGATAGATAGATAAACACTTAGTAGAATGTATTATAGGTGAACAAGTTTAATGAAATACGTACGTCATTTTTTCTTTGGCATCCTCGAAGCTGTTAGCAACGAAGTAAACTGGTTGGTATTCAGTAATCGGATACTTTTGTCCCCCAGTGACTTCTGGATCGAACTCTCTTAACTCCGGCTTGCTTGATAAACTGTATTGCAGTTCACCGAACGAAGACAAAAGTCCAGCACCAAAAGCCTTCATCTTACCTTCTTGTTTGCACAGACCGAACTCCACGGTAAACCAGAAACACTGCAATATAAAAATACGTTATATTAGTCTTCATATGATTATTAACATTAGAATTTATAATAAAAAAATCGACTTTAATACACAAAATACAACTACAAATTTTAATACACAAATACTCGTCATACTAGGGTCCAATCCCCTTCCCTTCTATGTGGCAGCCGTTTTGTGTTAATATTTAGTTTAAAATTAAAATGGCTAATTAATATTAAAATTAAACTTCATTGTAATTCTAACACACTCAACAATAACATCTATCTATATTTTTATTCATTCTTGCTTAGAAATATTTTCATTGTGAACTCACCGTAGCCAGTTTCTCAATGAAGTCATCTGGTGCGCCTAGCGACGCCAAACCAATTTCTTGTGAAAATTGTGCAAAAGCCGGATCGGCAAAGAGTGGCGCATGTCCTAGCAGCTCGTGGCAGACGTCAGGCTCCGGAGTGTAGAGAGGTCTGGAATGGTGCCTGATGTATTGCGTACTATGGAAAACACGAAAAGCAAGACCAGCTAGGAAGTCGCGGGACGATAACAAACCAGCCACTGGTCGTAGAGTGAAGCCTGTGCAATCTGTGAATCATATTATAATATTGCATTAACATAACATAACGGTCGACATAACCGGCTATTTTTGCTTTGTATATTAGTAAAAATTAAATCTTCAGTATTATTATTAAGACCTTCCATTAAATATCTTCAATTATATCTTCCATCAATATTAACTGAAGTATGACTTTTGTTACACAAAGATATTTTTATAAAAAATTTTATTACCAGTATTTAGGCAATTATTGTTGCATCCGTTTAAGGTTTAAATAGCATGTACAGTTTTTTTTCCTGACCTGTATTTTCTTTTTATGAGACGCCCCTATTAGGATACTTTGTAGGCCCTAATAAGAGATTTTAAATATGCATTGCGAATATTATTTTATCAACCCGCATAAGACTGACATAGTCACCTACTTATTTATTCATAAACCGCTCCTAACAAATTATTTCCCGCCTAGCTATATCTATTATATATCTATGCACTACATAATCACGGTAATTAATCATAAAACTGATATTTACATATCATCAAAATAATACATCTTTAATTATGAAATAATATTCTAGCCGCTATACCGTTCTATTAAGAGCATTCATCCACCAGAATCACACTGGAGACAAAATTTATGATTTCCGACGGAAATTAAACCAATTATGTGTTTAGTTTGCAGATAAAATATTAAATTATTAACGTCATATCATTTGTAGTTTTATAATCTAGTAAGTACATGGCTGGAAAATATTTTAAAATATTGGGATAATTTTCTCATTAGATCAGTTTTTAAACAGCCCTTTTTTAAAACTAGCGGTCGACGGTCTACGCAGAAACGAGATATTAATAAAATTATATGCAACAAACTTATAAAAATATTGATTTTCAAAAATTCATATAATTTATTAGTACATGGCTGAAAAAAAAAACATACGATTTCAGTAAATTTTCATTCAAGAAAAGTATAATCAAAACTGTCACTTTTAGTAATTTTTCGTGATATTAAAACGTGTTAGTGTCTGTTTTTTTTTTGACCTAGTATGTGGAGTTCATTTATGTTCTAAAAAATTGTTTTATAATTTTGTAATAACTTTTATATTTATCTGCGTAGGCCGTCGACCGCTATTTAAAAAAAAAATGCTGTATAAAAATTGTTTTAATGAAAATTCATTTTAAAATATTTTTCAGCCATGTACTTACTAGTTACTACATTATAAAACTATAAATAATATGACATTAACATCTTATCTGCAAACCAAGCATCTGAAACTACTTGGAATCATAAATTATGACTCCAGCGTGATTCTAATGGATGAATGCTCCTTAAATTATTCGATATTATTCTACCGCTTCATGAAGTCACGCCGCTTATCGCACGCGCATTCTGCGTAGTATTATATTTTGCCGCATAATATTTGATCTCATTATTTGCATTCCATAATACCGCTTAAAAAGGTTACTTCCGCTTCCGATGTGTTCACGATGCGCAACTAGCTATCATGCGCAACAAGCTAAATTTTAAGCTAAATTTAAATCAAATGTTCGAGTTCAAGCCTTTAAAATCTGCACCGCGACGAACCTTGATTTTTTTTACATATAACTTCACAACTGCAGTGCACGCTTTAAAGAATCTAAAGTTAGATAATCTGATCGACCTAATTATACTTCATATCGCATTCAAGAATATTGATGAGTTGTGATTCCAAAATATCTACGTTCGATAACTTAGTCAAGTTTATTACCCCGGCTCATTAGGTGAAGGGGTTCTGTGGAGCTGAGAAATAAATTAAAACTAACTCGATCGATTTAAAATTTTATTCGCGCTTTGACAACTCACATTAATTTTAATATTTCTTCGCTCGTTGTTGATCAAATTATCGATTTATTACCCACAGCTTTGTTAGACACTTCTGTCTTATCACTCTTATCAGGGGAGCCGCTCGCGGATGAGAGGTTTTTGGGATAAAATAGATGCCCTCATCGGAGCCTCACTCTTCCCTCATCTCTTTAACTTTAGTTAGAGAGAAAGAGATCACTAAGGCGCGAATGCTTAGCGTGATCATTTTTTTTTTATAATAATATTTTTATGTCATATCTTTATACTTTGTCATTTTAGTAAAATTGCTTAATTTTTAAAAAACTTCATCTTTCGAAACTGTTGTATGAGTTTAATAAAATTATTACTGATTACAGTTTGTCTTTATTTCAAAATATATCGTCGTGATTCGTACGAACAAATTTCTCTATACAGCTGCTCTATTAACAAACTGTATATATATCTTCTAAAATAAGATAAATATAGAGTACTTTTATATGAGGAAAAAGATTACCTTTAAGGAAACTCGATACATCTTCCAGTTGCGGGATATTATCCTCCCTATAACCACAGTTCTCTATAAGCAGCGGAAACACGTGATTGTGTTCTTTGCAAGCATGTGTAGGGTACAACTCTGTCAGTTTTCTGAAGATCGTACCCCAAGTGGCGATCTCGTCCTTAGTATAATCCACGCGAGGAAGTGGCTGACCATGTCTGTAGTGGTATGCGATGTCAGCAAAGTATTTACGCCGGGCTCTATATTCAGGGTCGGTGAAGCCGGGATGATCCGCGTCCAATTCGGCGCCGTAAGTTAAAATCTGATTAGCGAACCTATCCAGATCACGGATACGACGAGGGAACCATGGAACGGCAGCTGTAAACATTTCATTTCATTAAACCATTTATTACTCACTAGCTACCCGCCCCTGGCTTCGCACGGATGTATATTTTTTATAAGGACGGATAGGAAAACGGACTTTTTTCACTCATCCAAACGCAAAAGCCTTCAATAAGGGGTGATTGGAGGATAAGGGGTGATTTGAGGATTTCAATAAGGATGCTTCCAGATGGGCTGCGCAGTAAATGACTGCAGAATTCAGTGTGCACTGTCAGCTGTCAGTTGTTTCGGTAATGAGTAAAAGATGCCAGAGCTCATTTCGCTTATTCTTGATCCCATTATGGTCCGCAACACACTTGCGAACCTGTGTCGTTGCTTGTATTATAGGCGACGATAGCCACCTACCATCAAGTGGGCGGTCAGCCTGTCTGACGACTTTAAGATTTAAAAAAGCTGAATTGATTACGAAGAGTCTTTCAGAGAATAAAGTAAACATTTTAAAAAGAAATGCAAGACAACGAATATAAAACAATAGAGGCATAAACTTACATCTGTTATCCTTGTAGTTTCTGGAAATTATATTCAAATAGCAAACGTGTTCCTTCAGTTCCTGAAGAGCTGATCCGAAGTCGCCAGTGCCATGTTCGCATTCTACCATAAATTCGTAACCAGGTCTTCTAGCTGATGACCGAGACTCGATGTGACTAAGGTTGACGCCGTGAGAGGAGAAAATGCTGAGGAATCTTGCGAGACAGCCAGCCTCATCGCGCGTTGTATTTGAAAACAACAGCCACGTTGACTTACTTGAGTCTCGGCCTTCACGAATGTAGTTGCCACCCTCCATTAGTTTTGGCTGCAAAGAAAATTTCATATATATTTACATAATTATTGTATTAAGATTTTAAGTTTACATTACTATGTTATATATCTGCGTTATTAAATTAACCAATTCAGCTTCAATTCTTTCAATTTCAGCTTTAATTTTCAAACCACTACTACTTTTTAAGTTTTTGTCACCAAACAGTCTGACGGACCACTTAATAGAAGGTGGATACCATCGCCTATAACACAAGCAACGTCATAGGTGCCTGCACGTGCGGTGCCGACCATATTAGAATCAAAGTTAAGGGAAGGGTTAGAAACAGGGATGCCAGATCGCAGAAACACAACAGCACACCTGCTGTTATTTTGCGGTGGACCTTTACAGAAGACTGCGGCCAGACAGACTGCTCACGTTAGAGGATATTTCTTGTGTGTAAATATTGTATAATTCTTCTTGTCATCTTTTAATAATAATTAAATATTTAAAAATTTTAAAAAAATGTTGAATTCATTTAAAAAAAAAAACAACAGTTTTAAGTCGCTCATTTAAAAAACTGTATGTAACTGTAAAACCGACAATAAAAAAATAAAAAAAAATTATTAACCATAGAAACAGATCATACCCTATTATAGCCCTATATTTTTTCTTGTAATATATCCAAACAATTGTTATGTCTTGATAAGAAAATACAAAGATAACTTCAAATAGGACAGTTAACAAGTTGGGTTATACAGATAATTTACTTAGTAGATAACCTTGCGCCACCTCACTTAAGGAAATCGATAGAAACTGGTCCGCAATAAATGTTTTTTTTTTTATTAACGTCACTGATTTATAATTTGCAAAGAAAAATAATATTATCCAGTTACGAATGGTTCTGGTCGGTTTATTGTGGAATAATGATCGCTTGTGAATTACTTATGCCTATTTAAAACCTTTTTCTTGATTCATAATTGCGTGGCAAATACGGATAAATGATTCAAGTACGACCAAACATTGCACGTTACGAGATACCTTTCACGCCCCTTCTAAGGACAACAATAAAAAAACGTCGCCGTCGCATGATTGCTATGTTTGCTTTTGCGTATTTCTTATAATTTGTTTAGATAAAGACCGAATTGAAATCTTTTTTATAATGAAAACAAATCATTCATATAAAAAGTTATCTGGTGATGATGTAACTTATTATAGATGACATTGTGTATTATAACTATGTATATTCGACCAATATGGACCTTGTAAGAAAGCTCAACTTAACTCAAGCTTTAATACTAGTTGAACCCGACCCGACCACGCTTCGCTGTGGCTCAGTCTTATATTAATTCGGCTGCCATAACAATGGCTAACTTCCACTTTAAATGAGACAGCGGTTCTTGTTGGCGAGTTAGTTCTCCTCGCTTTCGACAGATGGCGCAGTAAAATAAGAGATTTTCTCGCGATCGAGATTATATTGTTACGCAAAATATAGATGTTGTCAATCCTTGTGGCGGATTGCATATTGTGTGTAACTTGATGGTAATCATTAGTGATAACAAGTTTAAACATAAGTTTTCATTTATGTACATATTTTTGTACCTACCAATAAAAATATCTTATAAATTATCACTTTTTCATTGTATAAATTGTAGATGTTTTAGATATAGTTACTACACAAAAAGTGTTACTTTACAAATATTTTAAAAAAATAGAGACCCGTGTATCTATTCTTCTTTGGTCTTCAATTTGCAATGAGAGGTGTTTATATGAGTTTTATTTTTATTTTTATGAATATTTTATATAACTTATATTCGAGGCTGAAAGACATCTTGAAGGTAAGTTATTAGTACAAAAAATTAAAGTATATATAAGGCGGGGATAAATGTTCTGCATCCCGTACCAATCCATCGCATTGACAGAGCAATTTTGCTTTAATTTTATAGTACTGGTATGAAGGAGGGTCCAAAGTCCGTTATAAAAATATAAGAAAAACAATTTTATGTGGTATTTTTTTCAACGTCCCTCTAATTTTTTTAAGCCTTCAGAAAAAGTAGGATTATGAGAGTTCCTAAAATACGCGTTCATTTGTGCGATGACCTTCTCGTTTAACTGCTGAGAAGCTTTTTTAAATTTGGAAATAAAAGCAAGTCACTCGGAGCTAAATCCAAACTATTAATCCTGTAGTTTAAGATTTTTTTTCCTCAAATGAGGTTGGTTTTCTTTTATTTTCTCATTCAGCCGGTCTTACATCGTTCATATCAAAATACCGCAGCCATAATAAACCTTTCCAGCTGATTTCTCCGTCTGTGCCTTTTTGGAGCCGGTTCTTTGACGATTTTTCTAAGGACTTATTCTACGTATATTTTCTAAAAAAATACAACTTCCGAACTTCTGTTAAGGTTTTATGATTAACTAATTAAAAAGAAAGATGTCCTAGAGATTAACACAAAAGTATTTTTATAAGTGGCTACCGTCTCCCAAAACCATAAGCAATTGGAGGGTGCAAGTGCGCTGCGTTGCGCTTTTAACTTATTTTAGGGATTCAGTTTATTCCTGTCATTCAGTTTATATACTATAATACCTACTACTGACACTATTAAGTAAGGAAAAGTTATAAAAAAATATTTATACAAGGCGAACATGTAACAGAAATCGTACGATAAATACAAATAAATTATGCTAACATTTTTACACTCTATAAGGATATTGTACAATTTCCGTAAAAAGATTGCGTTAAAAAAGTTGCAGTGTTCAACAAACTTGTCAAGACAGGTACAGTGTATGTAAATTTAAGATTTTTATTAAATTCATAAATTCGCACTTCGCATAAAATAATGTTATTTATCACTATTACACAACATGCGTACCTTATCGGGAGGAGATATTGACAAGGGCTGCCCATTCCTCGGTTGTGTTGGTACCTCCATCTTAAAAGCAGGTTATCACAGAAAAGGACGTCCACTTGTAAAGCTTCTGTTTGAAAAACGGAGCCACTAAAGCTCGAACGGCTTTTATGTATTGCCGTGACTGTTTTAAGTCGCGAGTGATTGGTTCAAGATAAGTGCGTAGTAGCGTTCAAATAAAATAAACTGTTATATTTATATCAAATGCAATAGAAATTTGTATTATTTATTGCAATAGAAATCTGAATCGTACGATTTTAACTGTTGTGGCATGAGAATGCATTACTGGGATAAAAAGTATTTTGTTTACCTCGTCGGGTCGATAACGTCGATCGACATTTATAATCATTTAAACAGCTTTAAAAACTTTCTTAGTTTCTTTAACTACATGTTTTTGGCATATTTTTAATCTTTATCTCATAAAAAATAATCAAAACTTGCCTTGTTCAAATCGGTAGATATAGTAACTATTCTCAGAATTGCGTCATTCTTACGTTTCTTTATACATACTTCTGACTTTTTAATTGTTCTTTCAATATTAAACAAATCGCAATGACTTTCTTGTCCACGTGTATCCTCTTTTGAGATACATAATGGTGAAATACTTTAGTTTAGTAGCTCAATAATAATTTAATGCATGTGAAATTTTCTATTATGAGCTTTTCAATGTTGCCAATTCAGTTTTTTTTTCTTTTACTAATCAATTAGAAGAAAAAAGCTTTATTTTGGTTCTCAATAGCTTTGCAATAAAATTAATAACACAGTATAACTATTTCTCGTCCGATAACTATAGAGTAGGCCAACATTTAATCAACATTTAATCAAACCATTACTTATTGTTGACAAAAAACTGCTCAAAGGCCACTATGGAGTGAAATAAATATTTTTACATACATTTTAATATAGATGTTATGAAAAAATATAGATGTTAAGGTTCAGTCTGCTTCTGTCTGGTCCTATTAAAAATTATGAGGGAGGCCTATGCCTAGCAGTTGACGTCCTGTAGCTGAAATTATAAAACAACATTCTTTATTTAAATTTTATAACTTTATCGGTAAAACATAATTTATAGAGACAAACTTCACCGGCTATTGGACATTCATGAAATTAGTATTAAGGCGCTAATAAGAGCCAATCGGTTGCCAAACTGGATGTTCAGAGGCTATCTACTCTTTCATAAGTCAACATAAATTTCCGAAAAAAATATATGTTTTTTATTGATATTTTATCTATATAAGGTACAAATAATATTGTTCAAACTATTTAACTACTATGTGAAAAAAATATCTAAAGTGAAGTCGTTTTTGGCTGAAAATTTGCATCTACTTTTAAACGACAAGGAATATTTACATTATTCTTTTTTTAAAATGTTGGTATGGATTAGACCTATAAAGTGTACATATGATTATTTAAAATAATAATTTTTCAAGCCGCTATCCAAATTTATCTTGTTTTACGTAAACAAAGATTTAGCGGGTCCGTGCAAGGGCGACGGACGGCAGTATAGCGCTGATCGTCGTACGGGTGGGTTGTGCGTCTCGTCGCTGCGCCGGCTTTAGCCTCTCCCGAATCATTATTGTCATTGAGAGGGTGGTAAACAGATATGACACTGGTTTGAAGTGACATTTTTAATAATTTGTTGGGCATGAATGGACACCTATATTATAATATGGTACATAATTATTGTGATAACTTGATAGGATATTATTTAGTGGCAGTGTATATCGTTTTTATAATAAATGTATATTGAAAATGCCGAACTTTAATAAGGTGAAGAAAGCCATAGCTCTAAAAGCTCAAAAAATGCATAAAGTAATGTATGTAAATATTTTATTATATGTAATTTTTACTACTTGTATAAATACATTATTATTATATGTATTTTTTCTGTTCGATTTAGGTCAAGAAAGAAAAAAACTCACTCAAATCAAGATTATGACCTCACTGCCTCACTGGTGGCGGGAAACGTGTGCATAGTATGGATATGGATGGATATAAAACTTTGTAAGTAAGGATCACAATAAATGAAATTAAATTTCTAATTTGTGTTCTTATATTTAGTTTTTAAATAAGTTTTTTCGATAAATTTATTACATACCTGTCTGTTTTTATTTTGTATGTTACGCGATATCTCCGCTGATTGAGAATCGATAGTAATCATTTTTTTCTTAAAAAATATTTTATAGTCTCGACAACTCCCATTAAAAGAACATGCCCTAGAATTATTCAATTTTCCTATTTTCTTTCTATTTTTTAATATTTAATATCAAATTAGCATGGAATCCATAACTATGTTTTTTGATAAAACCGTTCATTATTATCAGCTAAATATGTAGTTGGTTTCAGTAAATATTAGCTGTCTGTAAATCCCCATATGATATAAAACTAGAATTCACTGTAAATAAAATATATTATTAAAATAAATATAATGTATATTATAAATAAAAGTTAATCAGTTTTTTTTTGCTGACGCACCTCAAAAATGCTTTGTGAAGTTAGGCATAATATGTTCAATATCAAATGTTACCACTCTACTTCATTTAGTCTTTGACTCGTTTCACGCGATCTCTAAGTGCGGGTGGTGCGGGGGCTAAATCTTTGCTCTACCTACTCGCTCAATTCCATTTGGCTCTTAGTAGCACCTTAATAGGTAAATATTATATAGTGTATATTAAGTATATATGGGAACACTAGGTAGTATTCAAACAAGGATTTGTTTGACTCACTAGGACAAACAAGGATCTCACTATGCAATGAACGAAGTCACGGTCATTCTGTAGTATTACTTACCTAAATATCCACAACACAATCGTCACCGTTCTGTAAATATAATAATAATACAAATTAAAAACAATGTAAGGTTATCAAAATTTATTATGATACAATATATTATGACATTTAAAATATTCTAGCCTTAGCAACTTATTTGTTTTGAAATTTAACATTTAGACAATTAGTTAGCATTTTCAACGTAGGTAATACCTACAATGAATCGGTAAGAAGTCAGATGCCGGTCACTAGTTTTAAAATACCTCAAACTAGAATCACTGGCTAACACTACTATATTATATATTTGTCAGGTGTAGGTACGCTTTTTCCATTTGTTTATAAACAAGTAATATCGCAGCGATAAGCCAAGGAGTGTTTTATACGGTTAGTGGCTTGTTTTTGTTAAGAAAATCGAAATTGTTTTTGTTTTAAAATACATATCAAATAAACCCTCAAGTACAAGTTCAATAAGAACTGTCAAAAGTGCGATAACAGCGCCTCTATTGTTTCGGATTTAAAGCTTGGGAAGTCTCGACAAGTTTCAAAGTCCATGGACACGAGACAACTCATGATCAAAGTCCCGGGACATACCGTTACTGCGAGGCTAATGAATAAAATTATAATCAAGTTTATTTTGAAAATAGCATTATCAGCCCCGAATCTACGAATTTTTCGAAATGGGGCAGAAACTTGATAATGGAATGACAGCATAGTTGTCAATTTTATTATAATGTTTTGGCTTATAAAAATACATTTAGTGATTCATTCTTATTGATTGAGATTTTATGACTTTGGCGCCCCTAAACCTGCCGCCCGGGCCAGGTGCCCTGGTTTCCGAGCCTGAACATTATTTCCATACAACTTCCAACAACCGTGTGTCTCGAGCCTCGACTTCGAGGCATGTTCGGATTGTATGTCATTGTAAATTTGTGCTTTCGATACTGGGAATTTTTTTTGTATAAAATCATTACTTACCGTTTTTCTATAATCAATAGTATTACAAAAAATCTTTCTATTATGTGATAGAACTAAATCTTCCTTAAACCTAATCTTTTTCTTTATATTAATAATTAGAGTGTAATGTAGAGTGAATCGACGGTGGCCATCGTCGTCGATACATCAGAGAAGAGAACGTTCTACGCTCGCCCAGTTGAAACTCACCAGCCATATACTGATATTTTATTTCGGTTGTAGCGACTTGTTGTAAATACTCATTTGCGTTATACATACTTTTTCGTTAACTTTTTAATATATTTTTATGTCATATGTATGTTGTCACTTATATTTGTTTGTCACCAATTTGTCCTGTTCTTATAAAAACTTTCCTTGTAAAATATAATTCTTAATCCGTCGTAATCCGTATCTTTAATTTATACAATCACGTACAACACAAAACAACCACACGGTCTATAAGTTACAATTTATAAGTACAATCTAAGAACCAAACATTCTTTATACACTGCCAAGGATTGGAACTCCCTACTTGGGCTCATATAACCCAAATCTTTTCAAAGTTCGAGTGAATATGCATCTTCTGGGTGAGCTCGCTCCATACACGGCTTAATGCTGGCCCAGGGCAAACCCATCTTTAAACAGAAGAAAAAGTTACAAGTTAAAGTTACAAGTTTTTAAGTAGTAATGTAATTAACTTTCCCCTAAATTTATGTGTCATACTCCTTCATCTTGATTAGATAAAATACTCATTTGTCTGAGACTAGTGTAGGTATTATCCTTATTGTTTATGGTATAAAATGTCAATTTTGATGTATTTATTTCAATAAAAGAAAGCAATTCATATAATAATATTTTTCATTTATTATGCCAGCAAATAGTTATTAAATGTATTTTATGTGCATTTTATGAAAGCATAGTGCATAGTAGAAAATTTTTGGAATGACGAAATGGTGCAACTCAAACAAGTGTCGATTCGATTGAAATCCATAAAAAACATTCAAAAAATTACTAAAACAATGAAGATGGTGTCAGCTAGCAAGTAAAGGACTTATTTATTATTTTCATTACCAGGCTTGTCATAATATTTTCATAAACGCTAAATCACATAAAATTTAAGATAATATAATACCAATCACTTATTGTATAAGTAATAAATACACTTATAAGTAATAAACATAACTTAAAACTGGTGTTAAAATACCAGTCTTTGGAGAGAAAACTTTGAAAACAAATAATAATAACAGAATGTTTGTTATAAAATGTACAATATAATGGAATTGAAGATATTTCTAATACAATATTATATTCAGGACACGGAGAGCTTTCGTTCTATCGTTTTCGATCGCAAAATATTGCAATTAATAAATAGACCTAAGTCTAAATAAATTGTTAAATAAGTAAAATACTCTCGTAAGTAAAATAGTAGAAGAATCTATTGGATAAATTTTTTACTCAACACTTATAACAGATTCACAAAAGCCGAAAGAGAGCTTCAAGCTGCACGTCCGTTTGGGTATGGACCACGAAAGTTCTATGAAGCATCACAATTGGTAAAAGAAGCAGTCGATCCTAAAAAAGAAGACAAAGGCAAGGAAGCTATCCCTGAACCCGTCAAACTAGAAGAAAAGGCAGACGATAAGAAGACTAAAAGAATTTATATAGCAGTCACGTCGGATAGAGGTTTATTTTCATATTTTTCATAACTGATGAACAAAAAGCATGCGAAGCTTTTTGCTGACATTTAGTAATAATAGTTGTAGAATTAATTTAATAGAATGTTCTAGCTATTTAGGACTACGGTAACATTATAAAGAGATAAAGGTATGCATTTTAAAAAATCCTTCACAATATTATAGAACGGAACTTCATAATTTAGGTAGCTATTTACAGCGGACAATACCCCAAAGCAAAAGCTACTTATTTCTACCATGGAACTTTTATTTATTTCTAGGAATTGATTTTAAAAAATTCAATTTAACCTCCAGTGTGGGGTGATACCATGTGATACCGTGGCTGCATCTCCTATTCTGTAACATTTCAATAAGGAAAGATTTCACATAAAAAGAGTTAATAGTTAACATTCAGAAGGAGATCTATAAATTTATACTTTAAATTAAAAAAATATACTATCGACGTAGGTGACATTGGCCTCATTCTCATTGTCATGCCAATAAATAATGCGACAGCATTTAATTTTTTTTATAAAAAGAGACTTGATAAACGGAAAAGGCGTTATCTTTTGGCAGCTTCAGATGGCGAGGGGTTATCTGGTGCGGCAGGAACATGGACTCACATCCGATTTTTTAATGTATTAGATTGTAGACAATTTTACAGTTCGCCTAATGGAAAACGAACCTCCAGGCCTAGTCTCAGTAATTCGGTAATAAGAATCAATTGAACTATTGAGCTCTTTAGATGATTATTAGTTCAGTTGTCGACGTAAAATAAATTCAAATTTTTTTCATTAAACAAAATTACCTTAATCACATGCGCAAGCCTTGTTAACCTTCAATTTTTTTTATATATATATTCGAGGTAAATTTATTAACGTATTTCACGATGGGATTTAATTTAAATTGTATGTTTTAAGCAAATAGATTTGTTGCATCACATGAACATAAATGCGTCATGTTTATTGACATTATCAATTCAATGGAATTTACCCTATATTAAATCTAATATTACTGTTTTTCAGAATAAGAATAGCATTTCAGAATAAGAATCGTAAACAACAAAACATGTAAAAGTAAACAATTACCTAGATTGTTTACGACGCATTTTATTGGAAGGAAAAGAGTTGAAGTGTTTAGAGATACTATTCAACTCTCTTTCTCTCTATGTGTGTCGCCATTTTGTCTCTCTAGGCATTTAAGTAAGTAGGTATACAGAATAAGTAGTGTACTACTACCTACTTAATTACTACCTACAAGTAGTAGTATAATATGAACTTGTAAGGACTGGAAGTAGGTCACGTACTTTCAAGTCATCATCATCTCAGCCGCAGGACGTTCACTACTGGACATAGACCTCCCCCATAATTTTCCAATAGCCGTCGGCTCTCCGTACTATGTGTCCTACCCATTGTGCTACTTCAACTTATCGAACCGCCGGCCCATCTAACTTTCGTACGTCTACAGATCCCCTCATTTCTGATTTCATCACATTCCGAGCGACGTTAGCTTTTTTACGAGGCCCATAGTTAAAGACCACGTCTCAGCGCCATATGTCATCATTGGCAACACATATTGGTCGAAACATATAAGTAGGACACATTTTACCAGGATAAAAAGTACCTATTCTATATGTTAATCTAGGTAATAAACTATCTGTGTTTCAAATCCGTACTAATATTATAAATGCGAAACTATATTTGTATGTATGTTGTAACTCTTTCACGCAAAAACTACTGAACCGATCACCATGAAATTTTGCATAAACGTTGTCTAGGACACCAGAAAGAACATTGGGTACCTTTCATCGTTCAACGCGGACGAAGTCGCGGGCACCAGCTATTTTAATATAAATTTGTTCAGCCGTTTATACGTGAAAACATAACATAAAGCCATTGCATCCATCCCATAAACTTTCGCGTTTATAATATTACCTAGTAGGATGTCACGTGTGCTCAATGAAATTTAAGAAGAAAATGACTGTATTGGCAGGTCTTTGCGGAGGCGTTCATAGCGGAGTCTCTCGGCGGATTCGGCGCGAAATGACTCGCCTAGGAGAGCCCGCTAATAACAAACTGGTTTGCATTGGGGACAAATCACGGGCGATGCTCCAACGTACATTCCCAGAAAACATGCTAGTATCCATTAAAGATGTAAGTAGATATTAATTATTAAAGCGAAACTTCTTCATGAGACTAAAATTTAAAGATAGAATTTTGTGTGTCACTCAATGTAACGATCACTCGTCGCTTCTTGTAAAGTTTCTGCGTGTAAAGTTCTTGTAAAGTGCCGCTTTTCTTGTAAAACCGCTTGGAATTAACTTTATTAAATTATTAAAATATAACAATTTTACGAATATTAATTTAACAAGAGTAAATTCCTTTTTAAATAAACCTGATAGGATTAATGTAGCAATTACGTGTGCTATGGTAATATTGCTATTAAAAACTTTACAGGAGCTCGCGGATGTAATAGGATATAAGGGTTATTAATTATGTATTTTCTATTAAGATTGGACGCATTGCACCCACATTCGCGGATGCTGCAAAGATTGCCGCTGCTGTCACTGACTCCGGATATATTTATGAGATTGGCGAGATATTTTACAATAAGTATTTTTCGCCTGTCAAATATGAGATGACTGTGATACCCTTCTTCAATAAATACAAAATTGAGGTAAGTCTAGTTGTAAATTTGATCAAGACAACTACTGCCCGCACGATCGCTTCTCTCAATCATACTTTCTGCTCGTAATTATTCTACAGGTGGCTAGGGAACGCTCAGCCCATCACTCTATGTCCTAAGCCCATCATTTGAAGTAATTAAGAGTATTTAGTAAGATTTATAGAAATTTATGATAAAAAAAAATAGTTGTCTCTCAAAGTGTAACATTTACAGGCTGCGCCAAACATGACAGCGTTTGATGACGTAGAAGAGGATCAGCTGGAGAGTTACGCTGAGTGGACTCTAGCGGCCTTACTCTTCTATGCGCTGAAAGAAGGAGCCGCCTCCGAGCAGTCCGCTAGGATGGCGGCCATGGACAATGCAACAAAGAATGCAGCGGAAATGATCAGAAAGCTGACATTGCTATATAATAGAACACGTCAAGCTGTCATCACTAGAGAACTTATAGAAATCATATCAGGCGCTGCAGCTTTAAAATAATACTTATACGCTTTAAAACCTACACGCGTTTGTAACTTTTAGGGTGCTAATTTACATGTCTAAAGATAACTTTATTTTCATAGCTTTGCTTGGCTTTATTTTTCAGTGGCAAAGAGTTTTTTTACTTGTGTTTTTATATGAGGGATAAGAGCTGAGGGAGATAGATGTCTGAGCATACTTATGTAGATGACGTAGGTACTTACTAACTAGATAAATAGCTAGTCCGAGTGGGTCCAACGGTAAAAATACCTACAACGCAATAAAACCTAGTCACCTGCTGAAGACACTGCTTAGTTTTGCTAAATAGACACTATCTTAGTTTACCTAACGTTTAGTTACCTCGCACATCTCTGGTGGAAAGGCACCATAATACAAAAACACAAATCTAAGATTAATCTGACACATATGACTTAATTACCCATGTATGTATAGGTAATAGTCTAGATAGAGAGTTTGTAGTAATAAAAGTAGACGTGCTATTTATGATTTATTATTAAAAACATATTTTTAAAAAGAATAAGAAAATGAAAAACAACAGAATCGAGTAGGTTGAATTCGGTGTGAAATGAGAAGAATACTAGACTGTCAAATGGGGGAGGTTCGTTATTTTCGAATACTGATGATGGGATTCAGAACACATTTGTCAGTTTCCGCTTTCGTCAGGCTCCGGCTCATTACAACCAAATCTTAAATTGCCTGAAATGTGAATACACCTGAATCCCAAATAGACTGAATTTTAAATCGACTGAATCCTAAATCTGAAACCGACTAAATCCCAATTCGACTGAATGCCAAATTGATTTAATTTTTAATTACATAGACCCAGGTGAACAAAGTAGGTGGGCCACGGGCAATAGGCGATGTAAGCCGCACATTTCTTTAATTTTTATGTTAAGGTCAACAGATGTTAAGGCTAATAGTCCACTACTCCACTCGATGGTAGGTAGCTTTTTTTTATTAGAACCGGGGTATGGGTCTCGGTGCTGCGCACGAAGACCGATGCGGGTCGCAGTAAGCGGAATATTTCGGATAGCTCTGTCGCTCAGTGGTAGTTGACCACCGCGCGCGAAGACGGAGCTCTACGGCAGAGAAGGACTGTCTGACAGAATACTGCAATCGCGGCTTTTGTGGAGGGTGGTGAAGACTCGGTAGTACCTGGCCGGCCCATTAACCGCACTCTGCAGTCGTCCGGAAGAGTGAACACCCTGTTGGTTTATCTTAAAATAAATAAATAATAAAAAAAACACCCGGCCTAATAACTCTTCAGGCGGTAACCGCCTTTGGGCGGTCCACCCTTAATGCCTTGGAGATGAGCGGCCACACGAGCAAGGGTTACATGTTCGGTGGGGATCTGGTTCGCAGATTTTCCCGCGCAAAAAATAAGAAAAAATAATAAAAAAATAAAAAGGGGTCAAATAAACTTTTCAAAGTTGACTCTGATAAACAATAATCATGCATAATATTTTTCAATCATCAAATCTTCAGTCAATTTGGCACTAGGGCATTTCGGATTTCAGTCATTCTGGGACTAAGTTTTAAACCAAGGTCATTTTGGTCGATTCAGTCAAAATGGGAAACAATAAATTTGGGATTAGGTTATAATGAGAAGAAAGCTTTCGTGAGTCAATAGTGATAATTGTCATTATATACCTACATGTTGTGACAGCATTATAAAAATGGTGTTACGAAAAAATGTTTCGGAAAAATATAGTAGAGAATTTAGTTTTACATAAAAATGTCTATATTATGTCGTATCTAGGGGAGAGTTAATTTTACAAGCACCTTTGAAATCCTATTTAGTTATTTTGGTTTAGTACAATTTTGACACATTCCCAAATTGACACGATCCCATTATCAAAAGCATAGAAATTTTCTAAAATGCCATATTTATTAAACATAGGTACCTATTCAATATGCAAAAGCTGCTATAGTGGCGACATAACGGTTACATTTTGTACTAGAAAAAAAAAACTAGTTAGTACTGCGGTGTTACTAAAACACCACAGCATCTTAATTTCAGCAATATTTTCTAGATGTCGCCACGTTGCACAAAGTTTAAAAATCCACAGTAGATGGTGCTAATTACATGATATATTTTTGTGTCGGGTTTTCTTTGCAATGTTCATATAATTTTACTGTCTTCATGTTAATAATGATAATAAAGTGTAGCAACGTTGAATTATTATAATAAATAAAATATTATCCTTAAGTATTCGTACTACTAATATTACAAATGCGGAAGTTTGTTAGGGTGGATGTACGATTTTTGGTCTTGCCCTAAAATGAAAGAAAAGGAGATTTTTGTAACAAATGCAGATTGAATGTTTCTGGTTCAGGAAAAACCTTTTCAAGAAGACATAGCATTGTACCTATCTCCGCTGCGGATATTGTAAATGGCCTCCTTATATAGTTTTTCCCTTAACACCTTTAATATTTATAATTTTTGAAATCGTAGTTTGTTACCAAGAGTACCCTGCATTTTGAAAACCTGGCCATTATTTGAAACTCTGACGTTATTTGACCAAACCCTCCTTTTCTACTCTTCTATACGTTGGTCTCTATCCCATAACGTGAGAGTTTCACTAAGGAATTTACATATTTTAATAAAATTAGTACATAGAGAATCAAGCTAAATTACATAAATTACTTTATTGTTGCTGCTATTATCACTACTATCGATTCTATATCCTAATGTATTGAACTGGGCAACTTAGGCTTGTATAAATAAAACAACAATTTGAAAAATTCCCTTTATTACTTTATAACAGATGACTGTAAAGAATATAAACTTCAAGAACTCCAATGGACGGAGGGCAATTGTTAATATAAAAATACATGAAAAATACTTATATAATTATACATAAATGAGTTACCTAGGCACTAATTATTTAATCAGTCATCAGATATGTAATATCTCAAATCATTTTTAATAGTTACCCGGAAGAAGACAATATTTATGGAATGCTTTATAAGGAACAATGTTTTTATACTTATTAAATCTTAAACTATAATTATAATGCTTTTTCATTTAAACCAACATTAATCATCTATGCTTTGGACTCCACAATAGAGGTATTCCCAATGGGTAAATATAAAATTTCACAACCCCAAACAAAGAGTGTCTTCAAAAGATATATTATTTGCAACTGAATAAGTATTTATTGTTTAGAAACAACCATACCCATTGGTCACAATAGGTCGCAATGGTCTGACAAGGATTATTTTGAATGTTGACCAGATGAAGTCTATAATTTGGTCTGCTATGTTTCATTTACAACAAATATTAAGTTTAATTTTAATAATATCAATTTTGAGGTATGTTGTATTTATTTTTATTTTTTTAATTTCTTTGAATTTTAAGTTGTTTTAAGGTTGTGAACTTTTAAATTGAGAACATATAAATTCATTAATAACATCACATAATTTTTAAACTAACTAAAAATAATATTTATATTATATTAAAAGTAAAATACACATATTAGGAAACATGTTGACTTATAAATGCTACAAGATAGAGTTTATCTTACGAGAGGGCAATTTGGCACCATTTATTGAACTTCAACTTTTATACTATATTTGAATTTTGAATATGGAATTCTCATTGAGATTATCAGCCAAAAAGTTAGTTTCTAAACTTTTTTAATTTAATTAAATTTGAGTCAACTATTGTCAATTTGCTTGCATAACCATTTTTATGAATTTCATGTTTAAGTACACAACCTTTCGAAAAAATAACAAACAAAGGGTTTAGAATTACAAATAATATGGCCTAGATAACATTAAGTAGAAAAAATTAATAGATCTTATATTTCACAATTTTCACAAAACTCCCTATATTTCACAAAATAAATAATAATACAACCTCCAAATATTGGACTGATGGAACTTTTTCGTCTCAGTAGTCAGACGATATAGAACATCGGACTACTGAGCCTTTTAGTCCGATGGTAAATGTCCGTTACATAATTAAAAAAGGAATCTACGGATAAAATTCAAAGATAAATAGTTTTACATACATACATACATACATAGTTTTCATTAAAATTGGAGCACAAAAGTTTACATATTATTACTTTAATACTTTCAATGTGGCTGGATAACACTTGTATTATTTTATAGAGAATGCAGTTTAATTCTAAACCAATATTAAAAAGAGAGAGCAGATTTCGTATTTTAGTTTCATATGTGAAGGCTAACCTGAACCAATTTACTATTTAGAACTATTTTACAATTTAAAAAAAAATATTTCAGATGGATATTGACTGAATTATTGCACCCAGACGAATTATATCACATAAAATATATCATATTAGGTATCATCTCAAATACTTTGATAATCAGGTGATAGTTGAAATTTAAATTTTACAAAAGATGTCCATACAAACATTTTGGATGGGACTAAATACAAAATAATAATAAAATAATAAAATACAATAATTAAAGAGCCCATTTCAATAACCCTTCCAAATTTCTATCAATATTAATATTAATTTGTTATTTTATTATGATTAATTATTATTTATTATTGTATTAAGTTTTTAAGATGTAAATATTATTATTATTTTCACATATTATTATATATTTATTTTCATTGTTAATTCTAATTAAGATATAAGATAAAAAAGTGAAAATTTAATGCGAAAAAGTGGAAATGTATGTTTGAGTTAAAAGTATAAAGAGGTGTATTAAATTTAATCTGTTTGAGAAACATGGGGAGATTAAATATAATAATTATTCAAACATTTATGTAAATAGTTAAAAATATTTTTATCTTATATATGGCAAGTTATACGATCACACATTCACAGCACTGCATAGAGTAATGCAGGCAGGTGATGCCGCAGTCCGCCTCTTGTTCGTTTTCAGGATTACCCACTGGCACGGCATTTGCACCATCTACTTTCTTCTTATCCTTCTTATCCTTCTTATCCTTCTTATCCTTCTTATCCTTCTTATCCTTACGCTTGACAACAAGCGTTTCTTCTTGAGACTTCTCATCATCTTTATTATCCAGGAACTTCGTATCTGAATCATGAGTTTCCTGAAACATTTATGAATATCATTTACATTAGAGAATTGTTCAACAGACAGTAAGCTGCTTCATTTTCAATACCTCTTTTGATTGTTATATCTTTTTTATGTTCATTTTTTATAACTTTTTTACATACTACTTTTTCAGGTAAATTAAATAAAAATAAATATATTAAGGGCAACTAGTTATTTTTTGTTTGGTTTGAATTATTAAAAATAAATAGTTTTGTAAAAATGTACAGGTAACTTATCTAAAAGGTAATATGCTAAAGTTTACTTTTTTAAAGAAATATTTCTAAAAAGGTTCAATGAAACAATGAAAATTTTATAATTCATTGCTAGCAATGGTACAGATAATATTTTTTTTATAGTACTCTAAGAGTTCAAAGCCATAAATTTGGTAGTCCCTTTAGGCGCAGTAACCCCCCGACGTTATTGAAATAACAGCATGTGTGTGTTTCACACTTGTATTTATATTTAATATTTTGCTGCATTTACCCTACCAGCCGAACTTTACGTAAAAAATAACTGTTAATGTCCACTCTCTACATAATATCCATAATCAACTGGATTTCAGGCCTTCGGTAAGACAGCTTCGAAGTCATGAGACAACACACAATCAAAGATGTTACGGGACAAATAAATAATGAAGTAAAAAAACAATTAGACTTTACTGATATAATAAAATAAGCATTCACTGAGTAACAGAGTCTCAACCCTAAAACCTCGAGACCCGAAACCACAAGATTTTCCAAATGTCCCGGGACTTCAAACCCTAATATATGAATAATGATAAGTATTAAAAATATCAATAAACTAAGTATTCATTAATAAGTAGGTATATGTATAATAAGACTTACCAATTTCGTAGATATATTATCAATATGAAATTCCTCCAATTTCGATATTATGTCCGAAGTGTCTGTTGCGGCATTCACTTCATCCTTCTTAGCTTGGCGACTTTCAGTCGAATCGCCAGACATCCTTAAATAGAAAAACACACTTAAGAAATATAACAAAAATATATAGCAAATGAATTTAGTAAAGCTAAAAATGCACATGAGCTGGCGGTTATAAAATGAAACGTGTAGATTAAATTTCACTCTGCGGATGGGTCGCCGGAAACTTCATAAGCACTGCACTTCAAATTACACTGCATAAGCTAATTTACAAAATACAATTTCCTGTATAAAGCTAACAAATTACGCTAGATCATCACCTTACTGTCGCCGGCTCAACGACTTCACCAGACAGCCGACGCCAACCATTTCTGATAGTGTCAAAATCGTTTGTTTCTTCCATTTGTATTGAAACATATAGAAAATTAACAAAAAGTTTGTATAACGGACGGTTTAAACTCAACGATTATGAACTAATATATAAAAAGTTACTTTATCTATGAACTTAAGTAAATTATTAACACTAGTTTTAAGTTGATTCCTTGCAATAAATAGATAAAACTTTTACAATTTTGGCAACTTAACTCTCAAAAGGTTTGGAATGTAATGAAATAATTTTCAAAATGATCTATGCGGGTTGACATAGCATAGATTAATATTTAATTTGTATGGCGTTTAAAAAAAACATTAACAAAATATAAACATACAAAACAAAACAAGTCGGAGTATGGACGTGGGTGGGTAAGATAGTCAAATGTTGCCAACTACATTTTAAAAGGATCCCATCATGATGAAAATATTTTGTAGTTTGAACATTTTATAAAAATACTTTCTTTAAATTTGAAATGAAATTTATGCTAAGCCATAAAAGTACACAAAACATTAAAAATGATATATTTCTTATTATTTTATTAATAATTATGATGTAAAATAAAAAAAAAATGATTCAAATTTTGTGAGAATATGTTTGTGAAAATGAAATTTCCTTCAATAAAAAAAGTTACGTATTTTATAAGGAAAATAAGATTTTCAAAATGTATTACATTGCTTCAATTCAATCATTCAATGGGTGACTGGGTAAGTCGTACTGAATATTAAAGGACGTTATTATTCAGGTCATTTCTAATAAATTTGATCACATAATATGGTATCCTAAACTTAACCGTTATGGAGATATTAAACTTTAAAGATTTTTTAAAAGAAAAACCCCATTTTTCGGCTTTGATATCGATTTTTTTGGTATCGGGGCTCCTAGGGTACGATTTTTTTAATGTTTTTAGTTATAAGACATGTAAATTAATAAAAATGATTTACAAAAATTAAACATACTATTAATAGTTTAAAATAAAGACTCGACGATGTTCAGACTTTAAAATTTTTCAGTGTTTTTAACTTTAAAGCCCTTTTCTAAAAAAAAATGCATAGAAAATTTTGTCTACTATATGAACCGTAGCTTATATAAATATCTATTATATTGATACGTTAATGTCAAAATGCATTTTGTCTCATTTTAACTAGGTCACAGTTGAATAAGAAAAAAGAGATAAATAGTATCTTGTTAAGCGCAAATTTTGGAAACACTCTTTGCTAACTTCATGACTTTACCAAAGCGTGACCGGTGCCGCAATGTTATGTGCAGAGTTTCGTTGTAGTATAGGAAATTTTTTGTTGTTTTTGTGAGAGAACGATTAAAAAAACTACTTTTTGTCGTGTGTTCTAAATTGAAAAATTATGCCTTCGTGCTGTATCAAGCAGTGTTGTAATAGAAAAAACGAAAATCTCTATGAAAGGTAGTTATCTTATGTGCCAAATTGTTTGAAGTGAAGTTGGAATTCAGGCACGCCGGTTGAGGGTCCGCCGGTATGCCTGGTCCATATTGTTCTTGGGTCAGAGCAACTACCAAACGCACTGACCTATATATACCACTGGACAGGCTGTCCCATACAAATGAAACCTAATTTTTTGGACAATTTTGTAACGCTGCCCTCGATTGTCCCGAGAACTAATTTTGGCGTTTGCGTATTTTTATTCCATAGCACTGACCATAAGGGTCTTAGTCAAAGTAACATTTTAAAAACGATAACGAAGTTCGAAAGAATAAAATGTATGGGATGTATGACGTGATTTAGCGACGACATATGTCAATTCTGTACATTTTATTGTTTTTGAACTTCATTATCTAGGGCTCCTGGACAGGCTGCTGTCAAATTATTTTTATGCCTATTTGAAAAACGCCATTTTGGCGCTGTAGGTTAGGTTATAGAAAGATTGTCCATTTAACTGGAATTACTGATTATACATATCTATACACATACATATCTAAGAAATAAAAATACTCAAACGTCAAAATTAGTTCTCGGGACAATCGAGACTAAATTGTATCGTATTGTAGATTTTTAATTTTTAACCTATTACCTCGGTCAACAGATTGCCATACAACGAGTTAATGCAGCCAGCATGCTTGGGACCGATGCTTTATATTTTATATATTATATAATGTGTAAATGTATATAACTTAGGATTAGATTTTATTTTATTAATAATGTAGATCTTATAAATAAATATTTTTTATTACTTGCAACACTACGAATACTGTCATGAAATTGACTTTGACATACGATATAAATGTCAAATTTAACATTCTATAATTGACGTGCGTGACATGACGATTGGACTACAAAAAGACTTGACCTGACTGCTTTAGACTTGACGGACCTGTTTTGGAAAACTAAGAAAAATTATAGACTTGACTTGACTTGACTTGACTAACTAGTGTCTGGATCTGCTACTTTTGATTTTAATTTCAATTTTGCCTTTTCTTTTAAAAAAAAAAAGCTATTACAAATTGATATTTTTACAAATGACACTGGCAAAATCATAACGCGACAATCGACATTAACTTGACACTGGCAGACAATGGCCATTTTAAAATGAGCCGCATTGCCATTTAAACCTAAGAAGAAGAAGAAGAAGACTACAAAAATGTAAATAAACATTAATGTTTGTTTTTATTTACCTAAGTTTTATTGGTTTCGAATATGAATATGAAGTAATTAGCATTTGAATACCACAATTTATTTTATAATGAATAAAACTATTCCCAGGAATACCCGAACGGCTCGTAAAGTATTTAGTAGGTGAGTTACATGGTGATCCTTTATTCATAATTAATCCTAATGACGAATTACTATTTTACTATTTTTATTTAAATTAATAATTAAGTTCAAAGCCGTTTAGCGTGCTTTTGAGCGGGCTATGCTATGTTCTTTGGTTAATTCTATAATTCGCTAACAGTACAAAGGTTTAATAAATTTTATAAATCTAAATTGATTCTCTCTGGTCATAACGCGACAATCGACATTAACTTGACACTGGCAGATAATGGCCATTTTAAAATGAGCCGCATTGCCATTTAAACCTAAGAAGAAGAAGAAGAAGAAGAATAAATCTAAATAAAAAACATTTTTTTATTTTGTGTTTTCACACCAAGTTTTTTTCTTTATTAAACCTATTTGTCTTTTTAAGCATGAAAGTTTAAAGTTAATTTATTATTTTGATAATAGAGTAAATTGTGCACATATTTTATTAGAGTTTGTAATTCAACAAAATATAGTGCTCATAAGCACTTAGCAGTTTTTTTATATAATAAATAATAGAAATAGATTTTTTTTTATAATTCTTGAATACACGAGTCTTACTACACCACTTCATTTAATCAAAAAAAATTAATTTTGACTTTAACAAGATAATTTAAATTGTTTCCAGATAATGCTGAAACTATGGTGTAGAGTTGTTTTGGAAGGAAAGATGATGCTGATGGACTTCTTTGGTGAAGAAACAATTGACAACAATTCAAACAGATTGCACATACTATAAGATGTAAAAATAAGAATAACAAATATCTATATAAAGATAATAATGCCATTAAAACAATTTATGAAGGTGTTCAGGTGTTTGAAGACGGGTCAGTATCAAAACAAGTGGCTCTCAAAATGACTCGTTTTGCATGAGGGCAGGATCGCAAAACAACTACAATATCAGAAAGCCTATATCTCAAAATAACATGGTAGCAATACGACCACCTTGTGGAATGTCTACATCTTTAAATGCCTTAGTAGTTAAATGACTAGATCGCAAAAATACCAAGTGGTGGAGCGTATATGTTCATCACCCCGTTCCTAGTTAGGAAGAGATTTCTGTTACTTCGGTAGTATTTTCATGACAGTATACTTCGGTAGTATTCCGGTAGGCTGCAGCAACAAGTAGTCTGCGGGACACCCAACTCCTCAGCAACTTACAGTTAATATAGCATGTATGGGCTCTATAGAAATGTGGGGGTTGGTTTATAATTTAAATTATAGCTTATATAAGTTACGAAATCTTATAGTCATATTTATTAAGGTTTCATTGTTGTTATAATGTTAAAATTTCTTTTTATGGCTAATTTTGTAATTTAGTTTTTAATTAAATGTAAGTATGTATGTGATTTATAATTTGTAAATATTTTGTATGCTTTTTTAAACTCTGTATTTAAAATGTAATTTGCAATATTCAATACATTAGTTTAATTGCTGTATAGTCTTCTAATTTAGTTTGATAAATGTTTATTTCGTATGATTACTTTTTTCAAATCATTGGGGTAAGTATAAATTAGTTTTCTTTTATTCTTACAAAACAAATGCAAAACATTTACAATTCACACTAAAATTGTAATTGCAAAAATAACTCTGTCTTTCGGAAAATCTTCTCACCTGTGACACGAATAAAAGGATATAATACAGTAAGAATACGATTTACGTAGCTTGAGAAGATAGAAATTTTACAGTAAATGGTTGTTTGGGTTAAATTAGAAAAATTTCAAAATATATTGCTATTACTAAAAATAGAAAACTGTAGATCTATCCATTATTTTGGCAACCGTTTTAAACTATCAGCTACGAAAAGAAAAATTTTCTTCACGGTTTTGTTGCTAGTTGTGAAAATGTAATATTGTTTTCTTCCTCTTTTCTGTTCAACTAGTTTTTCATATTTTGTAAAGGGCGTCAAGTGGTCTAACGAACCAATTGATGGTAGGTTGCTGCTAGTACCCTACCGACCATAGTAGAATTAAGGATGAGAGATTAGGATAGGAAATGTCACATACCTACTGATATTTCACGGTGGCGGTATGCCTAAATGCCAGGATCATCGAGACGTAGCGCTGAAGCAAGCATCTTAATCAGCTGTCTCACTAATAAGATAAAGGGGATAGGCTAATGGGAACTGGCATCCCATTCCCCTTGATTGATGTTGGAATGATTGTTGTCGCCAGAGAGACGCTTTTATAGCAAATTATCTCATTCACACAAACTATCTCGTTTGTCGCTCTTTTATTATCAGAATCCGTTGGTTGGTTTAGAAGAAGTTAGCGGAGAAACAGACAGCGTTTTTATTTTATGCTATATGTAAATATGCTGTCCGTCTGGCGGCAGAAACCAGCAACTAGGCTTTTACAAATAGTAGTAAACAGAGAAGGATTAACTCTCTTTTCGTGTTCAACAGAAATATGTTAAGAAAGAAGAAAATATATTGTTATAACTGTAACTTAGTAACGAAACACCTAATTTCTTACGAAAAATGGCTACTGAAATAAACAAAAGGGTGAAATGATTTTTTCAAGTATCCATGACATTATTCGATTTCGAAAAGTTTTTGAATATTTACCCTCAAAGATGTTAAATAGAGATATTATTTAAGACGTCTCTTTAATTTAAAAAATAGATTATGTGAAAAATTAATTTGCAATCTGTTGAGTTTTACCTGATGGTAGTTAAAAAAGGATAAAATCTAGTATTAAATCCGTTGCGTATTTTAAAATATCTAAGCGTAGGTACATGCATACTGATTGAGGGACAGACGGCGGGATATGGCGACTTTTTTATAATATGAAAGAAGAACATTTATGCGTTCTGTAGTAAGTTTCGTCAGTTTATAACGCCAGGTTTGTTAATCAAGTATGGTCACCAAAACAAATCAACTAAATTTGCACAAGTAATATAGATTATAAAAAAAAATTATAAAGTTGAAGGTCATTGTTAAAAAAGTATGTCTAGTCAAAAGCTAGAACCGTAAGACCAAAAAATATTTTTTTGTGTAAAATAGATAAGTTAAACTTACGTGTACATGGTCGGAGCTCTCTCCCTGCAGTTAACATCCTTATGCGAATTGTAGACAACATCCTTGTTTTGGTTGCGTTTCTTAATTGGTAACCACAATATTCCGAATCTTGATTTTCTAGTCTCCGGAGTGTTCATGACGGGGCTTGTATAAAATCTCCCAGTTGGAGTAGGCACAGGCCTGGGAGTGTCCTTCATTGGGTTGGAATAAGTTTTGCTGGGCGGCACATACAGCGTCAAATTACCGTGTCTAAAATGTCCAGGGGTATAGGACGTCGAAGAACCAGCAATCGAGGGTTTTGGGGCCCGGTTGTTTTTGGTTGGTTTTTTTATTATTCCATACTTTCCACTAGTCTTGGCCGTCAATCCTGCCCCAGTTTTTCCTGTATATCTTTTGTTGATTGTGGGCGCCATTTAGATGGTATAGAATATAGTTGATTTAACTGAAATAAATAAACTGGATGAAGGTACATATATGAAAAAAAGATTTTTCCCCCTTAAAGTAATCTTTGAGTGAGAGGATAGGCGAGACGACATGTTATGGAAGAAGCCTAGTGTATGCCTTGAACAGCTGTATCTCAGGAACTATCAGGTCTATGTAGACCAAATTTATCTCATTTTATTGGATTTTTATTTGAAATGACCTTTAATAACTTATAAGACAACTTTTACCATAAACTCATTTCTTAGTGGTCAAAATTGTCGAACCCCAAAAAATCTGTAAAACATTAATTTTTTTAGAAATTTTGCAAATATTTGAATAGCCGTGTCTTTAAAACCATTTGGCCTACCAGACTAAATTATTCTCATTCAATTGCAAATTTAATCTTATTAAAAATTGTGCATAGTGACTTGCCGTAACACAGGTTCTTAGTAGTAAAAATCGACAAAAACTGAAAAGAGATCTAAATTTTAATGAATTTAACATGATCCAAAAGGCTTTCGAGGTGGAAAATTTAGATTTGGCATTACCATTTAATTAGTACCAACCTACCAACATATAAAAAAATCAGAATTACTTCATTTGATCTAAGGTAAAATGTACCAATTCCATGAGCTAATTAGGCGGGGTCGCGGGAACGATATAACATCTATCGGCACCTCGGCGTACCCGAAACTGGAGGTAACCTCACGATGGGGCGGTATAGTCTCCCCTAAGACTAAGACCTAGGTCCTGGTTAAGGAGGTAGGTGGCGGACATAGGCCAGCCGCAAGCACCCGAGACTCTTCCGGTGGATCGGCTGGGAAGGGGATCCCCGCTGCTTGTCCGCCGCTTCCTTGAGACGCAAGTTTACTGCCAACCATCGCTTCACGACTCTCGGCAGCGAGATACGACGAGAGCACTTGCAGCACCTGGCGTTGCTTAGCAACGGTAGCTACCTACCATCAAGGGGATCCTCTGCCTATCTGACGACCTTTATATTAAAAACATGACGTCTTACTATGACGTGTATAATCGCTAAGATGATTATTGGTAAATATCTAACAAATAATGATGAAAATAAAAGCAAATAAAGAAAACTCGAAGCAAGCAGAAAAGCTAAGTAATATTATAATAAGAGCGATTTGAACGGATTTAATTCTTTAAGTTATTATTAAACCACCTACAGGATTTCAATTTTAGAAAAAGGGATTTAATAAACGAGGAAAGTTTGTGTATATAAAAAAATTGCATAGGTACTGGGCGAAGCCGGGAGCGGGTTAACTAGTCTTTTTTGAGTAGCACTTGTTTTAGTTTGATGTATTTCACATATTAAATAAATAAATTGATCAAAACAGAGCATAATTTTATTAATTTATAAAAATAAACTAAAAATATTTTAAATTTTATTTATAATTATTTTAATAGTTGCTACTTGTAGAAAATAAGTCAATTCGTTGCGATAATCTATTTCCAAAATGTTGGGTAATGTTTCTGAGAGGAGTTATTTTTTTATTAGCACCTTTATTAGGTGTATCTAATTATTATTGCACTGAAAAAAAAATGCATGTCCAAATAATGTTATGAATATAATTTATTTGATCTTGGGAAACTAGTGAAAGCCCTTTTAAAACAGTATATCACTAAAAAAAGTGAAACTTAGTAACGTTTGGTTGCGTCACGGTCGTACACAGAATTTCAAATAAAATTAAATTTTATTAAATATCTAATGTTTAACACTGTAGGTAATTAAAAAATTCAATTGTTTTAATTATAGAAAGATTGCAAGTCCAGATTATAAGATACTTTCTAAAAAAGTTGTAATTTATATGTATAATTACTGGTTAATGCTCCCGGCTTCGTACGGGTGCAATATTTTTTCTGCAAATTATATACATAAAAATTATAAAAACCTTCCCCTAAAAATTTATAAATTAACGCTCTTTCCATTAGTGAAAACCGCATTAAAATCCGTTACGTGGTTTAAAAGATCTAAGCGCACTTACATACACGGCGGGAAGCGATTTTATTTTAAACTATGTAAAAATATTTCCTAGATTTAATTTTGTACATAGTAATTATATTAATGAAATTAAAGCTTTTAGTATCAAATGATATCAATATTAATAAACATTACGTATTTTAAGAAACATGAGGTCAAATCAGTAAGAAAGGTCGTCGGACTCGTTTAGTCAATAGTGCATAATATGCATTAGATAAATTATAATAATTAATGAAAACTCACTTGATATGGACGACTTGAGTCGAAGGATCACTTAAAATTATTTTCAAATATAGTGAGTGACACACCACAAGAAAATGAACAGATTAACCCGATATCGATCACAAGTTCGCAACAAGATTTGCGTCCGCGCAGGTTGTCGTGCAGGCACAAACTGGCTTTGTGTCGTATGTGGATGCACAGAGAGAGCACACATGGATGTTAAAAACGACGACCAGGAATCCCTTACCAATGGAAACTCGCTAATGCACATATCACGAAAAAGCGTAGCCTTCACAACTCGATGAAGATTTTATTATAGATATGATATTTTATTTCTTTTTTTATTTTTGAGTGCAAAGCGTTAATTACATTTTTAAACATGTAACCGCATTTCTTTTCAGGAATTAATAATATCGAGTTTCAGTTTTTTTTTTTAATATTATCGTACTGATAAACGCCGATTCGTACCTATTTTATATAATGTATAAAAATATTACAAGTACCTTTTATATAAATTTTCGCTACAAATCTTTTGTACACCAAAAGTATCTTTTGAATCTTTTGTATCTTTTGAATTACTTATTCAAACAATCTCATTAAAAAATTACTCATTTATTAGTTCTTGAAAAACAATAGATATAGCTGTAAAACATAGGTAAATTCTAGTTTCACAAAGAAAATATATTTTATGACGAACTTATGTAATTCGTCGATAATATTTTATGACAAACTTATGTAAAAACATTAAAATACAGAATGCGTTCAATAATGCCCAGTAAAAGTTAGCTTTATCAAGGTACTAATGCATTAGGTAGGTTTTAGAATTATTTAAAAGAAATATGACTCATAAGGAATTAGCAGAAAAGTTCTAGACACAATGACCAATGACTAAATTAATAAAGAAAGTGGAAAGAAAATGCGAGTTCATAGTAGGGGGTCTTCTTTACTATTAATTTCTTTACGCAACAAATAAAATGCAAAATTAAGTATGTCATCAGATCCCGTACGTGTCATAATCAACAATACTTATAAAATAATAAATTTTGTTAATTTAGCTTTCTTTTCGCTGTTATTAACCTGGGTTGAAAATGGAACAAAGGCACGTGTAGGCTACTAATAAATAATACAGGTTAAAGTTTTATGTATCAGTAAACGTAGGTATTATAATATGCGTCGTCAATAAACGTGGGAATCAGGATTGGGCGCTTATCAGGAAGAATAGAATCTCTGTGGGACTGCCGTCAGGGTAGATCCAGATTCGAATCATATTTAGACCGGCGGCGCTATAGTACCACCGAATAAATTCAGTTTCTATTTTTTGTCAAGAAGGTATCATGCCATATATTATACAGTGAAACAGTAATTTATTCATTAAATAGGTTTCAGAAAAACAATTGTCTTTTTATTGTTTCCTAAAACTGCACTGATTTACACTGATTGCATTTGTATTTGTATAGTTATTTTATTATAAGGGCCTGTTGCAAGTCCCATAAATATATGTTTTATTTAGATCTCTCAATTTAACTTATACATCACCAGCTGTTGCACGCGACTTCGACCGCGTAACTTTATAAAAATATAGCCTATGATACTCGCTGATAATGTAGCTTTCTATATGTTAGAGAATTTTTAAAATGGGTCCAATAGTTTTTGAGTTTATTCATTAAGAGAATTTGAATTTAATTCAGCTAATAAGTTAATACAAATTTGATTGATTCTGAGGCGGTACGAATGTCGCCGGGGCAGCTAGTAGATTTATAAAAATGCATATTTAAGTGATGTTTCACTTTATTCGAATAAAACTTTAAACAGTACTTTAAAATTGTAATAGTAATTCACATTTTGTAAAGGTTTTATGCGGACTTACTAACGAACATAATTAAACCCTCGTAAACGTACATACATGTGTAGCAGTTCCGACCACGGTTCTAACAAGAGAATAATAGCCGACTGCTACAATTATTACCTTTGACCATTTCACAGGATGTTACTTAAATGTTTCACAAAGGGTTGCCAATTAGAAATGAAACGGATTTTATGTTAAATTCGCACATGTACCAATAAAGTTTGCCTGGGAGTAAATAAAATATACTGCAATCAGTAAGCTAACCTCGAAGACACATGAAATTCCTTGATACATAGGTACTTACTGTTTGCGAGAGCAAAACCATATTGACTCATTGGGCTCAGGTTCAGAATGTCCAAAGTGTCAGAATATCCATTGTTCCAAAATGACCATTCTATCGAAGTTAGCGGGGAAACAAACAGACGCGGATAGCGACTAAAATCTTATAATATGTAGAGATTATACATAAGTATATACAATATTTTGACTAACACCTTCGAAAGGATCCTGTTGGAAATGTTTGCTATTACAACGTCATACATACTTGTATTTGTGTTTCATTGCATATTGACCCTGATGGCCACTTACCGTTAATTTGATCAATTGCGCATTTGCTATCCTCTTCTAGCCGCCTCGGTTCACTTGTCTTTTATTATGTACATTTAAAATGTAACACAACAGAGAATTAGGTGATGCTGATGACGTGAGTAATTAACATAAAAATGGGCTCGGATTTTCAACATATTTATGTATATTTTTGAGCAACCTATGTATTGTTGCGAACCCGATCTCTTAAGCCGAATGATTTTAATTACTAGCGCATAATGCCTCTCATCAAAACATAGGCTATGAAAACATGAAAAATAATTCATAGTATACAGGTAGTCAGAAAATAGACGATTTATTTTTAGAATCATATTGAAAGTCTTAGGTCCTCTTTCACCAACTACAAGCAAAGTGTTGATTAGTTACTTTTAGAAATAATTTTATGTTTTATTAAATTATGCATCACTCGGTTTACCGCATCCATAAGCGAATTTTTTTATTATTTTCATTTTAATGTTTGGGACTTTTACCGTACAAACAAAGGTATATCAGCTCAATCATTCCCGGTGACCGGTGACTTTAAATGACGGTTAGCCTACTTGACAGATGGCGAAAGAGGCCCATAATAAATGATTTGTTATACGCTTTTTGTTGAACAGTCTTATTTAAGCACTGGCTATATTTTTACTGCCACATTTATTTACTAACTTGCGAACCGGTCCCGGCTTCTCACGGAAATTATATATAAAAAACCTTCCTTGTTTTTCTCTTCCATTAACTCAATCTTCACTAACTCTTTCCATTAGTGAAAACTGCATTAAAATCCCTTGCGTAGTTTAAAAGGTCTAATACGCCCGTGTGCATGAGTGGGGCATCAAAAACAAGCTAAAATTCTCGGCTAAAAAAACCAATCTTATGGTGGTGACGAGAAAGCTAAAATATGATGCACCACTTGTACAGATGGGCGGCACGCCTATTCAGGTCGTAGACAAAATCAAACTCCTAGGCCTGCTAATCGACAAAAAATTAACATTCAATCCCCATGTCCAACATATATGTAAAAAAGTTACAAATATATATTGGCCAATCGCTCGAGCAGCAAAAGTGACATGGGGATTGTCTCCGGAGGTCATAAGGACGATATACGTGTCAGTTGTTGAGCCTATCGTCCTGTACGCGGCCAGTGTCTGGGCGCCCACAGCCAAAAAGCGGTGCGTACAGAAACAGCTGCATGCCGTGCAGAGGGGCTTTGCGCAGAAAATCTGCAAGGCTTATCGCACCGTCTCCCTAAATGCCGCGCTAACACTGTCGGGTCTCTTGACTCTTGAGCTGCGTATTGCAGAAGCAGCGCAGCTCTATGAGGCAAAGAGGGGCAGACCGCAGGAGCACTTAAAAGGCAGGGAAGTGGAGGAGAGAGTCTCCTTTCTGAGAGCTCCTCATCCGGCGACCGACGTCGCCGTCGATTTTGAAAGCATCGAGTGTGAGTCGCAGGTGCCTAATATTGGCCTTGCGATTTACACGGATGGGAGCAAGATCGACGGCGGGGTCGGGGCGGCGCTATCCTTCTGGAGAGACGGTGCGGAGATCCTTGCGAAGAAGTGTGCGCTGGAGTCCTTCTGCACGGTATTCCAAGCAGAGTTATAAGCTCTCCTCAGGGCGATGGAAATCGCGAAAAATAGGAAAGAGGCGGAGGTCGGCATATTCAGTGACTCTCGGTCCTCGCTGGAGCTTCTCAAGGGAGACCGGAACCCATACCACCCTCTGGTGCACGCGATTAAGAAAAACTTACGCGTTATGGCATCGGAGGGAAGGGGGGTCCGACTCTACTGGGTACGTGCCCATGTGGGGATCGAGGGAAACGAGAGGGCTGACCAACTTGCCAAGCTTGCGGCGACCAAATTAAAGGTCGCCAAAAGCTATGACAGGTGCCCCTTATCTTATATTAAGGGGCACCTAAGGAACCTCGCCCTGTGGGGAGAAATGTACAGAGACGGCACCACAGCTGCGGGCACCAAACTGTTCTTACCGGATGCGGAGGCCGCGTACAGGATGATACGTAAACTACAGCTGTCACCAACCCTGGTACAGGTGTTCACGGGTCATGGTGGGTTTGCGGATTATCTGCACAGAATTAAGAAGATCTCCAGCTCGGACTGCTTGTGCGGACATGGGGTAGCGGAAACCGTTCCGCATTTATTAGTGGACTGCCCCAGGTTCGCGCGAGCAAGGTTCGTGCTGGAGCATGAAATTGATATGAATCTGAGTGCAGATAATCTGCACCTAATCTTGAGAAATAAACAAATATTGAAAAAATTTTTAGACTTCTGCCACAAAGTGGCAACGGTGTCGATCAGGGCGAATAAAAATTAAATAGTAGACACTAGTCTCGTCTCACTAGAGATTATGATGAACAATAGATGAACAAGGTCTCTTGCCTCCGCAAGGGGTAATTGAATTAAAAAAAAAAAAAAAAAAAAAGGTCTAATATATATATATATATATATATATATATTAGACCTTAGATAAGCGTATATATAGAGGAAAAGACGGCGGGAAGCGACTTTGTTTTATAGTGTGTAAAGATTCATCTCAGAATCTGAGCCTTTAGATTTTTTAATGTATTGGAAAGTAAAATGTACAATGTTGTACAACTTCGTTCCCTTTGAAGATTTCCTTTCACTCAGATATAAGTTATTCTTAAAATTATAATATGTTGATCTATAAATTATGTGAGAATTAAAATTCCCCATAAAGACACAAATTTAACAATTTTGGCTAACTACATATTCACCGCAGTAGCCCACCTTAATTTTGTATTCTCGTCGTGTTCATATTTAATAAATTTTCATACGAAATTCCCTTTCTATTTATAAGGGATTCCTTAATATCCCTTTCTATGCTAATATTAAGGATATTTAAAAATACCCTTTTATGGTTTATTTCTTTTCTTAAAATTCCGTCATGTCATGAAAAAAATCTCATACTTTCACACATGTTTGCTTTTTGTAAAAATCGATTTAATGTTACTCAAGAAAAGTTACCTACACAAAAAAATCTGATCCAATTATTTGATCAGAATTGGAATAAGTACCTATACTACTTTTTAAGACTTTATTTATCATAAAGCCCGTCACATACGTAGCTATAATATCTATATACTAATATTTCGTGCTATAATATATATTACGGTATACGTCGGTGACGTCATAGAAATATTCCTTGCTATAATTTATATTATATATCTTCTTATTATATACAAAAATCAACCACTGTGCGTAAGTCACGCTCACGCAAAAACTAAAGAATGGCTAGACCGATTTTAATTCAGTTTTTACTTATGGAAAGAGGGATAAAAAGGGAAGGTATAAAAAATGCGCCCCAGTTGAAGCCGGGAGCGAGTCACTAGTCATGTATAAAAATTGAGGTATATTATAATACAAAATAAAACTGCAATTCTAGCGATTAATAGGTACGATTTTAATTATAGTTAATAGGTTAACACGAACATTTCATAAGAAGCTCGTATTTAATTAAACATATTATTTATTAATTAAAGAACACAAAATATCATTTAATTTTATCAGTCAATTCATACGTTACGTATTAATCACAAGATAAAAAGTATCATAAAAAATTACAAAAATGATCATTAGGAAAAGAATAGTTAAGCATTAAAGACAAATCAAAAGTCGATATCTACATCAATTCAATTCTCTATACATAAGTATAAAAATCAATCTGTGTGCTTTAGTCTCGCAAAAACTAAGAAATGGCTCGACCGATTTGAATGTTTTTTTCGTTATATCCCCCTCAATACTGGAATGGTTTAGAAAAAAAAAATAAAATTAGTTAAAACCCAAAGGGACAGTGTAAATATTGGAATTTCCACTTCTGATGGCATTCGTGGCAGATTTTTCGTTTGACACCCGCGCCAAGCGTAGCTGTTATTCATTGCGGTTCTATGTAATTAGCGAGATTAGAAATTTTTTTTTTAAGATTTTAAAATTGCATAGTTCTCAAAATGAGAGTTCAAAAGATTTGGGCAGTCTGTCTGGCGGCAGTAACTACCCCCTTACAGAAGACCACCGTGAAATAACAGCACGTTTGCTGTTGTGTTTTAGCGAGTAAGTATTATGACAGAGAACTTCCCAATCCCTTATAATTAATCGTACTGTAGTCGGAGTCGGCAGCGCACTTTCAGCACCTGTAGCGTCGCTTGTGTTGTTGGTGACGGTAGCCATCTACAATCAAATAGGCCGTCAGTCAGCCTGTCTGTCGACTTTACAATAAAAAATAAGAAAAGAATTCTGCGTAATTTTATATGTTATTTTAAGAGTTAGAAATTTGGACAGGATTGATAATTACTTAGGTATAAAAAGTTTCAATCGAATCAATTATAGGTGGTACAAACTTCACTAATAACATCTACTTTATAATTAATAAAAACTGCTGTATATTAATTCTTCGAAAACACAATGCAAAACAGTGAAATTATGTTTAGTCGAAATAATTTCCAAGAACACAAACATCACGTAAAATATTGCATTTCTAACAGAATAAGTGTGTCAGGTAAAATATTAACTTATGATGATTAATTTTTTAAAATATGTCGATAAATTATAATAACTTTATTTTAAACTCGATAATAGGTAAAAATCGAATATTTATAAAATTATAACATTGTTTTATGTATAGTCTATGATAGTTGTGACATGCTTTATTCAGACTTTACGATATAGATAAGGATTCTAATTTTCAACATCCGAGAATCAAACCTAACAAGGTGGATTTGAAAATTTCTTTCACCTAACAATGTTACATAATATATATTCTAGAAATTTATTTCAAAAATTCTCCTAAGGAACTAAAATTTTCAAGTTAGTAAATTTTTCTAGACTATATATTGCGGATGCGGTTACTGTTGCGCATGTCTAAATAGATCTTCCGCATTTGTGGGTGCGGATACGAATATCCTCAACAACCCTGGTTATATAACATTCTAAATCGTAATACAAAATTAAGTAGGCATTAAAAAAATCTTCTTTATGGCACTGATTAATTGCTAATCATAATTAATTAATATTACACAGTGGAGTCATAAAAGAGTCGCTACAATTTTGATTTTTTTAAACACCAAATTAATACGACATATAAGTACTGACACTGAACACTGCCAAAAATACACTCCACTTATTATGTGTACTTCAAATACAAAGTTATAAGTACATATCTCCAAAATATTTGGTTGCTGTATGCCATACTTAAAAAAAAAATTACATTTAAGTGTCCGATCTAACCTAATAACATAATAGAATCTACAAATGCATCTGTACGTATATACTTACTAAAATTTATTACTAACAGATATAATTATAAAATACAAGATGAGGCAGATATATTATTACTTGTTCTTAATTCCATAGAAATTATATTTAAAAAACTGAAATGAAAGATATTATCAATGATAATGAAGTTATATAATGTAGTTAAAACAAAGTTACAATTATTCAGTGTGTCCGGTCACAAACTAGCGATATTTTAAGTACGTTAATTACAATTATTTCAATGCACAAACACTGAGGTCCAATCCACTTCTTCTTTATGTGGCACCCACTTTTTTTTAGATATTCTCTACATGTGTACAAAAAAATAACATAGGCAGCAATGTTTTATTCTTACTGAGATAATTAGGAGGGCAACAATATTTATTTATCGTTTACGTTACGAAAAAATGGGTTGACATTTTCGTAGCTTAAAAAAATATATATTATACTCCAAAAAATTAGTGCAATTAAATGGAAATTACTGCAAAACCAAACCCTATCACCCTTCTTATTTTTTTACTTGATCGTCAGATTTTGAGCTGTATTTGTGTATTATTATTTGTGTACTTAAAATTATCGCTACTCCATGACCGGACTCACTGTATAATTACTATAAAGAAGTACCTATTGAAAAATTTATTAGCAAAACAAGAATAATGATTGATACTATTCAAAAAAAATTAAGCCCTTACTGATTTGAATCAGAATATATTATTTAACAATTACGATGGCGTAGTAAAATTAATAATACTTTTTTATTTTATCTAATCTTAAACTTCCCATCTCAATCGATATAATTGCACTAAAAAACTTCATAATTCAATTAAAGTTCGTTCATACTTAGGCCATAGCTCAAACGGAATCTTAACAATATCGAGCTTACAAAGAATACTGAACAAAACAGAAGGCGCGACCACACGTAAATCTGAGCAAAAAATATTCTTATTTTCTTAAATAGTATATAGCATAGTTATATAGAATAGTTTCCTTGCTCCCTATTGAATATTAATAATGAATATAACCTATTTAAATGATATCGTAGTACAAAGCCTACTTTTTCGTTTTGTCGACTTTTAAATATTTTTGTTTAATATACATAGAAATATTGGGAAGTAAACGAAGCATCGTGCTACGAAATCATATAAATTAGGGTGTGATATTCCCTAAAAATATACCTTTAATACCTTTAATGAAAAAGTAGTCGATTCACTTATCAATTGACTATCACATATCGCTGAATGAAACATTCATCTTGGTTTAGCATACATTGTACATTGTTGAACATAGTACTCAAGTAGCATCGTCAATCTGTCCCTTTACTTTCAAAAGGTCAGATTTTCAAAAGGACAGACTTTTAGATGGTCAATTTTTCAAACCGTCAGAATTAAAATGGTCAGTCTGACTATTTGTAGTCTACTAAAATTACAAAGTGTAATTTTATTAAGGAAAAAATATCTAGATTGTTTAGTCATATCGAATATTTTTAAAGTGGTATTGGATTTATGCGAAGACTTGCCTGCTACTGAAAATTTTAACAATTTTAAAAATTGTTTCAAGGGTAATTTTGCTATAACCGTCGATCCAGCACTCCATTCGAGCATAATTTGATCCGGAAAAGATTTAATCATACCCGTTCCGGGCGACCTGTCAGAGCTAGTTATGGTTTGCCTGGCCATATTTTTTCTACCTTTTGAATTGGATCAATCTTGGCCAGCTGTCAAATGTAACAGATTTTATGTCAAATGATGCGTCTTTTGATAATAAATTAATTTTACCGCCTAAAAATTCTGGTCAAACTCAAATTCTAACATTCTAACAGCCCAGGTACAAATAAACTAGCGGGAACAAACGTATTTAAGGCCGCAGCACCTAGATCATAGATCTTCAGAATTTAATATTTGTTTTTTTTTTCTTTTATTTTAGTTGTTGTTTAGTCTGATGATTTGAAAAACTGACCATCTGAAAGTCTGTCCTTTTGAAAATCTGACCTTTTGAAAGTAAAGGAATCTGTCATTTATTTAAGCTCTCAAATCTGTCATTTACTTAAGCTTTATCTCACTTTCTATTGTTTTGACATCTGTTATTCAAAGCTTCTATGTTCCGTTAACAAATCCTACTTAAAGAAAATGTCAGGTCAATCAATGTCATAATTACGATTAAAATTCACGTCATACCACAAAGGGTGGTACAATTTGACTTTGAGACTGACTGAAATTATGTTTAAAATTTCAACAAAGGATTTCACTACATTTGTAACAATCGACTCGTTACAGAGTTAAACATTAACTACAAAAACTTGTGATTTAATTATATTTTACAGTAAGTAATGCTTTTATTTTTATTTTTAATCAGAGTTTCTGTGGACACGGCCCGCGTCGGTCTTGTGACGTTATGACTTTATGTCAGTCAGATATGAATGCCCCCCTTTCAGTTATTAAGGAAAGCTCTAATAAATGAACGATATATTAAGGCGTCTGGAGTCGTCAATGGGCGGGATATAGCCCGCTACACCCCAGCCGCATACCAGAATTAGTATATCTCAAAGTTTTGAATGAAAATGTCGATTGATTTACATATGCTATGTTGTATTTAAAAGTACAAATAGATTCTTAATTTTTTAGAGTGTAAAAATTTCCAACCGTAGTACTCGCTTAGTAGGAAATTCAAGCAAAAAAGAACACTGGTTCACATTTTTTAAATATAGAAGTTTTGGTGATACGAAAAGTAATTAATGTACTAAATGTTGTCTAAACTGATAATTCATATTTTTTTGTCGAACTTTTTGGTCTATCCGTAAAAGAGGAGTAGGCTTAAGAAAGTATATTTGACGGCACTAAGCGCCTTAAGTACAGAGAAACTGAAGAAATTAAATCTGCGTTAGCATGTATAATATCCTGTCTAGCTTGTGAGTATTTGCATACAACATCATCTTTCTATTCTCGCAGACAAAAAGTATGCCTAATTAGCCCCTCTAATTTATAAAAGCATCATCTTTCCTCAGTACAATGAATACATAATTAGCACAGTAACGGTTTGCTATTATAGCACCGTGTGTTTATTAACTAGCACCTTTCTCCGTGTGAAGCGTAAAGGAAGCAGTCGACGTTTCTTCTTAGCACCCAACTGAAGAAGAAGCCGCTTGGCTTCGGCGAGGGTTGCTGCGTCTGTGCCATCTTCCACACCAGACACGAACCCGCTCTCAGGACGTGACAGCGCTGGTGTGTTGGACGGTAGCAGCGAAAACCAACGGTCTATCTTTGCATTTGAAGACAACTGGCGGAGGAAACAATTTTAAATGCCTTCATTAGAATTGACTATTCTGAACATTTATGATTGTAATTTGTAACAATTAATCTATAGAAAATGTAAATTTTTTTTTACTAAATGTATGAGTATATCAAAGTATAAACAGTACACATAATTAAATAACAATATTTTTTTGTCTATCTATCCCGGTTTAATCTCTAAAACGTCTGGACCGATTTTGACGAGATTTTCACTGGCAAATAGCTGATGTTATGAGGAGTTACTTAGGCTAATTTCGTTTACTTAATAACTTTAACGAAACGTGGCTGGGTTTCAGCTAGTTTTATATAATCGCATATTAATAATCTCTTACATTTAAAATTACATTTTCTCATATAAATAGGTATCTATGAATGGTACTTCGTAATACCAAGAAATACAGGACGGACTCATATTGCACCGATATGTTCAGTACTTTCACACGGTTTACACGTGTTAGGATTTAATTCCGTGGACAGCAAAAAACTTTAATGCAGTATTTCATTTTGACTCATTATCGACATTTCATTATTAGCAAGTTAATTATTCATAATTAAAAAAGATAACGTTTTAAAAGAGTAGAAAATAAAATTTACTTCATCGTTGTAAAAGATATAATATAGTCTTCCCAAAACAGATGCGAATTACGTAAAGATAATTTCTATGCGATATATTCATCCGCTAGTCCCAATAGTTTGTTTTTAAACTTTTAAATTCACTTGGTTTCTATTACGCTACACAAATAGTAGTAAAAACACGGTATTGCAAAATTTAGAAATAATAGGTAGCAGATAAGAGTGATAATTTTTAAAAAACTTAGCCAGAATTTAGCACTAAAAACGAGATCGACGATGTAGCGAGCTCACCCAGGAGATGTCTATTCACTCGAACTTTAAAAGATTTGGGTTATATGTGCTCGGAAAAATAGACACCTGAAGAGAGTTCCAAAATCGTTGGCAGTCATCGATGTTTATGGATGGGCCTTTTCCATAACAAATAAAACTGGCAATTTTTTGTTCGAAAGTAGCAACCAAAAGCATTAAATTACTATAGTAAATAACCGAGACTACTAATTTCGTTAATCCCGCCGAGCAACACGACTAACCAACGAGTCCTACGTACGAGTACATGAAGGCCGATTTTTACCTACAAATTCAGATTTCAGATTGATTTTGAGAGAGTGGTTTTTTTTGTTTGAAAAGGCCCATCCATAAACATCGATGTTGGCAGTGAATATTATGAAAATAAAATTTTAAACGTTTGGTCCGTAAAAGAGGGTTTTGCGACTGTTTCGGAGATTATTTGGAAATGCACTTTTCATAATTAGCTCTGGTCTGGGTCTGGAAAATTACGCAGTCATTTGGGCAGCCCGTCTGGCGGTAGTAAGCACCCCCTTACATAAGACCACCGTAAAATAACAGCATGTGTGCTGTTGTGCTTCGGTGAGTCAATAAAAGCCAGAGCCAATATCCTTATCACTTCCTAATCCCTCATTCTTAATCCAACTATGGTCGCCAGCGCACTTGTAGCACCCGTGGCATTGCTTGTGTTATAGGCGACGACGGTAACCTCCTACCATCAAGACAAATGTACAGTCAGCCCGTCTTAGGCCTTTACCTACCTAAAAAAGTTATATATTTTTTTTCTTACCATTAGCATTCATAATTGTTGCCAATTTCATGAACATAAATTGGTAATTCAAGTATTGGCAATTGGGAAAACACCCTTTTGCAAGGGACAGGAGGAAGATAGAAAATATTTTGAATTATTTAAAGCTTAAAATGTGTTTGCATAGTCATTCCCTTGCGAGAAAAGACTTTGTTGGTTGATACATAAAATATATGCGGTCTCAGGGTCATTTTTTTTTAAACTAAGCATATCGGATTTTATTGAAATGTTTTATTCAGAGTGTTCATATTTGTATTGCCTACTTTGCCGTTTCGCTTTTAAAGTGTATGTTTTCTGAAAGGCCATCTATTGTTCCTATCAATAAAAGTGTCACTTGTCCATTGTTTATAGGCTCCGATATAAAAGGGTTCAAACTGTTTACAATTTATATTTTACATATTTTTTCGTATTACCAGTTAGATCATCCAAATGTTGTTAAGTAGACGCCTCGCATCAATCATTATTATTGATTGTTGGTGAATTTGCGATACCGTGTGCCATTGTATATTCTGAACTATTCAGAAAGTGTATTTTATTTTCACTGCGTACTTATCGTGTTAATATATGTCTATTAATTAACAACACTAAAGCTAAGTCGCTGTAGGGGAAGAGCAGACTGATTTCCGCACGGAGTTGATATTTTCAAAATTCTCTATTAATGGATTCTTACGTTATATAAATAAAAATATACTTATTTTAAATTTTAGCTTTCTTAGTAGTTTTGGCTGTGCGTTGATAGTCCGTCAGGATAAACGATTTTGTAAATAAATATAGTTTAAACGTTCGGGAGGCAGATTAATTATCTACTTCATATAATTTCTAGATTTTTTAGAAATTAGGCCGTCAATATTAGTATTAAAAATGCTTGTAGTAAAAGCATTAAAAAGTACTAACACGCCAAAAAAAGAATAAGTTAGGGTAATTAAGTTATTTGATAATAATATAAACTTTGTATAAATTGGCGATATTCAGGTAAAGCAATCGAATCCCTTAAACTTTTAAAGTAATCAAAACATTTAACTATCCCAGTGTGGTTAATTACGTATCTCCCTAATTAAAAGCGATCTTTTAGGTATAGGAATTGAAATTCACAATAAAAAATTAGAAAGAAAGCACATAAAAATATAATATTTCTATAGACAAGTTATTTATCAATACATTATATTAAAAAAAAAAATAGATCTTTGAAAATATGGAAAATATGTTCATTTAAGCCGTAACTGAGCATTAAGTGCTGAAAATACTTTTATTTCAGAAGCGGATCGCCAAACAAGACAATCTATTAATATTAACGGCTCAACTCGAATTATTTTTAACAACCTTAATGGAACAATAATTGAGCAATTTAAAGGCAAAATGTCGTTTGTTATTTGAAATCTTACTTATCAGATATAAATAGTTTCTTTATGACTACACTTACCTACCATACGAGCATTAATTCATTGTTGGTTTACAGAGCGTATTTAAGCGTAGATATAGTATATAAAATCTGTTCTAGGTTTTAGCTACTTATTACATCAAGTTAATATAAAAATTTAGTTTTTATAACTGGTTTATTTTGGTAAATAACTCTGGAATAATCTTTATCTTTCTCCCTGTTTTAATCCTTTTGAACTTTGAAAAGAGTTTTGGTAGTGGCCAGTCATTTAGACAACCCACAGGTGCTGCAAATCTGAAAGTACCTGTGCTTTTCTGGTGTGGCGTTGCCTGTGTTAAAAGGCTATAATGGCCGCCTACCATTAAGAGGCCGATCAGCCTGTCTGACGACCTTCGCGTAAAATAAATGAAATAGTTACATAACAAGAAAATATATTCCGTTTTTACTGGTAACGAACCAGAAAAGATTTTTTCTTTTTCTTACGTGGTATTATTATACCTATATACTGGAACGAAAAGTGTATAAGTATGTATTCAAATTGCTTCTCAAAGAACATACGAACAAAGAAACACGTATACTTGCTTTGGCATAGTTTTATTTAATGGGTAATGGGAAAATAAGAAATCCATTAAATTTATATTTTATTCTTTACATTAATGGAATGTCGGCAAATAACACAAGACTAAAACAACACATTCACTATTGTTTATTACGTCCAGAAAGATTTTTAAAGTATTTCAACACTTATAGCTATTTTCTGTAAAGAGTTTTCTAAAATTACGTAAAACATTTTCATTGAATATTTGATACAAGTTCTGTAACATACTTTCAAAATTTTGGATTTGGTTTGTAAATGTTTTTTTAACATTAAATTCTATGTCATGGAACATTAAACTAACTTTTGCATATCTAAAAGAGTTTCTAAAAGGTTACATTTAAATTATACATGTTGTTGTTATTTTGATATTTCTATTTCTATTTACTAACAGCTTTACATCAACTATTTTCATATTTAGAAAAAAAATCGTGTATTATGTTGATTACAATATTTAATTTTTATGAATAATTTATGTGTGAATATTTAATATGAATATGTGTGTGCTCTGTAGCTAAATGATTATTAATTTATTTTTGGTATTTGGTTTACGTTCACTAAACACTAAAGAATATTTGCAGTTTTCTAACACAGATTACCTATAATGTAATTTGCTGTAGTCAAATTATTACTATGACATTAAATTTATAAATTTACTTGTATGTATAGAAAGTTAAACGGTATGGTTAAAACTAAAGGTAACAAAGACTAGACAAATAAACAATTTGAACAATTCAAATTGTTTATTGCTGAAATAGCAATCATAAATAATAATCAATATCCACATGAAGATAGATTACTTTGGCATTCCACAAGCGTAATTTACACGAATAAGTTCGTAAAGTTTACAAAATTAATACCTAATAATATATCACTCAAACGACACAACATATTTAATTGTACGCGTCATTTAATCAAATAATTTAATCAGATATAAAATATAGGCTGCGAATAATATTTGGCTTTAGCAAGTTGGCACAGACAGAAGGCATTTCAAACCTATCATTAATATACTAAGTAAATAAAGAGATAGCAGTAACTTGTGTAAACAAGGGCCGGATTATCTCGTGTGACATTCATTTATCAAATTCTTGGATAAAATCAGCATCATAGCTTATAGTATCTACCAACAATCTAGTTTTCACATGTTCTTATCTAAAAACTAGCGACCTATTTCCGGCTTCGCACGGGGTGCAATTTTTATATATAAAAATCTTCCCCGTTTATCTGTCCATATGTGAAAACCAATATAAAATCGGTGTACCTATTATCGAGTTTTTGAAGCGTACATTTTTATGTATATCTTATGATTATAAGTTGATTTTACATTTAAACCAAAAGTAGTTAACTTCAGTAATACAAATGTAAGTTTTACTAATATGTATTGGTAATGGCAACTTTTCGACGAAATTTTAAAATATGGTTTTAACCAAACAAAAAAAAAATTGGTAAAACGTCTGAGATTATTGTTTATAAACTTGTTAAGATCTCATGACTATAATAACAGTTTGATGCTAAAGTGTAGTAAAGTTCGATGCTAGTGTATACTAACTTGAAAAATATAAAGTAGTCATTTATTAATTAGTTTTCCTACGACTAGATTTTAAAAATGAAGGCATAGGATAACTGATATTATAATCCCAGAAAGTCATATAAGACTCCGTAAGACAAACCTAAGTAAGGCATGGATCTTCGACAACTTTTGGTTCCAATAGTTTAAATAACTAGGAACTTTTTTAAATATTTTATAGTGGAAAACTTTAAATCATGCGACAGTTTTTATTATTATTTATTAAGGTAGTCTCGATGGCAACTCTTACGAGTTTCGATTTTCACACTTGAACTGATTGTATAATAAAATAAAATAATTATGATGCTGACTGTACAATTCATACGTTACCTGTTTACGATCGGAAAATGTCGGAATATTAAAATTATAATCTGACAAGATAGAAATTTAATGTTGGAATTTTATGTTTTCATATCGAACTCTTGTCTACCTACCTACTTTTTATGATGTATACCATAAAAACCAACCCTAAACCGATCTCGATATGATACAAGATATGTTTAAAATACGATTGAATTGTATTTATTTATTTTTTTCAAAAAACATAGCAATACATATAAAATATTTTGTTCTGTTTTTTTTTTCTGATATGTAAACAAGTGAGTATAATTAACTATCCTAATAAGTAGTTAACGCCGATAATTTAGTGGCTTAATTTGGCACCGTCTTAACTCTCAATCTTTGAAAGAGACCCTTTTAAAATTCCGACTAAAACAAATTAAGTATATAAATATACACTCTCATATTCTGTAACAAACATCACCAACATTAAATAGTTTTCATTAGATTTAAATAAAAAATAGCTTTACATAAATGAGTAGCTTCTAGGTAACTTGACTCAATTTTTAGTACAAATTTGGACCAGCATTTACTTAGTTGTGTGTCGGGTCCATTGCGATCGCAGTGTAGTCATCATTTCGCTTCGATTTGGCACTTTTTCGCTAGTTGATCTGAGAATAGGTGCGCCTACAGCAACATTTTGTCCAGGTACTTGGAGAGTCGCTCCAGATGTCGTCGCCGTGGCGGGTTTCACATCTGGGACATCATTCGTGCTCTCCGATGGGCTGACTGGTACAATTAGTCGCACACGTCCGTCTTCCCCGGTTGCTTCTAACATGCCATTATGCGAGAGTGGCATAATGAAAGGTACTCCTTCCGAATCGGAACTGAAAGCGTCAGGCGTTGAGTCTTTCGATGTGGTAGGTTGACTTGTGCTGCACAAAGAGTTTTCCGATTGACCCAAACTCATCGCTTGCGCTATAGCTCCAATTTCGTCCACAGAATTATACCCGTCCTGGAAACCCTTAATGTCGAAAAAACTCTGCAGATCCGTGTTATTGCAGTGATTCGCTAAAGGGGGTATGTGAGGAAAAGCCTTGGAGTTCTGGTAGAATTGCTGATTGACATTCCTCGTCTCGCTCATACCGTCCGTGCCACCCATATCTTGGAATTTTGATATGAGATAATTTTGTATTTCTTCATTGGTCATGTTTGCGAACGTAGGTGAATTCGGCCCGTTTAGATTGTTGGTGAGTGTTGGAGACAAATTTAAGGAGAATTGGGAATTTAATGTGACGTTGTTATTTTTTACGTTTTGTGTGAGCTTGTTGGTTTGCGCGATTAAATTGATTAGGTTGTCGTTTTGTGAAGATTGCCTGTTCCCGTTGCACGCTGAATACTCCTCACTTTTCGTAGACGTTTTTTCGGTAGTCTTTTTCTAAATCCAGCAGCATAAAAACACTTAATATCAATATAACAATGTCTAGTTAAACTATTAGAAGTATTCTTTGAACACCTTTCTTTTCATTTGTCTTATTAAAAAAAAAAATATCGCTTACGTAGTATATTCGTATAAATGTATAATCTATAAGTTGATAATAAATTTAATTTTTTAAAATATAATATTATAAGACAAATGAAAAAAAAAAAAAAAAAAAAAAAAACGGTTGTTAAATACCTTTCATGTTTATAAAATTTTTTTAAACTTTTTTTTTTGTATATACATGAAAGTTTATTTTAGTATAAACTTCTTCAGGGCACTTTCACTTAAGGCGGCTTGGATGTGTGGCTAAACAATGCATATCTTTTGGAGTTACTCATAAATATATATTTAATTGTTGTTGTTATTATAGATACATATCTTTATAGAACTGACTCCATCATCATAGCTGATGCTGCTTCAGACGCGGCCAAAAAACACTCAAAATCAAAAGTATCGGTACCGGCTATACTTTTATTTCCTTCGATGTCGGTCTCAGCGCGAATAAAATTTTTAACATTTTGTCCAAATCTTAGTCAATATAAGTAGCTACTGACCATTACTTTACTCAGTAAAATTGTTTGTTATACAACGAGTTATACAACGAGACTCGAGCATGATATGCTGCCTAAAGTGAAGGCGCTCTGATTATCCGTAAGATAAAATCATTGATTATATTGCGATACATTAACTAAATTATATAAAAAACGAGCATGAAGCATTGAAACATTCAGCCATATTGTATGTAAAGCTCTAAAACTAAATAAAAAAACCTTAAACACAAGCACAAAATAATATTTAAGTATTAAGCCTTACACAATATTTTTACGAAGAGATTTTGTGTTTTAAGACAAAATACATTTATTTGCTTTCAGTACCTATTATTTAATAGGCAGCAAAGGGCTTTAGTAATGGACTTCATGTATTACCATTCTACGCCAAAAAGATAAGCTAATAAACATTAAAAAAAGAACTATAGTCGAGATACAAGTTTGAAGTCTTCTAACATTATTATTTTTTAACTTTTTTAATATGGTTGAACCTTATTACCTTATTCAGATTGTTTTGTTTATATAATCAACTTGTTAATTATTAATAATTAGACCCTTTTCTTGTGAGCAAATTAAATAGGGATTCTTTAGTCACATGCAAAACAACTCTATGACAGGCATTGGTTGGTAACGCATTAATTGTGAATTGTTTCTAAGTTATCATTTAATTATTTTCTTACTTGTGTTATGTGATTAATTGTTGTGGAACGGGAATGAAATTAAAATCTACAAAATCAGTAAACATGCCAAGTGTTATTAGAAAATATAGTAAGATAATATGTATGAGAACTACAACGTGTGGGTACTTCGTAACTAGAATCATTCACATGATCATCTTAATATTATTTTACGACAAAACAATAATTTGTAGTTAAGTACTGTCACGTCCTTTTAACACTTATTGGAAAACATATTCAGCGAACGTGGTAGTCTAATTGCATTTGTAATATTAGAACGTGATGATGGCGGATTATTTATGTTTTTACTGTGAGAAATATTCAAGTTAACAGCGACGGTTTATTTTATTCGCGCTACTTAGCAATTATAAAAGTTATATGTTTTACCAACCAATAAAAAAAAGAAAAAAAACAAAAAAAAGCTTGACTGCTAAACTATCGCATATTTAAAAATTTTTTTTTTTGCGTACTTAAAATTTTACACGTCCCTTAATTACAGAAAAGTAAGGTTCTTGTCTTAGCATTTGAAGTCTTCTCATTATACCAAATAAAATATAGTAATATATATGATTTCGACTTGATTTTAAATAGTAGATATGCGATTGTTTTGCTCATCAGTATATTAGCACATCGAATTAACAAATAATAAATTTATCCAATAAATACAAACACTAAATATTGCTCTAGTTGAAACTCTATTGGGATTATTAACTGATTCCGAAGAATTTTCATTTTAAGTGACAAAACTAGCGCTATTCAGAGAAATAAGCATCGGTATATAATGTTACACAAACGATCATCAATTGCTAAATTTATGGCATACATAATATGGCTTTACCTTAGATGCTATGTTTGTTAAAAATTGGTAAAACTTTGCTTGTTTGCTGCATTGCTGCTTTGTTAATACGAAAATAAACCAATGGCCTGATCTCTATACAAAACTGATTGCCCCATACAAATATAGGTTAGGGTCATATAAATCTGGGGTTAGGAAAATAATTGAAAATTCTAGAGCAACACTTTGCTATATTTACTATTATATTTACAAACGAACATACAGGTGAACTCTCCAAAAAAAACCATGCCAAAACAAACGAACCAAGTATTTGAACACATTTTACGACTTGAAGCTAAATAAAAATATATAGAGAAGCATTTCTTTTTATAGTTTTATAGTATTGATATTAAACAAAAATCCATAAAATGCAAATTAAACAAACAATGTAACCTAAAATAAAAAAAAAGCAATGTCAAAATAATATAATTTTTTTAAATCGTTTGTGGGTAAAATGAGTTGTACCTACGTTAGTATGAAAACTTGAGCGGAGGTCTATTGATGGTATAAAATAAAATGATGTGGTGGTAATAACCATTTGCTTAGGATGAGAGTGACTATGCAAGACAAATAAGCAACACGCAATAGGGATCGAATGCTGGTGAGAATTCATAAATTGTTGACATTTAGATGTTGGTGGTTTTTTTTACATACCTGTGGCAAAAGTGTCAATTGCTGGGCGCTTATAGGACGTGTTGATCCACGTTCACGTTCCTGTAAGTGGGATACGAGTGCAGCAATGTGCTCCAAGAGTTCCTTGTTGTGAACTAGTAACTGATGAGTTCGCGCCTGAAATGATAGAAGACAACACTCTTCATAATATCTTTATTAAAATAGTAAGATTTTTAAATTTTACAAATAACTAGCTGGCTGGTATTTTATAAAGATATGCGGATGATGTCGCTGCTAACAGCTAGCTTTGTATAAAATTATTAATTTAAAATCTCCGTGAAATGAAATACTTGATCGATTATAAAAAAAATGTACTCGGCTACTTTTATATATTTTATTATACATATACTGAACATAGTTAAAATAAAATATCCATTTAGATATTGGAGTTATACAAAAATAGATAGATATAATTCTCTTTTCTTCCTTATTCAATTCAAAATAAAAATCATGACTAATATAAGAGTTAAAAAAATATAAATTACAAAAGTAATTAGATATATTTTTAGTGTATCCAATTTAATGACAAATGTGGTTGGTGAAAGTTTGACTAGAAAAAAAAAATGTTTTCGGAAAAATTTCCATATTGTTAAAATTTTGTAGAGGTTTTTTTATTTTTCTACGAGCGATTCACTCCCGGTTCAATTTTTTTTCTGCAATTTATATATAAAACTCATAGGTATAGTTTAACGCTCTTTCCAATCGTGAAAACCGCATGAAAATATGTTTAGTAGTTATTGAGATCACCACGCACACACATATAGTTGACTTTGTTTTATAATTGGTTTTATAATATGTTGTTTTGTACCTAGAGATTAAGAGTCATCAATAAATATATCAGATTAGATCAGATTCGATAGACAATAAACATAATTTTATCGATATGGACCATTTAATGATTTTAATAATGTAATAATTTTTACTCCACACGAAATTGTTATATTGGAGTACTTTAAGTATTTAAACTATTGGTTGGTATTATTTTCAAAACTAGGTTGTGTGAATAACAATATTTATTGAACATTGTTCGTATAGATAGAAGATACAATACAGTGAAGCGTATGGCTTCACGAGACGATAAATAATTCGTGATTGTCACAATATCTACCTGAAAGCCATTCAATCAAGCAAATATTAATAGTTTACGAACCTACGTAATGTAGGAGGGAATCTTCTAAACTAATAATCCGAATTAAAAAAAAAACTCTTTCACTAATACAATAAAAATTCTGTTTGAACATAGTCTAAATATTCCGAACACCAGCTATCTAAAAATAAAGATTGATAAAAGTATAATAATGTCAGGTTTTATTAGATTCTATGCAAATGATGACTAAAATTGTATCCCAATATTTAATAATCTTTAATGAGAGCAACTTTTTATATCTTTCTTTTCTTCCTTACGGGGAAACTGCAAGATATATTGCTAGAATTTCCATAACTCGGGCTATTAAATTTAAGTGTGATAATAATCTTTCATTAGCTTTTCCTTCCTCATTATACCTTAAGTAGATTGCTTTTACGTAGATATCGACGAGATTATCTCGAGTCCCTTTAACATTTAATCGAGTCATTAATGAGGTGTCTGAAGGGAGTAACTCTCATGTGAGGTCATGTACTATTTTGTAAAATAATAATAATATGGATCTTTTCTATGTAAACTACTCCAGACTCAAAAATTATTTGTTTCAAAAATCCATATTATAAATGTAAAAGTAACTCTGTCTGTCTGTTACCTTTTCACACCTTAACTACTCAACCGATCATCATGAAATTTTGCAAACACATTGTCAGGTATACAGGAAAGCACATAGGGTACCTTTCATCCAGAAAAAAGTACTGTTCCTGAGGGATAAAATAAAATAAAATAAACAACTAACGCTTTGCCAAAGTGTTATAGCAACACGCGGTAGTGTTATAAGTCGCGGGCATCAGCTAGTTTATAAAGCTCATCTGATGTTTCTTGTTAGAATCATTATTATAGTATTTATTATCAGGGCATATCTACTGCGTTCCGTGTCGTGTAGTAGAATACAGTCTGACGTAAAATAAACACCACATATTTGCTGTCTTGTTTCGATGTTAAAAGCTGTTTAACGTTAAACTATTAAAAGCTTAGTAAAAGTAACATCATAAAAAAGATACAATAGGATAGAAACATTCGCAGTATATCTCTAAGGCCCCGTGGCGCAACGGATAACGCGTCTGACTACGGATCAGAAGATTCCAGGTTCAAATCCTGGCGGGGTCGACGCTGGAACATAGCTGACTTTTTGTACTCTTATAAGATTTTAATACTTACAATTGAATGCTATTTTAATCGCAATTTAGTCTTTAATCTATTTAATGTTTAAATTCGTAGTAATTATTTAAATATTATTTATTTAAGGGATTGGAAAGGGATAGGAAAAATGGGCTCTGGCAACCCTTACTCACTCCCCGAAACACAACAGCACACGAGCTGTTATTTCACGGTGGTCTTCTGTAAGGGGGTGGTTACTGCCGCCAAAAAGGCTGCCCAAATGACTGCTTCATATGTTGTTGCGGTGCCTTCTTTAGGGAAGCTGGGCGATCAGCCTGAAAATGTTCTGTGTGTTTCCTTTTCATCGGAAAAGCTTAGCCCATGGAATTGGTATTATTTACCTTACATCAAATCAAGTAGTTAAGGCGTGAAAAGGTACCAGAAAGACAGACAAAGTTACTTTCATATTTATAATATTAGTATGGAAGTATGCACAAAAATAGGTACCGAAATATCAAAGTTAAGAAGTTACTAAAAGTGTTTGATTAATTTCATAGTGTTGTATCGATTTTTGTAATAAGAACTGAAAATGAGATAGACTTCCGTTTGAGACAGCTAGAGCGGAGTACATGTTAAATTTTTTTAATCGGATTTGAAGTGATGAATGGGGCATCATCCGATTAACGTAAATTGTTTTGTGTCAATAGTTTTATTCGCTATAATTTGAAACTATGCATGTTAGATGCGTTTTAACTTCAATAAGCCATTCCACCGTGGCGTGGCTGGTCTTGCTTTGACGCGCATTCCAAATTCAATTTATGTATGCACGCAAATGACAGCTATTCATGAAGTCGTATTGGTGTTGTGCATCCAGATTTCAGATCACAGGCGTCCTTACGGTGCGGAACTTACCGCAGGATCAATTAAATAGTTTCTATGTAGATTTACCAAATTCAATAATCTAGCCTTGGTATATAAAACACAATACATAATAAGTACCGCAGTCTAAGTGGGGTTGCCCGTCTGGTGGCAGTAACTACTCTCTTGTGGAATACCACTATGAGCTCGTGGGTTTCGGTGGGAGACTAAGAGATGCCACAACCTTTACCGACAGAGGGGATATATTTTGGCCCTTATTCCTTTTAACCTACCAAGAGCAGCACCGCATTGCAAGTTACAACTGGCGTTGATCGTTTTTATGCCTAAAATCTGGTACCTTCTCTTTATAGTTTATAGAAACAAAAGTAGCTGCGGTCATAAAAAATCATTAAGTAAAAATGTTCAAAAATACCTGAGCTTCACATCGAGCAGCTTGTTCTGCTGCTAATTGATCTCGAAGTAGCAAAAGTTGTGCAACTGCTGCTCTGGTCTGTTGTGCCTGTTGCTCTAGACGTTCCTGAAGCAGTTGGAGCTGATGCTGCGAGCTAAGGGGTGTCCCCGATTCACTTTGACCATCAAATCCTATAACTTCCACTTTCGTCACACACTCCGGAAGATCGGGAAGATTGATGGTCGGTGCTGGTGTAGTACGCTGCAAACAAATCATAAATTACTGTAATGATAACTTAACAAATCATAAGTTCCTTATAATACATATTCGATTCAATTTGTCGTATGTCGTCACACAGCCTAAGCCGGAGCAACACGGTGCGACTTTGTGGTATTCTACTGGGTACTGTGGTACTGGGTAGAACTAGTTGGAATTTTCTTGTCCAAACAATTCTATCGTAGTACTAATAGTAGAACTGTTTGGAACAACCCATTTTAAGAACTCTTTTACCTACATTATCAGTGAGTAACATCCGTACTTACTAATATTATAAATGCGAAAGTATATTTGGATGTTTGGATGTTTGGATGTTTGGATGTATGGATGTATGTTTGTAACTCTTTCACGCAAAAACTACTGAACCGATCACCATGAAATTTTGCACACACGTTGTCTGGGACACCAGAAAGGACATAGGGTACCTTTCATCGTACAACGCGGACGAAGTCGCGGGCACCAGCTAGTAGTCTATATTTTATAAAGTTACGTGGACTAAGTTACAAATTCTGAGTTGTTTAATTAACTTGTTGGTTAAAAAGTCTTTTTCTCTTTGTGAAAATAATTGTCTTATTTGCATTCCTTTGAAAGATTTACAAGGGATAAAAGAACACTTAGATACATTTTATATTTCGTTAAGATCCACGTTTTCCTTTTAGCCTCTTTGATCTTAAAGCGTGAAATGGCTAAATAAAACCCTCTACGGCTGATTGCGAAATGTATTTTCGTAATTTATACATGAAAACCGTGTATAAACACGAATGTGTAAATTGGTTATTTTACGTTTTAGAATAATCAATATTCATATGTATCACACGTTTATGATTTTATTTCATTGATTTTTTTTCTCGCAGATTAGTATTTTAGACGTTTATTTTGTATTATTGTAAACAGATGTTTCATTTATTTTAGACTAGCTGGTCCCCGCGATTTCGTATGCGTTACTGACCTCTTGTCGCTATAACACATTGGCTAAGTGTTAATTTTTTATTTTATTTTAGATGATCCCTTGGGAACCTGTTCTATTTTACTATAGGTATAACATAAATGTAATCGTGTGAATTCAAATAAACATTTTTTACATATTATCTGCTGTAGTTGTTACCTACTACATTAACGTCTGTAATATGTTAAAGCCTCTTTGTAACTTCCGCAAAATTTTATGAATTGGTTTTTAGTTTAATAATAAATATTTTAAATGTTTTGTTAGCAAATTTGAACATGTTTTTACCTTTTTTAAAAGTTAATAACCTATCATTAAAAATATTGTTACATGTAGCCAATATTGGCAATAATGATAATAAAAATACACATATTATGAGTTTTGTCTCCATTTTACATTTATTCGTAAAAGTGTAACACACGTGCGAAAATACCTACTGATTTACATATATATTTAATAAAGGGGTTTGCAGAAACAAAACAAATTCTAAAATTATTAAAATCATAAACGACTTACAATCTTGTATATAGTACAACTTTGTATTGTTAACATGTGTGAATTTATATAATTAATAAATAAATTCAATTAGATATAAATACATACCACTAACATACTAACTGTATTTTTGCTGTATTGTCACTACTAACAGGAGAAAGTTCAATGAAGGATCGAGTAAAATAATGGAGGTAAATCTCATATTCATACAATGTGAAACGAGCTAAAGCATAGAAAGTTTTGATTTCGTTTGACTTTGATGTTAAAAGCCCTCTTGTGTCAAAGTACGTAATGATTAAAAATGTACTAATTATTATTTTTCAAGCGTTCCACTTTTCGGTCGTGAAGTTCACTGTGATTATTGAACTTCAATTGTAATAGGTACTAAAATCAAATATAGTAAAGTCATCCAAAATCGAAAACTTAATAAAAAATTGGTTTAGTTTAAGCGCCTAATTTAGTTTAGTTATATAAATAGTATTTAAGTATTTGTTCATAATTAAGTAATTACCAGTTGATTAATAATATAATTTATAATAGATTAAAATTAATTAATTAACAGTTAATTCAAAATAAATTAACTTAAGAACTAATTAATTATCTATTTAAAATTAACTTAATTTTTGTTATCACTTAGCATTTAGCTATGTAATTCTATGTACATATAGACATATATTTAATTAGTTAAAATTATTTAAGATTTAGTACCTATTTATAGACTTATAAATAACGTAATAATTTAAGCTTCAAAATATTTTTCGATACTTCGTATAAATAACGCGCACATTCTGCTGTTAGAAGTCATTTGTTATGTTATGTTAAAAGAAATGCAATAATAAAGTTTGAAATTGCGTTCAAATGGCTTTTAGGTAAAAGGGACGGGTGGAATTTGCATAGAAGAACAATAGTCTGGAGTCTCAGATACATGTGGATTGAAAACAATGTTGATATGTAAAAGAGGAACAAACATACAAATGTATCAGCGAGCGATTTATTTTATTAAAGAAAAAATTCTTTGTCAGAGTCAATTTGCAAAAACTCATATAACATGTAATTCTTTTTTTTTTGTAATAGAAATTGTAATACGTTTTGATAAGTGTGTACGTAATAAGTATTTGTTATTTATATTGCTCTAAGGAAGTGAACTGAGCTGCCATTGAATATCAAATCTAAATCGTTCTCATATCGAAGATATTATTATTGATACAATTTATTGTTACGATGAATCTGATGCGAGAAGGCGATTTATTTGAGTAAGTAAGTATTCACAGAATACTATTTTCAGGTCTCTTAATATTGTGGCTATTTTTACTACCTGATTTTGAGTTTCTGAGGATTCAAAATTATAATGTTAATCTTAGCTTATTGTAAATATTATTGTGAGTAGTGCAGACTTAGTGATCCACTTCCGGCGTCTCTCGGGATGTGACTTTTACCATACATATACCTTCCTCGTTTATAAGTGAGAACCGAATTAAAATCGGTGGAGCTATTTGAGACTCCATAGATGACAAACACATTGATCACCTATATTGATTGACGATTCATGATCTACAGACCACCTCTTAGACCAACTAGTTGGCCGATTGTTGAGCACGTGTCTTTCCTCTGTCTAATCGACTACTTTGGACTTATAGATGATTAGCAGTATATATGGTATATACATATGATAATTCGAATTCGTTGGATATATATCGTTAGAATATGTGATCATAAATTTTTACTGCTGTAATTCCAAAAGTATTATTTCTTTTAATCATGAATCATCATAACATAGTTATTGTTTACGTTTAAAAATAAAATTATAACCATTTATAAAAGATAAGCGAATTAAAGTTTATTTTATTAAATGATCATCAAATCAATCAAATAATTGCATGTAATCAAATTTTGTGTTTTCAAATATACATAAATCATAAAAAAGGTCAGTTTTATTACTACGAAAGTTTCAGTTGAAAGCATAAATCAATCTTCAATCATTACAACTAGCAGATTAATGGTCAAGTAATAATTTTAAAATATTGCTGCTATGAAATCTTAATTACTTACGTACCTAGATACTTGAATTCGGCGTCCGAAAATTTATATTGATAACTGGGAGATGTAATTAAATTTTACCGGAATTATTGCGTTCCCCCACAAAATCTTGTAGACATTACAAGTTTCAAGTGGAAGATAATTAAAACATTTAATTATTTTATTTCCGACCTTGGAAAGTTATTGAATAAAAAGATTTATGATATCGCACAGCCCCGAGTTATTATTTCTCCAATCGCTTTGATTTGGACATTTTTTACGTGAATATGTCTTTAAATTTCAATTCACTTGGAATTAGACATTAAGGTGTTCAATTTTACAAAATATCATGTGTTATTTTACCTCGGTAACTTAGGGCCTCTTTCACCAACTACAAGTAAAGTGTTGATTAGTTACTTTTAGAAATAATTTTATGTTGTATTAAATTATGCACTCGGTTTACTGCATCCTTCGATAGGCGATTTTTTTTATTATTTTCATTTTCATTATTGGGATTTTACAGTACAAACAAAGGTATATCATCTCCTTCATTCCCGGTTACCGGTGACTTTAAAGGACCCTTAGTAGACTAGGGGCCTCTTTCACCATGTGTCAACCTATCGAAGGATGCAATAAACCGAGTGCATAATTTAATAAAACATAAAATTATTTCTAAAAGTAACTAATCAACACTTTATTTGTAGTTGGTGAAAGAGGCCCTTAATAGTATACTTAATGTGAATTTACCCAGGTGAATAAAATCTACTGCCCCTTTAAATTTGCCTCAATAATGCCTCTTCAGAAAAGTAATTATAACAATTATAACAAAGTTCGGGAGATACATTTTGATGCTGTACAGTTGATCCAAAATTTGATTACATCACTCGATAGCTAAAGGATCAAATATTTTATAATATAAGTGCTCAAAGAAAAGATTGCTCTTAACGTACACACACACACACACACACAGTCGTGGCTACTTCATAGCCACACCCCGTTTGTTTTTGTTTAAATATATTTAAATTTATAAAATTACTATTTATAAAAATTAGACGAAAATTGTAAAGATGTAGAGGAAATCTTCTTTTAGAATCAATATATTTATCTTATTCAAGTTTTTTTTTTTTTAATTGAGTCAAGGCAGCGCTTGGCCGCGATCTCACTTGATGTAAGGTGCAGATACGGCCGAAAGTGGACCATGCTTACCTAGTAAGTGCCCATTTACCCTAGATTTGAAGACACAGAGGTTGTAATTTTGAGGAAACACAGACGCAGGCAGTGAGTTCCACTCCCTAGCAGTTCGGACAAGAAAGGTGGAACTGTAACGCTTTGTGCGTGACCGAGGAACATCAACCACGAAGGGATGAAACCCCTGTCCGCGCCTCGTGCTCCGCAAGTGGAACGGTTCCGGTTGGATTAGATCGTATTGAATGGACGCACACTCTCCATAGAGCAGACGATAGAAAATCGATAGGAATGCTACTTTTCGGCGATGCTGCAGGCTTTGAAGTTTGAGACTCCACAAGGGTGTTGTTGCCAATAAGTTTCTTAGCTCGCCTTTTAATTGAGTCCAGTGCAGCCAATTGATAACGGGCAGAGCGATCTCAGAGGTGGCAGCAGTACTCCATGCAAGATCGGACTTGTGCTCTGTATAGGGCAAGGAGCTGTCTCGCGGTGAAGTACCGCCTAACCTTGGAAAGAATGCCCAATTTTCAAGTTTTAAAAAATCATAGCGAATAACGCTTGGAGTGGGGTTTTTCGACCGTAAAATTGAGATAAAAAGGGTATCCATTCGGAGCAGGTTTTTGCCACGAGCAAAGTAGGTACACGCACCAATTTCGGTCTGTTGTTGACGGTCACAGTGAATTTCTGTCTAAAAATTATTATAAAGAACTTCAAAAGACTAGCGATTATTTTGTATCTTTGTACTGATTTTACCGTATTTTGTAACTGAATTAGAAAAATTAAATAAGCCCGAGCTAGAATTCTTATACGACTACAAAAATATTTACGCGTAGATGCTACATTTATTTTTCACCATTACAAGATGAAAATTTATTACGAGATTTCTTGGTAGACTTACTGAAGCATTATTCAAAGCGGGTGTCCTATAAACTTTCCTAATCATTTAGCTATTATATATACATTACTTTTATATTTCTGTAGACTAAATTATTGGCCCTTTTTTTAGATATTTAAAAATGTATTCAATCTTTAACGCTCAAATGTTTTTTGTGCTTTATTGCTCAACAGTAGTTTTTTTTCTAGATGAAAGATACTCTATGTCCTTTTCTGTATCTCTGACTACGTGTATGCAAAATTTCGTGATAATCGGTTGAGTAGTTAAGGCGTGAAAGCGTAACAAACAAAACTTACTTTCGCATTTATAATATTAGGATTTCTTTAACTTCATTTATGGTGTGGTTTTAATTTTAACTTACTGTTTTAAAACAATTGATAACTTAACTTATATAATCTAACTTCATTTGATACCAATTTGATAAAATTTAGTAATGGCACATCAAACTGCGTCTCTCAATCATGTAACTCAATACTCAATCTTGCCAGTCAGACTGGCAACAGTCACCACCGCTTTATAGACAACCACAGTTAAAAACAACTGGTGCTGTGGTGATCGATGCACGTGTAAGAGTTGCCAAAACCGATTAATTTATTCTCTTTCTGAACATATTTAATCCTCCCTTCGAGATACATATATGGTGGTAGCCACCTGCTATCAAAAGAGCAGAGAGCTGTTTGCCTGTCACCTTTTTACATAAAAATGTTAGTTTAATGTAAATGAATGTAAATTTATTTATTTATCACAAGGCCTCTAACGAGGCAGTCATTAAGAAAAACTTAACACTTGGCGGATGCCGCCGCAATTACCTACAGACTGCACCAATGAAAGTTCTAATTTAATATTATTATCTGAAACATCCATCAGGGCGCAATTAACACGCCCTCACAAACTAATGTGACGGGGTTTATTCGCTTGAATCTTGTAGTAAAATATTGTATCTACAGATTAATATGTACTCGTATTATCACAACTTACCTGTGGTGATCGGCGTCCTTCTTTTCGTGGTGGCGGCGGTATGAGTTCCAAATGTTGTGGCCTACGCGAATCTTCTGTTTTCATTGGGTTTTCTTCTGCATGAGTTTTCGAAGTAGACGCAGCTCCGGATTCTGACGCTTCGCATTCAGATACAGCTTCTGTAGACGTATCACAATCTAATTCCAATAATTTATTTAAAAGTATTTTAAAAGTATTTTCTAATGCTTATCAACATCCTCGCTAAACAGAGAAAATAAATAGCTTCTGGCTCGGGTATAAATCTTAGCCAGAAAATCAACATACCCGGATCTCTCCTCAATTTGTGTCTGAGAAAATAAATAGAATTTTATAACAATCTGTCGCTTTCTGAAATTACTAACTTAATTAAAACTCGATTCGAATACGAACGATTCAATTATATAACGCAATCGGCGTTAGAAATCCTTCCTCATCGATTTCTACGAATCCAGTACAAGACGACTGAATTTCTTACAATACAATAAACTGTAGTCAGGCGAATAATATTTTAACGTGAAATCTAATTCATATTATATGACGAATGTTTCATTCCATCATATATTATATTCTATCATTATATTCATGATAATTATCATAATTACCAAAATTTATTAAAAATACTCAAACACTGAAAAGTCTGTATTATATTTTTGTATACATGAAATTCTATACTATCTGTATATTTTTAAATCAATTTCTACATCAATCAATCTAGCTTTAATAATTATTTTTACTTTAAAAAAGTTATGAAATCTTAATTTAGGGGCTGTTGTTGATTCGAAGCAGTGAAACAATGAAGTGTTTTTATTATTCTAAATAAAAATATTGTTACAATAAAACGCCGCGATAACATTTGGTTACATTGGCAATGAAAGGTGTGTACACGTTATGGTACAGACCATAAAATTATGACGTGGCTAGTTGGCCCAGCTGGAGCCCGTTGCGTCGGATGTCATAAAACGATACATAAAAGCTAATTATAATTCTACATTGGAAGTGAAAAAAGAATAGACGTTAAATAAGATGCGGTTCAATATAAACAAAATGTTGTTGTTAGGTCTTTGATATTTTTTTAAACATATTTTGTACCAATCTACGCGATTCATAGAAGACAGAAGACATTGCTCGGTCTAGACATGTTTATCCATATTTTTTTAAGCCTATTTGACTTACGAGCTCGACATACTGTGCCAAAATCTCTTTAAGATATTGAATGAAGTTTTTTATTTAATAAATATTGTCTCCAGTCTATCTACGAGTATAGTTAACTTACGAGTAAAGTTTTCGTTTTCAAAATTCATATACAAGAAATATTAAAACACGAGGTCAATATACCTAATAAAAACCAACTGTCATATGCATGTATATCTTTATTCACTGAATATATTAGAGTCTATAATTGTATCTATAATTGTTTGCGATCATTCGCTATGGATATTAAGGTCACTGCAGCCGCATTGAATTGTTTAGATATATTATATAATATATTAATACAATTAATACCCTACTTGGTTATATGCATTAAATTTGCAATCTTGCTTACAAATACTGGATTGGACGGATGAAACGATCATGTGGAGAGTGCAATGTTTTTTTGTAAATCTGCTCAAACAAGCTCAAAAAATTTGGTTTTCGCCTATGGAACGAGGGTTAATAATATATATATAAAAATTGCAGCCCGAGCAAAGCCGGCTGCGGGTCGCTAGTTAATTATAACATAATACTATAGTCGCAATGCAAATAAATCTATAAAAAGTACCTAAATACGCTCACGAGCACTTAAATACGCAATCAGAATACGCATAGCACTAAAAAAAGATTGCATTTAATAAATTAATTGTTGACTATTAAGTACCTTTAGATGGGTGTACATCGCTTGTCGAAGCAACTGGATCATCGGCTGCAGAAGATGTTGAAGGCACTGGTTGATCGGGCCCATTGGTTTGCATCTTGTGGCATACCTCGAACGCTTGACCAACGGTGCGCACGATTTTCATAGCTTGACTCTATAGACAAAAAAAAAACAAGTATTAGAAAACATCTCGATGCTGCCCAAATACTCTTTGTGGTTTTTAAAACCTATCGACTCCAATGTCGATAGTTTGTCGTTTACATTAAAACCACCATGGAACCACATCTAAAACTTTCGTATTCTAACTTCATCGAGATGTGTCACAGGTATTAACCATGGTGAAAACGTCATAGACATTTTGACAGGTGCTTAGTGAATACCAAAGTAGACAATTGTCGAGTCTATAACCGCATCGAGTCGATAACAACAGCAAAACCACAGATAGAGAATAGGCCCGCAGAAATACGCAAACGAAATAAATAAAAGATATTATGGTAATTCAAAGAAGAGTAGCCATTAAGATGTCCTCGGAGAATTACCCCAAATGTAAAACCGTATATTCCTTGTGTTTATAAGAAAAACATAACGCCACCGTAAGAACAAAAGCATGCAACGATAAATGATATTTCGGAAGAAGTAAAGAGTGTGGGATATGACATGTGTTCAATTAATCACTTTTTCATTGAGGCGCCGCAACCAACAGAGCGAGTAGCATACTACACAAAATATATTTAATGATAATTTAGTATATTTAATAACTGGTCAAGGATTATTTTACAAGTAGGTACTTATCTACTATATTATATAATTATAATTATTATATAATATTAAAATATTAAGCCTATTGCATAATTTTATGAAATCCGTATTAATATTATAAATGCGAAAGTATGTTTGGATGTATGGCTGTATGGATGTATGGATGTATGGATGTATGGATGTTTATAACTCTTTCACGCTAAAACTACTGAACTGATCACCATGAAATTTTGCATACACGTTGTCTGGGACACCAGAAAGGACATAGGGCACCTTTCATCGTTCATCGCGGACGAAGTCGCGGGCACCAGCTAGTACTTGATAAATATACCGCAATTTGCATTGCCGATCTAAATTACAAAACGGAAAACAATTATGTTCAGATTTACATCTAATATTCAAAAACAAAAACTGATCAATTGTTTTATTAAAATTACAAGAACATCATGGACACGGTGAAGCACGAAACATTCGAAGATACTGAATAAATTTATAGCCAAGTGTCTAAAGATAAATATGAAACTGTGAAAACGCAGTGCGTCTGGAATAGATTAAATTGTAAGTTAAGAATTATAAGTGCAATTGAGTTTTGACGCAATTTTGACGAGTTTTGAACTACTTTTGACACAGTCCTTGGACTTCGGCCAGAGTTCGACAACTATACCGTAAAACGTATTTAAAAGAAAATATATGACTACTTGTCACGACACCGGGGACGACTCTATATAAATTTGACGTAAACTGACGTTAATATGAAAACAAGATAAAAAAACAGATTTTCCTTTGAAATCTTATTTGTTTCTCCGTTTTAAAATTGTCAGTGCCAATATTGCGCGACATTTCTACAAATCAACGTACACAACATTTAATTGAAAACGGTTCCTAGAATTTACAAGTTTATAGTAACACATGGTAAACTAATGCAGATTAATTATACAACTCAATTTAACTCACCTCTGGTAGAACCGCGTCATCCGATCAGTCGGACGAAGGAGTTGGACTACGCGGTCTCAGGGGAACAAATAGCTTAGTTGGTATGAGTTAACAAAATTATTATTAGCGACTAGCTATTGCTTGCGAATTTGGTCACGCGAAAAGCGATATGTGACATAATCATGATTTATTTCTAGTTAAAAATAAAATCGCTGTCCTTTTCCGTCTGTTTCTTCGCTAACTTCTTCTTATTTAGGAAAAAAATGCTTGGAAACCGGGGGCGTGTTGCTATATCTAAATAAATAATTTTTGTGTTTAAAAATATGAAAAGTATCACTTTTTATTCCATTTTTTTTTTAATTTATTTATTTCAAATACCATCGTGGTTACTTATATTAAAAAAACCGTACATAGGCTTGTAGTACCGCCTTTTACATTAGGTAATTGCAATAGGTACATAACGTATTTTACCTATTGCAATCTTAAGGTATCTTAGAGATGGATTAAAAAGTTAATGTGATAGTTGCAACTTTTTAAATATCAAATTTTATTATCTTCAGTTTAATAGATTAGTCAAGACGTAACAAACAAAGTGACAAGGTGTAACCTTCACATTTATAAAATAAGAGTATTTACATAGGTAGATATGAATAGGTATTTTAAGTACTAAACAGCAAGATATAAAGTAATATTAATACGAGAGCTCCATGAAATGCCCACTATTTACAAAGCATAAAAATTATGATAAAGAGAAAAAAGTGTTTATAAAATAAATCCTCCACGAACACCTCAAATCGCATACAAATACAAAGTGGCTTAGAACTTTATTGTTTTCAATAAATCAGTGTAACTACGTCACTACTGCATTTGATAGTTGGTCGCGCTGACAATGACCTTTGTCGATCATAATTTTTGGCTACCTCATGGTCGTATGTATACGTCAGCAGTCATCTATTTTGGTCTGAGCCGTCACAAGCTCGAGAGAGGTTAAAGAAATACGGTTGGTTTAGGATAAAAGCTTTGAATGCGGTGCGACGAGAAATAGATGGTATAGTCAGTGTAGTTTAGATTTCACTTTACATCAAACTTCAGAAAAAAAGACTTACCTACGTTTGTGATTTAGATAATTAATACACAAACGGGCTATACTCGAATTTAGTTTAGATTAAAGGTTGATTTTTACATAAAACTCAACAGACAATAGTTATTTGTTCAACTATAGAGCAAAATTGTTTTTGAGATTACTGAGCGAAGTGAGTGATTTAAAAGCACGAGACATAAAAAAATTTGCTCTCGTGTTAAACATACAACTTTTCACCCCAACAGCGAGAAAAGCGTTTACTAGACAATTTTAAATATTATGAAATTATAGCCATAGTCACATAAATTATAACTAATTTAAATACTCTACAGCAAACAAAAACAAGGCTGCCATGTAGGCAGCCTTGTTTTTGATAATTCCATGAAAATATGACAAAAACACCGTTTCAGAATAAATTTTAGAACCTTTTGACAGTCGCCAATTATTGAATAATTCGTACGCCTAAAGATATTTTTCACGCGACTTTTCTGGAATAAGTTCGGCATTTGAAACTTGTTCTCTTAATTCTTTTGGAGTTAGTTACCGCTGGACGTATTAATTTTTTTTTTTATATTTACCAAAACAGTACAAAAACACCGAGACCTAATCCTGAAAATAGGTTGATTTCATTTTGTTTTACAATATTAGTTTTTTAGATGTTGCGTTCGGATATTGCATTGACATTTTTATGGAAACCAAACATGATATTTTTAAGTAATTGATATAATGTTTATTATTATTTATTTTAAATATTACGATTAAAAAATAGCAATAATACAATTTACAAATTTAAATTTTAATAAATAAAAATAAAATTTTATTCCTGTGATATATATCGCTAGGCAAAATGAGTTTCAAAACGGACCATTCCTTTTTTGGTTGCGTTCCGAAATTAAATTTGACTTTTTTATGAAAACCAAACATAATATTTTTAAATGTGATATTAATGTTTACTATTATTTATTTTAAATATTACGATTTAAAAATAGCAATAATACAATTTACCAACTTAGATTTCAAAAAATAAACACTTTTTTATTTATTGAATTTATTTATTTATAGAGTTTCTGAACGCACTTTTTCTTTTTTCTGCGTCGAATAATTGCAAAAAGTGGTGTTCGAATTTCGAATCACGCTCGCAAAAAAATAAATCGATTTTTCTGCGTGTTTTTGGGCACCAAATGCACCCTTTTCGTGCTGGAGAGGTAAAAAAGTAATTGAGCTATTTCACCGAACAAACACGAATACTCAAAAACGACACAATTGGGACATCTTTAAAGTCTGCGATATCTAAGTTTGGATTAATAGATCCAAGCTTAATGTTAATCTAAAATGAAAAGGACAAAATCATTATAAAATAAAATATTAAAACCCAACATTTGTTGGTAGAATTGTTGGTATACGTAAAATAATTTAATATGTTAACCTTCACGTTTCATGGTGATATTAGCAATCTATCTTAATATTACTAATCGGGTTTCATTAAGAATGAAGAAATTGCAGAATAGAAGAAAATTGAAAGCATTCATTCAATAATGAAAACCATCGGAAATTAGTCATTTTCACGAATCATTACCGCTCATCGTTATTTTCTTTACTTCTTTTATTATTAATTACGCAACAATAAAATAAAAAGGTCCTATTTTTCATTATTTTTGTGTATCGGTAATGATTTTATTATTCATTGATTAAAGAGACTTTGAATATAGTTGCGATATTACGGAAAGCGATGAGAGAAGATTGTAACATTTGTTAAAATCATAAGTATGTATATTTTAGAAATTCGTGCATATTTTATTTGTTAGTTCTATTCGAAATGACAATCAAGTTTTCCATTAGTTGGATTATCGCATTATTCGACTAAAACACTAGAAACTCTGTTGGCCTGAACACTCATAATTAGCCCATTGATTTATGACTCGCTCAGTCATTATAATTATCTCAGCCAAAGGAGTGTGTACAGTGGACACTGTTGGACATGGAGGCCTCCTCCATAGTTTTCTAGTAGGACCATACTGCGAAGCGATACAATGTCTACTTTTCAGTCCTCAATTAAACTAACAAAAGTACCTAATACCAAAGTCAAATTTGAGACTAACACTCCGAGCCCAGTTTTTGCTAGCATTAGTTGAGTATAAATTTCAGATTAGTTTACTCCATATTTCTGCTCAATGTTCACCGCTGTATTCTCTCCATCTCCACTGCAAATAGTACTTTTGTATGTTGGTCTTAAACGTAAACAAAACACACCGACAAAATTAATGATAGTGAGACTGTTTCAGTAACTATGTGTAATTCACACGTCGTCGACGGCGGCAGTTCCAAAATATCTCATGGAAACATAACCGTTTCGTCTAAAGTTTTCTAAATAATAAATGATTTCGACGACGGAAGTATTGCCCTTGACGTAAGACCACAACACGTTGAAATAATACACAGAAATGTCAATGGAGAGTATGATTAAAAAAAATAGCGCTTAGACGTTTGCTAATCTTGATTGGCCGCGCGTCCAAATAAACACGAATGGGAAGCTTCTATAACGTTTGATGTGTGATTTCGACTCCATAGTCCCGCGTTTTTTCATAGATTACAATTGCTTTTTACATTAATGCGTCGTCGATAGATTGTTTTCCTATACATCAGCCAATGTGGGTTGACGTAATTGCTTCGCATTAATGGCGTTTCCTGAACTAGATATTCGGGTTTAGTATTCCAACCAAACATCGTCGCAGATGACTACAAAGACAATCATATAATACAAGTGGCAACCTAGAACGGTTTACTTCCTTTTTCAACTGATTAAAGTGTATACAAGCAATATTTAAATCAAATTAAATAGATAATTTATATTAAGCAGTAAATTAAAGATGAAAAAAATTATGTTCAAACAGACCCACCTCTAAATCATAGTCCATACCGTCTAGATTTGATGCATGTATTTCAGGTCGCAATAAGACCCTGTTGGTTCGTTGAGCTAGACTGTTTACACCCATTAATTTATGAGACCTACCCAAAGAAGCACTACCGCTTTCAATGATTTCTGGTTCACGAAATGATAGCTTCTTTCGAGGTCTCTCACTAATTTCCTGAGTTAGTAACTCTTGATTGTTCCGTTTGTCATTTAGAGGTATTACTAGACGCGATTGTACACACACTTCCTCGGTAGAGTCATATTTTCTTCTTCGCAATGGAGATACATCTCTTGTAGCGTTTCCAAATTGAAAATCTTCACATTTGTCGTATCGCCTGTTTGCCCCTACAGACAAGGGTCTGGTCTTTAAATCATTATATTCCCTCGAAGCGCTTTCTTCAACTCTACTTCTGTGCTTGATTTTCATTTCACTGAACTCAGGTTCAGAGCGGCTAACCTTTAATTTCTCCTCGTGCTTTTTGTCCTTAGTCTGTTGCTTAGAGAGTTTCGGTTGTTCTTGTCTAGATTTCAGTGCTCCTCCTAAAGAAACTAACGTACTTCGTGCCTTCAAAAGAACTTCTGTCGGTAGATTCTTTAAAAGGTTTTCATTTCGTCTATTTTTCATATCATTTTCTCTACGGTTAGGCATTTTCTAAGAGTGGGATGCTGATCCAAGTGCATAAATTATAGTTTGTATTCGCGGATTTACGATATACGTGGATCAAAAGCGCGAGCATTCGCACGGCTCCTCACGAAACAACTGAAGAGGCGGCAGCATGGCATGAACGATCAACGAACGTCGATGTGAGTCGCTTCACGCACCACAAATAAACATATTCACATACTTTCTATACTATATACGTTTTCATAGCTACTAGAGAATGCAATCCCATAAGATAATTTTGATTGTGATTATTGAAGGAACGGAATATTGTGAAACCCGCGGATCAGCATCCCTCAAGATTTTTGTGAGACTTTAAACTACCGCAAACCGCACCAGTTCGCAGGAATGTATTTTTTTGTACATTATATACACTAGCCTGTCTCGTTAATCTCTCCTTCTTTTAGTGAATACTGTATCAAGATCCGTTAGCTGATTTAGAAGATGTTAGCGGAGAAACGGACAGATGCGAACAGAAACTTTATTTTATACCTAATATGTATAAATAATCCCATAACTCCACCAATTTCTGCTTAGCAAAAGGATTATACAAACTCAAGAACTATGAAGTAACTATATTTAATTCACACTACTAAAAATCAGCCATTAAAAACCTATAAACTCTAGAGGCATGTAAGAATTAAAAATGGCAGTACCCTAAAACCACGACGAATATTGAAAACAATGAATACAAAAGCCGATTGGGATCAACATTGCTCTAACTAGTCAAAAGTTGTAATGCCCTCTCTTTCTCCTGACAAGCTGAACTTCAACCCTCGGAGGCTTTATTAAAGGACCAACTTGCTTTAACAAACTGTATCTATAAATTTCAACTATGCTATAGTAATCAACCAACTTGTTAAGCTTTGTCTTATTCGATATTTACAATTACTTAAACACGAAATTATAGTTTAAGCCGTAACTATTAATTTATAATAGCCAACCCAGCTTGCGACTTCATCCACGTTGAAAAAGAAAATATATTAGTGATATAATGCCTGACATCTTTATAGCTGTGACGACCGACGGTGGTGCCACCACGGCGACAGTGGTGCCATTTTTAACATTTATAGACGATCTTTGGGGAACCTTACATTTTTACATGATAAAAAGTCCTATATGCCAATAAACTATCTGTGTGACAAATTTCTTCCAAATCGTTCAGTAGTTTGTATATGCATATTATAAATCCATCCTCACAATATTTCGCATTTAGTTTGCTTGCTAAAAATATTCTTTAATTTTTCATAAATACGAAATTATGGCCATTGAAGATTAAATATTTTATTTACTAGTCACTCATTCCGATTTTCTGCAAATTATATATACAAACCTACCTCGTTTATCGCTATTTCCATTAGTTAATACCGTATCAAAATCCATTGTGCGTCTTAGAAAAAGATAGGAAAGAAACAGATAGAGGCGGACAGGGAAATGGTATAGATTAATGTAAAAGATAAGTAGTTACTCTGATAATTGCTATCGGTGAACGGTTTCACAAATTGGATACTTTGAAGCAATCCGTATTTCGAGAATAATTGTGCGAATGGATTGTTTATGTTACCGGTTCTTGAAATTTTTACACCTGTTTATCTCGTACATGTTTATTTAACGGCCACTTAGTATATAAATGAAGAAGTCATAATCGTAATACTGCTATAATAAAACCGTGGCAGTAATCAATCTGTGTAATTAAAGAAGGCCTCACAAACAGTAACTTTACGCAGTTCTTCTTGAATATTTATGGCGTTCGGTGGGAGTGATCGAAGACGGTAATTGATTATAAAAGTCGAAGAGCTTGTGGATTCGGAGATTTATATAGACTATAAACAGGAGGTGAATGTATAACCACAGTTCAACAGGCGTAACACACCCGCGGCGTGGCGCCCGCGTTCACAGAGACTGATTTAGTACAAAGCAATAAATAAACTGACAAACGACGACAGGTCTGTTTCAAATTTGTCGTTAATACTACGTTTGTTTTATCATTTACTTAGCTTCATATAAGACGCAGCAAAACCAATCATTATTTTATTTACATAGCTGGTACTCCCAACTTCGTACGCGCTGTACTTCGTTTTTTGAAAATTGTACGGAAACCTAACATTTTTCCATGATAAAAAGTATTCCAGATAATCATCAAATACATCAGTGATACATAAGTATTGGGGTATTGAGACTCTTTACGTCTAGTAAGAGTTGTTTTAATTAGATGTTGGAAATCTGGAAGGACAACGTCAACGTGAGCCTGCTGAAGTTTTCTAACAACTCGTGACCAGAATTGTTTGTCTGTTGTTTAATTGGGATTTCCAAAAATATATGTATGTGAAATATGCACATTCGTTATCTCCGTTTAGGAGCTTCCTAAATGTATACTGATATATATTACATAAATGTTTCCTAATATACAAATACGCTTTACTTTAGAAGCTTAGACTATATAAATAATAAAGTCTACATCTTCCATCATATGATTTCGTAGATCATAAAAGGGGTTACGGACCTCTCGGTGGTAAGTGGTAGCAGTATTAGCTACTCAAGGACACAAGCATATCAACAAAGAATGTACAAGCACAGCTACAACCTTGAATATGTTATTCGTTGCTAAACTCTCGTATTGTGGTTTGCATGATTGGCTAGCGAAGATAGTCCTAGAAATATTAGGTTAGCTTTTTGCTCTAAATAAATATACTCTCACATACGTAATTAATTGTTCTATGCTAATCTCAATCTATGAGCGTGCAATAGCCTCACTCAGCAAGCAATACGATTCTGTCGTTGTATTTTGAGATCACAAGCAGTTAATTTTCGGTGGAAACAAGTCAATTACTCATCTTGATTCATGATCTGGGACATGTTGCGAAATTTCTCTACGAAATTTTATTACGCTGTTTAGTGTTACGGATTCATTAATGTTATCCACATTAACCCGGTGAGATGACATTTAATTAGTGGGAATAAATTCAAATGTTTCTGCTTCTTCAAAAATTTTACGCGGTCGTCACGTGGCAACGCGTACATGTGCTACGATGAGTACCTACATCGTCAATGTGATTTAACAATAAATTACATATTACCCAAGACTAAAAACTAAAAACGTTAGTGAAACAGAAACGACGTCCGAGGAAGTGAATAATGAAGGAAATGCGGATTTCCACATCGAAGATTTGCAAATTGGTCTGAAAGTTGGCAGCGCTTCTAAATGTTACTTTACTTTTATTTTGCTTTACGGAGTAGTTAGATACGAAAAAGAAAATTCTGTATGTAAACTCGGAATACTCGGAACTAAGTATAAAGTGAGAAAGCGAGAAATTATGAAAATAAATACTCAGGTATTTTTCTAAGAACGATGTAGTCTTGTTAGGTTTAAATATTTTAATCTAGATACATTTAGACGACATATTAAAGGACGTCTTAAGATAATTTTCACGGAATGTTTAAACACATACTCGTACATACATAAGTGGAACGTCCTTTCGAAATATGTAATACGAATTTAGAAATATCAATGAAAATTATTATTTGCACTCTGGCAAACCTACAACTCCTACAAGACAAGCTTTATTGAACGTCACCAGAAATAAATACCAGTGGTCAACTATCAATGGACGACTAGAGATGGCTATGATAAATCTTTACTAGAGGAGATGAAATGAAAGCTTTTGTAAGGATTAATCCTTCAATTAATCATCCTCATTAACAGAACACGTAGATTATAAAACTCTTCAAGCACATTATTTAGTGGTAAGTTTTATTATGAGACAACTTGAATATAGTCTACGAGTATACTTACTACCTATAAACTACTGGACCGATTTAAAAAAAAAAATCACCTATTGAAAGCTACATTAATGGCGAGTAACATATTTTATAAAGATACGCGGATGAAGTCGCGTTTAACAGCTAGTATAAAGTCGCTTCCCGCCTTTTAAACTACGCAACGGATTTAATGCGGTTTTCACAAATGGAAAGAGGGTTAAACGAAGAAGGTTTTCATATATAATTTGCAGAAAAAATTGCACCCGTGCGAAGCCAGGAGTGTATTAGCGACCCACTTAACACCCACTGGACTAATCTCAAGATTGTCTGAAAGTTTCATCAAAATCGGTTCAGCGGTTTTGGAGTTTGTAGGAGACACACATCGCCTTATATAATGTATATAATATAGATTTACTGCTAACATATTTTTGTAAGGCGTTGAATTTTTTATTTTTATATTTAGACTAGCTGTCTCGCTCCCGGCTTCGTTCGAGGTGCATTTTTTCCCGCAAAAACCTTCCCTGATTATCATACCCTCTATCAATTGGTGAAAATCGCATGAAAATCGGTGCAGTACCTAGTTTTTGAGTTTATCGCGAACAGACAGATAGACGCGGCGGAGGACTTTGTTTTATAATATGTGAGGATGATCCTCGGAGGACTTGTTTTGTAACGTAGCGTTACTTATTTTATTTATTTTATTAGTTATATTACCTTATTTGTTTATTTATTTATTTAAGTATTTAAAAACTTATTATTTTTTTTAAATATATAGAATTGCATTTGACGTTCAATATTCAAAATTTTCAGTCAGAGAGCGTTTTTTGTTTCTCTGTCGCTCGCAGAGAGCGGTTTAGTTTTGTGCTGATAATAGCCTGTATTTGCCAGTTTCATTTTCTTTTAAAATTTTAATTATTCAGTTTAAAATATCTATGTAAAAAAACCCCGGTTTATAAATGGGTATGTATTTCATCTTATTTCTGATGATAGATTGTTGATTAATGTTTTTTTATTATAATTTGTGTTTTAGTTCATTTTAAATTTATTGTTAATTTACTCATTTAATTCTATTATCTTTTGCAGTTTATTTTTAATCCTTATGCAATTGTATTTTTTTTATTTTACTCTTGTTTGTTTTTTGCCTGACCATTTATTGAATAAATTATTAACATTTAGGGATCTTATATCTAAATTTTAGATTCCCACGGTCAGGCACACATATTTTTTCTTTTAGATTTGTGTTTAATTATTTCTTTTTCATTTCAGGTTTTTTTTTTTGTTATGGTTTTTTGTTTTGGTTTTTTGTCATTCATGGATTTAATTAGAGATATATAATTAATATATAATGAATCCTGGGTTTTATCCGCATTTTACATTCTGATGAGCCTTCTTCATTTTTCTCTGGTGACACTGATGAGCAGCGTGTTTTATTTTGCCGAGAAGGAAAACTATATTATTACATCCAGCCATTATTCATATCCAGCTAAGTTTTTAATTTTTATTAGCCGGATTTACTGAATCAAATAATAAATTTCACATATATATATATATATATATATATATATATATATATAATAACGTACGGGCTTAAGGACCACCCCCTGTGTATTTTTCTTGTTTTGTTTAAATATATTTTAAGTGCTAACATATGATTTTTTTCATTTTTTAGTTAGCTGGCGCCCAATTTTTTAGTCTTTTCTTTTATTTTAATTTCATAGCCGAAAACGTTATCTTATTTCAATTATTTTCAACGTTTCAGTTTTATAATTGAAAGGTATTCTGCGCCCTTTTTTGTACCCCCTGACAATGTGTGCGCAAATTTTGAGTGTGATCGCTAAGCACTTTCGGAGTTAGATTACTGTTTGTATAAAATTATAATTGAAATTAAATTGAAACTGAACAAGTAATTGAAAGATGCTCTAAAATGCATTTAATATGTATTTGATGGATTGGAATGAGTTATTGTTTGACAATGCCCATCAGCCTGTCGGACACTCTTTAACGTATAATACATGAAAAAAGTAAGAAGAATTTTCAGTAGGTTTAATGTCTTTGTGAGATTCGGGTTTATTCTTTCATCGGCCGCACATCAACGACGTTTTACGTTGGTACGTCGCGCTTTATTCTAAAAAGCGGTAATTTTCACATATTCCGCGGGCGTGTGGCACGGCAGCTGCGGTTTATAGCTGGGCCGTGTTTACGATCCTTGCAATGTTCATACCAAAACGGCACTCGCTCTTGGCCATTTTCAACCCAATAGAAGAACATAGTATATACCTACACACTTTATATCTTACCTTTAGGAGATTACACTTCTTCACTGATTAGAAAAAAGTTTTATTCTCGCTTTGCGCGTATGTCTGTCTGTATATCCGCTAACTCTTTCTTAAACTTATTAAGCCTACGCTTATTTATTATTGAACGGGCCTTCCTTGTTTTTTTTGTCTCTGAGCTCTATACCAAATTTAATAATTAATTTATCGTGGATTCAAGGTTTTACCCTGAAAATAGAGCTACTTTCATAATAATTAAACAATTTGTATAAATATGGTTAGTGAAGTAACATACATAAGTGGCTGTACCATTACATGTATTGATACCATTTATCCTTTTTTGTCATGTCATCAGAATATATTATAATTTTTCGCCCCATCATTCTTCTTAATAAAATGATGATCAGTGTTGCGATCGTTTTAAAAAATTATTAAAAGTGTTAATTTTTAGACCAATGTTACTACAGATATTGAAATGAGTAACGAATGCACTTTGTTGCCTTCTGAGTCAAGACCGTAAGAGACTATATGAGACGAATGGGTACTATGGGTAGCCATCGAATTATGCTAATGCTGTAAACATTACCATAATTCTTAATTGTAATTAAGTAAATTCTTAATTGTAACCATAATTCTTGGAGGCTTAATTTTTAAGTTAGGTCTAGAGTATAATCATTTACGTAATTTAATTTTTACAAAATATTAATTAAAATAAATAAGAAAAAGTTGAAATTATTTTTTATTACTTACCTTTCTGCTGCTTTTAAAAACGTTGCATTTGAATACGTTGGTAGCACCGTCCCTCGCGATGTAGGAAAATATTTTCAAATCGGAACTGTCGTGCGACACGTAGAAGATGCGGTAGATTGGGTGATGCATTATTTCGGAGGGTTCAGTAATACTGCTGCTCTTGCGTCCAAACAATTTTGAGCCGTGGGCCTGTCGAAATAAAATTACTATTAAAAATTTTATTCAGGGAAGCGGACTGGTAATTAATTTGTCCCCAAATTAGAAGACGTTATTTAATATGTTAAATTGTACATGTTTTATAGCACATGTGTTTTAATTATGTCTAGTTGGCGTGTTTGAAGCCATATTACGTTATACAGGTGGAATTTCTTTTTCCTGGACGAAAAGTAGGTAGTAGGACGAAGAGTAATTAGTATTTATTTAGAGTCAATATTTAAAAAATAAAAATGCATTCACCGATTTTTGAAAATAGGCTTGCCTCATCGGAGAATCAAACCGGCAAAAATCCGAAAAAAAAGACAGTTTGTATTTTTATGGCATCAAGCGTAGGATCAAATGTCTAATCTAAACATGGTAAATTTTAAAGGAAAACCATGAAATCTATAGATACTTGTAAATTCAATGAGACAAGATAAATTTTATTCAAATGATCTTACTTATTTTGGATCTTTTATCTTTTATAAATTATCAATAACTATAATGTTAATAAAACCATAGATCTTGGTTGGGTTTTTTTTATGGAGAAGATACTTTAAACACTCGAGAAGTAAAGTATTTAATTTGCTTTATTATCTACTATTAATGTTTAACTTTTTTAAACAAAAAATCAATATATTTTTACTACATATTTTGAACACTGGTAGCAATATCACAATATATTTTTCATCATGGCTTCCTTATTTGGTTTTATTTGGCTTGTACGTATTAAACGTAAGAGCGTGGGCGGTTCATATCTTCTGTGGTGCTGTAGATATAACAAGGGTGTGATGGCTAGCTTTAGAGGGTAAGAAATAGCTCTCAATTAGCCCTCTGCCGGCTGGAACGTAATTACAAGCAATCGTTACAACTCTATGCACAAAACAGTACGTTATGTCCAGTGACAAATTATATATGTTTTATTATCAGTCTTTATTTTTTTCCATATTAATCCTCATATTTATTATCGAAACTATCATTATAACTGAGTTTTTAAAGCATTCGTGAATCCCTTTGATCCGTTTTCGTATCTATTTTGATCCATAATAGATCCATAACCAGCTTTTTTTATGAAAAAGGAATTTTTCTTATCTGTTTCGAAACTGGTTATGAAAACAGTACTATTTTGACTATTTTTCATAGGTTTAAATATTTTTCATTATTCTGAAATTGGAAATATTTTTCTCTTTTCATTACCTTTTAGGTGCTTCATTAGCGCACGGTTATCTCTTATAGGCCACATATATTTACATTTCGTAAATTTTTGTATTTGATTTATTATACTTTTTTATGTTAAGTCAGGCTGACGATCCACTTGAGCAACATACGCAAACAAGCATACTGCATGTGCTGCAAGTGCGTTGCCGACTACAAATAAGGGATAAGTAATGGGCTCTGGCATCCCTTACTCACTCACCGAAACACAACAGCACAATATATGTATTCTGTTACTACTCAGTGGTCTTCTGTGATGGGGTGGTTACTACCGCTAGACGGGGTGCCCAATACGGAAACTACTAAGCTGCTTTTAAATATATTTTACCGGTAAAACAGCTAAAACAAAAGATTTGTATGATTAATATTTGCGGTCGGTTTATAAAGTAGGTAGCCTTTTGTTCCCAAGTACACATCGACATTTCATATTGTGTGTTATTGATAGGTTAAGCCTTTGTCTGGAAATATAGATAACAACACATCGTGGTTACGAGCTGTAATTTTTTTTTTTCGATACTAGCAATTTCCCGGGGCATCCGTGTGAATAGTAAAATGTTATAGGTCTTTTTTGCTTAATCTGGTCTAGTCTGCTGACCTTTAGATAAAATAAAGATTACTTATATTGCAGAATTCTACTCACAGACTGATTTAATTGTAATGTACGTTTTTGTTCCAATTAAGTACTGTTGAAACTCCCAAAATGAGAAATGACATTTGTTTGAGGTGACGCGAGAGCAAACGGATTACTTAGAATAGAACTTTGATGTTAAATTAATTAACTTTTTTAGTCATAATTTTAACTTTGTACATAGGGTACTTGAATGGCTTGTGTAAATAAAAAATTGCATCCTGAGCGAAGTCTGGAGCGGGTCGCTAGTTATTTATAAAATAACAAGTTTCGTTTTCATAGTTTTGGCATTATAGTCTAATTTGTCTGAAAAACATTAGAACACGGTTATAAAAAAAAACACATTCAATTTATAAAATCATTTTCTTCTTTCCCTATTAAAATGATAACAAATTGCCTTGGGCGGAATCACGAGCTAGAGGAAGTATAAAAACGTTGCTCGTTCATCTAAAGTTATTAATATTGTCCTTAGCAATGTTTACGACTGAAATAAATCGAAGAAGTGAGTTTATAATGTTCGTTATTGCGAAAATTATCTTTTCGTGTTTATAAAATTTTTTAAGAAGCGACTTTTTGATTAAGAGCAGACTTTATGAAAGATATGAATGGAGAATGAACAAAACAAGCGTATAAGAAGTTAATATAGATAAGTATGATGTGATATACGAAAATTAATTAAATAATATGATCTAGAATAATTAATAGGTAAAGCGAAAACTTGGGTTCCCTTTTTAAGAAAATTGCGCGGTTGGAGGAGTATGAAATTATGTACAATTAAAGTTTATATGCAGAAGGAGTGGAGAAAGATAATAAGAAATACCTTAAGTTAATTAAAATAAACATTACACACACTACCGCGTGTTTTATATGACTAAATTTGTGGTCAAACTGATAAGAGATTAATATATACTTAGTACTTAAAAATTAAATGAATAACATCACAAAAAATCATTACAACTTTATTTGTGGAAAGTTTCTATAAATTGCAGTTATTCTAGAAAAAAAGTCTGCGTAAGTCACATAAAAAAATTAAAACACGCTTATATGTTAATTTAGGCGTAATTAAACAGATAAATAAATAGAGTTAATTAAATAACGTGAACTTAAACATTTATCTAGACGACTACAATATACAAATACATAGTAAACTAGCGGCCCGCCGGCTTCGCACGGATGAATTTTTTCCTGTAAATTGTGTACATAAATCCATATCTTTCCATTACTGAAATCATTTATTATTATAGATAAATCCCTCTGAACAATACATTTCTGTTTTAAATGTGCTGTGGTCGTAGTAAATTTGATTCTCATTAACAAGATACGTTTCAAAGAGAGAAAACAAAAACGGTTTAAGCGAGAGAAGGCTGGCCTGTTTTTACGTGTGTTGAAGGTGTCAGAGGAGGAAAGAGCATTATTTTTTGGGAGCAACAATGAGACCGGGGGTAACAAAAGGAGTCTTGCGGCTCTTCACGGACACCAGTTGACAGCTTTCCATTACAGCCGTCGTGATTAATGACCGACAAAAAAATCAACTTTTAATCGACCAAAATCAGTTCAGTTGGAAGATTCCAAGATACGGTAGCCTAGATTCGCTTTGCAACGTTTCGCATTTTTATTTTTAGGTGAGGACTTTTTTATGATAAGATCATCAGACAGGCTGACGGTCTGCTTGATGGTTGGTAGCAACCGTCGCCTATAACACAACAAGGCCAGGTTGATACAAAAAAATCCATTTTATGAGAAAACCTTTCTCTTCTCGTCACAGTAATAAAAATTTTCACCGACAACATTTGTTTTTAAGCTTATAATTTATGTTCCGGTACATGGCTGTTCACATGACAGAACGTCCAAATGGTTCGATTACCTATGTGCTAATAATACGAGTGGCAAACTTAAAATCTGTACCAAAATGTTTAATCGCCTACTTTTATTTCTCGTTTCAGTATTTGCACAATATTTAAGAAAAACCTTCAATTTTAAATCTGCTCGGTTATCTCCGAAAAGCTAAAAAAAATTGCTGTACAATTTTTCCCATAAATAAACAAGTGTTTGTTTTGTTAGTTTGTGCGTAAAAATTGTGCTCGTTCTGAGTTTAGTCTCTGTCTTCATAACATTGAATTTTGTCGTACATTTTTACTTCCGTCTACTTTTATTGCGTTCACAGGAACGCAATAAATGTTTCATGTTATATTGAATCTTGAATTTCAAAGAAAAACTTTTTCAAATTTATATTAGGTAGAAGTGATTTACAAGAAATTGTTATTTATTAGGGAGAACGGCTTGTACCTCTGACTATATCTTTCAGTACAATCTCTTTAATTTCCTGTTGGAATCTATTTTTTGGATTTTTCCTGTTGAAAATCGTGTTCGTTGTACTATGAATGATCATTTATATTTGCTTAATAATGCGACTCAAGTTAGTAGGTAGCTCCTGTCGGATTGAATGTACCTAGTAGGAGGTTCTACCAGGCTGTTATATATACCAGGCTGATAGATAGCCATGTGGACGGCAGAGTAAAATTACGCCTTCGCCGTGTACATTGGATACATACATGCAACAAAATGCAATTAAACTACACCTCGCGTTATTAAAATTAAAATTGTTAAAATTTCCTATTGAAAGGGTGTAAAAACCAGTCTAAAAATAAAAAAAATTAGGATGGAATTACATTTCACACGTAAGTAAACTTGAAAAACCAATATTTTTAATACAGCCTAGTAGGCACATACTCGTATTATTTATTATGTTTAAAACCGGCTTCACAAAATCTGTTGTCCGCAAAATTCTGTTCACAATTCTTATTTGGTCTGAGGCAAAAAGGAATAATTAAAATTCATATTAAGTTCGTATTAGAAAATATTTTCATACAAAATTTTAAGATAAGTACAAATACGTACCTATAGCAATTAGTTCCGAAGACTTTGATTTCCGCAAAACAAATAATAATTACTCACTTGTAAAGTCAAATATGTTTTGGGTCTGATTGTTTAGGACTTTGTGACATTGTTTCCGAAACACAATTTCCTTTACAGTATACCTACAAATGCTGAAATTTTAATCACTATCCCAACTTTTATATTGCATTTAACTATAGTTCGAGAGTCAATAATATTCACTCAAATAACTTTGATAAGAAATTTTCTTAACGTAGGTTTCCTTTACCAACTAGTTCATCCGCATTTAATTCAAAATGATATTTGTACACTACACTACGAGTATATAAGATTTCAATCTAACTTGGTGTAGAATTCGAGTTGAGTTTGCGGTGCTTCGAATGACAATTTTTTATTACAATTTCATGAATAAAATACGAAGTGCACCTTTTGCCGTTTAACTTTATTCTAAGAACGTATTGAATTTTAAAAAGTTAAAAATTGCTATTTACTATGCAAAGGACGAGGTTAATAGGATGAAAGGTTTAATAGGATTTCAAAAAAAGTATTTGAAAGAAAGAAAGTACGAGAATGTCTTGCTAGTTGTTTATTGTTTGTGCCATACTTCAAGGAGGATTCTATCGTATTGTTTATGTATTCCTGCTAACTCACCTTAGTCTTAGTTGCCTTTGTTCGAGCTGTGACCCGAACTCCATCTATTGATACGTCGACAGTTACTTTTCGTTTTTTCACCCCTCTCGCTTTGAACTCGTACTGTAAAGTAATATTCGTATCAACTAAAACAGAAGCTCCATCACAACTTTACAAAGTTTCAGAATGAAATAAATGCAAAAAGGAATCTGTTCATTCCCTTACATTCACTTTGTTTTTTTTTTTTACTTTATATTTGCTTCCATAGTGGGAGGCTAGAAAACCGATGATAACAAAATCGAGGGATATAGCTTAATGATTTATCTACCATATCTACCATCTGCATCCAAAATTTAATTACACCACTCGCTTAAACCCTAAATGTTGAGGTCGTCAAATACATAGGTACTACAAATACATGCTGTTTATTTCAATATGGTTTTTTTTCTATATGAGGGTGGTTAATTCCAGACGGATTGCGTAAAAGATTGCGAAAAGCGAAAATCTTGCCATTACTTGCCAGATCTAGAGAGTCAACTATGAAAAGTTCATTCCTAAAGTTACTTGGACATTATTTTTAAAGTCGTAATTATGCTTCGTAATTATTTTTTAAGTCGTACTTTTTTTAAAATTAAGCTCGGTTCTCGGCAGTTCTCGGCTCGATTCATTTGATTAGTATTTTGAGAAAGAAAAAACCAAGTAATCTTGAAAAGAACTTACGCAGTTTCAGGGCACATTGCTGAACAACAGATGCTGAAACAACAGCATCAGTGGTGTTGTATTTCAGTGTGAGTCAAGGTTTCCCAAACCCTTTACTTATCTCCTATCCTTATCTTGTTTTCTGTCGTTTATTCTTATTCTGTATCCTATCAAGATCAGCAGCGTTTTTATGTGATGTTACCTTCACATGAACCGTCATCAGCCTACCAGTCGATCATTCTAAAAGTCGGTAATGACCAAAATGCACGAAAAACTTTTACAATTTTATTTGATTACCTACTCTGATTATTCCACCTAAAAAAGACAATGCGTTTGTTATAAAAATTAGTGAACAATTAAGCGGAGCGCGTCTTATAAGCTAAGAGGATTTCAACAAGGCTTCGTGCTGTAGTCCTTCTTAAAAGAAAACGTTATTTTGGAGGATGCTTGAGAATTAAAGCATTTATCTTTTGTACTACGTAACATTATTGAAAATATTGCAATACATCTATGTATTTTATGCCAAAAAAGTACCACTGTGAGTACCTCAAAAATTATTTTATTAAGTTAACAGCTGCACTTTGTAAATGGTCTCTACTTCGTCTTAAAATTACGATAAAAATACGATACACTCAGAAGTGATAATGATAGCTTCCTAAAGCCTTTTTTTGCAGCTACAGTTATTAAGATAATGGTACGTGGTAAATACTGAATTTCGATGTCAAAGGTTAGCAAGGTATTATTTCAATAAGATACGCTAGTATAGTCAAGAAGTGTTTTTCAAGCGAAAAATAGTTAGAAGTCTTCGAAAAATTTGAGATCAATTTTGAGAAAGACCTTTTTAGGTTTTTAGTGCCAGAAAAAATCCTAAAAAGGAATTCCGCGTCGAATGAGCTATGGCTCAAATTATTCGAAGACTTCTAACTATTTTTCGCAGGATACACTTCTTTACTAGACTACGCATTCAGGAATAAACGTTCTGATAGTGACTACTACACTGGTAGTTGCACTATATTATATTAAGCTGAACAGGATGTCAGTGATAAAGCACAGCTTATCGCAGTTACTTGTTGAAAATGATTTTCAATAAATGTTTTCCGCTGATAAGTATGCATAATGTAACAAAATTTATTCTTTGTATAGGGCGCATTCCATTTGGGGTATATACGGGCCAATGTGATTCATTTATATTCAGACGGAGGCAATGTCACTGCGCGTGTCATATTCATATTTCAATGTGACGCGATCGGGACCGTCTTCGTACTCTTCGTAGCGAATGCCTCGCTTATCGATAATAATGTCCCGAGCCGCGATCCTGGCGATTTCAACCTTTGCTATCCTCTTTTCAAATTACAAATGATTACAATAACGTACTCGTACATCTAAAGTTGTATTAGACCTACTCGCATATAACATACATATAATATCTTCTTTAATACACTTAAAGAAAATATTACCTATTGTTTTCCGATACACAATCATGATATACTAATGAAACTTTCACAATAGATGCTTACACATTTATAGTTAGTTTTTAATGAATCTAGGATCGTGCGAGAATATGCTTAACACAAGAATACCGTTACTTTTTTGAAAATTCCACAGGAGTTTAACATTTTTCCAGAATAAAAAGTTACTATAGTTTAATCCAGGCAATTAAACCGTGACTTTGTTCTTCTACTATTAGAGATTTAATGCTGTATATTTTGACGCAATTTCATTGCTTATAAATCGGTTTCATGCTTATCGAAATACAAACTAGATATTCTCACTATCGTGTAAGGCACTTAGGTCTTTCATATCTTATAACAAACTTACCTTTGCCACAGTAACGAGCTGTAAGGAAATTTGTTTTACAAGGTTATGAAAATGCGGACGGAAGAGTATTATTGACATGACATCGTTTAGTACGGGAAGTAATTCGCCACATGCCACACGGGGTGCGGAAGAAATCTATTAATTTTGTTTAAATATGCGAAATTTTAAATAAATTAAAGCTGATCAAACGAATTTTTATAGAATTTATTTTATTAAATGTTACTCTGATATGTATCGAGTGTCCCATTATATATTTTATTTGTATATAATGTAAATTTTCTTACATACTTAAACAGTACATAACTAAATTAATTAAAATTATAAAACTATAAAATATTATAAAATAAAGTCATTGTCAACTACTGTATGTTTTTCCGCTAACTTCTTCTGAACCATTTAACGAATTTTGACACGGTTTTCACCAATGTAAAGAACGATAAACGGAGAAGGATTGAGTACCGTACATAAAACTGCTTTCGTGCGAAGCGAGGAGCAGGACCATAGTTTACCTATAAAGGAAACATCTCGTCAGCGAGATATTTAATAATACGAATGGAAATTTTATAATCACATTCACAACAGACAAGCTTCAAAAGCAATCCTATATTCCCACACAAAATTTCTAGCAAATACTGATACGCAAAATACTGATTCTCGTAATTGAAGCGTTAAGAGTACAAATTATTTAAACTGTTTTCCAATGCAATGTCATTTGATGCACCATTTGTTTGAGATTTACTTGAATTTAAATCAGAGGTCTATGGTGAAGACGTATTGTCATTCACTAACGATATCAATTATGAAAAGTTTATCTAAAGACCATATAATTTTCGATATTTAAACGAGAAAAAAAGGGGTGTGGCTGTGTCTTGAATACAGCCGAGTTTTATGTGAATACGTTTTACGTTACGAGAAGGTTACGAGTAATATTTTCTTTTGAGCATCCAACGAATTCAAATATATCGCATATTTATATCAAAAAAATCTTTAGTCCTTTAGCGAGTGATGTAGGTGTTAAATTTTGGATGTAGATGTAGTTTTCCTAATTGCCTGCCACTATGGGAGCAGATTTAACACTTCAGTCTATGGGTAGAAAAACAAATTATAATGTCAATACTCACACGAACGCGTCTCATAGCTGCTACTATTTCCACACGGCTGGTCGGACGAGGCACATCCATAGTCCCGATATACTGCAATACAAATTTGCACAATAGTTACAATAAGTTATCTATTTCTTATTTCATTATGTTATTATTCCCGGCTACGTACAAGTTAGATGTTAACACTTCTACAAATCGAATATTTCCTTACAAAATCCTTATAAAATCGAAATCCTTCTTAAGTCGAGAACTCTACGAGTATAACTCGAATTTTTTGGCGTCTCCTCTTGCAGTTGGACTTAGAGAGTCCTTCCTATTGTATATTTATAATTTCTCTAAAAAAAAATTTAAGAATAATTTATTTTGTATTAATAATACTAAAATATATAACATTTTTTAGTACATACGCGACAAGTAGGTACAATAATTAAAACATTCAGCAGATCTAAATATAAGATAGGCATAAGAAACGTGTTAGTTACAAATTGGGCTGACAGTTCTATTTTTACACTTGGGGAATTCGGTTACATTAAAGACACATTCTAAATGAAAGAATATAAAACAAGATCAAAGCATAGCTTTCCAATTAGGTCTCAGCTCTTATTAAATTTGAAAAACTAATTATGTTCTCTTGACATGAAAAATGAAAAATTATTTGAAATTCTAAATTCACTGTTTAATTTATTCAGAGTTCTACAAGGTCCCAGTCATGTACAAACCAGGTTTCTCTACGCATATATAAAATGTACATCAAAGACCCTCATAATTAATTAGAATGGGATCAAAGTTCCCTCAAATAAGAAGTTATGCTGATAAAGTAATACGAAATAGTTATAGCTTCTTAACTACCTCATAAATCCTACAGCAGTTTTTTGTTGTGAAAGTCTTGAGGATTGTCTTGAGACAGCTTAAAAAGTAAAAGCGCTTATTTCAATAACAATTTTGAATTAGTCACATTGCCTTTTAGTACTGATTTTTTGTAAATAAATAATTCTGTAAAAATTGAAATTAGTACGACATTGTGAAAAAGAAGATAAAATAATGTGGTATCCGCAAGGACTTCTTACGAATCCAATAACCCGACAGTCACGTTTAGTCGGAGTAATACTCCAGTAATGGTGAAATCAAGAGCTGAGCAATTTGTGGCGAACATACCAACACAAATAAGTTTTGAGTCTTGAGGTCGGCCTTTGTACATTTTTTATGAATAATTAAATTAATTTGGATATTATAAAATATAATACTGTATAGGTAAGGATATTATGAACGCCTGAAAAGTAAACGTAAAATTTAATTCGTACAAATTATTTCTCTTTCATTTAAACAGGGCATGTCATACATAAGTATATTTTTGAAGTGAAAACTTCTTTAGGCGCGTTAGGTATTTTTTGAGATAGAAAAAAAAACATTGAACTTGAAACACTGTCATATAATGTAACGCAAACCATTGATGTAGCTAAATATTAGCTTAAAAGATCAATTTTTGAAACCATTGAACTCGCGGCCTGTTAGGTAATGTAATGTAACGTAATGTAACCGAAACCTCTGTATATCAGTAAGTACTTTCCTGACGATTCAAAAAATACACACGTACATAATTGTTCAAGTTTTTACTTCTGTCGGCACTCCCGGAGTACCACTGTATTTTTTTATTAAATGGATGTCGATTTTACTGAAATCAACTGACTCGCGTGATATTTTTATCTGTAATCACTCCAGATACTGATTTTTTCCATTTTGTTAATTTATTATTGATTAAAAACCAAATCTTTCAGTAAAATCGGTACCAAAATTTCTTAGTAGCATTTGGGCATAGTCATAACCGACTCTGATTTATTGTATGTCTATCTTTAAAAGTTGCCTCGCTAGGTATATACAAAACAAATGTTCCGTACACAATAGCTAAAGTACATATATAAAGTCGAAGATTGAATATATTCAATAGCGCAATGTTAGGATAAAAAGTTCTGAAAAGAAAATACATTCTCGCTCTCTCCGATATAACACCGCATACCATAAGCAATTCCAGTCGATTTCCGCCAAAAGGAAGTCGGGCACAGTAATGTAATGTCGATTTGACTTTCCAAAGATTACCCACTTCAAATAGGACTTTTTCTTGTGTTCTGTGAACACCGATTGGAATCTCGTCGGGATGCGTAAGTGAAATTGAGTTTTTTTTCTATCATTGCTCCAATAAATTCTTACTTCGCTTAAGCTAGATGGATACTTAGTGTGTTTAGACAACGATCTAATTGAAATCTTTTCCTTTATAAATATTAATTGCATATAACAATTCTTTTTATGAAAGTAAATGTAAAACAAAACGCTTGCTTGTAATTAAAATTTACACGTAATTTGTTTTAGCACTTCAATAATTTCATTGTAAATACACATTTCAAATAACATTTCTATTTTATGTTTCCTGCTAAGAAGTGTCTAAAGGAAACATTGCTAAGAAATTACTTCGCTGCTTTTGATATTAGCTTTTGATTTCATGTGTAATTGAAATGTTTGTAGGTAAGTTTCCAATCAAATTTCCGAAATATTGGATAGTTTTAGAAAATAAATTAAGACCCATTTGAGTACTTAATGGCAAAACGTAATATTTAATGAAAATAAATTTAGATAGGTTTCAATCACATGTTTTTCGAATTATATTTGATCAATTAAAAGGTATTTATACATTCGGATACAGGGTATTTTATTGCTTGTTATACCAAATACCAAATGAGTTGACGTATCGGAAGAGTATGTGGCTAGACTCTGATGCTCCTCAGGGATCGCACCTCGTTCCAATTCTTTTTTTGTTTGTTTTTTTTAAATGATATTTCCCATTATATTCATCACAATCGGTTCAGCGGTTTTGGAGTCCATAGGGAATATACTGGATACATACATACACACATTGCCTTTTATCTATATATTAAGACTAGGTTTTGCCCGCGACTTCGTCCGCGTCTATTTTTCTTATTCAATCGCTACCAAACTTCACAGGATCATCCGCTGGACTAATCTGAAAATTTGTCTGAAAATTTCATCAAAATCGATTCAGCGGTTTTAGAGAGTCTATAGGGAACATACATATATATACACAACACACATTGTGTGTGGAATAAGAATGCGAATAAGAATTTGAATTTATTTAAACGTATTTCAAATTAGAGTGATGTTTCATTGTTGCAAAAATATATTGTACCTATGTATATATGACTGGTGCAAATTAAATAGAATGAAACTTATTTCCCAAAAGAGTACTTACATAAAAATAAAAGGGTTGTGTCATCTCGCTATAGTACCTATATCTGGTGAATTTTTACAAGAATCTGAGACTACCCGCGACCTTGATGTAATCTCGGACCCTAAGTTGAGATTTACTAAGCACAATGAACAAAAAAAAAAGTGACCTGATACCGTAAGTTGTTAGGCTTCAATCAATGCTTATGCAAGGATTTTAATAATATTAGTACCCATATATATCCTTATACAACGTCCTCATCCGGAGGCCGTATAAGGCCGATTATGTCACCCGCATTGCACATTTTAAAATTCTTTGTCTTGAAAATCGTCGTATACTCATGAATCTTATGATTTTATACAAACTTCCATAATAGTAAAAAGATGTCTCCTACTTTGCTCCGGCAGATAGACTTTGCTGATCCCCCTGTTCCCTATTTACTACTAAATAATTTTTTTTTAAAATGAGTATATCACAAAGAAACACAACATACTTCTGCTAAAAAAAAAATTTGTGTTTGATTGTGGCTGATTACCTAATAAACAAATTTAACTTAAATGCACATGTTGTTTCTGCTATCGCTATTAAAATTCATTCGTTAACAATATTCGGGTGAATGGGACATACTTTTTAGGATCAGTTGGGAATAAAATAATTCGGGTGAATCTGCGGGCCTTACAGAGCCTTTTAGGGCTAAAGCCTTTTAGTTGCGGTATTTTAAATTAAATCATCCTAAAGTGCATTTCTATTGTTATTGGCACTGCACTTGTGGTATAAAGTATTAATGTCGGCGATGCATGAGTTTTACAGCTTCAGATGAAAAAAGCTTATCGAACATTGTATTGCATACAAGTACATAAGTTTCACACGCCATTCGTTTTTGCAAACAAAATCCTACCCGTATCTACAAAGGCAATGTTTGGAAATATGTTACATAACAAATAATACATCGAAAATTTATACATTTTTAAACATTTCTCAAGTGATTGATTGGTTATTCTGACCGTCGAGGATGGCATCGGCTAATATGTGTTCCCAGTGATGACATAGCAGAATCGTAGTCTTTAACTATAGGCCTCATATGAAAACTCAATTTTGTTGGACGAGATATAGAAAAGGCAATGCTCGTGGTTAATCTGTGAGATCGAGTCAGAAATGATGAAATCTGCAGCGAATCACCGACATATCCCAGCGGATTAATAAGTTGAAGTCGCAATAGGCAGGACACATAGGACGGAGAGCTTACGTCCGCTGGGGCCGGAAGGTGCTCGAGTGGCACGAACGAGTAAACTCAGTGGAGGACGTTCACATACAAAATGCAACCTAATAAGGACAGCGGGTCGATATAGGATCCAGGCTGCTTCTGACCGATGCTACTGGAAAATTGCGAGGAAACCTATAGTAAACATTTATTTATTTTTACTTTTACATTTTATAAAAATGTTCAACATTTTTCATAAATTTTCATGAAAAAAAAAATTTGGTTTTGCTGTGACTATTGTTTTAAAAAAAATCCCTTAAAACTGAACTGAGCTCTGATATGACCGTTCTAAAAGACACTTAAAAAGCTTAAGAAAGCTTTAGTGAAAATATACCTTGGTATTTATCGCCCTACATACGTTATAGAATTGTCTAACAAGAAACATTACAGTGCCTATTTGTTGTGTGTAATTAATTTAATTTGTATTTGTCGGCGTCGTCACTGTCATTTCGGTTGGGTATATGGATAATGTGGGGCCAATACTGCGGGAAGCCCATTTGTCTCTATTTGTTTGGACGCCTAATGTGTATAAAGAGCGCGTGTTGGCTTGAGGGCGGCAAACGATACATCAGTTACTTTATACTACGCATGAATCATAAAAATTCAGTTTTCAGGATACTGTTCAGGATAATTTGAATTAAAAGAATTCACAATTTAAATGACTTAACTTTTTTCTAATATAAAGCTCTTATTACAAAAATATAATAATCTGTGGCTGGGAACCAAATTGAAAATAAATCACTACGAACAAGATTTCTTGTTTAGAAAAGCAATTCTTTGGATTTAAATTTTGATTGAAAAGGTTATAAATAGATTAGCAAAAATAGATTTCGTAACTTTTGCTTATTAAAATTCTTCTCTTCTTCTTCTTCTCTTTTTTGTGTATATTCGGTAAGTTTGAGAATAGGTCATAAACTATTTTTTTTCCTAAGTGATAAGGGTGGCCCACCTCAAAAAATTTTTAAGCAAAACATTTGCCGGGTCAGCTAGGCTTATATTTTTTTTAAATGTCAACGCGGACTAAGTCGCGTGCACCAGCTATTTTTTTTATAAAAGTTTATTTTTATAACAACTATTTTTTAAATACGCCCAACTCACTAAATCTATACTAATATTATAAAGAGAGAAATTGTATGTTTGTAATGAATAAATTAAAAACTGCAGGGACCGACAACGCTGACAACAAGCTAACATGCAAAACTTCAGAGATATTCTACAATATTCAAAAATAGAACGTAACGCATACCGTGTGACAATTTTGATTTTACTCCCATAAATTTACATACCCCGGACTTATATATGCAAATCGATATAAATGCGAAAGTATGTTTGGATGTATGGATGTTTGTTACTCTTTCACGCAAAAACTACTGAACCGATCACCATGAAATTTTGCATACACGTTATCTGGGTCACCAGAAAGGACATAGGGTACCTTTCATCCAGAAAAAAAGGACTATTCCCGAGGGATAAATAAAAAATAAAAAACTAACGCTTGGCCAAAGTGTTATAGCAACACGAGATCAAGCGTTATATTGCTTTTTTTTAAATTTTCAACGCGGACGAAGTCGCGAGCTCCAGTTAGTAAGCAATATAACGCTTGACCTCTTGTTGCTTAAAACACTTTGGTCAGGTTAGTTTACAAATTTATTTTAGATGATCCCTTGGGAACAGTAATTTTTTCCTGAATGAAAGACTCCCCCATGTTCTTTCTTGTATCCCTGATAACGTGTATGCAAAATTTAATGATCGGTTGAGTAATTAAGGCAGACAGACAGAGTTACTTTTACGTTTATTATGACAGTTTTTTGTGAAGCTTAGTTTTCAAGCTGTAATGTGAGAGCTTTTACTTCAGAATAATTTATTTACTCTGTGCAAATGTATAAAGTTAATTAAATTTTAACATTCGGCATTAATACCACAATTTTTTTTCACCACATATCTTTAATAATTAAGCACATAAACCCCTTTGTGTGTGTGTGTGTGTGTGTGTGTGTGTGTGTGTGTGTGTGTGTGTGTGTGTGTGTGTGTGTGTGTGTGTGTGTGTAAACAACGATAACGCTAAAAAATCGTACTTTAAAAATGAATGATCACGAGTGAATTTCGAGATTGTTTCAATGAAAAATATGATATCTTTCATTAAAGCGCCCGCTGTATGTGCACAGGTTTTTTTTGTTTTAATTAAGATACCACACTAGTGCTGATGGGTATAAGTATATCAAATAGAACATTATAAATGTAACATCGAACAATGTTTGTGGTTATCCTTGACTAGAATACAGATATATTATTATATAAATACGTTCACAGATACTAAACACTGTGAGTTATACGAGCAGGGAATGAACAATATTGATTCAAGATACGAACGAGTGAAAGAAAACCGCACCAAATTGGTACACCCAAACAATAGGCTGGTAATAAAAACAGTTGGTAGCTATCGCTTTTCCACTTTTACCTACGTCAAAATATAATTTTACTATAAAGGAAATTTCATACTTGCTAATCTTGCTATTACCAGATTTGAGTTAAACTTTAATTTAAAAAATGAAACTATGAAAAACTTACCATGATAAAAACTGTAAAGAAATTAACGGTCGACAAAAGTGGAAGTTCTGTACTTAATTTAGTTTAAGTTGGCTAACACTTAAGAAAGTACGCAAAGACTGACTTCATCCTCAATAAATATGACTTAATGTACGTAGTTTTTTAAAACATTATGTATGTAATTTTAAAGTACTTAGTAAACAATTCAACAATGGTGGGTATGTACTTTAACTCGTTTATTAAAAAAAATAAAATAAACATATTTTACTTACAATTACAATACAAGAGCCCAAAAAACCAGAAGGTGGGAAGACAATATCGTAAAGGTATCCCAGGGACAATATCGTACATACCTAAGCTCTAGGGGAGGCCTATGTTGAAAAGCAAGACAATCTTTACAAACCGGTATCAGTTCTGATATTATAATAGAATATTTTATTTTATAACATAACAAACTAATTGTAGTTAACTTTGTAAATGGAGTTAAAAGGCTAAAATAAAATAAAATATAATTAATAAATAAATAATAAAAAACGCACTCTCTATGAAGTCAGAGTAATGTAAAAAGTAAATTGTTTAAAAAATAATTTATCAAAGTTTAAAAAAAGCATAAATAATATTTACGGCAACACTCCTGAAGTAAAGTATCGCTAAAGCCCGTTTAATAAATTTTGTAATGTATTCTCCCGCATTAAAATCGGTTCGAAGAGCAGGCAGGTAAATGCCTCTCAAAGCTTTCATGAGATTATGTCAACCATCTAGCAATGTCTTGGGCGTTGGATCGTTTTCCCTTTTGACGCCTGCCTTAAGCGAAACAGCGGGGGAAAGGGAATGTTCGATATTACTGAATAGTGTATGTCTAGGCTGTGGTTGTGTGAACAGACCTTAGGCCAAGGTCGCGATGAGTCACGACGACTAGACACCTTTGGCTTTCCTGTCAATGTTATCGATAGTGAAACTATGCACATCTTCGCCATTTATACCTTAGTATCTCAGGAGTGTTAAATAGTTATTTCACTATATGGAATGCACATACAGATTGACATAGGCTATATAATATTTAGATACTAACTCCCCCAATTTGAGCCCGAGCTAAGTCGGAACGCGTCGTTCTATTATAATAAATAAAATTGTCAAAATTGTTTACACATAGAATGTGAACGCGGTTTCATTACATCCCAAAGTGACTTTGAAAATTCTATTTCAGAGCAAAAAGTATAAAAGCAGGGAAGGGTAATTGTTCAGAGAGTTTTCCGTATTTTAAACAAACGACCCTCAGGATTTGTCGGGAATTTGTAAAAAAATGGAGGTGGGCCGCGCAATTCGAATCCTTACTTTCTCTCAGATTACGGTTTTAAGCAAATTTACAAAAGGTTTACAGTTAAACTTTTTAGTTACTGGAACAATTGTCTTGAGAAAGAAATTTCTTGTTTAAGTAAAAAGCCTTCGCTAATTCTGTCTTCGAATTTTGTGAAGTATAATGATGAAAAATTTATACAAAAGAAATGTTTCAATTAAGAATTTTATACCTTATAAGAATTTTATATATTTAATATGAGGTAATAATATTTTTTTCCAGTTTTTCATACCTTCTACAGAAGTAATAAAAAAAAATAAGTGTCTAGAAATGCTAGTAAAACAAACGCTAGGTAAAATAAGTAGGTAAACAAAAGGTAGTCGCATGTTTGATACGCAGTCTAGCCAGAGTCTGTCAGAGAAGAATAGCAAACAAACATAGAAATGATATGTGGAATTTCATATATGAAATAGAAATAATATTTCTATAGAAATAGTAGAAACCTTGCTGTTACAGTACTGAAAAATATCGGAATAACCCGGCCTGTCTAAGAAGAATAGCAAACATTGAATGATACCTTTAGCAGGTTTCTTGAAAGAGGAAATTGATATTAAAATTATATTGTGTGGATGTTCCTAAGGTACTAAGATACACGAGCGAGTAAAATGCATCAAGCAGTAATATCATTATTCTATCAACGTCGACGATTGGTTGTGTCGATTTAGTTACCGGGTTTGTACCTACGAGACCGTGAAGCGGTTCGTTTTAGCATTAGAGTTAACTCCAATATCTGGATTAAAATCGATACTCGCCTCCGATAGCCTGATTCATTCAATCGACATTTCAATTAGTTGCAAAAACATGAAACAAGAAAATGAAGTTACAGTTGAAATTATTTTTTCATTGATTTTCAAGGGGCGAAATCTATTTTCAAAGTAGATGTAATAAGATCCCAAATTAAAACCAAGCACAGCAGATCTAAGATGAAATAACGTTTGCAAACATCTGATTTTATGTGAGATAATTGAAAAAGCAGTTGAGATCGCACCTCACTTCGCCGCATGGATTGTTTGCAATGATAAAACCCCTGTCAGACTGAACCTCTAAGTTTCATCATCGATTTAACTTGCGGTTTCCAAATCATCACTTGTTAAGGTGAAAAGTAAAAAATAATGAGGAAAACCGTGTGCGTGAATGGCTAGCAGAATTCGAAGACATATCGGAAAAAGAGCGAGAATTTAAGGCCAGTAGTCCCACTGCTATAGTGTTAATAATATAGGAGTAGACTGCTATACAATATTAATAAATGTAGGCTAAAATAGATAACTAAATATTGTCAAAACATTGTGTTGTTGTGTCAGTAAATAGTGTAAAAAGTTTAAAAAAAGTCAGTATTGTAAGTAAGTATTACTGTTGAAACAACAGTAATACTCCCCCCAGGTTAACTAATATTCAAAGCCATTGTCTTATCCAGTTCCAGCTTTAGACATGGCCTGAGTTTAATGTTTAGTTTGGAGCCCCAGAACGGAGCCAGTGCAAATTGTATTTTGTCAACGATTCTGCAATAATTATGTTCTCTGTTTGCAAGACTGTACCTAATTTGACGTTAAAGTACTCGTATTCAATCTATTTAATTTATAATTATGTTCTGTTTATAATATTCTTTATTAGGGCAAAGCTCCTGGGTCACTCCGCTTTCACATCGAAAATTTTCTGCCTCCAAATTTTCAAAGAACCATATGAAAGTGCTCAAATAAAAGTTTGAGATTTTTGATATTTCATTTTTTCATAAGTGACATTTTCATAAACGTATTTTTAGTTTCATTGTTAATTCAAGTTTATTCTTCATATTTTTAAATTTATTTTCATTGCCTTTATGTTCATTTATGTGTAACGTTTAAAGTATTTAATATATATCTATTTAATATAATATAACCGTTAAAGTTGGTCACAGAAAGAGAGGTCGATCTAAGAGCTATTTTTATTAGAAAAAACTTCGTAATACAAGAAAGTTTAACAAGAGATGTTGCAACATTGTTTTACCTAGAACGGAAAGTCGATCCTCTCGGCAGATGTTTGGCCACACAAAATTTTTATTTATTATTCCTTCTGTTGACTTGATAATTTTGTTCTGGTTTCGGAGATAATTTTCGGAGAGGGAACTTCGAAATTTTTGTCATCTCTACCAATAATTTACTGTGGAAAATTTTGTGAATATAATTATTTACAGTGCACGACCAAAACCGCTAGACTACTGGATATCAGATGCAAATGAGAACTGGTGATTATCTTAAATCTAAAATTATATTGTCCTAATCTCTATATTTTTTATTTTGTACCCGTGCGAATCCGGGAGCGTATAGCTAGTATATGTATGAAAATTTGTTACGCCAAATACCAAAATAGTATATCTCACTTTGCATGGAGTATTGCTCCCATCTTTGGGATAGCTTAGCCAAATACCAACTTGTCGCACTCGACTCGGTGGAATGCAGAGCTAGGAGAATCATTGGCGGCAGTACGTTTTTAAAAACTAAGATGCAGAGCCTGGCACATAGATGTAAAATTGCCTGTCTATGTGTCTTTTATACTCGTAAGATGTACTTCGGAGAGTGTGCTCAGAAACTGCATAAACTCATACCGCCTTCCCCTTTCTTCCATCGGACATACAGACATATATACAGCTGGTTACCATCCTTATCTTGTCGATATCCCTCTATTTCGGACTAAGCGCTTTAAAACATCTTTTATAATGCGCACTGCCAAGGTTTGGAAATCCCTGCCGGCGTCTGTATTTCCGAGCTCATATAACCCAAATCTTTCAAAGTTCGAGTGAATAGGCATCTTCTGGGTGAGCTCGCTCCATCTTAGGCCTCATTACACAGTTGGTTGTTGGCCAAGAGCAAACCCATCTTTAATAAAAAAAAATTTAAAAAAGTCACATGCAGTCGTTTTTGGTATTGGTATATCAGTAGAGTCGATTTAATCGAAGTAGCAAGACCTAATTAAGAGATGTTATGCTGACTTTACTGCGAGTTATGCTTACTTGATTATTAAGTATATAATTGTTGTATAATTGTAACTATATAATGCTTATAGTCAAAAGAAAAAGTATGACAAAGCGCGATTACATTTGTTGTATTGACATAAATGAAATGACTATAATTATCTTTAGATCAAAGCTTGAGAATAGAACGTGAGGGGCAGAGCACTTAGCGTGTAATGAATAGATAGGCAAAATCTCTGCATGCATGAAAGTTTAATAAGAAATTGAGTTCCTTTCAGCAAGATCAAAGCTTTAAAGCACGTCTATACAAATATAAAATAAAGTCTTTATAAATATATGAAGTAGTTTCTGACAATACGAAGAATAAATATTAAATAGAAGTAAACACCAGCATATTTCATAAAAGGTTACGCTGACCGATTAAAATTTAACATAAGATTTACCTAAGACACCTAAGCTATAGAGATCATTTTTCAATGCCAAGTGCCAAAGCCAGTGTTTTAGTCATAATTTTTAGTTTTTATTGACTCAGGGATTCTTTTAAATTTGTTGACTATACCTAATTATTTCAAATTGCAAACAAAACACAAAACAGAAATTGCAAGCAATAAATGGACAAAATTACCCTCTTGAACGCCACTTTTAAAATGAAGGGTTAACGCGATCCAAAAGCAAATTGAGCATAATTAAATACTAACGCTTCGTAAATTTTGAAACGTACGCTTTACGAACATCATGTTTACATGTTAAAATCTTTTCAGGGGTACGTGCTGTCGTATTATACCTTGATTCACTCAGGATTCATTCATGAGTATCGACCCACTCGTCGCTCTGACACTTCGACAAATTTATAGTACTTACATACGCGTCATTATTAAGACGTGATGAGTGTGTAAGCCTCCATAATTACAAGTTTGTTGAATGTATGGCAGGAGTTGTTAAACGAAATTTAAGTTATTATTCACATTGGTTACAATTGCAGTGTACTCGTAATACCAATAAGGTTTATTTTGTTACGTGATTGTGTAGCCAACAAGCAAACGGAATCTAGACAAGGTGGTCATAGCTTTTATACCCTTGCAACACTTGTAAAAAATTGCAAAATTGCATATACATAAAATATTGAATTTTGGTCTGTTTGCACGATAATCCCAGAAATGGCTTCATCGATTTAATTGCGGTTTTTGCTGATGTATCGTAACAAGCTTCCCGTAACATTGAGTGTTTGTTTCATTCAAATCGGTTTACAAACAAAAGAGTTACGAGCTATTCTAGAAACGCGTAAGAAGTCGCGGGTATGACTACCAGAGGTGTAGCTTGCGCTAGATGCTGTATCAATTTTGAATAGTTGAAGGTAAAGATTATTTTCCAAAATAAAAATGTCTATGCCCAGTAACAATGGAATACTGAAAGAAATCACAAGTTTTTATATAAACTTGTAGAAAGAAGTTTAAATATTTCTTCAATCTCACCATAGTAAGGTATCGCCACCGTTCAGACTAAGCAATTTACGTTCCTTTGTAAATTGCCAAGCCAAAGTTAAATTTAGATTTATATCACGATGGTGGAAAAGTTTAAAAATAAAATTTTTTATGTGTACTAAATTTCATAAATATTATGTATTTTTTAATCAAAAAACTTTCTTTTTTTGCACTTATACCTACCGATACCAAAATACTACCTACGCGTAGTATTGCATTGCGTAGTATGAGATGCCGCGAAATAATAAATTAAAACGCGTTTATTACAAAAATATTTTATTAGCTTTTTAATAAAAGAATATTTTAGGTTTCTTCTTAGTTTTTTGTAGTTCAGGTTATTAAAATTTAATACTTTACATTGTTGCACTGTCCTGACAAAGATTGTTTGAAGTATCTACATAACACAGAATAAGTAATAATAGTGTGTACAAGTAGATATATAATAAATGATAGGAGAACTGCGAAACGGATGTATGAAAACACCTTAAAAGATATCATTTAATTCGAATCACGTATACAATGTCTCAACGGAAATTAAACTATGCAGGGTTCCACGTGCTGTGTCAGAATGTATTAATAATAACACTCAAAGCACCTTGTATCATGGCTTGCTGGATAATAAATTGCTTTATGGTAATAAGAAACTCGTGCCGTAGAAGCCCAAAAACATTTTCATTAATCGTTAATCTTCACCGGGATTATAAGGATTAGATAGTAAAAGTCGACAAAATACCACAAAGTAATAACAGTATTTAAGACACGGCGATGAGGACTCAACCTACTGCTCTGGCCTTGCTCAACCTCTGCTATTCAATTCGGTTCGGCAGCATACGTAACCGGAGCTTCGTAACCAGTTACGATCGACCTCTTTTTCGATATTTAAAATATGTTTATTATATTAAATAAAACAAAAGAATATAAGCCAATAAGAAAATCTTATTTCATTTTTATTTTAGTTTAGGTAGGTTCTAACATTTGCTACTAAATGAACCTTGAATGAACCTTATCTTGAACCAACTTTATTTGCAGTCTTTATTGAGTAAAGTAATATAAATTTCTTTATTGGTAGCGTGAAAATTGTACTCTTATAAATGTCATCGCAGTATTGTATTCAGAATACAAAACGTGCTTACGAAAGCTTCCGAATTTCTTTTGTTGAGCATAACAATATTAAAACATATTTAAAAATTCCCAAGGCATTCGCAAAACGGTCAAGAGAGAATGAGGGTAAAATTTAATTGTTTCTCTTACATTTCTTGTTCAATTACAAAAAAAAAATAGATTTTTATCCAATATATTAGATATTTTCGTTTTATATATTAGTGTGAGTTATATTGAGTAAACATCAAACGCAGCTGTTTTCTGTAATTTATAAAAGACATTTTCAAAATTATCATACGTTCCCAAGCAAGTGTTAACGTAGACTCCATTCCACAGCGTCTACTTAAGTATGTAAATATATTTATCTCGACATATGTGACAAACATGAACTAATTTTTAACTTAGAATAAATAGTTGTTGAAAATTCTTCATAATATGAATTGAATTGAAATTTACTTGAGAGCTTTTTTCAATTCAATTCAATTCAAAAATTTATTGCGAAACCATAATGTATAAAGGTGTTACAACATTTATAAAGACCAGTGTTATGGACCCTGTCGGGCATGCAACTTAAGGGACTCGGATAGAGGAAGTGTAAACTAAATATATATTAAGATTTTTATTTTATATAATTAAATTTTAAATTAAATAATATTTATTTATATTTAAATTAAATTTTAAATTAAATAATATTTACATTTATATTTACATTAAATAATGATATTATCTTTAAAATTTTCATTAGTGTTATAGTAACATTTACTATTTAGGATGTTTTTTATAAATATGATATCGTTGTTTTCTTTTTTTAAATTATCTGGTAATTTGTTATATATTTTTATAGTTGATAATATTAAATTATTTTTATGTCGTAGGGTATACTTGTATGGGAAGTCTTCACGTTTTGTATAAAATTGTTTATATTTTCGGGCAAATTTACACATCTCCAAAATATATAAGCTGGGCAGAGTTAATATTTTATATTCGAGAAAGTATGTGGATTTTGTGATAAATAAATAAATAAATAAATAAATAACCGTATAACCGACCGTGCGAACACACTCAGTCAAGTGAATTCGTGTTATCGACAAGCAATATTCAGCTTAGAAATTGACAGCCACTAAATTAGCGTGTTGTCGTGCGTACGACGCCTTATTGTACGAGCGAATAAATTGTACGAGGTTGATTTATATTCAACGCGAAGACTCTAAACAGAGACCGAAATGGCTAGGTTTCCATTGCTTAAATAAATCGTTAAATTATTCAATGAGATTACTGATCGATTTCCATCACCTCTTGTATCCTAGAACCGACACTTATTAATAATACAATGATTTGAATGTTAAATGCTGGGTGACATCAATACGAGTATACCACTGACAACGGAATGTAAGAATTGAATTAGGAGTTATTTTATATACTGACTAGCGACACGCTTCCGGCTTCAAATGAATGCATTTTTTTTCTGCAAAATATACACAAACCTTCCATGCTTATCGTTCTTCCTATTAAAGAAACCGTATCAGAATCGGTTGGATAGTTTAGAAGAAGTTAGCGGAGAAACAGACATAGACGGAGAGAGACTTTTTGTGTATAATAATGGTAACAGATATAGAAGATATAGAAGACAACATGACCATGAAATCTTGAATTGACATCTATAATATTTGGAAAATACTGTCATCACAGCGATAAAGATGTCAATCGTTACACTCATTATTTAACTCTGGTGTTATATTTTCATTTTTCAAAGCGGAAGAAGTCGCGGGCTAGTATCATTATATATAAAATAATATAACATCAATTTATTCAAGAAATAATTTTACCCATCCTGTGAGAAGTGGGTGGCTCTGTAACAACACAATTAATGTCAGCGAGTAACCGCAGCGCGTCCGCATACCGAAATTAAATATAGGTATCCCAATTTTGAGACGATACGTATTGCGTTAAATCGTCCATTGTGGTTTGTTATGGCATTATTTCAATAATCCGCGGGCCGTTTTCACGTAGGAATGCGCAAACGAAACGTGTGCGGAAACTCTTCCCTTGTTTTTAATTGGTTTTTATGCGGGTTCAATCGAGTTTCAGCACTCAGAACGTTTTAATAAAGCGAACCAATCAATTTTTGCTTCTCGTTGAACAAAGGGAGTAATGCGTTAAAGATGAATTCCTTGTGTTGTTTCTCCAACTTTAGGTAACAAAGTTTTGAACAACTTACATAACTCTATTAAACTCGCGAAAAAACTTCTTGCAAACATGAAATACATTATTATTTGCACGCCCAGATCTTTCCAACACAAGGAAGGTTGTTATGCCACTGTCGAAAACTAATGAAGCGGCACACAAACTATTCTCAAAGGACTACATCTCAAAGGACAACATTATTGGAAATTATAGCAGACGGCCCCATTCAGAAAAATACTGTGCCAGTAACCGTGATAACAAATATTAAACCAATAAGATTTTGACATATCGATATCAAAATTAGATATAAAATAAATATTTCTAATTCTCAAAAAGTTCATGTAACGTGATTGGGAACATTTATAATTGAAAGTGCTATAGGGCATTGCATAATTAGAGAAAACAAGTTCGTATTCAAACGACACGCTCGGGCCTGAAAGTCAGCAAACAATAAGTACCTACAAGGAGGGATAAAGTCGTTTAGATAAAGGTTGGTTAGGGCTCTAACCGTGCAATTCCTCCTCACGCTTCCCTCCGGACGCCTTAAGAAGTAATCCAATTCAGCTTTAATTTCAGCAGATCCGGTGTAACTACAATCAGGTGAGATCTCTACTGTGTCTACTTTTAATCCGCACGTGTTTTTATCTTTCCACACTTTTCAGAACCGTATAAAATCACTGAAATATGTTTTTATTTCATTTTTGACTAAAAGTACACATCAAATGCCACAGTACAATAGTTTTTTGTCTGCTGGGTTGGATCATCTAGTTTTATAAATATAGCGATTACACACACGAAAACCTACAAGACTTAAAGTAGCTCGTATTCTGTGACGAAGTTAAGTATCCTAACCATTGTATAATCACAAACTTAAAAAAATAGCAGACGAAATATTATAAGACCATACAATCTTACTCCAGTGATACGTGAATCTTATTAGTGATATGATTCACATTCACAGTAGTAAGCATTTAGTGGTTGGATATCACGAAGCAATGATATTTTAGTAGTAACTTGCATTTCGTAGTCATTTAGGACAGCCCGTACGACGGCAGTAACCACCGCCTTACAGAAGACTAAGGTGAAATAACAGCAAAATGCGATTCAAATTGTTTTTTGTGCTTCTGCTTTTGTGAAGTCTGTGGAATTAACCACACAAGCAAATTGTAGCGCATTCATTACAAAGTGGTTCGCTTAGCTCAGCACAACAAAATGCAACCAGGTAACGAAATGAGAGCAGAAACAATTACATCATTCGCATGGCTGCACAAAAGGGTTGCACAGAACAGGGAAGTGTATCCTACCTGGTGTGGTAAAGATAAAACTCCATTTTACCTGAAAAATATAAAATATTTATTAAAATAACTATTCATAATAATTTGGAACTTCCCTATTATTTTTATTCTATAAAAATAATACGATTATACAGATTCTATATCATACTGGCTGATACGATAGACGCCGTTCTTTTCAAAGCTGTGGAAGTTGATATTTTCTTTGTATTGAAAAGTTTGAAATGTCAACTAGGAACTTTGAAATGAATAAGAAAATGGAGTTAATATTCTTCCGGGCGTTTTTCTGGAGTTTTTCCTTTTCATAGTAAGCCTTCCTCGGAATTCAACGAATACTTGAAAAAAAAAAATGCCGGATTTGTTCAACCGTTCCGCAAGTTTTGCGCTTAGCAATAGCGAACCATTTTTTTATTCATATAGACACAACAATTTCGAGTACATGTATGACATTCCGTTAATCTGAACAGATTAACAAATTTTCAAATTTTCAGCCAAGTACGTTTATTTTATAACATAACTAATGCTTAGAAAGTTATTTTGAATATTTAAACTCCATGCGAAGCCGGGGCGGGTTGCTACTCTATCATAAACTCCTCGGACTATACCTAATGAGGTTATACTCTTCAAACGCAAAAAACACATAATTGATGCAATTTTAAGTTATGCAAGTGAATCAGACTGGTAATCGGTGAAGGGTAATGTAGAAGCTTTTATGAGGCATATTTGCCTCACAAGCGCTTGGGCTCACTAGTGCGGAATTCATTTGAGCACGAACCGGGTTTAGATTTAGCTGACACTACTTTAAATTTTAAATGGAAAATTACTCTTTTCACAATAGTTTGGCAATAAATTTGCGAACATTATGTTTCTCTTGAAATTAACTCAAATAATTTTCGAGAGCCGCAAGGAAAATGTGAGACGTCGCATGCTTCAGATAGAACGGGTCGTTATTGTATGAAAGACAAATATTTTGGGAAGGAGAAAGCTAAGTAGGTTTGACAAAACGTCGCCACTTGGGCCACAAGGGCCTCTTGCGACGCGTAAACGGATTACGAGGGTTCGCGGGCCCCTTGTTAAAATCAGTGTTGACTGCGGGACCTAATGGCTGTCAGTCGCGGAAAGCGCGTCGCTCATACGGCATTGTCATGCGCAATCAATGTACCTAATACAAATTAAAATTAAATTTTGTCATAATTTATTAGGGCAGATATACTCGTATATTAGAACATTGTACCTAACAGGTACCTACCCTACAAAAAAAGTAAATTTGTTTATAATAAATTTCGCAAGTGTCTGGAACTGGACAACTGATTAAAAAAAACATAGACAAATAAAGATGCTCGTTGTCATGCAGCAACACCGATCGTCTTGAAATTATGCATACCGGAGTTAGTGATACAGAAAAGGTCATAAGATAATCTGGAAAAAAATACTGTTCCAGAGGGATCATCTGAAAATAAAAATAAGACATAAACGCTTGACAAAAATATATGAACAATTAAGATTGAATGAATCTTTTAATAACTAAGAAAAATGTGCGCGGACGAAGTCTCGGGTTTTCCCATAATATAAAAAACTAGCCATTTAATTAACGAAACATAGCCGCCCGAGATTACCTTTATATACTTATATAATATAATAATTACGTGTCACGTTGTGTGTCCTCGATGAACTCCTAAGCTAACGAACCGATTTTGTAAAATTTCGTAACTATGTGTAATTTGGACCAACTTAAAAGATAGGATAGTTTTTATCTCAATTTATAGTATTTTTTAAAATTCGTTTATTATATGAGAAAGTTATAAATTACCATACACCGCCAACTGTAAGAATTTTATGGAACTCGCAGATAACTTTTAAAATAAGTTTTAAAACAACTGTTAGTTCCATGAGTTTCTCACAGATGGCGGTGTAAGGTAATTTATCGGCATGATTAAGAAAATATTTATTATAAAAATTGCACCCCGGGCAAAGCCGGGAGCGGGACAGCTAGTAATTTATAAGATTCATAATTTATAAAAGTTAAAAATAGGTATACTTTCTCTCAACATATACAACTTTTCTTATTACTTACCTAATATAAGTAGTTTTTGCAATGAAAAGAGTTTTATAAAAGTAAATTAATACTGTGTCCACAACGAACACTTGTATAGACTTCGTTGGAAATATTTTCTTCCTCTTAGAGATATCTTTTTTCGCTTTATTCGCTGCTGTCACAAGCAGGTGCCACTTGAACGCTGCAATAACTTTCATCTCCTGATACCGTGCCTATAATACTCGTACGTAAGGTAATAACCATTTTAATGAAAATTACGTCAAATAACGAAACAGCCTCACAAATCATAACAAGCTAAGAATTGCGTTAGTCATTGGACGAAAATCTTTACAATTTGTTATATCGATAAGAAAATGAAAGTGTTTTTATCTAGATAACAACTTTCGAACCTAAATTGAAATTTATAAATATTTTTAATGACCTTTTGGGGACGGTGTTTTAAATTAAATTTGTGAAAGTAACAACTTTCCTCCAGATTTTAATAAAGCAGTTTCGTTTGCTGTTGTTGCTTTAATCGTTATTAGATTCGTAGGCAGCTGTTTCAAGGAGCTCTACTTGATTTATCTATGTAATTGCGAAGTGACTATTGTTGCCTTTTGTTGTGTAATTGTAATACCACTTTTCCAAATATTGTTTCGTAAACAGTTATGAACAACAATAACCATTTCAAGCACTTCATATTTAGGTGAGATCCTATAAGTAAGAGTTGGGAAACGCTAATTACAATTAGAAAGTGGTACGAGGTAATTTGAATTTTGTTACAATTTGTTTTCGACTATAATTTCAAGATATAGTCTATCTCTCAAATCTTTGATTAAAAAAAATGTCAAAAATATATGTGGTACGATGTATCAACCACAGACATATCAAACGACGATATAATATAGTTAAGTGTTAGTAAAAGCAACACTCAAATAATCTCCAAGCCAGAAGCTTGTTTGAAAATAATAAATGAGCTTGGTGTTAGGTAGGTCTGAAAGCGGATTGGATTTTGAATTGAAGTGACAGAATATTGACGAGAGGGGTAGAAAACATCCTCAAAAAACTGTTACTAATCCCATTAGGAGATTAAAGTTATAATCAAGTTAACCGTATGAATTACTAGCACCAATATGATTGGAACAATTTTATTATAACATTTCAATAAAAAAATAAAAAAACCTGTGAAAATATATGGGTATTTTATATAACGCCCGACATCCTTATTTTTATCTTTTAACGCGCTGCCACGGCGATTTTTTTATATTTTAAGACGGTTCCTTGGATACCCAACATTTTTTCAGGATAAAAAGTATCCTATATGTTAATCCAGCTACCAAACTATATGTATGCTAAATTTCATCCAAATCCGTTGGGCAATTTTTGCGTGAAAGAGTAACAATCATCCATACATCCATCCTTGTATACTTTTGCAATAATATTAGGAGAAATGAAAAAGGTTGAAAAAATATAATATATAAACAATAAGTTATTGAATTAAATAATTTGGGGTAAGCAATTAAAAGTAATCTTGCCATGTTAATAAGATAAAGGGGCAAATAAATTTTAATAAGGTTCGCTAACGAATATTTCCCAAGTGTGTTAAACATAACAATTTCGTCGAAGGTTGGCTCGTTGCTAACTCCACAATCTTGGGAATAATATTCCTAATAAAACGATCGACCGTGTTGAGCGAAAACATCTGAAAATTTGGTAAAGTGTACCTTTGATGGTTTGGTGTTTCTATTAAATCGTAGAATTATTGTATAACTGTTACGACAGCTTTTATAATATGTTCTATATACTGAAATATACAGGCTGGTCTGTAAATAATGGTCGAATTGGATTTATCGATAGAGTGATTCAAAAAAACACTTTTTGACCTTATCAAAAGTAGCACTCACTGTTTTTGTGATATATTATGCTTTTTGAATTTTTAACAATTCCCTAGCTTTTATCAATAATTTTCTCTACGAAGTCTAAGGTTAAGAAGATTTGACATAATAGTTCAATGTGTATATTGCTCACTACGAATAAATAATACTAATTGCTCACCACGAATTCGTATTTGATCGTATGGTAGTATTGTCTCCTTTGGTTTTGTAATAGCAATATCTGTAGAAAAGAATATTATTGCATGTATGTTAATGCAGGTAATCATTAACTGTGTGATAAATTTCATTAAAATCAATTTAGCCGTTTTTTCATGAAAGCATAACAAACATGCATCCATTCTAACAAAATTTATAATAGATATTCGTAGCATGAAAATAACTAATACAAAACTTGAAAAACGTGAGCTAAGGCGCTCAGTCGCAAGAAGCGCTGGAGAAATCAGAAATTTTATTAGCTTTATGTTCACTCTTAAGAGATTTCGCAGCCTAAATAAAGTAAAGTTGCAGCCTAAATACATTCTTCCACGCACGCACACTCTAGCATAAAAAACATAAAAAGCATAACACAATCAAAACACTGTCGCTTAGTTCATACGTTCTTTGTCTTAAATTATAATTTACAGTACGGCTTCCCTAGTGTGGGGACCGGGGTTTGTTCCTCAAATTGTAAAGTCTTATGATAATAATAAATTATTTGAATATTTGAATTTGAATTCATAGTAAGTGATCACTGTTTGTTCTGTATAGCCTTTGTCAATAGAACTGGTAGACAATAACAAGCAAAAGTTTTAGTCAATATTTCTGAATGGCTACCAAACATTGTTTAACTTCATTTTGAATTCTCTCTTTTGTTCCTTTATTGCATTGCATTCGACGAGGAAACAAATATTATTTATTTTCAGGAATATCTATTTACAATCCCATTCGCGTTTGATAGAAATATGGATTTTTTAGTGTCAATTTTTTTTTTTTTTTTTCAGGTCATCTATTAATTCCTTATATACTTACTCCTCATGAAATGCACTTTTAACGGTCAATAAAATGAAGATTAAACCTTTTCTGAATTTAATATAAGTATATTAAAAAAACTATATTTATAGCTAGTATTCACACATAGACAGATTTTGAATTTGAAACATATATATTGCTGATCTTTAATTGTTTCCGAAAACACTAGAATTACTAGGCTATTGTCGACTAGCTGGTGCCCAAGACTTCGTCCGAGTTGAAAAATAAACGCCTGACATCGTTATTTCTATTACATGTTGGCCACGCGTTAGTTTTTTTATTTGATTTTACCCCCTTGGAAACAGTATCCCTGAAAACTTTATGCAAAATGTCACGATGATCGGTTGAACAGTTAAAGCGTGAAAATTTAATAGACAGACAGGGTTACTTTCACATTTATAATTTTAGTATGAATGTAACTTTGTAATTTTTTCGTATTTCATATTTTACCAATTATTAAAAGTATTTGGTAAATAAATGGTAATTAAATAAGTAAATAATTGATGCGGAATCTAAGCAATCCAATGACCTTCCTAACAATTGGAGCTATATACTTTTATATAAACGTGTATAAGCTACAAGTACAAGACAGAATGTTAGTATGCGGCTCATGTAGCACCAACCGTGTAGCGACGAGTAATCCTGTGTTGAAAGGGTATCTGCGATGATTTCACTTCGATAGAACACCAATAAAACTTCCACTTAGAATAAGGGCAGGATAATATACTAGTTTGGATTTTTTTTTTTAAATTAAGTGCGGCAAGTTTAGACTGCCTATTCAAACATAATATTTACTTATTGACATTCGGTTATACTTATACATTATACTTATTCGGTTAAGTTGGTTTTCAATTCCAAAGAATAAATCCCAATTGTAAGAGATAATAATTATATAATTAAATAGCATCGACTTTAATAGTATTAACTTTAATATCTTAACCAGGCATTTCCAATACCTTGTTAAAATAATTAAGTTATTTTATGTATGTATTTTACAGTCTGTGCATGTGTTGATAAAATTATAAAAGAGCGAGATTTAGATATTATTATTATTATTATTAACTAGCGACTTAACCCGCCTTTAGCCACGCACGCCTGCAATTTACACCGGTATTTTTCTATTCATAAAAACCTTTCTCCGACTTCAACTCAAGTATTGCGTTTAACAACATTTTTATTTATACAGACAAAATAATTATAAATTAATATTATTAAGAAAAATTTAAGAACATTAATTTTGATTCTCAATTTAATGGGATAACATTTTTTGAAGGTCTCATAAAATAAATAAGAACATTTAAACTAATAGGCGTCATTAGTTTAGATTAGCTTAATTTAAGAATTTCGTGAAATATGTAATTGCTATAAACAATGGTACAGCGTAATGATAAAAACATTTCCATTTACAAGGAAGAAATGTTTCCCGAGTTATTTGGGAAAGGGGACAACTCGCACATTCCGTGGGCTGCTCTTGCCGCCTAATATTGACCTAGAAAGGTGACATTGTGCAATTATATTTTTAACTAGGTGGTGCCCGCGACTTCGTCCGCGTTGTAGAATGGAAAATATAATATCTGAGAAAATATATGACGTCTTTATTGATGCAACAATAAAAAAAAAACAATGGTGGCGCCGCAACGGCGACAGTGGCGCCCATTTTTTTTAAACTTGTTTCCTCGTAAACCTAACAATTTTCAGAATGAAAAGTATCCTACATTTTTATCCAGGTAATGAACTGTTAATAATTAAAAAAATTCTTTAAGCCGTTTTTGTGGGAAAGAGTAACAAACTTTTGTTTTTATTAGTAGGATTATTGATTTATTTGTAGTATATGTATTTGTAGTTTTGTATAGCACGTTTATTTTGTTATTGACATTTAAACGAGGATTATAATAGCTTTGTGTAAGTCTCAAGGGAATTGCCTCAATGGAATGCCAGCTCTATCACATTCCTATTTATTCTGAATCATTTTAGCATATTACGATGGTGATGACGTTACAGTTAGGATTACTTAGATGTATGTATTTAATCTTAAGAATCTTTAATGTTAAGATCTTCTTACATTCTAGTTAAAATTGGGCAGAAAACATATATTTTAAGAAATTTTATTTAAAGTATAAAACGTTCGAGAAAAAAAGGAAGAGTTAGAGAGTGGAGGTCACTAAACGGTCATTCCTGAAATACCTTTGTTACTCGTAAATAGTCCTAAATGTTGCAATAAAGCTTGTGACCCGGGAGGCGGGAAATAAGGGGAGCAATAAATTTGCTCTTTCCCAAAATCTGAAAGGTTTCGTAAGGTCCAACGGCTTACGAAGAGTTTTGATACCAACACTGATCCTTATCAACGTTCAGTGAGTGTACTGCCCTTTGGAATGTGTTGTATTCATTTAGTAGATGATCATCAGACTTCATTAATAAGAGATAATCTTTTGTTAGTTAGTCTAAGTCTAAGTAGTAACACTGCTTTTACAGAACAGAAGCCAATTTTTCTCTTTTAGTGTTATGTGTCATAATATATTTAATGGCATTTTTATTTATCTTTACGTGAAATTCTCAAGTCATCGAAAAACACTCGGAATTCGAATACTTACTACGAGAAAACTAATAATTATTTTGTAAGGTTCAAAACTGACACTTTGTTCTAGGTTTCGGTTATTGCTTTGTCTACGAGTTGGTACGAAACATAAATTAGGAGGGTTGCAAACATGGACCTCACCTATTAAACTACATTTATAATAGACGTACGGCATTAGCTTTACAAGATTCATGAAGGTTACCTAACTATTAGATACCCCTCATAACTTTACAAGATAGGTGTCAATGCTGTTCGTACTGATTAAAAATGTATTGAATACAATTTCAAATGTGTTAAGAGTGATTATTAAAATAAAATTAGGTAATAATATAATAATGTTCCTAAACTGTTTTGTATCTAACGTGTATCTAATAACTTGAAACGAGCAATTCTTGTTATCTATATCTATCTATACTAATATTATAAATTCGAAAGTATGTTTGGATGTATGGATGTTTGTAACTCTTTCACGCAAAAACTACTGAACCAATCACTATGAAATTTTGCATACACGTTGTCTGGGACACCAGAAAGGACATAGGGTACCTTTCATCTAGAAAAAAGGACTATTCCCGAGGGTTATTTCGCTTATCATGGAAACAGTTCTAGTAGCGATTTGGATGATAGTTTCTATATAGATATGATTTTGCTTTTTTGTATTTAGATATGATGTTTTGTAAAAACACAACTTTACATAAAAAAAACTACTTTAGACAAGAAAAATATTTTTAGACCAGTTATAACGTCTAAAATACTTTTACTAAGACTCCTATTAAACTATCCTGACAAAAAATAGCCATACGGGAACTTTTCCATAGGACTATAAGCCAGGTTCTGGATTTAGACGTCGTTCTGTCAAAAGCAATTGGAATGTGGCTGCTGATATTAATTTAAACAAAAAAATTGCATTTGCGGAATACGTGCGGAAAAAATAAGAAGAAAAATATCCGTGCGAAGCCGGGGGCAGGCCGCTAGTTATAAATATAAAAACATAATACATGAATAATTGTTTAATTATATAATATTAAGATTATATCTACTCGTATCTACAGATACAACATTTTTTACATCTATAAATTAATTAACCAATGTTACATTTATTTATTATTAAAAAAAATTCCTTGACTTCATTAACTAACTGTAAAAGGAGAATTGCCGTAAGTCTTATTATTCTGTACAATCTGCTTCAGGTCGTTTACAAGTTACATTTAGGCAGAAAATGTCAGACGTTGTTAAAATTTTCTTAATTTACGTAGACACTTAAGTATGATTGCAAGGCGTCTGCAAATAAAGAATAAAAGAATAAAGAAATTTATTTCAGAATAACAACTTTAGTTTTAGCATATTTCTGTCCCCCACACTAGGCTCTGCCTGTCCTATGAGTGAAGTAAACGATTCCGTTATATAAATAAATTTTAAATACTATGTACATTAATAACAAACAAAAATTACTTAAGACAATAATTATATGTACAAAACAAACAGTAGCATTATTTGAAAAAAATGATAAAGTAAATTTAAATTTGTGAGATGTTATTGTATGATTGTATGTAATGTATGTATGTGAATGTGTGTGTGTGTGTGAATGTGAATCTCGATCGCAATAATTTTTCTCCACAATAGTTGAGTTTTATTATACAGGCACTGTTATTAAGGAGATTACGTACGTTGTTGCGAAAAATATTCATAAACAAATCAAAAAAATAACTGGAAATTTTGCAATATACGAGTATTTAACAAATTGATTTTCACATTTGTAATACCTACTATTAAGCGCAAATTCCATTAAAATTCGCTGCTATGCTTTGGCTCGGGTCAATGAAATAAATATTAAAATTAAAATGCTTGAAAAACAAAGGTTTTAAAATGACAATAGAAGGGGAATTCGGCGCATAGCGGAGAACTTCGCATTAAAATATAGTCTATTGTTATTGGGATATGACTCTTTGTTATGTTAAGGTCATCAGACAGGCAGACGGTGCAGTTGATGGTAGGTGGCTGTCCAATTTAAATAAAATAAGGGATAAGGTAGAGAGTGATGGTAGAGATATCTGTTTTTCCGCTAACTTCTTTTAAACCTCACAAAGGATTTTGATACGTCTTCCACGATTAAAATGAGGTATAAATGAGGAAGGTTTTTATATATAATATATCCCGGGCGAAGCTGGAAGGGGGTCGCTAGTAAATTATAATAATGTTTTCAATAATAACACTTTTATTTCTTTTTCAATAAAACTGGCGTAAGCGACTTTTTATTCAAATGCACACAAAAGTGGTGCTTCTCTAGGGGCTCGAGGGAGTTAGCCGGTGCTCAAGGACATTTTCTTTGTGAGCCGTAGTAAAGTAGTTCTGTCCGCTTCTAATGCTCATATACAAAAAACTAAATCGGTATTTACAATTAAAGAATTATTTTATCTATACTAATATTATAAAGAGAGAAGATTTGTTTTGTTGTTTCTGATGAATACTTAAACTGAAAACTACTGGACCGATTTTAAAAATACTTTCACCTAGGTATAAGAAAGCTACATTTTCAGCGAGTAATACTTTACAAAGTTACGCGAAATCTACTAGTTATCAATACTTTCAAGTTATAATATTTATTTACAAATAAGAATGCTTAGACAGATATGGACAATTGGACCAGAGAAATATATTTGTTTTAGTATTGATCTAGGTTTAACTGTAACTGTAATATATTATTGTACGATCCAAATATCGTACATGTGACGTGTCAGCATTCACGTAATTATATTAGTAATGGCCATTACTCAATTCAGTCAGTTACGTATATGTATACGTATACGTTGCTCAATTCGCTTTTGTACTTGTTTATAGATACTTTTTCATTAAGTGTTTTAATTATATCAATAAATTATTATCAATAAAAAGGTGTACATCATATAATTATCATCGTACTGACATTTTAATTTTGTAGCGTAGAGAGAAGTAGAAAATCTTCGCCCCCATCGGCGGTCCTCTTCTTACCTAAAGTGTAGCAAAATTACCTAAAGTGTAAATTATTTGTGCCAGATATTTCGTGCGAGCGGAGCATACTCGTAAGTCATACTGATTCCCTTTTATGATTGCGTCTCCCGGAAACCTCCTCATTCGGGTGCAGTTAGGTACTGCTTCCGGTAGTTCATTGTGAGATTTACTTTGGATTAAGTTAGTATATAAGTTATTAAAGGAGATTTTTTGGTGAGGGGAGAAGCACTTAATGCTTTTTTTCTTTTTTTCTCATAAACCCTGTCATTTTACAATGAAAAAATAAATAAATTGGCAAATATGGGTTGTTGCCAAATTTTTTAATATGTTGATTAAATAATTAATAAAATTTATGCTCAATCTCCACCTTTGTTCCTTCAAATAAATTATATAAAAAACTTCATGAAGATTTAAAAAAATAATACTAAATTAATGGCGATTATCAAATTATTTAGTTACATTTGATATTTTATTATACTTAATTGAAGTATGAAAATATAAAGTTTAATATGAAGTAATACTATATATTTTACATTCAAATGTTTTAAAAAAATCAATAAAGATTGTGACGTCAATATGGCAGTAGTTTCCTGAGCTGTATAAAAAAAAATCTACAATACATGTAGAGTGGGAAACGATTTCGAGACTGGGATGAATGTTTCACGGCTCACCGACCGTGGATATTGCAAGGGTTGTCGTCGTGGACGTGCGGAACCGTTGAATGGCCAAAATTCTTATACTAAAATGTGTCAGAACCCCAACAAAGAAAGGATCTTTGAGAAAAAATGAATAACATTTCTTGGCAATTGACATGACTACGAGTATTACATTTGGTATTATATCACGTGAACGATATTAACTATTTTAATCTCCGAAACCGGGCGCAAAAACGCGGTGTTATAAGATTAATTATAGTCAGTATATTTATTATTATAAGTACCGTTTATCTAATACGACAGACATGTAATTATTGTTAGAAAGAAAAAAAAGTTGCAAGAGAAGAATTCGTACGAGGATATCGTGTGGTTATAAGTTTCCTCGTCATCTAAGTTTAGGGTAAGGCCGGGCTTAAGTGAAAAACTACGCCGTTGAGGGCTTTATCCTTCTCTTCCAACCGTGCTTACGGCGGAGTGGTACTTCAAATTAAATTCATTTGTTGGAACATAAATAGGAACAGTGGGACAATGGTAAAACTTGTACTTTAAATTCTTACGTAATATATTTTTATTTCTTCACACATAAAATATATATATAAAATACAATTTTGCAATATTTTAATTGCTATAAACACAAATGAAAATGTTAAAATGTATATAGGTTTGTCGCGAAAAACATTTTTTGTCATATATGAGAATGTCATACATTTTCGTATATGAGAATAAACGTTTAGAGGTTTCTTTTTTGTTTGAAATATTGTAAGATAACCTCATAAAATAAATAGATAATCATGTGCCTCCCCGTGGCTCCTGAAAATTTCACACTATATTCAACCTTATTTGAGGCGCAGTAAGAGTATCGGGAGATAAGACATTTAAAAATTTGATTTCTTCTTCAAAATTGGAAAAGGTCCTAGCCTTAAGCTTCTATTTATGACGTTTTGAAAGCATTGCAGGTACAGTTTTAAGGGTGTAGATGTAACACCAACTCAACTATAACTTGATTTTATAAGAGCTTATCGAGCTTGTTGAAAAAATATTTTTACTTTTGCATTCTCATTATTATTGAAGGCAATTATGATTGAGATTGCTTTATGATTGAACGCATTACACAAAGGATTTTGACGTGGTTTTTGCATTTATTTTTCCCTAAATAATTTATGTTGCATTTAATTAAATTATTAAAATCTAAGATTTTTTTATTGGAAAGTCAAGGCCCGTTAGATGGTAGTTAGCCTTTAATGATATAAACAACACAAAAGTAGTTGTAGGGAAGGTGGCGACCCTAAAAAATTTGTTTACAGCTCGCTTATTGATAGATCCTCATATATACCTATATTACCGTTGGTATTAAGTGGGACTCGTGCTTTTAGTGGTCTTCAATAAGATTGTTCTGTATCAGCCTATATAAGAATCTTATAAGTATAATAAGACGACAAACTGGGCATATACAACAATGGTCCCTTACATCTGTTGAAGGATTCACTTCAACTTCAACACACTAACTCGTGAACTCTGTATAAGATTCACATAATTATGAAGTAATTGTCTTCGATAATTTCTATTTTCTATTAACATGCATGTTTCCTCGTGATATCTTCTTCACAATGATTGCATATTATCATTTCTTTATTTCTATATCATTTCATATGGGAAAGACTCATAGATGATGGGCTTCGATCTTGCGTCTCGAATCTCGAAAGTCTCGAAATTGGGTTTATCTTATTTACGACGTCGTATTATGCGAGCATCGCATATCCGACCATTCTACTAATTATTTTTGTAAGGGTTCAACAATAATGAATAAATGAAAGGGTTGCACATTAACCCTTTTTATATGAAGGTTACATACGTTCCAATTAAGGAAAAAATAGCTAGTGTTGAGCGGAACGAGGTAGGGCGGTATCTATATATCGCGAGTGATCGACGTGGTTTCGCTTGTCGCTTGCCAGGACAAATAGCCTCATCTGTCACTGTGACGTTGCTTGTTCACCGATCGATGTCGCTCACCGCCGAACCTACCTAAATTCCTTTAATACAATTACGTGCCTTCGCACTTGGAAAATATTTCTCAACACTTTTCATTATATACTAGCCTTAGCCTGCGACTTCGTCCATGCCCCAAACTTTTATTCAGTTTTCATTACTCAATTTTTGTCGCTCTTTGAATTTTTATTTTATTTTTAAGTAATTTGTTTTTAAATCTAATTTAGTTTTAATTTATAGGGAAAACATGACACAAAATCAGAATTACCAAAAAAATAATAATACATATTTCTGTTTATCTATTTATAGATCGCTACTAAACTGAGATACAGTGAAGTATCTATCACACCTGCTGGGCTAATCTGAAGATTACCTGAAAATTACATTAAAATCAATTGAGTGGTTTTGGAGTAAACAGAGAAAATACCCTAAGTACATACATCGATTTTTATATACAAAGAATTGTCAATTGAAAAAATATATACGTACTACTTTAATTTTTTTTTACCACGTGAATATATCGACCAAAAAAAATCTCAGAAAAGGTATCAGGATTATGTTGCGGTAAACACATTTATTTCCCACAAGGGAGTAATTGGTGATCCCTTAGAGGAATCCCAGTTGGACGACACACAAACTCACATAATATTTTGTTAGTTTACTTTGAGATGGCACATTCTGTTTTCTATGTGAGCCTACATTTAGGTTTTCTTTTGCGCTCTAAAAAGCAGTTATGCTGTTCATATTTTTATAAATGTAATTATAGAAACTAAATAATTGGATTTAAGATTTAACAGGTGTTCAAAAATGTTTGTTGGATCTCAAGTTCCAAATAAGAACAGGGAAAGTGCCCCTACGTAAGGCGGTGTGGCGAGCGGCGTCTTGTAAGGGAAATTCCATGAATAAGCTCTTTGTGTCTGCCTTATTGTGTAGGTGAACTTGAATAGAGAGACTATGTACCCACAGACCTCTTTGCACACAGCCAGCTTTTTATTTTATTAGGGTTCCACAGATAACCCCGTTTTTATCATAAGATAGCAAAAACTAGCAATATTCTAATATTCTAATAATAACAGCGGAAGAGATATTTTGTGGGATAATATTCATTATGAATAATATTCTTGGGTAGTAATAATTGTTTTGATATAATTAGTTTTGTACCATTAGGTAAGAAGAAATTATAGATTTTACTGGGAAAATATCGTGTAATTTCGAAATGGGGTTTCATAGATATTTAAATTTCAAAATATAAAAAAGTATAAAAGTATTAAAAAGTAATTCACAGTAATTCAGAGGAAATTACTGAAATTAAGAAAGACTTTTATTACCAAATTCTCCAAAGTTAGCTGAACAGCTTTTATAGAATATTAGGAAGGATTACTTTCTTTTATATTGTTAAAGGCAAAAGACCATCTCTTTTGAAGCATATATTTTATATTTCTGTCATTTTATTAAGATATTTTATTAAGTTGTTTACATTAAAACTCGATTTACCTGTAAGGGTTTCCCAATTCATCCGTTTTGCTCAATATCTATTTGAATAAGGGTACAGTGTAGTTATGAGTCTACGTAATAAGGGTTCACAATAAGGGCGGCCAATAAGATTTCTTTCATCTCACTTGACTGTAAATTGACCGATGAAATATCTTCAAATGAAAGATGCATTTATGACGCTTTGTATTGAATAAAATAAATCGCCTCTTAGGAGGCCTCCTAATACAATAATTCTTAAAATTCACCATTGTACTTCTACCAAAACATTTTCTCTTACGTAAGTATACGTATGTAAGTTCATCGTGAAAACACTGTTGTTGTGTTTCCGTAGAGCCAGAATCCTTCCCAGAACCCGTTAGAACCCATAGAACGAAGTCGTAGGCACCAGCTATTTTCTCATAAAAAAGCATATATCCTATACTGTTTTAATAGTCAATGGCATATGCATATAAAAAAGGCAAGAGATTCTCTTGCCAAGTAGTCCTTGGTCATGTTCTAAAAATGGTATATGGTACAATTATCCCAGTTGCCCTGGGAAGAGAGAAGTGGCTTGATGACAGTGCGAGTTCTTAGGCCTCGACTACCGTGCTATATGTTAACAAACCATTTATTTTTTATTTATTTTTACTTGGAGAAGTAGCCAAGGACATAAGTTAGAGACAAAATTCAGGCTTTTGAAGTAAAATTTAAAAAAATCTAAATAAGACTAAAAATTTAGGACAAAATAAGGGCAAGTTCCGTATGAGGTTCAATTATTAAAGGTGCACAAACATTACGAATAAATATGATAACTATAACACGGCTAACATTTAATAATATAAAATATAAAAAAAGTAAAGTGTATATTGAATAATGTTGTTAGGCAAAAAGAATTAGCTAAATAAATGGAAAATCCTTAATTTTCTCGAAGAAAATCAAAGCAAAGTGTCTTCACAATAAAGATGAAATTTACCATCAATAAAAAGAAGCGGTGTCAACAAATTGATGTTGCTTTGATCTGAAGCTTTCGTGCTTATTTTAGGGAATAAGTGCACATAAAATGTTAATTCTGTTATAAACTTATTGTTCTGATAAGGAAAAAATAAGATACACGCCAATTTATATTTTTAGACGATCCCTTGGATGTTTCCAGGATAAAAATATTTTAATTGAGGTAACGAACTATCTGTGTTATAAATTTCATCCAAATTCGTTCAGCTGAAAAACAAACATCCATCCAAGGAGGATATTATAAATATTAATAATTGATTACAATTATAAGTTAGCAATTTATGGCAAATAAAACGGCCCATAGTAATGTCTGGAAATTTCGACCAACGAAAAATTTATGTCAGCTCGAGTCGTAGCACTCAATCAACGCTTACCTCCAGAGACAGTTTGTAAATCATCTCTTTTTTGATGCGAGTTCTAGACTTTCAGCGTTATGTGTCTACGAAATTTAATATATTTTCTTAACTTATTTAACATAAATTATTCGACTTGTACTACTAAAATCATATTTACTACCAAGGAGTTTTGATATCATTACTCAAACTAACTTAACCGAAATTGCGTTTATGAGGCGACATTTCATGAAGCCTTACTCAAATTTTATATAGCGTAATAATTAGATCAACGAAATTTATCTTAATTATGGATCCATGGAACTTGAAAAGTTTAAAATTTTCAACCCCTGGCGAGTGCTTCAAGTGTTGGGTGACAGTAATCTAATCATTCACAAAGTTAATATTTATGGAGACTATTAAAAATGTTCTACAGTCAGATAAAATAAGAATTAAAGACAGAGCCCTGTGGACGGCAGTGTTAAACTATGCCTTTGACGTGTACATACTTACACAATTACATGCACACAAATACAAACAAACTACGGCCTCGCTTATTAAAATATTTACTAGTGAAAATGCCGAATTCCGTAGTGAAAGTCAATATTTTCAATAAAAATAAACAAAATTGGAGGTTATAGCTTAGAACAATCTTGGAACACAAAATCACAATACCTACAGTAAATAGCATACGTACACATGTTTATAAAACCGGCATCCGCAAAATTCTGTTTATAGTTCTTATTTTGTTTGAGGTTCTAAATTACTAATTCTAAATATAAATTTCTTAAAAACATACCTTAGCATGAAAGGTGATTCCATACTGAAAAGCCTCGTCACTGTGGAGCGGGATCCTCGTATCATACTCGTCGTTCGTCACAAGATTATATTGTTTGGTTGACGGCATCTTTCGTCCCCACTTTAGTAGCTTCATCGGAAACCGCTTCCAAGCCCTCGCCCTTAACACCACGCGTATGTAGCGAGTTTTGTAGCCTCTTTTAAACATTAGGACTCATTCTTTGAAATCTTCCACCTCTTAAATGATGTGTTTGGAGCCCTGCCACCTGAAACCAAAAATTGAGAATTAATATAAGCTACACTTATAAGCTACAAAGCTTCCCTTAAAATTGGAGTAAAAGTCCAAATTTTAATATTTACAATTACTTATGGCTGGCTTATTACTTAAATTAAACATCTACTGGTATTCGAACTCGTACAAAATTAAGCCAAAAATTCAGTTTCATCTCAAAAGTTTCATAAGTTCTTTCTATAAGTCTAAAGAGTGGAATATTATATTTTGGTATAAGTATCGTAATAAATTTCCGGTATAATAATATTTGCAGTCATATTTGTAAGTTCAGGCCCGACTGAGTACCAAATCTGCGTCTGTCGCGGAAACATCAGATTGTTCTATCTAATGGCCTATGCTTGCTCTTGTTAATAATGCTACAAAATAATCTATTAAAGTTTGATTCGTTAACAGCAAACAACCAATATCATACACAAGAAAAACTATCTGACTAGAGATATTTTCAGGCAGTTGGATAACTTGGAGTGGTAACTTTTATGATTGATTATATGAAACACGAGTAGTAAATAACTTGATAGAATAAATGATTAAGGTCACTTTAATAATGTAATCACAAATCGCCTACTTATTTACTTATATATATTTCAAATGTATTAAAATGTAAGATGAATATAAAGCCTCACTGTGATTGACTCTCATCAAATTTGTTATCATAAAATTGTATCAGAATTTAGGTAACCACTGCAAAGATCACGTTTGGGTTTGTGCTATTATTTATTCAGTTGCAAATCTTAAATTCCCTATGTGAAAATTTGCGGTTCGGGATTTATGCGCTCAGTGGTCAGTTTCAATCAGACTGAACAATCTGACGCGTTTACATTCTGAAAAAATTTAAACATATAGACAGAATACAAACCTTTCTAAATAAATAATTAAAATTCTCATCGAGAATTAATTTCAATGAAATGAAAATGCCGCTATTATTTAATGTATTTTAATGTATTTTTTTTCTTTCTTTTCAAGGTTCGAGTGAATAGGCAGGCATCTTCTGGGTGACCTCGCTCCATCATAGGCCTCATCCTCGCTACACAGCTGGTTGTTGACAAGAGCAAACCCATCTCTAATTTAAAAAAAAAATGTAAAAGTTGTCAAAACGGAAAGATGGTCGCCACTTGATTATGCATAAGAGATTGAAAATAGAAAGAGAAAGGAATAACTTCTATGAAAAGTCGACATTGGAATACAAAGATTTATAACGAAAATACAAGCCAGGGTTAGCGTCGTCGTGAGGAAGCTGCTAAGCTATACGAAAGTACAAACCTATGCTAACATTTAATTGCAAAATAAATCAAAGGTACCACCCACGCTGTTAATCTTTCCAAGACCCCCAAAGCTTACGTACAGCTACTTCACTTCACTAGGACCCCTTTTACCTTCTAACATGTTATAATTTTTATAATTCTATACGTTAATCTAGCACGGAAAAATTTTGACAACTGAATCCGATTTGAAGTGTACAAGAAAAATAAAAACAACCTTCAGTTTTATTCGTACACTTTTAGCTAAGTAGTATTTTCTTTGAAACCTATAATACATATAATAATAAATAACTTCTTCGTTTTCATTTAATTAATAATCAGTAGGTTCTGCCCGCGACTTCATCCGCGTTAAAATAAATTTTTTGTAGTTTATTAATATTATTAGGTATTTTAGGTATTTATTATTAATAGTTAATGCATTTTACAAATTATAGTCATCAATTAAATATGAAAAGGATATATACAATTATTAATTGAAATCATCACATTATATACAAGTGACCTATTTTTCAAAGTACCTTTGTTCTCCATTTTAGTCCAAATATAGAATAGAAATACGAGAAATGTTTATATAAGTAGCCATGAATCGCGAAAAAGCTTTTACGAAAGCATCTGTCGGTAAGCGGACATGCATACGCCGTATATTTTCATGTTTCTTCCTAAGTGAAGGCTTTGCAATATGACGATACATGTTACTGACAATGAATGCTTTTACATGCAAATAAATGTTTGAAAAATTGCTTATATAAGTATAACACATCCCCACATTATTCGTACTGATGACGTTACAAAATGGCGTTCGATTTACTTAAAGAATTTAGCCAATTTCATAAAAAACTTGTAATAACGAAAGTAAAGATCCCACATAAAATCATGAATAATTAAACATTATGAAAACCAATTAGCTCCATTTCGTGAAATTCGCTCGTTAATTACTCGTCTTTACTTCGAAATTAATAAACCTTTGTTCTATCTTACATAAACATGTTTGCTCATAATTTAGCATGTGTATTTGTGAAATTTATATTAAAATTATTTGGTGCCCTCGTTGAAATATTAAAAATATAACACCTCAGAAAATAATTGACATATTTATCTCTGTGACCATTTTTCATATTTTTAGACGATCCCTCTAAAACCTAATATTTTTTTCAGGATAAAAAGTATCCTACATGTTAATTCAGGTAATAAATTATGTCACATTTCATCGAAATCCGTTCAGTAGATTTTACGTGAAAGAGTAGGTTCATAAATTCATTCTCAGAAACTTTCGCATTTATAATATTAGTAGGATTTAACGCGTCCAACGAGTATGTGAAAACACGTGTTTTATTAAAATCAGAGTAATCGTTCGGGTAACTGAAACAATATATGCATTGTTAATCGTGACCGGTAGAGAATAAAATGTTGTAGGTAGTGGTTTTGTTGGTTAGGTTTAGATTCATCGGAAGAGTTACTGCTCTGCTGTTCGAGATATTTAACGGATGTTATACTTAACTAACGGACCCGCAAAATTATACAAAATTGTCTAAAAATAAAAAAAAAATATCACCGTCGCGTCGTCACAGCGCGATAAGATGTCAGATGTTATATCTTTATTTTTCAACGCGAACGAATACCATGTTAACCTACTACCTATTATTACTTTCGACTACGTTTGCATGGAAATAGTACCGAACCTCTACTTACTCTGCTCAATAATTATAATACTCTTAAAGGCTTTCGAAAAAAAAATATCCTTTAGTCAGAGGGTACTTAACAACTTAGTACTTTAACAACTGCTAAATTGTTTTTATTTTATATATCTGAGCTTGTTGTAATAGACATGTTGGTGGTAGTTTTTAGGCATTTATTTATTATTATTATTATTATTTCTTTTCTTTCATATTGTATCTTATTACTGTTAGTATATATATAAAATTATTTAATTTAACACATTTCAAATCTTATTCACTATATATTCACATATATATTTGCAATTCCTATTATATTCCCATCGCTTAACATACACTTGCACACAATTCACACCATTTATTTTATGAGGACAATGTGGATACAGTTAGCTCCGCGCCCCTCGTGCAATCATTCGCCTCATTAATTTAAAACCAAATTATGTTTGGCTATTATAGTTTACAATATATTTGTACATATAACCATGCATAAAACTTATGTGTATAACATATAAGTTTCTAATTGGACACATTAACAAAGGATTTTAAAAGATCTTTAAAACGTCTATTCAAAATTGTTTTTTTTTTTTTTTTTTTATTTAAATGAAATTACTAAAAAAACCCAGATGGAAACGAACTAACTGATTATTGCACTAAACTCTAGAAAAAAGTCAATCATACTTGATCTATTCCGGATGTAAATCGTCACCCCAAGTCAGTGATAATACATCTATGGAATCCACCGCCAGGATACCCAGGAAGAGGTTTTACTGCTGAATGTGATATCCTCTCAACGTTATCGTCATAATTTCTTATGTGACAATGAAATGGAGGAACAGGTTACTCATGTTCTGTTATAATATAAACCATCGATAGATATATAAACACATATATTATTAGTTGTAATTGTAGAGTAAGGAGATAAGCTTGTGTTCGCTTATCGCTTCCGTTTTGGTTAAAGTTGCTATATTAAATGACACACTTATTATTAACTAGGTGATGCTAACGGTTTCGTCTGCGTTGAAAAATAAAAGATATAACGCCTGACATACATTGACGCCTAATCATTGGATATTTTGCTGCTGCTTTACCCGAGTCGAATGTCCATCCTGAAATTCTATTGTAACTCAATAGTTACAATCTTTAACCATTGTGAAAGATTTTTAAACCTAATGAGTAGTTTCGAAGATAGGTAATCTTCATACAAACATACAAACTTTACCCCCTTTGTAATATTAGTATATTACATTTAATAACTAAAATAAACAGAAAACTAAAAGTTTAATTGTGCAAACTATCAATGGATAAATCTGCAAGTAGACAAAAAAAATTTTTCGTTTTTAATTATAACAATTGTAGTTTTACGAAGTAAGTAAATTACGTAATATTACGTAGCGACGTAAGTAAATATTCAATGAAGACTATTAAAGTTTAATACAGTTTTAGTCACTACCTAACAAATTTTAACTACAAAGAATCTTGTCCAATTTTCAAGTTGAAACTACTTAAAGCTTCTTACTTAATAAATTTAAAACGAAACGACAGTCTGCAAGGTAAAGTTCTCGTGCAGACTAGAACGATGCGATTGAGAAGTTAGAACTGTGAGACTCTTCATTAAAATAATAAATGAGAGACAGTAGGTATGTTGTTTTCGTACCTGTGTAGTTTTATAGAAATAAAAATTTTGCATAATTCATAAATTTTGCATATAAAGAGTTTATCAGTATGTAATAGATATAGTAAATTGTAGCTACGAAAATAATTCTGTATTTCAGATTATCTGTTGTTTAAATTTAAATAATTCTGATGATTTTACATGAAGAAGTTTGAAAGTAAATAAAAACATATTTTCATGTCGACCTCCTTGGGAAGGTATAATACGAAATAAAAGTTAATATTCTTTGAAATTAGGAATGTGGAAACTTCGAATAACAGTAACAAAATGAAAGTTTAGTGTTTTAAATGCGCTTCTATTAGGGCATTAAAGTAAGGTATTATTTACTGAGCAAATGGTTTCTAAAATTTAGATATCTAAATCTAAAATCCAAGTTCAAATAACATTATACAATTTTTTATCGTCACAGAATCACTTTAATCAGTATGATAAAAGTAATAGATGACAACTTATTTTGTCTTAAAATTCTCGCAGCTTCAAGTATACCCAATTTTTAACATTATAAGTTTAATTCATAAAATTAAAGATAAAATTTATATTCATAAAATAATAATGCGATTCTCTCCAGTAGCAAAAAGTAAGAAGGTTAATGATTAATTTTATACATATTGTGACTGCGACGCAGTTTCCTTTTGAACTTAATGGATACAGATCAAAGACGAAAGAGAACAAAGCCTTGTGAACTTCTCAGCTTTGACACACCTAAGAGTGTTCTACAAATGGGAGGTACATCGCGATACAGTTGTACGTGATATTACAGCTCATAGCCGTTAAGGTTCTTATTCCCTAGAATATTTTCACGCTACGAGCTACGACAGAAAAGAACAGCACATTTCATTATACTTTTATGTGAATTTCCTACCGAGTGGAGTATATGTGTATGGCGTCATTTGCATAATATTTGGTAAACTTGAATCTTCTGTGTTATCTAAAAAAATATTTTAGTATAAACTTGTTTCAAATCGCGTTATATGATGAAATAGGAAACCTCTTACCACTAAAGTATTTTGCTTCATGTGCTCTAAATATGATTATGCTCTAGAAAATAAAAGTTTAGTGAAATATATACAAATTAAGAAGGTCACATGGACCACCCATGCTACATGGAACTAGTGACATCCCATCAGATCTCTTGCCATCATCACGTACGATACCATTTGGTTCAAGCATCGAAGGTAAATACATTAATGGTGGCAATAAGGCAAATTAATACTATTTATGTAGCACCTCCATTAGGTTTTCCATCAATTAATTAATGCTATACTTTTATCTCACCACGGTTTTAAAAGGTTGCAATTAATATCTATGGTTGTCACAATGTAAATATTCGTTTATAGAACGACTTTATTTTACTTAATTTTTAACAATTTAGATTTTTCCTTGATGGTAGGTAGCTACCGTCGCATATATGTACACAAGCTGCAAGTGCCGTCTATAGTAGGGTAAGAAAATAAGCTGTGGCCATACTCACTAACTGAAATACAAGAGCACACGTGCTGTTATTTCACGGTGCTCTCCGGTAAGAGGGTGGTTACTGCCGCTAGAAGAGCTGCCCATATGATTGCGAAACGCAGTGTGACCCGTCATTACTTTCAGATCCTGACCAGAGCTAACTTTGAAAAGTATGATATTAAACTTCAAAAGTTTATATCAATTTAATCAATTAAAAAAAATATTTTTTACACAATCTTACAGTGTTTTAGTAACTAAGCATATCCGCAATGAGGTCGTCTTTGTCCCTCCGGACCACCTGTACCATTAGACAGTACCATAGGTGGTACAAATGGTACTGATTTATCCCACTAGTACAATTGATTGTACAAATGATACCAAAATATCCCAGTGGACCACCTGTACCATTAGTCAGTGCCAATTGATGGTACAAATGGCACTGATTGGATGCCAAAATGTAACACCAAGACCATGTGACCATGCAAAGAGACATCATACTACAAATACTTGCGAAGGCTGGAATGCCCAGTACAACGGCAGTTTTAAAAAACGACCCACAACTCTTTTTGCCTTCCTTAAAGTAATTAAAAATGATTCCGAATTTCGAATCGAAGTGCCGAAATTCAAGAGAAACGGAAATCATCTGTACTGCACAGAAACACTTACATACACCATGTGCAAATGCAACTCATTGTAGGTGATATAAACGTCCCGATATTCTTAGAAAAATTAAGACAGTAAAATATAGGTTACTAATAAAATAAAGTAGTGCCAATTGTACCATCACGTTTTTTATTGAAGTAATGTCGAGTGTCACGCTTGTATTTATTTCCCTGGTACTAATGGGATAAATCAGTACCATTTGTACCACCAATGGTACTGTCTAATGGTACAGGTGGTCCAGAGGGGTCTTTGTTTTAGGTATCTGTAAAAAAAAACCACTATTAGGTATTCTATACTAAATATTAAAAATGTATTGTAGGTAGATATTAGAGCTGCTTCAAAAATATGTTTCTCCCAGATGAAATTCACTAATTAAATTTATAATCCATTCGCAAACAAAGATGTTCATTTGCAACAAAAAAATAAAATACAACAAACGGATTAAGCGAACTCATTACTTTAGCTGCATATCATTTATTCTGTTTATGTTCACCAAATGTAACTTCTAATTGAATTCAAAACCACACGCGGTGCACCTATGTACGATGTACTGTACGCGAACAACTAAATACATAGTTATGCAAAAGGGAATTTACATTTTTAAAGATACTTTCCATATTTAAGTTCGCTTGAAGAAAGATTATTTTGTTTACGTCAATACATATAATTATTTGTAATTATAAATTGTAATTATAAAAAAAATTGTAGACCGAGGTCAAAAAAAACGTTTTAAGAAGTTTTATCTATTTGTCTGTGCACGCTAACCTCAGAAACGGCTTAACCGATTTGAATGCGGTTTTCATTGATATGTTTATTATAGCAAGCTTCCGGTAACATTCAGTGTTTGTTTCATTCTAATTGATTTAAAAACAAAAAAGTTATACCGAATACCGAAATACCAAGCGTAGTTGCGGGCACAGCTAGTTCATAATAGATTTCTCTAACAGGGTTATAGTGTGATTTTCTTAGTCTCGGTATACTTGCACATCTGAGTACTTAGGCATGTTGAATTGTAACAAAAAAAACTACTTTAAATAATAAAGTTTGTATGAGTATCAAGTCTAGTAATTTTTGAAAAATTTAAAACCTTCCATACTAATTCACATGTCTGACATTGATATTGACGTTAAATTTGTGACACTGACGTTTAAAATATTCGTTAAAGTGTCTTTAGTTATTGTTCTGAGTTAAATACTCGTCTTTAAACGTCAGTGGCAAATTGTATTTAGAACATTTTGAAAAATACACTGATTGGGAAAGTAGACGTACTGAAAATTAGACGAATGGTCAAGTTGACCAATTAGGAAAATAGACGGAATGCTCCGGAGGGCCAATTAGTAGTGTACGGGTTTGGCAGACTATAACGCATAACTACTTACACAGTGGTAACGAGCAGCGAGAAATAATGTAGCATAAATAAGCTGATAAAGTTACAGGAAATGGTTCAGAAGATTCTACCTGTTGCAAATAAGTAGGTTGCAACAAGGGTTGACAGAAAATAATATAACTGAATAAATATATTGGCAATTATTTTCGTGGCATGGTACACCAGTCTAGATTCAGTAAATAGCCTCGTATAGAAAGAAGACCTTCAGAGTATACTTTATTTTGATGGTCAAAGGAATGTCAGAGCCTCATCCTACAGAACAGGATAGTAATTTAATGTGTAAAAGACAGGGTCACATACAAATAGGAAGACAAATAGGACATATCATTCCGGATAAGGAAGTCCTAGTGGGGAAATATAGTGGGGGGCATGAAAATGAAAATTTTACACCTGAGAAAATATCTGACATCTTTATCGCTGTGACGCGGTGGCGCCGCCACAATGGAACCTATTTTTTATTTTTATTTTACGCGATCCCTCGGGAACCTAACATTTTTCTATAATGAAAGTATTATGTTATGTTAATCCAGGTTATAAACTATTTGTGTGCCAAATTTCATCCAAATTTGTTAAGTCGTTTTTGCGTGAAAGAGCAACAAACACCCATCCTCACAAACTTTCGCTTTTATAATATTACAAATATGTTGTATAATATGTATATTTTCTTACCCTCCCTTTTCCTCTCAGTTTTTCCTACATGAATCTGCAGCAGATTTGCATCGCTCTAAATGTTATCTTAGTGTTCGTAGTCACAAAAACTGTGCCTACTACTAATTGATCCATAGTATGCTTCATTTTATCATCAAAAATTCTGTTTAAATATTGTAGTTTTATAGCTAATTAATTAAAAGCCTACCCCGATCAAACAATAGACGGCATTTAAAAAAAAACTTAGACTCAAATAATATGTTAAAAACCCTCGGTAATCTAAGCTTTTGATCAAAATTCGACTGGATTAGTTGGTTAGTCTTTGTTCAATGTAATTCGACTCCCTTGTGCAGTCGAAATGCGACAACTTTGTAGTATAATAACATATTTGTATGTACAGTTGGTACGTACAAATTGGTATACCGAGTTAAAGGTAATAGAAAATTTACGGCAGAAAGTTCGAGCTATAGGAAAGATTTTTTTTAATAATTTAAAAACAACAGTTTCATTAAGATAAAAAGAACTGTATTTGTCGTTTCCTCTGTCCTTTTTGGGACGGCAGCACATGTGCGCATTTTATTCCTTTCCTTTCCGATTTTGCTTGTGTTTATAGAGAACAATGGCCACAAACCATCAAATGGGCATTCAACCACCCCGCCAACTTTTAATTTTAAAAATAAATAAATACCTAGTTGTCATTATTATCGTGCAGATAAATTGGTCGTAACTACTTATCATCATAACGTCATATCATATCACAAGCATCTAATCATAATAACGCACTAAGCATAATCAAAAGCATCTACTAGTTGGTAAAAATATAAAAAGTAACTATTTTACTAATGAGAATATAAAGGTACAAGAACATATTTCAATATTTATTAAAAAAAAGTGCCTGTATAACGTTCCCCAACAAAATTAAATTAAATGATTGATGATAAAAGAAATTGGTTTGCCAACAAAATATATGGACCACTCTCCGGATTTTTTTCGGCTGTAAAAACATTATAACATCGGACTAAATCATGTAAACGTGTAACTTTTCTCATTTATATTCATAACTTTAACTTAACACATTATACATACCCTAATTTTAAGTTAAAGTGTAAACCTTAACTTAAGATAAAGTGTGTAACCCTTACTAATTTTAAGTTTAATTTTGATAAAGGAATGTGTGTTAATAAAAAAACACGGCCTAAATCACACTGAAGTGAGTAAATGATGCGATTCAAGTATTTCGGTTTAAGTTTCGGAATATTGGTTTTAGTATTTGAGCAATTAAGCTGCACTAAGATATTTTACGATAAGTAAAATATTTGCTATAAAGTTTACGAATTGTAGAACGATTTGATTAAGTTTAACTGGTTTTATTGATATCTTTTTTAAACTGACCGTCCCTTATTTTTTAGATTAACATTTTATGGTAGTTGGCTCTATGGTCCCAAAGAAACACAAGCAAAGCATAGGCCTAGGCGGATACAAGTCCGGTCGACAACACTGTCGACAAGTGCCGACCTTAATAATAATAAGGTGATTTACCCTTACTTTGTTTTATTTTATAAAGAGCAAGGTGTAGACTTCTCAGTGTATGAAACTTTTTACACAAAACACACATAACATCCGTTGTTTATCATGTCGTAACAATAGAAATTAACCTTTTTTATGCCAAGATTGGCCAAATTGTTATTTTAAATCTAAGAAATCGTTACGGCAAAACACTGTGATGCCGACTTGTATATAGGACCTACAGCATGAATAATTAATAAATAGAGAGGACAATGCATAATTAGTGAAAAGCGGGAAAACAAAAGGCAAGCTTTTACATAACTCCCAAAACTCGCTCTATAAAATGTTTAGAGATGCCTTATAACAAAGGCAAATTAATTAGTACATATTGTAGGGAATTTCAGCGAACTCATAGAGGTCCTGAACTATGTATGTTCATAATTAAATAGTTTCATAAAGTTTCAAATTTTAGGAAAGTTAATATTTTTTTATAAAACAATCTATTTTTTTTTTCGAACTCACATTAATCTTGCAGCTCTTTTGGGAAACTTGAAACAAAACTTTGAACGAAACTGAACTCGTCTATGGCTATGTGCAATAAATTGGTTTTGCTTTTAATGAATTATAAAGTTTGATTACGAAGTTTTTACCGATACAAATACTTGTTTCACTAAACTAGGTACATACATTAATATTAGGTACGTTCTACTTTAAATAGTGGCAAGGACCGCAGAGCATACTGTGTTTCGCAGTAATTTGGGCAACCCATCTGGCTACAGTAACCACCCCTTTTAAAAAGAAGACCACCGTGAATAACACCGTGAAAACAATAAAAAAATGATTTCTTTATTTCCATACAAATTGATCCCCTTTAAACCTCTTTGGGAATCCGAAGCAATTTTAGTCTATATTATGAAAAGGTAAACAGGCAGGCTGACGGTCTACTTGAAGGTAAGCTACTGTTTCCTATTAAAATAAAATAGATCTCAATAGGATCTCAGTAGCAATCTGTTTGTGTACTATATCAAATATAAAAGGATAAGAGACTAAGAGGGGAGAGGTTCTTTGCTCAACTGCTGTTCTTTTACGGTTGTCTTTTGTAAGAGCCCGGTTACGGTTACTACCGCCAGTGTGCCCTGTCAATAGTAAATTTCTCAATTTTTAGTAAATACGGGTCGCTAGTAGTAAATAATCAATAATAAATACTTCTGCAGACGCGCTGCCTAATTTTTGATTGAAATAACGCAGTTTGCCCTGCTACTTAGTACCAAGTTAAGATGTTATTTCATTTAAATAAACAATTTCCAAACGGAAACCAACACTATTTAATTTTTATTATTTCACGTGTCTCACGCTTTATGTAAATAGTATGCCTAATATATTGCATAACAATGATACTGTGTCATTGTACGGGTCGCGTCAATAAGCTTTTCATATGCACATATAAATCGACTTCCGAGCCTTCGGAGTGGTTGACCTTCAACTTAACTAGTTTATATTCATCTAACACCAGACGGAACTTACTTATTAATAAACTCCAGAGGTGTTTTAAAACGATATCCAGCGGCAGTTAGCCCGATACAAGGTCAAAGGCTAATCGATAGACCAATGATAAATATTGTTATAGCATTCAGCGTAACCTTTTCTAGATGGACCTTAATTGTACTTACATAACTTTTATTTACACAGCTGAACAGCGACAGGCCAATTGGGAGTTCAGCCAATCTTACTAAATACGATTACGAAAAACGTTGGGCCCTGTATTTTACGCACTAATTTTCGATTATTTTTTTGCTTACATAAGATCCAGAATAGAAATTAGTTATCTACAAAGCCTTCATTGCTAGGGAAAGACTAGGGAAGAACAATATAATTAATAATAAATTATATGGTTTTTTTTTTTCATTATAACTAAAACAAGCTGACTGGCAAACGTTGTTTTGCCAAAAAATAATATTTATTAATAACACCCGCTCATCACAACAACATGAGGCCAATCGATTTGACAGTTGCTGTCGATTTGATAGTACAATTACTTTCTATAGTAATTTCTGTTTATTGTTTTAATTTTTTTTTTCTTTAATTTTTTCTATATTTTAATGGTTATTCTGCTATTCGAGACGAAGACGAATCCAAGCCGTTTTCGAGAACTAACACGACTTTCTTTTATATACCTACATATATATAAATTTTCTTAACCAATTTTCAATGCTGACATCGCATATAAAGAAGTGGTTGAATAGTTGAAATAAAAAGAAGAATAAACTGTTTCGTTATCTGAACATTTGCGGATTAAATAATAAATAATGTTCGCTTACTGATCCAAATATAAGCATCGCTTTTGATAATAATTTTGAAGGAGATTAAAGTTTTAATTTTTTTAATTCATGCTTAATGCTCATCAAAGCTGCTAAACAATAAATAATAAAATCTAATAACAGGAGGAAAAGGTATACTTATCTTTTTAATATATAATATAAAAGCAATGTGTGTATGGTACGAGTATGTTCCCTATGGACTCCAAAACCGCTGAACCGATTTTGATGAAATTTTCAGACAATCTTCAGATTAGTCCAGCGGGTGATCCTATGAAGTTTGGTAGCGATCGGATAAGAAAAATGGATGCGGACGAAGTCGTGGGCAAAGTATAGTAAGTATATCTTATTGAATAGATTACTTTTTATTTAATAATTGCTAATTGAAAGTATATATATTAGTAATATTATTTATTACTAATAATTAGTAATTATGTCAGGCTTTATGTCAGACTTATAATGCAAATATTTCACAAAGGTTACGCAATATGACGTCATCCGCTGGAGTCTCAACTCAGGCGCACGAGTCAGTTATAAGGTCATACCTATTCATAATAATATTGAAGAATTATAACACTAATGCAGATGATAGATCATGAATGTAATATATATATATATATATATATATATATATATATATATATATATGTGTATACCACCCTGTTGATTTTGATATGATTTTCACTAGTTGAAAGAGCGATAAACGAGGAAAGTTTGTATAGTTTGCAGAATAAAAATGCATTTGAGTGAAGTCGGGGCGGGTAAGACAAATGAAAAAAATTTAATTTACTGGTTTAGAAAACAAAAAAAAATAATTTTTGATTTTGGCCAAGTCGAGTGAATCGACAAAGGAATTTATTGCCAGTTATAAATTTTCTAATTGACTTTAGGTAAGTAATTATTTAATTGATTATGAATTAGTTTGTGAATATTCTAAGTACTTATCGAGTGAATTAGTTGTTTTTTTATACATCACCTAGGTTTTGTCAAATAACACTATATATCTCTACGAGAAAATCCTCTAAGTTCTTTGACGAAACTGAGTTGGCACCACCAACACTTAAATATTTACTTCACTCCCGTTCAACTGAGGTTAATTAAAAATTTAATTCACCTTTTGTATTAGCTAGTCCGTCAGAAGTTGTAACCCAACATCTGTCCCGATACGCCTTAATGGGAATCCTTTTTAGATCTATTTTTTATCTATAAAAGTTGTCTGAAAATTTGAACCTCATCGCTTGTAATGTTTTAGAGTTAAATATAAATAATTATAATAACATTATAGTCTTAGTAACTTCTGCTAAGTTTAAGCAGTTCTTAAACTTAGCAGAAGTTACTAAGACCGAAGTTAATAATCATAACAAAAAGAGTTTTAAATGTCATTTGGCTCCGAGCCTCAAAAGCTGAATTGCAATCAAAGTGGACTTAAATTTGGAAATGAAATTCACAATGTTGATAATAGGATTGACTGCATTTCGCCTCAACTGTGAGAGATCGTGAGAATAGTTATTTGTATGTAAAAATATCATTCTAGCGAAGTTTTTATCTAAGCTTCTGGAAGAAGTTTTTTTTGAAAGAAAACATTTATTGGTTTACTCATATGTTTTTATTTGTAAAGAATATGTCATTTACAAAATAGATTTTTAACAGTACTTCTTGTAAAAATTATTCATAATTAAACCACCAACCCATAATATTAAGTTTTAAAATCCAAAACGTGCAAGATATATACAAATACATACGTAAGTTGAAGTCTTGTTTTATGAGCGCACGTTAGAGAGAAGTCAAGTTGTTTCGATATTACCTGACCTAATGGTTGGTGTCCTGAAACCTTTTAAGCTATACCGGACTTTGACGAGAACGAGATTACGTGAAGCCAAGCCTTGTGGTCGTTGAAGAACTGAGGTCAGTGCCACTTCACACTACACTAAAATTGACAATAAATTTAGTATTGATTATATTAATTAACTAGCTGTGCCCGCGACCTCGTCCGCGTTGGAAAATGATAAATATAACATCTGAGAAAATTTGACATCTTTAACGCTGTGACGACGGCGGCGCTGCTGCCACGGCGGTTGGCATCCAATTTTTTATATTACTAGCTGACCCCGGCAAACGCTGTTTTCCCATATATATTTTTTTTTGGGGTGGGCCACCCTTATCACATAGGGGTATAAAAAATAGTTTACGACCTATTCTTAGACCTACCGAATATACACAATAAATTTCATAATACGACGTGACACGAGAATATATATAAAAAACTATTTTATATTTTAATTCAGATAATAAACTATCTGTGTGGCAGATTTCGTCCAAATACGTTCAGCCGTTTTTTCATGAAAGAGTAACAAACAGCCATCCCTACATCCTCACAACTTTCAAATTTACATATAATATTGGTGGGATTTGAATACGCTCTCAGTGTAGCACAACCTGACTTCTCCAATCTTCACTACGAAGTGGCATGTGAATGTGAATAGCAATTGCGCCGTGAACTATGCATTCACTTTGAAAGCGTCGAGTGCCTTGATATTTGGAGCTGACTGTGTCTTCTCTAATGTTAGCAATTTTATTATATACATATATATATATATATATATATATATATATATATATATATATATATATATATATATATATATATATATATATATATCTATCTAGCTTATATTGGGAATAGAATTGAGTAAAGGCTACTCTGTACGTCATTCTGTCTTCCTTTGTGTGCAATTGTATTGGCAGTCCATTACGTTATACGAGTTCTGTAAGACATACATTTGTAAGAACTATATTATATCTTACTAGCGTATTTTCCGCTCAAGTCTTCGTCCAGGAAAAAATCTTAATTATGTTTCATTATTTATGTAAAATTACTGTGAAAAAAGATTAGCTGATGATGTTTTCCGCATCAATATCCTTTGCGTGGTTTAGGAGTTAGCGGCCACACAGACAAACAGACGCAGAAAGCGACTTCTATTTATCCTATGTAAAGATGACTATAAATGAAAACATAATTAAAATAGAGTTCTAACTCGTCTTCGCATGTATACACGTGGCAATCCTAATTAATATTATAAATGCCTTAACTACTCTACCGATAATCATGTAATTTTGCATATACACATTGTCAATGATACAGAAATGGTCACAGGATACAATTTTATTCAGTTTTATTCAGTAAGAAAGTACTGTTTACGAGGGATCATCTGAAAATAAAATGTAAATAAATTTATGGGCATAATTAATAAATATTTTTATAAGTTATATTTTTATAAAAATTAATAAAGTCGCGACACACGGCTAATTTTTAATAATGATAAACCAAATAAGCTCAAAGCTTCAACATTAAGGGCCTCTTTCACCATGTGTCAACCATAACCGGGAATGAAGGAAATGATATATACCTTTGTTTGTACGGTAAAAGTCCCAAACATTAAAAAGAAAATAATAAAAAAAAATACGCCTATCAACTAACTAACCAAAACTTTACTTGTAGTTGGTGAAACAGGCCCTAATTATTAATATTATTTGCTTTGGATTAAAAACTAATTACAATTAGTTAAATTTGTGGCACAATTATCGATAAGCTTCATCGAAATGGAAGGTGGCGTCAATGGCGCATTGTAGTGACAGGTGCTTACGTCTAACAGTTCAATCACCTTTGCCGCCGAAGGTCACACTTGGAAAGAAGTATAACCTGTATCTTTAAAGAAATAACGCGTCTAAGAAATGACTTTATGATACTCGTTTAATAAGTAATCCTTTTTTGATTCATACAAAATGCATCATGTTAAGTTATACTTACGATTGTGAACTAAAAAACTTTCAACCACTTATGGACATTAACTGTACAGGAGTCGACGAACTCGAAACCTCTTAATTGGATCACGAAGCCAAATGGTGCTGCGGTTATCAGAAGTTAAATTATAATCTCGTATATCTGTTCAGTTCCTTTCAGTTTACTGAGAAAATATTACTTGCCTAAAATGAACATCATGTTAGTGGTGTCTTAATTTAAAATTAGAGCTCTCCCTTATCATTATCAGACAGGCAGTCTGTCTGTCTGTATATCACTGTATGCTCACTCGTGTTACTATCAGTTAGTTATAATTTTTCACGGAAGTTTTATATTATGTATAGTAATTACGTTTTTATGTAAGTTGAACGAAGTTGAAGAAAACAGTATTTTGCAACCAAGTCGCAGAAACTGTCCGCTTCTTTCTGTTTCTCTCCGCTAACTACTTCCCAACCACCGAACGGATTTTGATACGATTTTGACTGATGGAAAATGGGACAAACGAGGAAAGTTTGTGTCTATAAAAATAATTTCATCCCAGGCGAAGCCAATGGTGCCTAGTACTTATAAATTATATTTTACTTTATTATCTACTATAATTGGTTTTTCAATATGACTTAGAATACAGCAATAAATGAATACCCTGTACAAAAATTTCCTAATAGATATGGGAACTAGGAATAGCATGCACTAAGTTGAATTTGTCGTTTATTTAGGCTATGACATCACATCACGAAACCCTGCTTTTAATTCACAAAAATACTAATACATTTTGTCGGTTAAAATAATATATCTTGCGCAATACGCAAAGGAACATATATTGTAACACGAATCACGATGGTGGAAAATCAGAGATTGCGGGTGTCACATCCGCTCGGGTACATGCCTACGTTTCTCCCCTGTCAATTATGGCTGTCACGAAAAGAATGGAGACAATAAATAAGTTATTTACCGTGCCGCGATATTTTACAAGCTATACCCCTTAATTTTACCAACGTTATTTGAACAATAAAGAGGCCAATCTCAAATTTGCTCAAAACCTACCTAGGAAATGAGTTTGTTTCACTCATTAATAGAAATATCAGTAAAGTACCAGTGAACCAATGGAACTAGTGATTTTGTAAATACAGTGTTAAGTTTGTTTATATTATTCTTTTTTTCACATCCTAGTTGAAATTTACTACATATTTTTAAAACTGGTGAAGTTTCCAAACAGTGTTGAAAGAAACTAGAGTTTTCCATAACCCCCGACGCCTGCCGTAAAAACTGTGTGACATTTGACGTGTGTATCTGTGTTATCTTTGTATATTTGAGGAGTCGTAGCTCCCAAACGGATGGACCAATTTTGATTCGTTTTTTTTGTTTTTTTTGAAAGTTGACGTAATCGGGATGGTTCAGGCGTTAGAAGACCAATCAGCCTATTGCCTAGTTGACGAAGGGATTTCACTAACTACTGATATGCGTAAATTTGTGAGGGTGCATGTATGGATGTTTGTTACTCCTTCACGCAAAAACGGCTGAACGGATTAGATGAAACTACGCAACAGTTTGTTTATTACCTTATTTAACATAAAGATACTCTTTACTCTGGAAAAATGTTATGTTCTTGATGGATCGTCTAAAAATATAAATAATTTTGCTCCCACCGTCGTCAAAGCGAGAACAAATTTGCTTCGAGTCGAAGAAGCAACCGAATAAACTGGAATTGAAAACCTGCGTACGCAAGAACAAGGAAATATACAATCTTCTAAGATATCCGTCGTGGACGATGTAATTGTACGAGTACCTAAGTAATTGTAGACTATCGCTGCAGACTATTTAAATGTTTAAAACGTTTCTTCCTGCGGAATAGTTATAATTTTAATTCATAACAAAAATATTTACGAAAATTGTTACTTGATATAAAATTCTTCCGTATCAGTCTGTATTTTACAAGCACGTACAAGCCTAGCTTACTGAAATGTCTCAGTATCGCTACGAGCTTCGAGCTTATATTCGAGGCGAGCTTTTATTATTTAATAGTTGGTGCCCATGACTTCACTCTATTCTAATTCTTCTATTAAACATTTCAAAGTTGTAAAGTACATATTTTATGTAATAAAAACGTTTGGTTTTATTACATATTTTTTTACTATTTTTAAACTTTTCACGAGCCGGTCACTCCGCCCTCGTGAAAAGTTTAAAAATAGCCTATGTCCTTCCCCAGGGCTCAAGCTGTATACATTACAAATGATATAAAAATATTTTGACCGTCTGGTTAGCCCTGAATGTTTTCAGGTTACTATCCCACAATTATGTCCTAGCCTACTTACTTTAACTTTATTTGAATTTTTTTTTGTTAGGTGTTAGAGCATTTATTCAATCTTTATTTCTTATATATTTTTATCGATTTTTTCATTGATTTTTAGATGATCTGTCGGAACCAGTAGGTACTTTATAATGGGTTAAAGCTACCTAACCCAGGTACCTAGAAAATTTTACGATTATCGGTTGAGAAGTAAAACGTGAAAACGTAACAAACAACCGAACTCAATTTCGCACAATAGTTAAGATTATTAAGAACATGAATCAGGATTTTAATACATTTTTTTAAGTACTAGCTGTGCCTGCAACTTCGTACGCGTGGTCGTATGCATGGTATTTCGCTATTCGGTATAACTTTTTGTATGTGAACCAATTGGAATTAACACTAAATGTTTTGGTTACATGGTACGGTGGGAGTAGAAATACCTTTGTCAGTTTTCAAATTCATTCCTTTATTTAGTGGTAAGACTCTTAGTACCTTTTGAAACTAAAGCACTAAGCAGACAACTGCATATGAAAGTAAACTTACTAGATATGATAACAAGGATCTATATGGTTTACACCTCTGACCAATAAAATAGTTCGATATAAACATCAAACCTTTTTAATGGTGTGTCATTATGAATTTATTTTTGTCATTGTGTGTCATTGTGTGTCAGTGTCATTATAATTATTTCTTGTATTTCTTGCGATAAATATTAAGTAATTAAAATGCCGAGGAATTTAAGTATCCATGAAAGCAGAACGCTTAAATTTTGCCCGAGCATATTTGCACATCGATTGGAGCCACACTATTTTTACTAATGAAAAGAGCTTTTAATCATCCCAACATGGGAGGCTAAACTTGTGGAGAATAAACCGGACGAGATATTCGGAGGACCACGTTGTGCGAAATTTTAATTCTGGGCGCATATCTGCCAACATTTGGGGTTGTCGAGCTTGTTGACCTTCCGCCTAGGACAAATGCAGCAAATTATGTAATGGTTTTGGAGGACAGTATGCTTCCAAGCGTTCGTATTTTATATCCAGCTGATAAACTAGCAGAGTTCAATTATGTCCACGACAACGCCTGCATTCACACAGCTCATATCGTGGACCAGTGGTTCCATCGACACTCTGAAGTAATAGTGAATCCTTGGCCTTCAAAATCAGCGGATATGAACCCCATCGACAATCTATGAGGTTTAATGGTGCAGCGATGGCGAAATAATAATGAAAGAACAGAAGCAGCTGTTGTAGAGCATTGCCAAAGTGTTTGGGAAAGTTTCAGGGGAACGAACATAAGCTCTCGCCTTGTAGGTTCAATGCGAACGCGATTACAATCTGTGATTAATGCGAATGGCGGATATACTCATTTTTTATTTAGTTTTGTTTATTTAAATAAATTTCACCATGATTCATTTTATTTCTTTAAGAAACAATATTAAATACTAGCGACCCGATCCCGGCTTCAATCGGGGTGCAATTTTTGTATATAAAAGTCTTCCCCGTTTATCCCTTTTTCCATAAGTGAAACCGAATTAAAATCGGTTTATCCGTTCTCGTCTTATCATTTTATATTATATATAAAAAAGATGTACAAAACACGTCAATAATTTAATAACATAATTGATTGACATATCGTAGTTGCCTAGTTTTCCCGATGCAAAACATTATTCACCTCCTTGTGAGTATATAGTGTTCTGTGTCATATATATGAGTATATATATTAGTTGACTTGTCAGTCAACTAGCCTATTGCAAACGTCAATTCGATATTCTGTTTTGTTTTGATAATTGCCTTGTGCAAGAACCTATTATTACCGTGACTGTACATATTTTATTATATTATCTAAGCTCATAAGTGATACACATTCCCGAAAAAGTTTTCATAATGACTTCAAACATTAAATAAAATTTAAGTACAGTTAACCACTATTCCTTTATCCTTCCAAGCGAGGAATAATCACATTAGAAAATTATGTAAGAGAAGCGTGTTAAGCGCCGGTCGATGTCACTGCGATAGAACACGTGGCACCTATCTATATAAGGGCGGTAAGGTAACACAATAGACAATGCTTACAGACTACCATCTACCATGGAGGCACTGGTTAATCAATTTTACATTATTTATAGGCGGACGCTGTAGTTCAATTATGAGGACTTAATTGAATTATAACATGAAAAGGGACCGCGTTTAACTTAATTTTAATATAATAAATTAAACTTTTCCTTTTCCAAAATCTATAGCTCTACACATACTCGTATTGTATGGTTATGGAGTGTCAGTGGAAGCTTAAGGAAAAAATAAGTTATGCTTGTAACAGTAATCATATATTTCATAAAGGAAAATATTTATTTAGCGATTTTTCTTTTTTGATTGATTGTGAAACGTAATTTAAAAATTTGAAATTTTATTGCATAAAAGCTAGATATTTTAGTAAGTACTAAAATAAGTACTAAAATTATATCTATTAAAAAATATATAATAGAATATTTTATACAAATATAAAGAAATACAAATTTAATAATATAGTGACACGATTGTAATGAATTTGTAACTAACTCTCAAACGGTACTATCGAGAGACAAGAGGCTGAAGTCCTCAAAAACACCGTTTTTTAATTTCACGGTATAAAGCACACTGTTCTTAGTTTACGGTAGCAAAGCAGCAAAGTTGTTATAGATATATTTTTTTAATCATAATATATTTTTTTAATATCAGTTGCATTATTGCTAAAACCAAAAATGGCCAAAAATTTTCTTGTTAAATTAGCTAAAACCCAAAAAGGCCGAAATGTTAAATAAGGGATGTCGTTATAATTGCAGTTCATTTAGTATTAAATACGTACGGCACATACAGTTGTGTGTTCCCATCTGCGGATATACATTATTACAAGGCTATAAACGAGATTATTCTGTCACAAATATAATTGACATAAGCTCTTTTCGTAATTGAACTACGGTCTCGACGTATTATTTACTTTTAGTTTAGTTCTGCTACAGGTTTACACCGAACATAGCTAGATTTTATTAATTAATATGGCTGGGAACAACACACATTATGATAACATTAAGTAAACAATCAAAGCATAACCACACATCAGTACAGGCGTACTCGTAACTATTATATGTTCCCATTCAATTAATAATACTCTACAATTAATAATCTGTCTTTATTAAAAATATGTCGAGTAAAGAGGATAGAAATTCTGGAATAAGTTCCAAATATGGAATCGATGGAACGAAGAAGTGTGTGGCAGATGGACGGTTTTATGAAGATCGCTGGCAAAAGATAGAGAATCAAATGTGATTTTTACTCAGCATTTGGTGGATTAAGTACTCGTTAAAAAAAAGATGAAAGAGGCAGCTTCTCTGCTGTAAAATATTTGTAGCTGTAAAGCTTGTTTTGAATCATTTTTAAAACATTATTATTAAATTAAACTGCTATCAAAAGCTACAATTTTATCTGCATTTATAATGGTGATTTCAAAAACGATAATATTACCATACAATCAAATAAAGCTTAATTATTTTTAACAATCTGAACGTAGACGAGAAAATCTCAGTCGCAATAAAAATATCAATGAAGTAAAATTGAAAAAATATTTTTTCACCTCTCCACCACGAAAAGGGTGCTTTTGGTGGCTAAAAACTCGCAGCAAAATCAATTTTTGATGCGAGCGTGATTCGAAATTCGAACACAGGAATAAAAATTTGATTTTATTAGTGTGTCCTGCCATAGCCGACTAGATTCGTCCGACCATAGCCGACTAGAGTTGCCCCATAGATAGACAGGACCCTTATTTAACACGCAAGTAAATAATACGACCCTCACACCTAGCAAAACTGTGTTACCTTTAATCTTACAAACTGCAGTAATTTTACTTTCAACTTTTAATATTTTTGTTAATTTAGTTATAATTTATGTGACTATGGCTATGTAAATGTTGGCCTATAATAATAAACATAATATTTAGAATTGTCTTAATTGATTTTTCTTACATAAAGATGACCTAGTACCGCTTTTCTCGCTGTTGAGGTGAAAAGTTGTATGTTTAACACGAGAGCAAATTTTTTTATGTCTCGCTAATTCGTGATTTAAAATCGGCACTCGCAGGAAAAAACAATTTAGCTCTATAGTTGAACAAATAACTATTATTTAATTTTCTAGTAAGTGTGGTGGAAAACTGTAGTGTATCAGAAGATTTGTTTCTAGTAGCTTTAAATTCCACTCTAAGCTCAGGATTTTAACTTAGTAGGTATCAGTTACCTTTGCTTGGTAGCGATCCTAACTTAGCACTCTAAACAAAAAAGGCCTTTACTGCCTTGTTTCCTAAGTCTATTTTGCTGTGTCTCCTTTGCATTTGGTATTATTTGAATAAAATTTTTCACGATTTATATCTTAATTCAACCCCTTCCGATTAGATTAAGAGTTAATAAATTGTATGGATGACGACGAAAAAAATAATAACGATAATGATTGAATCAGTTATTCAGAGTTTAAAATTAAATCATTCTGATCTGTTATTTTACATTGTTTTCTTTAAGGACCAATTTCGAAATGGCTATATTAAAAATATTTGGCACACAGATAGTTTATTACCTGGATTAACAATATATTTTTTATCGTGGAAAAAGTTATGATGATTCCTCTTGTAAAAAAAAAGGTTACCGAGGGATCGTCTAAAATTATTTTTTTAAAAACTGGATGCCATTGTCACCGTCGCGCTTCGTTACAGCGATAAAAATGTTTGTTATTTTCTCAGGTGTAATATTTTTCTTTTTCCAATGCGGACGAAGTCACGGGGCTAGTGTGTTTATATGTGATAGTGGTTCTAAAACAGTTTAATAGTAAAAAACATCATTGGAATTGAATTGGAAGCATACCTTATTATTCTTATTGCCTTATTATACGGAAATCACGCAGGTCGTACAAGACAAAACGACGCACCCCGCCAGACAGTCCACTGGCTTTTTCTTTTTATCCCGTATTACGTTTGAAAGAAAGAGGAAATAATCTCAAGAGCGTTAAGTAACCATTTCTCTACAATTAAGTACCTACTTGAAGCAAATAACACATTTGTAAAATGTTTACTTATTACTTATGGACATTGCTACTTTATAAAAAATGGATCTTAGAGAAAAGTATCTTTAATACACTCAACGAAACGCAACAAAACACATGTTATTATGGTGGTATTCTGCAAGAGAGTGGTTACTACCGCCAGACGGTCTGTATTAATCCGGGACCTCTGAGACAGAGTGTTAGAGCAAGCACCTTAAACACTCAACCGAGGGGCTAGTAAAAATTAAAAAAAATATGTCTATATTTTTATATTATAACGTCATTTTTTCTCTGTATATTTGATTGCATTTTTATTAATTGCATATAAATTTTTCGAAATGTTATGTAATGTACCAATAATATATTTAATGAAGATTTATCGTTCTTCGTATATTATTTTATTAAGGTTACATAACGAAATTATTATATTATATTTATCTATCTTGACGCATTTCTTTAATGCAGATTGTATTAGTAGATAGCGACATAATTGCGTGAGGCAAGAGTTAATTAAATATGTGACATTAATTTTCTAAATGATGTAGGGAAATGAGATTCTCTGTAATGGATTGGATATTTTCTCTACATCCATTGAACATTGATGTTTTGTTTGATACTCATTACTCATTCCAATTCGATTGTTTTACAAATTATTTCAATTTAGTCAGTCGAAGCGAAACTAACGTAAGCTTATAAACAAAACTGGTTATATATATCAGAAACCTCTTTCTAGTAATAAAAATGTAATTTAGATATGCTATGGATGGGAGGAAGATATCGTGACCGATTAGCACCAAATTGTGAAATTTTATTGACGTTTGATCTGACTATCAAGACACAACCAAATCTACTAAGTATTAAATAGGTTATTTTTAGACTTAGTAGTTTTGAATAGAACATAATTTGTATATTTTATAACGATTTTTGAAAATTTCAACTCTGTGCGAAGTTGCCAGTTGAAATTTTTGTTATATCTGTGTGCTAAATTTCATTCAAATACGTTTAGCCGTTTTTGCGTGAAAGAGTAACCAAACATTCATTCATCCGTTCTCACAAACTTTTTCATTTATAATTACATTAGTATGACGTTACAAAATAGACATTTCAATGCACCAACTTAATGTTTCATTAGTACGATGAACAAATTACCATAACCGCTCCATTACTTCGCAGCAATAAAAAGTTTTTTATTTAGTCGAAAAGAGTACATTGTAGATAAGTAAGTACACAATCGGTGCAGGGAAAGAACGCGCGAGCGAACAGACAACATTCCGCAAACAAGGTGGCCGACAACAAATGCTTCAGAGAACAAAACAACTGTAAACAATCGAATCAATCAATTAACGGAGTCCAGTAGACAAACATTGTTAGCAGAGAAACCAGAATCCAATTTAACAGTGTACTCGTACTGCAATCTGTGGACAGTGAAGGCTAGAGCCAATTGGATCTCTCGTATGCGTCAAATACTCAACTCAATCGTACGCGAATTGTAAATCAAAATGTCGTTGCGCTAACTTATGATTGTTTTTGACTAATTCCATAATTCTACTACAACTATTGATTACGCATGCCATAAAAAACACTACGAACTTTATGGAACATCAGTTATTTAAAACCAACCAAACCTATGTCTTTTAAGGAAAATGTGACTTTACGTCAACACATTGCAGTTTAAAATAAATAGTAGAACTTGGTCGTTACTACCTTTTACCATCGACGCGCGAAGGCAAGACTCCACCATGATCCCGTTTAGACGTACTTTTTATGTGCCGCTTTGGCGCAAAATCTATATTAGTAGATTGATGACTAATTCATAAAAAGGGGTAGAAGCAGTGTTATAGTGTTTGTAACATTTTAATAGTAAGAAAAAAAGAAACACCAAAAGAAAATCAATAGAGATTGTTAACAACAATTAATTATTATTGTCTTTTTAATACACTTGGTATTGTAAACCGATTGCAATAAAACAAACACCACCTATATGTTACGAGAAACTTGCTACAATACATTAGTGGGAACTGCATTCAAATCGGTAAAGCCATTTCTGAGATTATCGTTGTGCACGAACAAAAACGCAAAAATTCTAAAAACTATTTATTATCTTCATATGCACTTTGACTACATATATGGTGCCACACCAAAGTAAGCTGTTATTGTTAAATCAACCGTTGTATGTACACTCAATGAGCCGGTAGTACAATGTAGATATGAAATATCTTATCACAATGTGTCCATTGTAGTTTGGCAACCGACAATCTCGTTGGTTAACTCGCCCGGCAACGTTAACTCAGTTTGGGCCCAAATCTCATACGATACTTTTAGTATTAGCGACTTTTCTAGCGCTTTTAAAATACCTAGCGCAGCTGGTTCACACTTTGGCGACTCTCATAAAAGACATATAAGTATACTTGGGTTAGTATCGTAATGTCATCAATACTTTTAATGCATGTCATGCAGTCTTATTTAGGACAAGTTTGGTGATTTTGTGTATTCAAGACGTTAATGCAAAGAAGTTCTACACAAAAGTGATAGGTATATACTTAGCAGGCACTTACAAATAACATGTAATCATTTTTATTGCGATGTCTGTCTATCTGGTTTTTTTCCCTTAACTGCTCAACCGATCATTATGAAAATTTGCATACATGTCAGGGTTACAGAAAAGGACATTTCATCCGGAAAATAGAATCCACTGTTCACGAGGAATCATCTAAAAATAAAAATCTAACGCCTGGAAAAGTTACAACAGCAATAATGCAGTCGATATTGCTCTTATATTTTGTCAGGCGTTATATTTTTAAACTTTTCAACGCGTAATCACAGCTTCACCATAGCCCTCACTTTGATGCTACAATCCCTCACTTAGAGCATGTTGTTGTCAATGCAAAAGAATCGTTTCGAGCAAAGTATTACGTCATTAACGTGATCTTTCGTTGTAAACAACTTCCTATTTAAATTTGGCGGTAATACTCTCGTACATTTTACAACTGTTATGAATCGCGGTTGTTAGGAGTAAGCAATTTTTGTTTTACAATAATATTTTTGTCAGTTATTTTTTGCGATTTAATTGTTTCATTTTTTATATTGGTTATATTGGTTTTTTATTTGTTATATTGGTTTCATTTTTTATACCATTGTATAAAAAATAAATAAATGGCGATGAGATCGCCATCAAGGCCGTAGGATTTCCAATGCTGTTCATATTTTCATATTAGATTTAAAAAATATTTCATATTTAGTTTCAGACAATTTTTATTCATTTTCGAAAAAGTGTTTAAAATTAAAAATATTTTAATGTAATCCAATTTAAATTAAATATTTATTTCTGCCGTCTTTTAGTTAATCTTAAGAAAATCACCTCCTATTTATAATACATTTTGCCAATACAATTTATTTATTTTGTTCAAATACATTATTCAGTATTATTACGAATTTGACTTGAAACTAGTGCCAACTGGGACAGAACTGAGTAAGGTATATCCAAGTTGCAATATTGGAGTATTATTAATGTCGGCTCCCACGTTAAATAGTCAGGCACAAATTTCAAAGCTAATGGACCCGGGAGACATACTTAAATATTTAAGGAAGTTAACATGAGAAATAATGAAGGTAGAGTAGGTAGGCATTGTATGACTTTAAAAGCATGCCCCCAGAAGCCTTTTTGTACTGCTCCAAATTTAATAATATCAACTGTGTTTTAGCTTATTAACTTCATTCTCTATGATCATATTTAAGTTAATTTCTACAAATCTTAATTTCCGTGTATAATTAATTAACCACCTGATATTTGAAATTTTTATTATATATAGTTGATATTTTGTGTAATTAACCTATTAAAGCATAAAAATACCTTTTATAATTTAAGATAACAGTATGACTTCTACTAGTATAGAACCAAATAGACGACCGGAAAATTTCATTTTTAACGACTTAGCATTTTTTGACTTAGCAATAGTTATAAAAGTGGTTTAGATGATTGTATAAATTGTTCAATGGATTTGGATGAAAATATAGCGAATTAACAGCTCAAGAAAAAGTTAACGTAGATGTATATTATACAAAGACCATAACTTTAAGTTCATTAGTTTTAATCTCGTTATATTGACTTTTACTTCCCGGGTCGCTAATACCATTCCCGGTATTATTATGTTTACACCACTATTTCATAATACAGTATAGGGTTTCAAATTCAAGCTGTTTCCTGGTTGGCACGTGGACTTTTCTTTATTATAACTCTCAACGTCCCTTTAAGTACAATGCGGAACATGAACATAAATCTTAGTTGGCCTTTGTTTAACAATGTAGTAAGAAACAATAACCAAATACTTCACTATACGTGAATGAACTATTTAACCATAACACTTGTAGTCAACTGAGCGCTATTAATCCCAACTAATATGATTTCCTGTAAAAAATACTCCTTTAATTTTCACAACTTAAATAAAAATAACTCAAATTTGTTATCACTTAAAGTTACTTCGTGATTGGTCAAATGGTTTCCGAATATAATGACTTCGTGATACATAATTACTTAGATCGCTTATATATACTCGTATGTCGCAGACAGGCTGACGGCCCACTTAGTGCTAGGTAGATTTCGTTGCTTAATACACAAGTAACGCCATAGGTGGTGCCATTGCGGTGAGTTCTATCATCCCTTAGTCACTACTAATGGTGTGGTTACTGCCGCCAGACTGAATGTATGGCTGCAAAACGCAATGTGCCTCGACATTTATACCCTACATTTTATACACGATTATGTTAATTTAAAAGACTAACTATAATCTCGCCTTTATACAAGAGCCTACTTAATGTCTATATAGACTCAATAAAGTCAGACGAAAGCCAGAATAACTCTTTTTTAAAGGACTTGTATATTTATTGTCTTTATAATAGACAAATTTTATTAAAATTTCACTAGATTACTCATTAGCTATTGGTCGTAGCAATATTGATGGTAGGCAATACATAAAAAAAAACATGACATTTCTGAGATATATTATTTTGGATTTGGATTTGGATGGAAACCGAAATTAATTTCATATCTATATCTAGTATAATTAATTTCTAAAATGTGCAAATTTTGTGACATTTTCTCGGGTTAAATTCTTGCAATTACTGACTAAAAGCCAAAAATGTTTTTCCATTACAAACTGGCTATAATGTATTGGATGATATTCCGAATACCACCCGTACGAAGTTGCGAGTATAGCTAGTTAAAAAATAAGCCTGGTGTGTTCCAATAAAAACTTACATTTTACTTTGAGAACATTGAACGCACAATTTTGCTAGCACTATCAAAAGAAGGCTTCCAGCGAAGTTGGGATATCTGCCAAAGCTTGTTGACGTAGAAACTAGAAACTGACAAACCTAACCTACGAGTAATTAGTGTCCACGTACCAAAATGTGATTCTCCAATATACAGAAAGCATTATAAAGTACAAAAAATATTTTTGTTTTTGGTACAGTCCGCATTTTATTTATAAAATGCAACTAAGTGTAACAACTCCCTTTCTGCACGAAAATAATCGTTAATGCCAAGATGATTGGAAAGATCGCAAGATGGGATCACGTATCGAAGTAACTTTAAGCTTCCTCATAAACATCCGAGATTTTCACACAGCCAGTGAAGCCGGCAAGCGTATAAATCGATATTCTTCTAAAAGGTATATGGACTGTATTGTATAAACTAGATTTCGCGTGCTGCCGCGGGCTGCAAGCAGCCCGCGGGGGCGCGGTTGTGAGTTGGGTGCTGTTATTTACCATGTCTAATTGTTTTGGTTAGGTATTGGGTCTTTTGTTTTGTAAATCGTGAAGATTTAACAAATATAAAGCCAATATTATAAGGGGGTAAGGGGGTAAGGGGGGGAGGGGGGAGTCGGGTGGTGGCAATAGATCACCCTCGTTGAGACCTTTCAAATGATACCCAACACGGGGGGTTTATCTTTAACCGTTAACATGGTCTACTGAGTAGACCGGAATTGTCAAATTTTGAAATTTGGTCTACTCTAAAAAATTTGTCTTACCGAGACGTCTGCTATGAGCCCAAACACGACCCCGCTGCGTCAAGTAGTTTCCGAGTTACGGCCGAGGGGGTTGAAGGGGGGTTCAAAATTTTTATCTCGGGGAGACGTCTCATATGAGCCCAAACACGACCCGGCTGCGTCAAGTCGTTTCCGAGTTACAACCGGGGGGGTTGAAGAGGGGGTCAAAATTTTTATCTCGGGGAGACGTCTCCTACGAGCCGAAACACGACCCGGCTGCGTCAAGTCGTTTCCGAGTTACGGCCGAGGGGGTTGAAGGGGGGTTCAAAATTTTTATCTCGGGGAGACGTCTCATATGAGCCCAAACACGACCCGGCTGCGTCAACTCGTTTCCGAGTTACAACCGGGGGGGTTGAAGAGGGGTTCAAATTTTTTATCTCGCGGAGACGTCTCCTATGAGCCCAAACACGAACCGGTTGTGACGCGCCGTTTCCGAGATACGGCCGAGGGGGTTGGAGGGGGGTTCAAATTTTTTATCTCGCGGAGACGTCTCCTATGACCCCAAACACGACCCGGCTGCGTAGAGCCGTTTCCGAGTTACGGCCGGGGGGGTTTGGAGGGAGGAGGGGAGGTGACGGTCCCGGGGGGTGGACCTCGTAGAGAAACGGCCATCACCCGAATAGACCGCCCTTCAATCCCCGGTGGTTTCGGAGATATCCCACTTTGATGACTCCAAAAAAGTTGTATGGAGTTTAAAAAAATGTATGAACGGGATGGGGATGACTCGTTCTGTGGCAATTACCGATGACCCTCTATGACTATCCGCAAACGCCACCCTTCTATCCCTCATAGTCTCCGAGGACCTTTCACCCACTTTTTACCAGGTCGGTGGACGGAGATCAGGATGGCTCCCCTGGAAGCATCGAACCTTGAGATGGGAACTCGCCATGGCCACCGACCACCTATCCCGCATGGTTTTGGAGATATTCCCATCCCTTTCACCCAAAAATGCCACATTTGTACGGAGGCGGGATGAAGGGGGCGGGATGGGAGGATAAAGTTTGTCCGAGAAGTAGGATCATCACCACTATAGATGGTCATCCCCCAAAAACGCCACCCCTCTATTCCCGGTGGTTTCAGAGATATCCCAGTTGGATGAGACCAAAAAAGTTGTATGGAGTTTAAAAAAAATGTATGAAAGGGGAGGGAATGACTCGCTCTGTGGCAACTACCGATGACTCTTTATGACTATCCGCAAACGCCACCCTTCTATCCCTCATAGTCTCCGAGGACCTCTCACCGACTTTGTACCAGGTCGGTGGACGGAGATCGGGATGGCTCCCCTGGAAACATCCCACCGAGGGATGAAAACGCGCCATGGCCGCCGACCACCTATCCCGGATTGTTTTTGAGATATTCCCATCCATTTCGCCGAAAATGCCACTTTTGTATGGGGACGGGATGAAGAGGGCGGGATGGGAGGATAAAGTTTATCCGAGCAGTTGGACCACGACGATAGATGGTTATCCCCCAAAGACACCACCCCCCTATCCCCGGTGGTTTCGGAGATATCCCACTTTGATGAGTCCAAAAAAGTTGTATGGAGTTTAAAAAAAATGTATGAAAGGGGTGGCCGAAGGGAATGGACTTTCGCGGCTCTCCGGTCACGGTTGCCGCCGCTGCGGCCCTCGAGTCCGGGGACGCGAATTCCTCGGAGGGGGGCCGGGGGGGCGGGTCGCGCTGCGCGCTCCCCTATCCCCCCCTATCCCCCCTCCTCGTCTTTCGCCCCCCCGGCCTCGAGACCCTCCGCGGCGGGTCGACCGCCCTCGTTTGAAGGAGCAAAATCGCAAAGAGACCGCCCCCTCTATCCCCGGTGGTTTCGGAGATATTCCACTTTGATGAGTCCAAAAAAGTTGTATGGAGTTTGAAAAAAATGTATGAAAGGGGTGGGAACGACTCGCTCTGTGGCAACTACCGATGACCCTCTATGACTATCCGCAAACGCCACCCTTCTATCCTTCATGGTTTCAGAGGACCTCTCATCGACTTTTTACCAGGTCGGTAGATGAAAACGGGACGGCCCTCCTGAAAGCATCTCATCGAGGGATGAAAATTCCCCATAGATGGTTATCCCTCAAAGACACCGCCCACCTATTTCCGATGGTTTTGGAGATATCCCACTTCGAATAGTCCAAAAAAGTTGTATGGAGTTTAAAAAAAATGTATGAACGGGATGGGGATGGGTCTCGATTTGGTAACTGCCGATGACCCTCTATGACTATCCGCAAACGCCACCCTTCTATCTCTCATAGTCTCCGAGGACCTCTCATCGACTTTGTACCAGGTCGGTGGACGGAGATCGGGATGGCCCCCCTGGAAGCATCCCACCGAGGGATGAAAACGCGCCATTGCCACCGACCACCTATCCCGCACGGTTTTGGAGATATTTCCATCCTTCAAAAAAAATGGCCACTTTAGTATGGGGACGGGATGAAGGGGGCGGGATGGGAGGATAAAGTTTATCCGAGCAGTTGGACCACCACGACAGATGGTTATCCCTCAAAGACACCGTCCACCTATTCCCGGTGGTTTCGGAGATATCCCACTTCGAATAGTCCAAAAAAGTTGTATGGAGTTTAAAAAAAATGTATGAACGGGATGGGGATGACTCGTGATTTGGTAACTGCCGATGACCCTCTATGACTATCCGCAAACGCCACCCTTCTATCCCTCATAGGCTCCGAGGACCTCTCACCATCTTTGTACCAGGTCGGTGGACGGAGATCGGGATGGCCCCCCTGGAAGCATCCCACCGAGGGATGAAAACGCGCTATTATCACCGACCACCTACCCCCTACGGTTTTGACGATATTTCCATCCCTTTCGCCGAAAAGAGCATTCATGTATGGAGCCGGGATAGACGGGGCGGGATAGGGGGATAAAGTTTATCCCAGCAGTTGGACCACTACGATAGTTGATCGCTCCCGAAGAAACCACCCCTCTATCCCCTATACTTTCGGAGTTATCCCACTTTGAAAATTTCAAAAAAAGTTGTATGGAGTTTAAAAAAAATGTATGAACGGGATGGGGATAGGTTTCGATTTGGTAACTACCGATCATACCCTATGACATTCCGCAAACGCCATCCCTCTATCCCTCGTAGTCTCCGAGGACCTCTCACCATCTTTGTACCAGGTCGGTGGACCGAGGGTGGCAAAAGCGCCTGGAGATCTTGAGGTCACCCTCTATCCGACGGGATAGGATAGGCCGCCCAAAATCGCCCCGTTCCAGGTGAAAAAGTTGCTTTTCCGAAAAAAGAAAAATTTGTATGGAGACGGGATGAAGGGATGGAAATCCCGCAAATCGGGATAGCCCCTAAGAAGCATCCCACCGAGGGATGAAAACGCGCTATTATCACCGACCACCTATCCCGCACGGTCTTGGAGATATTTCCATCCTAAAAAAAAAATGGCCACTTTAGTACGGGGACGGGATGAAGGGGGCGGGATGGGAGGATAAAGTTTATCCGAGCGGTTGGACCACCGCGATAGACGGTCGTCCGCCAAAGACACCGTTCCTCTATCTCCGATACTTTCGGGGCTATCCCACTTTGAAAAGTTCAAAAAAGTTGTATGGAGTTTAAAAAAAATGTATGAAAGGGGTGGGGATGAGTGGTTCTGTGGTAACTGCCGATGACCCTCCATGACTTTCCGCAAACGCCACTTTTCTATCCCGCACACTTTTCGAGATCCCGTCGCCGACTTTTTACCAGGTCGGTTTACCGAAGGTCCTGATTTAATTTCTCGACAACTTTTCTTCTTCTTCACGATGAACTCCCCCCACCTCTCCCCCCACCACTCCTTCCCGGAGAACTTTGTCACTATATCGGTCAGTGGGTGTTCGGCTTTATTAGTGTTAACTAGATTTCGCGTGCTGCCGCGGGCTGCAAGCAGCCCGCGGGGGCGCGGTTGTGAGTTGGGTGCTGTTATTTACCATGTCTAATTGTTCTGGTTAGGTATTGGGTCTTTTGTTTTGTAAATCGTGAAGATTTAACAAATATAAAGCCAATATTATAAGGGGGTAAGGGGGTAAGGGGGGGAGGGGGGAGTCGGGTGGTGGCAATAGATCACCCTCGTTGAGACCTTTCAAATGATACCCAACACGGGGGGTTTATCTTTAACCGTTAACATGGTCTACTGAGTAGACCGGAATTGTCAAATTTTGAAATTTGGTCTACTCTAAAAAATTTGTCTTACCGAGACGTCTGCTATGAGCCCAAACACGACCCCGCTGCGTCAAGTAGTTTCCGAGTTACGGCCGAGAGGGTTGAAGGGGGGTTCAAAATTTTTATCTCGGGGAGACGTCTCATATGAGCCCAAACACGACCCGGCTGCGTCAAGTCGTTTCCGAGTTACAACCGGGGGGGTTGAAGAGGGGTTCAAAATTTTTATCTCGGGGAGACGTCTCCTACGAGCCGAAACACGACCCGGCTGCGTCAAGTCGTTTCCGAGTTACGGCCGAGGGGGTTGAAGGGGGGTTCAAAATTTTTATCTCGGGGAGACGTCTCATATGAGCCCAAACACGACCCGGCTGCGTCAACTCGTTTCCGAGTTACAACCGGGGGGGTTGAAGAGGGGTTCAAATTTTTTATCTCGCGGAGACGTCTCCTATGAGCCCAAACACGAACCGGTTGTGACGCGCCGTTTCCGAGATACGGCCGAGGGGGTTGGAGGGGGGTTCAAATTTTTTATCTCGCGGAGACGTCTCCTATGACCCCAAACACGACCCGGCTGCGTAGAGCCGTTTACGAGTTACGGCCGGGGGGGTTTGGAGGGAGGAGGGGAGGTGACGGTCCCGGGGGGTGGACCTCGTAGAGAAACGGCCATCACCCGAATAGACCGCCCTTCAATCCCCGGTGGTTTCGGAGATATCCCACTTTGATGACTCCAAAAAAGTTGTATGGAGTTTAAAAAAATGTATGAACGGGATGGGGATGACTCGTTCTGTGGCAATTACCGATGACCCTCTATGACTATCCGCAAACGCCACCCTTCTATCCCTCATAGTCTCCGAGGACCTTTCACCCACTTTTTACCAGGTCGGTGGACGGAGATCAGGATGGCTCCCCTGGAAGCATCGAACCTTGAGATGGGAACTCGCCATGGCCACCGACCACCTATCCCGCATGGTTTTGGAGATATTCCCATCCCTTTCACCCAAAAATGCCACATTTGTACGGAGGCGGGATGAAGGGGGCGGGATGGGAGGATAAAGTTTGTCCGAGAAGTAGGATCATCACTATAGATGGTCATCCCCCAAAAACGCCACCCCTCTATTCCCGGTGGTTTCAGAGATATCCCAGTTGGATGAGACCAAAAAAGTTGTATGGAGTTTAAAAAAAATGTATGAAAGGGGAGGGAATGACTCGCTCTGTGGCAACTACCGATGACTCTTTATGACTATCCGCAAACGCCACCCTTCTATCCCTCATAGTCTCCGAGGACCTCTCATCGACTTTGTACCAGGTCGGTGGACGGAGATCGGGATGGCTCCCCTGGAAACATCCCACCGAGGGATGAAAACGCGCCATGGCCGCCGACCACCTATCCCGGATTGTTTTTGAGATATTCCCATCCATTTCGCCGAAAATGCCACTTTTGTATGGGGACGGGATGAAGAGGGCGGGATGGGAGGATAAAGTTTATCCGAGCAGTTGGACCACGACGATAGATGGTTATCCCCCAAAGACACCACCCCCCTATCCCCGGTGGTTTCGGAGATATCCCACTTTGATGAGTCCAAAAAAGTTGTATGGAGTTTAAAAAAAATGTATGAAAGGGGTGGCCGAAGGGAATGGACTTTCGCGGCTCTCCGGTCACGGTTGCCGCCGCTGTGGCCCTCGAGTCCGGGGACGCGAATTCCTCGGAGGGGGGCCGGGGGGGCGGGTCGCGCTGCGCGCTCCCCTATCCCCCCCTATCCCCCCTCCTCGTCTTTCGCCCCCCCGGCCTCGAGACCCTCCGCGGCGGGTCGACCGCCCTCGTTTAAAGGTGCAAAATCGCAAAGACACCGTCCCTCTATCCCCGGTGGTTTCGGAGATATTCCACTTTGATGAGTCCAAAAAAGTTGTATGGAGTTTAAAAAAATGTATGAAAGGGGAGGGAATGACTCGCTCTGTGGCAACTACCGATGACCCTTTATGACTATCCGCAAACGCCACCCTTCTATCCCTCATAGTCTCCGAGGACCTCTCACCGACTTTGTACCAGGTCGGTGGACGGAGATCGGGATGGCTCCCCTGGAAGCATCGAACCTAGAGATGGGAACTCGCCATGGCCACCGACCACCTATCCCGCATGGTTTTGGAGATATTCCCATCCCTTTCACCCAAAAATGCCACATTTGTACGGAGGCGGGATGAAGGGGGCGGGATGGGAGGATAAACTTTATCCGAGAAGTAGGATCACCACTATAGATGGTCATCCCCCAAAGACGCCACCCCTCTATTCCCGGTGGTTTCGGAGATGTCCCAGTTGGATGAGACCAAAAAAGTTGTATGGAGTTTAAAAAATTTATGAACCGGATGGAGATGACTCGTTCTGTGGTAACTACCGATGACCCCTATGACATTCCGCAAATGCCATCCTTCTATCCCTCATAGTTTCCGAGGACCTCTCACCATCTTTATACCAGGTCGGTGGACCGAGGGTGGCAAAAGCGCCTGGAGCTCGGGACGTCACCCTCTATCCGATGAAATGTGATAGTTCGCCCCGCGTTGCCCCGTTCCAGGTGAATAAGTTGCTTTTCCCACAAATAAAACATTTGTATGGAGGCGGGATGAAGGGATGGAAATCCCTCAAATCGGGATAGCCCCTAAGAGGGATCGCACCGAGGTATGGAAACGCGCCATGGCCGCCGACCACCTATCCCGCACGGTCTTGGAGATATTTCCATCCTAAAAAAAAAATGGCCACTTTTGTACGGGGACGGGATAGGAGGATCAAGTTTATCTGAGAAGTTGGACCACCACTATAGATGGTCATCCCCCAAAGACACCACCCCCCTATCTCCGGTGGTCTCGGAGATATCCCACTTTGATGAGTCCAAAAAAGTTGTATGGAGTTTAAAAAAAATGTATGAAAGGGGTGGTCGAAGGGAATGGACTTTCGCGGCTCTCCGGTCACGGTTGCCGCCACTGCGGCCCTCGAGTCCGGGGACGCGAATTCCTCGGAGGGGGGCCGGGGGGGCGGGTCGCGCTGCGCGCTCCCCTATCCCCCCCTATCCCCCCTCCTCGTCTTTCGCCCCCCCGGCCTCGAGACCCTCCGCGGCGGGTCGACCGCACTCGTTTAAAGGTGCAAAATCGCAGACACCGTCCCTCTATCACCGGTGGTTTAGGAGGTATCCCATTTCGAATAGTCAAAAAAAGTTGTATGGAGTTTGAAAAAAAAATGTATGAAAGGGGTGGGAATGACTCGCTCTGTGGCAACTACCGATGACCCTCTAAGACTATTCGCAAACGCCACCCTTCTATCCCTCGTGGTTTCCGAGGACCTCCCACCGACTTTTTACCAGGTCGGTGGACGGAGATCGGGATGGCCCCCTGGAAGCATCCCACCGAGGGATGAAAATTCTCCATAGCAGTCACCCACCTATCCCGCACGGTTTTGGAGATATTCCCATCCCTTTCGCCGAAAATCGCATTCATGTATGGAGCCGGGATAGACGGGATGGGATAGGGGGATAAAGTTTATCCGAGAAGTTGGACCACGACGATAATTGATCGCTCCCGAAGAAACCACCCCTCTATCCCCTATACTTTCGGAGATATCCCACTTTGAAAATTTCAAAAAAATTTGTATGGAGTTTAAAAAAAATGTATGAACGGGATGGGGATGGGTCTCGATTTGGTAATTGCCGATGACCCCCTATGACATTCCGCAAACCCCATCCCTCTATCCCTCGTGGTTTCCGAGGACCTCTCGCCAACTTTTTACCAGGCTGGTGGACGAAGATCGGGATGGCCTCCCTGGAAACATCCCACCTAGGGATGAAAACGCGCCATGGCCGCCGACCACCTATCCCGCACGGTTTTGGATATATTCCCATCCCTTTCGTCGAAAATGCCACTTTTGTATGGGGACGGGATGAAGGGGGCGGGATGGGAGGATAAAGTTTATCCGAGCAGTTGGACCACGACGATAGATGGTTATCCCTCAAAAACACCGCCCATTTATTCCCAGTGGTTTCGGAGATATCCCACTTCGAATAGTCCAAAAAGTTGTATGGAGTTTAAAAAAAATGTATGAACGGGATGGGGATGACTCGTGATTTGGTAACTGCCGATGACCCTCTATGACTATCCGCAAACGCCACCCTTCTATCCCTCATAGTCTCCGAGGGCCGTTCACCAACTTTTTACCAGGTCGGTGGACGGAGATCGGGATGGCCCCCTAAAAGCATCCCACCGAGAGATGAAAACGCGCCATAGCGACCACGTCCCTATCCCCGACGGTTTTGACGATATTTCCATCCCTTTCGCCGAAAAGAGCATTCATGTATGGAGCCGGGATAGACGGGATGGGATAGGGGGATAAAGTTTATCCAAGAAGTTGGACCACGACGATAATTGATCGCTCCCGAAGAAACCACCCCTCTATCCCCTATAATTTCGGAGTTATCCCACTTTGAAAATTTCAAAAAAAGTTGTATGGAGTTTAAAAAAAATGTATGAACGGGATGGGGATAGGTTTCGATTTGGTAACTGCCGATGACCCTCTATGACTATCCGCAAACGCCACCCTTCTATCCCTCATAGTCTCCGAGGACCGTTCACCAACTTTTTACCAGGTCGGTGGACGGAGATCGGGATGGCCCCCCTGGAAGCATCCCACCGAGGGATGAAAACGCGCCATAGCGACCACGTCCCTGTCCCCTACGGTTTTGACGATATTTCCATCCCTTTCGCCAAAAAGAGCATTCATGTATGGAGCCGGGATAGACGGGGCGGGATAGGGGGATAAAGTTTATCCGCGAAGTTGGACCACCACGATAGCTGATCGCTCCCGAAGAAACCACCCCTCTATCCCCTATACTTTCGGAGTTATCCCACTTTGAAAATTTCAAAAAAAGTTGTATGGAGTTTTAAAAAAATGTATGAACGGGATGGGGATGGGTTTCGATTTGGTAACTACCGGTCATACCCTATGACATTCCGCAAACGCCATCCCTCTATCCCTTTTACTTTCCGAGGACCTCTCACCATCTTTGTACCAGGTCGGTGGACCGAGGGTGGCGAAAGCGCTTGGAGCTCGGGACGTCACCCTCTATCCGACGGGATGGGATAGGCCGCCCAAAATCGCCCCGTTCCAGGTGAAAAAGTTGCATTTCCGAAAAACCAAAAATTTGTATGGAGGCGGGATGAAGGGATGGAAATCCCTCAAATCGGGATAGCCCCTAAGAGGGATCCCACCGAGGGATGGAAACGCGCCATGGCCGCCGACCACCTATCCCGCACGGTCTTGGAGATATTTCCATCCTAAAAAAAAAATGGCCACTTTTGTACGGGGACGGGATGAAGGGGGCGGGATGGGAGGATAAAGTTTATCCGAGAAGTTGGACCATCACTATAGATGGCTATCCCTCAAAGACACCGTCCCTCTATCCCCGGTGGTTTAGGAGGTATACCACTTGGAAAAGTTCAAAAAAGTTGTATGGAGTTTAAAAAAAATGTATGAAAGGAGTGGGGATGAGTGGTTCTGTGGTAACCGCCGATGACCCTCTATGACTTTCCGCAAACGCCATCCCGCTATCCCTTACAGTTTCCGAGATCCCGTCGCCATATTTTTACCACCTCGGTGGATCGACTTTTCCGTATTTTTCCCATTCCTCATTTTCGACCCTCTATACGATTGGGTAAAAAAATTCTACCCCCCCACCCTCCTTCCCGGATGGTTATATGAGTAGATAGGTGAGTCTGTCAGTGGGTGTTCGGCTTTATTATTGTTAACTAGATTTCGCGTGCTGCCGCGGGCTGCAAGCAGCCCGCGGGGGCGCGGTTGTGAGTTGGGTGCTGTTATTTGCCCTAGTTGTGAGTTGGGTGAGTTTGGTTTTGGCTCTTTGTTTTGTAAATCGTGAAAATTTTAACAAATATAAAGATAGTAAATATAGGGGGGAGGAGGGAGGGGGAGGGGGAGTCGGGTGTTGGCAATAGATCACCCTCGTTGAGACCTTTCAAATGATACCCAACACGGGGGGTCTACCTGTTGCCGTTGACCATGGTCTACTGAGTAGACCGGAATTGTCAAATTTTTAAATTTGGTCTACTCTAAAAAATTTGTCTCACCGAGACGTCTGCTATGAGTCCAAACACGACCCGGCTGCGTCAAGTCGTTTCCGAGTTACAACCGGGGGGGTTGAAGAGGGGTTCAAATTTTTTATCTCGCGGAGACGTCTCCTATGAGCCCAAACACGACCCGGCTGCGTCAAGTCGTTTCAGAGTTACAACCGGGGGGGGTTGGAGGGGGGTTCAATTTTTTTGTCTCGGTGAGACGACTCCTATGAGCCCAAACACGACCCGGTTGTGACTCGCCGTTTCCGAGTTACGACCGAGGGGGTTGGAGAGGGGTTCAAATTTTTTATCTCGAGGAGACGTCTCCGATGACCCCAAACACGACCCGGCTGCGTCTCATCGTTTCCGAGTTACGGCCGAGGGGGTTGGAGGGGGGTTCAAATATTTTATCTCGGGAAGAGGTCTCCAATGACCCCAAACACGACCCGGTTGCGTCGAGCCGTTTCCGAGTTACGGCCGGGGGGGTTGGAGGGGGGTTCAAATTTTTTATCTCGAGGAGACGTCTCCAATGACCCCAAACACGACCCGGTTGCGTAGAGCCGTTTCCGAGTTACGGCCGGGGGGGTTGGAGGGGGGTTCAAATTTTTTATCTCGAGGAGACGTCTCCAATGACCCCAAACACGACCCGGTTGCGTAGAGCCGTTTCCGAGTTACGGCCGGGGGGGTTGGAGGGGGGGGTCAAATTTTTTATCTCGGTGATACTTCTCCTATGAGTCCAAACACGACCCGGCTGCGTCAAGTCGTTTCCGAGTTACAACTGAGGGGGGTTGAGGGGGGGGTCAAATTATTTATCTCGGGGAGACGTCTCCTATGAGCCCAAACACGACCCGGTTGTGACGCGCCGTTTCCAAGTTACGGCCGGGGGAGTTTGGAGGGAGGAGGGGAGGTAACGGTCCCGGGGGGTGGACCTCGTAGAGAAAAGGCCATCACCCGAAGAGACCGCCCTTCAATCCCTGGTGGTTTCGGAGATATCCCACTTTGATGAGTCCAAAAAAGTTGTATGGAGTTTAAAAAAATGTATGAACGGGATGGGAATGACTCGTTCTGTGGCAATTACCGATAACCCTTTATGACTATCCGCAAACGCCACCCTTCTATCCCTCATAGTCTCCGAGGACCTTTCACCCACTTTTTACCAGGTCGGTGGACGGAGATCAGGATGGCTCCCCTGGAAGCATCGAACCTAGAGATGGCAACTCGCCATGGCCACCGACCACCTATCCCGCATGGTTTTGGAGATATTCCCATCCCTTTCACCTAAAAATGCCACATTTGTACGGAGGCGGGATGAAGGGGGCGGGATGGGAGGATAAAGTTTATCCGAGAAGTAGGATCACCACTATAGATGGTCATCCCCCAAAGACGCCACCATTCTATTCCCGGTGGTTTCAGAGATATCCCAGTTGGATGAGTCCAAAAAAGTTAGTTGTATGGAGTTTAAAAAAAATGTATGAAAGGGGTAGCCGAAGGGAATGGACTTTCGCGGCTCTCCGGTCACGGTTGCCGCCGCTGCGGCCCTCGAGTCCTGGGACGCGAATTCCTCGGAAGGGGGCCGGGGGGGCGGGTCGCGCTGCGCGCTCCCCTATCCCCCCCTATCCCCCCTCCTCGTCTTTCGCACCCTCCGCGGCGGGTCGACCGCCCTCGTTTAAAGGTGCAAAATCGCAGACACCGCCCCTCTATCCCCGGTCGTTTCGGAGATATTCCACTTTGATGAGTCCAAAAAAGTTGTATGGAGTTTGAAAAAAAATGTATGAAAGGGGTGGGAATGACTCGCTCTGTGGCAACTACCGATGACCCTCTATGACTATCCGCAAACGCCACCCTTCTATCCCTCATAGTCTCCGAGGACCTCTCACCGACTTTGTACCAGGTCGGTGGACAGAGATCGGGATGGCTCCCCTGGAAACATCCCACCGAGGGATGAAAACGCGCCATGGCCGCCGACCACCTATCCCGCACGGTTTTGGGTATATTCCCATCCCTTTCACCCAAAAATGCCACATTTGTACGAAGGCGGGATGAAGGGGGCGGGATGGGAGGATAAAGTTTATCCGAGAAGTTGGACCATCACTATAGATGGTTATCCCTCAAAGACACCGTCCACCTATTCCCGGTGGTTTCGGAGATATCCCACTTCGAATAGTCCAAAAAAGTTGTATGGAGTTTAAAAAAAATGTATGAACGGGATGGGGATGGGTCTCGATTTGGTAACTGCCGATGACCCTCTATGACTATCCGCAAACGCCACCTTTCTATCCCTCATAGTCTCCGAGGACCGTTCACCAACTTTTTACCAGCTCGGTGGACGGAGATCGGGATGGCCTCCCTGGAAGCATCCCATCGAGGGATGAAAACGCGCCATGACCACCGACCACCTATCCCGCATGGGTTTGGAGATATTTCCATCCTTCAAAAAAAATGGCCACTTTAGTACGGAGACGGGATGAAGGGGGCGGGATGGGAGGATAAAGTTTATCCGAGCAGTTGGACCATCACTATAGATGGTTATCCCTCAAAGACACCGTACACCTATTTCCGCTGGTTTCGGAGATATCCCACTTTGAAAATTTCAAAAAAAGTTGTATGGAGTTTAAAAAAAATGTATGAACGGGATGGGGATGGGTCTCGATTTGGTAACTGCCGATGACCGTCTATGACATTCCGCAAACGCCACCCTTCTATCCCTCATAGGCTCCGAGGACCTCTCACCATCTTTGTACCAGGTCGGTGGACGGAGATCGGGATGGCCCCCCTGGAAGCATCCCACCGAGGGATGAAAACGCGCTATTACCACCGACCACCTATCCCGCATGGGTTTGGAGATATTTCCATCCCTTTCGCCGAAAAGAGCATTCATGTATGGAGCCGGGATAGACGGGGCGGGATAGGGGGATAAAGTTTATCCGCGAAGTTGGACCACCACGATAGCTGATCGCTCCCGAAGAAACCACCCCTCTATCCCCTATACTTTCGGAGTTATCCCACTTTGAAAATTTCAAAAAAAGTTGTATGGAGTTTAAAAAAAATGTATGAACGGGATGGGGATAGGTTTCGATTTGGTAACTACCGGTCATACCCTATGACATTTCGCAAACGCCATCCCTCTATCCCTAATACTTTCCGAGGACCTCTCACCATTTTTGTACCAGGTCGGTGGACCGAGGGTGGCGAAAGTGCCTGGAGCTCGGGACGTCACCCTCTATCCGACGGGATGGGATAGGCCGCCCAAAATCTCCCCGTTCCAGGTGAAAAAGTTGCTTTTCCGAAAAACCAAAAATTTGTATGGAGACGGGATGAAGGGATGGAAATCCCGCAAATCGGGATAGCCCCTAAGAAGCATCCCACCGAGGGATGGAAACGCGCCATGGCCACTACTGAAGTAGCTCCTATCCTTCAACGGATATCCCCATCCCTTTCGCCGAAAGGGCCACTTTTGTACGGGGACGGGATGAAGGGGGCGGGATAGGGGGATAAAGTTTATCCGAGCGGTTGGACCACCGCGATAGACGGTCGTCCCCCAAAGACACCGTTCCTCTATCTCCGATACTTTCGGGGCTATCCCACTTTGAAAAGTTCAAAAAAGTTGTATGGAGTTTAAAAAAAATGTATGAAAGGGGTGGGGATGAGTGGTTCTGTGGTAACTGCCGATCATACCCTATGACTATCCGCAAACGCCACCTTTCTATCCCGCACACTTTTCGAGATCCCGTCGACAACTTTTTACCAGGTCGGTTTACCGAAGGTCCTGATTTAATTTCTCGACAACTTTTTTTCCTCTTCACGATGAACTCCCCCCACCGCTCCCCCCACCCCTCCTTCCCGGAGAACTTTGTCAATGATCGGTCAGTGGGTGTTCGGCTTTATTAGTGTTAACTAGATTTCGCGTGCTGCCGCGGGCTGCAAGCAGCCCGCGGGGGCGCGGTTGTGAGTTGGGTGCTGTTATTTGCCCTAGTTGTGAGTTGGGTGAGTTTGGTTTTGGCTCTTTGTTTTGTAAATCGTGAAGATTTATTAAATTAAAACAATATATATATAAAGATATAAGGGTGTAAGCAAGGGTGGAGGGGGAGGGGGAGTCGGGTGGTGGCAATAGATCACCCTCGTTGAGACCTTTCAAATGATACCCAACACGGGGGGTTTATCTTTAACCGTTAACATGGTCTACTGAGTAGACCGCAAATGTCAAATTTTTAAATTTGGTCTACTCCAAAAAATTTGTCTTACCGAGACGTCTGCTATGAGTCCAAACACGACCCCGCTGCGTCAAGTCGTTTCCGAGTTACAACCGGGGGGGTTGAAGAGGGGTTCAAATTTTTTATCTCGGGAAGACGTCTCCGATGACCCCAAACACGACCCGGCTGCGTCGAGCCGTTTCAGAGTTACGGCTGGAGGGGTTGAAGGGGGGTTCAAAATTTTTATCTCGGGGAGACGTCTCCTATGAGCCCAAACACGACCCGGCTGCGTCAAGTCGTTTCCGAATTACGACCGGGGGGGTTGAAGGGGGGTTCAAAATTTTTATCTCGGGGAGACGTCTCCTATGAGCCCAAACACGACCCGGCTGCGTCAAGTCGTTTCCGAATTACGACCGGGGGGGTTGAAGGGGGGTTCAAAATTTTTATCTCGGGGAGACGTCTCCTATGAGCCCAAACACGACCCGGCTGCGTCAAGTCGTTTCCGAGTTACGACCGGAGGGGTTGAAGGGGGTTTCAAATTTTTTATCTCGGGGAGACGTCTCCTATGAGCCCAAACACGACCCGGCTGCGTCAAGTCGTTTCCGAGTTACGGCCGAGGGGGTTGGAGGGGTGTTCAAATTTTTTATCTCGGGGAGACGTCTCCAATGACCCCAAACACGACCCGGCTGCGTCGAGCCGTTTCCGAGTTACAGCCGGGGGGGTTTGGAGGGAGGAGGGGAGGTGACGGTCCCGGGGGGTGGACCTCGTAGAGAAACGGCCATCACCCGAAGAAACCGCCCTTCCATCCCCGGTGGTTTCGGAGATATCCCACTTTGATGAGTCCAAAAAAGTTGTATGGAGTTTAAAAAAATGTATGAACGGGATGGGGATGACTCGTTCTGTGGCAATTACCGATAACCCTTTATGATTATCCGCAAACGCCACCCTTCTATCCCTCATAGTCTCCGAGGACCTCTCACCGACTTTGTACCAGGTCGGTGGACGGAGATCGGGATGGTCCCCTGGAAGCGTCCCACCGAGGGATGAAAATTCGCCATAGCAGTCACCCACCTATCCCGCACGGTTTTGGATATATTCCCATCCCTTTCGTCGAAAATGCCACTTTTGTAAGGGGACGGGATGAAGGGGGCGGGATGGGAGGATAAAGTTTATCCGAGCAGTTGGACCACCACGATAGATGGTTATCCCTCAAACACACCCTCCACCTATTTCCGCTGGTTTCGGAGATATCCCACTTCGAATAGTCCAAAAAGTTGTATGGAGTTTAAAAAAAATGTATGAACGGGATGGGGATGGGTCTCGATTTGGTAACTGCCGATGACCCTCTATGACTATCCGCAAACGCCACCCTTCTATCCCTCATAGTCTCCGAGGACCGTTCACCAACTTTTTACCAGGTCGGTGGACGGAGATCGGGATGGCCCCCCTGGAAGCATCCCACCGAGGGATGAAAACGCGCCATAGCGACCACGTCCCTGTCCCCTACGGTTTTGACGATATTTCCATCCCTTTCGCCAAAAAGAGCATTCATGTATGGAGCCGGGATAGACGGGATGGGATAGGGGGATAAAGTTTATCCGAGAAGTTGTACCACGACGATAATTGATCGCTCCCGAAGAAACCACCCCTCTATCCCCGGCGCTTTCGGAGATATCCCACTGAAAATTTCAAAAAAAGTTGTATGGAGTTTAAAAAAAATGTATGAACGGGATGGGGATAGGTTTTGATTTGGTAACTGCCGATGACCCTCTATGACTATCCGCAAACGCCACCCTTCTATCCCTCATAGTCTCCGAGAACCGTTCACCAACTTTTTACCAGGTCGGTGGACGAAGATCGGGATGGCCCCCCTGGAAGCATCCCACCGAGGAATGAAAACGCCCCATAGCGACCACGTCCCTGTCCCCTACGGTTTTGACGATATTTCCATCCCTTTCGCCGAAAACCGCATTCATGTATGGAGCCGGGATAGACGGGATGGGATACCGGGATAAAGTTTATCCCAGAAGTTGGACCGCGACGATAATTGATCGCTCCCGAAGAAACCACTCCTCTATCCCCTATACTTTCGGAGTTATCCCACTTTGAAAATTTCAAAAAAAGTTGTATGGAGTTTAAAAAAAATGTATGAACGGGATGGGGATAGGTTTCGATTTGGTAACTACCGATCATACCCTATGACATTCCGCAAACGCCATCCCTCTATCCCTAATACTTTCCGAGGACCTCTCACCATCTTTGTACCAGGTCGGTGGACCGAGGGTGGCAAAAGCGCCTGGAGCTCGGGACGTCACCCTCTATCCGACGGGATAGGATAGGCCACCCAAAATCGCCCCGTTCCAGGTGAAAAAGTTGCTTTTCCGAAAAACCAAAAATTTGTATGGAGACGGGATGAAGGGATAGAAATCCCGCAAATCGGGATAGCCCCTAAGAAGCACCCTACCGAGGGATGAAAACGCGCCATAGCCACTACTGAAGTAGCTCCTATCCTTCAATGGATATCCCCATCCCTTTCGCCGAAAAGGCCACTTTAGTACGGGGACGGGATGAAGGGGGCGGGATAGGGGGATAAAGTTTATCCGAGCGGTTGGACCACCGCGATAGACGGTCGTCCCCCAAAGACACCGTCCCTCTATCTCCGATACTTTCGGGGCTATCCCACTTTGAAAAGTTCAAAAAAGTTGTATGGAGTTTAAAAAAAATGTATGAAAGGGGTGGGGATGAGTGGTTCTGTGGCGACTACCGATCATACCCTATGACTTTCCGCAAACGCCACTTTTCTATCCCGCACACTTTTCGAGATCCCGTCGCCATATTTTTACCACCTCGGTGGATCGACTTTTCCGTATTTTTCCCATTCCTCATTTTCGACCCTCTATACGATTGGGTAAAAAAATTCTACCCCCCCACCCTCCTTCCCGGATGGTTATATGAGTAGATAGGTGAGTCTGTCAGTGGGTGTTCGGCTTTATTATTGTTAACTAGATTTCGCGTGCTGCCGCGGGCTGCAAGCAGCCCGCGGGGGCGCGGTTGTGAGTTGGGTGCTGTTATTTGCCATGTCTAATTGTTTTGGTTAGGTATTGGGTCTTTGTTTTGTAATTCGTGCAGAATTGGGGGTAAGTAAGGGGGGAGGGGAGGTGGGACTGGTAGGTTTATAGATTACCCTCGTTGAGACCTTTCAAATGATACCCAACACGGAGGGTTTATCTTTAACCGTTAACATGGTCTACTGAGTAGACCGGAATTGTCAAATTTTTAAATTTGGTCTACTCTAAAAAATTTGTCTTCCCGAGACGTCTCCTATGAGCCCAAACACGACCCGGCTGCGTCAAGTCGTTTCCGAGTTACGGCCGAGGGGGTTGAAGGGGGGTTCAAAATTTTTATCTCGGGGAGACGTCTCATATGAGCCCAAACACGACCCGGCTGCGTCAAGTCGTTTCCGAGTTACGGCCAAGGGGGTTGAAGGGGGGTTCAAAATTTTTATCTCGGGGAGACGTCTCATATGAGCCCAAACACGACCCGGCTGCGTTGCGCCGTTTCAGAGTTACGGCCGAGGGGGTTGGAGGGGGGTTCAAATTTTTTATCTCGGGGAGACGTCTCCTATGAGCCCAAACACGACCCGGTTGTGACTCGCCGTTTCCGAGTTACGACCGAGGGGGTTGGAGGGGGGGTTCAAATATTTTATCTCGGAGAGACGTCCCCGATGACCCCAAACACGACCCGGCTGCGTCGAGCCGTTTCCGAGTTACGGCCGGGGGGGGGTTGGGGGGAGGAGGGGAGGTGACGGTCCCGGGGGGCGGACCTCGTAGAGAAACGGCCATCACCCGAAGAGACCGCCCTTCAAGCCCCGGTGGTTTCGGAGATATCCCACTTTGATGAGTCCAAAAAAGTTGTATGGATTTAAAAAAAAATGTATGAACGGGATGGGGATGACTCGTTCTGTGGCAATTATCGATAACCCTTTATGACTATCCGCAAACGCCACCCTTCTATCCCTCATGGTTTCCGAGGACCTTTCACCCACTTTTTACCAGGTCGGTGGACGGAGATCGGGATGGCTCCCCTGGAAGCATCGAACCTAGAGATGGGATCTCGCCATGGCCACCGACCACCTATCCCGCATGGTTTTGGAGATATTCCCATCCCTTTCACCCAAAAATGCCACATTTGTACGGAGGCGGGATGAAGGGGGCGGGATGGGAGGATAAAGTTTATCCGAGAAGTTGGACCACCACTATAGATGGTCATCCCCCAAAGACATCACCCCCCTATCCCCGGTGGTTTCGGAGATATCCCACTTTGATGAGTCCAAAAAAGTTGTATGGATTTTAAAAAAAATGTATGAAAGGGTTGGCCGAAGGGAATGGACTTTCGCGGCTCTCCGGTCACGGTTGCCGCCGCTGCGGCCCTCGAGTCCGGGGACGCGAATTCCTCGGAGGGGGGCCGGGGGGGCGGGTCGCGCTGCGCGCTCCCCTATCCCCCCCTATCCCCCCTCCTCGTCTTTCGCCCCCCCGGCCTCGAGACCCTCCGCGGCGGGTCGACCGCCCTCGTTTAAAGATGCAAAATCGCAGACACCACCCCTCTATCCCCGGTGGTTTCGGAGATATTCCACTTTGATGAGTCCAAAAAAGTTGTATGGAGTTTGAAAAAAAATGTATGAAAGGGGTGGGAATGACTCGCTCTGTGGCAACTACCGATGACCCTCTATGACTATCCGCAAACGCCACCCTTCTATCCCTCATGGTTTCCGAGGACCTCCCACCGACTTTTTACCAGGTCGGTGGACGGAGATCGGGATGGTCCCCTGGAAGCGTCCCACCGAGGGATGAAAATTCGCCATAGCAGTCACCCACCTATCCCGCACGGTTTTGGAGATAATCCCATCCCTTTGGGCGAAACTGCCATTTTTGTATGGGGACGGGATGAAGGGGGCGGGATGGGAGGATAAAGTTTATCCGAGCAGTTGGACCACCACGATAGATGGTTATCCCTCAAAGACACCGCCCACCTATTTCCGGTGGTTTCGGAGATATCCCACTTCGAATAGTCCAAAAAAGTTGTATGGAGTTTAAAAAAAATGTATGAACGGGATGGGGATGGGTCTCGATTTGGTAACTGCCGATGACCCTCTAAGACTATCCGCAAACGCCACCCTTCTATCCCTCATAGTCTCCGAGGACCGTTCACCAACTTTTTACCAGGTCGGTGGACGAAGATCGGGATGGCCCCCCTGGAAGCATCCCACCGAGGGATGAAAACGCGCCATAGCGACCACGTCCCTGTCCCCTACGGTTTTGACGATATTTCCATCCCTTTCGCCAAAAAGAGCATTCATGTATGGAGCTGGGATAGACGGGGCGGGATAGGGGGATAAAGTTTATCCGCGAAGTTGGACCACCACGATAGCTGATCGCTCCCGAAGAAACCACCCCTCTATCCCCTATACTTTCGGAGTTATCCCACTTTGAAAATTTGAAAAAAAGTTGTATGGAGTTTAAAAAAAATGTATGAACGGGATGGGGATAGGTTTCGATTTGGTAACTACCGGTCATACCCTGTGACATTCCGCAAATGCCATCCCTCTATCCCTCGTAGTCTCCGAGGACCTCTCACCATCTTTGTACCAGGTCGGTGGACCGAGGGTGGTAAAAGTACCTGGAGATCTTGAGGTCACCCTCTATCCGACGGGATGGGATAGGTCGCCCAAAATCGCCCCGTTCCAGGTGAAAAAGTTGCTTTTCCGAAAAACCAAAAATTTGTATGGAGGCGGGATGAAGGGATGGAAATCCCGCAAATCGGGATAGCCCCTAAGAAGCATCCCACCGAGGGATGGAAACGCGCCATGGCCGCCGACCACCTATCCCGCACGGTCTTGGAGATATTTCCATCCTAAAAAAAAAATGGCCACTTTTGTACGGGGACGGGATGAAGGGGGCGGGATGGGAGGATAAAGTTTATCCGAGCGGTTGGACCACCGCGATAGACGGTCGTCCCCCAAAGACACCGTTCCTCTATCTCCGATACTTTCGGGGCTATCCCACTTTGAAAAGTTCAAAAAAGTTGTATGGAGTTTAAAAAAAATGTATGAAAGGGGTGGGGATGAGTGGTTCTGTGGTAACTGCCGATCATACCCTATGACTATCCGCAAACGCCACTTTTCTATCCCGCACACTTTTCGAGATCCCGTCGACAACTTTTTACCAGGTCGGTTTACCGAAGGTCCTGATTTAATTTCTCGACAACTTTTTTTCCTCTTCACGATGAACTCCCCCCACCGCTCCCCCCACCCCTCCTTCCCGGAGAACTTTGTCAATGATCGGTCAGTGGGTGTTCGGCTTTATTAGTGTTAATAGTTGTTGGTCCACTATATTTTCAAAATTAGTTATAAAGTTATATAAATACATAATTATATGGTTTAAATTATTTTAATTGTATGAAAGTAATACACTAAAATTTGATTTTAACTATAATTGCGTCTTATTTTATTTAAAGTTTAACTCATTGACTAAGATGCCGTCCTTACCCTTAGCGCAGGTTCTATCTCAACAGGATACACAAAAGGTGGAAAAGCTTTATGTCTCCTTTATTCAAAGAGCTTAAGGATTTAGATTGAATCTTATAACATTAACAGCTGTTTCAATAGATTTCAAATATGCTATATTAATTTATAGCATAATATATAAATTATATTGCTATATATGTCATAAATTATAATGTCATAAATTATAGTGCTACATAATTTATGACATTAGCTAATACAAATCATAAATATTAGAGTTGTATTTCAATCATATTTTTCGTTACGTATTATATTTCCAATAGCAGCAGGTCCATTGAGTAGTAGAGAGACAGTCATAGTATATCACATTTATATACAGTGAATATTTGAGATAAGAATGTTAATAAAAATAATAGACATAATATTTATTACAGGTATGTTAGAAAGTAACATCACAAAATAATGAATTATTCTTCGAAGTAGACGTCACCCGTCAGAGTTGGACGCTGGAGAGAGCCGAAAGTTTTATATACTTTGACGTACACTAGGGCTTTTTATTCACGGTCTAAGAAACAAAACATTTTGTCTTTTTTGTTATTTATTTCCTTTGGGTACAAACAAAAGATTTGTGGTGAAATAAATTTTCCAGCATCATTGTGTTCGTGCTTCGTAAAGCTCTTTTGATGTTATGGCTAATTTAATAATTTGACAAAATATAAGAAAATGTTCTCGAGATAAATGTATACATTATTACGTTGTATTTAGAGAACAACAGTGGTGAAATTCTTTAATTAGATATTTTTGTGTTAATTTATCAGTAACATAAAATTTAAGGCGTTTTCAATTGGGTACTTTTTTAAGCATACTCCTCGTTTATGTATCCTAAGCACATAAGTAACTTAATATAAAGATATGATAGATTTAAAATAATCAACACTTTAATAACTGTAACATAAGGAAGATACAAATTAATGTATATTATTATATAATAAAATGTTCAGCGTATAATTTTTATCTTATGGATCTTATTTCCGCATTGTCATTAAATAATCCCGTTGCTCCGTGGTAACTGAAGGGTGTAACAGACTGGTAGCGCTGGCTGATTTAAAGGCAAGCAAGGTCATTGTAACTTAAGCGCAAGCGATCTCCAGTTATTTAGTTGAAACAAATTTTATTAATAAAAGAGAAATCCTTACATAGTATAAATTGAAGTCGCCCGCGTCTGTTTGTCTATATATCCGCTAACTCTTCCTACTCAACGGATTTTGATGCGGTTTTTACTTATGAAAATACTTATAAACAGGGGAATGTTTTGTGTGTAATTTCCAAAATTACTGCTGCCATCCAAACACCGCCGACAATGATTTCGGCGGCGGTGTGAATTGAGCGTAAAACCGTAATAACTGCATCGCCTATTAGCGGTAAGGTAATGGCTTCTGTACTCGTCTATAGATATCTTTTACTGAATTTTTAGAAGAATACATTTGAAAACTTCCACAAAAATATGCAGGTTTCAGCTTTCTAGAATTAGTAGTAGTTTTGGCTGTGCGTTGACAGCCAGTCAGCACAAACAATTATATAAATATAGATTAAATTACATTTGTGATATGTGGACATTATATCAATATATGTAATTTTTTTTTACAGGCATAATAACTTTTATATTTCAACGCGGTCGAAGTCGCGGGCACCAGCTTAAGGCTAAGTTGACATGACCGCACAGTATCGCGCTACAAGACCAAACTAAACAATGTTCCTTGTCTACATATAACCACGCGGTACCGCGCGGTCATGTGTATCAGGCCTAATGCTATAATCAATATTGTAAAACAAATTAATATTGCATTTAATTATGACTATATTTGGAGTAAACGATTATTCCCCTGCCAATTTGTTCTGCTCAACATATTGTTGATGAGAACGTAATTGATAGTGTAGCTAAAAAAACTATCATACTCGTATAATAAATTTAAAGCAATCCTTGGTGCAAGTGTTGAATATGTTTGCATCATCTATGAACAATTTAATTGGTGTGTTTCCGAGTGATCTGTGCAGTGCGTAGTCTCTCAACGCTCGGCGCATTTAATGCAGCGTCTGTACAGTAAACACGTGCATTCAAAAACCGGTTCTAAAAGCGGGGGCGGTCGGAATCCTGAGAAGAGGTTGCCGTTCGCCTCTTGAGACTTGAGAACGTTTTTTGATGACTTTTGTGATAATATTGTGTTGTTTTATTTTCAATTTAAAGGCATTCTTTTCTCGTTTCCTGATTTTAATAATTTTTTTATAAATATATCTAAGTATCTAAGAATTTATCTAAGTAAACATTTAACAAAGATCTCAAATTCATTGACACGTTCTAAGCTTGAGTAATATAATAAAAATTATAATTGAAAGTATTTTAACGAAGTGGATTTTCCTGTAAATAAGATTCTGTAAACAAATACGTTTTGTTATTTAATTGAAAAACATTTTGTTTTTTAAAGATAAATCTATTTGATAAAATATTTATTTGGAACAAAAATCTCTGTAATAGGCTGAGATTACTAATCTGAGGTAATAGGTAAAATGGATACTCTCTTTGTTGTGTTATTGTTTTAGAGTAAGTACGTAGTACGTAGTTAATTTTATTTTGCAAAAATACTAGGATTATACAAAACAATTACTTTTAGAATGAACAATAGTTATTAAGAATGAACGTCTCAGGTTTATAATTAATTTAAAATTATAGTTAATTTAAAATTCTTATATCGACGAATTGGGCAGAATTTATTTGACCGCAATTAGAACCCAAGTGAGGCTGCTACGTATGTAATCAAGTTACAAATAATTTTCACGACAAGCTAAAAACAACTCGATTCGTAACCCAACTGGAATAATAAATTTGTGCGAATTCATTTCTATTTTGTTGCGCCTAATATTGGGCCGAAAAAACGTTTCTGTAATTTGGGTCTATTTGTGTTTAAGCTTTTGAGATACGTACCTATTAACATTTTTGTAAAATTTTTGTTAAATTTTGTGTTGGGTTAACGAATAGATAATGATTATTCGAAAGCGATTAGCGTAGGTAACAGCCAAGGTAACAAAAGCTTTTCTTCACCAAACACTAGCCTATGGCATACTCTTGCCATATTGGGGACGGAACTATAAGTTCAATGTTAGACTGCAACATTAAATCGTTAAATACTTCAACTAAACTTTAAATACGAGGTACATTCAAACTGAAAAAGAAAAATATTAATCACGAAATCTTGTGATCAAAACATCATTTAATGACTTCATCTTCGTATATCATACTCGACAAGATATTACTTTTAAAATTAATTAAGAGCAATACTTACAGTCCAGATATTTTAACTGAAATAAATATTTCCACCCATTTTAGCCGTCCCAGCCATACTCCTCTTTCTAAATCTCTCCACAAGAGTAATTTATTTTTATATTCGTGTTCCTAAATTCTTGAACATTTTTTTTACATTTGCATAATTATTGTGACATTTCCTTGTGTACCTTAATATTCTTTCAAGCGTTACATAATTAATTCGCTCAGTAAGCTTTGAAGAAGACCCTTATAATTTAAGAGATCATCCACATACTTTCTTGTTTTTATTTATTTTAATTTTTCATTATTATTTAGTCCCTATTATTATAAAGTGTTTGTTATGATTTGTTTTTTTTTTTTCTCCTTATGAATAATCCTTTGTATTTTTCAGTATCTCATGTATTCGTATGGTGTGGCCATTGTACTAACGCGGAACCAACTTCAACAAAAGTTGAATATGTCCGAATATCGTAAGATAATTTTTTATCCGGTTTTTGAAATAATGAATATTCCCGCGGAAAATTGGTATTTCGGAATTCCGCAGGTTATTGCATGACTTGGCAACTAATCTAAATTAGTTTTAATTAATAACTAATCAAATATTAATTTTACTTTTGAAAAGTTTAGATTAAATAATTTAATCAAATAGTTTCGGTACACATTCATCGGATTAAGACAGCTAGGCGACACCTAACGGACACCCCGAGTTTATTTTTAGCTATGTCAAAATTTATATATTTCTAGTTAATCCTTCAAAAGCAACGGATTCGTGTTTAATGTAAAAGCAAAAGTTTAGTAATCCCTATATTGCAGTATGCGGGTTCATACGGGTTTTCGGTATTTTCCTATCTCGGGTACCTCGAATGAATGCAATTAATGCTTCAAGCAATGTGAACTGTTTATGAACAAAATAAGAAGCAACACTTTATTTGAACTTTTTCTAATTGAGAACATATAATAAATCAAAAATAAGTTATATTGCATTTTTTGATTTAGTAAATTATGATTAATCTTTTACTTTCCTGGTGGTTACTCTACATTATTAAAAAAATCTCACATTTAAAACTTTATTTAACTTAAACTTTTAAGTTTATTTAAAATTAATTTTTTTGGTGGAAATAACTATGGCACTTTGTGATGCACTAAAAATATTATTCAAAAACCGTTACTCTGAGCGAGCTATAAGCACAGACACACAAATATTTCTTTATTCCATAGTGCATCACTCTATGTATGACTCATAAGCCTATTAGCACTTTTTAATGCCTGGCCGTTGTTACGTTGAAACTTTGATGGTTCGTGGATACTGAAGTAGCAAAGAGTTGCTTAGTTCATGACGTGAATGCATTGCTTTTTACTTGCAATCCTTCGGGGTAGCTTAGTCGTACAACCAGTCTTATACCAAGGAGTAAGAAAGTCGATCTCATTGCTCTGATTGTACTGATTCAAACGTACTAAGCTCAAACCGAACACAATTTTTAACTATAACAAAATTAAGCGGAAACTGTGAATTAAAGTGCACTATTGCGTAGGAAATTTTTGTAAGGTTCTCGGAGATAAAAAAATTGGAAGGGGTTTCCTAAATACCTAACATACAGAAGCTAAGTTAAATTAATAAGCTTAAAAACAAATGTAATAGTTGCTGAAATTTTGTATTACTGTGACGAGAAAGGTTCTTTGAGACGTAATTTACTATTTTAGTTCCTAGAAAATGGAATATTTTGTATAAGCCTGCCCGATTCAAACTTTTTTAAATATAGTCCGTTATGCACTGTATTTTTATCGAAGTTTTTATTAAATCTAAGAAGTCAAATTAGGCGACGAAAGTAAGTCCTCGCCTTAACATGTAAGTTACTTGAAAGCTTCCATATGTAAGTGCGTAAATATTTTTATTTATAGTGTAGTGTTCAATCATTATTATATTTTTATTCTCTGTCTAGGTATAAAACGAGAAACATTCGCGTGTACAAAAGTATTTTAAATCAAATAAAACTGGACAGCAAATGGAGCATCAAAATCCGATTATTGGATTTTATTGTATAGCCGATTCTGCAACTTTTACACGAATATGCGATATATATATGAGTTGAATACACCTTGTACAACGTTTAAATTTCGAATTCTGAAAGTAGTTTGAACATTTTATTCCAATTTACGGAAACCTTTGCCCTTTACCTACCTACATGACTGTAATCATAGAAAATAAATATTTTCATTTTTAATGTTCATCACTTATTTGAAATTAAAATTAACCGAAACTAACATGTTTTTTTTTTGGTTGTAAATAAGAATACTTGTTAAATCAATCAGTGGATTAGTGATATCAGTACTAAAAATTGTATTCATCATCATCGTCATCTCAGCTGCAGGACATTGCTGGACATAGACCTCCCCCATGATTTGACAATAGGACTGGTCAGAAACAGCCTGAATCAGTGGTCGACCTGCGGCCTTTGCCAGTCCGTAGCCTCCACTCGAGAACCTTCCCGCCTCAAAGGGCGTAGACTGTCCGTACTATGTGTCCTGACAACTGCCACATCAATTTACTTATACGTTGGCTTATGTCGGTAACTTTCGTACGTCTACGGATCTCCTCAATTCTGATTCGATTTCGCAGTGAAACTCGATTAAAAATGTCATCATTAGTGAAATGACTATTGTAAGAGTTAGAACTATCATAGAGTAAATAGTACTTTACTGGTTAATAACTGTCTACATCTATGTACGTATCTGTCGTAAAAATTATTTCACATCGCATAAAGTCATTTCAGATCATCGATTTCAGATATATAATTTAATGAGATAATTGTTTAAATCTGGACGCTCCTTATGTTACCCGTCATAAGTGGGCACGGGGGCCCGAAATTCATAACAACATTAAAATTAGACATTCGATGAAACTATTCCTAATCCTCTATTAATAGATAAGACGTATTTTTGAATAAGCCTGAACAGTCTGGGTATTATGCTTACATTTTAAAATCACCATATCATTTCAACATTATTGTATTAATGTTAGCACTTATGTATGTATATAACGAGTATAATATGTAATCTTTCCAATTTTTTTTCCCTTTAAAAAAAAATTCCGAATTGGTAAAGCTCGATTCTCGTTCTCGAATTTCCATCCTAATAAATTGGAGATTCATTTTTATTTATACCTACCTAAAGGATATATAGATTATTAAATTGATATAATAACACAATACACACACAACTCACATACATAGTTTAAAATATAGATACACGAATACAACCAAGTCTGAAAGTTATTAGACTATTTATTACGTTTTATTTTTTCATGGAACCCTAAAAGAGATATGGCAGTTTAATTGCCGTCAGCTGTAAGTTACTCGTGTTTAGGCTGTGTTTGTATGATTACAAAAAGGGTTTATAGGCCTCTGCTATTACACATTTGACGTGACGTAGATACGATTAAATTAATAAGATTCAGGATAGGGATTAGAAAGGGATAAAAAATGGGTCATCCCTCACTCACTCACAGAAAGACACAGCACCGAAGACCGAAGCACACAGAGCGGTTAGTGGACTGCGAAATGTAGCGTACCCTGCCACTACTTTCGAAATTTAGATCAGAGCCAACTTTGAAAAGTTTCAAAGTTTTCAAATGAGACTATTCAAAGTTAGCTCTGCCGGGAATCGAACCCCTGAGACTGAGTCTAGTCTTGATTAGATCTAATTTTTTAATTAATCAAAATTTATTTAACATGGTGAATTGCCAAAATTCAACATTGTTACACCACCCTTTTTTTTTATTAAATAATGCAAGACAAGTTCAAATAATTAAGAAGAAATCTATTAATTAAGAATAGACTTCAATTTAAAGCGTACATTATTCATGACTTCACAACAAATTCCAATTGTTTCATATAACAATATTATTGTCGTTTTGGCTGTGAATAAATGCCGTGTCATTATAAATCACATTTTGATCTTATAATCAAAAAGCCTTTTCATTCTAGACAATCTAGAATTGATGTCATTATTAAGCAGTAAAATTTAATTAAATTATAGATTATAGATACTTCTTAAAAATAAATCTTAGTTTCAAAAAACAATATTAACAACAATTACATTACTTTATAATTATGATTTTATGAAATCTAATTTTTTTTTGTGGATTTAACAGATATTCCTAAATCCTAATAATACCTATGATAAGAAACGTTACTGTAATGTGCCTAACGATAATAATATTTTGAAATAATAGTAATCTAAACTTTTCACAAAATGCGAACAAAATCCCAGTTATTAAGTTTTAACCACAATAAGGGGTTATCAGAGTTATAACACTGAGCCAACTTTTACTGCCTACCCTAATAAAATGTATCGTATAATAATTTAGAGTAAATTGTAGGTTTTTGTACAAAAATGATACTTTTACTGGCCATCACATAGCCCTTAAGCGGTTCAATTGCTAAATTGCTTTCAAATCTTATTTGTACGCTATACATATAGGTGGACATACTTGCACTTCCCAATTTTATTCACTTCGCGCTATTAAAAATAATCCGATTTTTTCCAAATTTTTCCAGGATAAAAAGTATCCTCAGATAATCATCAACACATCAGTGAAAATGATCAGCGCATTCAAATTGGTTTATCCACACCCAACAGCAAAATTTTCTAAAAACTCTTTTTTGACCTCGATAATTTGTACAAATTGTTTTTTTTTTAAATATTTAATATAAAGACAAGGCACGTTTACGATTTATATATATATACGATTTATACGTATAGAATAGATATATATAGTGGATAAGCCACTTTGCATATCCCTTCACATCTTCATAATCCATTCTTCATAAGCCATCAAAATAGAGTAAATATTATATTAAGTTTTTATTTGGTTCACACTTTATATTACGAATCTCACCCTTATTTTGGTGCCACTGTTATTTGATACATATGCGGGTGGGAGTTATTCATAAAATTATGGTAATACGACTCACACTCAATTTCGTTTGTATGTTTTTCAACACTCCTGAGACGATTTCGCAAGTGTCATATTGATATGATTGAAATAGTATACAAATATACTGTATACGTAAAAATCGAATATAAATACCAGACAAAGTTAACAAATTTTGGAGCACATCTATGGCGATTAATTACATCTGTTCGTTTTAGTACACTCGGACCCTCTAGCAATAAATCTTCAGGCGAACACGCTATTATTTAATGGGTTTTACATCCCAACAACATTAGCCAATAAGCGTTATCATAGCAAACAAATATCTCTTGTTTTATTCAGCAACACGAACAAAAAATGATTTATTCCACGATTGTCCTCGTTCAGTGTTCCTGTCTCAACGACCCTTTTGTTCGATGAATAGGAATTATGATTAAACCATACATTTTCAAGCACTTTTAACGTAAATCCACTATAGACCCGTTGATGTTAAAAATGTGAGTTTAGTTTGTTGAGTCAAAACAGCAATGATAGGTTTTCACTTAGCGTTTTCTACAGTGTACCTATCAGTAGCAGTATAACAATAATTAAAACTTATAAGACTCTGATTAGCCACTGCGGAGTCATTATATAAATTCTAACTAGATGTCTAAAACATGAATAGAAACATTTTTAAATCTTCAGAAATTAATGAATCCAAATAAAACCTTTTGCCTTATATCTTATATAAATACAAATGAATAGCTAAATGTGTTGCTAAGCGCAAAGCTCGAGAAAGGCTAAACCAATTTGGCTAATTATTTTAAAGTCCGAGGAAGGTATATAAAAAGACAAATTGAAAAAAATTGCATATTTGCCTATGTGTATTTTTTTCATAGGCTCTAAATTCATAATATGTTCTCTGTTTCAATTTACAGAAACCTTTAACTATCACTCATATTTAAAACTCTTTGTCACGATATTGTATACTCTACCTTGCCTTTATCCTATCAACGCTATCCTATCATATTTTAAGAAGTGAATAAATAAAAAACAAAATGGGTTTGTCAAGCGATCTCCGGTGTTAATTTCATCAAAACGAAATTTTCTTGTTACTTTATGATTGTGGATAATCTAAGAAACAAAGTATTAAATTTACGAATTATACATTAAAATCTAATGTTTCGTCAAAGTGTACGAAGAATACAAATGAATTTTTGTTTCATTAAGTCTCTGATAACTTATCTAAGTTCTTTTTTAATCCAACAGCATGATGTTTCACTACTGTCAAAGTTTTTAAAATAAAATTTATATTACTATCAAGATTACGTAATACAAAAAAAGTACTGTTCCCGAGGGATTGTCTAGAATTAAGAAAACTAACGCCTTGCAAAAGTGTAATAGCAATAAAGATGTCAGGAGTTATTTTATTGCTTGTTTTTTTTTTAATTTTTTGCGCGCACCAATTTTAAATTTCAAAATCATATAATTTTTATTCGAGTTCGATCATGATACATCTTGATACATGAGCATAGTTCAATCCTCAAATAGGCTATTGGAACGTAAAATTTACAGTAGCCTCAAATCGAAGACAGTCAAGAATTTGGTTAGTAAGTCACTTGTATCAATGAACCACACCTAAAAATTTTAAAACTGGCTGGAGTTTGAATGCTTTATGGCAACAATCAACTGATGACATACGAGTTTTGAGAGAAATTTTCTATCCATATATATAATTAAATATGAATCACTAAATGTGTTGTTGCTACTCGAGAATTGGACTAAAACGGTAATTTTTTTTTTCGAATATTCGTTGAAGTGTGAGTAAAGTTCTGGCTTCAGACCCTTTGGACCCACAAGTTTTGGCCCTACCTACGAAAAAGTGCCCGTATGACCCGCTAGTCTTATATATCCCGTTTGATCAGCTGTTATAAAAGGTAGTCTTACTAGCATTTTAATAGTTAGGAAAAAATATTATGAATTAAATAAAATGTTATAATTATGAGAAAAAGATTTATTAATCAAAATAAAATCGTAATAATCTGTTTCTATACATTAAATATTAAGAAAATATTAAATATTAAAAGACGACGTAAAAATCACATTTTTTATCCAAATTTCTTAGGTGACAATTCAAACTTTTGAACCAAATATTGACATCAAACACATCAATCAAAAACCACAGAACCTGTGTCGAATCAGCTACTTTCTAATATTGATTTTCGAATGCATTTTCGATGTTTAGGTATAATGTAACTAAAGATAATCTAAGTCTTCTACAAATAAAACTTAGAATAGGTCAGAATTTCATCGTTAAATAAACGCGGTTCATTAAAATTAACTATCTTAGACATAGTTGTAGTCAACTGGTCAGCCGTTAGTGATTCATTACAATATAGTGTTGGCTACTGGCTATCTAGCCTAGCACCGGCTAGCTAAACTACACAAAAGCTAGTTCTTTGTTTGAATTTATGCTAAACGTATTTAGAAACGGTGAAACTTGTTACTTGCTTATTTTGGATGAATAACAGTAAGTGCTTTCTTGGAAATAAATGAAATTCAATATTGAACAACTACTTAGTCGGTTGATATTATGAGAAGTTTTATGAGAATATTTTATGAAAACCTTTGTTTTTTTTTTTTTGAGACAAATATTGTAAACAGGACACAGTATTAACAGCGCGTTACATTTCGTAGAATCCTATCGTATAAACACTCTTTGTTGATAGGTTGATAGATCGGCTTTGTTTTGTGTTGAGACCTGGAATCTGGGAATGCAAAGCGACCGCAGACAGCCTTCAACTAAATACATAGTCCCACAATACAAGCCAGACATCGATTAGCATTTATCTAACAGAAACAACAAACATTCGCTACACAAAATTATCGTTTAAAATAATTTAAATATTTTTCCAGTAAAGTTCGTTTCACTTACCGGTTTATTGTAAACTTCGTTCGACCATGACTTAAAGCTCACACCTTATGCACACCGTAAACACAAAACGAACGAAAGTTTTAAAACAAACTTCAAAAGTTCAGTAAAGTTATCACAAATAAAATACGAATAAGATTCATTGATAGTTAAGAGGGTAGTTTCAAATAGTTCAAATTTAATTATTTTCTTGTTAAACGGGTTTCCGACGGCAACGGAAAGTGAGTTTGTAAGTTTGTTGGCGGCGGAGATGCGGGGCAAAAGCCGCGGTACACAGGCGCCCCGTGGAAGGTTTCACGCGCTATGACGGACACACGGACCGACTTCGAGCCTGTGTCGCCAACGCGCAAGCTTGAAAATCATCCGACTCCATTGTAAAATTTCGTTACAAATACTAAATTGTGTAACGTGTTTCTACCAACAAAAGCAATCAATTGAAATCTTTTTAATAAAATAGTTAAATAATAAAATGATAGAAGAATAAATGGAAACAAGCAGCTGCGGTATTTATGCTGTAAGAATTGTTGGTAAGCTGTAATAACAGTAAATAAAAGAATCCTAATTACAGTTACTATAGTTAAATCATAGTTAGAAATTGAATCCAAAGCAGCTCAAACTATATAATGACAGACCAAGGTCTAGAGACTATTGTTTTATATTTTTTAAGAGAACATATTACACGATCTCTAATCTTAGAAGATCCCTTCTTTTATGAAAACCTTTATTTAAAATTAATCAATTCTTCAAAGCAAAAGATTAAAATTTGCGCAAAAATATTGTGATAATAAGTCAATTGTAAAAATATTTTATGCGCTGATTTTTTTAAATGTGACGAGAAATGCGGTTTAGTTGGTAACACTGTCGAACGAAGGGCGAGCTCTATGCAGCGCAGGCCGGCTTACGAGCCTGTGTGGAGGCGGTGCGGGCGCGTCTCCTACCCTACCTCTATGGCTATGGCATATTCCACGCATATGTCGCTATCATTATATCATCATGGTGTTATCTTTTAATAACACTCACAACATAACCAATAACTATGTATGTATCTACTTCATTTAAAGCTATTCTGTAACGAAAGCTTTAGTGGGATTCTGTATTATCAAAAAGTTTAAAGAGTCGCACAGTCAAATCATTTTAAGAACATTTATTTAAGAAAATGTACCATTTTTTAAATTAATATACTTTTTAAATTAAAAGATTTTAACAACTCAAAGATTGATTTATTTAACCGGTTATTGGATGCTTCAATAAACTGCAATAGACTCAATTCCTTTTAAAAATGTTTAAACTCATTTTAAATTTCAGCGTCAGTTTTTTAAAAATTTAGTTAATAAAATATACTAATGAATTAAAATTTAATTTCAAACAGCCTTTTTGAGACGTCATCAGAAGTAATTTAAAACTAGTATTTGAATTTACAATCGTAAACATCTTATTTTTATATTGGCTAACTACCTAAATTCTTTCTAATACTGATATCTTAAAATAGAAACTTGAAAAACATAAATATCCTTTTGAGTATTTAAAAAACACAATAATCTACATTTTGATATGAGAAGTATTTTTGTAGCGCATGTATAAGTATAACATAATACTAGTCAGTGAGTCACGCATGCGCGATGCAACAGGTGAAACACACACAAGGTATTTCAATAAGAATTTATCTCTGTCCTTTTCTTACAACAGCAGAGGCCGTTATGACTTCCTATTGGTCAGCCGTGTACGGTGGAATACCATCAAGACATATTGTATGGTAAAAGAACTGGTAGAATGTTTTTATTCAGTAAGCATGACTAATTTTCCCTAATCTGACTAAATTAACAGGTGCTGCAGTTACAAGGTTTTTCTAGTAATCTCTTTTAATAAAGTTTTCAATTAAGTATCTAAAGTAACAATGTTTTGGCATTAAATAGTCATGGTTGTTATACTAATATTATAAAAAGGTAAAGTCTGTTTGTATGTAGGAGGTAATCTTGTAGGATGCAAAGCTTGGTAAAAGTATAATTAATGTGAGGCGTTATAATGCTTTACATATTTAGTCAGGCGTTAATATGTTTTATTTTTCAATGCGGTCGAAGTTGCGCGCACTGGCTAGTGTTTGATATATCACACTACCCGATTCCGGGTCACTGGTTCAGGTAACAATATTACACGTTAGCACTAGACAGACAATCCCGTTCACGAGCTGATAAAAGTGATAGAGATTATTGCTGGTACATATATCTCTGGCTCGTTATATTATTATACATAATATCTCATTCATCAAACGTTTTGTTAACTCTCAGAATAATTTAAATTAGTCTTATGTAACTTTTATTTCGGGTTCAGAAACCGTAATAATTTTTTTTTATTTATTTATTACTAGTATATGCCCGCGACTTTGTCCGCGTCCGATCGCTAGCAAACTTCACAGGAACGACCGCTGGACTAATCTGAAGATTATCTGAGAGTTTCATCAAAATCGGTTCAGCGGTTTTGGAGTCTATAGGGGACATGCATATACACATCGCCTTTTATATATATGAAGATAAGTCTGAACAACAGACGTCTATTGGATACTACCTGCATAGTATATTGTCAATTATACATAGCAACACATTCAAATTAATTATTACATACAGCGTATAAGCGACAAGACAAGTTCAGCATTTGTCATCAAGCCAAATTTTTAATATGAAAAATAAATTTGAATTAATTTTTTTATTGAAGTGCCTTAGAGGATTGAAGTGTGCTGCTTGTATTTTCGTCCATCAATAACAATATAATATAAGGTGAGAGTAGGAGAACAGGCCTAGTCCCTACCAGTGGGAATACTTAGCAGGGATAGATAGAACGGGCGACATCCCTTACTTACTAACTGAAACACAATAGGACATTTGTTGGTATTTTACAGTGATACTTCATTTTAATTATTCCATTAATTTAATATTCATTTCATTTCATTATCATATTATTTCATTTTATTTAATTGTAAGGGGTGTAACCGTCAGATTCACATCTAATGCTTATTATCCACACAATAAATAAATGAAAATGCTTATATATTTAAACAAGGAGCTACGTAGTTTATTTAACAAACAAATTCCTATAAGATCGGCAGCGCACCTGCACACTGCTAAAGTAATTAGGCGACTGTAAGAACCATCAAGTGGACCGACAACCTGCCTGCCGCTCTATAAAAATATGATGAATATGCTAATTTTATTTAAAAAATAATTAACAAACTGAGAAATTAATATAGGACCTAGGTGTCGCCTCGATGGGTACACAACTAGACACAATATACGCACTGTTCCTGTTGTGCACATTCACGTCATTTTTGAACTAGTTGACAAACAAATCTGTACGATTAATCTATTATCTAGTTGTAACGTTCAAGTATCACTTATATTAACATAGCTGAGTAATGCGCAGTTTTAGTTAATAGTACAACTTCTTTTCTAGAAGAATCTACTATAGTCATTACTATGTTCTAGAAGAATCTTCTATTGGGATTCAAAAACAATATTTCACTGAAACAATTTTGGCGATATGTTTAAAAGAACAGAAAAGTTGTCCGCCACAAAAAGTAACCAAAAACTGATTCTGGATACTATTGGAGTAAAATTGTAACTGTAAAAAAAAAAAGATAAAAATACCCGTACGTGCTCCAATTTAGTAGAGGAAAATGAAAAAGCAATGTGTATTTTCATTTATTCAAAGGTAAGATATAAATTCGAAATTTAATCGGGAGGGGTTGGGAGTAAGCTTGGGTTAGCGGGTTACTTAAGTAACGAAGAAAAAATATAAATTCAGTCACTCATTAATAAATACTGCTTGTACATATCTAATTGTATTTAGATGTGAAACTTACAGTGTGTAGAAAAACAAAATTATTTTTAAGGTAAATACAACGACTTAATTGCTTCAAGTATATGACATATTTTCTATACCTGTAACTGCCCACCACTACCTAATTTAGATATTGATTTATAAGAAAATATCAAGGTGACAACGCATTTTTCTAGTAGACTAACAAATCATTACACAAATATGCGACCATATACGTTATAGCTGCAGTTTATGTTCAGACATCGTTGAACGAACTAAAGCGTGTACGAAGCTACGGCCACCAACTAGTGTTGAATAAATCGGCAATCTATTTCTACTAACGAAAATATAAGAACAATTAGAATCGAATTCATCCAAGGTACACGGTGGAAGTCTTGAGCAAAAGCTAGTAAATTATATTTAGAATCAGTATGTTCGGAATAGAAAAATATTTTCACATACATACCCTTGTATTGTAATGTATAGGACACCATTAGTCCAAAGTGGCAAAGAATAACAACTTCGCAGAGAGGTCCTTTTCACGTATTTTTTTATTATACGCCTCCAACAAAGAGCTCGCAACGCAATCTCAAAAACCGCTGATCCCAGTCAAGCTTTAATTTCGGCTGAAGTGAAATCGTCTGAAGTGTACACGTTTTCGCTCTTATTCTCTCGACCCTTCTCGCTCGCGGACAAAAAATGTATGGTATGCTTTTAAAAAGTTTTGTCTGCCAGTAGGTACGTGAAAAAGTTCAAAGAAATATTTTTTATAACATGCGATACAGGTGTGGAAATATTTTCTTACTAGGTGGTGCTCGCGACTTCGTCTGTGTAGAAAATTTTTAAAAAAGCAATATATCGCTTGACCTCGTGTTGCTATAAGACTTTGGCCAGGCGTTAATATTTTTATTTTTTATTTATCCCTCGGGAATACCCCCCTTTTTTCTGGATGAAAGGTACCCTATGTTCTTTCTGATGTCCCAGACAACGTTTATGCATAATTTCATGGTGATCGGTTCAGTAGTTTATACGTGAAAGAGTTACAAACATCCATACATCCATACATCCAAACATACTTTCGCATTTATAATATTAGTATAGATAAAGATATAGATTTGAAAACTATTTCATACATTAATTTCTAATGTACGTTACATAGCAGTATAAAAGTCATAAAAGAATTTTAGCACGTCATACGAGTAATAGAAAAACTAATATATGTATTTACGTCGATAAAGCTTCAATATTTTTTATCCACTTGTGATAAGTAGTCATATTGTTTTGTTTGTTAAACTTTGGACCATAGTTTTTGCAATATCACTATACTAATTACGTTTAGTATTTCGAGTAGGTACTGCAGTCATTTGGGCAGTCCGCTTGGCAGCAGTAACCACCCTCTTACAAAAAGATCACAGTGAAATAACAGGATGTATGCTTTTGTATTTCGAGAATTGAGTAAGGGATGCCTAAGCCCATTTTCCTTTCACCAAATCCCTTATCCTTACTCCCACCAAGCTCGGTAGCGATTTGGGAACATTACATAGCGTTGTTTATGTTTTAGACGACGGTAACCACCTACCATCAGCCCGTCTGCCTGACAGTCAGACCGTCAGCCTGTCTGAGGACCTTAACATGAAAATTTCCTAAAACAATATCATGCTATATCATGTAAAGTAATGCAATGTAATATCCAGCGTCACGCCATGGCTCAACTTTTCTCGGTATGAATTTTGACTCATTCAAACGGAATCTATACCTACTAATATGATAAAGAGAAAAGATTTGTATTTTTGTTTGTAATGAAAAAACCCAAAAACTACTAGACCGATTCTAAAAATTCTTTGATCTATAGAAAGCTACATTATCAGAATAACTAAGGCTATGTTTTCTAAAGTTACGCGGACGAAGTCGTGTGCAACAGCTAATTTTAACCTATCTTTTCCTGGGAGCTAGCAGCCACTGACATTAATTACCTAGTGGTCGTGCTGCAATATATTATTGTTTATATTACGCGTAAAGGTGTCATTTTGATACCTGAAATTGTTATTTGTTAAATAAATGAAAAAGATCGATTCTCGGCTTCTTCATAAAACTATGTACGTTCACCACCTAGTAAAGAGCGCCCAAATTCCTTTGTCTAAAATTCCTCCCTTTCTCCTGGTGATGTTCAATGTGTAAGCAACGACAAAACGCCCCGAGAGCGCAATTTATGCGCAAACTTGAACGGGCACCGTCCCATAGCCTCCCTTAACTAACGCACTTCATTATAAAGTAGAAACAACCTCAATACAAATAGTCACATATTAACTTATGGATCTTCTGAGCCCTAAGTCCTCCCACTAACTAAACTAACTAAACCCACAAATAAATATTTAATATTCATTTGACGTGAATACGTTTTTAAATTTGCTTCCATAGTGGGAGGCAATTCAGAAAAGTAATGATATCAAAACGGGGAATAGAGTTTGATGCTGTAGGCTACATAATCTATTAGTTACATCCAAAATTTATTTACACCACTCGATAGAATCTATACTTCTATACTAATATTATAAAGAGGAAAGATTTGATTGTTTGTTTGTTTGTTTGCATTGAATAGGATCCGAAACTACTGGACCTATTTGAAAAATTCTTTCACTGTTGGGAAGCTATACTATCAGCGAGTAACATAGGCTATATTTTATAAAGTTACGCGGACGAAGTCGTGTGCAACAGATATATAGGCTCAAAGAAAATGTTACTCGTAAAGTACGAGTAGGCACACCTATTCACATAAAACACTCGGCCGTGTCCACGACACAGCTAAACCCTATTTTTTTTTAATTTATTATCTATGTAAATAAAAATGAACAAACAAAAGAATTTTTTTGGCAATATATACGAATTAATATTGATAATAATGTACGTGACGCGAAAGGATTACACATTTAGTACGTTGGAGCTCTAAAAAATTCTTGTTATAGTGAATTTATTTAAAATAAAATGTATTTTGTTAATGTCTTTTATTAAAAGAACTTAACTATTGAATAAATTCAGAACTAAAATATAAACAGACACTTATACTATGAGAGATACCTAATGAATAACAAGATGAGAGGTATCCCATGTGTTTATTGCCACATATGGTCTACCAAAGTTATAAACTTATTCAAATTTGTTTAATGAACAGATTATACGTGGTAGAAAAACAAACATCTTTTAGAACTTTTACATTAATAATATTAGCACAGATATTTTGACGTCGCCTCCACATCTGTAATATTACTAAACTTTTATGTTTGCTTATTTATCATTGTGGTTTTCTTTTCTTAGCGCTTTCCTGTTTACGTTACTGAAAATTATGCGGAAAAGTTTCGCTAAAGCTGCGGCGACTGTGTAATTTTAACTTCAACAAAAATGTGTATATACATTTGTTGTACAAACCCGTAGCAGTGGAAAATCTGTTATCTTTTGATTTACAGACTTGTACTCGGATTTCATTCAGCAATGAAAAGTACTTTATGAATTAAACACGCTTTGCCCGTGACTTCGTCCGCGCTCCTTTTTTTAAGCATTAATACATTTATTCAATCTTTATTGCTCATATATATTTTTCAGGCGTTTAAGTTTTGATTAGTGAAACGTGACGTCACAAACGACGCCATGACACTAACAACCGTTTTGTTAAGAATTGGTATTGGTTAATACTAAAATTAGCTGCAGAATTATGTTATTCATTGTAAATAATATATGTATATTCCCGAGCTCTATTAGAAAATGTTTCTTTTTGAAAGCTTACAATACTCGTAGATAGAAGGAAAATCTCCTGAAACTTCTAATTTTCAGTTAGTGATGCCCAAATAAAAGTTCAAATGGTTCCCAAAATGAAAATGGTTAATAAAAACGGTTTCTTCTTTAATGAGCTTCAAGATATTCATGGAGAGCCAATGGATCCAATCCAATGTGCACCTTGTGACACTTGTATCAGCAGAAAACCAAAAAGCAGTCATAAAGATTGAGTTTCACGAACGTATGAGTAAGTGTATAGTATATTATATACGAGTACATTTCGAAGTTTCCGCTCACTGAGCAGGAAAGTAACGGATCGACGCCGTTCAGCGTAACGATTAATTTTCTTACCACTTTGGGTTGAGTTGGGTGCCTGTCTACATCCACAATTGGCTGGGTAGGGAGATATTTTGTAATGTACAAAGTTTTAACTAAAAGACGTAAAACCGAAGTTAATTATTCGAATCTTACTCGAAATAAAAAAATTTAAAAATAATTTAGTAAAAAGGAACCTGAAGAATTTTATTTAAAAGACACTATGTCATTGTAACGTGATCTCTAACTGTGGGCCTCGTCAGAAAGCTCAGCGTCGCGCAATCAGAAATGAGGAGATCCACGTAGACGTACGAAAGTTACCTTCTTATTATATAAGCGGGAATCAATAAATTTAAGTGGAAAGTGGAATAGGCTGCTTCTGACCAGTCTTATAGGAAAATTATGGGGGGAAGGCCTACGTCACGCAGTGGACGTCCTGCGGCTGATATGATGAACGTGATGAAGTCTAAGCAGATAAATACATTAGATGTATCGAATGTGGAAAGTGGTATCAACGCAGTTCACGATGCGATAATATACTATTGAAAATTATAGAGAATGTTAAGATTGAGACGTCGCCTTAAGTTAGCCGTTAAGTAATTTTCAACTAATCATACTGCCTAAATTTGTAGTTATTAAAATGGAATTTATTTGTTAAAATAGCTCACAATGAATACTCATAATTTCGTTTACTATTTAAAAATAAAAAAATAATATAAAAAAGCAAAAAAGACGAATGAGAATGTATTCATAATAGACTCATTCTTATTATTAGGTGTGAGCGTTTCTTGTTTCAATGCAACAGTGATTCAATGATGACAGCGCACACTGTTGTACATTCTTGCACATTTTTAAATTTATTTTGATTGCCACCGCATCCGCTATAAGAAAATCCTTTGCATTGACCTGATGATACATCAAAGTAGAACCTGAAAACGTATTAACTTAAAGTATTTATTTTCAAATATATATATTTGATTTAATAAATAAGTATATATAATACATTGCAGAAACATAATTATATATGTTGCCTTGACTTGATCGGTGTGTGACTGCCGTCGCTTATAAAACAAGCAACGCAACAGGTGCTGCAAATGCGCTGCTTACAATAGTAGTATGTCTGTCGACCTTAACATAAAAAAAGTAGGATTAAGGATAAGGAAAGGGTAGGTAAATGGACTCTGGCATACCTTACCATTAAAAGGGTCTGTATTAACTTAAAATTAAACTGTAGGTCTTATTCTTACGAATTACCTAAAATATGGAATTTAACGTACGTATGGAGTACGTTTAAAATGTTTTACTCCATGTTCGTTTTCTCTTCTGTCCTAAAAAGTATTATTTATCCAGTCTCTTTTTTAACAATAGATAACGAAATTATTAAATTACCCTTACATTGGATTATAGTCATTACAATTTCCAAAATCCGGTTGTAGCAAACAATATATAGCTGGTGGTAAGTCTGCATAGTAGGATTTAGGAACATCTGAAAGAAAAAAATTACCCGAATTATAATTGTAATGTCTAATTATTTTTCGTTTCGAGTATCCAGTATAGCACTTATCATAACGCTGCTAGGATCCGAAAGCATAAATAAGTTGGTTGATATAACCTTTACTATATTCATCTAATATATATAAATTACGTGTCACGTGTTTGTGCGCGATGAACTCCTGAAATACTGAACGGATTTTGATAAAATTTCGTAACTATGTGTAGTTTTTGTTGCACCCTTGCGAAGCCGAGAGCGTATAGCTAGTAACTAATATATTTTTATTCAGGAAAGAGGCAGGCTGACAGACCAAACTGACCAGAGGAGGTACAAATGCAGTACAAACCCTGATATAATAAAAGGTATTTGCAAAATGGAGATTAGAAAATAGGCCCCAGCTTCCTCTACTGAAACATCGAAACACTAAATCATACGTGTGTTACTGAACTCTGAAGAAAAGCTATTAGGGTCGAATAGTATTTGTTTTAAAGGTATCAAGAAATACGATTGCTCTTAATTACACTATAACTCGAAAGGGAATACATTTATTGCTTAAGTTTTTAATCAATACTCTAAAATTTCTCAGTTGAATGCCTTCGTAATATTTATATACGTACCTCGACAAGTATCATGACATTCTGTTATGGTGCGGAACATATTCATAGCTTCTGGGCAACCGCCATATGTAAAAGTCTTACAATCTTCTATACGTATATCATAATAAAACCTGTTGAAATGGTTACCGTTAATAAATTTTAACATTTCCAGAACTATCTTCTAGGAGTTCTACAAGAAATCCCCCTTGGAGTTTTTTTTCTCGAAAACAGAGGTTTTTAGTCAAAAATGATTTCGACGTCACTGAGAGACCCTTTCATGGACAAGTTTATTGGTTTGTTTGGAATATGGCATATTCGCCTTAGGGTTACGAGTAATAATAACTGTGCGCAATTGCAATCAGGGTATAACTGTGCGCTTTTACATCGAGACAGAAAAGGATGATGTGACCTATAATAAGATGGGGAGTTCTTTAAATAGGTAGGTATAGTAGTCATGACTGATTCATATGTACATTCACACACACATGGGTTTAAGCTGTTACTCGAAGTAGATTTCGCACGATTTGATTTGAGAATGTATTAAAAATTAATCACGTACGCAATGCTAATTTGATCGGATTCATTGAATGAGTGTTAATTTTCTTTTGGAATTTAGTTACAAGTTAATCAACATGGATAATACGATGATATGAAAATAAAGCAGTATCCACTATAAAAGTTCTTTCAAAATAAAAACAATTAGCGCAGTTATCGCGAATCCAAAGTGTTATTAAGATTTAAGAGCAACATCGCTTCTTTCTTTCTTTGCTATAATTTCTGGCTGTTGACAAGTTATTTGAATGATAAAATGAAACTATGATAAATTAACGTAAGAAATATCCAAATTTCATCTTACATATATCTTTTTTTCCCAAATTTATTGCAATCGAATTGATTTGCCTGCAGTTTACACCACAAGTTCAGGTCGTATTCTCCTGCGGACGCTAAAAAAGAAATGTAAAACTAATGAAGTTGTTAATATTAAATGAAGCCGAGCCAAGTAGAGAGTCGTAGAGTTACAAGTTTTGCCAACACGCTAACAGCCGGTCTCACCCGCCGCAAAAGACGTTTCACATAAAAGGAGCTAATTCGATAGCTTCAAGTGCTAAATGTTAATTATGGTCTCGTCACATTTGACATCTAGAAAATCAGTCGAGGTTGGTACCATCATTTAGACTATATAGCGCGGCCGTAGATGGGCTGGGTCGCGGAAACGTTATGACACGACGACACAACATCCGCTACCAACCACGGCTCTCCAGCGCGGGTTTGGCTGCGCTCCCTGTCGGAACCTCGGCGTACACCGGCCCTCTCGGCAAAAACTTAGTTAGTAGGGGTATTTAATAAAACTTTAACCAACGCCTTCTTGTGGTAGTCGTCATAATTGTCGCATTGATGACGACCGCAGTCTCAGTTTCAGGAGTAGTGGTTCTTTCTGTATCCGTAACTAAAATTTCTTCGGTTACAGTATCGATTGTTGTACCCACTTCCGCTTCTTGTGTCAGCACAAGGGGAAGTATATACAGAATTATTTCAAAAATATAAGCGAAGAAAATCATTTTTATCTTGCAGTATTAACACAGTTTACGCAATTCAATTCACAACATTCAATATTGCGTTGATAAAAAATCAACCAAATAAATCGAAATGACTGGGAGTAAAAACTTATTTAACTGGCGATTTTATGACTACTTTTATAAATATTTTGTATGCTGAGCGAAAACACGGTATTTTATGATTATCCAAATAATAGTTGGAAAAATCAATTATTTCATTCCAGACTGGAATTTAAACATGTTTGACAGTCATACAGTGTTTGTTTCAGCTACCACGTCCGGCTGGTTTCGGCTAGTTTTACAATTTTTGGTGCAAGTTAAGAAATACTTAAGAAAGGAAGAAAAATACAAAACGGCTCTTAATTAATACGTTTTACTGTTTTTATAACAATGACTAAATAGACATACGGTAAAAACCATTGTTGACACTATTAGTTGTAATTATGATATGACATTAATTTTTATACGAACCCTGTTATAAAGATCAGGGTGTTATAAATATTGAAACAAAAATAATATTAGAGGCGGTATTTAGCGGCACGGAGAATCGGGTATTTATCCCCGGTGCAGAGACCACGGAAGTCATCCATCGACAAGTCTATGATTGAAATACCGCCAAGGTTCTTGGATCTGAAACAAGGATTTTTTAATTGCTTTTATAACTTATAAAAATATATAAAGAAAACAGTAAAAGCCTGTGTAAAAACTAGTAGGTATACTTTCTAGTCATTCGAACTGAACCCTTTGAACGCCATGCGAAGCCAAAAACAAAGTTATACGTAATTCTTTTTTATTAATAAATATTAAATTTTATATAAAAGAGAGTCGTGTTAGTTACATCATTTATAACTCGAGAACGGCCGAACCGATTTTTATTATCTTTGTTTTATTAAATTTGTCTCCATCCCGAATAGCAAAATAACTATTAAAACTTCGGAAAATATTCACAAAAAAAATATGAAGAAACTTCATTTTCTCATACATTTTGTATGAAACGGGTTTTTATTTTCCCTGAGGCGGTACGAAGTTCGCGGGTCAGCTCGTTTATTATAATAAATGATTATTAAGAGAACAATCTTTTATTTTTTTCATTTTTTTTAAGTTGTATACGATCTATACTGTCAGTTAGTCATTTTTATTATTATAATAAAAATGTAATGTTGGTTTGTGTACGCTTCAAAAACTCGAGAAAGGGTAGACCGATTTTAATTCGGTTTTCACATATAGAAAGAGGGATAAACAGGGAAGGTAGGTAGATATAAAAATTGCAATATATTGTGTAATATATAAGTATAAACTTACTTCACATAGCTAGCTTTTTGACCAGCTGTGTCCGGATCTTCGTAGCTTACCCAGAGGCCACCCTCGCTACTGTCGTCGGGAAGACGGAATGCGTATGTACCTTTTAAGTGAAAATAATTTCAGTATAATTTCAATAATTACACATGCAATTAAGTAGAATCGCAACACAGCAAGTGCTTTTAAAAATCGTACAAATTTATTTTAACAATTCCATAAAAATTGTGCAGACATTTCACATACACATAACTAATATAATAAATGTAGATAGTTCAGAAGAATATTTTTTTCATAAAAATTATACATATATTTCGTAAAGATATAATAATTTTTATTTTATATATAAGTAATCTAAATATAATTGTTAAATACACGTAGATATGTAACATACAATACACTTTTGTACACACTTAAACAACCCTATCTATAATAATTATTAGTTTCAATGGTCAATTTTTAATATTAAGATGCCGTCACCGTAAACGAAATTTAAACAATTTATTAATAAACACAAATAAGGTGTATTTCAAGCTAAAATCCTGCAAAAATACCAACCAAATATAAGCGTTAAATCTGGATCCTTGGTTAAGGGCTTCTCTGAAAAGTTAAATATATCCGATTCTGAAGGTGCTGAGCCACAGTATGTAGGTAATGGTTGAGTTGCGTTTTTATTGTTAAATGTGAAGTAATTTTTGATAAGCTCAGGTTTTAATTAAAAAAACACAATTATAATAAAACTAGTTGACTTGTTTTAGCCGCAAAAATAAAAGAAAAACATACCGAAACGTTTGCTGGGGTCTGTAACCTTTCTCAAATGAGGGCGGAGTCCCTTTTGATTGTTGGGGTTGATGAGCTTAGCGCAAGTCTCTGGGTAACTCAGCGTGCCTTCAATTTTTGTATAAGGTCCTAAAATATTTAAATAGGGCCATATATTCAATAATTAAAATGTAAAATGTTTGATTGTTTTTCTTAATTCAAAAAAGTATATAACGAACCAGCTTCACCAGGTCCATCAGTATGAAGAGGCGGAACGCCAGCAATCTCACTTTCAGAGTCGAGTTTCCATGTGCGACCAAAGGTAGCAATAGCCAAGATCAACTTCTGACTAGGAGCGCCTTGTTGCAGCCTGTAAACGGTTTAGCTAAATATAAGTTTAAAAAATCGTTTCAAACAAAAGGGGCATGCATGGCTGTGAAGTGGACACGGTCTTGTGTTTTACCTATGTGGAATACGTGTTTAACTCTTTACGTACGAGCGTATGATATGTATATCCATATATACCAAACGATTCTTTGATTCTTTTTAGGTATGGAGTGGTGAAATTAAATTTTGGATTTAGATGATAGATCAGCTACAACGTCCCCCGATTTTGTTATATGTTCTCTGAATTGCCTCCCACTATGGAAATCTATACTAATATTATAAATGCGAAAGTATGTTTGGATGTATGGATGTATGTATGTATGTTTGTAACTCTTTCACGAAAAAACTACTGAACCGACACCAGAAAGGACATAGGGTACCTTTCATCCGGAAAAAAGAACTATTCCCGAAGGATAAACAAAAAATAAAAACTAACGCCTGGCAAATGTGTTATAGCAACACGAGGTCAAGCGTTATAGGTATTGCTTTTTGTTAATTTTCAACGCGGACGAAGTCGCGAGCACCAGCTAGGAAAGCATATTTTCAGCTAGTTATATCTGCCAAAGTATCCATCGCAATACATGCGCCTGGGAATTGTTGCTATTATTTAATAGTAGGCACTTAGTAAGTTTCTTTGGAATGGCCGAAATTTCAAGCATGAATTCTGTTTTAAGCAATTTTAATTAGTGCCAGACAGTTTCCGTGGCCGGAGATTTAGCCAGACGTTTCAAAGCCCATAAAAAAGTAGTGAACGTCACTTTGGAACCTATTCAATACATAAATCGTACATAAACATTGGAAGAGTCTAATAAATAAATTAAAAGGGACAGGGACAGTCTATTCCCCTGTACCTTACCTTGTACTTTATTCTATCGTGGCCGGCAGCGCATTTGCATGCTCCTTAAGGTTGCTGTTGTTTATAAGCAACGACGGTACTTGCCAATAATTAAGCCGTCAGCCGGCCATCGATCTTTACAATTAGGTATTAAACTGTACCTATAAGTTAATAAAATCTTACCAGTATGAAACGGCAGCGTCAGCATTAAGCAGCGGATTGCGGTTTTGAGGAGCGTAAATTGGTGCATGATAGTCAGCTTCTTTGGGATTGCGTTCAGCGTTGTAATAATCATAAGCAGCTATGTTCACCATATCAACTAAATTGATTATAGAAGGAACGTCAAAGTAAACTGAAAAATAAAATAAAATATTTTTTACTATCATATTGTATCAGTAAACAGTACCTACAATCTGTCTATAACCAGTACCATGTGGACTATGATACTGGTTATAATAAAAGTAACAGTAACCACACCCTTACAGAATACCACCGCAACTAAACAGCAGTTATGTTATTTTTATTCGGTGCGTCAGTAAGGGATACCAGATTACATTGACCTCATTTTATCAGATTCGATTCCATCGGTGTTGCTTATGTTTTATGTTTTCTGAATACTAAATAAGCCAGAATACGCGAATAAAACAGAGGCGCAGAAGCTACTCATATTATTATAGTTTTTTGTTAGCGAAAAGTTGTAGTCGGAGAAGCCACAGAATTAAACTGTCCTTGGCCTGGCACCGACACCAAAATTAACTGATTTTAAATTGTGAGTAGGTATATAAGTATCAATAATTTCGTTGATTGTCTATTAAAGGATTGTCTGTATAGTCTTGAAGTCGGTTTTTGTTTTTTTTTTTTATAAAACTAATTTTAAATATTGATCTTTTTTAAGTAGTATATTTTTTTCCGATTAAGTTGTTATAATATATTAAGCTTCCATCTGGTTTTTAGATACACGATATGCGATTCCTTGTTTATTCTTTATCCTGAGCTGTAGAAATAAGTAGATGAAACATAATAACCTTCTGATGATATCATCAGAAGGTCAGACGAAAAACCTGTACACAATTAAAAGTTGCACCATTTATTGTGGTCTGACCTTGCTTATGTCTCGCACGTATACATAAAATTCAGCAATACAACTATGAGCAACAGTTGAAGACTACCAGTTTATTTGATGGTCTTAATGAGAAGATCTTATATTAATAATCTTAATAATAATAATATTTAGAGGACTTACTTGAAGCGTTTACATTGGGGAGAACAGTGACGGCGAGTTGCAAGTTGGGTTTAACACTAAGAGCTTGCTTCATCTCACGAACTAGAGCGGTGAAACCTTCGCGATGCTCAGACTCCTTTTCATCAACGGGAGTAGTGCCAAAAGTTTTCTTAATTCCGTGCCATATTGAACCTTAAAATACCAAGTAATAATGTTCATTTTAATTTTCTTATGATTGACAGCCTAATGAACGGAGCCGATAGATTGACTTGAATTTTTTACACAACATTGCATTTAAATAAAGAAATCTCGGAGAAGTTTCGGAGTTTATCCCGAACATACATTGTGACACGTCGTGACAAGATATAGTATTATATCCGTTGAAATAATATATCTTTAGTTCGCTGATCTTGTAAGATATATTCGTATCAGAAAACTCCTTCGTGTAATGTATATAGTTATCTTACCAGAAACATTGCCTAAGTTAAAAGACATTTCACATACCCCAGGTAGAGCGGATCTTCTTTGGCTTAACTTTAGGGAATTGCCAAGCAAGGTCAATACCGTCGAAGCCGTGCTGCTCCGCTAAGAGTACAGCTGAATTGACAAACGCTGTACGGGCTTGTGGTGCCTCCAACTGTATGAAACAATTACATTTTGATTAAAATTAAAATATTTTGATTAAAACAATTACATTTTGTTTTAATTAAAATATTGTAAACAAAGAATGTGAGCTAAAATAATGAAAAGGACTAACGACACGCCCACCGACATATACAAATGTTACATACATTTGTATTATATGAACATTTAAAAAGTTAAAAATGAAGCTGTGTGAACCTGGAACCCGACATGAAGTAATCAATTTTTTTTTAAATGTATACGTTTGTACTCCGTATGTACTGGTTTGTACCAACTTTTTTTTCGTTTGTACCTCAATGGGTTCGGAGATACAAAATTTTCAAAATACCCAGAACCCGACTTGAAGGAATCGATTTTTTTTTAAATGCATACGTTTGTACTCGTTGTGTACTTGTTTGTACCAATTTTCTTTTCGTTTGTACCTCAAGGGGTTCGAAAGTACCGGCATTACAAAAAGTGCGAAAATGGTAAATCTGTCATTTTTCGAGATATTCAAAATCTGCAAGCGGGGATAGATTCCTAGTCGTTTGTACCCATCGAAACCACTGAAAGTTTCGTTTGTACCTCAAGGGGTTCGGAGAAACTAAATTTTCGTGATATACAGAAACCCAATTGGAGGAATCGATTTTTTTTAATTGCATACGTTTGTACTCGTTGTGTACTTGTTTGTACCAATTTTCTTTTCGTTTTTACCTCAAGGGGTTCGAAAGTACCGGCATTACAAAAAGTGCGAAAATGGTAAATCTGTCATTTTTTGAGATATTCAAAATCTGCAAGCGGGGATAGATTCCTAGTCGTTTGTACCCATCGAAACCACTGAAAATTTCGTTTGTACCTCAAGGGGTTCGGAGAAACTAAATTTTCGTGATATACAGAAACCCAATTGGAGGAATCGATTTTTTTTAATTGCATACGTTTGTACTCGTTGTGTACTTGTTTGTACCAATTTTCTTTTCGTTTGTACCTCAAGGGGTTCGAAAGTACCGGCATTACAAAAAGTGCGAAAATGGTAAATCTGTCATTTTTTGAGATATTCAAAATCTGCAAGCGGGGATAGATTCCTAGTCGTTTGTACCCATCGAAACCACTGAAAGTTTCGTTTGTACCTCAAGGGGTTCGGAGAAACTAAATTTTCGTGATATACAGAAACCCAATTGGAGGAATCGATTTTTTTTAATTGCATACGTTTGTACTCGTTGTGTACTTGTTTCCACCAATTTTCTTTTCGTTTGTACCTTCAAGGGGTTCGAAAGTACCGGCATTACAAAAAGTGCGAAAATGGTAAATCTGTCATTTTTTGAGATATTCAAAATCTGCAAGCGGGGATAGATTCCTAGTCGTTTGTACCCATCGAAACCACTGAAAGTTTCGTTTGTACCTCAAGGGGTTCGGAGAAACTAAATTTTCGTGATATACAGAAACCCAATTGGAGGAATCGATTTTTTTTAATTGCATACGTTTGTACTCGTTGTGTACTTGTTTCCACCAATTTTCTTTTCGTTTGTACCTCAAGGGGTTCGAAAGTACCGGCATTACAAAAAGTGCGAAAATGGTAAATCTGTCATTTTTCGAGATATTCAAAATCTGCAAGCGGGGATAGATTCCTAGTCGTTTGTACCCATCGAAACCACTGAAAGTTTCGTTTGTACCTCAAGGGGTTCGGAGAAACTAAATTTTCGTGATATACAGAAACCCAATTGGAGGAATCGATTTTTTTTAATTGCATACGTTTGTACTCGTTGTGTACTTGTTTCCACCAATTTTCTTTTCGTTTGTACCTCAAGGGGTTCGAAAGTACCGGCATTACAAAAAGTGCGAAAATGGTAAATCTGCCATTTTTTGAGATATTCAAAATCTGCAAGCAGGGATAGATTCCTAGTCGTTTGTACCCATCGAAACCACTGAAAGTTTCGTTTGTACCTCAAGGGGTTCGGAGAAACTAAATTTTCGTGATATACAGAAACCTAATTGGAGGAATCGATTTTTTTTAAATGCATACGTTTGTACTCGTTGTTTACTTGTTTGTATCAGTTTTTTTTCGTTTGTACCTCAAGGGGTTATAAAAATAATTCCAAAGTTTTCCAAGTCCCTTGAGGTACAAACGAAATTTTCAGTGGTTTCGGTGGGTACAAACGACTAGGAATCTATCCCCGCTTGCAGATTTTGAATATCTCGAAAAATGACAGATTTACCATTTTCGCACTTTTTGTAATGCCGGTACTTTCGAACCCCTTGAGGTACAAACGAAAAGAAAATTGGTACAAACAAGTACACAACGAGTACAAACGTATGCAATTAAAAAAAATCGATTCCTCCAATTGGGTTTCTGTATATCACGAAAATTTAGTTTCTCCGAACCCCTTGAGGTACAAACGAAACTTTCAGTGGTTTCGATGGGTACAAACGACTAGGAATCTATCCCTGCTTGCAGATTTTGAATATCTCGAAAAATGACAGATTTACCATTTTCGCACTTTTTGTAATGCCGGTACTTTCGAACCCCTTGAGGTACAAACGAAAAGAAAATTGGTACAAACAAGTACACAACGAGTACAAACGTATGCAATTAAAAAAAATCGATTCCTCCAATTGGGTTTCTGTATATCACGAAAATTTAGTTTCTCCGAACCCCTTGAGGTACAAACGAAACTTTCAGTGGTTTCGATGGGTACAAACGACTAGGAATCTATCCCCGCTTGCAGATTTTGAATATCTCGAAAAATGACAGATTTACCATTTTCGCACTTTTTGTAATGCCGGTACTTTCGAACCCCTTGAGGTACAAACGAAAAGAAAATTGGTACAAACAAGTACACAACGAGTACAAACGTATGCATTTAAAAAAAAATCGATTCCTTCAAGTCGGGTTCTGGGTATTTTGAAAATTTTGTATCTCCGAACCCATTGAGGTACAAACAAAAAAAAAGTTGGTACAAACCAGTACATACGGAGTACAAACGTATACATTTAAAAAAAAATTGATTACTTCATGTCGGGTTCCAGGTTCACACAGCTTAAAAATGAAATTACTTACCAGAAGATTATACTTCTGAGCTTCTTCAATGTCAGCATCACCGCCAACAGACAGAAGCACCTTGAGACCTGGATACTTGGTTTTGAAATTTGTGATAGTTCTGTAGTTTGCATGAGACCGGTCTACGTCCAGGTTCTCGTTGAGGGGCACCATTTTGTAAGTGTCGGGTTGAACACCAGCATATCCGTAGAGAAGATGAGTACAGAATGACAATGCGGGGTCCAGATCCAACGGCAGCATGCGAGCCTGGGCTGGATAAATGCATCCTTCGACTGAATATCAATGAATACTCAATATCAAGCAAAATATTTCTATCGATTTTTCAAAGTATTAAGACAGCTTCAGCATTAGTTTTTTTTAATTGTTCAATAAAATTTGTCATTTTAACAAAGTGGACATATAACATTAATTCTCCATATTAAAATACTTTAATATTTATTTCCCATTTAGAGAAAATGTTACTTTCTAACTGGAGTTTGCATTAGATTTCGCAACTTTTCTCTTTTCGTAATGATTTACATATTATTGAAGAATAGCATTATAATAGGGAGGGAATTTGACTGCAAAAAAATCAAAATTAATCTATTGAATTTTAATATAAACGAAATTTAAGACAGTTATAATTCACTTAATACAAGTCAAAATAAATATGAGAATACGCATAAAATACATCGCACGTCTATACGTGCAATGTATTTTATAAGAGTTCGTTAATGATTTACGAACATATTATCGTATGTAAAGAATATATTGTTTCCTTAACATTAACCACTTAACCCTATTTGCATAATACCATGACACATTGGACGCGAAAGATTAAGAGTACCTTGAGGCCTTTGTAGTGAATTACCAACATATGACACTTTCCTTATTTACTTATATTTCGCGTATCTGCTAAGGCAAACGAGATTCAATTTAGAATTGTCTGCCTTCCTGCGTACTAAGTTTAGAGTTATTCTTCGAAAATTATTAATAAAAAACATTTAACTAACATTTAAATGTTATGTTTAAAACAAGCCCATCAGGCATAAAATAAGGTCTGAAATGAACAAAAATTAATTATTCACCTAATTGTATCTCAAATACAGAATATTGAAATTATTTAAATTGAATAAGATATTGAAATTAAATCATTATGAAAAAACTAGGTAGAAATCAGTTTTTAACATTTCTGTTTATCTGTAATGTATGTTTAGGTTATACCTATTAATATCGACGGAATCTTTTAAATATTCTAGTTCAAATCAAGTTCGAAATGCACATAAGTAATTTTCAGAGGATTTTAAAACAAAATCTGAAAAAGTAATTCAACCTAGTACACTGAAGAGTGCAGATTAGCAAGTAGGAAAGGGAACAACAATATGAATGATTTGTACTATTCTTCCCGAAGGAGAATAATGCCGTAGCAATTTTTTATATAATCATCTGTATGTAAAATTTCATCCAAATCCATTCAGAGAGTAACAAACGTCCATATATATCCATCCTCACAAATTTTCACATTTTTAATATTATATATTTTATATATTTTATTAAACATTTGCTTTTGTTTACTGTCTAATTCAGGCATTTTATTAAAATACTCCATTCTAAATAAGTCACTAATTTCATGATTCATTACCTACAAAGTGAATAATAACATAATCAGAGATTGTACGTGCAAATATGTCGTATTTTCAAATAGGTCAACATATTTGGAAAAATATATTTACTTAATTTAGTGTTTCTATTACAATTTACAACGTCTCTTATTACGTGAACCTTCGTCTATGTAAGTATGTTTGTGTATTATATAATAATCGTTCTCACTTTCGCTGCAGTGAAGAGCCGTCTGCAATTATTAGCGTTCTGCGTATTTAGTAATTTTCCTTTTAAAAAGTCCTTTTAGTAATATAAATAAAAAGGTTCAATAATAACTGGCGCCCACATCTTCGTTCGCGTTGAAAAATTAAAAATATAAAGACTGACAAAATATGTAAAGCAATTTTCTTGCTTAAAAAATGTACGAAAATCTCGTATTTTGCAAGTTATATCTGGAAACCAAATTTTTTGCAAATAAAATTGTAGCAGGTACTCCAAAAGAATAGACACACGAGTAATAAAGCCATATATAAATATACATATGCTTTATACTGTAGGTACTACGTATGTATGTATAATGAGTGTCGTAGGCGAAACAAATACTGTCTCATTAATTTGTTAAAGCGACATTACTCACTTTAAAACCTGTATGTCTGTATGTATGTATGTATGTATGTATGTATGTATGTATGTATGTATGTATGTATGTATGTATGTATGTATGTATGTATGTATGTATGCGTTGATGTACTGTTGAGTGACAATATTGGCTTGCTTGGAATTCTCAAAGAAAAAAAAATTGTTCCATATTATGGTAAGAAAAATCATACGTTATCACACGTTTTTAAGATATAAAATAATTAAAACTGATTATCGGAACTGGTTCTATAGAAGTTACAAATACCACATTTAGTTGCTTTTTGATGCATTTGGTTAAATTTAATAAAATTATCATCTACTTATATTATTTCTATACTGAAAAGGACATAGGGTACATTTCATCCAGCAAAAAAGGAAAAATAAAATCCAACGGCTGCGAAGACTATAACAGCCATAAAGATTCAATAAATTATAAATTATTGCTCATATATTTTGCTCATAAAATTCATCAATAATCAACATTTTTTTTTAAATTTACTTTAAATATTAATTGAATCTTAACATATTAAAATTCGGTTGTTTGAGGAAGACTTAAAAGAAAATAAAATATAAAGAATAAATAACGAATCGAAACGTACCTACTTTACTTACACTTATGTAAATAATTATATCTAATCAGTTACAATGGGTGAATAACATCTAGCAAAAATTTTAAAAATAAAACCGATTCGCATTATATATCCATTGCTTTCTCACAAACTCTTAATAATTTTACAATATTTTTCCTCTATTAAACAAATGTGTTATGATTATGATTTACCGATTATAAAACAGTCTACATCGTTACATAACATCCAAAGCAAACAGATCATTGTGTGCAATAGCACTTAGATACTCAATCCAAATCAACCAAATACAATTCCATTTGTCTCTAGAACAAAGTTGTTTGTCTCCGTTTATCTTCTGGCCACCTATTGACACCGGTGATACAAAGGTCACACTTCGTTATTCCCCTCAAGTGATACTCATAATTGGCGCCTTTGTTACAATAACAATTATTCAAACTTATCGAAATTATTCACAATTAATTCCATCAATATCTACAGGAATACTGATACCTTGTAAAGATTTTATTTAAATAACATTAAAGTAAATATTTAAACTTTTATTAAAGCAATAATTTACATTTTCATTGAATCAAATAATAATTTTAATTTTGATTTAAATAAGTAGCAGTAACAGCACGTTGAAAGCGAGGGCATGAATCCTTAAATTGAAATCAAAACCGAACTCATGCATGAATTCGATTTCATCTGAGGATTTTAAATGTTGATCACTTGCGCTAATGATGAAAGAAACGTAAGAAATCCTGCGTGAAGTCGTGCAGGCGGAGATTTATGTATAGTTATCATCATCGTAGCCGTGGGACGTCCTCTGCTGGACATAGGCCTCATTTTCCAAAAGTATACAATGGTAACCGCTTTTATTAATTTCAAATAGGTACTTTAAATTTTAGGCCCTCGGGAATTAAATAGTGTAATGGAGGGATTTTAAGCTGTTTCAGGAGAACAGTTACTTTTACTAATTTATAGTATTTAATTTAGTATCTAGCAATCTGGATTCCTGAGTAAAATTTTTATAGGTTTACTTCTCAATCACATGTAACCGGGGGTAAATTTATTTTATTTTATTAAATTTACTTCTTTTCTTATTCGTTACGTAATACGTAACGAGACCATTTATTTAAAATACTGTAGGTATTTTACGAGACAAAGACACCAACTTTGCCTGCTTCCTACGCAAATCTGGGACACATAATAACATAATGGTAAATAATGATCGCAATGTTTTTTTTGCGACATCATCGGTCGGATACAACGGCCACTAGGTCATAATCTTCAAAATGAATGTTGCATGAGTACTGTTTGCGCTTACAAAACATGTTCTTGAGTTGTGTTACTCAGAAGTAGGGGTCTCTCATTTTTTTTAAAATTTATAAAATAAGAAATTACTGAAATCGTTATTATTAAAAAAAAGAAATCTATTTATAATATATGGAAGTAGATATTATTAAGAATGTGGTTGATTTCAAAGAGATGCGTCGCCCAGCAATCGAACTCTTGTTACTTTGGCATCAAAAAACATTTTCTTTAGAAAATATCTTTTACAGGTTTAAATACAAATTTTCTTTACAAAATTTAAAATAGTCTTAGGGCAGGATTAATTGAGACTAAAATAAAAAAGATATAGCGAAAACCGAAGTGTGAAGTTAAAAATTAAGACGGTATGTACTTACTTATTTTGATTTTCAAATACCTACGTAACAATAGCAAGTTGTTTCAATTTGTTTTTTCATCACTAAAACTTAAATTAGTGCTAACTTTACAAGTTTTGGGAATAAGTAAATTGTATTTGAAAATTGCTAAATAATCTATTGCTGCTGCGCTCATAGTAGATCAGTAGTGTTATTCTGAAAGAATCATTTAGTACCTAATCGGATTACAGAACTCGTGTAAATTGAAAACTAAACTCTCTATCATCAAAAGCTGTTAAGACGTCTTAAATCTTCATCATCGTCACAACAGCAGAGACATAGACTTTTCAACATAGGACCTCCTCCTCCTCCTCCATAAAAGTACCTTCCACTAGCAGTATCCAATATTATATGCATTAATTTTCCTGCGACTTAACCTTAATGATACCTAATCATATTCGAGTTAACATTTTACAAGTAAATAATGTAAAAATATACACTATTTAAATGAATTTTACACTTTGAATGAAAAAAAAAAAACATTTAATCATAATGCATGAATGTAACTAATCACATTTCTTTTCACATTATATGTCAATTATTTCAGCAAGTAAATAGACGATATTTGTTAAATAAGATTTACTTTCTTAGATTTTCTTCTCTGAATTAAATAAATTTAAGTTTTTATTCATACTTATTTATACTATACTTTGATTTCAATTATTTGGTGGTAAGAATAACATAGTGACTTTTATATAAACCTACATATTGTGTATGCAATGAAATAACTCCGACGGTAAATTCCATTTGGTGAGATTGTCATAAACAACGATTTAGGTTTATAGTGATCGATTTACTGGCTATAAAATACGTGACGACATTTATTTGAATCAACAGACCTGAGCCTTACGTAACAAATAGTATATATAGTATATATAATATAGAATTTAAAAAAACTATGAAGCAAAATATGTCTATTTAAAAAAGGAGTCTTAGGAACTTAATTTAGGTACTACGAGTATAATACCTATTACAAGTACGCAAATAAATCCTGAATAAATAGAAAGACATTTGACGCGGTTACTCCTGTCTTATCTGAGTTAAATCCGCGAATGTTCGCACCGAAGCTCATACATTATTCATTACATCTAAGTCAAACCCGAAAAGTCGGCAAGAAGAGTTGCGAAACCTGTTCCGAATGCAAACTGAATGAAATTCGCTAATTGTACACCTACTTTATGCTTTATGGAAAGAAAAGAAATAACGCTCAGCCTACAATTAAAGCAACTTACATTCTCTGACGTAGCTCTTGCTGTCGTAGTAACAAAGGACTTTGGCTGGAGGTGTGTTGGCGACGACCACGCCAAGAGCCGCAGCGAAGGCTACGAGGATTTTCATTTTGATGACCATAACGCGACTGATCACCACGGAGCGTATGTGGCGAATGCGATCAATCCGTATCACCAACTAACTAACTAAGGTTGACCGCGCGAGCCGCCCGGAGGTCAAAGACTAAGGATGACAACATCACATGTTTTGACTTCACGGTATCTGTTATTATTGGTTTTTCAATAAGTTATAAGTAGGTATACCGAAACGAAGTGGTAACTACAATATTATCTGACCCCTTTCTGGTTCGTTAACCATACGCGAACACAATTCCAGGAAACTAAGTAATAAAATCACCAACAATAATATACTAACAGCACAATTTCCAAGAAAATCGTGTTTACATAATTTTTAAAATAGCTATATATCAGATTTGGAAACAAAATTTATTTATTTATTGCTTCAATTTCCTGTCCTTAAAGAGTCTGTTTTGATGCAATACATATTTAACAAAGTAAATTAGTACTTAATATTAGGTATTTAATCTTTAATTCTAAATTAGAATGACAGTACTATGTCCAGTTGCGAATCTGTCCACTTGATAATCTGTCCAGTTGCGAATCTGTCCAGTTGCTACGGAGCCATTTTGCTGTGTCAATTTTAATTTTCTTCTTTTATAAAATTCATCATACAGATTTCGTTTCACTTGATGGTGGGTGGTCACTTTCGCTTATAAAACATTAAAGCCACAGGGTGCTGTAAGTGCGCTGCCGACCATAAGGACAAGGATAAGGATAACGGATTAGGAAGGGATAAAGAAATGGGTTCTGACATCCCTTACTCACTCACCGAAACACTTCAGAACACACACTTCAGGGTTGTCTTCTTTAAAGGGAGACGCGGTGTTAGGTAGCACCTTAGTATTTCATAGTCTATGATCTCATGTTTCAAATAACATGACGTCATTATGGCTCTGACTAATGTTTTTTTACAGTTTTTCTTGTATTTGTAACATATGAAAACAGTAATATTAAAAATAAATATATTACAAATAAAATTATATTTCAACTATAACATTCCAATGATACAAAAATATAGTAACAGCTAACTAAGTAAAGGTCAAACGGAAATTTAGATGTCACTCCAATGGCACTGATATAATAACTACTGATTTATTTTTATTAAAACTAATTATTTTGTTGCTGTTACTAACTATCTGCCGTGACATGAGAACTGAAGCTTTGTTTAAACCTGAAACTTAACAAAAATAATCATATATTGGTTTCTGGTCAACTGGATCTTTTGTTCGTGTGATATCTTTAACATTTTATATGGATTTACAGAAATATCTTCATATAGATTAATTTATATATATTAATCTTGAAAGTATGACTGGACATGACATGAGAAAATATAGAAAATTTATTGTGATGAAGAAAGTAAACATTTACTTTAATTAAAAATAGAGATGATGTAAGTATGTAGAGATGAGTTAATGTTAGAAACCTAATGAGTGTGGAAAAATTTGGAAGAATTTAAACGATCCTAGCTCCAAAAATGTTGACGATAAAATGTTATATAATAATAAAAATAAAAGTAAAACCATATTAACAGAAAAATATTAAGAGAATAATTGCTTTTGATTGAACATTTATAGGAATAATTAGTACAGGTATAATTTCTCATGATATTAATTTCAGTAATATTGGACCAATAAAATCTCATATAATATACGATTAAAGGGGGATTGTATGTGCATAAAAAACTTGATCAGTGGTCATATAGCATAAAAACTTGACACGGTTCGCAGCGTCTAAGCAACGACTGTGACGCCTTTAAGGTTATACTACAAACTGTCTCTTAGATTAAGATAAATAATGTTAAATCTTTTTTTATGTTCTATATACCTACCTACTTTTTTTTATCTATCTTGATGGTAGGACTACAGTAGGATTAAGGATAAGGGATTGGGCTCTGTCATCCCTCACTTACTTACCGAAACACAACGGCACACGTGCTGTTTTTTCACGGTGGTCTTCTGTAAAAGGTGGTTACTGCTGCCCTACCACTACTTCCTAGATCCAGGCCAGAGCTAACTTTGAAATGTTCCTTTTCAATGTTGACCCTGCCGGGAATCGAACCCAGGAACCCTGGAACAGAGCGTTAAGACAAGCACACTAACCACTCGCCTAACGGGCTTGTCAAATATCTTAATATATACTTAAAAGGGGTGTGTATGTATGTTCCAGTATGTTCCCTATGGACTCCAAAACCGCTGAACAAATTTTGATGAAATTTTCAGACAATCTTCAGATTAGTCCAGCGGGTGATCCTGTGAAGTTTGGTAGCGATCGGATAAGAAAAATGAACGCGGACGAAGTCGCGGGCAAAACTTAGTAATTAATATAATAATAATAGGATACATACGAATATAATAATAATACGTCTTTTACGATGATAATAGGAATAAAAATGGCGTTGTAAATTTGACGTTGACCATGGACAGCCTTTGATGATTCGGGCCCTCCCAAATAGTTCCTCTATTGACCAGAGATATATGTATTTTCGCGGCGAACGACGTTTCCGGTCCAATCATTCCCCAATTGAGATAATAAGATCACACGTACACATTCGTACTGGAGAGTGTTGTGTTTCGTGTTTGAATTATTACGAGGTTTAGAAACTGGAAATCGATTCCCAATTCAGGTGGTGAATGTATAAACGACGAAAAAATTATCATCAACCTAACTAATCACTAACTAATCTCGCCTCACCTCGAGGGGTTTTCCTTCGAGTAAGTTATAGGGAGTAAGGGAAGTTCGCCCATTGGATTAGTCTGGCTATTATAAGTAAAGTTTAAAATAGTGCACATAAGCATATCTAAAAATTAGGCATTCGAAGTCTGAAACTGTCTGGCACCAATGAAAATTGTTTTCTAACAATATTTTATAAAATATATATAAAAATCGGCCATTCCACTTTAAATTATAAGTAAGTAAGATTTTTTTTAACTTTTCCACCTGCTACCTGAGAATAGGCCGCCTATCCAAGCTAGCCAGTACCCATGGTATATATAAAAAGTATATAAAACAGCATTCATAATTGAAATTCAAGGCATTCCAAAATAACGTAGGTCTGGGGACTTATACCTCTTACTCTGTAAACCCATCGTCTCTAACCATCAGACCTGATAAAATTTAAACGTCTAGCCTAAATTCAGTTCGACATAAATTTTCATGATTTTAAAATTACATTGAAAATAACGTCTCCAATCGGCCGTGTTTTAATTTATTTTGTGTTCATTAAATTTACCTTGAAATCGACGTAAAGTTTAATCGCCTCTTACAATTAACCTTGAACGTGATTTATGTATACATGCTCTATTATTGACTGTTAAAGTACAAATCTAAAATTGTTTCAAGAGACAGAGGCAGATTTCTCCAAATTTCAATTACATACTTACTTTCTGTTAAAAACCAATGTTTTATTATAATGGCGGAAGGCAGTCGTAATGTTGATTCTTATTAACTTGAATAGCTATGAGTTCATAAGAACTCGTATAAAAGTAAAAAAATACCTAGTGAAGATCCAAGTGAGAAACCTCTACTAAACCGAACTCTGATAAGGTATTCAAGACCGTTATAAGGAATCTTTGTTATCAAAGAATTTGAAAAAAACCATTAAATACTCATAGTGCTTAAGTAATTTTTAATAACTTAAGCAAACGTCTAGTTACGTTAATGTAGATATTATGTAGTTAAAATGTAATTAAAATACTATAACAATTCCTTTCCTAAGTTTTTATTTGTGTGCTCTGAAGTACCTATAAGTATACCTATAAGTATAATACGAGTAAGTACTCTACACTAATAGAAAACTAAAACGAAATTCCTACTCAGAATACTAAAATTTAGGTCTGTCTGCATGTAATTTAATCGAAAATGCATATTAAATGTTTAAATATTTACAACTAGTTGGTGCCCGCGACTTATCCCGTCACTGCTCCTACCTTATGGTACCTTATTATTTTATAGTGGTGTGGAAATTATAATATATATATATATCTCTTTGCATGTGGAAATTCGGAAAGAGCACATCGAAATCTATAAAATCACCAATTTTCAAAACTCCCGGAGAATTGTTCTAGTAAAACTACCAAATATGAAGACCTAGGTTTGAATCCCGATCAAGTCTGCAACTCTGACTAAGGGACTCATAGTGGAGTCATGGCAAACTGTGTTGGGAAAATTTATATTTCTTTACACAGAGATCTTGGTATCTTAATGTCAACAGAAATACTTTGGCAGTATAATCAAAAAAAGACAAGATATGGTGGTCTCGGTGGGTCGACCCATCCATAAGATGCTACGAGTATAAATAAGACATTGGTAAGAAATGTATTATGAACTCCTAAACTCAAATTTATGTTTTTCTAAGAGCTCTAAGTAAGCTCTAAGAAACAATTACATATACTTTCAAAAGGTTTTAACAAACAAGACAAAACAAGTACCTAGCTAATCGTGTTTAGAAATATCTCCACCTATTCGTAATTTCGTTATTACGATGATTTTTTTCATTGTTTGGTAGATTGCCAAAGCACTTTATATGCATTCAGCATACAAAGACTTAGTTAGCGATATGACTCAAATCGGTGATGTAAACGTTGGTATTGTTTCCTTCTACATAAGCGAAGTCTCATTGTTTAACGCCCACATCACCTTGTAGGTAAAAATAATCTTAAAGTTTTGAGGAGGAAAAGTAGATCATTATAAACACTTCAGGGAAATCCCGCTTTACAGTAACTTATCCGCAAATGAAGTGTAAATAAAATTTATCAAGAACATTTTTGTAAAATCATTTTTAGACAAAATCATTTTTGCGATAAATACGCATATAAGTCAATTTGAACGGCTTGCTAGAGAAGCTAAATCTTGAATAGCTTTGTCCAAGGCTTGTTTTTCAAAGTCAGGGGTAATTGATTTTCTGACTTCCTCTAATAACCACTCAATCATCCATTTTTGATGTATGCGAGCCTCTGATCTATACCGCTTCACGTGATAATCCATCCGACCTTTTACCATTTTGTATGCATGCATAGATCTTTCACGGAATATAGCCTCTAGCTGCATTGCGACATTTTCTTTCTTAGCATCCATTAGTAACTTCTGTCCTTCTGCTCTCCACTGAGCATCTTTACAATTCTTAATAGTAGATTCATAAGCAGCCATTTCATCCTTTCTAGTCTTCTCGTAACTTTCTGTCACGTCGTCTACTTCCTTATCCAGATGAGCAGCAATGCCAGGGCCCAATTTATTAACAATAATGTATAATACTACAATCCATGACAATCCTGTATAATACTCGTGTTCCATGACAAAAATTTCTTTGCTTGCTAAATAGTTAGCAAGAACGATGACGAAAATGTATGGTCCACTGACTCCAGTTTTTGAATGAAAGAAAAGGAACCATTCCTCAGGTATAAATACTAAACGAACTTTGTCGCTATACATTGCTCGAGTTATGGTTGGTGTTTTTGAGTCTCCTCCACCACTCTTAGAACCAGGACATCTAGATACGGATTCACTGCTTTTTTTAACAGTAGGACACGTAGGTGTATGTTTTCCTGCGAAAAATATTTTTGATGCAAACGATACTGAACGAATGTCCAAAGACATGACACGGTTAAACAGCATTCTGATAGATTTCAAAGAAATTATCTGTAGTAATTACTCTTTCTCCATTCACAATTTTTTGATTAGCTAATGTCAAATTTATTTATTGTCACTCCCACACTTTTATAGGCATAAATAAATTGTACCCAAAAAGTTTTTAGTGTTCCTACCTACCTACTAATTTATATAATTGTATTTTTTAATCAAAACAGGGACTACCACTGAGTAATAGAATTTTTACAAATAACGTATAATCTATTTTTTTAATCCTATTCTAAATATTATCTTTGCATATAATTACTTAAATTTTAGAATATTTAATATTCAAAATTATGAGGTAGGCATCGGGAGTCCTACGGTTGAGACAATGATGATTTCTAAATAGAATTTATATAATATTTTAAATAATAATATTTATATAATAATATATAATAATATATATTCTAAATAGGATTTATAAAATAGGATATCATAGAAGTAGATACAAGGACGTTCATAACATATAATATAATATACCAGGCGCGTCTCCTCATTAACGGCGACCAACCAAGTAGCGTAATATGAGTAACTATTTTTAACTTATTTGAATATGTATATAATTATGGTCAAACATATATTATTCGAGGAATGAATACATTAAATTAACAGGACCGAAGATTTTGGCATTTTTGAAAGCAGCTGATTTATTTAAGGGAGGTACATTGAGGGGGCACGCGAAAACCTTTCAAATTCATTCATTAGATGAAATTAAAATGAAATTTTTACCTATTTTCAGTCTTTACTAAGTGTACTGTAATCTCGAAATCAGGGCGGGAAATCGGGAATGATTTTTAAAAATGAAATCATCCGTTCGATTCGTCGACTATTTTCTCTTGTATTTTTTGCGATCAATAATAACTCGACAATGCAAAGGAATTTAAGAATCGATCAAAGAGATGAAATTATTGCAGATTATGAAACTGGCTATAAATCATAATATTCCCAGATACACTAAGGTTCAATGCGAAAGCGACTACAGTTATTAGTGATTAATGCGATTTGTGTAATTGATTTTTTTAATTTTTTATTAGAGATGGGTTTGCTCTTGGCCAACAACCAGCCGTGTAGCAAGGATGAGGCGAGCTCACCCAGAAGATGACTATTCACTCGTACCTTGAAAAGATTTGGGTTATATTGGACCACCATATCGTTTTCTTTTAATAAAAGCCAAATTTAAGAAGATAATTAAAGTGTTTTTATTTTAATAAGTAGGTAAACTATTTAAAAAAAACATTTTTATATCAAAGAGTAATAAAGAAACAATCTTTCTAACAAACTTACTAATTATTTGGCAATACACAAATTAGGAACTTTTGAATTAGGGTATTAAAAATGGACCGCTAAGTTTTTAATATGGACCTTGTGCGCTTAATAATAAAGTTATCAAAATTATTATCAGTAAATTTAATAATCACAAAATGTTAACATTAATATTAGAACATAAATCAAATTACGTATTTATATCTATTTGAAATCCATAAGAAAAATGTCTCTAAAATTATCTTTAACTTAAACTGTAATGACTATTAATCACTGCCACAATATTCACACATATAGTTGGTAGTACTGTTATCAACACCAGCACATTCCTCGTGAGCCCATCGATTACACGAAGGACATTGGATCCACTGCTCTCCTCTCATATCTTCAGAAAATAAAGCACCACAGTAAAAACATTTTGCGTTAGTACTTAGACTTCTATCAGGGCTTTCGTCAGTATCATCGTGGACTGAAAAGTCACTTCCTTCTGAGCTTGATGGAACAATTAGTTTCTTTGCAATTTTTTTTTTTTTTTTTTTTAATTACTCTTAGTATGTTTTTTCATGTTTTCTTGTTTTCTCTCACATGCAGTTCTTGTCTTGCTTTTATTTTTTGTTTCATCTAACATTTTAGTGATATTCTTCGTTTTCTTAAGTGTTTCTGATTCTTGTTTTTTCTTAATTGAAATCGCCAAATCCAATTTATATGGCGACGAAGTTAAAAACGTAGACCCTGTTGCTACTTTTCTTTCTTATATTTGGTACAGGAAACAATTGTTTTGGTGATAAGTAAGAGGTAGATGTTGAAGGCTCGGCTATGTCAGATGCATTTGGGAAATCAGTTGCATTTGGTGTGTCTGGTTTACGTTCCGGAGAGTTATAGTGGACCAACAATTCAGAAGTTGCTGCCGTTGATAATTGAACCAAAGTTGAAACTTGATTAACTTGTCCCATTGCTGTCTGGTAGGTAACCTGTTTGGCTTAGACGCCATTATCTAGAAGAAGAAAACACATTTTACAATATGGACCACTTGCTTATAATATGGACCACTGGTCCATATTTAGAACTTACTTACTAGTCCATATTACAAGAGGGTATCTTTTTGAGGTTATTATTTTATAACAAAATATTGAAAATAGATACTGCTGCAAGTTATATGAGAAATGCATCATAATACTATGATGTTTACAGTATATGTATCATTGTAACTGTATAAATAACAACAACATTGTAATATTCTTATATAACTTACCGAAAATCTCTATCAAATTTGTAAATTATCAAAAAATGGCTGCCACTGACGCTGTCGCAGCCGTACGTTCGTTATGTTGTAGGTAGACTGAGAGGCGGGGCGGGATCACCGAATGTAACTAACTTTACTTAGCTAGCAGTGACACCTAGCGAATTAGGACGGTGGTCCATATTACACGACTAGTCCATATTTAGGGAACTTACCCTATATACAGTGTTAGTTTAACAATAACCTACAGTGGTGACCCCGACGTGATACTGTAGGTTATTGTTTATTATTTACAACATAATTACCTAGAAAAACTAAAAGAAACATGCTACTAGTAATTCCAAGCCGAGTCATCTCGCAGAGTTTGCATCAAACACGTTTCAATATGGAACGCTCATTGCGTTCGCTACAAACTATTCATTTTAATTCTATAAAAAACAATAAAAAATAATAAATGTGAACATAAACACGTCAATAATTTAATATCATAATTGATTTCGGGATTAGTCATAGTTAAGGTAGTTTCCTAGTTTTCCCGATGGCAAAACATTACTATTATTCTTAGTTGTTGACCTGTCCTGAGCACAGACTACATAGAAGATACTACTAGTATCAGACGAACGACTCCCATATTAGTTTCTTAAGGAGTTAGTTATCTGTGGAGCGGGGCGAAATTGAATTTGGCATTTATTTTTTTTTTGAATAGGGATCTTGGATTCCTGGTTTTTTAGCGGTAGGTTAGGTACCTACCAGTCCATTTTGTAAATAATTTAAACGGATTTGAAAAATAAAACAACAGTACATATAATTACTTATTTTTATATTTCTTTTTGTAATTTTCTAGCGCTTTTTTTTGAATTTCTGGCAGTGCCCCTACACGCATTTCGAGGCGAACAATATCAGTGCCTTTTAAAATTTTATTTATTGTATTACACCAGTTATGTATAGCGAATCTTGTCACTATTAATAAAAATTGATCACTTCCGTGTTTGTCATCTATCTCATCTTTTCTATTATTAAAATTTAGTCCTTCAGTTAGGTGCATCTCGTCAAAAGTAATTGAACAGAATTTTTTATTACTGTCCCATGATCCGATCTGAAATATAATAAAATAAAAAAAATTATGAAAATAATTTCAATATTAATTTGATTTTGATGAGTAAGATACTGTGTTACTATGTATAGACTTATGTACTATAGTGAGTTTATAACTAGTGCATTTATAATTTATTAACACACATGGAAACAATTGCAAACTTTAACTCAACTCTTATATTACATAATTAAATACATACCTCCTTCTTCATTACTTCAATGAGCACAGGATTGATGCGAACTTCAATATTTAATTGTGAAATTAATTTATTGAGTGTGGACTTTGATGGTAAAATAAATATTTTTTGCAAAAATCTGTAGTAGCATTTCGGGCTCTGCTTCATTACAGATAGTGCAATTAATTTTTCACTACCAGAAAATCTGTGTGCCTCTTTTTTCTTTGTGCAAAGCCTTATTTGCATATCCATTATTTTCTTCGCATACGGGTTTATATTTTTTGTCATCTCTTCAAAAGAATTTTCTTTAGAAAATTTCAGAGCCCTTTTTGCCCTCTTTAGGAAATCTACCTGATTTTTGGCTTTATTGTACTCTTTGTAAAGTTTTGCACATTTCGGTGTCAAATCATTTATTTTACTAATAAGTCTTTTTCTTGACACCTTCGGCGTTTTTAAGACTGTTAAACGTACATACTATTATTATACTATATTATTATTATTATTATTACTACAGGTATTTCAACAAAGTGAAAAACTATTATATTCACCCTACCTTCTGCTTTAGAACAGGTTGATGCTTGAGCAAATGAAGCTGTTTCTGTCATCAGGGTACATGCAGCATCACTGCATGAGACAGAAGCTGTAACAATAAAGTATTCTTCATTATGACCTATAAAATATTGATATTATTATTATTTATAATACACTAGCAGCTTAAAGTTAATGTATGTGTATCACAGCACTTGTTTAGTCTTTAAAAATAAATTAAAAGAGTTCACTGAGGGAGACTTATATTATAACACTTATGACTCGGGCAGTTGGTTCCACTCGCAAACAACACGGTTAGGAAAAGATGATACCGTGGGTTGCTTTTACATAATGAGCCATTGATTATAAGGGAAGTGACCTCTGAGATGATGATTTTTGTTCATCGTGAACAAATTTAGAATTTCTCGTACATTTTAGAGTCCAGTGAGTATTTTTTAGGTCTCAATGAGATCATCACGCTGTTGCAGTTGTTCAAGTGTTGTTAACCGAAGCTCTTCTAACCGAGCTTCATATGGATTGTCACGTAAACCAACAACCTTTTTTGCATATTATTAATGCATTAATTATATTAACAATAATAAAGCCGAACACCCACTGACAGACTCACCTATCTACTCATATAACCATCCGGGAAGGAGGGTGGGGGGGTAGAATTTTTTTACCCAATCGTATAGAGGGTCGAAAATGAGGAATGGGAAAAATACGGAAAAGTCGATCCACCGAGGTGGTAAAAATATGGCGACGGGATCTCGAAAAGTGTGCGGGATAGAAAAGTGGCGTTTGCGGAAAGTCATAGGGTATGATCGGTAGTCGCCACAGAACCACTCATCCCCACCCCTTTCATACATTTTTTTTAAACTCCATACAACTTTTTTGAACTTTTCAAAGTGGGATAGCCCCGAAAGTATCGGAGATAGAGGGACGGTGTCTTTGGGGGACGACCGTCTATCGCGGTGGTCCAACCGCTCGGATAAACTTTATCCCCCTATCCCGCCCCCTTCATCCCGTCCCCGTACTAAAGTGGCCTTTTCGGCGAAAGGGATGGGGATATCCATTGAAGGATAGGAGCTACTTCAGTAGTGGCTATGGCGCGTTTTCATCCCTCGGTAGGGTGCTTCTTAGGGGCTATCCCGATTTGCGGGATTTCTATCCCTTCATCCCGTCTCCATACAAATTTTTGGTTTTTCGGAAAAGCAACTTTTTCACCTGGAACGGGGCGATTTTGGGTGGCCTATCCTATCCCGTCGGATAGAGGGTGACGTCCCGAGCTCCAGGCGCTTTTGCCACCCTCGGTCCACCGACCTGGTACAAAGATGGTGAGAGGTCCTCGGAAAGTATTAGGGATAGAGGGATGGCGTTTGCGGAATGTCATAGGGTATGATCGGTAGTTACCAAATCGAAACCTATCCCCATCCCGTTCATACATTTTTTTTAAACTCCATACAACTTTTTTTGAAATTTTCAAAGTGGGATAACTCCGAAAGTATAGGGGATAGAGGAGTGGTTTCTTCGGGAGCGATCAATTATCGTCGCGGTCCAACTTCTGGGATAAACTTTATCCCGGTATCCCATCCCGTCTATCCCGGCTCCATACATGAATGCGGTTTTCGGCGAAAGGGATGGAAATATCGTCAAAACCGTAGGGGACAGGGACGTGGTCGCTATGGGGCGTTTTCATTCCTCGGTGGGATGCTTCCAGGGGGGCCATCCCGATCTTCGTCCACCGACCTGGTAAAAAGTTGGTGAACGGTTCTCGGAGACTATGAGGGATAGAAGGGTGGCGTTTGCGGATAGTCATAGAGGGTCATCGGCAGTTACCAAATCAAAACCTATCCCCATCCCGTTCATACATTTTTTTTAAACTCCATACAACTTTTTTTGAAATTTTCAGTGGGATATCTCCGAAAGCGCCGGGGATAGAGGGGTGGTTTCTTCGGGAGCGATCAATTATCGTCGTGGTACAACTTCTCGGATAAACTTTATCCCCCTATCCCATCCCGTCTATCCCGGCTCCATACATGAATGCTCTTTTTGGCGAAAGGGATGGAAATATCGTCAAAACCGTAGGGGACAGGGACGTGGTCGCTATGGCGCGTTTTCATCCCTCGGTGGGATGCTTCCAGGGGGGCCATCCCGATCTCCGTCCACCGACCTGGTAAAAAGTTGGTGAACGGTCCTCGGAGACTATGAGGGATAGAAGGGTGGCGTTTGCGGATAGTCATAGAGGGTCATCGGCAGTTACCAAATCGAGACCCATCCCCATCCCGTTCATACATTTTTTTTAAACTCCATACAACTTTTTGGACTATTCGAAGTGGGATATCTCCGAAACCAGCGGAAATAGGTGGAGGGTGTGTTTGAGGGATAACCATCTATCGTGGTGGTCCAACTGCTCGGATAAACTTTATCCTCCCATCCCGCCCCCTTCATCCCGTCCCCTTACAAAAGTGGCATTTTCGACGAAAGGGATGGGAATATATCCAAAACCGTGCGGGATAGGTGGGTGACTGCTATGGCGAATTTTCATCCCTCGGTGGGACGCTTCCAGGGGACCATCCCGATCTCCGTCCACCGACCTGGTACAAAGTCGGTGAGAGGTCCTCGGAGACTATGAGGGATAGAAGGGTGGCGTTTGCGGATAATCATAAAGGGTTATCGGTAATTGCCACAGAACGAGTCATCCCCATCCCGTTCATACATTTTTTTAAACTCCATACAACTTTTTTGGACTCATCAAAGTGGGATATCTCCGAAACCACCGGGGATGGAAGGGCGGTTTCTTCGGGTGATGGCCGTTTCTCTACGAGGTCCACCCCCCGGGACCGTCACCTCCCCTCCTCCCTCCAAACCCCCCCGGCTGTAACTCGGAAACGGCTCGACGCAGCCGGGTCGTGTTTGGGGTCATTGGAGACGTCTCCCCGAGATAAAAAATTTGAACACCCCTCCAACCCCCTCGGCCGTAACTCGGAAACGACTTGACGCAGCCGGGTCGTGTTTGGGCTCATAGGAGACGTCTCCCCGAGATAAAAAATTTGAAACCCCCTTCAACCCCTCCGGTCGTAACTCGGAAACGACTTGACGCAGCCGGGTCGTGTTTGGGCTCATAGGAGACGTCTCCCCGAGATAAAAATTTTGAACCCCCCTTCAACCCCCCCGGTCGTAATTCGGAAACGACTTGACGCAGCCGGGTCGTGTTTGGGCTCATAGGAGACGTCTCCCCGAGATAAAAATTTTGAACCCCCCTTCAACCCCCCCGGTCGTAATTCGGAAACGACTTGACGCAGCCGGGTCGTGTTTGGGCTCATAGGAGACGTCTCCCCGAGATAAAAATTTTGAACCCCCCTTCAACCCCTCCAGCCGTAACTCTGAAACGGCTCGACGCAGCCGGGTCGTGTTTGGGGTCATCGGAGACGTCTTCCCGAGATAAAAAATTTGAACCCCTCTTCAACCCCCCCGGTTGTAACTCGGAAACGACTTGACGCAGCGGGGTCGTGTTTGGACTCATAGCAGACGTCTCGGTAAGACAAATTTTTTGGAGTAGACCAAATTTAAAAATTTGACATTTGCGGTCTACTCAGTAGACCATGTTAACGGTTAAAGATAAACCCCCCGTGTTGGGTATCATTTGAAAGGTCTCAACGAGGGTGATCTATTGCCACCACCCGACTCCCCCTCCCCCTCCACCCTTGCTTACACCCTTATATCTTTATATATATATTGTTTTAATTTAATAAATCTTCACGATTTACAAAACAAAGAGCCAAAACCAAACTCACCCAACTCACAACTAGGGCAAATAACAGCACCCAACTCACAACCGCGCCCCCGCGGGCTGCTTGCAGCCCGCGGCAGCACGCGAAATCTAGTTAACACTAATAAAGCCGAACACCCACTGACCGATATAGTGACAAAGTTCTCCGGGAAGGAGTGGTGGGGGGAGGGGTGGGGGGAGTTCATCGTGAAGAAGAACAAAAGTTGTCGAGAAATTAAATCAGGACCCTCGGTAAACCGACCTGGTAAAAAGTCGGCGACGGGATCTCGAAAAGTGTGCGGGATAGAAAGGTGGCGTTTGCGGATAGTCATAGGGGGTCATCGGCAATTACCAAATCGAGACCCATCCCCATCCCGTTCATACATTTTTTTTAAACTCCATACAACTTTTTTGAACTTTTCAAAGTGGGATAGCCCCGAAAGTATCGGAGATAGAGGAACGGTGTCTTTGGGGGACGACCGTCTATCGCGGTGGTCCAACCGCTCGGATAAACTTTATCCTCCCATCCCGCCCCCTTCATCCCGTCCCCGTACAAAAGTGGCCATTTTTTTTTTAGGATGGAAATATCTCCAAGACCGTGCGGGATAGGTGGTCGGCGGCCATGGCGCGTTTCCATCCCTCGGTGGGATCCCTCTTAGGGGCTATCCCGATTTGCGGGATTTCCATCCCTTCATCCCGTCTCCATACAAATTTTTGGTTTTTTGGAAAAGCAACTTTTTCACCTGGAACGGGGCGATTTTGGGAGGCCTATCCTATCCCGTCGGATAGAGGGTGACGTCCCGAGCTCCAGGCGCTTTTGCCACCCTCGGTCCACCGACCTGGTACAAAGTTGGTGAGAGGTTCTCGGAGACTGTGAGGGATAGAGGGATGGCGTTTGCGGAATGTCATAGGGTATGATCGGTAGTTACCAAATCGAAACCTATCCCCATCCCGTTCATACATTTTTTTTAAACTCCATACAACTTTTTTGGACTATTCGAAGTGGGATATCTCCGAAACCACCGGGAATAGGTGGACGGTGTCTTTGAGGGATAACCATCTATAGTGATGGTCCAACTTCTCGGATAAACTTTATCCTCCCATCTCGCCCCCTTCATCCCGCCTTCGTACAAATGTGGCATTTTTGGGTGAAAGGGATGGGAATATACCCAAGACCGTGCGGGATAGGTGGTCGGCGGCCATGGCGCGTTTCCATCCCTCGGTGGGATCCCTCTTAGGGGCTATCCCGATTTGCGGGATTTCCATCCCTTCATCCCGTCTCCATACAAATTTTTGGTTTTTCGGAAAAGCAACTTTTTCACCTGGAACGGGGCGATTTTGGGTGGCCTATCCTATCCCGTCGGATAGAGGGTGACGTCCCGAGCTCCAGGCGCTTTTGCCACCCTCGGTCCACCGACCTGGTACAAAGATGGTGAGAGGTCCTCGGAAAGTATTAGGGATAGAGGGATGGCGTTTGCGGAATGTCATAGGGTATGATCGGTAGTTACCAAATCGAAACCTATCCCCATCCCGTTCATACATTTTTTTAAACTCCATACAACTTTTTTTGAAATTTTCAAAGTGGGATAACTCCGAAAGTATAGGGGATAGAGGAGTGGTTTCTTCGGGAGCGATCAATTATCGTCGCGGTCCAACTTCTGGGATAAACTTTATCCCGGTATCCCATCCCGTCTATCCCGGCTCCATACATGAATGCGGTTTTCGGCGAAAGGGATGGAAATATCGTCAAAACCGTAGGGGACAGGGACGTGGTCGCTATGGGGCGTTTTCATTCCTCGGTGGGATGCTTCCAGGGGGGCCATCCCGATCTTCGTCCACCGACCTGGTAAAAAGTTGGTGAACGGTTCTCGGAGACTATGAGGGATAGAAGGGTGGCGTTTGCGGATAGTCATAGAGGGTCATCGGCAGTTACCAAATCAAAACCTATCCCCATCCCGTTCATACATTTTTTTTAAACTCCATACAACTTTTTTTGAAATTTTCAGTGGGATATCTCCGAAAGCGCCGGGGATAGAGGGGTGGTTTCTTCGGGAGCGATCAATTATCGTCGTGGTACAACTTCTCGGATAAACTTTATCCCCCTATCCCATCCCGTCTATCCCGGCTCCATACATGAATGCTCTTTTTGGCGAAAGGGATGGAAATATCGTCAAAACCGTAGGGGACAGGGACGTGGTCGCTATGGCGCGTTTTCATCCCTCGGTGGGATGCTTCCAGGGGGGCCATCCCGATCTCCGTCCACCGACCTGGTAAAAAGTTGGTGAACGGTCCTCGGAGACTATGAGGGATAGAAGGGTGGCGTTTGCGGATAGTCATAGAGGGTCATCGGCAGTTACCAAATCGAGACCCATCCCCATCCCGTTCATACATTTTTTTTAAACTCCATACAACTTTTTGGACTATTCGAAGTGGGATATCTCCGAAACCAGCGGAAATAGGTGGAGGGTGTGTTTGAGGGATAACCATCTATCGTGGTGGTCCAACTGCTCGGATAAACTTTATCCTCCCATCCCGCCCCCTTCATCCCGTCCCCTTACAAAAGTGGCATTTTCGACGAAAGGGATGGGAATATATCCAAAACCGTGCGGGATAGGTGGGTGACTGCTATGGCGAATTTTCATCCCTCGGTGGGACGCTTCCAGGGGACCATCCCGATCTCCGTCCACCGACCTGGTACAAAGTCGGTGAGAGGTCCTCGGAGACTATGAGGGATAGAAGGGTGGCGTTTGCGGATAATCATAAAGGGTTATCGGTAATTGCCACAGAACGAGTCATCCCCATCCCGTTCATACATTTTTTTAAACTCCATACAACTTTTTTGGACTCATCAAAGTGGGATATCTCCGAAACCACCGGGGATGGAAGGGCGGTTTCTTCGGGTGATGGCCGTTTCTCTACGAGGTCCACCCCCCGGGACCGTCACCTCCCCTCCTCCCTCCAAACCCCCCCGGCTGTAACTCGGAAACGGCTCGACGCAGCCGGGTCGTGTTTGGGGTCATTGGAGACGTCTCCCCGAGATAAAAAATTTGAACACCCCTCCAACCCCCTCGGCCGTAACTCGGAAACGACTTGACGCAGCCGGGTCGTGTTTGGGCTCATAGGAGACGTCTCCCCGAGATAAAAAATTTGAAACCCCCTTCAACCCCTCCGGTCGTAACTCGGAAACGACTTGACGCAGCCGGGTCGTGTTTGGGCTCATAGGAGACGTCTCCCCGAGATAAAAATTTTGAACCCCCCTTCAACCCCCCCGGTCGTAATTCGGAAACGACTTGACGCAGCCGGGTCGTGTTTGGGCTCATAGGAGACGTCTCCCCGAGATAAAAATTTTGAACCCCCCTTCAACCCCCCCGGTCGTAATTCGGAAACGACTTGACGCAGCCGGGTCGTGTTTGGGCTCATAGGAGACGTCTCCCCGAGATAAAAATTTTGAACCCCCCTTCAACCCCTCCAGCCGTAACTCTGAAACGGCTCGACGCAGCCGGGTCGTGTTTGGGGTCATCGGAGACGTCTTCCCGAGATAAAAAATTTGAACCCCTCTTCAACCCCCCCGGTTGTAACTCGGAAACGACTTGACGCAGCGGGGTCGTGTTTGGACTCATAGCAGACGTCTCGGTAAGACAAATTTTTTGGAGTAGACCAAATTTAAAAATTTGACATTTGCGGTCTACTCAGTAGACCATGTTAACGGTTAAAGATAAACCCCCCGTGTTGGGTATCATTTGAAAGGTCTCAACGAGGGTGATCTATTGCCACCACCCGACTCCCCCTCCCCCTCCACCCTTGCTTACACCCTTATATCTTTATATATATATTGTTTTAATTTAATAAATCTTCACGATTTACAAAACAAAGAGCCAAAACCAAACTCACCCAACTCACAACTAGGGCAAATAACAGCACCCAACTCACAACCGCGCCCCCGCGGGCTGCTTGCAGCCCGCGGCAGCACGCGAAATCTAGTTAACACTAATAAAGCCGAACACCCACTGACCGATATAGTGACAAAGTTCTCCGGGAAGGAGTGGTGGGGGGAGAGGTGGGGGGAGTTCATCGTGAAGAAGAAGAAAAGTTGTCGAGAAATTAAATCAGGACCTTCGGTAAACCGACCTGGTAAAAAGTCGGCGACGGGATCTCGAAAAGTGTGCGGGATAGAAAAGTGGCGTTTGCGGAAAGTCATGGAGGGTCATCGGCAGTTACCACAGAACCACTCATCCCCACCCCTTTCATACATTTTTTTTAAACTCCATACAACTTTTTTGAACTTTTCAAAGTGGGATAGCCCCGAAAGTATCGGAGATAGAGGAACGGTGACTTTGGCGGACGACCGTCTATCGCGGTGGTCCAACCGCTCGGATAAACTTTATCCTCCCATCCCGCCCCCTTCATCCCGTCCCCGTACTAAAGTGGCCATTTTTTTTTTAGGATGGAAATATCTCCAAGACCGTGCGGGATAGGTGGTCGGTGATAATAGCGCGTTTTCATCCCTCGGTGGGATGCTTCTTAGGGGCTATCCCGATTTGCGGGATTTCCATCCCTTCATCCCGTCTCCATACAAATTTTTCTTTTTTCGGAAAAGCAACTTTTTCACCTGGAACGGGGCGATTTTGGGCGGCCTATCCTATCCCGTCGGATAGAGGGTGACCTCAAGATCTCCAGGCGCTTTTGCCACCCTCGGTCCACCGACCTGGTACAAAGATGGTGAGAGGTCCTCGGAGACTACGAGGGATAGAGGGATGGCGTTTGCGGAATGTCATAGGGTATGATCGGTAGTTACCAAATCGAAACCTATCCCCATCCCGTTCATACATTTTTTTTAAACTCCATACAACTTTTTTTGAAATTTTCAAAGTGGGATATCTCCGAAAGTATAGGGGATAGAGGGGTGGTTTCTTCGGGAGCGATCAGCTATCGTGGTGGTTCAACTTCTCGGATAAACTTTATCCCCCTATCCCGCCCCGTCTATCCCGGCTCCATACATGAATGCTCTTTTCGGCGAAAGGGATGGAAATATCGTCAAAACCGTAGGGGACAGGGACGTGGTCGCTATGGCGCGTTTTCATCCCTCGGTGGGATGCTTCCAGGGGGGCCATCCCGATCTTCGTCCACCGACCTGGTAAAAAGTTGGTGAACGGTCCTCGGAGACTATGAGGGATAGAAGGGTGGCGTTTGCGGATAGTCATAGAGGGTCATCGGCAGTTACCAAATCAAAACCTATCCCCATCCCGTTTATACATTTTTTTTAAACTCCATACAACTTTTTTGGACTATTCGAAGTGGGATATCTCCGAAACCACCGGAAATAGGTGGGCGGTGTCTTTGAGGGATAACCATCTATCGTGGTGGTCCAACTGCTCGGATAAACTTTATCCTCCCATCCCGCCCCCTTCATCCCGTCTCCGTACTAAAGTGGCCATTTATTTTGAAGGATGGAAATATCTCCAAACCCATGCGGGATAGGTGGTCGGTGGTAATAGCGCGTTTTCATCCCTCGGTGGGATGCTTCTTAGGGGCTATCCCGATTTGCGGGATTTCCATCCCTTCATCCCGTCTCCATACAAATTTTTCTTTTTTCGGAAAAGCAACTTTTTCACCTGGAACGGGGCGATTTTGGGCGGCCTATCCTATCCCGTCGGATAGAGGGTGACCTCAAGATCTCCAGGCGCTTTTGCCACCCTCGGTCCACCGACCTGGTACAAAGATGGTGAGAGGTCCTCGGAGACTACGAGGGATAGAGGGATGGCGTTTGCGGAATGTCATAGGGTATGATCGGTAGTTACCAAATCGAAACCTATCCCCATCCCGTTCATACATTTTTTTTAAACTCCATACAACTTTTTTTGAAATTTTCAAAGTGGGATAACTCCGAAAGTATAGGGGATAGAGGAGTGGTTTCTTCGGGAGCGATCAGCTATCGTGGTGGTCCAACTTCGCGGATAAACTTTATCCCCCTATCCCGCCCCGTCTATCCCGGCTCCATACATGAATGCTCTTTTCGGCGAAAGGGATGGAAATATCGTCAAAACCGTAGGGGACAGGGACGTGGTCGCTATGGCGCGTTTTCATCCCTCGGTGGGATGCTTCCAGGGGGGCCATCCCGATCTCCGTCCACCGACCTGGTACAAAGATGGTGAGAGGTCCTCGGAGACTACGAGGGGTAGAGGGATGGCGTTTGCGGAATGTCATAGAGGGTCATCGGCAGTTACCAAATCACGAGTCATCCCCATCCCGTTCATACATTTTTTTTAAACTCCATACAACTTTTTTGGACTATTCGAAGTGGGATATCTCCGAAACCATCGGAAATAGGTGGGCGGTGTCTTTGAGGGATAACCATCTATCGTGGTGTTCCAACTGCTCGGATAAACTTTATCCTCCCATCCCGCATCCTTCATCCCGTCCCCATACAAAAGTGGCATTTTCTGCGAAAGGGATGGGATTATCTCCAAAACCGTGCGGGATAGGTGGGTGACTGCTATGGCGAAATTTCATCCCTCGGTGGGACGCTTTTAGGGGACCATCCCGATCTCCGTCCACCGACCTGGTAAAAAGTTAGTGAACGGTCCTCGGAGACTACGAGGGATAGAAGGGTGGCGTTTGCGGAATGTCATAGAGGGTCATCGGCAGTTACCAAATCACGAGTTATCCCCATCCCGTTCATACATTTTTTTTAAACTCCATACAACTTTTTTTGAAATTTTCAAAGTGGGATATCTCCGAAACCACCGGGGATAGAGGGGCGGTCTCTTTGCGATTTTGCACCTTCAAACGAGGGCGGTCGACCCGCCGCGGAGGGTCTCGAGGCCGGGGGGGCGAAAGACGAGGAGGGGGGATAGGGGGGGATAGGGGAGCGCGCAGCGCGACCCGCCCCCCCGGCCCCCCTCCGAGGAATTCGCGTCCCCGGACTCGAGGGCCGCAGCGGCGGCAACCGTGACCGGAGAGCCGCGAAAGTCCATTCCCTTCGGCCACCCCTTTCATACATTTTTTTTAAACTCCATACAACTTTTTTGGACTCATCAAAGTGGGATATCTCCGAAACCACCGGGGATAGGGGGGTGGTGTCTTTGGGGGATGACCATCTATAGTGGTGGTCCAACTTCTCGGATAAACTTGATCCTCCCATCCCGCCCCCTTCATCCCGCCTCCGTACAAAAGTGGCCTTTTCGGCGAAAGGGATGGGGATATCCGTTGAAGGATAGGAGCTACTTCAGTAGTGGCCATGGCGCGTTTTCATCCCTTGGTGGGATGCTTCCAGGGGACCATCCCGGTTTTCGGGATTTCCATCCCTTCATCCCGCCTCCATACAAATTTTTTATTTGTGGGAAAAGCAACTTTTTCACCTGGAACGGGGCAACGCGAGGCGAACTATCCCATCCCATCGGATAGAGGGTGACGTCCCGAGCTCCAGGCGCTTTAACCCACCCTCGGTCCACCGACCTGGTACAAAGATGGTGAGAGGTCCTCGGAAACTATGAGGGATAGAAGGATGGCATTTGCGGATAGTCATAGGGGGTCATCGGTAGTTACCACAGAACGAGTCATCTCCATCCGGTTCATAAATTTTTTAAACTCCATACAACTTTTTTGGTCTCATCCAACTGGGATATCTCTGAAACCACCGGGAATAGAGGGGTGGCGTCTTTGGGGGATGACCATCTATAGTGGTGATCCTACTTCTCGGATAAACTTTATCCTCCCATCCCGCCCCCTTCATCCCGCCTCCGTACAAATGTGGCATTTTTGGGTGAAAGGGATGGGAATATCTCCAAAACCATGCGGGATAGGTGGTCGGTGGCCATGGCGAGTTCCCGTCTCTAGGTTCGATGCTTCCAGGGGAGCCATCCCAATCTCCGTCCACCGACCTGGTAAAAAGTGGGTGAAAGGTCCTCGGAGACTATGAGGGATAGAAGGGTGGCGTTTGCGGATAGTCATAAAGGGCCATCGGTAGTTGCCACAGAACGAGTCATTCCCATCCCTTTCATACATTTTTTTCAAACTTCACACAACTTTTTTGGACTCATCAAAGTGGGATATATCCGAAACCACCGGGGATGGAAAAGCGATCTCTTCGGGTGATGGCCGTTTCTCTACGAGGTCCACCCCCCGGGACCGTCACCTCCCCCCTCCCTCCAAACCCCCCCGGCCGTATCTCGGAAACGGCGCGTCACAACCGGGTCGTGTTTGGGCTCATTGGAGACGTCCCCCCGAGATAAAAAATTTGAACCCCCCTCCAACCCCCTCGGTCGTAACTCGGAAACGACTTGACGCAGCCGGGTCGTGTTTGGGCTCATATGAGTCGTGTCCCCGAGATAAAAATTTTGAACACCCCTTCAACCCCCTCGGCCGTAACTCGGAAACGGTGCGTCACAACCGGGTCGTGTTTGGGCTCATTGGAAACGTCCCCCCGAGATAAAAAATTTGAACCCCCCTCCGATCCCCTCGGCCGTAACTCTGAAACGGCGCGTCACAACCGGGTCGTGTTTGGGCTCATAGGAGATGTATCTGCGAGATAAAAAATTTGAACCCCCCTTCAACCTCCTCGGCCGTAACTCGGAAACGACTTGACGCAGCCGGGTCGTGTTTGGGCTCATATGAGTCGTCTCCCCGAGATAAAAATTTTGAACCCCCCTCCAACCCCCTCGGTCATAACTCGGAAACGATTTGACGCAGCCGGGTCGTGTTTGGGCTCATAGGAGAGGTCTCCCAGAGATAAAAAATTTGAACCCCCCTTCAACCCCCCCGGTCGTAACTCGGAAACGACTTGACGCAGCCGGGTCGTGTTTGGACTCATAGCAGACGTCTCGGGAAGACAAATTTTTTAGAGTAGACCAAATTTAAAAATTTGACAATTCCGGTCTACTCAGTAGACCATGTTAACGGTTAAAGATAAACCCGTCGTGTTGGGTATCATTTGAAAGGTCTCAACGAGGGTGATCTATTGCCACCACCCGACTCCCCCCTCCCCCCTCTATTTTTACCCACCTCTCTTATAATTATCATCCATCATTGTAATTCCTCACGAATTACAAAACAAAGAGCCAAAACCAAACTCACCCAACTCACAACTAGGGCAAATAACAGCACCCAACTCACAACCGCGCCCCCGCGGGCTGCTTGCAGCCCGCGGCAGCACGCGAAATCTAGTTAACACTAATAAAGCCGAACACCCACTGACCGATATAGTGACAAAGTTCTCCGGGAAGGAGTGGTGGGGGGAGAGGTGGGGGGAGTTCATCGTGAAGAAGAAGAAAAGTTGTCGAGAAATTAAATCAGGACCTTCGGTAAACCGACCTGGTAAAAAGTCGGCGACGGGATCTCGAAAAGTGTGCGGGATAGAAAAGTGGCGTTTGCGGAAAGTCATGGAGGGTCATCGGCAGTTACCACAGAACCACTCATCCCCACCCCTTTCATACATTTTTTTTAAACTCCATACAACTTTTTTGAACTTTTCAAAGTGGGATAGCCCCGAAAGTATCGGAGATAGAGGAACGGTGTCTTTGGCGGACGACCGTCTATCGCGGTGGTCCAACCGCTCGGATAAACTTTATCCTCCCATCCCGCCCCCTTCATCCCGTCCCCGTACTAAAGTGGCCATTTTTTTTTTAGGATGGAAATATCTCCAAGACCGTGCGGGATAGGTGGTCGGTGATAATAGCGCGTTTTCATCCCTCGGTGGGATGCTTCTTAGGGGCTATCCCGATTTGCGGGATTTCCATCCCTTCATCCCGTCTCCATACAAATTTTTCTTTTTTCGGAAAAGCAACTTTTTCACCTGGAACGGGGCGATTTTGGGCGGCCTATCCTATCCCGTCGGATAGAGGGTGACCTCAAGATCTCCAGGCGCTTTTGCCACCCTCGGTCCACCGACCTGGTACAAAGATGGTGAGAGGTCCTCGGAGACTACGAGGGATAGAGGGATGGCGTTTGCGGAATGTCATAGGGTATGATCGGTAGTTACCAAATCGAAACCTATCCCCATCCCGTTCATACATTTTTTTTAAACTCCATACAACTTTTTTTGAAATTTTCAAAGTGGGATATCTCCGAAAGTATAGGGGATAGAGGGGTGGTTTCTTCGGGAGCGATCAGCTATCGTGGTGGTTCAACTTCTCGGATAAACTTTATCCCCCTATCCCGCCCCGTCTATCCCGGCTCCATACATGAATGCTCTTTTCGGCGAAAGGGATGGAAATATCGTCAAAACCGTAGGGGACAGGGACGTGGTCGCTATGGCGCGTTTTCATCCCTCGGTGGGATGCTTCCAGGGGGGCCATCCCGATCTTCGTCCACCGACCTGGTAAAAAGTTGGTGAACGGTCCTCGGAGACTATGAGGGATAGAAGGGTGGCGTTTGCGGATAGTCATAGAGGGTCATCGGCAGTTACCAAATCAAAACCTATCCCCATCCCGTTTATACATTTTTTTTAAACTCCATACAACTTTTTTGGACTATTCGAAGTGGGATATCTCCGAAACCACCGGAAATAGGTGGGCGGTGTCTTTGAGGGATAACCATCTATCGTGGTGGTCCAACTGCTCGGATAAACTTTATCCTCCCATCCCGCCCCCTTCATCCCGTCTCCGTACTAAAGTGGCCATTTATTTTGAAGGATGGAAATATCTCCAAACCCATGCGGGATAGGTGGTCGGTGGTAATAGCGCGTTTTCATCCCTCGGTGGGATGCTTCCAGGGGGGGCATCCCGATCTCCGTCCACCGACCTGGTAAAAAGTTGGTGGACGGTCCTCGGAGACTATGAGGGATAGAAGGGTGGCGTTTGCGGATAGTCATAGAGGGTCATCGGCAGTTACCAAATCGAGGCCCATCCCTATCCCGTTCATACTTTTTTTTTAAACTCCATACAACTTTTTTGGACTATTCGAAGTGGGATATCTCCGAAACCACCGGAAATAGGTGGGCGGTGTCTTTGAGGGATAACATCTATCGTCGTGATCCAACTGCTCGGATAAACTTTATCCTCCCATCCCGCCCCCTTCATCCCGTCCCCATACAAAAGTGGCATTTTCGCCGAAAGGGATGGGAATATCTCCTAAACCGTGCGGGATAGGTGGTCGGTGGCAATGGCGCGTTCCCATCTCTAGCTTCGATGCTTCCAGGGGAGCCATCCCGATCTCCGTCCACCGACCTGGTACAAAGTCGGTGAGAGGTCCTCGGAGACTATGAGGGATAGAAGGGTGGCGTTTGCGGATAGTCATAGAGGGTCATCGGTAGTTGCCACAGAGCGAGTCATTCCCACCCCTTTCATACATTTTTTTCAAACTCCATACAACTTTTTTAGACTCATCAAAGTGGAATACCTCCTAAACCACCGGGGATAGAGGGACGGTGTCTGCGATTTTGCACCTTTAAACGAGGACGGTCGACCCGCCGCGGAGGGTCTCGAGGCCGGGGGGGGCGAAAGACGAGGAGGGGGGATAGGGGGGGATAGGGGAGCGCGCAGCGCGACCCGCCCCCCCGGCCCCCCTCCGAGGAATTCGCGTCCCCGGACTCGAGGGCCGCAGCGGCGGCAACCGTGACTGGAGAGCCGCGAAAGTCCATTCCCCTCGGCCACCCCTTTCATACATTTTTTTTAAACTCCATACAACTTTTTTGGTCTCATCCAACTGGGATATCTCTGAAACCACCGGGAATAGAGGGGTGGCGTCTTTGGGGGATGACCATCTATAGTGGTGATTCTACTTCTCGGATAAACTTTATCCTCCCATCCCGCCCTCTTTATCCCGCATCAGTACAAAAGTGGCCTTTTCGGCGAAAGGGATGGGGATATCCGTTGAAGGATAGGAGCTACTTCAGTAGTGGCCGTGGCGCGTTTTCATCCCTCGGTGGGATGCTTCCAGGGGACCATCCCGATTTGAGGGATTTAAATCCCTTCATCCCGCCTCCATACAAATTTTTTATTTGTGGGAAAAGCAACTTTTTCACCTGGAACGGGGCAACGCGGGGCGAACTATCCCATCCCATCGGATAGAGGGTGACGTCCCGAGCTCCAGGCGCTTTAACCCACCCTCGGTCCACCGACCTGGTACAAAGATGGTGAGAGGTCCTCGGAAACTATGAGGGATAGAAGGATGGCATTTGCGGAATGTCATAGGAGGTCATCGGTAGTTACCACAGAACGAGTCATCTCCATCCGGTTCATAAATTTTTTAAACTCCATACAACTTTTTTGGTCTCATCCAACTGGGATATCTCTGAAACCACCGGGAATAGAGGGGTGGCGTCTTTGGGGGATGACCATCTATAGTGGTGATCCTACTTCTCGGATAAACTTTATCCTCCTATCCCGCCCCCTTCATCCCGCCTCCGTACAAATGTGGCATTTTTGGGTGAAAGGGATGCGAATATCTCCAAAACCATGCGGGATAGGTGGTCGGTGGCCATGGCGAGTTCCCATCTCTAGGTTCGATGCTTCCAGGGGAGCCATCCTGATCTCCGTCCACCGACCTGGTAAAAAGTGGGTGAAAGGTCCTCGGAGACTATGAGGGATAGAAGGGTGGCGTTTGCGGATAGTCATAAAGGGTTATCGGTAATTGCCACAGAACGAGTCATCCCCATCCCGTTCATACATTTTTTTTAACTCCATACAACTTTTTTGGACTCATCAAAGTGGGATATCTCCGAAACCACCGGGGATTGAAGGGCGGTCTCTTCGGGTGATGGCCGTTTCTCTACGAGGTCCACCCCCCGGGACCGTCACCTCCCCTCCTCCCTCCAAACCCCCCCGGCCGTAACTCGGAAACGGCTCTACGCAACCGGGTCGTGTTTGGGGTCATTGGAGACGTCTCCTCGAGATAAAAAATTTGAACACCCCTCCAACCCCCCCGGCCGTAACTCGGAAACGGCTCTACGCAACCGGGTCGTGTTTGGGGTCATTGGAGACCTCTCCCCGAGATAAAATATTTGAACCCCCCTCCAACCCCCTCGGCCGTAACTCGGAAATGATGAGACGCAGCCAGGTCGTGTTTGGGGTCATCGGAGACGTCTCCTCGAGATAAAAAATTTGAACCCCCCCTCCAACCCCCTCGGCCGTAACTCGGAAACGATGAGACGCAGCCGGGTCGTGTTTGGGGTCATCGGAGACGTCTCCTCGAGTTAAAAAATTTGAACCCCCCTCCAACCCCCTCGGTCGTAACTCGGAAACGGCGAGTCACTACCGGGTCGTGTTTGGGCTCATAGGATACGTCTCCTCGAGATAAAAAATTTGAACCCCCCTCCAACCCCCTCGGTCGTAACTCGGAAACGGCGAGTCACAACCGGGTCGTGTTTGGGCTCATAGGAGACGTCTCCCCGAGATAAAAAATTTGAACCCCCCTCCAACCCCCCCCGGTTGTAACTCGGAAACGACTTGACGCAGCTGGGTCGTGTTTGGGCTCATAGGAGACGTCTCCGCGAGATAAAAAATTTGAACCCCTCTTCAACCCCCGCGGTTGTAACTCGGAAACGACTTGACGCAGCCGGGTCGTGTTTGGGCTCATAGCAGACGTCTCGGGAAGACAAATTTTTTAGAGTAGACCAAATTTCAAAATTTGACAATTCTGGTCTACTCAGTAGACCATGTTAACGGTTAAAGATAAACCCCCCGTGTTGGGTATCATTTGAAAGGTCTCAACGAGGGTGATCTATTGCCACCACCCGACGCCCCCCCTCCCCCTCCCCCCTCCCCCTATATTTACTGGCTTTATATTTGTTAAAATTTTCACGATTTACAAAACAAAGAGCCAAAACCAAACTCACCCAACTCACAACTAGGGCAAATAACAGCACCCAACTCACAACCGCGCCCCCGCGGGCTGCTTGCAGCCCGCGGCAGCACGCGAAATCTAGTTAACAATAATAAAGCCGAACACCCACTGACCGATCATTGACAAAGTTCTCCGGGAAGGAGTGGTGGGGGGAGAGGTGGGGGGAGTTCATCGTGAAGAAGAACAAAAGTTGTCGAGAAATTAAATCAGGACCTTCGGTAAACCGACCTGGTAAAAAGTCGGCGACGGGATCTCGAAAAGTGTGCGGGATAGAAAGGTGGCGTTTGCGAAAAGTCATAGGGGGTCATCGGCAATTACCAAATCGAGACCCATCCTCATCCCGTTCATACATTTTTTTTAAACTCCATACAACTTTTTTGAACTTTTCAAAGTGGGATAGCCCCGAAAGTATCGGAGATAGAGGAACGGTGTCTTTGGGGGACGACCGTCTATCGCGGTGGTCCAACCGCTCGGATAAACTTTATCCTCCCATCCCGCCCCCTTCATCCCGTCCCCGTACAAAAGTGGCCCTTTCGGCGAAAGGGATGGGGATATCCGTTGAAGGATAGGAGCTACTTCAGTAGTGGCCATGGCGCGTTTCCATCCCTCGGTGGGATGCTTCTTAGGGGCTATCCCGATTTGCGGGATTTCCATCCCTTCATCCCGTCTCCATACAAATTTTTGGTTTTTCGGAAAAGCAACTTTTTCACCTGGAACGGGGAGATTTTGGGCGGCCTATCCTATCCCGTCGGATAGAGGGTGACCTCAAGATCTCCAGGCACTTTTGCCACCCTCGGTCCACCGACCTGGTACACAGATGGTGAGAGGTCCTCGGAAAGTAAAAGGGATAGAGGGATGGCGTTTGCGGAATGTCATAGGGTATGATCGGTAGTTACCAAATCGAAACCTATCCCCATCCCGTTCATACATTTTTTTTAAACTCCATACAACTTTTTTTGAAATTTTCAAAGTGGGATAACTCCGAAAGCATAGGGGATAGAGGGGTGGTTTCTTCGGGAGCGATCAACTATCGTCGCGGTCCAACTTCACGGATAAACTTTATCCCGGTATCCCATCCCGTCTATCCCGGCTCCATACATGAATGCTCTTTTCGGCGAAAGGGATGGAAATATCTCCAAACCCATGCGGGATAGGTGGTCGGTGGTCAGGGCGCGTTTTCATCCCTCGGCGGGATGCTTCCAGGGGGGGCATCCCGATCTCCGTCCACCGACCTGGTAAAAAGATGGTGAACGGTCTTCGGAGACTGTGAGGGATAGAAGGGTGGCGCTTGCGGATAGTCATAGAGGGTCATCGGCAGTTACCAAATCACGAGTCATCCCCACCCCTTTCATACATTTTTTTTAAACTCCATACAACTTTTTTCAACTTTTCAAAGTGGGATAGCCCCGAAAGTATCGGAGATAGAGGGACGGTGTCTTTGGGGGACGACCGTCTATCGCGGCGGTCCAACCGCTCGGATAAACTTTATCCTCCCATCCCGCCCCCTTCATCCCGTCCCCGTACTAAAGTGGCAATTTTTTTTTTAGGATGGAAATATCTCCAAGACCGTGCGGGATAGGTGGTCGGCGGCCATGGCGCGTTTTCATCCCTCGGTGGGATGCTTCTCAGGGGCTATCCCGATTTGAGGGATTTCCATCCCTTCATCCCGCCTCCATACAAATTTTTGGTTTTTCGGAAAAGCAACTTTTTCACCTGGAACGGGGCGATTTTGGGCGGCCTATCCTATCCCGTCGGATAGAGGGTGACGTCACGATCTCCAGGCCCTTTTGCCACCCTCGGTCCACCGACCTGGTACAAAGATGGTGAGAGGTCCTCGGAAAGTATTAGGGATAAAGGGATGGCGTTTGCGGAATGTCACAGGGTATGACCGGTAGTTACCAAATCAAAACCTATCCCCATCCCGTTCATACATTTTTTTTAAACTCCATACAACTTTTTTTGAAATTTTCAAAGTGGGATAACTCCGAAAGCATAGGGGATAGAGGGGTGGTTTCTTCGGGAGCGATCAACTATCGTCGCGGTCCAACTTCACGGATAAACTTTATCCCGGTATCCCATCCCGTCTATCCCGGCTCCATACATGAATGCGGTTTTCGGCGAAAGGGATGGAAATATCGTCAAAACCGTAGGGGACAGGGACGTGGTCGCTATGGGGCGTTTTCATCCCTCGGTGGGATGCTTCCAGGGGGGACATCCCGATCTTCGTCCACCGACCTGGTAAAAAGTTGGTGAACGGTTCTCGGAGACTATGAGGGATAGAAGGGTGGCGTTTGCGGATAGTCATAGAGGGTCATCGGCAGTTACCAAATCAAAACCTATCCCCATCCCGTTCATACATTTTTTTTAAACTCCATACAACTTTTTTTGAAATTTTCAAAGTGGGATATCTCCGAAAGCGCCGGGGATAGAGGGGTGGTTTCTTCGGGAGCGATCAATTATCGTCGTGGTACAACTTCTCGGATAAACTTTATCCCCCTATCCCATCCCGTCTATCCCGGCTCCATACATGAATGCTCTTTTTGGCGAAAGGGATGGAAATATCGTCAAAACCGTAGGGGACAGGGACGTGGTCGCTATGGCGCGTTTTCATCCCTCGGTGGGATGCTTCCAGGGGGGCCATCCCGATCTCCGTCCACCGACCTGGTAAAAAGTTGGTGAACGGTCCTCGGAGACTATGAGGGATAGAAGGGTGGCGTTTGCGGATAGTCATAGAGGGTCATCGGCAGTTACCAAATCGAGACCCATCCCCATCCCGTTCATACATTTTTTTTAAACTCCATACAACTTTTTGGACTATTCGAAGTGGGATATCTCCGAAACCAGCGGAAATAGGTGGAGGGTGTGTTTGAGGGATAACCATCTATCGTGGTGGTCCAACTGCTCGGATAAACTTTATCCTCCCATCCCGCCCCCTTCATCCTGTCCCCTTACAAAAGTGGCATTTTCGACGAAAGGGATGGGAATATATCCAAAACCGTGCGGGATAGGTGGGTGACTGCTATGGCGAATTTTCATCCCTCGGTGGGACGCTTCCAGGGGACCATCCCGATCTCCGTCCACCGACCTGGTACAAAGTCGGTGAGAGGTCCTCGGAGACTATGAGGGATAGAAGGGTGGCGTTTGCGGATAGTCATAGAGGGTCATCGGTAGTTGCCACAGAGCGAGTCATTCCCACCCCTTTCATACATTTTTTTCAAACTTCATACAACTTTTTTGGACTCATCAAAGTGGAATATCTCCGAAACCACCGGGGATAGAGGGGCGGTCTCTGCGATTTTGCACCTTCAAACGAGGGCGGTCGACCCGCCGCGGAGGGTCTCGAGGCCGGGGGGGCGAAAGACGAGGAGGGGGGATAGGGGGGGATAGGGGAGCGCGCAGCGCGACCCGCCCCCCCGGCCCCCCTCCGAGGAATTCGCGTCCCCGGACTCGAGGGCCGCAGCGGCGGCAACCGTGACCGGAGAGCCGCGAAAGTCCATTCCCTTCGGCCACCCCTTTCATACATTTTTTTTAAACTCCATACAACTTTTTTGGTCTCATCCAACTGGGATATCTCTGAAACCACCGGGAATAGAGGGGTGGCGTCTTTGGGGGATGACCATCTATAGTGGTGGTCCAACTTCTCGGATAAACTTGATCCTCCTATCCCGCCCTCTTTATCCCGCATCAGTACAAAAGTGGCCTTTTCGGCGAAAGGGATGGGGATATCCGTTGAAGGATAGGAGCTACTTCAGTAGTGGCCGTGGCGCGTTTTCATCCCTCGGTGGGATGCTTCCAGGGGACCATCCCGGTTTTCGGGATTTCCATCCCTTCATCCCGCCTCCATACAAATTTTTTATTTGTGGGAAAAGCAACTTTTTCACCTGGAACGGGACAACGCGGGGCGAACTATCTCATCCCATCGGATAGAGGGTGACGTCCCGAGCTCCAGGCGCTTTTGCCACCTTCGGTCCACCGACCTGGTACAAAGATGGTGAGAGGTCCTCGGAAACTATGAGGGATAGAAGGATGGCATTTGCGGAATGTCATAGGGGGTCATCGGTAGTTACCACAGAACGAGTCATCTCCATCCGGTTCATAAATTTTTTAAACTCCATACAACTTTTTTGGTCTCATCCAACTGGGATATCTCCGAAACCACCGGGAATAGAGGGGTGGCGTCTTTGGGGGATGACCATCTATAGTGGTGATCCTACTTCTCGGATAAACTTTATCCTCCCATCCCGCCCCCTTCATCCCGCCTCCGTACAAATGTGGCATTTTTGGGTGAAAGGGATGGGAATATCTCCAAAATCATGCGGGATAGGTGATCGGTGGCCATGGCGAGTTCCCATCTCTAGGTTCGATGCTTCCAGGGGAGCCATCCCGATCTCCGTCCACCGACCTGGTAAAAAGTGGGTGAAAGGTCCTCGGAGACTATGAGGGATAGAAGGGTGGCGTTTGCGGATAGTCATAAAGGGTCATCGGTAGTTGCCACAGAACGAGTCATCCCCATCCCGTTCGTACATTTTTTTAACTCCATACAATTTTTTTGGACTCATCAATGTGGGATATCTCCGAAACCACCGGGGATTGAAGGACGGTCTCTTCGGGTGATGGCCGTTTCTCTACGAGGTCCACCCCCCGGGACCGTCACCTCCCCTCCTCCCTCCAAACCCCCCCGGCCGTAACTCGGAAACGGCTCGACGCAACCGGGTCATGTTTGGGGTCATTGGAGACGTCTCCCCGAGATAAAAAATTTGAACCCCCCTCCAACCCCCTCGGCCGTAACTCGGAAACGGTGCGTCACAACCGGGTCGTGTTTGGGCTCATTGGAGACGTCCTCCCGAGATGAAAAATTTGAACCCCCTTCCAACCCCCTCGGCCGTAACTCGGAAACGGTGCGTCACAACCGGGTCGTGTTTGGGCTCATAGGAGATGTCTCTGCGAGATAAAAAATTTGAACCCCCCTTCAACCCCCTCGGCCGTAACTCTGAAACGGCGCAACGCAGCCGGGTCGTGTTTGGGCTCATGAGACGTCTCCCCGAGATAAAAATTTTGAACCCCCCTTCAACCCCCTCGGCCGTAACTCGGAAACGACTTGACGCAGCCGGGTCGTATTTGGGCTCATAGGAGACATCTCCCCGAGATAAAAAATTTGAACCCCTCTTCAGCCCCCCCGGTCGTAATTCGGAAACGACTTGACACAGCCGGGTCGTGTTTGGGCTCATAGGAGACGTCTCGGGAAGACAATTTTTTTAGAGTAGACCAAATTTAAAAATTTGACAATTCCGGTCTACTCGGTAGACCATGGTCAACGGCAACAGGTAGACCCCCCGTGTTGGGTGTCATTTGAAAGGTCTCAACGAGGGTGATCTATTGCCACCACCCGACTCCCCCCTCCCCCTCCACCCTTGCTTACACCCTTATATCTTTATATTGTTTTAATAAATCTTCACGATTTACAAAACAAAGAGCCAAAACCAAACTCACCCAACTCACAACTAGGGCAAATAACAGCACCCAACTCACAACCGCGCCCCCGCGGGCTGCTTGCAGCCCGCGGCAGCACGCGAATTATGCTTATACAACCATGATGCTAGTCGGTTATCATATTCAAGTAACCATACCTTCTGCTTTAGAGCTGGTTGATGCTTGAACAAATGAAGCTGTTTCTGTTGTCAGGCTCAGCGGTTCAGCGTCACTGTGAGATTCCTCGACTTTAAAATATGTGTGATCGGAGTGTTCTTTCCTGGTTGGTTGCTCGTATTTATTTGCTGAAATAACAATAATGCATTAGTTGCTTTTGTAGTTCTGAAACAGAACATCAAAACTTGTATCTATACTTACAGCAATGGATCATTGAGTAAACATGATATGGACATAAGTAATGTATTGTTGTAAAAGAAGGGAATGACTCTGGCATTGTTTTTAAAAATTGTTATGACGGAAAGCTAGTATATAATTGCATTTGGGCTACTTACGAATATCTTCAATAGGCACATTGGGAAGTCCAGTGGAAATTTCTTCAGGTGTAAACAATGACGGGTAGGCACCATATCTTAAACGCGAATTTGGTTTAATAAACCTTTTTTCAAAATGAATGTAACACACCACTCTTTCTCCCAGCTTTTCTCTAGAATAAGTTTTGAGGGCCCGACAGTTAATGCAGTCTAACCACTTGGTAAGTCGCTTTTCATCACTAACGGGGAAATAATGTAAAAATGCGTCCTCTCGCTTATTATTGCAACCAACAACACAACACTTTCGGGTCCGCATTTTGTGAACCAAACTAGAAATATAAGAAGAGTCACTAGGCTCAGTATAATATAAACACATAAGAAGAGTCACTAGGCTCGGTAAAGGACACAATGAGGCAAGGATATCTTCAAGGAAGAATCTCTACGCAAAGGCGGTGGAGCTTGTTCAACTCAACACGACGCACTTTAACGGAGTTCACTGGAGTAAACACGTGGTAAACACACTTAAACACACACCACATCTCATGTCAAACAAAACAATTCAAACATCATTGTCACAAAATGGCGGAAGGGCCAACGCGGGGGAGAAGTGCAGTGCCCGGAGGACGCGGTTCATTTTCGCCCCGTCGCTTTATGCCAATTTTTTTTTGTATGGAAGTGAAACCGGTGTGGTCCTGAGTGTCCTGAGTCCTGAGTCAGTCAACTAGTCTATTGCAAACGTCAATGCAATATTCTGTTATTTTTTTTGAAATGAAATGTTCTATGACTGATGTCGACTAAACCTTTTCATACCGTGACTTACTATAGCTTACATAACTTTAAACTTACATTCATAGCATCAATGCTTATGATGCTATGAATGTATATTTAGTTTGTGGTAACCTGTCATCGCATAATAGTTTCTCTATGACATAGAATTAGCCAATGGTGCTACGACCGGCGGGCTTCGCTAATTATATGGTCTATGGTTTGTTGTATAAACAGGAGGCGTTGCCTCTCTGGTTTGTTTGTCTCTGGGCCACAGTGTTGCTGTTTTGGCATTTTTAATGTTAAATTTGGCATATTTTCCCCTTAGTTAGCATGTAAAATTTTGTTGTGCAAAACATTAGCCATGTAGTTTGGAAAATCAAAAATTCTACTATGAATGTTTTGGTCAGAGGTCTTTAAGTACAAAGACTGCTGATAACAGTCCGTTTCTGGAATTGGCTTCTTTAGTAATGTCAGTCCTTTGTCTTCTACACTCCAACGCAGAAATAGAAAGAGTATTTAGCCAAATGAATGTGGTTAGATTAATAATTTTTTCACATTTATGTTTCATTTTACTTATTTTTTTATAAACAATTCATAGCAAAAAAGGAAACTCCTTAATTATAAACGGCAACACTGGTGCCGCTTCCGCCGCCCGCGCTACACCTTTTTTAATGCTAACTTGGTGCTGTGCGGTGCTGTGCTGGTGTAACTGCCATTTTGTTATTGGTTTATTTCAAGTTTCTTTTTCTTGAAATTAGCTTTATTAACATCTAATTCAAGTTACAATCAGCGGTTCATCACTTATACGAACAAAATAATAACTATATTAAAGATTTGCGCAAGTTATTCAAACATGAGGGCAACTCATGCTCTATTGGCGAAAATAAATTACGAATCATTCGATAATGCTGCCCAAGCCAAACTCCAATACGAATCATACAAGCGAATACTACAGGAGTGTAATCTGGAAGTTATTGAAATTGATATTGGTGAAAAACTTATGTTGGAAGACTTATTAGTGGCATGCAATGGCGTAGTCATCATTCCCTCTTTGGAAACCCAAAAAAGAGAACACCTCGAAACCCTGGTATGTGCAGATCTTTTTGTGTGTAAATAAACTTATTTTCACTGCAGTGATTTAACCTATTAAAAAGAGGTACTTTTCCATTGCAATCAACAGATTTTCTTTATAAATACGTTATTTAAAATCATCCTACTCAAAAACCAAACCAATTTAGTATTTATATTATCATAGCGTCCGTTAGCGCTGGAGGTCACGTGGCTCTAACGCCAACAGACGCGGCTTGTTCTCAAAACTATGAGTCATCCAGGAGTCCTTGGATGTTAAGGAATGTCCAATAGACAAGAGATAAAGTATTGATATTATATTCACTTATGAACAGTACTTTCATTCTAAATTTATAGTTCAAACACAAACTTCTCTTAAATTAAAAGTTGGCAAAAATACCGAATGCTTTTTGTTTAATTTTGTAGCAATTTCTGTATTAAGCCTCTTAATCCTGGCACAGAATTTGTATGTATTAAGCATGACAGCTCCACAAAGCTAACATGCTAGTGTTGTGCACACCGAAAGATGTATTTTAGATTGGCATTAATTACTATTGCTTTATATGACGAATGGTCGGTGGCTACTCTCGCCTATAACACAAGCAATGCCAAAAGTGCGTTACCGGCCATAAAAATATTTAGGAAAAGGCTAAATGGAATTTTCTATATGGGATAAAAGCATAGCAGCATAACTGTGACTACAAATTTTATTCCAAAAATTAATTTTATTTAATTAATTTTTCTATAAATATACTATAAGATTTCAACTTTAATTTGAAGATGGTTTGTATGAGGACACTCGTTATTTATAGTGAGACTTAGATAAGTTGCTGTTCTGTAACTGCTGTGATAACAATTTTTTTTTTTTCAGATGCAGAAGATCAATGACATTTTGATCGAAGACCTAGATCAAATTGTTATCCCAATTGATAATTCTGAGGCAAAATTCAGAGGGTCAGATTTCCTTTTTACAGGTGAGTTTCCAAAATCAAATTTTATTACTAATAAATTACTTCATATTATGTAGGGATTAAACTAAAGTTTTACTGGAGAAAACTAATATTTTTATATAATGAGCTGACCCGGCAAATGTTGTTTTGCCAAAAAATAATATTTATTAATAACACCCACACATCACAACAACATGAGGTCAATCGATTTGACAGTTGCTGTCGATTTGACAGTAGGTACAATTACTTTCTACAATAATTTATGTTTATTGTTTTTATTTTTATATATATATTTATGGTTATTCTGCTATTCGGTACGGAGACGATTCCAACAAAACGAAGATCATGAAATTGGTCCAGCTATTCTCGAGTTATAAATGGTGTAACTAAAACGACTTTCTTTTATATTTGTAGGTTAATGTAGAAAACAGTGGTCTGTTTTCTATAAAAAAAACCATTTCTTTGGCTGATCATTAGTTTGTTGCGTAATTATTCAGTGACACTATAATTTTGACGTTAGTGAGTCAACTGTGAATGAAACAATCAACCCAATAAATCATTTGAATTCCAGGACATGAAATATTTGTTGGCATAACTCCCTGGACCAACATGAAGGGAGCAACGGAAATCGCGAACATTTTTTCCGATTACCCTTGCAATATGCTCGAGGTAAGTGAAAAATTTTAAAACAATCAATTGATTACACAATAGTTAGGGAACGCACGTTGCTGACTGCTGACTGTTGTTGTAAAATGCTGGCTGGAAGGTTCACACGATGTATTTTATTACTAATAATGATAAAAATAATTCATTTACTTGTTACAATACTTCAATACAGTAGGAGATACATATATTATGGTATAAGTATTCCCCTGTATATTAAATTGTATAAAGTAGTCCATTTTACAAATAAGTAAAGATACACTATATAAAAGCAATCATGTGTAATATTATCCACAAAATACCTCTCAGCTCATAGTCAGCTCAAGTCGCAACTCAGATTTAAATGCTTTAAGTATGTGGCTGCAATTTTATCCGTTTAGCATTCTGTGATCTTTCTACAGCAGCAGTCTTTAGGTTTATTATTCACTAGACAGGCACACATCAATTTGCACATCCAATATAACAATGTCTTCAGGATTTCGAGGCTTCAGGGTTATCGAGGTTTTATAGTGTGTCAGAAATGTTCGCAGTGGCACATATTGACGACTTTTTAGCCATTGTGCATTTCTCGCAACACTACAATTACATGGCTATGTCTATTTTTTGAATAAATGTTTCCCCTTTAAAAAGACACGTTTGTGGTTTGATAAACTACAAAAATCCAGTGTTAAAACACAATTCACACTTCAATTTAATGCCAAGGTTTTAGTGACACCTAATTATGGACCATGCTATGCCAACACAAAAGCGGCATTTACATAATTCTAACTAATTTTAATTTAATTATATATTGAAATTTCAGTTTAATTACAAATAAACTGGTTTATTAATAAGCTATACAAAATATTTAAGTACAGCACATCACTACAAAAATAGTCTGTCAAATGTGCGTTCTTCTCAGTGGCCGAACTGTAGTTTCACTACTCTAACTAAACCAAACTACCATTAGGTTTTACCAAATAAGCATATTTTTACCCCATTAGCTTATATAACATATTATTATGTATACATTATGTTGCAGCTCCCAGCTCATTTTGCGCCGTTAAAAAGGCATGTTACCATGGCTGGCGACAAAGTGCTTTGCTTAAGCAAAGAACCTCACGCCCAAAATATTTTGAGAAGGCTTAAAATGCAAGCTCAGTATGCCTACACTATACTAACTGTAGAAAATCAACAGGCGGCTAATTGTGTCTATGTTAATGGCACATTGATCCATAGAGCTGTTGAAGAAGTACCGGAAGATTTTCACGTAAGTGCTTGTGTAAGTGTCCTTTTTAATTTTTTTTTTCACAAATACACTCAGCGTTACCAATCTGTATATATTCAATGTTGTGTTGTTTTATGTATGCTTCAAAAACTCAAAAACTAGCTGACAGATTGAGTTGAAATTTTTACACAACATAGCATTTAAATAGAGGAATAATCTTATATACTTTTTTTCCCCCAAATTTAAACAGAAACCGATTGTTTTCCAGATAAAACATAATTTTCATATGTGGACCATTGTTATGGCAACTGTGGAACGTTGCTAGTACTTTATAAAACTTTTTCTGTGTTACTCACTGATAAGGTAGCTTTCTTTCTATACTTAGATGAAAAAAAATTTAAAATCGATCCTGTAGTTTTGGAGATTACGAGTATTCATTACAAACAAAAATACAATTTTATGATATTAGTATATATCAATAAATCCCAGCTGGGCGCAGGTTGCTAGTTGCTAGTTTAAATGAATATGCCTTCGTTCGTTTTAAAGTAGCCTCCACAACAACGAGGACTCATACAAAACAAAACAAAACAAGACAGTATGATAGAGCATCCCTTCTTGGACATTGCTCTCAAAAGTCAGCGACATATTGAATAGGATTATAGGACGTCCATTACTGGACTTAAAGAACGCTGGGTATATCGTGTTTTTTTTTTTTTTGCTTCAACTATTAACTATGATTTAATATTTTTCACTTATTTTATCCTGAATACCTCCTTAGTTATTTTTGATGATTCGTTATCCTGTAGATGTAACATATCAATAGAACCGGCCTCTATTTAGTGTCTAGAATCTTGTCACGGACTGTGAATATTGTTGTTAAAAAGACTGTATATATTTATTTAATTATTACAGACCATTTGCCAAACCATTGAGTATCCCAGAAGGTCAGCTTGCTTCTGGGCGCTTGCCACTCATGACATCAATCTAACATCTAACTGCCTCCTGTTTGAGAAGAAGTCAGCTGAAGGCAAAGAAGAACAGCTTTAAAATGTGAACATTTTTAAATTTAAAAGTTTGATTAGTTTTTTTAGGCTTTTGTTTGAATGGATGTATGGGTATATATATGTGCCCATTCGCCACCAGAGGTGGCAAATGGAATTATTTCTCCCAGTCGCAACAACTAAGAATTACCTCCACCAGTGGTGGTAATTGGGATGGATTATTCTCTTTCGCTATTTTTTGTAATAAAATAAGGTCGGCACTTGAAGGTTGGCTACTGTCACCTATAACACAAGCAACACCACAAGTGCTGCAAGTGCGCTGTCGATTATATTAGGATTAAGGGATTGGAAAGGACTCACTTACTTACCGAAAAACAACAGCACAGGGGCTGTTATTTCACGGTTAACTGCCGCCAGACGGTCCAAACGACTGGTAATGGCAAATGGCAGTGTGCCAGGCCACTATTTTCCAGATCGATTCAATTGCCCTCTAAATATACCATTCGTCATCCGTTCATACATGAAAGCAACTTATTCAGTGAATGATTTCTAGAAATAAGTAAGAAACATATTGCCATACCCCACTTCATTATCGGGTATTGCCCGTGGTCCACCCAGGTGAATAAAGTAGGTGGACCACGGGCAATACCCGTTTATTATAAGCGAATAGTACCCATTGAAGGATTACATTATATCAATCAAAATATTTAATTAGGTTTTTACAAGAAACTCATCGAAGAGATCGTCATTAAATTTATCATTAAATTTAAATTTACCTATTAACTTATTATGGGTAAATATGAAGACTGATTCGTTAAAAGTAATTATTAGTTTAAGTACATATTAGGGTTCGCAATCCCGCAGTCTTTTCTTTCCAGCTGGAAAATTGCGGAAAATTCGCCTTTACGGCGGGATCCCGCTGTAACTCTCGCAAGAGATTTAACAATTAAAAGTATTTTTTACTATCTTATAATTTTAATTTTGACTTCGAAAAAGTATCTCTTATTAATGTTTTTGAATTATTCTTAAACTAGTATATAAATAAACATAAAAATTATATAAAAACTATAATACGAATAAGTATCAAAACTTTTTGCTCTGGTAGATAATGAGTTAAAAATATTATTTATTATATGAAAATAAGAATGCTGTTATTGTAGTATACTTATATTTAACCAAACTAAATATAAATAATTATTGGTAAGTATATAAAATGCGGTAAATCGCTGGAATGCGGTAATGCGGAATGCGGGATTGTAAACCCTAGTACATATAGTAAAGTTTTACAGTCGAATCTCATTCCTATTTCCATTTTCTTCTAATTGTTTGCTTAAAATTCTGCCTTATTAACTTTAATGTCTGTAATAGTTATTTGTTTTGTGTAACATCCTCATTTTTATATTAACTTTGAAAACCTTAGTCATACCATACCCGTTCACATAGTGAAAGGGTGTTGAGTTTCTGTAGTTTATCCATGTTGCAGTATTAAGATTTAAGAGAGACATTTTATATGTACGTTATTAAGACTTCCTAGTCATTTAAGTTTTTATATTACTCTCCAATTTAAGTGTTGTGAAAGTAGTATACAATATTTTATAAGTGTTACCAGTGAGTCTAAGGACATATGGAAATTTTAAAGCTTTAAAACTTGAAATTATTTTAAGTCTTCTTAATGTGTGATTTCATACGCACATATACATTCCAGTATTATTTAAAGCAGCCATTGTATCGTCATTGTATGACTTGCAACTGTAATTTCTTAGTTTTAATCCTTATTTCAATATACTTTTCAATAAACGATATTTTCAAATTTGATGTCCTGTTTTATTTTAAATTACTTGCGACTGCAACGGCTTGAGCCGCGGTAGGTACAAGTGGCCTGGCCGGGAGATCCTTTGCAGGCGCTGTATTCAGGTCGCGCCTCGTAGGTGATAGCAGAGATATATTAAACAAGCTACATATAGTTTGTTCTGAGACTACAGACCTGGCAAATTATCTTACTCTATGGTAAAATATTTCGGTGGAAAATTGTCAATGTCAATGTGCCAAATTGTTCCAACTTCACTTCATACAATTTGGCACATAAGATTTTCGTTTTTTCTATTACAAACATAACAATTCTGCACATAACATGGAGACACCGGTCACGCTTTGGTAAATTCATGAAGTTAGCAAAGAGTGTTGCCAAAATTTGCGCTTAACAAGATACTATTTATTTCTTTTTTTTTATTTAACTGTAACCTAGTTAAAATGAGACAAAATAACAGATATTTGTATAAGCTACGATTCATACAGTAGAAGTGGCAAATCTGTTGGAGGAGAAGAGATCAAAGCTTCTGTCCTAGGAGGCGTGTTTAGCGGAGTAGTTTAATTTGGTGCAGTATTACTAAAGCTTGTATCTGGTTCCTAGTCCAACACTGATTCTAGAGTAGGCAGATTTATGATTTCACCTTCATCTTGTTGTCCAATAGGCGCAAGATGGCGGTTGGATACTGTAGTATCTCTCCCGTCTTTGAATTTTACAAAAGAGTACTCAGGGTTTGCCTGTAATATCTCTACTTCTTCTACGAGCGGCGGGTACTTGTTTTTGCGGGTCGGTATCAAAACAAGTGGATCTAAAAATGACCGGTTCTGTATGAGGACGGGATCGCAAAATGCGATCGAATCGTTTTATTAGAACGTGACCAGATTCATTCAACCAGGTAGGTATCGTACTGCAATTAGGGGAACGGCGTCTATGTAAAAACATTATTTCGTGAGGAGTACAATTAGGAGCAGTACATAGTAAGGATCGTATAGAGTGCAGTGCCACTGGAAGGTATAGTTCCCATGTCTCAATAGGCGTGTCGTGTGATTCACAGACCAGCTGTAATGTTTCCAAACAGTAGAGTTTAACTTCTCCACTTGACCTTTCCCTTGAGGATTGTAAGCGGTTGTTCTGCTGGTTGCAATTCCTTTCCTACTGGTTATGACACTACAGCGACAGCATTTATCACATTAACTTATAATTATACATCTATGGTCTGAGCAGTGCCATGCCATAGAGGTTAATATCACATCATATAACTGGTTGTTTATATTATTATTAATTATTATTATTTAACTACATTTTATGTTTCTAGCTAAATTGGTTATTAGTTGATGTATGTCATAATGTGATCGTGCAAGTTTCTGTTATTTCATATTTAACTGGTCTGTGACTGTGAGTGTGATTTTGTCTTTTGATGACAATTTGGCAATTAATGACGTGACGGGATTTTTTAATGATTTTTTATTTTTACTTACATTACATTCAGCATTCAGTTTCGGTCCGTACGTGTCTGCGTCGTCCGTGAGGTACAAAACTGAGATCATTACTTATATTGTGAGTCGTCAACTTTGTTTAATTTGTGAGTATATTAATTCAACTTTTACAAAAAATTAGGTATCTTATTTTATTTGTACCTAAGAGAAGCTACAACTAGACTAATTAGATTTTTATTATAGGCAAAAAAAGACCTCATAGTGTCTATTTGATTCTATAATAATATGTATAACTACTATTGTCAAAGTCATAACATAATATTTAGCCAACGAACTAACTATAACTAGTGTTCCTGTTAAAATAATCTTAATTTGCAGTCGACTTATAGCACACGCGTTATAATAGCTTTTTTGTGTGTTTTTCCATCGCAGTGATTTCTTGCATCATATTTTTTAAACGTATAGGTATATTTTAGAGAAAATCAACCTAGAGAGCAAGCAAGGATTCTGGAAAAATTTCTCCACAATTGACCACATGTTAGTAATTAAACAAATAATAGAAAAATATCATGAATATGGAAAACAATACTATATAGCATTTCTAGATTTACAACAAAGCTTTCGGTTTACTTAGATATGTTGATATATGGAAATCACTTAAAGAACAAGGTGTCCCAGAAAAATATATAAGAATAATAAAGGAAATTTATTCAAATAGTAAAGCAAGAGTTAAATTAGAGAGAGTTGGCAACGAATTTATTATAAAGAAGGGAGTTCGCCAGGGCCAGGGAGATCCTTTGCCACCAAAGATATTTACTGCATTCCTTGAAAGTGTGTTCAGAAGGATGAATTGGGAAAACCATAGGATTAATGGTGCAGTCATTTAAGGAAAACTCAATCATTTAAGATTTGCAGGTGACCTCGTAATCATAACGGATAACCCAGCGGACCTAAAAATAATGTTGGAAGATCTAGACACACAAAGCACACTGGTTGGTCTCAATATGAATATGACAAAAACAAAATTAATGACAAATAGTACAGAGGAGCAAATTGTTGTGAAGGGAAATAAAATCGAATTTGTTAAAGAATATGTATACCTGGGACAGATAATATCACCCTTAGACCAGACAAATAAAGAGATCGACTAATGAATAGGTAACACATGGAATAAGTTTTGGGCACTTAAAGAGGTGATGGAAGCTAAAGAAATCCCGACAAATCAAAAATTTAAATTATTTAACATATGCATAATACCTGTAATGATATATCCAAACTTGGACATTGACGAAAAGACAGTTCAAGAAACTTGAGGTTAGTCAAAATTATATGGAATGAAGTGTGCTTTATAAAGTTAAAGGATAGAATTAAACTCTCAATACTTAAAGAAAAATCAAAAACAAAAATAATAAATGTTACTGTAAAACAGCAAAAATTGTATTGGAGTGGACACATGATCAGGCAAAGTGTTAATAAATGGAGCAAAGACATTGTGGGATGGTAACCGAGAGGATCATCACGGAAAAGAGGAAGACCGCATCTCAGATGGACAGATGACCTGGACAAGACTACTAACAGAGTTTGGCAAAAAATGGCAAAGGACTGCACTGATTGGAAAGCTTTGGAAGAGGCAGACCTATGTCGCAAGACAAGTTGGAGTTGTTGGTGATAGATAACATATTATGTATTTTTTTGTTAATTAACTTCAGCAATAAAGGCTATTTTTATTTTATTATATTTTATTTATGTTTTCTAGATCACAATGAGAGGTGTGGTGCCATCATTAATTTTAACTTTGGCAATATTGCAATGTGCTGTTGCTCCGCCGGTCACCCCGGAAAAATCTACAGAAAAGGACAGTGAAATAAAGGAAGATTTGGTAATTGTGCTATTATTCAATTTGATTCAATCTATTTACTTGTACATGGGTGTATGTACAGTTCTTACAAATTTAATAGTATTCCAGTATGTACTTCTATATTTGGAGTTATTTATTAAAAAGTTTGACCACCAAAGAATATGTTACAAAGTCATAAATGGTTTTTGGTTTAAGCTAGGTACTTTGTTAAAGTCTAAATAGTGTTGTTCTTAACAAATATGCACACTTCATTAATTGAGGAATTAATTTTTTTCTGAACAGTGGAGTACAGCTGTCTATACTAATATTATAAAGACGTAAGGTTTGTATGTATCTTGACCTTGATTATAAATATCAAGAGAGAGTGACCATTGAAAAAACTAATTCAAGATAACTAGGATGCCACATCAAGCTACAGAGAAATGTGTGTCACATCTTTTGTCTTATTGTTAATTGTAAGCTCTTAGTCTTTTTCAATTAATTAATATTTTCAAAATATTATAACAAAGAGGATTTAAGTTTGTCAATTAACTCAATATTTATTAGTATTGTTAAAACTGTTTTTAAATTAATGTATGTGGTCTTTTGAGAATATTAAATTGTTTTAAAAAAGTCCTGTAGTTTTGAATTTATTCATTACAAACAAAAATACAAATCTTCTCTCTTTATAATATTTGTATAGATATAGATAATGTTGTTATATTAAGATTTCTTTAAATATTTGTGATACAAGAAGCATATTTTAATAAAAATATACAGTCATATTTTGCATTCTCAACTTTTTGCTCAACCAGCTGGATTCTATGGAGTACAACAGGTATCTAAAAGAAGTTGTTCAAGCATTGGAGAGTGATCCGGAATTTAGAGAGCGCTTGGAACAGGCAGACGAAGAAGATGTCAGAGTGAGTTACTATTTAAATTTCTTTCATTTTTAATCCTTGACTTTTCTATTACCAGGCTGCTTCTGACCAGTCCTTTTGACTGTGACATTTTATTAAAATTAAAATGTCATATTATGTTACTCTACAGTGGATATATACACGTTTTCAAGATTATAAGGTGTTTAGACATGCAGATTTAGAACCTAATGTGCTGAGAAATCTAGGTTGTTCTGTTTCTGTCAATGGACAAATCAATTGAGATTTTACCTGTATGGTGATTGTTTTGTATGGATAAAATAATTTGGACCGTAGCACATACAGGAAAACTAGTTTAAGCTTGCTAAAGTTTTAAATGCTTATGCTTTTTTTTATAAATTTGTCGAATGTAATTCTAGGTTATATAATTTTTCAGACTATCTTGAAAATTTAACCAAGCTTCTTCTTTTCTTAACCCTTATAATCTTAAGGAAATTCTTTTAATAATTTAAATTATTTCGAAAATGATTTAAAAAGAGCACCCCTTAAAAACATTGACCTCTTATTTTAAAGAGGCTACCGTAGCTTGACACAGCAACATCGGGAATGACCTTCCAGGCCTCGGTCGACTGGTACTAAAATATTTTTTTATATATTTTACAGTCGGGAAAGATAGCTGAAAAGTTGGATTTTGTAAACCATAATGTTAGAACACGCTTGGATGAAATCAAACGCAGAGAAATGGAGAGACTGAAACATCTGGCAACAAAGGTATGCTTTGTTTATTTATTCAGTTGAAGTTTTAATTTTTTGATTAGTTTGACAGCTCATCTACTACAAGCATTTGTGTATAGTCAAACAAACAAATACATATTATATTGGGTGAGATAAAATAGCAGGATTTGTGATAAAGGTCATAAATGATTCTAGAGTTACCTTTCTTATTAAAAAGGTTGGCACCCAGGAAAGGGAGGTCAGAACCCATTCTCATTTTGAGTGAATTGTCAATTTGTCCGTTACTCTTTCCCAAAAGAAATATATATATTACATTTTACTAGAAATAAATAATCCATTTGTCGACATTTCGTTTGAGGCATTGCAAATTTTTACTTTTACTTTGTATGATAACTTGGCATGGATGCAATATTTCCAATTTTCTGCCATATAAGAAACCTTCCTCAGACTATTCAATAAACATTTTTTTTAATACCGAATTAATTCAGCCTTTCTCTAGTTTCTTTCTTTCTTCCTTTTTTATTTTATTTGCAAATTTATATATAAATTCCTTAGCCTTATATTGCACTTCACTTTACAAGTTATTTGATAGATTTTAACTTATCGTCCTGTTAAATACGTACACGTATAATTAAAGATTACTTATTATTGATAAATATAACATAAATGATTATAATCTCTATTTTAAATAATCAAAACAACATTATTTTTTTAGTATACGTAATAATTTTCTGTCCGGCATGTTGATGTCATTATACAATGATAAGATTCAAGTCAAAACTAGAAACCATTTATTAATAAAAAAAACAGTACTTACTATAATTATATTATAATATATCACACATAAATGTACTTGCAATCACACCTGCACACCTACACTTACAATTACATTCTATATTATATAAACACTAGCCGGTGCCCGCGACTTCGTCCGCGTTGAACGATGAAAGGTACCCTATGTCCTTTCTGGTGTCCCAGACAACGTGTATGCAAAATTTCATCGTTCGTGGTTCGGTTCAGTAGTTTTGCGTGAAAGAGTTACAAACATCCATACATCCAAACATACTTTCGCATTTATAATATTAGTACAGATAACCTACTCGTATTTAATTATGTACTATCTGTTGAACGCGACTTAGTTCGCAAATTTTTTTATAAAATAAAGCCTATGTTTTATTTATTTATTTAAGCCTTATATATTTTTTTACATTATACATGTTCACACATCGGGTCGGATTTAGTTAACCAGCGTGTCTTTTGACACATAGGCCTCTTCCAGCTGCTTTCACTTAATTCTATCTTGACCAGGTTGCCCCACCAATTTTCTTAGTGTCATTGGTCCATCTTTTTGTCTGTCTACCTCTTTTTCTCTTGCCGTCTCGTGGTCTACTAGCACAAATTAAAAAAAATTAAAAAATCGGTAGTTTTTGAGTTTATTCATTACAAATATACAAATCTCCTCTCTTTATAATATTAGTAGATATAGATTGAAAATTGTCAGTCACCTTTTTAAATGATTATTTTGGTTGAAGACATGAAAATATTGTTTAAAAAAAACCAAGTATGAAATCTGTAATGTTGACGTGTTTGAAACTGAGTTGAGTTATCTAAAAATGTTTCAGCAATATGAGTTAAATAACGACTTAGACACAAACATGGGAAAAGTGTCACCTAATCTTGAGCATCTGGATGACGACAATCCACATACCTTCGAGATTGAGGATCTTAAGAGACTTATCAAAAAGACGACTGCCGATTTAGAAGAAGCTGATAAGAAGAGGAGGCAAGAATTCAAAGTTAGTTTAAAAGGATCCATATGAATCTTTAACCTTATGAAAAACACTATTATCTAGTATTGAAAGTTTTATGTCTTTTAACACTGACTACATTTCTAGGAGTACGAAATGCAAAAGGAGTATCAAAAACAAAAGCAATTGAAAACTATGAACGAGACTGAAAAGAAACAGTTTATGGAAAAACAGAGTGCAGATGAAGAAGCCAAAAAGCACCATAAGCCGGTAAGTTTTAAAATGTATGTAATTAGAAAAATGTCAAATACAATTGTATTTTGAAATTAAATTAATTATCTTTACTTTACTTAAAGAGAGAAGAATTGTATGTTTGTAATGAATAAATTTAAAAACTAGTGGATCGATTTTGAAAATGCTTTCACTTACAGAAAGCTTACATTATCAGCGAGTAAAAGACAATAGTTTATAAAGTTACGGAGGCGAAGTCGTGTGCAACAGCTAGTGTAAAATATAATTAGAGCTGTAACGGAACCATTTATTAAAATTCACAAAGCGTAATAAATTGATTTAACGTTGTAGTGAATTAATGATTAAACGAGTACAAGAATTTCAGCAAAAGTTTAAACAGACCTGAGTCATATACTTCGTGAAACTGTAATAGAAGAAATGCAATAATTCTTTATCGCTTATTATTGTTACTCTTTGTATGACGAAAGCGTACCTACCAACATGTGATTTAAGAGCCATTTTTTATTCACAATTTTTCAGTTTCCGTTTGGGATAAAAAATTTACATTTTTATAGTTCCGCTTTTAAAAGTTTACATCTAACGAAAGTATTTTTCTCTGAATGAGTCATCGTATGTATGTAATGTTATGTAAAGTTTAAATCACTCGTATGTTAACACAACACAGCTTCACCATCCCGGCTCTAAGCCACAACTAGAAGAGGTGTGGGAGAAACAGGACCACATGGATCAACAATTTGACCCTAAAGTGTTCTTCATGATGCACGGTAAGTGGAGAGAATGTTGATAAAATTAATGTATTTGTTTGTATTTATTTTGTAAACAGCTTCACCATCCGGTGACAAAGGAACAGTTGTTAGAACTATGGAAAACTGTGGACCGAATGGATGATTCGGATTTCGACCCAAAGGTGTTTTTCATGATGCATGGTAAGATCCAAGGCGTGCAAATGTGTGGCTAGTTTATGGTATGAAGGAAGCATTAAAAATTTGTTAAATTTATTAACGCACGCTACTTTGGATTTTACAGTTGCCTTAGATTTTATGTAGAGCAGTGGCGTAGCGCGGGATATTTGGGATTGGTGTAGATTGCATTTGAGAGTACTCTTTCAGAGTTAAATTGCAATAATTTTAAGAAGTTAACTAACAAATTAATAAAACTTTATTTGTGACTATTCGGCGAACTATTCCACACTGCCCAAACCTGGCTGCGCCACACTATTATGGAGTAGATTGAATATATATTTTTGTTATGGCAACACGTTTATTATTTCGTTGATTATGACTTGCTTAATATTTTATGAAATATGAGATTAGCAATAAATATTGCTTGTTTTACTAGTTTCTTTATTGCATGACAAATATATGTGTTTTTGGTTTTTTTATTCACATTGTGGTTTACCCATAGAGACATAGATCCATGGATTGAAATATCTGCATTAAATTGACCACACTCTCGAAAGAGAGAAAGCAATCGTGCGGCCAACACCTATCATTCTTCCTCTTAAAACGCATGGTATAAGTTGTCATTGTAATCATATTTGATTTTTCACTAGTCGTTGATTTCATTCAAAACTATTAAATTCTACAGGCTTATTTCTGATTCATTTGAAACAGTAAATTCATTTAAATGTTATAGACCGTATACTACTCTGTGATTGTCCACTTCTATTATCTTTGTAATTATTCAATATATCATTGGTTTTAAGAGAATCTTTTACTATATCTAGAAATAATAGGAGAAAATCATAATAAATACAAGAATGTTAGAAACCCAATCAATCAAAGTTTTATTTAATGCCATTAGCTGTTAAAGAAGTGAGCATTAACTTTTTCACATCGATCATGTTCTTCATTAATTGCCTGCGTTTGCTGTAAACGAAATCGCTCTAAATTTAAATACCTACAATTATTTTATTTGTGTAATGTAAATTATGTTATTGTATCAGATGTCGATGGAAATGGAGTGTGGGACGCTGATGAAGTGAAAGCACTTTTTATTAAAGAGCTGGACAAAATATATGGGCCCGGTGGACCTAATAAAGACCTTCACGAAAGAGCCGAAGAAATGGAAAGAATGCGTGAGCACGTTTTTAAAGAGAATGATCGCAACCGAGATGGCTTGATTGATTTCCACGAATTCATGTTGGAAACCCAGAAGGCTGATTTCAACAGGGATGAAGGTAAGTTCAGTTATACCCATTTGTTGCTGCTGTTTAGTAGTGCCATGGCACACTGGCTTCCCAAGTCATATAATAAATGTTTAGTTTTTAGCATCATCTATTATCCCAGAAAAATTTATTACATTGATACTAAATAGTTTTCAATCATAATTGATAACAGTTTAAACCATTGACATTGATTTTGAAAGTAATTTTTTAAATTAGGCCATATTTTTTAATATAGGTACTAATACTCATGTTCTTCAGAAATTTTACTTTAATTCGTCCGTTTTCTAGTTAGAATAGAATTACAGGGTGGTCATAGACTAAACATTCCACTGGACACCAGCAGCTATCTAAAAATAAATATCCAACACTTGGCAAAAGTATAGTCACAGGCGTTATATTCTTTATATATTTTGTCTGGCGTTTTCAAAGCGCACGACGTCGCGGCCACTAGCTAGTTTTCATATAAAGAAAAATAATTTAGACATAGTTAAGCATGAAATTCATTATTATGAGGGTAGCTTTGTCGTATATTTTAGTACCTATTAATGGTTTATAATGGAACTAATACATATATTTAATATTCATCAAACAATGCAATATAAAAGTTTGCACTAAGTAGTTTTATGAGTCAAGCGGTTTTTCGCTGGACATACTGGCTTGAACTACTGTGGAATTTGATGATTTCTTTTGGACTATTGCACTATTAAACTAATAACTTTTACAGGTTGGAAACCAATTGATGAAAATCAAATTTACACTCAACAAGAGTACGCTGAATTCGAAAGACGCCGTATGGAGGAGTTTAGATATCTACACCAACGTGGTCTGGTTAGTAATATGGACTTGTTGTAACAACAACGTTGTACCTAATTTCCTAATTTTGTAGATTGTAATTTGATAGATAATGACGAAAGTTTAATAATTTGTTTCATGCCAAATATCATTGTAATCCTACTATTTGTCAGACAACATATTATTGTGTTTAATAATGCCACATTTAAACACTTATAAATTGTTTAATATGGTATATCGATGCCTTGCCCATTAAAACATAACACTCACTTCGCTCAATAGTCTATATTAGAATCACGAGCGTAGCAATTCTAGACTACTTCGCTAGTTCGTTATATAAAGGCACGAGACATAAAAAAATTTGCTCTCGTGTTAAACATACAACTTTTCACCTCAACAACGAGAAAAGCGTTACTATGTCATCTTTAGGTAAGAAAATAAATTAAGACAATTTTAAATATTATGTTTATTATAGCCAACATTCACACATAAATTATTAACTAAATTAACAAAAATATTAGAAGTTGAAAGTAAAATTACTGCAATTTGTAAGATAAAGGTAACAGTTTTGTTCGGAACTGTGATGGTCGTATTATTCACTTGCGTGTTAGGCAAGGGTCCTGTCTCTATGTTTGTACGAATGAAGATATTTTTCACGGGAGTTTTCTGGAAGAAAGCTAAGTTCGGCATTTGAAACTTGTTCTCTTATTTCTTCTTTAGTTAGACCATAACCACTGGACATACTCATTTGTTTTATATTTACCAAAACAGTACAAAAACACCAAGACCAAATACTGAACCAGTTTCTGAACGGCTGTCAAACTATCTTAACAGCTGGGCCAACTCTAGTTGGCTATGGTCGACCGAATCTAGTCAGCTATGGCTGGACACACTAATAAAATCAAAATTTTATTCCTGTGAGTTAAATCGCGTATTCGAATTTCGAATAACGCTCGAATTAAGAATCGATTTTTCTGCGAGTTTTTAGGCACCAACAGCATCCTTTTCGTGCTGGAGAAGTGAAAATTTATTTTTTTGCTTTTCAGTCTTTTCGGCGGTTTAATTTTTTTGTTAAACAGTTTTTGGACATTGCTATAAGTTGATTGATGATGGCAACTTGTGACAGGCGGGTATAGTCAGATTCAACTTACTGGCGGCTCTGAAGATAGTGGTAGATTAATGTGCAGAACGCTTATTAGATACCCGCTTTTACTACTACTAATAGTGTTTCTAGTAGTAATAAGTTATTTAAAGAGGGTTGTTGACTACTTTCAGGTTGACGCTCAGGGAAGACCGTTACCAGGAGCCGAACATCAGATATATCAAGCCCAACGTGCTTTCCAGCAACAATATCAGCATGGTGTACCACAGTATCAACAACATTATCCACAAGGACAGTACCCACAGCAAGGTCAAATGCTTCAACAATATCCAGCACATGGTCAAGTTCCTCAAGGACAGTATCCGCCTCAAGGGCAGTATCCACCTCAAGGACAGTTTGCGCAAGGACAATATCCAGCTCAAGGACAAGTGCCTAATCAACAGTCACCTCAAGGACAGTTTGCCCAAGGACAATATCCAGCTCAAGGACCAGTGCCTAATCAACAGTCACCTCAAGGACAGTTTGCCCAAGGACAATATCCAGCTCAAGGACAAGTTCAGCAGCCCCCTCAAGGACAGATTCCGTCAGGTCAAGTTCCACAAGGACAAATGTCTCAAGGTGAAATCAGCCAAGGACAAGTAGATCAAGAGCAAAATCAGGCCGGCCAAGTGGTTCAACCGCAAAATTCAGCACCTGAACAAGGACAGCCAATACCTAATGCTGCTCAGAATATTCCAGAAAACCAAAACCACGGCAGGCAAGAGAGACAGGCTTACGTACAAAGCCAGGATCACGGTCAGCCAATAGCGAATGCAGCCAATGCAGTCAAACAAACAAAACCATAAAAAATTCCTAATATGCCAAACAAAACCGTGAAATTTTTGATGTTACTACATTTTACTGTGGTTGCTCAATCATATCTGTTTATCTCTATAGTAATTTTTGTAGTTTAAATATTATTAAATTATGTAATTAATGTAGCAACAGTAACCAATTTTAAATAATGACTAGTCTGTGTCTTTAAAGGTGTATTTGTATGTATCTAAATGTTATCCAACCAAAAATATGGATCGTATAATCAAACTTGTTGATTGCCATTGAAAGAATTGTCTAACGTTTGTTTAAATTCAAATCTATATTAAAAATTATATAATACTTAATAATCATGTAAATTTGAGAAGACAATAAATAGATCAGCCATTTTAATTCTTGTTAAAGCCGAATTGTGTATATTTCATTTTAAATTTAATAGCTTCCTCATGCTTCTAGTTATTCTATCGTTGTTATTCTATTAGTTCCCTGTTTTTACTTATTCTATGAAAATGGTTCTACATTTTTAAATTAAACGTTTTTCGATGTAGAAATTAGAATAATTCTATCATAGTCTATTTTTTAGAAATTGTCATACTGTAAACAGTCCTGGATATTGGCTTTGTCAATGGTAGGATTAAAAAACTAGTGATGGGAACTTTCGAAAACTCTCAAATAAAAAAAATTAAACTATTTTTTATTTTATTTGGATCGTACGATCCATCTCTTAGTTTATATTACAAAAATATATCAATCCCTATCCCTATAGCCCCCTATATCCCTATCCTTATCCCTAAACTACAAATTGGCTTAGCATCGTGAATCTTTGATAATTAGAAATTTAAATCTTTAAATGAACTGAACTTATTTTCGAATCTTGCTTGGAATCCATCGTGTCTTTCTAATGGAACTGCTTAAATCCAATGTTCTTTACGTACCTATTGTGTCAAAAATAAATTAAGCTGAAATAATTTTTTGAAATGAACAAAAATTCTTCGTTAGGCATAAATGTTTTATTTGGTTGAATGAAAATCGACTATCACACTTAACTAATTAAATGAGAAAAAACACATGTGACCTCAACCTCAACGTACAATTAAAGAACTTAATCTAATTTGAAGGTGTAATTAACTAGTTACTTAATTTTGAGTGTTATCAAAATAATAGGTACCTAAGAAACAGGGGTACGAGTATACATTTAATATACCTATGTAAGTAATTCTGCACAACGAGATCCAAAACTAAATCTGGTTTACTTATTAAAATTAAGTCTTTTTAATCTTATACTGATACTCGTATTATATCTTTATATTTGATTGTTTGTTTGCATTGAATAGGCTCCGAAACTACTGAACCGATTTGAAAAATTCTTTCACTGTTGGGAAGCTATATTATCAGGTAGTAACTTACGCGGACGAAGTCGCGTGCAACAGCTAGTTATGTAATAAAAGGCATTACATCATTTGGCATAATGTCGTCCCTAACAAGAATATGACAAATTTGAATTAAGTTTTTGTGAAGTAATTGGTGTACTTATAGCTGGAAAGTGATTCTATTACCTTTAGGATTATTATTATAATATACTCACAAGGCGATTATCCTGTTTATAATTTAGTTCTATACTTATATTATTATATATTCTGTGGCACCGTAATTATGTGTCCTATGCTAGCTACTATTTAGTTTTAGTAGTCTGTTCTTGTTTTCTTGATTTTGTCCCACTCTAGAGAGAAGGTAGAAAGAAATATTTGTTAAAGAAATTACATTACATTTCTATTATATTCCTTCTTTGTGGGTTTGTTGGAGTTCGTCCCTACGTGGTGCATAAAGGTTAGTACCATTTAAACTGTTTTATATAATTAGTTCATATTGTTATTTCCACGTTTACATTCATACAGAACCTATATTATTAGTGTTTACGATGTTTACTTAAACAGTGGAGTAGAAGACCTGCATTTCAGAATTAAATCAGAAGTAAGGCAGTTTTAGTATTTCCTATATGAAATAAAGACTGTGTGAGAGAAATATAAGTAGTTATGATTTGTGCAAACTATAATGTTAATAGCACCCATAGAACTTCTTTGTTTGAAATCATAATCTTTGTTTGTTTAAGTACAAATAATACATGAGTAATGATAATGATGTAGAGGTTTTTGTACTCATATGGTTATCCAAATGATTATTGGAGATTTTTTGGGCATACAATATAATTAGATCAAGATAAATTATAATCATTATATTATTATATTATACATATATCACGTTATAATGTATTATACATATATCACAATTTCATATAAAATAAGAACTGAAGATAGAGCCCTGTGGACGACAGAGTGAAGCTAGTAAAACTATGCCTCGCCTTATGCCTTAAGAGGCTCAAGATACTAAACTATGCCTTGAGATACTAGCTGAACGGTGAACCACCTTCTTTGACAAAACCTTGTTTAGGCTCTGACTTATCTGTGATTAGGATGGAAAGCCTTGGGCCGCAAGGTTCTTGAGCGTAGGACGTCCACCCACAATTTGGAAAGATGATCTGATCCTTTTGAAAAATTAAGGGAGTGGCCTATGTCCAGCAGTGGACATGTTACGGCTGAAATGATGACGAAACTATGAATCAGGCATCTTCGCTTTGGTTGGAGTCACTCTAGTGGAGATGTGTACAAACCTTTTAGAAGAAAATTTTGTTTGAGCTTTTATAGCATTAGTATTTATACTAAGTTCTCATACCTGTTTAAAATTTTCTATTTTCATTTTTTTTTTAAATCAAATTTTCTAGGTAATGCCATCTACCCGTTTGAGCTTTTACTTTATTTCTCAATTAATAAACTCAATAAAAAGTCAAAGTTCTAACTTTTCCTAGTGACCAATTTCTTAATTTTAGAGGTTGTGTCATGTCAAATGGACCTTAAAAATATCTTATTGTTATATTTTCAGATTCTACTGAATGAGAATCGTTTGAATCAGACTGGATCCAGCTCTGAGAAGTAAAACATGTATGTTTCTTTCAATGATAACCTTATTATGTAATATATGTATACTACGTATACGTATATTAATGTGTATATTATTATACATATTAATATACGTATATTATTATGTATATTATTATGTACGTATATGTATACTGAAGATATTAAGTAGGTAATCATAGGTAATGAATTTTGACCCAAAGAACGTTTTTGTAGGCTCACTGCGAAGATTTATCAAAATGAGTAAAATGTGCATAAATGTAGTTCGACCACTTAATGTATCATTTCAATTCACATTAAAATTGTCCTAAAGTGTGAAAACACCTCGCCCTTCACAGTATCATGTTTTAACAAAATTACGTTTTGAACTGAACCCCTTTACAGAAGACCACAGTGAAATAACAGCATGTGTGCTAATGCACCACCTGTGGAGTTGCTTATGTTATAGGCGACGTTAGTCACCCACTATCAAGTCGACTGTCTGTCAACATTGACTTGAAAAATATTATTGCTGTAGATATATTTTAGGTGTCTATAAAAAAAGTCAAAGGCTCCGTAGACAAGTCATAAGAAACAGTGTAAAGTTTTTAAAAAGGAGGCTTAACCAATCATTGTCTGTTACAGAATATGGCCAATTGGACAACTTATCACAAGTTTTTAGCCCTACTACTGATCATTACGGGCTCCTTGAATACTCTTAGCGTGAAATGGGCTGACTATATTGAATCTAAGGGCTCTGATGGCAACAAAAGGACTTTCCATCACCCCTTTGTCCAGGTAAGTTACTATAGTAATAATTTTCTTTCCTTATTGAGTCATTAGTGAAATCCGAAAATATAGATAATACTTAAAATTTATCCTATTCTGAAAAAAAAAATAAAATATGAATACGTGTGGCTGTGTCAGACACAGCTGTGTGTTTTATATACCAAAATATTGTTTGATCCTTTAGCTATAGAGTGGTGTAGTTAAATGCATCAAACTGTGTTTTGCTATCATCACTTTTCTGAATTACTCCCACAAGCGAATTGAAAGACATAATCCCCTCATATAATCAAATACAGAGTCTACAGTGTAAAATAATGGTAACTGAACATATTTTTTGTTACAGTCTGCTGCAATGTTCATGGGGGAAATGCTGTGCTTATTGACTTTCAAGGTTTTGCAGTACAGCTCGAGGAACACAAACGCCTTAACACAGGGCAACCAACACATCAACCCATTCATACTGATGCCGGCTGCTATGTTTGATTTAGTAAGTTAAATATTTTTAAACATACTCCAAGCCAACATCCCACCCCCAGCCCAACCCAACAAATTCATTATAATACGTTTTTCAGGTTGGTACGTCGATAATGTACATTGGACTCATACTTACATATCCCAGTAGCTTTCAAATGCTGAGGGGTTCTATAATTATCTTTGTTGCTGTACTGTCTATGACGTTCCTTAACAAGAGAATCATAAGACGCGAATGGGTTGGCATCGGTAAGTACTTAAATTTTGTATTAACATCAGGCTGACGTTGATGCCAGGTGATCTTCAATGTAAAGGTTGGTAGACAGCCTGGCGGACCTCAGGATGGTATGTAGCTGTCTCCTATCAACGCAAGCAACGCCTTAGGTAGTGCAAGTGAGCTGCTGACCTTAGTAAGATTAAGAATACCCATGCGCGCGCATGCCTGCTAAATAATAATAAACAAGTATTATACGATTAGATCTGTAAACATTATTTTTAGATAAGAAGTTTCTTTACTTTGTAATTCATATTGTTACTATATCAAAGTTATAAACATGTCTAATTAGGTTATCATTTTCTATTTTGAAACCAATACAGATTTAATTTAAATATTTGTTTGTGTTGATGACTAATTCACTGGACTCATTGAACTTTACATATATACATATAGCCCAAATGCTATTTTTGACTATGTTACTTAGATGTACTCGCTTGTATACTTATGTTTATGTATGTTTCTTCTCATGTCACATAGGCCCGACTAAGTTTAAACAAACTGTAGGGGCAATATTGATATAGCATTTATATTAGTTTTATTTAATTTCAGTGAACGTCATTCTTGGCCTGACCGTGGTGGGTATTACTGACGCCTTGTATCTGTCGCCTGAAGAATCCAAAGGACGCAACAGCTTAATCACTGGCGATCTTCTGATTATTTTGGCGCAAGTGATTTCTGCCTGTCAAATGGTGTATGAAGAGAAGTTCGTCTCAGGTAAATGATACTGCTTTATTTATTATTAGCTGTTGCACTCGCTTTATCCTGCCAATGCCAGTAATGCATTTATATTTGACGTAGCTTATATTTACGATGACGGTATCCACATCATTCCTATAAATAGACTCTTTCTAATAAATTAAAATACAATTCATCATTGAGGTGTCCCTGTGTAGCAATACATTAAAATGTAATAGATACCAAGTTCGTTGGTCTGGAAATGTTATTGTTATTAATATGTGTCAGGATTATGTGATTATTTTATTTGTATATTTTCGTACAGGTTTAAACATTCCACCATTGCAAGCTGTGGGTTGGGAGGGTGTTTTCGGTTTCTCTGTGCTCTCGGTGCTTCTAGTAATATTCTATTGGATACCAGCTCCCCCACACTTTGCTCCATACCCGGGTGGTCCAGTGGAAGATGCGATTGATGGGCTCGTACAGATTGGTAAGAAACAATTTCAAATTACATACAGCAAAATGATTTGCAGCATGCCTAATGGTAGTCCATCTGGCATGTCCTATATCTGAACAATTAGTGTAGTAATGTTTTATTATCTGTTAACTATATACAAAAAGACCATAGAAGAATGGGCTCCAATAAGTTCTGTTTTGAAGGTTTACTCATGGGTTTTTTTTTTTCATTTTCCAGTGAATAGTCCCTGGTTGTTTATATCGATATTGGGCAATATGATATCCATTGCATTCTTCAATTTTGCCGGCATCAGTGTAACCAAAGAGATGTCAGCTACTACCAGGATGGTCCTCGACTCTATAAGGTAACCAACTATTTATTACCTTTTTCATTTATAATACAAGATCCGAAGAGAATTCTTCTTTCACGAATCTGCTTTCACCAACCTGACGAAAATTATATTTTATCAATTGTTATCTATTAGAAAAATGAATCTCGATTGTGTTGCCTATGCAAATATGCTGCATCCTTCTTTATTACACTGCACGGTATGCTTAATACTTCTCTGTCGCACATTTTTGTTTGCTCCGATTCGTGCTAACAGATTTTTGCAGGCAACTACATACTATTGAAGCTATAATTTTAAAATAGGAGCGAGCAATGATGTACGTCTGAGATGCATTGAGCGTACTGTACTCAATAGAGAAGGACGCAATATAGCACCTAGTTTCATTTAATTAAGGATTATTTTTAATGAACTTGTGTTTCCTATTCACCATATTTGAATAGAAACAAAATTGCAATTTATTTTCTCATAAATACTTAGATTAAGACGGAGTGTTAAACTACTCATCCAATATTTTTTTCAGAACGATCGTCATCTGGATGGTATCAATCGGTTTGAAATGGCAAAAGTTTCATTGGCCCCATCTGATCGGTTTCGCCTTGCTCATATTGGGTACATGCGCGTACAACGGCATCATTCCGAATTATAGAAGGACGAATTTGGTTAATAGCGATTACCCCGATGATGAAATATTGACAGCCGATAATAGTGAAGACAACGTGGCCAATGAAGCGGAGCCTACTCCCGATAAGGGCCAGGACCCAACAAGCGAAGGGATTCCGGTCTGAAGAAGGCCTCAATATAATTTTAAACTATGAAAGTCAACTAGTTTTATAAGACAATCCCTTTTGTTATAATTAGTGATCAAGTTTTTACTATTCTTTTTATTACTACTAACAAACTAGCGATTGTGTATTTGTAAAATTTTATTTTCAATGTGTTTTATATATATATATATATATCGACATGTTCCTAAGTAGTCATAAAAGTTAATAATACTGTAATACATCTATTCTATTCTATCTATATTAATATTTTATTAGATTATCTTCTACTAAGTTAAATTTTCTCAGACTTATTTTTCATTAATTATTAATTATTTCATTTTCTATATTAATATTGTATTATTGTATCTATATATGTTTATTTATCCTTCATTTTATCATATTGTATTAGATTATCTACTACTAAGTTATCTAAATTATCATACAAATAATTTTGACAGTCAATGCATATCACTTTTTTTAATTTCTATGTCGGTCTATGTAAAATAGACCGTAGACATTGAGTCTATTGTTAAGTAAAACATTTAGTTATTAAGTATTCATTGTTGACAAAATTGTGATTATTGAAGACTTGGACTGATTTTACTCATATATCAATTCATTGTATTGTATTATTGGAAAATTGTAGGCGGATTGATTTTAAATAAACTATATTTTATGAAGCAATTATTTTATTTGTCACTCAATAATCCAAAATATGCAAAGCAAACCATTTTGGTCAACAAGATGCAAGTTGAAAAGAAGCGAAATTATGCCCAGAAAAAGATGTATAATTGAAACCGATATATTCAACATAATTGTAGTTATGACTAATTTATTAAGCACTGCCTTACTTACAAACTATTTTTATTTATACCTAGTTTAAGTAGAATTAGGATAGATTCTATTGAAAAAAAAAAAAAACAATAACTTTTATAAAGATTTTATTTATTTTAAATAAAGATATTTTTTTATTTATAACAATCGTGATACATTACTCATTATTACATAATTATAACAATATCAATAAGGAGTCAAAATATAAAACAAACATTTTTTTATTAATCAATAAAATTATACTTACTTATTTATAGTATAAATATTTTCTTAATGTAATATTTAATATTTAAAACCCTGACGGGGGTGGGTTTTACAATCCGAATATTTAATATACATATAATACAACTAGCTGTCCCGCTCCTGCTTCGCCCGGGGTGGAATTTTTATAATAAACTATCTGGTGACCGCGACTTCGTGCGCGTTGAAAATTATATACTAAAACCTTCCTCGAGAACCACACTATTTATTGGTGAAAACAGCATGAAAATCTGTGCAGTAGTTATAGAGTATCGCGAACAGACAGACGCGGCGAAGGACTTTTTTTGTTTTATAATATGTAGTGATATTTACCTAATCCAGCCGATTAATAACCTTACATCGCCATCTGTTAGAAACTAATGGCACACACAGTTGTTTTAAAACTTATTTTAAAAGTTATCTGTGAGTTCCTTAAATTTCTCACAGATGGCGGTGTAAGGTAATAAATAAATTTCCCATATAATAAACAAATAATTTGCAATAAAGAAAATACTATAAATTGAAATAAAAACTATCCTATCTTTTAAGTTGGACCAAATTACACATAGTTACGAAGTTTTATCAAAATCGGTTCAGTAGTTTCGGAGTTCATCAATAATAACTAGTAGGATATTAATTTGGATCTTAGGTATTTTCATTAATTGAATTATCTTTCAAAGTTATCAACAAAAAAGCCGTTTAATACAAAATGTATGGTGGGGTTTTATTAATGAATCCGTTCCCCACTCTTTCTCCTCTCCTCGTGTACACTCAAGTATATAAGACAGATGTCACCCCTGTCAAACTACCTTACGGCGCGTGTGTCAGTCGCATTTTGTTTTTAATTTAATTAATCAACCCGCTATTAAGGTTAGGTTCACATGACCGCGCGGAACCACTAACCGCGCGGTACAAGATCAAACTAAACAGTGTTCCTTGTAAGAGTAACCGCGTGGTACATCTACAAATATGTATCGATCTGTTCAGTTTATCCGCGCGGTAGTCATGTGTTTCAGGCCGTTTTTGTTGCGGTTTTATTGCGATTCTACGCAAGAAGAATCGCAATTTCTCGTTAAGTTTTCTACCATCATAAACCGCAACTGTGCTATCGAAGTACGCACTGTGAATGAATGGAATTGTGCTGTTGTGAACTTGCCGTGTGTGAGATCTACCCGCCGATTTGTCAATTATCTTGTCTTAATGATTTGTCAGCATCAGCTCCTGGAGCTAGCTGAAGCTAAAAGCAGGTGAGTGTGCACGATTCCTTTATCCCAACCTTGGTGGAGCCCGACCTCCAGAGTGGTCTGAGAAAATGAATTTTCTTCATTATTTTTCGATGTTTATTCTGCTATTCGGGGCGGAGACAGATTCAACAAAAAAAAAGTCCAGCCAATAAGTAAAAAGTAATGTAACTTGGATGTAACTAACATGACTTTCTTTTATATACGAATTAGACACTAAATGTTCATCTTTAAAATACATAAATAAGTGTGTTTTATATTTATGTACAAACACAATCAAGTCAATCAAATAACAGCGAATTTGTACTGCAGATATCCGTTCGTCGGATACGTTAGTAGGTATTTACCATTTAGGTTGTGGTATATAACCTAACCTGTCATCGTCTATTAGTTATAAACACTAGAGCCACAGGACTCTTAATTGGGGTATTTAAAAATTCATTTATTGATAATAAATAATAATTCATTGACGATAAAAAATAATAAATTAAAAGATTAATGACTTTACGACTTTTAATAACTGTACAAAAAATAAAGACATCTATGCAATTCAACCTCAAACACTTGGCTTTCTTCAGCACTATTAGCTATTTTATTTGCAAGAGTGGGTAATAGATGACGCTACAAAGCCATATTCGCTTCGAAATTGCTGATTATAAAATTGTATTCATTTACCAGAGTTATTTTGCGAAAGTGCGCAGCAAGGGTTTTTTTGGAGTTTAGATACTCCTTAAGAATCGATTTGCATATATAATCGAAAATAAAAACGGATTTTTGCAAAAATCCTAGTACGATTGCAAAACACCGGATAATAGGAATCTAACAACGAATTTTGTAATCATCCGAGGTACTTTCAGGATCTTTGCAAAAATCCGATCAGTTTTAGGTAAGTCGCGAATAAACGCTCAACTCTCATGTCTTGAGCGCTGATTGACCGAAATGAACGTTACTTACTGACGGATGCGCTGATTGACCAACCAGAACAGAGAAGCTATACATCATTGACCAATCAGCGTTTTATTTTCTAATCTCCTTAAACAAATTGGGAGTTTGAAACCGTGAAAACCGACATTAGTGAAAAACGCATTAAAACCTGTTGCGCAGTTTTTAAAGATCTAAGCGTAAAGATAGATGGACAGACGGAATGCCTAATCCCTAAATGATGTTATTTTACGATGGTCTTCTGCAAGAGGGTGGCTTCTGCCGCCAGACTGGCTACCCCAATGGCTGCGAAATGCAGTGTGCCATGCCACTGCTTGCCAGATCCAGACCAGAGAGCAATGAAAATTTCATTTCTAAAGTTGGCCCTGCAGGAATCGAATCCGTGATCCCTGAGGTAGAGCGTTAAAGCAAGCACCTTTACTACTTGACCAAGTGAGTCGTCTAACCTTCCCCGTGTTTAAAATTGTTCAGTCAAAATGCGATAAATCAATTAGATATTTCATTTTCGTGTACTTAAAAAAAAATTTTGGCTCAATTAGTTCATTTTTGATAACTCCTAGTCGTTCTATTAAAAAGGTTTATTGATGGACCTAGAGGTCCATCAATTTTGGCTACATACGTACAACGTCTTCCAGAGACCCCCGACCATTTATTATAGGATAGGTATTAATTAATAATCACCTATCAATTTATTTTCATCATTTATATACTTTTTTACATCAAATAAATTATTTCACTACAAATAAACTAAATATTTAACAAAACTAGTACTGCAGATATTCGAAAATACACATCAACACTACATTACTTATTTTTCCTCTAATGCGAGACAAATAAATTCCTTTAGTTAGTTACAAAAATACGACAATCTTATCATAAATACTGACTGCACAGCAAATTAACCAGAGCGTCAATAGATAATACTCATTCATCCTAATAAGCACATCAAAACTTGCTCATCATATTATGTAATAACAGCAGTTTACTGATCATGAAAATAAAGTGAAATTAACATTTACGAACAACGCTTACATACGCAGCCTTTTATTGTTTTAAATTTATTTTTATAAAACAATAGCGACTCGCCTCCAGCTTCCACGAATGCAATTTTTTTGTGCAAATTATATACGAGCAAGCCCTTCTCGTTTATCGCTCTTTCCATTAGTAGAAACGTTATTGAATTCCGTTGGATGGTTTAGGAGCTGTGCGGTTGTGCACGCTAACCTCAGAAACGGCTTAACCGATTTGATTGCGGTTTTTACTGATGTGATGGTTAGGTGGATTAACATATAGGATACTTTTTATCCTTGAAAAATGTTAGGTTCCTGTGGGAATTACAAATACGAATTTGCGGGCATAGTATGTATTTATGTATAATAAATATAAAATATAATAGACGATGGTCGTTGTTCACGAAAGACTCGCGGGGAAATTAATTGTTCTCGTACTTTGGCATTTTTTTGCGATTAATTAAAAAAATAGGCAATTTTCTATATTAAAACTAGCTGGACCCGGCAAACGTTTTGCCAAAAAATAAAAATATAATTTTTGGGGTGGGCCACCATTATCACTTAGGAGTATAAAAAATTGTTTATGACCTATTCTCAGACCTACCAAATATACACAAAAAATTAACAAAATTCGGTGAAGCTGTTTCCAAAAAAAGCAAATTGTACACGTTGTAGTACTTATGTTACCCAAATAAAAAAAAGTTTTGTTTAAATTTGTCTGTTTGTGCACGCTAATCTTAGAAATGGCTTAACCGATTTGAATGCGTACAGATAGACAGACGCGGCGGGGGACTTTATTTTTACTATGTAAAAAAGAAGAAGAAGAAAAAGATAAATATATAAAATTTCCCTGACAAATTATCTAACTAATAGTGAAATATGTATCTTAGGACAAATTTATAACAAAATAATATTATTTGTGTAACAATTAAAAGCGGATTAAAAGTAACAACATAAAAAAAGATACAATAGGATAGAAACATTCGCAGTATTTCCTTAAGGCCCCGTGGCGCAACGGATAACGCGTCTGACTACGGATCAGAAGATTCCAGGTTCAAATCCTGGCGGGGTCGACGCTGGAACATAGCTGACTTTTTGTTTTTGTACTCGTATACGATTTTAATACTTACAATTGAATGCGATTATAATCGCAATTTAGTCCTTAATCTATTTAATGTTTAAATTCTTAGTAATTATTTAAATCTTATTTATTTAAGGGATTGGGAAGGGATAGGAAAAATGGGCTCTGGCAACCCTTACTCACTCCCCGAAACACAAAACAGCACACGAGCCATTATTTCACGGTGGTCTTCTGTAAGGGGGTGGTTACTGCCGCCAGAAATGCTGCCCAAATGACTGCTTCATATGTTGTTGCGGTGCCTTCTTTAGTGAAGCTGGGCGATCAGCCTGAAAATGTCTGTTTCCTGTTCATCGGAAAAGCTTATAGCCCATGGAATTAGTATTATTTTTACCTTACATCAAATCAGGTTGATCTGATTTTTTTATACGTTGGTAAAATTTAGGTCTTTTTTCAGTTTTTGTCGATTTTTACTGCCTTGAAGTCACTATGCACACTTTTTAATTAGAATAAATTTGCAATTGATTGAGAATAATTTAGTCTTGGTAGGCCAAATGGTTTTAAAGATATGGCTATTCAAATGTTTGCAAAATTTCTAAAAAAAAAATGGATATTTTACAGTTTTCAATTCTCGACAATTTTGACCACTAAGAAAGTTAAAGTGCACTAAATTTTCAATAATATGAGATAAATTTGGTCTACATAGACCTTATAGTTCCTGAGATACAGCTGTTCAAAGTTGTTGAGGTAGTATTAAGAAGTGTTTGTAAAATGAAGTACTTATTTCTCTGTTAGTGAAATAAGCATATTAGGTCCTTACATATGAAATTGGAGTTTTGTCGTACTCGCCACTTTGATCTCAAATATCTCATCTTTGGTTAGGAATTCCAATTTAAAAATTATACAGCTATTTACTCATGCTTTTGTGTTTTGAAAACCGTATTTCATTTGTTTTTTCCTGTTTTGGTTTTTTCTTTGCGTCACTCAGTTTACAAAATGGAAAACTTGAAATATCGCGTAATTTACGAGTACGAGTTCCATCGTGGCAACAGTGCTGCAAAAACGGCTCGAAGGATTAATTATGTGTATGGCGGCGGTGTTGCAAAATAAAACACAGTCCGTTTTTGGTTCCAACGTTTTCGTTCTGGAAATTTCGACCTGCAGAACAAGCCCCGTGGACGGTCGGAGACCAAAGTTGATAATGAAGAATTGAAGGCTATTGTGGAAGGGGATCCATCGCAAACCACGTCCGAGTTAGCTGCAGGCTGCGGTGTTAGTGATAAAACTGTTTTAATCCACTTGAAGCAAATTGGGAAGGTGAAAAAGCTTGCAGTACTGAAGAGTGTATGTACGTTACTTTCAAGTTTGCTGTTTAGAGAAAAATAAATTGTTAGTTATTAGACACAATGTGTATCAACCCTTCGGGAAACATCCGGTATATTCGTAACTATAAATAATGTCTGATTGTGACACATTTTTTCCTCCGTTCACGGTTTGCGCATATTCACAATAGCTTGTCGTGTACAAAGCCTCTTAATGAATTTAAACATACTCGTATTATGTATGCGAGTTTCGCGGAAGTCGAGCGCGTGCCTTTTTCACTTTTAATTTATTTAGTTACAAGTTCGCTGGAATATTTATTTTAAATTAAGTTTAATATATATTAAACTATTCACTGAGGGATAAAATTTAACTTATATCCCACTAGCGACCCGCCCCCAGCTTAACATAGGTGCAATTTTTTCTGCAAATTATATGTAGTTTAAAAGAGGGACATACGGTGGGAAGCTACTTTTTTATACTATGTAAGGATAGTAGATTTTGACATATAAAATTAATATCGCTAAACGTTCTTTTACACACACCATTAGACGGGAACCTTTCGATCGACCAAGCGATATTTTCAAGATATATTACGTTTTGCCGCACACCTCTCAGTTGTGTCTGTCATACCGCAAACTGACTTAACAGTTTAATACGATGTATCTAACAGTGTGAATAATTTATATGTATATTATATATTATATTTCACAGTGAAACCCATCTTTACGATATAGAGGACCAAGCCTAGGCGTCCGCCCTCTGACTATCTTATGTCAATTCATGTAAGTTAAGGACTTTCCTCAAGTCCCGGGTCAGATTCCTGTTAAGGTCAACTATGGAAATGAGCTCTTCAAAGTTGCCCTTGGTCACAATGTATTGGTTATAGCTTCCAATTAGTTGTGTGGTTCCCATAGTATAAGTCTATCGTTAAAGTTTTGAACGTTCTTAACGTATTTATAATAACAAACGAGACCTTGATCTATTATAAAGGAAAGCCGATGGAAATGGGGTTATACATACTTAATTGAAATATATTTTAAAAACTCGGTACCTACCACGTATAATAAAGTACCTATTAGCTGGTGCCTGCAACTTGAAAAACAAAATATATGAGTAATATAACGCCCGACATATTTATCGCTATGATAGACTAGCTCACAAGTTGAAAAACGTGTTGATTCTAGCTAAGGTTAGTAAAAATATGTGCGATAGCTCATTCGATTCGTTATGATGTCTAGAAAATTGTGCAAAAGTTTTCCGCAGATAAACAATTGCAAAAGTTATAAAAAATTAAACATTTAAAATATCAAATTGTTTAATTAAATAAACAAATTTAAAAAAAAGTGCCTAATAATATTTTCAGCATTTTTCATGTGAAAGAGTAACCATCAACTTAACATCTATCCATCCTCAGAAATTTTCGCATTTATAATATTAGTAGGATAGACAAATAATTCTAAGAGAATATAAAAGTAAGAAGCATGGCAAAATCCATTGTTAGGAAGGTACTATAAAAAAAAAATAGTTTTACCAAGTTTAATTTCCAACTAGAACATTTTCACTGGATTCATTATAAATAAAGTCAATAGATCTTCTGAGTACGATCGGTATTAGGAGTATTACAGTGAACCGCGACTAATACTTTTTAATTAATTACCAGTGATTTACTTAAGCGGCAACTTTTGCAATGTTTTCATACAAACTTCGTTAGAGCTTTAGCTAATCTATTCGTCAAATTACTTGTTTGCTTCGTAATCATCGTTATTGACAGCTGTGGATGAAAACGGAACTGCTGAATAAAGCCTTCCACAGCAAAGCACAGTCAAAGCACCATAGCTCGGATCCACTGTATTCTCACAAATATAAGTTCTACTATACTAGCTAAGTGGCCTGCTTCCACTTGTCATTTTGAAAAACCATTTCAGTTATTTTTATGACAAAGCTCCTCACTGCAAAATCCTTACTGATTACTATTTCTTTTTTTAATAAGTGAAAAAAAAAGAAAGAAATAGTGAGCATCAATATTTTCCGAATATTTTCGAATTCCTTAGTGCAACACTAAAAGGTTCACAGTGGCGCTAGAAATTGATTGATTGATTACTCAAAGAAGAGTGCCACTATACTTGCTCTATTGGTACAATATTCTCATTCGTACAAATTTCTAGTTCTATGTACTATACACATGTTACGGCAATTCTCGTTATTTAGGCTGGTTATTTTAAGTCATTTAAGAAATCTTGTTTAGATGACAAATATAAACTAACCCACTAAATTATAATCTAACATGTGGAAGTTAGTGAAATTCCTTCGTCAACTAGAAAATTGTCAGATTTTCATAAATTACAGTTAAGACGATCCCGATCACACCAGCTTTCAAATAAAAAAACCGTATTAAAATCGGTGTATCCGTTTGGGAGCTACCATTCCACAGACAAACATACAGATCCACCCCGTTTTTGCGTCGAGCGTCGGTGATTTTGAAAATAGAATGAATAGTTACTAAGGGACTACGCACCTCCGCCTCGACTTGTGTTGTGCGTCTTATGATTACATGGAAAATATAGGCAATCTGCCCTGGCGACGAGTAGAAAGTGAGAGCCTCGACTCGGCCAGGCCTCCGCCCCGACTCTTCTCCAGTGCATTAATACTTCAGGGTAGACTTGGAACTCCCATCGTCTGTTTTTTCGAGCTCATATAACCCAAATGTTTTTATCCTAGGCATCCTCTGGGTGAGATCGTTCCATCATCGGCCTCGTATTTACTCCACGACTAGATCCCGGCCAAGAGCAAATCCATCTTTAATAAAAATAAAGACTTCAGTAACGTTGTGGCTCCGAAACGCATTTCGACATTTCGATACATTAGGATTTGCACATTTCCATACATGATCTCGAACACTTAGACATTTCGATCGCAAAGGATATTTTAAAGATCGAAAGCTTTGTATATCACAAGTGGTACTAATAAGATGTCTAAGCGTTAAGTAGGTTGTCAGCCACTGACGCGAGACGGCTCTTGTACGCGACGCACGGTAATGAGGCTCTTACCTCATTATACCACGAAAAGAAAAAAACTATAGTTAGCGTACGGAACATTTGAATAAACCCGATGGATGAAATGTCGCATATGTCGGAATGTATTTGAAATTCATATTTTTAATTATTTCTAAGTTTATTTCTATTTGAAGTATTTATATTTTCATTTGTAAACATTAGGTAACAGTTCGTTTTTAATATCCTGCAATCATGAACTGGGCAGCCAATCATTCGGCACTTGGTTACTGGTAAGGGGTAGGCCCTTACCAGTAACCAAGTGTTATTGGTGAAATTCTTTCACCTATAGAAAGCTATTAGCGAGCATTAAAGACTATATTTTATAAAGTTACGCGGACGAAGTCGCGTGCAACGGCTCTAGTATTATATACAAAAGATAGACATCTTTTGTAGACACCTGGAGTTTCGAAAGATCCGAATTTAGAACAATTTCTTGATTAACGTAACCAATAGTTACAAAAGTTATATTAAGGGACTCTACAAGTACAAGTAAAGTGTTGATTAGTTACTTTTAGAAATAATTTTATGTTTTATTAAATTATGCACTCGGTTTTGTGCATCCTTCGATAGGCGATTTTATTATTATTATTTTCTTTTTAATGTTCTAAGGAATTGCGTTGCTGCATATTAGTGAGATTTTTTTTTAAATCAAACTCAATCAACGAGTTCAGTCTCCACACATTAAATTTAATTTTTGTACTGACTCGTTAAAAAAAATGTATCTTGCAATACAACGCAAATACAAAATTCTGACGGCAGTAACCATTCGCTTACAGAATGTCACCGAAAAATAATAACATTTTGGTGAGTGAATAAGGGATGCCCCATTTCCCTTTCATTTTCTAATCCTTTATCCTTAATCGCCAGTAAACTGCAGATCCTGTGTGGCACCACTTTTGTTAATAGGCGACGTGAAGCACCTACCACCATGTAGTCTAATATCTAACGTTTTTACAAATAATATAAATAATGGTAATTATGTGAGGATAAAAGAAAAAGTTCACTGGAACTATGGGAAGCTAAATAACGACATAACTTACTTCGTCGGTAGGTATCTTAGTTCAAAATGGTTACACACTCCAACGAAAACAATCAATGGTTGATACGATTTTGTATAATAGAGTAGATTAGGCCGATAAAAGAGAATTGCTTTTACGTTATAGCTGCGAAAGCGAGGCGTCGTTATTGGTCACAATATCTGTAATATTGTTACCACTTCCTGTTGACTCAGTGAAAGCTAATCGATGTGACGCGTTATTACGTTTTATCGGCTTCGAGCAGAGAATGTGTAGATTAATGTTACAATCTAATAAGTGATAGTAAATAAACGCTTTTCTCACTAATTAGACTAAGTACACCCTCTTTAAAAAAAAAGCTGTCGTTCAGACTGCACGACATAGCTAAAAAATTTGCTTCATAATGTTTTTTTGAAAGTATTTTTTTGAAAGACGAAATGTCAAAGTTAGCTAAAAAGATTTTTAACTATGACTAAATTACTTTTTTGTACAAAACTTATAGAATCAATTATTGAATTTTTGATTCTAATTCTAAGAGCAGAGTTATTTAGGATTACACAAAATAAAATAACTGTAAAACAAAATTGTGATCACAATATCCAAAAATGTCATCCAGGATGTCGATTTACTCCATTTTTAAATATTATATCTCTATTATCTCTTAACCGATTGACTTGTATTTTTTCTTAATTTACCTTCCTATCGTTAACCGTCCTATCTTATAGGTATAACCTTCCTATCGTCTAAACACACTCACACACACACTATATAAATATCGAAGCATCTGGGTACCTTGAGTTCATTGTTTTTTTACCCATACAAAAAGTGCCCAAGTGCCAAGTGCGCCTAAAGAAGAGTTTTCACTTTTATGATTCCAATATAGAGGTAGTTAAAGACGCTAAAGGTTAATAAGAACAAAATAATAATCGCGTAAGTACAGAATGTAGGCACTCGAACTTCGATGTTATTCAAGTGAACTTCTCAATCTGCCTACCATAACTTAGTTCATAAGTCTAAAGAGAAGCCAATGAAAGGGGGTAGGTAAGTCTTAATTATACTGATAAGCGCGATCTCGACTTCCTGTGAACTTCTTTCAATTTAACTCTGGTATGTATAAACTTTAAACTTTGACAAATACAAGTTTAAAGCTCGTTTTCGCCTTCATTTATGTGAAGAATAATTTTAATGTTCTAATGAATTTAACTCATGTAAGTGGATTCTTCCTTAGTGCCAATGTTATCAAACTAAATGGGTTATCTGATACTTTATCAAACCAAAACAAACTAAATGGATTACCACCAATAGTATTATCACCAAAACAAATTTCGAGTAGGAGGTAAATCATCAAATCTAGTTCGGATGGGCAGTGATCTGGAAGTTTTGTGGTAATTTTTTGAAATACGAGGATTATTGTTGAAGATGTCGGAAAAAATCAAGCCGTCTGGGAACTTTCATCGATAGCGCTGCCTAATCAGTTTAAGATATAACAAAACAATGTATGGTGGAATTATTTCTCTTTTATAGGGTCTACAAAAAAGTCTGTGATGGCATATGTATATATTATACGGATTTTTATATTTAAGCTGACACAAATTATGTGGAGTTTAGAAAGCTATTTAGACGGATACGATTTTTGTAATTATCAAATACACTTTAGTTATCTTAAGAATTTCATGTACATAATAATTTCCCTTTACACTACGCAATTCAAATAAAAGCGAGACGGAACTCGCTTGATGCAGCCCCGCTGCCGACGCTCCATCACCCGCTGTCGTGCAAAATTGCACCCGTGCGAAGCCGGGAGCGGGTCGCTAGTTGTAAATAACACTGTAAAACAATAGGTACTATATTAAACAGACTCAACATCGACATCAAAACATCAAACATAAATATGATGACAGTTCCTTATTATCGCGTCTTATTTCTCTCCAACCTTTCCACCTTGAAACACAACACCACACTAAGCGGTACATACTCTGTCGAAGCAACACATGCCGGTATCGGTTGCGTATGTAGGATCCGTGCGTATTTACACCCGAGATAATCCGGGGCGCATTGCTGGTATAAAAACAAGCATTTTCAATAACATAAAGGTGGTCAAAGTATCTACATCAGTGGGGGTAGGAATTAACCCTAGGAGTTAACCCTGATTAATGCAGCTGGACCTTACTAAGAGATCCTATACTACAAGCGCATTCAGTGATGGCAGCCTTTTACAGCCACTCATTATTCAAACTGTTCCTGTGTAGAAACGGACCACCCGATTATAAAGGTATGAAGGCTATTTATATAGTTAGTGAAGTGCAGCACAACGATACCGCGATGTAGAATGTGAGCAGTATAACCGAGGTTTCATATGTAAATCCTACAAGAGCGAGCGAGCAACTAAATAAAGCGCAATGAAAAGCGCCATCTTGTGTGAAACTGTTTCATCACTTCATACGACTGATATAAGGTACAAAGCCCCATTTATTCATTTGTTAGCTGCATACATTGTTGTTTCAAAGAGTTGTTTTTAATAACTTCGTGTATAGTGACCGTTGTGCGATAATCGCGATAACATGAGTCATGCAAACTTTTATTCTCTTGAAACAGTGATTTAGTTTTGTATGGTGTAAAAGGCATATGTACATAATAATTGCCTTCTACACCACACAATTTGAATGAATATCTTAGAAGTTATCGTAAGTTAAAAACTATAAGCGAGAAATAAACACGAGGCGGGACTCGCTTGATGCAGCCATCTCCGCCCTCCACCACTCGCTGTCAAAATTGTAAAATTGTTGAAAATCTGTGCAAAATTGTACTCATGCGAAATCGGGAGTGGGTCGCTAGTAATGTATAAATAATACATTATAATATAAAATAATGCAATAATAATCCTACTAACTGTTGTTACCAATAATTGTTACTTTTTCACGCAAAAATAGCTTAACAGATTTGGATGAAATTTGATTAACTTATATTAACACTTTTTATTCTGGCAAAATGTTAGATATAAAATCCAGGATCTTCTAAAAATATAAATAAATGGGTGCCACTGTCGTCACAGCCATAAAGATATGTCAGGCTTTATATGAGATGTTAAATTTTTCAACGCACACGAAGTCGTGGGCATCTACTAGTACAATATACATAAACACAAATGCAATTAAAAATTTTTTCATAAACAATGAAGAATTCTACGACAACTCTGAGGTTCACAACAAAATAATTCAATTCTTCTTTGTAACTGAAAATGTTACGAAAAACAAGAGAAAATAAGTATGTTCTCCTTTTATTCTATTATCTACGTTTAAAAAGCTTGTTATAATATAAAGTAATGGTACTCAGTCAGGGCTTTGATAAGAATGTTATCTATCGTAACTCAAGTTGATAAAATTAATATAAAAAAGACACTCAGGTAAGTAGGTTTATCTTGACTTGACTCGACGTAGCTTAATAGGTACTTGTTTTCGCGCTGCTCAAAGATTATTTTTTCTTTTTACTTGTTTACTCCGACTTTCATATCAAAATATACTAACTTATTTTTTATAATTATATCTAATGGGCCGAAAAATGAGTGAAGGAATTGAACCGAAACTCTTTGATTTCATTTCATTTTAAAGTAATTTCTTTTCAAATATTTAGATTTTTTCAATGAGAATGTTTTCTTCAAATATTTTACTTAAACCAGTAATTTTACTTAAAATGAAGTCGTGCGATATAAATTGTAAAGAAATGGTCGATTAGTGAACAGATTTCTATACATATTAAATTGAACCTAATCATCGAAATAATATGCATTCATGTTCGCTGATTGTAATAGATACGGCATCCACAGATCAACGTTGTGCCTATGCTGTGCGTAGACCATTTTGCGTTTCTGACCCACGGACCAACCAGCCGACCAACTAGTTGGTGCGTGGGGAAAACATTAACATTTTTATCTTCTTCGGTTTGTCGTTAATTATTGAATTAGGTACAAACAATACGCAACTAATTTGGGGATCGTATTACTTCGTGTATCCATATTATTAGTAAATAGGTAAAATTAGCTTCGACCATATTATGATTTTGTCAAATAGGAAATAAGCCGTCCCTGCATTTATATGACTCTATTTTGCATGACCAATAAATATGTTATATTTATTGGTCATGCAAAATAGAGTCATATCGTGGAACATGCTTTTAGGTATTCTTTAAATTCCTCACGAGTCTAATACTTGGTCAGCGAGTTAGTTGAAAACGTGTTGTGTTCTTTCTGGAAATTGTGTTCTTTTTTCTATTATAATAATTGTACCAAATGAATAATTGTCTATTGTTTGCCATCCATCATATCTAAATAAAGACACTTAATCCAACATGGCACAAACTTAAGCAAAACGTCTAAAAGGATATGTGATCACTTAACTTACACATGAAGTTCTCTCCAACATACCAATTAACATTGTTCGCGTAGTTATTGGGTGTCACAGCTCCTGTGAAACTTGAATATGTATAAGAATATCTAGGCTAGGCTACTACTACTAGGCTAGATCGGTGGATCTAGGCTGCATCTGACTGGTCCTTTTGGAAAGTTATATCCAGCAGTGGACATCCTATGGCTGAGAGGATCATAATGATGATGAAGATGACATCACATCTAAAGGTCTCACAAGATGTGAACCTGCATCTGTCAAGTTAAAAGCCGATGATTTCTTCTATAATACTAGGCTTTTTACTAGGATTATTGCAATCAAAATTAAATTATAATTATATTAATTGACGTAATTTTAATTATTTTCAGAAAGAAAAACTGTTTTTACAGCAAAAGCTTATTGAATTCTCGAAGGGTTAACCGCTCTTAATTGTTTAATTGTGGGGCGGGTCCATCTAAGGACCTTTTGCTAAATTTGTCTAGAGAATTACGTAGTACAAGTTCATTTCGTAAAAAGTACCTGTAGGTATATCTTAATATACTCGTAAATTCATATAATTTTTTTTTAAATTTTATTTTAAATTCGGTGCAGTAGTTTTTCAGTTAATTAATTACAATCGGCAATAGAAATCTTTTCTTTTTATAATAATAATTAGTATAGACTAGCGGGCCGCTCCTGGCATCGCAATGGTTTTTATTTGCTTATTATAATAATGGGTAGGGTATGGTTAGAAGCATTAGATTTTAACTCCATAGTTCAACTATTTCTATTTGAAGTTCTACTTCGATGACAAACTGTATAAATGAGTGATCTTGTACAAAATAAATATTTTCTAGCTTAATTTATTCTAAAGTACGTAGTTTAGTTTTATGTTGCATTTAGTTTTTGCAATGTTTATCATCGTGTTTATCGAGACGTTACTATCTAGCTGGATGGTTTAAGCGCTAAAGTTATGGCCTTACTGTAAGTGGAATACTTTAAAATTCGCTACTATCCGCGCCCAGTAGCAGAAATACCACTAAATCAGCACTATATTGACAAGAGGGACTGACAATCTATTAAAGGTCTAACAATCTAATCTGGATTCTGACCGGTCGAACTGAAAAATTATGAGAGAGGCTTATGTCTAACAGTAAACGTCTTAAACCCGTCACAAACGTAGCTATAGTATATTAATATACCGTGCTATAATATATATTACGGTATACGTTGGTGACGTCATAGAAATATATAAGTATATGTTATAGCTGCGTGTGTGGTCATTCCAATATTTGTATAGAAAATATATGGTAACATGCCTTGCGTATATTAATATACATTATATGTTCTGTATATGTTGTTGTATATGTTCCTGTAAATAAATAAATAAATAAATAAATAAAATAAAATAAATATAGCTACGTGTGTGACGGGCTTTACGGTTAAGATGATGATGCTGATGATGATGATGATGCTGCTGATGGTGATGATGATGCTGATGATGATGAATGAATGATTATTTAATTAGTTAATCACGTATAAATAATAACTATCTGTACTAGGTATTATGTATGTCTGTGATAGATCCGGAATATAAAATGCGCATAAGTTTTTAAGACATAATAAGACAACCCGACTTGATATAAGGTTCAATACATATTCAAGCGAAGCCTGTATATAATATCGAAGCCTGTATATAATATCGAGGTCTCGTATATCGTCCAATATTTGGAGCTGTTAAAAATTTGTAACCATACCCGCAAGGTAAAATATTGCATAGTACCGAGTTGTCACGTCGCCAGTGTCAAATAAAATAACAGATTATCGAGCGAGGGCCCGTGCGTAGAATAACAAACCGTTAATGGCTGAAAGCGATTTTGGCTAAGAAGCCGCGTTGTTGAACTTGCAAACTCCTTAAAACGTAGTATGTTAATTCGCGCGATGTGCTTTCAGGACAAAGCTTAGTAAAGTCAATTTAATAGATTTCTGTAACGTGAACTCGTTCAGATAATACATAAAAGTTTTTCATAATAAACTAAGATTTGGTTTTGTGAAAATCGCTTTAGTTTTTTAAAAAGAATAGTTAGTTAAGTTTAACTTAACACAAGATAACATTTAATAAAAATATGTAATATAATATTTGCAAAAACCACAATCTCTCTTGCCTACATACCTATAGCAACATACTCGTACATTGCATACTCAATGCATAAAATATACCAATAGGTACGTTTGTCTTAAAACTAGAATTGTTACAACTTTTATAGAAGCTCTCAACACTTTGGGAAACACTGGGGCGTTCGAGTAAAGTGAAGGTGTATTGACAATGTCCATGTAATATGTGAGTGTTTGTCTCCCTTACCTACTTTCAATAAACTAGTCAAGTGCACATAGCAGTCTTTTGAGTTTTTCGCTATATATACAAAGTTTTTAAGAATTTATACTTTCTATCAATCAATTAATTAATTACTATTGCTTATTTAGTATGACTTTTTAAATATTGTAACATTACTCGTTATATGTAAAGACAAAACTCCTTTAAAAATTTTCATTATACATATTGTGTCAACAACTGAAAAAATAACGCAACATTTATTTTACAGCTTTAACTGAATATTTTAGAAATAGTAAATTCTTCCTGAGATAAGACCACACGTTACCTTGATGGTTAAGGTGCGTTGGTATGCTATTATTAGAGGAACACTGTCAATGTTTGCTCGTGATGCCCCTATGTTTTCATATTTCACGGTCTCCCTTTGGTGTAGGCAAAAGCAATCGACGGATGCGCTAATAATGTTAAGGGAAACAATGAACATTTTGGCACGAATATTGACCCAACGGCATAGCCGCACCAGATCCAAACGGAATCCAATTAAGTTAATGGTGGCTGGATCTCGAACGCGGCCAAATATACTATTACGGTCCGCTTAAAAGCTTTCGGTTACGGCCGATTCCTATATAAGATCAATAGGTATCCGAATAAAAGTATTGCTTTTTGCCCTTACAAATTAATACATGTCGACGCGTTTTGTGTCGGCTACAATTGTGTTTTGGATCCATCAAACTCGTATTATAGATATATTTTATTTTTACAACAATGATCGCCTGCGGCTTAACACGTTTAGGCTTTCGCGACGCTCAGTTCGGTGAAACAATAGAGATCATAGCTCTTTGTTATCAGGTATGAGGTACCTACTATGAGTTAGAGATGGCTGGTTCTGTAAAGACGCTAGTTGAACACTCGATATTGGACATATAAATGAATTGATTAATTTTTTTTTTGGTAGTAAAATTGGTAGTAAACTAATAAAATAAAATAAAATTTAATTTAATTAAAACCCTATTTATTCACTCTAATCAGTCTAGTCAGTATAAATTTCTGGCTACTCCATATAAATTTCTCGTTTTACGAGTAGCGATTTTTTTTCTTACCTTTAGCATCCATATTTTCGTGATCGCACTCAGTCCTCAGACATAATTATGTTACCTGTATATTTATCTGACATACTTAAACTTATACTAAACTTATACTTAACTGATGTATTATTACGTTCGACGGCTATGTTTGAAAAACCATATTATGTAAGGCCAAATGGCCAAAAGGCCAAAAACTATTCAAATTTTCAAATTCTCATGTAAATATAGTTTATTTTTATATCTATAACTTTGCCTTAAGAAATCAAAGTAATTTATTTAAATAAAGAATTCTAAAAATAATCAAACCAATAAAATCTTTATCGTGCTTTTATAAAAGATATTATTCTTTCAACGATGTGTCTCGATAATAAAACTATAGACAACTTAATAATACGAGTATGAGGACTTCAGTAAAAATAATAATAATCCCGCACTGAATGAATATAATCGGTATAGTTAAAAATATTTAGTCGAGTTAGTGAAAATAATCAAAATACATATTTAAGGCATTTTTTTTGTAATATTGAAACTTTTTTAACATGTAGTTAAAATAGTTGCATATAACAAATCTGAAGACGCAGTGTTCGGTTCCGGTCAGAATCAGCTTTACAAATGAACTTTCCAATGTTGGTCCTAGTTAAGAGGTTTTACTTCCTTTATTTCATTCCAATTAGAATAAGTCCAGCGCTATCCGAGGCCAATAAGTGACGTTAGGCTGGCGATTATTTTTATTACCACTAACCTTTATGTCGTACAAGTTTACATGGATCCAAATCGGGTAATCCCATCAAGGAAGGATATGTTACATCAGATATTATTATGTAATAAGAAGTAGGTACTGCGAGATACAACATTAAAAAAGGTTAATCTTTTCTATAAGCGAGCTAGTGTCGCTTATGCGAAGTATGTTTCTTTTTGAGATAATTCAATTGTCTTCTCTCACGTTTTATTGGAGCAGTGAAGTGTCTGCTATCATTAAACATATGAAGGTACCACCCATACGAATATTACACTGTGACCGCTTCTAATTTTCACTGTGAATAACCGTTCCTTATATCGACCCGCTCGCGGCTTGGTCCAGGAAAAAATTGAATAATATTTTATTATAAATTCCTTGAAAAATTATCTAAATGATGGCGAAAACCGCATCAAAATCAGTTGCGTGATAAGGAAAGCGATTTAAAAACTGACTTTAATATTCACGTGCCATTATATAATTATATAAATTTTAAATATCCTCTGCAATTTATTAAGTAGCATTAATTTTTCCGTTATGAAAGAAGGATTTTTTATGAAATTAAAATGGCTACGCTATAAAAAATATACTTTGATACACACCAGGTTTTTTAGAAATTAAATTATCTATAATACAGTGAAAAAATAATTAAATTCGGTTCTGGGGTTTAGAGGTTGGAAGAGATTTCTAGCAAAAAATATAGGTTATATTAGATTTTTTTGTGATAAAATTAACAACAACAAAAGAAAAATGAACTACGGTTTTTTTGTTGTTGACTATATTACACATAACATATATACTTTTTACATTATTTGAACAACTAGTTTAGGAGATCTATACCTTCAAATATACATTTCATTTGCAGTTCAGCCTGACTATGCACATTAATAATCCACACAAGAAAATGAAAATAATATGTGAATAAAAATTGAGCAGTTTGTCATAAGCAATTACTTGAATTTTTTGTCTTTAGTTTGTCAGCCGAGCCGATTACTATAGACTTTAACTTTAGTAATCCACTGAAGTTAAGAAATGTAGAGAAATATTCTTTCATTGTAGTGAAAGTATTTAAAATTTTAATTAGGTAAATATTTGTCTCTTAAATATCTTTTCATATATAAAAATGTTAAGTTGATTTGTGTACGCTTCAAAAATTCGAGAATAGGTAGACTTGTTATAATTTTTTTTTTCACATATAGTAAGTGGAATAAACGGGGAAGATTTTTATTTATAAAAATTGCACCAGGAACGAAACCGGGAGCGGGTCTCTAGTTACAATTATGAAACGAAATAAACTTGCAGTCGATACTCGAATATAGCAAATAAATGTTTTTATAGCACTTACTCCGTAATTGTAATATAATTAACCAGACAATTTGTTCGGTGACAAGAGCCCCTAACTTGATTAATGTCTCAGAACCTTGCCAACTTAAGAAGAGCCTGGCACTTTTAGGTGTACGTACATACCTCCATATTAAGTTGAGGTGTGTACCTAACCTACTAATATATTCTGTGCTCTAATACACAAATCTTTTTGTTTACAACGATTATCACAATTTACTCATCGGCTATTATGAAACAACACGAGCTTATTCTGAAAGTAAGAACTAAAATATATAAAGACATTAAGAAACACACTAAGAAAAATATATATGTATAGAGATTTCCACAGTTCATTTCCCTATCCCTTTCTATATAATCCCTATCCTTAATCCTATTATGGTCAGCAGAGCACTTGTAGCACCAGTGGTGTTACAAATAAAAAATAAAAAAGTTCGAAAGAAGAGTGTTACTTATCTTAATAGCTAACACTAATTATATTATAATATGCAATTGAATGACCCCTAAGTAAAATGTAAAATGACAAGTTGAATCAATATACCTACCAAATGATAGTTTCTACTTGGCCCAGTAGAGGGACAATGCTTTGAAAAGATAAAAACACATTGAAAAGATGCTATAGTATAGGCACATTAAAACTTTTAAAAGGAAAGCACTTTACAGCACAGTGTCTTCGCAAATGCTTCCAAGCCATACCGACGGAACAAAAATGAAATTATACGTAAATGGGACATTAATGCTGATGACAAAAGTAGATAGAGTTCGCATCGTGTCATAGCCTCAGATTATTTGTGTAACTTTATAGTTATATTTGTTTACCAGCGACGGTAGGGCCGCTTACCATCAAGTGGTCCGTCATCCGACGTCAACCGAGGTTTTACTTAGAAGATTCAGTACAAGTGAATGTTTATATAGAAATATAGAAAATGGTGAGCATAAAAAAATATCCTCCTAATAGAGTATTCCCCCATATTTCGCTTATACTGAAGAAACGGTTTCTCATTGCCATTGGAACCTTTGTTTCATGGTGCTCAGGTGCGAGCTAAGTAAATTACCTATTTGTAGTGACACAATTTTCTAAAGAAATACTTACTTAGCTCTTAACATGGATGAAACTCCGTCGAATTTAAGAGTTTCGTAGTTCAGTCATAGATGGCGTGACGTTTACGTAGTAGCTACAGGAAATTTGTATTATGTGGACCGAATTGATATTATAGAAAAATTGTAACTAATAGCAGTATTTTTGTCCCGTTTTAATTATAGTATTGTGTTATATTCACATATACAGTAGTTAGTGTGTGTTTTACCCGACAAAGGCCATGGAAATATTTGTTTTTACATATTTAAACTCTTCTTATTTTTGTAATAGCTAATGTGTTTTAAGGTAATAAATAAGTAAATAAATAAATAAATAAATTAATAAATAAATAAATAAATAAATTAATTAATATATATATGTTTTAGTATAAAATTCTTTAGTTGTAATTCAGCGATCAAGTGATTTTAATAAAATAGCGTTATCTTTTCTTCCTTTGAAGGGACTAGACCTTTAGACAAAGAGTGCTTTTTTATTTATTCTAAATAAGAGTTATAAAGCAACAATCTGAACGAATAAAAGAGAAATAGTTTATTTTTAATGTGAAAATAGATGGAGTAGGTGTGACGCCGCAAATGCGCCGCAATTATAATTTTGATTTGTCTCTTAATAACCTGAGGTATTTTCATAATTCCCATGTGATATATCCCGACCGCTGCGAAAATTCACAGCGGAAATAAATACGGAGATGGCGAGACGATCTGGATGCCCTTTTCAAAGCTGGCCGGAGATTGCCGGAGCAGGAGACTTGGGAAATGCGAGCAGAGGATTTTGCAAGCGGGAACTAATAGGCAAACGAAATCTCATTCCCTTTTTATGGTGATATGAGTGAATATTTTTTTCTTAAATTTATTCTTCAACTATCATGTGCCCGCAACTTCGTACGGTATTTCGGTTTTTTGAGTCATAATCATGAGTGAACAAGTATAATATATTTGTAGATGATATTTTTAATTATATGTATCTGTGCTTTTAAAAGAACAAATTTTACAATAAATAAAAGAAAATTGTAAATTAGGTAATGTCTAGTGATGTTTATTATTATTCACGAATATTTATTTACATTCTTAATGTTAAATTTTTTACAATATATATTACAAAAAACAATAAATATTATAAAAAAACTTAAAACTAGAGTACCGCAAGTAGCGGGGCAAGACCCAAGCTACCGGTGGTTAGGGCTGCGGAGTGAGGAACCTCCTGACAATAATAATAATAATTATTATTATTACTATTTTAAAAGTCAAGTTGCTTATTATACACAAACTTTAAAGTCCTAATCCGATTTAATTGAAATTTTATAAATATTCATCGCTTCCACTCCGGAAGATTTTCTCTTTTGTGAGACATTATAACTTTGTGGGTCAGGTACAGCTTGCGCGACATGGTTTGTTTGTTTCTTTGTTTGTTACATCTTCCTTCTTTCTCTAATTAAAATATCGATATAATATTAAAGAAAAAATAAAATAATAACAATGCGCAGGCTGGGCGTAAAGCCCGAAGAGTTAGTTTGCAGATATACGATTGGTGTATTTAATAATTATTATTTAATAAAAATGTTAATTCAATTTTTTTTTTGCTATACAATTGCTATATTAGATGCAATTTAAATATAATGTGTAATTATTATAAGGGCCTCTTTCACCAACTACAAGTAAAGTGTAGATTAGTTACTTTTAAAAATAATTTTATATTTTATTAAATTATGCATTCGATAGGCGAATTTTTTTTTATTATTTTCTTTTTAATGTTTGGGACTTTTACCGTACAAACAAAAGTATATCATCTCCATCATTCCCGGTTACCGATGACTTTAAATGGCGGTTAGCCTACTTGACACATGGTGAAAGAGGGTCACAAGGATCATAATCTTATTACTAACGGGTATAAACCTAAATAAATGACTTTTTTCTTTAGTGCCGATATAATTCCAGAAAACAATACATTCCTTTATTAATAAAACAATACAGTTAACCCTTCTCGTTTAAACACGTAAAACACACGGTCTTGTCCACGACACAGCCACAACCCATTTTTCATTCACTATTTTTAACACAAGCTTTTTAGTACAAATGTTCCCTGGACATACTTACTGATATTTTCGGTCACAAACAGAGATAATTTTACAGTAGGATATCTTTTATATTTCATTCTATTTCTAAATAATTAATTGATAGTAATTTATTTATTCTACAACATTATTACGATTCTCTGTCACAGGACTGAATTATTTTAACTTGCCAAAAATATTTAACAAAGGAAAAAAATCAGTATGGATATTCATTTATGAGAATGAGACTTGCAAAAGTTATAAATACAGATGTACTACTAACTAATTTTTTGGTTTTTTTTATAACATGTTTCAATACAAGTCATGCCAACGAACTGGCAATGCCATTGTTACGTCTGCATTACATCGTGAAACAAATGACTGTCGAAACCATTTAACCACAAAGCCCTAAATCAAGGGTATTATTACGCAAACTGTTCAGTATAAAACATGAAACTCCAAAGTTTAGAGTGTGTAATCAAGATGAGTGCCTCACGCAGATGTCGTTTCATCCCTTTTCACGGTGTCAGAACCACAGTGTATATAAAAATAAGAATCATTGGATTGATATATGTTACTAATGTAAAAGAAACTTATCGATTAAATAACAATAGTTATTTTTCCGTTAGTTATTTATAACAATATATAATTCCGTTTTTTTTTTTAATATTCGTTCGAGTTATAATTCGAGGAAAGTCCGATTCATCGGACTTTCCGGCGGAGGAAGTAGAATGGGGTTTTAACAATTCTTTTCATGAAGAGAATTGTTAAAACCCTATTCTACTTCCTTAACATCACATCAGGTCACACAACTATACTATTATAATCATCATGATCATCATTATCTCAGCCGCAGGACATTCACTGCTGGACATAGGCTTCCCAATAATTTTCCAATAGGACTGATCAGAAGTTGGATCCATCGTCGACCCCCGACCCTTATCAAGTCGTCTGTCCACCTTGTGGACTATATCACACTATTATTACACAGCATTATGATTACATCGTACGTACTATTACGCAAAAAGATCATAACAATAACACGATATTCACTTTTAAAGAGTATTGTGTCAGAAGTTAGAGTTCGGAGGCGAGAGAACGAGACCCGCCAAAGACGTGTACGTGATCAAAATTGTTTGCGAACTTGTATTCACGCAACTTTAAACTACTTCGATACCTCAAGCTTGCCCTTACGCGAGTTATAAGTGAAGAATTTATTAGTTTGCCGGCAGCCTATTTCCACAAAGTCCAACAAACTTTGATGCACGGAAATCACATTACAAATAGCCATCGTGTAACACACAGGAAATTTACATAAGTTAATAAGTATTCAAACGACGCTGGTTATCATGACAATTTTTTGTTGTATTTATCTTTTTTAATATTTCATTGTGTTAATAATAAAAAATAATAAAAAAATTGAGCAGTCGCGGGACGCCTGCTAGACGTGAACATCGAAACTACACTGGACCGCAAAGTAAAAGGGTCGGTTAGAAAATCTTCAATATTTTCAAAAGTATCTGACCTAGCTATAAATGAAATAAAGACTAAATTTCTTTGCGGTCCAGTGTATTTTGTATAGAAAAATATGCATATGCATGAGTAGTCTTCCGTATTCCGGCAAAGTATTGTCCCATGATATATTAACGACTTAGTCGGTAATGTGTTAGAATTAACTAGGTACAGTGTTTCATTTACTTAAAAAATAATCAAATAGTTATTTTACTTTTCCAATAAAAGTAAAGAAATATTATAATAGTAAAAATTCAAATTAAATGTGTCATTAAATCGCGGCTCGATGTTTATATAAGTAAGATGAAACAAGTTGTCTTTAGACGTGATCGGAGGCTGTGATTGCCCTGTACGCGTCGTTAGCTTCGGATCTTGGCCGACACTCTCTGTTACCTCACAATGAATAACGACCGCATTATGTCGCCTCCGTAATTAAACTCTAGCCAAAGTCCAAAAGAAACTGATTCATTCCTTTCAGAAATCAGTTGGTCGTGAAACTAAATAATTATCGTTCCTTTTGTTCGAATGCCTTTCACTGAATATTTTTTTCTTTTTTTTTAATAATCGCTCCGTTTTAAAGAATTCTATGGTGAAATACTGAAAACTGTTCTAGAAAATTCCACGCACTACTTCGCGAATATAAATAAGTGTTTTTTTACATAAGCTTTGGAATTTTGTTAGTTTGGGTGTGAATAACAGGTAGTTTCCAGAACTAGTGATGCGAGTTAAAGATTTACTCGACCAATATTGATTTAAACAAAGGTACAACCCGTTGGAAATAACCGGGAATTGCCTGTGGTCTACCTACTTTGTTCACCTGGGTGGACCACGGCTATTGCACACGTGCACCTATTATATACCTACGCTTACTCCACGTCGAGCAAAGCTAGTATAAAACCTAGTATATAATAAAACCTAAATATGATTTTATTTCAATAGAAAAGAAACTTATTTTGTTTTAATTTGATAAAATATGGCACAAAGATATTATAGTTTATTACCTGAATGAACAGATAGCATACTTTTTACCTTGGAAACATGTTATAATAGGTTCCCGAGGGGTCGTATAAAAATATAAAAAAAATCGACACCATTGTCGTCAGCAGTGGCAGCAGCAGTATCAGCAGCAGTTACTCAGGTGTTATATTTTTCATTTCTCAACGCGGGCAAAGTCGCTGGCATGAGTTAATAAAAGTAGATGTCGGATGACCGTTATCATTCGACGTCTACTGAAGCGGTTGCACATCAATAACTTTCACAAGAGGACTAATAGCACACAATTACTCCAACAAAACCTTACGCGTCTCTAATTTCGGATATTGATTGTTCGCTCTAACACTGAGAGTATTGGAGTACATGTAGCTAATTTTAAAAAACCGTGTTATTGTTATTATGAAATTAGATATAAAATTTCAAAAATATAATATCTAACAAAATACAATACGCGAAAATTAATGCTAATAATTGAGTGTATTTTATTAGTCAAAGAATGCGTTAGTCTTTAACTTCTATTTATTTTATGCGTGATTTTAATATTTAAATGTAAGTTATCTATTTAAGTGATTTTAATAAAAACTATCGTTAAAATTTTCCAACTAATTAAAAATGTAAAGTAGTAATAATTAGTGTTAAAAATTTTGAAATTTCACAGAAAAGCCTATAACCGTCGCAACCCTTGCTTGTGTTATCCTGATGACCTTAACATACAAGCTATAATTAAAAATCATAAACTATTGATTGAACTTTCTATTGAGCCCAAACACGTTATATCTGCTGTAAATTGCTAAAATTGTGTATCCCGCAGACTACTTGATGCTGCAGCATGAGGTGAAGGTTACCATGTCATAGAAATATACCACCGAAGTAACAGTATTCCAAATTTCACATCAATCAAACATGTGGAAGTTAGTCAACTAGGCAATGGGCTGATGGTCTTCAAACGCTTGAACCATTGGCTTGAACAGATCTCCACAAACGTTTGACGTAACATGGACTTAACTTATAACATCCCGTTTTTGAGTAAAAAGAAAATCAGCATTTAAATAGTATATTATTTAAGTGAGATATTACATAATGAAACATTATAGTTGGTTTGATCAGGTTCGATCTATAATAATATTATAAAGAGGAAAGATTTGATTGTTACTGGATCGATTTCAAAAATTCTTTCACTGTTGAGAACACGTTGCGAAGCTATATTATCAGCGAGTAACATAGGCTATATTTTATAAAGTTACGCGGGCGAAGCCGCGTGCAACAGCTAGTGTATAATATGTAGGTACTTACATTGTAATAGTAACAAATCGCCAGGAACTAATAAAAGTAGGGATAAGCTATATATTAATACACAAAGTGCCAGGGGCGACCGAGGCGGCTAAACTTATCTGAAATGTGCTAAAATCTTTTTTCGTCATTTGTAGAAAGGCAAGAAACGAACCGAGCCGACTTCTCGAGAGCGTTTTTTCCCAAGATGTCATAAATCAGAAGGCGGCAGATGGTGTTGACCTACACCATTATTGCCATGTTGCTCGCAAAGAATTATTATTACTCTCACTTCGAGATGTTGGTCATTCACAAACTTTTCACAAACAATAATTCTTTAGAATTTTTCAACCATGTTCAGATGGTGCTCTCTGAACCGCAAGAAAAATGACAATGATATGGAGTTATTTAGGGAAAATACCTATTCGTATCACTGTTTATTTATAATCTTATATAACATTTTATGAAAAGTTTTAAAATATAATCCGTACTACATCAGACACGTAACAGAATGGAAAGCGAAATAAACGGGGAAGGTTTGTATACATGACATAAAATCAATGATTATATAGTTCAATGAGCAAAATTACTTACACCCACAAACTAGCTGTTGCACGCGACCTTGTCTGCGTGACATTATAGAATGTACTATGTTATACTCTTACTCGCTAATAATGTAGCTTCATATAGGTGAAAGAATTTTTAAAATCGGTCCAGCCGTTTTCGAGTTTATTCATTACACATATACACATAATATCATTTCTCTTTATAATATTAGTGTAAAAATTCAATTTCATTCCTATACTAAGTTGCAACGAAAGTACATCATACAAAATTATTTATTAGAACGGAAAAACAACACGCAACTGAAATTTTAATAACATCGGAAACACTAATTACATTATCTGCTGTACGTGTAAAATACGAGTACGACGTTAATTATCGCTGGGCATTATTACATTATGATACGGGTTTTATATACAAAAGAAGCAATCTATCTTGATTATGGGCGACTGTACTTAGAATGTGGTAATAAATTAGATGTTAATCAGAGGGCAGAAACCGTTTGGTCTCCGCCAATAATGTGACACCACAATAATTGAAAGCGCAGTCGATCTTTTCAATTTTCTTATGGAACAGGGTCTCAGCTTAACACAATAAAAGCAGAATATTACAGAAAGGAGGATCCCTATATATCGTATATGATTGCATTAAATTATTTAAATTATAAAATTGTACCTATTTATTAGCAAAAGTAGTTAAGTTGGTCTAAGATGTATCTAACTTTAATAAAATACGAAGATTATAGAATGATGAATCCCCTTTGATCTGTTGGTTATAGGTACTCGTATTGTGTTTATGGCTTCAGTCAGGGTGCAAGTTTCGATTAACTTAAAACTTAACTTAAAATCTTTTAGTCTAATTTTGTTAATACTTCATTCATTCTCTCTTCTAATTTTCTCTACATATAATATTTTCATATAATACTGCAATTGTCATTTGTAAATAACTCTACAAATATTCACAATTTATTATTCTATGGTACAGAAAATTCGTGCTAGGTAACCGAACCGAAAGGATCTATTAATAATGTTTGCTTATTTAAATAAATATATTTAAATTAAAATAGATATGAAAATATCTCCACTAAAATTTAAATTCATACTAGCTGCTGCACGCGACGTCGTCCGCGTAACTTTATAAAATATATCCTATTATTCAAGTTGGATCAAACTGCACACAGTGTGCAAAATTTCATTAAAATCGGTTCAGTAGTTTAGGAGTTCATCGGCGACACACAACGTGACGAATTTTTTATATATATATGATAACGAATCTTTTGTAGAAATTTACTATATTAATCAAATGTTTTTAGAAAACAATGTTATGTTACTGCAATTATGTTGTATATTTAGTTAATTATTGTTGTACGCATAATTATTTATGCCGTAATATTGCAAATCTGGTTATTGTGTCGTTTCGTGTTAGGCATAAGTACAACATTTTGTTTACACATATTGGCTTATTTTCTACTAGTTCACAGAAATTATTTAGTTCAATACGCTTTTTTTAATTTTAATTTTAATTTTTAGCTTCTTTACTAGTATTTTTGTATATCCTCTCTGTATAAAGTTTGTTTACTAATTCGTGGAAAATGTTGTTGATTAGTACACTATTATTTGCATTTATGTATGTTTCTTTTTTTTCCCTAACTTATGGTGTCATTGTTTCATTTACCTAATAAAATGAAATAAAACAAAAATATAAGAAGTCGAAAAGAAAAAATGCTTACTGCTTTCGTGAATCGTGTGATGTGCATTTGTTCAGAGTTGCCCTTAGTTTTATCGTTAGCAAATCTCACGTGGCCCGAGACTGGGCTTGGCTTCCATATCCTTTGTCTGACTTCATTTCATTTTCCTCTCGACATTGACGTCTCTTAGTGAAGCTCGATTTGTATGAGATCCAAAATGATTCCATCTAATAAGTTTGTATCTATTAATTTATCTCTTTCGTTCGATTGTTATTTAATTATCCATTCATAAATAGATGGTGGTTGGAAAGATTAGTTGAAGGTTATATGTATGCAAAACAAACACTATTCAAAATTGGTTTACTAATTAAGCCATAACAAAACAAACTTTACAGGAAAAAAATCGAGTAAAGAATACGATAAATCAAGATTGACAGTATAACTGTTTGCAACTTGCAGAAACAGTTCAATGATACTAATGGATTATTGCAAAATGTATGGAGAATAAGGGTAGAAATAATCACCAGAGGTAGATAACTGCGAAAGATAACAGGAGGTAGTTTGAGAGGGTCGATTTATATGGCAAGTTAGGCAACATGATCTTGCTCATCTTTTCACTGTTGTACAAGTCACCAGTATACAAGTGAGCCGACATTTTGACCTCGGAGTTATTCATTGAAGAAATTTTTTTATCATATTTTTAATTAGTTTTATTTTTGTTGATATTAACAAACTAGCTTAAAGTGAAATATAGGAAAGGCAAAGGCTTATGTGTTTCCAGAAAAAAATCTTTATATCTTTCTACTTGCTCTTACGTTTGCCATTTTTTAAATATTTTTTACACTTTTAAAAATTTCCAATTCTATTAAATATGACAACATTTTAAAATAATTTATAAAGCAGTAACAGAGTTTATTCCTGTAATAATATCATATCTATACATGGGGATGGAAAAAAAATACAAAAATTTGACTCGAGTGAAGCCGGGTGAGGATCGCACTAGTATATTCGTAGGGATTAACTTTGGATAGATACGTTGAGTGACTTCATTAATCTCCGTTCTAACTTAGCAATAACTGTAATTATATAATAATCACGTAATAAAAATCTCTGCCAAGTGAAATTCCGTCAAGAGACAGTTGACGAAGGGTTAAGGGTCGAATAATTTTATGTACAAGCAAGCCAAGCCTTCTTGCAATAAGGTTAAGCCAGGGTAGCGACTCATTACCTTTATTATCTTCTGATAAGTCACTACTGCTTATATAAACGACCGTTGTATAAACGACTGTTATATAAACGTTTATAATGTTTATATAAACGTACTGTAGATTATTTTTATATGAACGTTTGCTTATTATAAACGATGTTTAGGTACTTTTATAGAACCTTTTATTCAACCTTGTTACCGTTAACCAGTGGCGTGGCTTAGGGTTTCCGAATAGGGCAAGCCCGACAATTTTCTGATTTTTCTTCAGTTTTCGACGAACACATTGAGGGCACTTTGAGGGCATGCATATTAATAAAAGCTGTTTGGTTAGTTTGGGCTGGTGAAACAGTTGTTTCTTATTAGATTTTAGCATAGAAGAGAATAACGAAGAACTAAACTAACTAACTAAAGTAATGAAACTAGTTCTAAAAAATTACCTTTATTCAATGAAGTTTCCAACTCGTGGTGACCTCTGAAAGGGAGTTCCTGCTGTGCTAAATGACAAACAATATCTATTAAACGTTGAAAAATATTACGGTTGTTGTCAACACGCCGGTTGTGTTTTGCTATTTCTTCCAATAACATAGGATAAAGATGTTTCAATTCGTTGTTTACCGAAATTGCTATATGAAATCACTGCACTCATATGTTTTTGGGAATTCATGTGCCTTTTAATGGCGTTAGATAAATTATTTAAATCATCATAACCAGTCGTATTCCATAAATTTTTCCAGGATAAATAATTTATATATTATATTTTATAGTTTAATCCAGACAATCGTCAATACATCACTTAAAATGAGAATGAGTCTCTACACATGTAAAGGCTTGGCCTAGTATCAGAGGCTTTTATTTACACAAATTTAAAATTCATTTTTCGACAAAGAATAAACATTTGTTTAAAACGAATTTAATAAATTGGCTTCACAGCGAACTATATTGTAAACAATATCAACATCATACAAAACAATGATTGAAAATATAATGATCCGCCAACACAGTTACGGTTTATTCAAAATACTGCTGGGCTTTCTGATTTCACGCGAGACAAAGCCATACAACAAATTGACGAACAAATCTGCGTTCAAGAATTAAATTTTCATTACATTTAAGTTAAATTCTCCATACTTCTCGAATTTTCTCGAAACTTAATATCTTCTCGTCCACGGCTAGGTCGTGGACACGGTCGCCTATTATCCAACGTTTTCCAATATACCCATATACTTATACCAAAAAAATCTTTGATCCTATAGCTATCGAGCAAAACTAGATGATAGATAAGTAGTGGCCACACTTTTTTTTTAATTTATTTGTCATCAGTTTTCTGAATTACTTCCCACTAAGTATTGAAGCAAATTGAAAAAAGTATTCACGTCAAAAGAAATATATTAAACGAAATGTTTAAGATACTGTATGTGGTTTTTTGGTTCCATATCACTTTATTGCTTTTCTCCTTTTTTTATTAATGTTTTATTAATAATATTTTTATAATAAATGTTAAAAAAATATTATAAATAAAAATTATTAATAAAACAGGAAATTCTTTTTTAAAATTTAAAATATAGTTCAAAATACTAACACAGAGAATTGACATAAAAGGAGATTAACATTACTCTCAAACGTATGCATCGACGAGCGATATAATATTTAGCTCGTAAAAGGCGGCCATTTTCTCTTGTACATTATATCTCGCGTTAATAGAATAAAATCTAATGACGCCAGTGACTTGCACTCGCCAACAAAGCTAATTTAAAGTTTGAAGCATGGAATGGACATGGCAAATTATTTCCAAATTTTCTACAGAGGCAATTAATGGAACACAGAGCTTATTGAATGAATTTATACTTATTATGTATAACTGTTCAATAGTGATTCATTTACCGTACGTACTTATTTTGGCAAAATTCTTGGCTGCGATTCTCTACGCCGATTCTGTTTTAACTGTAATTTTCGACCAACATGCAAGTTTAATAATGCCCACATATAATATCCATTTGATGTAAGCATATTCAATGCATGGACCTTGCAGTGTGTCCATGGAGTCGTATTCTACGTTGTCACTTCGAAAATATTTAGAATAATAGAATTTAATTTGCTAAGTTAATTATAGTAGGTGGCTACTGTCGTCTAAAACACAAGCAACGCCACATGTGCTGCAAGTGCGTTGCCGTCTACAGTAGAATTAATGATAATGGTTTGACGAATACATAGGGAAATGGACTCTGGCATCCCTTACTGACTCACCGAAACACAACAGCATACATGCTGTTATTTCACGGTGGTCTGTAAGGGGGTGGTTACTTATAACATAATAGCTGCCTCGAATTCGTTTGACCGTAACAACATAATTTAAATTTAAGTGGCATACTGAAACGTTGATAGAATATCAACGCGGATAGAGTAGTGGCCTCAGTGCACTTGTTTATGTATGCAAATTGTAAAGTATGACATTCAATAACGTGTTGCTTCACACTCGCTGTGCAGTTATTCTGGTATATTTTCATTACTACATGTATTAAACACATTATTAGGAAATAGGATTTTAAATAGGTTTTTAAATTATAGAATATTTATTTTATTTTATACTAGCGAAACGGAAATGAAATTTTCAAAAATCGTTTCTTAGCGGTTGATTACGTTATAAAATAATACTATGTTCCAAATTTCTGATTTCTAGACTTCTTAGTAGTTTTGACTGTGCTTTGATACTCGTAGTCTGTCAGGAGAAACAATTTTATAAATAGGTAGAGATTATTTTACTCAGGATAATAAACAAATAAACGATAAAAACTTGTATATGTTACTCGTAATAACCAAATTTTTAATCTAAACCTTAAGGTCTAAACCTTAAGAGTGTAAATATTTATTTAATTAAAGCAAATAATTGTTTAAAAGTATGTCATAAGTCGTTTACTGAAAGTTTTTATGAATATCTATTTGTTCAAAAGAATTCAAGTAAATGTCTAACATAATTTTTCAAAGGTTATTAAAATTTACGGATCTTATGACAGGGACGTTTTTCTTTGAAGATGTTAACAATTAAAAGTTCTTCCGATATTTCGAATAATAGACATACCTACTGTTATGAAAATCCAATGGCAATTAAGATCCTCTCGCGATAAGTAAAAAAAACAAAAACTCATTTTTATATTTAAGTATTTTTAAGTCTGGGATAGTTATTCACATGAAAACTTAAGTTATTACATATATTCATCATATACATTTATTACATATACCTATATCAGGGGTTTCATCCCTTGGTGGTTGATGTTCCTCGGTCACGCACGAAGCGTTACAGTTCCACCTTCCTTGTCCGAACTGCTAGGGAGTGGAACTCACTGCCTGCGTCTGTGTTTTTTTTATGGTCATGAGCATGCTGTTTATTTCTCCGAAATCTTTAATTTCGTCGCTATTTATTATCTTTATTTTCCTTATGGGGGTGCTAATAGAAACCGGAATCAGAATAAAATAATTTTATAGGAATTATAAATTTTAAAGCAAAGTACATAAACGTACAAATCAGTTTCCGCCGTTTTTAATAAAAAAAAAATTGTGTTTTATTGTGAAAGGACTAATGTCCATCGCTTGTCATTACTTTTTCCCATCTTTCTGGTAGCATGCGGATATCGCGTCGGAAGAATGCTTCATCTTTTGAGGCTATCCACGAATCGTCGAAAGATTTATAAGTAATTGGATGTAGTCCAAAAAAAAATGTAATACAAAAATACCAAATCAATTAATGTTTATTCATACGAAATATCCAAACTCTCGAAATGACTAAAGTATTAAGTTTATTAAGGCTAATTTACAGTATTTTATTAATATTTGATTATTTTAATTGAACATTTGAAAATGAATTGAATATAAAAAAGAAAGGAGTCATTTAAAAAACTCATTTATCTGCGCATCTACATAAACAAATGAAAATAAACAGAATACATAATTATGTTATGTTTGCAAACAGTTATTTCAGACTAGCATTAACACTAAAAATGTATCGTATGTTTAAAGTCAGGCTGACGATCCATTAGATTCCAGGTTGTTACCGTCATCTATTGACTACAATCAATTACCTGCGGTAAAGCGGTAATTGCACTACCTGTTTGTTATTAGGATATTATACAGGGCGTCCCAAGACTATGTGACATGAAGGGAAAGTACCTTAAATATCGTAGATAAGAATATTTTGCTGAAAGAAGACTTTAAGTTATTTTTAAAAGTTATTAATACTGCATTCAAAGATTTTCTAAAAATTACTTGCTTCGTCTGCAATAAATAATATTCTTGAAATTTGAATCAAACCTTTTACGTTATTCCTTTCTTTTAAGATACTATGTTACTTAAGAAGAATTATTATATTTTGTCCATTCTTTCGATTGGCATTATAAAAATAAGGCTGATTTTTTTTTTCACATTTAAGTCGGTTCGATTCCCAGACGAAGCAAGTAATTTTTAGTAAATCTTTGAATGCAGTATTAGTAACTTTTAAAAATAACATTAAGTCTTCTTTCAGTGAAATATTCTATCTACGATATTTAAGGTACTTTCCCTTCATGTCGCATAGTCTTGGGACGCCCTGTAGGCCTTTATAAAAAATATTTAATTAATTAAACTAAAAACACTTTAAAATATAAAATATAGTCTTTCAATTGAGATTAATCGAGTCTCTTATGTTTTTTAATCTAGTGACCATGAGGTCTACCAAAAAGATCACGAAATATTTTAATACTAATAAGTTGAGGATCTTGAATACGAGATTTTGTTTTACTTTAATGACTAGCTGGACAATTGTGGGACGTATTAAAAAATATGTACAATATTCTTTAATTTAAAAAAGGATGTTTTACCATAGAATATATTTTCGTGATTTCATAACATGAAATGTTAATAAGTTTCATAGTGCAAGAACCAGAATAACCCATCTAAAGTCCAGAGCTGTGACCGACAAGTGCGGGCTGGCGAATTTACAATTCATTTTGCAACAGTTTTCAGCTTCGCCGTATAGTTGGATTGGATTTCAGCATATGTGGTATGATGCTCTTTACCCTCAATTAAAGCTTAGTTTTAGCTTGTTAATTTATAATACAAATGCTTCCGCGAGTTACTAAATTTTACAGAATATGCCTATTTAATATTACATATTTTGTAAATTCAGATCAACGATATAAAAATATTAATAATTAGGATTCATGTTTATACCCCTTACAAAAGATAGAATAAGTTAAGTTTAAGTTTTGTATAATTTTAATACAGTCATCTTTCGCTGTTTAGTAATCACCACCTAAAGTCCCGTCATCCAAGTACCATATGTTCAAATTACTTTTAATTTTTTAATTGAGTCTAAAATACCCAAACTGAAAATTGGTGGGCCTAAAGGATCACCCTGTTTGCATCCTACCGCAGATTCAATCACTGTTTGACGGAAAAGTAATTTAAAAGATTTTGAATAGCATTGATGGAGATATTTGTATGTTTCTGGAATGTGCTCTACCACTGTACCCGTTACTAACGTCTAATTTAATTAAAACATACGTGAGAAGCAAAGTATACAAAGCAGTGAGAAGATCTTGAGCAGCCTGTCCGAGGGAAGCGGCAGTCAGGTCCTTGAGGTGACTTGGGGAGAGGCCGTCCATGCCAGCTGCCGAGCCATTAGGAAAGAAAGCTACTGCATGTAGAAAGTCCTCTTTATCACATGAAATCTGTTTGACTTCAATTGTCTCTTTATCTGGGATATCAAGAGGACGAGACTGCTGTGGATATTTTTTTTGAAGTGACCTGAGAGTATCGGGATCATTGTCAGCAATAGTGTCTTCCGAAGTGACAAGGTGAACTGCACCTTTGACGTCACCGTCATATACCTTTTTTTCTACGCTCTTCCACAGGGAATTTTTTACCCAAATCCACTTGAATTTTCTTATAATACTTTCTAAAAGTATAAAAATATGACTTGACAGACAGGTTTAATAATTAATAATTAAATATTAAAATTATTAATATCTTTACTAGCGATTGCCTTTTTTCGTTAGCAGATTTTCAATACCAAGAGCTTTGTAGATATTTACTCAGTCGCTTGAAACGGGATGTTTGAAACGAAAAGCGATAATTAGAAAATTGCATGTGTCGTTTTTATGTTTATTTTTTTAAGGATATGTCAATTTCATCGTGTAATTAAATAATTAATAATAATTAAAAAATATAAGCTGTTTGAAGACTCAAAGTGAAATATATTGTACTTACCCAACAATCGAAATTATAATTGTTTTCATCGTTCTCGTTTTATAAGTTGATGAGGCGCAGGAATTGGATGTATTGTGTGTGTGATTTGAGTGGACTACATGAGCGATTTTCAATCAGTTTCGCTATCCTATCTCGAGGTGAGCCAAATAATTTTCACTTACCTTCATTCAATTTCTGATTTTAATTTTATTTAATTTTCTAAAACTTGTTTGTGAATTAAAAATATTTTATTAAAAGGATTTTTCATATGAGGGATTTATTTATTGAACACATTACGACCCCCAATAATCCTGAAAGTGAAGGTTCTCAAACTATGTTGAGAAGGCGATATGGCCTTCTGAGAAGGTGATATGGCGATATGATTCTCAACTATATGGCGATTATCTCTGATTTCAGACCATTAATATGATTATAAGTATTATCCAAATATCCTATCGTATATGATTCAGAGAATATTTGAGAATTATTGTTAATATATTATGCATTTTTTAAAATATATATTTAGAGAGTAAAATGACAAAATTGAGAAATAATGTAAGGCCATTTAAAGTGGTATACCCCAAATATACCTACTACATACAACAATAGCTTTCATCTGTATTACAAGTGGGGTCTTTACGAGTACATGCGCGCAGCTTCTCTCAAATAGTTTGCATCCTTTGTACGTCAGTATCTCTAGCTAACCGCACTCTTGAGACAAAGTGTTACGTGAAAAAGGTGGGAGCTTCTACTTTCAGCTCATTTTTCGCTGTTTATAAACTATTTTTAAGAGCAATATTGCTATGGCTAACAAAATAGCGTATAAAACATTTTATGGCAATATTAAAAAATCCTTATTTATAAATGCGAATATTGATGCTGTATAAATCACTGGCTGAGTCGGTGATTGGTTATGGACTCTCTAGTTATGGTAGAACTTACAAAACGCATCTAGACAAAATATATTCTCTGCAACTAAGAATTTTAAAAACAATTATACCACACAACATTATAAGACAACTTAAAGACGACGACAAAAATATATTTGAATTTTGTAAAATCATTTCTGTCCACAGAAAGGTTCAGCTAACATTATTATTAGAAGAATACTTCAACGACGAACTGAAAAACGTTAAAATAACTAATCCAAACAAAATAAATACACGCAGCAGCAAATATCAAAAACTAGAACTGCCAAAATATAATAACTTATATGGCAAACGTAGATTGGGTTTTTTAGTACCTTACCTTATTAATAATCTGCCAACTGATTTAAAAAATAATTTAAACATAAAAAATATTAAATATAAATTAAGAGAATATTTTATCCGTAATAAGTAGTATTTTAACGCAACTATATATCTTATGTGTATGCATGTCTGTGTGTGTGTGCATATATATTTATATGTGCATTTGCATGTGTGTATGTATATACTAATAATAATAACTATAGCTAATAATAAGAATCTCAAAATATTATACCTAATTTATACATTATTAAATGTATAAATATTAAACTTGTTAAAATAAATTTAAAAAATAAATAAATAAAAACAGCCTGTAGAAAGTGTGCATTCTTGTTGTTAACAAGGATGCGCTTATATGAGTTAGCTGCATGTTAGAGTGGGACAAGCAGGTTCGTTGTGCTAAAGAGTTGTATTGAAATTGTATCTACCTACGAATATGTGCTTTATTCTTTTGTTAGTAATTCTGTAAATTTATATTATTGTTGACAACTCAGGTGTACGGTACAAACTTAATTGAGTTTATAGTGCATCTAAACTGTGTACCACCAATTGTTTTTTTTTTGTATGTAAATAAATAAAAATAAAAAAAAAAAAAAATTGCAACATGCCACAATAATATATAATTTTTTTATTTATTTATTGATTTATACATAAAAAGATATCTTAATAATATTTACAATGACCCAAAAAACTGGAAAGCAGTTTGTCTACGATTTATTATAATTAAATTTTATACGAATTTTAATGATGTCAATTTTATATTGAACATAAATATTTTATTGAATATTCCGCGAAATCATTACTACGTACATAGATTACATCCAAGTAATCTAACGTGAAATAATTACATTTTCTAGTTATAATCAATGCGAATATATTGACGGCACGGTAGCATTGATCCATCAATACATAATTTCTCCTAAACTGGAATCTCATTTAGTATGTGTCATTATTCCATTGACGAAATTTCCACGTACTTTAATAGAATGTAAAGTCTGGACTTGAAATAACGTATGCGTACATAAATTTACCAGAACAGTGTTAAAATCATTTTCTAAAGTTATTATCTGAAATTGCAGACTATCAGATATTATCGATATGATATGATATGATATGATCGATCATATATGGGTTAAACGGGTCTTTGGCAATATAGCTCCCAAATGGATGCACTGATTTTAATATGTTTCTTTTTGTTTGAAAACTGACGTGATCTAGATGGTTCTTAATTCATTTCCCAGTTGACGAAGGGATCTCACTAACTTCCACATGTTTAATTGCTATAAAATTCAGTATACCTGTTACCTAGGCGGTATTCCTAGGACATGGTAACCTTGACCTGATGCTGTAGCATCAAGTAGTTTGCGGGATAGTAGTCAAGTAAGTCCAACTTCTCAGCAACTTACAACAGATTCTTAAAGCATTAGAATGGTCTCAATAGAATGTCGCGGGCTAGTTTATAATTTTTAATAAGAATATTAAGAATAAAAAGAATAAGAATATTATATACTAGCTGGTGCTCGCGACTTCGTCTGCGTTGAAAATTAAAAAAAAGCAATATAACGCTTGACCTCCTGTTGCTACAACACTTTGGCCAGGCGTTAGTTTTTTATTTTTTATTTATCCCTCGAGAATAGTCCTATTTTTCTGGATGAAAGGTAGCCTATGTCCTTTCTGGTGTCCCAGACAACGTGTATGCAAAATTTTGATCGTTGATCAGTTCAGTAGTTTTTGCGTGAAAGAGTTACAAACATCCATACATCCAAAAATACTTTCGCATTTATAATATTAGTATAGATACTCATACTTCACAATTAAAACTCTAGATATTTTCTAAGTAACTTATTGTTCTTAATTATTATATGATTGAAAAAAAAAAAATTAATGTCATCAATCCAAGGAATATTTCTCGAATGGTAATATTTGTGCCAAGTACATATAAGACAATATTTTTGTTATGTTGCTTTACTTTGAAGTAAAATTGTATGAATGATGTAATAAAATTGCTTGTACAATTAAACAGGTAGGTTATGCGTACGACGTGGGAGGTAACAAGCGATGAGGACGAAATCAGGTCGTGGTGTAATCATGTAGACTACGAAATGCGGTTGCCACAACGACGAGATAGCCACGGTTTTGTGGTTGCTTTGCTCGCAAATTGTGGTCCGTGCACTTATTGCAATCTTAAAGTGACGTTCAAATGGCTTAGTTTACCTTTTCAACTATTTTATTGTTTGCACGGGTTCTTCACTAAATAGCCTCTGGCTTTTCTTGATATTAGCTCCAACGTACATTTTACTTTATTGTGTCTGTTTTTCTGTAAAATGATTTTAATATAGAGCACTATTATGAAGAATAATTTATTAAAAAAAATGTACACATTTAAAAAGCGAAACACAGGCAGATTGAGAATGTTAAAATATGCGGTAAGCGTCCGAACTATTTTTTTTTTAATACAACTTGACAAACCTTGATAATTATTATAAAGTGATTAGTAAAAAAAATGCATTTTTTTAAAGGCCACTAAATTAAAGAATATTTGTCGAATGTTATTTTATAATGGAACGAATAAATCATTGATTGTTTTCTTCTTATATTTAGAATTACCTATAATTGACAGCAGTCTGAAAAAATTTCTTATGTTTTCTAATAAAACGAGGTGAAATACTGTTCCCAGGAGGAAGTGTCACTCAGCTGAATAAAGTGTCTTGATTATACGTAGGTACTTTTTGCTGGCATTTAATTATGAATCTCGACGTAATGCGCTCATTAATCATAGAGAGTGGAACGGCAACTTAGAATTTGCTACAAGACTGTCGCTAAAGTAGGCTGGGGACATTGGCTACTTTAAGAAAAATATTTCTTTGTACTTCTTTATGAATATTTTAATAAATTTAATTATTTAATTCTCGATGCTTGACATTTATTTTAAACTAGCTGTGCCCGCAACCTCGTATCGGCTTTCGTACACTCATAAATCATATTAATTATTGTACTAAAAAAATATTTTATTGATAAATCAGTAACAGAATATGTTTAAATATTAGTTTATCAAGAGAATTTTGGCAATATTTATATATTTCTTGGTGTGTCAAAACCAAATGAATAACTGAGAGGCAGATTGTAATTCCCGAGTGGCACTAATTGTGTAGCCTGAAGTACTTCGCTCCTGTTTGCATATATGAGCTCATGTCAATGAAACCTCGTGAGGAAACTTGCAATCCAGATAATGGAGATTTATCAAATGCCCTGCCTCTAATCTAGGAAACCGTCAACGTCCAACGAACAGTACCTATAAGTATAGTTACGTCATGTAAAATGAATGCATAAAACATTATTAATTTAGTAGGTATAATTTCTATTGTACTTTCTGTTAATAACAATAAGGCGGTGAATTTACTTTTGGTATCTTTCATGATTCAGTCTGTTTTGTACAATTTTATACACACATTACAGATAGTACCTACTAACTGAATCCGGCCATGCTTCGCTGTGGCTACTCCATAATCCCGTTATATAAATAAAGGTATATAACAATACTCTTCTATTAAAATGCAATGTTATGTGAAAATTTCATAAATTTCAATCGCTAAGCACTCGATAAACTTTTCATAAAATTTTTAGTTAAGTCAAAAGTGAATAGTTTTCTCGTTACGATCCATTGGCAAAAAAACTTAATTTGAACAAATTTAAACCTCTTCAATATCGTTCAGCTAGAGTGGCTGTGAATTTGTTTTAAAATATTGCTCCTGTCAGTGCATGATTATTACGCGTGTTAGAAGGCGGGGTAACGCGAGGGTTGCTAGAGGGGGCGAGGGTGTTGAGTAAGGGCCGTCATCTACGACAGCGAGGCTTTCATCTTGATTGCACTCCTGCGACCCCGTAAATTTTCAACTTAATTCGATGGTCTTCACATTGTGAATAATTATCCACCGAACCGAAAAAGTTATCGCTAGATTAAAACCGCAACTCTGGCGAAACAGATAAATATAAAAACTCCATTTTTATTATACATACACGAGGCGGATATAAGGAATATCTTTTAATAAAAGGCAGTGGCGGCTCAAATACTAAAAATTCGTGCCCTATTAACTGTTAGCGAACAAAATATATATACTGAAATATAATAAACTACCTTTCCCCCCCGAATTCATTAGCATATATATTATTCTAATGTATAAACTATGATATAAACTTATAATACACTAAATTCGGTTCGGTAGATTTTTATGAAATTTATATGATAAGTTAAGTTGCCTATATATTCATTCTAAACTGCAAGTTAATTGATCAAAATTGCCACAATAATTTGGCAAAGAAAACTAAAAGAATAAATGCTTTAACTATTGAGATACTGTACCTACTCCGCGAAAACTTTTCTGTGTTTCAGTAAGTGAATGAATGGGCTTTGGTTATACTGTGTTCAGTATAACCAGAGCCATTCATCTACTATTCACATCTATTTGCATTTTTATAAATTACGATGTTTCTCTTTTGAAACTTATTTTTATTCATATAGGTATGAAATCCATTGCATTTCTAATTGCATATCCAAATACAATACTCAAGAAAAAATAAAAATACTAACTAAGCGATGTAGAGTAAATTTTTAAATGTAGAATTTTGAGGTAAAACACAATAGAGCGTTATAATTGGTGTTGAAGGTTTGGAGCGATTGCATTACGTTTTCACGAATCGGCAAACCTACGAACGCGTAAACACTTTTACTTGAACAATTAAAGTGGAGCAATTGAATTGAATTGAGCGGCTTTATTTTTTTATTATAAATGTGTAACTAAATAATAAATTAAAAAATAAATTAAAAAATCAATAAGCTTACATAAACGAACTCGTCAAACCGCTTTTGCGTCAGGTTTCGGTGGTTCAAAACAGAACTTGAATCTATAGACTGTTTGATATTCAACTGTCTATGCGTATTTGTGCTCAGGCAGTTTACGTGCAAATTGGTAATGTCAAAAACACAAATCAACAGATCCTGCATCGGCAGTTAACCCATTCTGTTTGAATTTGCTATTTCAAAGCTATTCTCATGCAATTCCTAGAATGTCAATATCAAAAGCTGTTGTAACAAAGCTTTTGAATTTACCTACGACCTGGAATAATTACTAAAGGATTTTAGTTATTTGTATGAGAATAGAACCTTTTGTTAATAGAATTTTCATTTTTTATTTGACACTAATTGGTGCCCGCAACTTCGCCGCTAGTTCGTTTAACAATTTTTTAGGATAAAAGTATCCTGTGGTTTAATTCACGTAAACCAATACTTCAGTGAAAAAGCATTCAAATCGGCAAAGTCGTTTCTGAGATTAGCGTGCACAAAAGTAAAAAGTAAAAATGTTTTTACACCAATTTCGTTCAATGGTTACACCGAATCTTTTCGGCACCTTTATAATGTGAAAAAAAAAAGATTATTATTAGATTATATTCCTATTTATAGCTACAATTCCACATTTATGTTCAAAAATTTATGTCGTCGCGTACGGTGGGATATTACTTATTATTTATGATAAAGATATTTTTTTTGTGTCAACAAAATATTCATAAAAGTATTTAATAAAAATCAAAACAATTGCGTCCGCATAAAGTTTTTGGGCCGCATCTGTGTTTTTATTATCAGTCGGGTTCTGTGTGACATTTTCTGTGACGATGAAGTCCGCAAAGCTCCCACAATTTGGCCCGTTATTGCTCCGATTGTGTGCTTGCTTTCGTACACTTTCCGAACTTCGTTTATTGCTCTGCAGATACTACTATTACTTCTTGACGCGTACTTTCCTAATGAGACGCCTCGTAATGAGACATTGTCATAACACTGTCAATTATGAACTTTTACTTAATCGCAGAGGCACGTCGCATCTGTTTGCTACAATGCTTGTGTATATTTTGTTAGAGGTCTGCATTGAAATTGTTTCCATGGAGGTTAATCAGCATTAAGAATTCATTTTCTGACTCGTGCCACTTCTGCTTGCTTCACCCATTGTTTATAAAGATTCATATTGCCTACTACACTAACTCAGTATAGGAATACTCGAGTTAAAGGTTTGTAGTTTAGGGGATTTTGAACAAATAATTGACTTATTTTTTTATCTTTATTATTGAAGTTTTTTATCTTTAAAAAATCGTAGCCTCCTTCAACTTTTTTGTATCATAAAAATGGATTTCTAAATGTAATCATTCTGATGTTTATTCATAATAAAATATAGTCAATAGCAATAGTACGCTTTCACTTCCCTGAAAGCCTCAGTTGTGTTATCGTATGTGCACTTGTGTGTTAGTACTGTTGTCATTAGGGTGAGTGAGTGTAGAGGCGTTAGAGCACGTTTTAGGTCTATGCACCCCAAGAGCCCCCTTGACCTTTTGATACATTTGACCCTTTAAATCGTATGTTGTTTTTAAGAAAGCCGAGTGTTACAGATTCAGATAAATTTTATTAGTATTTTAATTTTACAACTAAAGCATATTTAAAAGTAAATTGTTATAACAGGGTCTAAAATAATACTTCGAAAGTTATACAATAGAAAATTCAATTTACTCCTATCCTTCGCACACAACCTACCCTACTGGGAGCCGCATTAAGCCATTTTTTGTGGTTGCGGTGAGAGGGCCGTGTGCCGCGATAGTAACCGCTTGGAAATATTTATTATGAGCCAAAGTTATTATTGCTCTAACATCTCGAAACCAAAAGGAACAGAGAATATCCTTATTGCACGTTGTGAATCTAGAGGCTTATTTTATGATTATCTTTATTTTTGTTTATGCTTTATTTTGTGGCTTCTTTTTTCTGACCAATTTTTCTGTGTATCCTTAAAAAAAAAACAACAAAAAATGTTATTAAATAACAATGTTTACGTTGCGAGCCTACGTGTCGTTGATGCTATGTTAAACTGCGGAGCAATTTAACATTGTTATCAACTGTTGCATATTTCAATTCGTTCATTCAGATATAATATACAGATGTTAATACATCAGACATTAGATAGTTACACTGTTATTAATTTAATTTTCTTTTACAGCAAAGCAAAGAAATAAAGAAAATATTGTGACATAATTTTCACACTGCAGCTGTACTGGCGAAGTTAGATGCTTAAAAAACCTTACCTAAAGGAAACTAAAATATTGTTATTATGTAAGCCGGAAGACGTTCTGGTGCGAATTGTTCTTTACAAAACTTGAATTGAAAAGCCTTCCAGTTTAAATTTGAATGCAGCAAAACTTTGCAATAGCTTTTATTTTCGTGTCGAGTAGTAAATTAATTTACGACTTACTAGAAATGAATTGATGTTTTTTTTTCTTTTAATATAATTCAAAGCGTGTTAAGTTATTTTAGGCTTCGTATTCAACAATTTTGCTAGATTCTTTGAAAGCTTGCAGGATTATTTATTTTATATTATTGTAGGATTTTAATTTATATTCAGAAGTTTCAGTACCTACAAAGTATGTTCTACCCGATAAGGTCGTGCAAATATTTCTATTTAATAAGTATTTAATTCTTCTTGTTTATTACCTTTTCGATTTTTTTAAAATGACTAATATAAACAAATATGTTTTAAATTAATAAAAAAATGTATTATTTTTGCATGTAGTAACTTCAAAGTTATCACATTTTTTTATAAATATTAGGGGTGACAGACAGGTTGACAGTCCATTTGATGGTAGGTGGCTACCGTCGCTTAAGGACATAAGCAACGCCAGGGGAAGGGGTAAAAGTGCAGAGCCGACCTTGAAGGAATTTATTTACGGCTCGCTTAAAGAAGATTTAATTGGTTATAACTTAACTTGATTATTTATTAGTTTTAATAACTTTTATTATATCAAGGCTGACGGTTAACTTGACGGTAGCATCTGGCTTTGCTTCTGTTATAGCTACCGAAGTCTTAACCACTAGTAAACAAAGCCACAGGTTCTGCAAGCGCTGTCAATCATATGTCAATATAATTATGATGTAGGAATATGAATCGATCTTTACAGTCTTTTGTCAACTGTTAGGATTTCATAATTTATTGATAACTCTTTTGTATCGCATGACTTGCCCTCAGCAATATGATTGGCTGCGTGACCGTCCAAGCCTTCGCTAGTCGATTTTGCACCAAAATGCAAATGAATATATCATGTGATGGGAACTCGCTCATGCTAGTTGCATTAGTTATTCATTGAAAGCCAATGCACGTCATCACTAACCTCCGCTTATGTTTAGAATAGTAATAAAGTTAGACTGCATTTGAATAATATATCACTTAATTATAAACAGATTTAATACACAGCAATAATACATTTAGTATTGATTAAGGGTATCTGCTTCTACTTTCGAATTTTTACTAATTATTTGTACCACTAACAACATGTAAATTTAAAGACGATCAGTTGAATAGTTAAGGAAGCGTAACAGTCTGGCTTTCAGACTACAGTCCTACAGTTTTAAATCGAATATCGTTATAGTATAGATTTTGAAAAAATGACGGGCGGTTGCTTTAGGTCACCAAAATATGAATCACATCACTTTAGTCGTAATTACATAAAATCTTAAACAAGAATTGAATTGTATCACATGTAAAAAAAAGAAGATAAATTTATAAAGTTTTAAAGTATGTAGTATTAAGTATGTATGTAATAAAATAATGTATAATCTATACTTATAAAATCGTAGAAAACTATTAAAACTACTAAGTCAAAACTAAGACAGCAGGTTTATTTTATAACGTAACGTAAGCAAGGATTTTTGACAATTTTAACTCCTTGCGAAGAAAGCTGGCTCTAGTGTTACGTGTTTGGCACAACGATGTAAACTTTTCAGTGAGTCATAGCTGAGCTCATTTGCAACCATTATGACTAAAATTGTCCAAACAAAAATGTAAAGGTTTTTGATATATTTAAATATTTATATATTTTTTATTTCTCCCCAAAAATTAACTATTAAGAATTAATAACTTTTTTGCTAATTAAGATATCGTCTAAATCGTGCTTTATATCTGAATTAAATGTATGTACTTGAAATAACAAACAATAACTATAGATATTTGAATAGCAATTAAAAAAAATACGACGTAACTTTCTTTTACATTGTACTGAAATAATTTTCAAAGTTAGCAATTATCTTAATTAGCAAAAAAGTTATTAATTCTTAATAGTAAATTTTTGGGGAGAAATAAAAAATATAAAAAAATTTAAATATTTCAAAAACCGTTAGATTTTTGCTTGGACAATTTTAGTCATAATGGTTGTAAATAACCTCAGCTATAACTCACTGAAAAGTTTACATCGTTGTGCCAAACACGTTGTATAGATGTACATAATACACTGGATTTGTGTTGAAAATGTTCGTTTCCAATATTTAATATTTTGAATAGAGAGAAAGATTTCATATGACAATACCTGACGAAACAAATTTAACTGATTGAAAACAATAAACGGCTTATCGCTGTATTATTTGATACGTAATATCGTCGTTTACAAATCGTATGATTGTAAGCCCGTTACACTATGTGCACCAGCTTACGTTGCACTTGATATGATTAATACAATTTCAATCGGATTCATTCAATTTGGAGAGTAAAAAAAGGAATAACTTAATTAAAGTTTTATGTGTATGTTGTATTTCCTATAGAGCTTAGATTATAAATGGAATTTTATTCTAACTTTGTATGGTTGGTATTTCGGTAATCGGTGTATCTTTTGGATAATCGGTATAACGATTGTAATAAAACAAACACTATGTATTGTGTAGTAACTATGTAGTTCTCTGGGAATGCACGGTATTTTAATACTTTCAAACTTAAATATCTAGAATTTATTCTCAACTAAAGGTACAACCGTTAAAACGAAAATAAACTGCTGGCCTTATAGATTTCCTTGATATGTGGTAAATAAACTCGTACTCGCACATGTGGAAATCGTTCAATTCAAATTAGCCATCATTTATTTCTGGAAAACACATTCCGAAAGGTGTATTGTATAGTTGTCACAAATATTATCTACCTATATATTTTTGTATAATATTTGTGATGGTGTGAGTTATTTACGAAAACTAGAGTTACCACCAAGTAGACCATCAGGCTGTTTGACGAACATAACATAAAAGAAACCGCTTTAAACTAAATTACCAACTCTTGAAATGACAAATACAACATATGAAGTTTCTTTTTCATTACTAGTTCCTTGAAACTAAGTCGTATTTACAAAGGGACTGAAATGTAAATAGATCTGGATAAAATATATGAGGGTATTGATCTTTGGACCGCGAAACAACAAAATTCACTTTATCACTTCATAGAATGGTTATTTCTTGGAGTGAATTATTTTTACTATGAGTCTTAATCTGCCTAAACCGACGTAATTCTTAAGGGACTTTTAAATTTACTGAAATTAGCGATATTCAACAAATTATGTTATGTATGTTTAAACGATGTCTAAGTTGTATGAATTAATAACAAACATTATTGTCTATAAAATATTAATAATAATTTATTATATTTGACTTACAATATATTAAGCAATTCTTTTATCAGTTAATATATACACGGTTTTATTAATAAACTTCCTGAGATAATCAGAGCCTTACCTACAAATGTAATCAAAACAAAACTCTTGTTGTAAAGTTATTACAAAATCGCTGATTATAAGCCTGGATTTAAACAATTCTGAGCTCATATCTACTATATTCGGAATTGTATACATTGCGATTTGTATACAATTAATTGTAATAATTGTAATTATTATATTTATTATTTTAAAGAGGACGAAAAGAATAGAATCCTGTCTTTCTTTAGGGGTTTCTTCTCTGGATCGTCACTAACTTGGCTATTTTTTTCCGAAACCCTAATGACATCAAATATGTTATGACAATTGAAAGAGTTTCTTGGAAACCTATTTGATGAATAAATATTTGATTTGATTTGATTCATAGATAAATTTTAAGGTTGTACCTACTTATTATTGTACATCCAAACAAATGTCATTTCTAATGACTAAATTTGTCGTTATTTATTTGTTAATGACTAATATCTAGGTTACCTGAAATTAATTATTCAAATACCTTTGTACAAAACAATACATTAGAAATGATTAACACCTTTTTAACTAAAGATATATGTTTACACATATAAGGTAATTATATAAAAAACTATTATAAAACAATTAATAACCAAAAGATATATTCTTTTATTTCTTTAACGGAATCTACCGTATATATATTTCAATTCAATATAAATATAGTTATACTGACAGACAGTAAGTAGTACAGCCAATAATGAAATATTTATTGTTTACAAAGGAATAAATTTCAATTAAAATTCTGCTAAACTGTTATTTCACTGAACAGAGACGAGTTTATAATGTTTTCCTGTTTTATAGATCATGAGGTATCCGGAAATTACTTGCCTAGTACTAAGAAAGACCTGTGATAAATTTACGCCGTGACCGGCATCATCAAGTAACAGTAAACTCGCGAAATTTTATCTTTTTTATCTTATTTTCTCTTCTCTCTGTACAGAAATTTTTTAGAGAGGACACGTAGTAAAAATATCAAGAGGCTGTTAAAAGGTAAATTTAAAGAACGTGTCTGAAATTATAACCCGGCCCTTTCTTTCGCTACAAACTTATTTGCATATCGCCTTGGGATGGGACGGCAGTTTTACAACGTCGCTTGAGTCATGTCATCAGATTTTTCTTTGATTTTCATGTTCTTTTCAAAGTAACAATTTAATTATTTATTTACAAGTTTGACAAAGTCGCCGTCCATGTAGAAAGAGTATATAATAATACTTTGTAAATATAAAACTTTTATGTTGACATTTTCATGTAATGTATGTAAATTTTATTATGTACTAGCTGTGGCCGCGACTTCGTACGCGCTCTAATTCGTTTTTTATAAAATCCCATAGGAATCTAACATTTTTTAAATAACTAATCTAACTAACATAAGTAATAATATATAATTTTATACTTAATATATAATTTTTGTGTTTTTTAGGTGCTGATATGTTTTGCCCTAAATACAATACGAGTATAATATATTTGATATTAGAGTAGTTGTCAATGTATAAGTCATAACTGTAACTTTATTATATGACCGCACAAAGAATTCAGCTAGTTAAGACAGCTTTCAACGATGAAACCCTACATTTTGATAAGCTTTATTGAAAGCTTTACTCGTTAGCGTAGTAAAAAGAAGAAAGTAGACAGACTCATAATACTCATAAGACTTAATAACTTTTTCAGATGTCTGCTTATTTTTTAATATGTATTCTTATTGTGACTGATTATTTCTTACTTCATTATTGCTGTGACGACGCTGATTCTTCAGGAACCTAACATTTTTCAATATAAAAATACTCTAATATGTTAATCTATCTGTGCGCAAAAAATAATCCAAATCCGTTAACTCGTTTTTGCGTGAAAGTGAAATAATTATCCATAAACATCCATCCCCATAAACTTTCGCAATTTATAATATTAATGGGATAGTACAGCTATAACGGACTCGCCAGACATTTTCTGCTCGAACCTATAAATCTGTTATTTCAGCGCCACCTATCAGGTCCCATTGTGAATCTCAACAAAATCTTGAATTTTCTAAAAAAAATCGTTCTTACAAACCTTGTCATGACAATTATAAAGACAACAAAAAAAAATCAGCAGAACGCGCTGTGCCATTTTCAAGTAATACTGTGTCATACATGGTTTTTTATTTATATACATTTATACATTATTCGTTTGTATAAATTCAACAATAAACAAATGAGTATTTAAATGTGAAATGCATACAGGCATCAAATTCTGTACCGCTACCGCTGAGAGAACACGCTCTTTGAGACACTTCGCGATTATGTGGTCGACGGACGTAACTTCGAAATGGCGTATAATTTACGAAATACAAATTTCAAATGCACACACAGTACACGAAATATAATTCTGCATTAAATTTTCATCGGCTTTAGAAACAAAAAAAAAGTAATGTCGAAAATTATTGTCAATCGGATTTTAATTGCAGTAACGACCCCAGTGTTTCTGGATATTATTAATAAAGATTATAATTTGTATTTAAAAACTGGTGAGTGAATAGGAGATGCTAGAGCCCATTTCCCTATCCCTTATTCTGAATCCTACACTATGATCGGCAGCAGAGTTGCGGCACCTGTGGCGTTTCGTTGTGTTTATAAGCAACGTAGTCACTTACCTTCATAGTTACACTTGGTGGTAGGTGACTATGTTGCTGTCTGCATGTCTGCCGATCTAACATTTAAAAAAAAACCTTATTTTTACACCTTTTAAAAATCGGTCGAACGAGAGGTGACAAAATTTTAGTTTATTTTTTTAAATATTTCTTAAAATACTGTGTGATTATTATCTGCATAATATACCTACTATTTCTATATTTTTCTATTCCTGTCTATTTACTACACTTGTATCAAGTATCTACTAATTTCTCAATATCATTAAGGGTGAAAAATTATGTATATTCATCACTATTTCCAAAGATATAAAAAAACTACAATGGGATCTAATTGAAACACAAATATGAATTTATATTATTTTACATTCTGTTTTTCATATAAACTCTTACCCAACTTACTAACCTTTTTATACTATTCATACTAACTGATACTTGTCCGCCTGTACCTGTTTCTTAGCTAACTTCTTCTAAACCATCCAACGGATTTATATATAGTTATGGATGAGTGATAAACAAGAAAAATTTATGTTTACAATTTGAAAAAATTGAATCCTTGCGATGCCGATGGCGCGGGCGTGTCTTTAGTAAAAAATAAAAAAGGAACAAAATATTTTCATTGTCATTTATTTACTTCATAATAACAAACATTTAATATTAGATATCGACATATCGAGTTATTGACCTACATTGATTAGGCAAGCATTTTTAAATGATTTGCCCAATTTCACATTACACTGATAGAATAAACAGTTAATCTAACTTAACTAACTTATCTTCTAATTTTTCATATACTAATTTAATCACTGAAATGATTTTCTATTAAAATCAGTCGTTTGAGAATTAACATTTAAACTTATATAATAACTATTTACTTACATATTACATTATTAAAACAAAATTGGGTAATAATGTCAACGAAAATAGAATGTAAGAATTTTAATTCAAGGTGTTCATGCATACAACGTTATTAGACGAATGTTTTATTTAAAGAAAATAATGTACAAAATAACTCATAATGTAAATATATTTTCAAAGCTCATGTTTGAAATGTATCATAAATGTAAACCGATTATATTATATTGATTACAAGCTACAAGAGTAATTAAAATAAGACCAAACACTCTGCATCTGCTGTAAGTTGCGGCGGACTTGGTTATTATCCCCCAGACTATTAGATGCTGCAACGTCAGGTACCATATTATGGAAATACCGCCGATGTTACAGTATACTTATTTTCAAATCAATCGAGCCTATGGAAGTTAGTGAAATCCCTTCGTCAACCAGCGCTTTGTCAATTTTGCTTGCTATTTGAATGCGTTAAGAATTAAAAAGCACTTAAATTATATTTAAGTGTATGAAGTTAAACGAACAATTAATTTTAATTATAATACAAAGAATTTTTTTAGTCATAATAGGCCACAGAAATGACCTGGTATCTCATTTTATGACGTCATATGGCGCGCTTCTTATTTTGAGTAGTATAGATAAAATAACATAGCATTTCTTACATTGTTCACTAATAACTTATTTGAATTTATTTAGATATGTAGGAAGGTAATGAAGATTTAAAGGCAAAGAAGCCTGTCTTGCCACTCGCAACTCCCTTACAGAACATTGAAGTAATAGCCTAGTTAACGGGTTGAAAAATGTGAAAATTCTTGTTGAGCTTAACTTAAACTCAAACACTTTAAAACAACTTTTGCAATAGTTTGTCTGCGGGTTATGCTCTTATGCATATTATTTTTAGAAGTCATTATGAATGAAATGAGCAATAGCACGTATTTTTACTAGCTGTAATAAGAATATTCACTTGGTGGTTACAACTTGTTAATTAGGCTATAACAGCACCTTGTTATGTTGTGTTTCGGAGTGTACCTAAGTGTTCCCCCAATCTCACATTATTACTCATTTATCAATGAGGAATTCATCTTCGTAGTGTATTTTAATTTCTATGACCACTTAGAATAACCTGCGTACAAGTGGACCGTCAGCAAGTACGAGTATGCCCCACTCTTTCCTTGAGCGTTTGGAAGATATTATGCTAGTTTACGTGATTAGATCACGTCGTCCAGCAGTTGTATTTTCTAAGCTTCTAAAGCCATAAAAATATGTCAGAAAAAATATTATTATAATACTCAATTCACGCATTAAAAAATTTAATGAAATCAAATTTGATTCTCTGACGGAAAAGGTAGTATGTATGTCTGGTCATGGACTAGCAATATTTTAAATACATAAATGACAACTATTTTAATACACAAATACAGCGAAATAGAAATCTGTCGATGTAGTAAACAATTAAAAAGGGACATAGGGTGTTTTAACAGTAATTTACATTAAATTGCAGCAATTTTTTGGAGTTCAATATTTTTTCAAAGTTACGAAAATGTGAACTCATTGTTTCGTAATGTAAACGATAGACAATATTGCTGTATAAGCCTATTAGTTATACTCGTATCCGTATCAGAGAGATATGATTTTTTTTGGTACACACGTACAGTTGTAATTTATGTACCTAGAATATCGCTAGTTGATAGACCGGACACAATGTATAACGAATTGACTGCTCGTCAAAAGCATATGGAAAAAACAAGAATAAAAATATTAAATAACGCGTGTGGTAATAATTTTAAAGGAAAAACAGGCCGCAGCCGAAATGGCAGCGAATCTTTTTTAATAAATTTTTAATTAAACGCATTTCACACCATGACGGGGTTCAGACTTCTGACGGACGGATGTAACCGCGTTTTATTCAACTCGCGCGACACAAATGACTAGGCTGACTTGACTACCAGCTTATGTTATATAGAAAAAAGAGATTTATATAGCTTTGGCACATTTTAAGGTTACATTTTAAATAATATCTTGCGTAATTTATTTTTATTCAAAGAATAATGGCGAAGTAGGTAACAGAGTAGTTCCTCGAAGTCTAGCTTATGTTACGCGCACAAAGAGACTTATCGTAAGTTAATACTTACGATAAGTCTCTTTGTGCCAGTACGATAGCTACAAAATAGGCAACATTTAAGGAAAATTATAGGTATTCCTTTTCTGAATTAACTGCAGTCAGGGATTAGGCCCAATATATATAAATTATATCTTTGGATGCTCTTTACGATATTTTAATAGTTTACCGAATATCAGATATAGCTACTGAATATTACTTTGGCAATAAATAAAATCATAAGTTTCAATAAAAAGAGTAAAAAAGAGATTTTATACACAGTGGACGGACGGTTAACTAATTTAAAACTTATAATATACTTAGAGGTAAATAACAATAAAATATCAAAATTTATTAACGTTGCTTGAATTCTGGTTGTATAAAATTAATTTAATTTGATATGACATGTTTTTTTTTAATTACAACAAAAAGAAATTGTTAATTCCAAACAGCACTTAAAAATTTCTTAACTTATTTATTTAGAAGTTAGCTAACATTGAACAAAATATGTGATTAATAAGAGCGATATTTGTTTATTATTGTTTAAGTTAATTACTTACTTCGGATTTAATAGTAAATCTACATAAAATTCTATTGTAGTGATAGTATTTTTCATTGACACCAATTAATATATATCCTTAATATGCGTGTATGAATAAAGTACACACATACTGATGATGACCAGTTTTCTAAAGGACAATTCTTAATTTTTATAGACGACGACAGAAATACGATATCATTGAAAATATTTGATACTCTACCGTTTACTGTAATTCTAAAAATTGTTTTGAATACACCCTTTTATGACTACAAGTTTTGAACATTAATATTAACAACTGATCATCAGCCAGTTACTAACAACGGATGCTACTTAATACGTACGCGAATTCCATGCACTTAATAATCAATAGAATTTAATTAATTTAAGCTCCGAGATGAGATAAACAAGCACACATTTATCTATTCTATTTTAATTTATCATATCACAATTTAAAAGTCACTCATATCCGAAAAATAAACGTTTTGCTCAATAATCTGTACAGTACTTTTTCTATCAATGCTGAGTCATTTTCCAATTAAACTTGTAGAAATCTTTTAGTAGAAAAAAAAAATGGGTTGTGGCTGTGTCGCGTACACGGCAGTGTTTTTTACGTGAATACGTGTACATTACGATTAATATTGCATTTGAACCTATTATGTATGTATATAATATACCCAACGAATTCGAATATAGAATAATATATGTACCGAATAAATCTTTGATCCTTTATCTATTGAGTGGTGTTATTAAATTTTGGATATAAGTAGACGATAGATATGTTGCTACAGCATCAAACCGCATCCCCCGATTTTGTTATCATCACTTTTCTGAATGGCCTCCCACTATGACGGTTCTCATTTCTAAAAAGGCCATTGATGAACGACTTCTAAATTGTGTTACACTTTATACTATTATATAATTATAATAGGTACATCGAACACATATAAAATGTTAATGAGTCTATTTTACTATTTGAAATGTATATAGGCCGTCTACCGGAACATGTATTTACAAAAATGTCAAATGTGTACAGCCCTTGTCACAAATATTTCCACACATCTGCACACATTTAATGCAATCCAAACCAAACCCGTCTAGATATTTGGAAATAGACATAGGTATAATGTCAGAATACCTACTAATAACGGCAAATACAATTCATCAACCTAATTTTAACATTATTGTAAACCTAATTTTAACATTATTGTAAACAATATCAGTTTTACAATGCCTAAAGTGCATTAAGTATCGGCACTGACTGTATGTATTGATTTAAAGTTGAGTCATACTTATCTATGAACCTTTTCATACTAAGTTCGTAATTTGTATCCCACATCCGTAGATAGAAGCAAAACGAAAGATACTGTGTCGTATTTTTAAAGTATCACGTGTATGCAAGAGAGTGTCTTTTGAGCGACTGAATGATAGTGAGTCCATTGGACTCAGTATATGAAGTCCATGCGCGGATAGTGAGTCAATTTCTTTTTGTTTTCATCTACGGGTATATCTAATCTGCGATTGTTAATCCTGAATTAATTCAATTATTACATACTCAATCAATTAGAATTAGCCACAGTCCTTAGCCATTCGCCTATATTGCTTATTGGCTAATGTAATGATGAAGATGCGTTCACAAGTAAATTCAATAATAGTTTGACAATTATTTCTCGACGGTGACGTCGAGATTTTTACAGTTATTATGAAGAGAGATAAAAATAGGAAGCTCGTCACTTCTCATCTCGAGCTGGAAAATGACAGGCAAGGATATCGCGCTCGCACAATCAACAAGAAAAGCACAAAATAATTATTATTTAGTTGAAAAAGTTTATCTTACATAAGACCCTGATATTTAACTACAAGATTAGAATTAATTTCATTATCCATCCAAATTTCTGCTATTGAAAAAAGTGAGTTAATAAATACAATTGTATAATATTGGTCTTTAAAGTTCATTTGCTGATTATAATGTAGGAAACAATAATTTTTTTCTAAATCATTAGACTAGATTCCCACTATGCCGACCGGCGGATTTGCCGGGCCGGTAAAACTGCCAAAAATTCCAGTGTTATTACAATTTATAATTTTATATGAATGCATCATTTATATATTTATATGAAGCTTTTAATACTAAAATTCAACAAGAGCGCCCAGCTCGGTATTTTTACTGGGGCCTTTTGCCACTACGGAGCGCCGGCAGAACGCCCGGACCGTAGTATGAACGAATTTACACCGGTATCCTAGTCGACCGCTCGCCCGACGCTTTCCATCAATGTTCACCTACGCCCGGGCGCCGGTTCCCGGCAAATCTGCCTGACCTAGTCTAACGTTTCGTTCCGCATAAATTAATAAAATTACATTTGAGCTATGAACAAATTTAATTAGATAGGCTAAGAATAAGCATCTAAGAACAAATGATTTATTGACATCATAATGTCACTCCTAATATAAAAGGCAGTCATTTCAATCTCCACTCCATATTTAATGTGGCGCTTACAACTGATATAAGTCAACCGAGCTCGACATATTGTTGCGAGCGGACTGGGACGGCCGCCTCATGGTCGACCCGTCCCGCGCCGAACATCAAACTTGCGTGAAACTAGCGTGCAATGCAGTCTCCTCCTGGCCGATTTGATTAGCTGGAGTGTAATACTGGGAACAAACATTTGTAATGTATTTTTTTCATAAAATATCATACATACTTGAAATATGACAGACACAGAACTCAAGATGACAGCTTGGTTATTTACGAGTGCCATTGGTTAAAGACGCGTTGGATACTTTTAGTATGGGAAAAAACAGTGAACTCGCGCCGTCACGGTCTGTGAACGACACGTTTAAATAAGCGGCTCCATTACGTTGTCTGCAAAGTTCTGTCTATAGTTCTTATTTGGTCTGAGGAATAAACTATGTGATTATTTTTTATATGTGATCATGTACTCACTCCGGCGTAAGCTCCACCATTCCATCCAAGCCGGTCGTGTTCGCGTTGCAATGTGCGATTTGGCGGAGATTTCCTTTCAGCACGAGTGGCCAGTCTAGCTTTGGCTGTCAATGCCGCGCGTAATGGTACGTTGGCCCGAGCCGCTTCCGCTCGACCGTAGTAGCAAAACTCCAACAGTGCTACAGTTAAACTCAGTCCCATGCCTCCCATCAATACGTAGAAGAGTCCGGCCAAATTACCCAACGTCAACTCATTACCCTGGTTAATCTGAAAACATTTAGACTTTACTTCACAGAAAACTGTTAGGGAACAAACCGTTCTGATACTTAAATAGTCAGTAACGTTGAAGATAAGCGATATACTGGTATACTCTGGCGTCTTTACTTTATAGGGGGTTTTACGTTTAAATATGGTATATCACGAAGCTTGATACACTATTGCAAATATTTTTTTTTACATAGATATACATACTTATATGGTTATGACACTGATTTATATTTTGTAAAGAGTTTGTGTGTAAGGAATTAGGTCTTTTTAATTCTCAAGTTAATTCCTAAGTAATTTTGTTACCTACATTGTAATCAATGAAATACATTGAGTAGATATGGTTACTGCTGCCAGAAGAGCTGCCTCAGATTATGAGTATTGTATACCCCGCCTTCTGTCATTTGGAATATTTAGGTAATATTTATTAAGACATTCACCTGCTGAGCTCCGTCACACTCTTGTTTGACGAACCACTTTTGAATTAATTTATTCATTTGGCCATTTTCTTTCAAAATATTCAATACTAGGTTCACTCCGTCTCTACAACAACACTTATAAATGAGCATTTGAGTATATTATTAAATTATATATAAAACTAGGTTACACACTTCGCTCGGCAATGCGGTTCTAGTACATTCGCGCTTTTATATTTTCGCAATTGCTGTAGGGTATTATTCACTACTATGGCAAATTCACTCAATAGCCAAAAAATATAATGCTTACCGCAATTGAGAACCTTTCGGAACACCAACCGCAAACTCTTTAAATCCATTATTTTTAGGTGTAACGATCATCTCACATGGTTTTATTTTGCCTGTCTCGTCAACTTCAGACGAACCATCGAGTAGATATGCGAACCATCCATAGTCATCTGATGCTTGATTAAGGTGTGTCGTCTTAGTGACAGCTATAGTATCCTACAATATAACAGTGTCACTATAACTACATATTCAAGTTATTTTCTTACATGGAAACTATTATAACAAATTTCATTCGAGGTTCAGTAATTTCGCTTGCTTAGAAAATTTTGAAAATCAGCCTTTGTTATCCGATTCTATATTTTCTATATGTCGATTAACGCACGCGCAGTGCAGAAGGGTAGGTCAATAGTTTCAAACTTAAGGACATCACTACTATATAGGTCTACAAGGCTCAGAGGTTAGAACTAGAAGTCAAATATTGATGATTAATGACCCAAACTGTTACGCGGTTTGTCATTCGTTACGCGACTACATACATAGTAGTAGTAGTACATTCCTTAAAATCTTACCAGAGGACAAGACGTCACTTTGCAATAATCGTTATCCGACATTCGGGCTAATGTAAGAGACGAAGCCAAATTTGCAGTATAAAAACATACAAATATTAGTGCAAAAGTATACCAAACTATGCACACAATTCTTCCTGATATGGATCTAAAACAAATAAATTATGCCAATTAATAAACGCACAAGCCAAAAAGGTCGGGGAAATAAATAAGATATAATTGAAATCAATTTTAAGCTATTTTAGGAGTATATATGAACTTTATATTAGCGCCTTAAGTATGGCACGGCACGGCATTGCAAAGGCTTTTTTTAAACTCATTCCAATAATCTTAGTACTCGCATTTTTTATATTTCAATACAAGAGGCGTAACATTTCACGTCATGCTGAAGCATGCCGCGGCATCTCTTTAGCAACAAGTGCTCTTTTATTAATAATTTTTTTTTTTAAATTGTGGATATTGTGCTACCCAATGCTAACCTGAATGCAACTGTGGGAACCTGCTGCGTACTGTGGGATAACCACGACGTGCCAAAGCGTGCCTTGCCGTGACATACCGTCAGTCAGCGCCAGCCCTTATTTTATTACCGTTCTTAAATCCGGTAAAAATTGCGATGCAGTAGCTTATGGAACTCAATATACTCTAGCGTAGGAAGTTAGTAGGCAAGGCGCCTTCTACTGTACACCACATGACCATCAATAACAATTTGCTACAGAGTGTTAGAACTAAATTTTGTACAGTAGAATCAACTTTTATAGGTTTTATATAAGAACATTCTAACATACTACACGTTGATTTCCTTTCTACATTTATTTTTATGGTAGAAAAAAATTTTTCCTCATAAATTATTCTTTAATAATAAATAATAAATTTCTGATAATAAATTTAGATTATTTTGTAATATATTTAAATATTATTTGTCATATTTTTTATATTAGGTATATAAGAAGCACGTCAGGGGAAACCTCATTTATTATTTTTCAGCTTTTCATCTGACAATACCAATTACATTACCAATATGCACAAAGCGAGGGAGTGGAATTCCCACCCTTCTTCAGTGTTCCCTGAAATATACAACATGGGACTCTTAATGAAAAAACGCTATTAACGGGTAAGAGAACTCCATATTCGACCTAATATTCACTTACCATCAGGTAAGATTGAGGTCAAACGTTTTCCCGTATACAAATAAAAAAATGGTAATGTATATAATAAAACAGAAACTACTAGAAACATAAAAAAGTCTTGGGAAATTTTTAAATTAAAACCATTACCGTTTTAAAACATTCACACATGAATATATTCACTGACCTCGGCGTAATGTCACTTCCTTGCTGCATAAAGGAGCCCAGCGAAAACCACAGACTGTTCCAAAAGCTGAATTCGTTAATGATCGTTGTCTGTAAGAATGTATTTTGAGTAAATTTCAATATAAAATTATTTTCTCTGTAAAAATTAACTTAGCATACTTATTTTACCTTGGTAGTGGCGACTACATCGGCCTGTTCTGAAGACTGACTGTCAGTATAGGAGACTAATCTCCATTCGTACGGCGAAAATCTTGATACTATAAATAAAACAATACTGACAGCAAATATGCTGCAGATTATGCACAACTGAAAATAAAGAAAGACACTTCTAAAGTAATTTACTAACGAACGAGTTTTTATTATATAATATAATTCGAACCAAAGCTTGTATAACATACTAGACCTTACTAAGTACATAATTTGGCTTATAACTCGTATACCGTACGGGATTTTATTATATAATTCTGCTCAAAACTCGTATATCGTACAAAATTTTAATGGTATTTAACTAGTTTTTTCCCGCGATTTCGACCGCGTCCGCGATAACACCTGAGAAGATATTTGACACCTTTATAGTTGTGATGACAGTGGCGTGGCGCCCAATTTTTTATATTTTTAGACGATGCCTCGCTTTTGGTTTTTTTTGCTTGAAAGAGTAATAAACATCAACAGCCACACATTCATACATCATTCCTCACAAATTTCCCCGGTAGGATTCGTCACAAAAGTGGTTAAGTTATATAATTTTTTTTACGTTACGGTTTCAATGAAATTAAAATACATACCCAAAGTTCTGTTGACAGGGGATCGAGAAAACTAAATATAGAATCAGAACCCCTGGAATTATTCAAATTGTGTTCTATGTCAAAAGATAAAAACGGTCTGCTGAAGTCGATCACTTGTTCTCGTTGTAGCGTTACCGTTAATGGCGCTATTATTAAATCCACCTCCTGTAAAATAAGGTTTTATTTAGAATATCTTTTCACCGACGGACTCTTTACTTAACGCAAACAACAATCGTTGTTTATTGACACGATATGACATGTAAACGGCGTTGAGATATGAAAGGTGATTGTGTTTTGTAGCAATATCGCATACATGTATACCTACAATTTGTTACAGAATGTGTTATAAGAGCATGCATATAAGCCTATTATCTGCTGTTATGTGCTTCCTATCGAAGTTGAAAATGCACTTAGTTAAGTTGTGCACTTGAACGTTTGTTTTAATTTTTTCTGATCTGAAATTCAAATTTTTTTTAAAGTACAAGTACCTATTAATAGTTATTACTTACATGAAATTTTCAAACAAGATGAATTTATTATTGCATTTAAATATACCATTTCCAGAATATAATGTATAATCGCATGTAAAATTTTTTTATCAATTTTTTATATTTTATCTTAGACGAATATAGAAAAATCTTTATTCAATTCTATAGTAATAACATTCAGTAATAAAAAAGAAAGATATTAATAGACAGAATTGTTGTAAAATATCGGCTTTCATGGTTAATACGCGCCGTGGGCGGCAAGATTGAGAGTAGGTACGACTATATATAATATGAGCCTCACAATATTGATAACATTATATTTTTCAGAATGATTTTACGCTATACTTTTTTAAATATAGGTCAAAATTACCTTTGGATGAGAATGCCGATTAACTTTGATTGCAAATAAGCCTTTTAGAAAAAAAAGTATCGTCATGGTGTATCTGTTTCATCCACATCCGTACAATTCCGTTTCTGATTAAATTACAAATATATTTAAAAAGGTTTACATTTTTTATTATTTACCTTGTTATTATATATACTGAATTTTGATGACACTTTTAATTGAATTCACAAAACTCATTTTAAATTATATCCATATATAGAAACAGAATCAATTAGTTTCCAGTTTAAAATAAAAAAAATAAAAAAAGCCGCAGAACATATGTTAAAACTTTTATCCCACTTTTTCCTTTTATTCCTAACAACGTTTAAAAGCAGTTATCCAATGGAGTTCCACAATATACAGTTAATCGACGTATAAATTATTCACTTGACGTTAACGTCATCAAGTTGTTAACGTGAATGTGGGAGTAAAATAGAAAAGTGGATAGTGGTTTCGAGCGTATTTGTAGAGAGACGACTACATATCACATTTTTTTTTTTCACAAGTATATAACGTACATAACTTATAGATGCTTACGATAAGGGAACGACGTTTGAGATTTATGCGGCGTAGGTTCGTATGAAAAGGGAAACCATTTACAGGGGTTATTATTATAGGAAACTCTTGATATTTTCCAACGTTCAATCGCTTAGAGAACATATAAAAAAAGTGGTGACTTTTAATGCCCACATTACTCGTTGTTTATTGATACGTCAGATAGTTTTATTTTTTATTTGTCTTGTTTTTGAACTGTTGATCATCTATCTGGTTCATTTGTGGTAAATATCGTCTTTTTCCAAGCTAGTCTCTGATAATATTTTTATTTACTCTCATATTTTGATGCTCATATTATTTTAGTAAATCAAACATATGATCTATTTTTCGTCAACTTTAGCAAATCGAAAATATAAATCCATGAATTTTTCTTTAACTCTAAAGTACCTACTCAAAACTGTTATAGTGTTTAAAATTAAGATACACAGATTGTTTAGGTAAAGGGTTTAAATACATTGGTTAAATTAATATAACGATTTAAATATCGACTTAATGAAGTACATATGTATGATTGTGTGTAAATATAATGTTTCTCATTAACTATGGACGTGATTATATATGAAATGTGAAGCAGGAATACGATGAAATAAATAATATAAAGTTTAAACAGCAATTACTTTTCGTAAAAGTTCTCCAATCATTCCGTCCCATCCCCCGATTCGTTTAGGGTTCTCAGCGCCGTACAATCCATCTTTGACAAAGTGAATATCGTCTGTAAAAACAACATAAATAAATATAAAAGGTTAACAAATACTTTTTCTTTATAAGAAGATTTTTTCTTTGTTTACTTGGCAACATTTAATTTAACGTTTATAATTTTAAATGGCGAACCTTTCTGGAGCAACGTGCCATTTTTTCTAAAGAAATGTTCAAATGAGGCATAGACGTGCTATCAAATAATTTTGCTTTGGTGATTTTTGGGAAAATAATAAAATCGACCCCAAACTCCTTATTTACTGCAAAAATATATTTTGCACTGTATAGTAATAATTTTTAAAAAAAAAGTGATTTCGTAAATTACTACTATAGTCACCGTGACATTTGAGTGGATGTAGTTTGTTATTCGTCTATTAATTGATTAATAATTCACTAGGTATTGTAAGAAAGTTTCTGTATAGCCAAAAATATTTATTTAAATATGAAATCGTAACTAAACCGATTAAATGTTGTGAATTAAGGACCGACCTAGAGAGTTCTTACAGGAGTGGAGCAGACCTTATTTACTAAAAATAGAGTCAAAAGGGATTGTCTAAATTGGGAATGTTCGTTTCACCTATATATTCAAAGGTATTCAGAGGTATTTATGTATTTCATGTATAAATTCAACAAACAAAAATTACTTACTAGCTGAAGTAATAATCAGTCAAACATTAGTCTAGAAGATAGAAGTATAGTATAGTATTAATTAAAAAAAATAAACACGGAAACAACTATGATATTATTAATTCATGTAAGTCATATTATTAATTAATTTATGTTGCAATATTGCAACCAGAAGGTACAGTATATGTATTATTAAATAAATTCTGTAATGAAATATTGTAAACGATTTTATTAAATCTTTCTCAAAAAGAAATTAGACGTATTTCTTTGTATGAATATTGTGTGATAAGAAGGATTACTCTCTTCATACGTACAAGTTAATAATTGGTTAGGTACATTTCACATAAATATGTCATATTACACTATGGTTACTTACGGTATTAAATTTAAATCTTAAAAAAACAACTATTTCAACCAAATAGTTTGAAAATAACCCCAAGAAAATAATTATACTTGTTTTTCTTTTATTCTGCACTATAGTACTTTAAAAATGGCATATGCATTTTCATGCTAGCGTTACTTGTTTGATTGACTGTATCTGTTGGCCAACTAGTTCATAAAGGACAAGATGTGTCACCGAGCGGACGTGTTTGTTTCATATACAGCGCATCCTCTCCGCTAAACAAAGGCTGGCTGGTTTGAACTGATCGCTCGATATCTGAATAAATCTAAGTTCACGGCCGATGACGAGATTTTCAATCAGTATTAGCTTTTTATCAGAGATTAGACAATAAAGATCTAAAGACAAAAGAAAAAAAAAAGAAAAATAAATAGACGATGTAGTTGAAGATTATTTTTGAATTCCTGTCCTGGATAGCAATTGTGCCATCAACATAACAAAACCTTTTTATGGTTATCTAACTATGAAACACATTTTTATCATAAATATTGGAAATACTTATTATGTGTCTTTAATACAACATTTATTTCCTTTGATTTTGAATAGATTTAATAAGATCCATCTGAAACTACGTATTCTCTTATTTTATTTATATATTTTATAAAAATAATAAACTATAAAATTATAAAATAGTAAAGTAAGGAAAAGGTTATATTACATATGAGGTCAGCGGCCTGTGTAACAGTAACGCCTGCCTTATTATTTTAAACAGTCAGTCCTGTCTGTAATAATGCTCAGAATGCTCAGAATTCTAACTTTCCGATTCGTGAAATTTAGTAGGCGATTAAGTAAAGAAGTAGATTAATTTCCTCACTAATGATTCGATTAAAAAGATAACTCACATGTAATGGATTTGAAATTTGTTTTAGTACTTACACTTAATCTCGAGGGCGTCAGCTAACATTTTGGTGAGGTCCACACAGAATCCTTTGTGAGGGTCGTTAGCGGAATTCTCGCCAGAGTTTCGCATAGCGTATGGTGTTTCTTCAATTGTTGACACAATGTAGGTCTTGTTTCGGTCGTAAATAAATGGCACGTTAACGGCCGGCTCCTTTCCTTTTTCAGGGATCAACCCTTTATGATCGTACCAAGTCGCGACCTGTACCCAAAATTGCACACACAATTGCTAATTACAGTTAGTAAATTAGTGAAATTGTTAATTTGATTTAGGACACAACTAACTTTGAGCCAGTAAACACATTTAAATATAAGTATAAATATATCATTAATTGATTGATATAATGCATTATAAAACTCTATATTTATCCGGTTTTTATTTTATGGAGTAGGAAATATAATATCAGCAAACTGTACTTTAGAAAAACAAAATACAGTCAAGATATTTTGCTGAATTGTCGTTTAAAATCTAGTCTATTAACGATGCGACTAAGTCATTGTAATAAGATGGAGGTCATACTGAGAATTATTAGTCTTAATGCTGATTAAGTTAAACTTAAAAATTTAAATTTTGTTTGTATCAATTTAAATTTTGTTTGTTGTATAAGTTCTCACTTTGCAGCGAAACGCTGTTACTTTAAGTCCTAACTACAAACTTACACGCTCATCTATGTGGGCGTATACGTTGAAAAAACTTTATAATATTAAACAAGTAAAACTTTAAAACAATAGGTACTACAAGAAATTGCTATAGGTATGGATACGTAAAATTAATCCCATACATAACGATTTATTTGAAACGAACTATAGAATATGCTCGATTAATAATGAATACACAAAGTGCATTTTTAAGTGATTAAATTTTTACTATATAACTGAAATTTACTGAATATTATGTTAAGCAATTTCTATCTCCAATGTGTTCAGTTTAGTTAGGGCAGGACTTAGTTAGATTAAGGCAAAATAAGACTAAAATTATTTTACCTTTATCAAATCACGGTCTATGTTCATTTCCATCACTTGTAACGTGAAATTCTTTCGATGTCCTAATTCGTCGAAGCGCACGTGGCCCGTTAGACCTGTAACCTCCACCTGAAGCAAATATTTCTAACATTTTTCTTTAATACTCAAAATGACTCAACACTTAGTTTTTCAAAATAACTACAAAACACACATTAATATAGTAAATACATTTATAATTTAATTTAATTAGAATTAGAATTGCATTTGAAAATAAAATAAAATGAAACAATATATTATAATAATAAGTTTATACATATTATTTAAATAGCGATCCGTCTCAATTACACATTGCTACAAATGAGAGAATATTCAATCTATTTTAATGGATTACTTCGTCGAAGTTATAATAGTGTAGTTAGATCCCATTGCACGGAGATACGCCTCTGTCAAAACCGACAAGCAGGACTAGTGCTTTTATTTACGTCTAGAACCGAGTTGCTATGCATCTATTGAACCTGTTTGAAGAACTCAACCACACCACTTGCCTAACCGCACAATATTTTTTAAATGTTGTCTGACAGGCCACACACAAGCAACGCCATAGGTGCTACAAAAGTGCGTTGCCGACTTTAGTTAGATTTCGTATAAGAAAGTAGGCAGGCACAGAGGAACACGTGAAATTGATAAGGAAAGGGAAACTAATTAAGACTTGATAAGTAAAACATCAATTTTCTCTACTATTTATTTACACTATTTATTTATTGTCTACCTATGATACTGTAAAAATAGGTTCGTGCTTAAGAATATATAAGAGGACTGACAAACGGCGAGTTTTTTTTCTTCCAATTGAACATTTAATTATAGTGCCGTATTAAAATTTTATATTGTATACTTGAAAATAAGCATAAAAAGTAGTGCTAAAAATGCACACATTTTTTGATGTCTTAGGCCTTAGGCATGAAAACTCGTAACAGTTTTCATATAGGCACGAGCAGGCTTCTCATATTTTTCGTATACGAATTGGGCCAGTTAGCAAAGTGCGGAAGTTAATTAGGCGTCACCCAGCAAAGCTAATTAATCGCCAGAGCCGCGAACCCGTGCTCCAGCCACCGTTCGCGATATAAAAGAGAGACCCGTAATCAGCACCTGTGTTCACCTTTGTAATTTCGCTCCGTTTAAATTTAGAACCGTCATTACTGGTCCGCCTAGATTTTATTCGAAAGCCCGATGAACCTACAACGGAAATACGTCAAAAACATGACGTGGGGTGACATATTCAAACAATATTGTCAAGCAATATAAAATGTAATATATTGTATAAAGCAATATAAAATGAAAATTTTTAATATACACGTTAGATACATGAAATAAAAAGTTTACAGAAAATCTTAAAAAAATTTCAAATCATAAACTAAATAAAAAGCGAAATTTAAAAAAATCCTCGTTAATACTGATCGATAAAATCTATAAGAAAATATATAAGTAATGTCTATTTTTGAAAATATCCCCGTTACATTAGATGTAGATCTCACGTAATCCAAAGAGTAAAATGCTGCAACTTGAGACATCTTTTCACAATTTATGTTTTCACAAAGGGAGAAAGAACACTTGGCATATAAAGCGAAACGTCATTTCGTTCCGTTTCCGCTGATCTTACTGATAAAAATTGATTTTGTTATATATACAAACGAAAGGCATTTCATAGGCTAGCTTGTCAGTTGACCGCCACATTTTATGAAAATATATCTACCGTCTTAAATAAACTTACTTAAAACCAAGTTAAATGCAAGTGGGATCACAATTTTGAAAGAATAAAAGAATTCTAGATTAAATTAGAAAAACGGGTTATGCTTTGTCACTGAAGTTCTTATATTGCTTTGTCAAGAAGAACGAGAAATATTACGTATTTTCGTATTTTCCGATTCGAACGTGTTTCGTAGTCAAAAACATATAGAGAATTGTTTTAGTTTGATGAAAAAGCAGAACATAAAGCTTTGGGCGTACCAAATGTTTCATTAACGGAACATTCGAACTGCACTTACTTATTTTAAAAATAGCATTCACGATTAATTCTGCTCTCCACAATTGAATTTGGTTTTATTTTTTAAAAATAAATATAGAATTTGTTGATTATTAAAAAAAATGACACCGATCAGTTTCATTTTAAATTTTTTTTGGAATATTTTGCTTAATTTATTTTACGAGTAAGAAAGGGTACGCGTAACTAAACTGAGTGTCGCTTAGTGCCTACTTCAGTTTATGTAACCTAAATTAATTAACATTTACCTGTTAATTAATTTAGGTTATATTATAATTTCGTTAGAATCACGCTTGAGGTTGGAGTGATACTTATAACGCCGCGCACCATTAGGAACCAAATGTAATCATGACAAAATTGGTGCCGCTGCTACTACGTTCAATCAGACATAATATTATAGCCACTCGGGGGTTTTTGTAGTGTAACTTTTAAGGGTTTCTTATGTGTTTGGAGCTATGCAACCATTTTTCTTTCTAATACACTCTTTGAAACCAGTGCGCGTTCCGCTACCATAACGATCAATCTCTACCAAAACCATTTTAAAAACCATATTCGGTCGCGTACTTATAAACCATACATACCATAATACCACTATACCATTTGTAATTACTTTTGAATATGTGGAAATTGTGTTACAAGTCAGTGTTAAGTTAAAATTATGTGTTAGTCTTAAAAAAGTTTCTTTCGGTTTTTTTCAACAAATCGGAAACCAGCACCACCATAGAGTGCAAACTATTACATTACGGCTTTTAAGTTTTTTTAAGTCCCATATGCACGAATGACGTAACATACTTTCGCAGTTGCAATTAATGTGTGAATGATATCAATTATTCGCTTGCGCCATAGTGAATAAAAAATAAATTTACAATGTGAACTCTTTATGCAATGTTATATAAAATCAATATATTCATCTGTAAAAGAAAATGGGCATTAAGTAAGGTTAACATTAAGACTTATATTATACCCCAAAATATAAATCTTCCACGAACCAACTTCACAGTGCAAGATACTTTTAAGTGAGTTTGCAGTATGAGAGACAAAAAATTAGGGTACAACGGCGGCTTCCACATATTATATTATATTACATCTCAATGTAAACGGTTCCATATGAAGGTACGATGGCCGATATTAATTTGTATCTCGAGATGTTATATGTTAAATTATATCATACAGTGAAGAGCCAGCTTTAATTAAAAATATATTTAAGTCTCATGTAAGACATTGTCAAAAATAAATACTGTAAAGTGTACACGCACCTTTTTCATCATCCTTGATATCTTCTCGCCGTATTCGTAAGGAGAAACAATGTCCTTAGAAGGATTACAATCGATAAATTTAGAAGAGTTCGAACCAGGTGTGCGTCGTAAGGCTGCCTTAATGAAATCAGGTTTCTTCTTCATTAATCGTTGGAATGAATCAATTAGGACAAGTACACCGTCGTGCATCAGAGCCGCTTGTGCCTGCATGAAGATAAAAAAAAATCTTATTACTTGACGACGTACAAAATAGATAAAATCAATACAAAGATAATTAAAATAGTTAAACAAACTGTTTAACTTTACATGCAGTGTGCTCTGACATTACTTTTCAAAACCAGACCAGAGCCAACTTTGAAAAGTTAATTTACATAGTTGACCCTGCCGGGAATTGAACCCGGGACCCCTGATGGAGCGTTAAGACAAACACTCTAACCACTCATCCAGGGGCTCTACAAATTTAATGATTTTAAAACGATTTTTAACACACTTTGAGCATATATTTTTAAACAAAATCGTATTCCAACGAGATTTAAATATTCATTAAATATTTTAAATCAGTTAATTATCCCACAGCAGTTCTGAAGGCGGGTTTCTTTAAAAAAGAGGTTAACAAGTTCGTTCACTGAATCCTAATTAGATATTCATAATGATTTGGGAACGTGCCTCATCGGAAAATTGTTCTATCGCTGCAAATTTCACATTGCCATCACGTAAATATGTAATGGCGACCTACCGCCTCTGCAATTTGACCTCATCGTACCTAACACCTTACTGCTACGAATCACAATGAACCTTTACTAGTAGTAAAGGTTCATTGTGGTTCATTCATAAACTTTCCTTACCTACATCTAATTCAACAATTCTCTAAATTAATTTACATTTAAGTGTCGTTGGAGGTTCATGTGTCGCAACATAAGACATGTGTGTGGCCTGTATCAGCCGTTATATATATGTAATTTATATCTGAAGAGAATTAATGTAACCAATAGATAAAATAGCAAAAAATATATTAATTTGTCATGAAGATATATTTTTATGTTAATGCCTTTTTCATTTCCAAAGATGACCATGTCGTGAAACGAACCCAGTACCCCTGAGATATAAGCTTTTAAGCACGCACCCTAACCACATAAAAAATATCTCCCGACATTGCTAATTTTTATTGAATAAAAATATAAAATATATATACCGAAATCGAATCTGATTTCCAGGCCGTAAAAAAATCCAGTACTTGTTTTGAACGATCTAGAACTCTGAAGCCCGTTATGTTGATCGCACCAAATTCTGTGACCCTTTTATCCCAACGGTCGTCCATCACCTGCATTAACACATACATTTTCAATGCACGACTAAGCCGAGCTAAATCACAATATCGGTGAGTGCCACCAAACTAAACACCTCATTTTATTAAGAACACGCAACTGTCCATTTTATTAAAAAAAACCACATTATTTTAAAATTAACTTAAATTAGAGTTAAAAGTTTTAGGCGCATATAATTTTCCACGATGAATGAGTTATGGGTGAAATGCCATTTTTTGTTGTTGTTGTTGTTTTAGTTACTTGATAGTCGGTAACAATCATCGCTCATAAACATAAATCAGGCAATATAAATAAAAATATCAAAATATCAATAAAAGCATTAGATACTTTTGAAAATTTCCTTTCCGATTTGACACATACATCATAGTGAATATATTACTACTAAATCGGAAGGCTTGCGAATCTGATCCTATTGGGCAACCCTTATTGAGTGAGAATATTGAAAGCTGTGCTCTTTTAATATTATAAATATGAACAAAGTAAAAAATACAAAGATGATTAGTTCCAAAATTGAATATAGATTTGGTTAAATAAAGGCTTTACTCACAAGTCCGCTGAGGAAATAATGATAATTCCTTCGTCCCAAATGCACATCCCTCACGTGCAGTATGATAGTTTCCTTAGCAAGTTGCGTACTTGAATCGAGGATAACATATTTATTACTCCAACGATCAAGTCTTTCTATTGAGTTGAGGAATTCGACCACATCGCTTCCATTAGCGACCCGTTTCACATTTGAAATGCGAAACGTTGCTCGTCCCGGATGCAGGCTTGTATACAACTGCTGTAGCCGCAGCAATCCTTAAAAATAAAACAAAAGTCAGCACTCTTTACAGTTTCCAGAGCGAAACTTTAAAACTATACAAAACGCTATACAATAAACGTAACGACTTTTTTATCGTTTGCATGTTTATTGAAAAAAAAAATTGGTTTAGAGAGATCTCGGCGATTTTTTTTCTTGTTAAGGTAGACAGACAGGCTGATGGTCTACTTGAACTAGCTGGCTAGCATCGCCTAAAACACAACCAAATCCACAGGTGCTGCAAGTGCGTTGCCGATCATAGTAGGATAAGGGATAAGATCTGGCATCCCTTATTCACTCACCGAAACTCAACAGTGATAATTATTGATAAGACGAATTGATAAGTTATTGGTATATCTTAATATATAAAAGGCGATGTGTGTATGTATGTCCCCTATAGACTCCAAAACCGCTGAACCGATTTAGATGAAACTTTCAGACAATCTTCAGATTAGTCCAGCGGGTGTTCCTGTGAAGTTTGGTAGCGATCGGACGCGGACGAAATCGCGGGCATATATCTACTAGTATTCAATAAACCCCTATGTGCTGTCCCACAGCACTCACGTGTAAAAAAGTTGGTGAAAAGTTAAGCTCTAAAGTTGAAAATAAAACGAACTAAATATAAAACTAATAATCAAGGTCATTATCGTAAAATAAAATTTGATGGAAATGTCAATGGAAGATGAAACGCGCCATTCATCATAGCGGGATTCATTATGCAGCGCCCGATCTGGCGCTTTTGTCATAATTTAAGGGTAATATCCGCGAAAAGATTGAAGGCGTGACGAAGACGCGAGGAGAAGAGGGTTGACGTGTGGGTAATGAACGCGTTATCGTTGGATTTGTCGGACGACGACTATCTCCCGTTAGGCCCTCCGACCCCGTCTCATTGCAATTTCATATCATGTCATGCCGGCCACCGGCTCCTCTTTTTATATTAAAGCCAAACATATGTACCCGCGATCGATGGACACGTTCAAGCCGATACAATCTCAAATACAATTTTATAACATAAGCGTTAACACGGTTATAACAAATATATAAAAAAGTCAATAATAAGCTTTAATTAAACTAACCCCCCCGCCTTTCTATTGAGCCTAAATACGCTATATCTGTTGTAAGGATATAGCGTATTTAGGAGTTGGGTTTTGTGAAATCCATTCGTCAACTAGGAAATGGGCTGATCTAGAAACAATTCCGATCATGTCAGCTTTCATACAAAAAATAACTGTATAAAAATCGATCAGTCAGCCTTGTCTGTCGAGCTTAACATAAAATATAGCGCAAAATCGCAAGGCACGTAACGATGAAATCACAGTTTACACTTTACGTAAGAAAAAAGGCAAATATAATAATGTTGATTTCATAAGCTAACAATGTTCCTTGCGTACAAATTTGTCTGAATATTATACAAATATATTATGTAATGTAAGGCTACAAACCGATATATAAAATATAGTCGAATTTTAACGTAAATAGGGATTTACTTGAGTATTTTGGTCGTTGTCACTTGACTCAAAATATTGGTAAAGTTTTGTCGCAAAGCACAAATAAAAGTTGGTCGGTTGCTGTGAACTTCGCGAACGAACACGTTCGTAACAAGTTCCCTAAGATAATACACAAGATGCTCTCTCCACTCGAGTACGGAATCCATTCGTACAAGAAAAACTCTTTACTCTTTAGTTTTTAGAGTTACCGGCGTGGACTGAGGACGTTTCCGTACATCGCAAGTAGCGCTAACTTTTCAAACGTTTTTTTGCAGCATGTGAAAAATTCGAATCCAGAACTTTTTCTTTATCTTTAAAAGTCCAGTTAGGTAACGCTTCGAAGCTTATCTGCACTTGATGATCGGTACTAACTTTAAGAGTATTGAAGAGAGCGATCACTTTTACAGTCATATCTTATTGGCGTATCAAATTTACTAGGAAAAGTTTAAGAAACATATATGAGAGCTTCATCATAATAATATACGTATATGCATAACGATTTTAACGTGAAGTTTTATTTGAAGTCAAACTAAGTAGTTTAAAAGAAATATATAGTAAAACATTAACGAGCTTTTAGTGGTGTGGTTAAAGATGTTAATAGTTCTTTTACTCAAGCATTCCGGGTTTGATACTTGATAAGGTCAAATATAGAAATTAACCTAAATCTGGTCTTAGCCTACACCAATAATACGAGCCTAGTTATTAATTTGTATAAGTTCCAATACATTAAATTATTATAGTAAGTATATTTTTATATGAATTGTCAGTACTACTGCAAATTCTAATATATACATGTTTTGATTAATAATGTTTTTGACATGATATTTTTTCTATATTTTTTTTGTTAAGATTTATGTTAGTGTTATTTACAATACATTTTTATTATAGTATTTATTAAAGATTTTACGCCGAAAGGGTCTATAATACGACCACGGATTTAAGTATTTATTTTATTGTATGCCTACCTGTTTTATTTAAATTTTCTTTCATTATATTCAATCACTAGCTGACCCGGCTAACTTCGTACCGCCTCAAAATCAATAAAAGTTGTATTTTTTATTATAATTAATGAATTCTCAAATTAATCAAGTGCAGTAAGTAGGTAAGCATAAATCAAAATTAAATCTATTTTAATTACTTTCAAACGAATCTAATTCTTTATTAAAGTGAATCGTAATAATTCGCATAAGCAGCCAGTTGGCCAGCCATCTGGTGGCAGTAACCACTTCCTTACAGAAAACTATAGCGAAATAGCATCTATTGTTTTTATTTTTTTGGTTAATTTTTTCGATTATGCTATTCCGGACGGAGACAAATACAACAAAACAAAGATCACAAAAATCGGTCCAGCCGTTCTCTAGTTATAAATGGTGTAACTAACACGACTATCTTTTATATATAAGAGATAATAATAAAATAAAATAAAACAAATATAAATAATATATTATATAATATAGATATTGTGCCTCCTTGTAGAGCCAATGAGCCAAAGCCAGAGATCATAATGTAGCCGCCACTCGATAACGTTCCATACGAGTACTGTCATGACGTAGTTATTAAAACTCGTTTATGAAGTGCAAAAACGATTTAACGAAATGAGGAAACCTTAATTTACCAAATATTAATATTTATGATAAGGGATACACGAACGCGCTTCGAATCGGTGAAATATTTCATTTCGATAATACATTTTTATTTTTGTCGCTTCGGTCAATTTCCCTTTATTTCGATTGATGTCATTACTGTCCGGACTTGGGAAAAAGGCAATCAATTATTTTGTCTTGTTATCCTAATTTAGAAAAAAAAGGAGAGCAAGGGTGGTCGATCGTTTTTTGTAAAGAAAATTATCCACAGCGAAGACTGGTCGGGTCCGACGGAATTCCGGCATCGTCGTTCGTTGGACGTGATTCCTCTCTAGACATGATTACGGCTTTTCTTATATTGTGTGAGATGAATGAAGCCTCCGGCCCTGGCCAACAAGTCGATTGGTCACGGTTCGTGAATTTCCCCAAAGAATAGCGTTACACAAAACTCTGTAACTTAAAACCTTAAAACTCTTAGCAAATTATCCTCTTAATCTCTAAATTTAAAATAAAATCTCTAAAAATTTTTTTTAAATAAAATAAAGAAAAATCTTTATTTGGGCTAACACATTTTCACAGAATTTTAATTTATGCACAGCAGTTAACATTACAAAGTGGGTTCTACCCGACAAGGGCATGAAAAATTTGTAGTTGATTGCTTATTATAAAATGTTCATTAAACTTATTTATTATTAATTCTGCATTAATAAAAAAACTAAATGTTTTAACGTAATTATTAAAAAATTCTTTAAAATCATAATAGTCTAATAACCATCCTGAAGTTCTTTGTAAATTTGGGATCCGGCGTTCATATATATTATTAGGTAGTTTTTGTACGCTTTAAATTGCCATAACATAAACATTTCTATTGTATACTCTTTGCAATAAATTACTTTGCCTAGTTATTTGATGCTATTGCCTAGTTGCTAGTTATTTCGATGGGACTAAATAATTTGGATATTTTCTATCAAATTAAAATACACAAAAATATATACACCAAATTACTAGATCATCATCATCATCGTCATCATCATTATAACAGCCGCAGGACGTCCACTGCGTGACATAGGCCTCCCCCTCACAGTTAAAGATCACTAGATACTGACTATTAGATAGTGAAAAGTATTTTTCACCTCTCCAGCACGAAAAGGGTGCTGTTGGTGCCTAAAAACTGGCAGAAAAATCGATTCTTGATGCGAGCGTGATTCGAAATTCGAACACGCGATTTAACTCACAAGAATAAAATTTTGATTTCATTAGTGGCTACTAGAGTGGTGATGGACTAACTCCAGAAGAATTAAGAGAACATGTTTCAAATGCCAAACTTTGCTTTCTTCCAGAAAAGTCGCGTGAATAATATCTTCATTCGTACAAATTATTTCATTTGTACAAACATAGAGACAGGTACCCTTACCTAATACGCAAGTGAATAATACGACCATCACAGTTCCGAACAAAACTGTTACCTTAAGGCCTCTTTCACCAACTACAAGTAAAGTGTTGGTTAGTTACTTTTAGAAATAATTTTATGTTTTATTAAATTATGCACTCAAACCGACTCGGTTTACTGTATCCTTCGATAGGCGATTTTTTATTATTATTTTGTTTTTAATGTTTGGGACTTTTACCGTACAAACAATGGTATATCATCTCCATCACTACCGGTTACCGGTGACTTTAATTGGCGGATAGCCTACTTGACACACGGTAAAAGAGGCCCTTAATCTTACAAATTTTACTTTCAACTTTTAATATTTTTGTTAATTTAGTTATAATTTATGTGACTTTGGCTATGTGAATGTTAGCTTCTTAATTGATTTTCTTACCTAAAGATGACCTAATAACGTTTTCTCGCTGTTGAGGTGAAAAGTTGTATGTTTAACACGAGAGCAAATTTTTTTATGTCTCGTGCCTTTAAATCACTTACTTCCCTCAGTCAAAAAACAATTTTGCTCTCTAGTTGAACAAATAACTATTATTTCTGCTTAAACAACTACGAGTAAGTGTGAATATGGCTCTGAGTTCCAGGTTCCACACTGATGAAATATTCATCGTAGACAAAAGGTAAATGAATATTCTGCATCTTCACACTGAGTTGTCTGGTGGAGTGGTGTTAAAACGTTTTCTATATAAAACAAACAACAACAAACAAGACAAACAAGACATTCAAACAAGTCTTGTTGTTAAACAAGACATTCATATTCTATAACTATAGTCATAGAATATTAACTATTTTTTGACCTCGATAACATAAGTACGTACAATGTGTACAGATTGTATTTTTTATATTTAATTTACAGACACGGCTCGTTTACGATTTTATTTATTATATGTATAGGATAAGACAAACTATGTAAACGAGCTAAAAATATTACAAAAGTTTTAGAGATTTCTAATCGCTGTGAACTATCGTTTTATACAATCGTGAGTGGAAATCTGATATTTTATTAGATACATAAATTTTTATTCTTAGTTTCTATTTTTTCAATTTTTTAGTTTTCTAAAAAAACTAGTTTTCTATTTTATAGGTTCAAGAAAAAAAGTTTTCTCTTTTTTAAATAAGAAAAAACTGCATTCAAAGTTTTTTAAAGTACTAAGAACCCGTAAAATATTCGTTAATTTGCTAAATTACGTTAGTTGAAAGCATGAATTACTCACCATCTATAAGACGTGAGGATTCAGTCTTTCAAATAGCTAAGTGCTGTACGTAACTAATCCTTTAATCGTCACACCACACGTGACAATTTAAATGAAAATTTCGAAGTGTTCTAAAATAATTGGAGTAATAGCTGCTGCCGGTATACCTTACAATTCATTTATTCGAAATCAAATAGGAGTGAAACTATCGAAATCAGAGTCGAACTTGAACTTTTTAATTTAATAAACCGAAATTCAACTGTACTTCAATTAAACATGTTTATTACTATAAAGTTTTTTTATAATAATAATGGAACTGGATGCAGAATATATAACTAATTAAATAGAGTTGAAATTTACGCATGCACCAGCTAGTAATATAAATGCGAATATGCAAAAACGGTTTGGAGGAAATTTGGCACACAGATAGATAGTTTATTATGTGGATATTTATATAGGATAATTTTTGTTAAAAATATTACGTTCCTGTGGGAGTTTCAAAAAACGAAGTCTCAGGCACAGCCTGTTGTACGTAAAGTTGAAGGCTTAATAATAATTAAGTCTTAATTCTACACACACATTGAACCCACAAACATTTTCGCCATGTGATTACAATGGCATTTACCCAACTGAGTCGAGACGCTGACTTGTTTTATTCAGAGTCTTGGTAAATCCTTCCTATTCTGTTGCGACAATACACGGGATCACCTTCCTATTGTTGCCTGTATCGAGTTAGACGATTAGGAGTTTCAATAACAGACCTCGCGACATTCGCTTAATCTATCGTTCCTTAAATTCTTAGGCCCGTCAAATATGCTTCAAATGATTAATGCTGAAGTTATTAGAGCTCGCGCCATAATAGACACCACGACGTTTGTTGATCAATCGTTATTAAGTAGGCATATCATCATCATTAGTCGTCTCGTCAGAAGGAAGACGATATAATTTTTACACATCCACGTGCAGTGGATGGATTTTGAAGATAACGAGTCTTAGAGTGGAGATCACGGTCGAAATGACTCGTGGACCGACCAACTTTAGAAGGATGCTTTAGAAGGTCTCCAGAACCTTTTATTTTCTATAAAATCACAATAAGTAACATCTAAATTGCGAGGGTCATTGCAGAAACTTTTCTAGGTTTGAAATCTATGTGTAAAATAGATGTAAATGTCTTTTGCAAATTAAAACGTATAAATTTGTGACTTCTCAATGGCTTTTAAAGCCTACCCTATGATTTATACCATAGCACTGTTAGCGGTGGATGCAAAGTTATAAGCAGCTGCGAGAATGATCCGATTGGGAATAATTTCCCACTAACTGTTGAACAAACTCCCTCAGAGAGATTCTTACTCGTAATCGCATTACAACATGAGGCTATTCAGAGAAGTTCATAAACTAACAGGGCAACGTTGCATTTGCACTCCATCCTGAGGTTTTATTGCAAGGTTACCACCCGCCGCGCTTTACTTAAATAACAAACTTTTTAAAGAAAAAAGAAACCATCAAGAAATATACCGTCTAAAGTTATTCGACCTCAAACAACGTTCGCTAAACAATCTTTTTCAAACGAAGAATAGGCACGAAGTAGGCGACATTACAGAAGAGGGAAATGCAAAGAGCGCGCGATAAATAGGCAAGGAGGCATTGAGCCAGTGGGGAGATGCCGTTTATTGCCTTCAGAGGGCGCATTGTTGCCGTGTACCGTGTACCGCACACCGCCTTGTTTTGCATTTGTGCGCAAATGGTGAACCGTGATCTAGCTTCATTATAATATTCGAGAACAAAAGTAGATTATAACGAAACATACATTCGGACCGAATAACTGTCTGTAGTAATGAAAGGAATAAAGTAAACTCGATGGTGAACAAGGGTTTCGGTGAATGAAAGGAAATTTAAAAGTGCCAACGATTGATATTCAACGGGGAAACTGTAATCGACTCGGATAATGATGACGTCAGTAAATGATGATGCTGCAAATCCGCAACCGGCGAATATCGAAATAAAAAAGGAGAATTTTTTAACATCGCAAATTTCTTAAAAAATATAAAACGCTTTTATAGATTTTGTGTCATGAAAATAATATCACCCAAGTTTAACAGAGCGATAATTCAACTGTCTGGTGATTTAATAAGACTCGTAGTCGCTGTAATTTCGTATGAAAAATAGAATAATAAACTTATTATTTTATACAAAGTGGATACAAATATAGACTACTCGAAATTGTTATTTATAATCAATACTAAAATAATATATTTTACGATGCACGTTAGTTTGCGCCTTTTATAACAATAAACATATTACGTACAAAACACTCCGAATAAAACAACAACATCTGTTTTGATTCAACATAGTCTACATGTTTGTACTATACGAGCTAAATTTCATATCGTTCTTTTAATTAAAGTTCTCATCAAGCAAATTTATTTCAACATTAAATATACAATCATTTATATTACAATCGCAGATGTACATTATATACAATTGTATGAGCATATATTATGTTATATAATATTCACATATTATGAGACGAGAAAGCGCGTGCTTTCGTATGTGCACTGTTCCGTATTCGTTGTAATTCTTTATTAAAAAGAATTGAAACTAAAACGAAATCAAAAACCAAATGGTCTGTTAAGGAGGTCGCTACAAACTGTTATTGAGACTTTTTGGTTCCAAGCTATAACCTCAATTTTTGTATATTTTTATTAAAAATAAAGGTTTACTAGTTTTCTAGTACTAGTACTAGTACTACGGTTGAAGATATGGATCTACTCTGAATTCTCTTTTAAATTTTTTATTTTTGAAAATCATCGTTCATCGTTGTTCACGAGTTTACTCACTGGCGACACGCACGACACTGCAGCGGCAAACGAAATCTTTGTCCTGCGTGTGGCCAGCAGCGTGCTATCACCCGCATGCGGACCAGATCCGCGCCCGGGCAAAAATACGCATGACAGGAAAAGGGGCCTTAGTAGTAGAAAGTTGTAAAAACTAGGTTTTACATTATAAAATATGCTATCTGAAATTTTCACACAGCAGTAAGGCAACAGTGACCACTGTCTGACTTTGTTTATTGATATTCATCTGTGAAAATATGTTAGTTACTGTATTTTGCACCCATATACTTACTTGAATAATATTCAAATTAGTGTCCACTGTAGATCAGCTTTGATGTGACAGTCAACTTGAAGAGGGTGTTACTCGGGTATCGGACAATCTGTGTTCCGTTTTCGTTGTGAACTCGATTTCTTTCTTATTTCCGTTATAAGAGTACATACTAAGCTCTCAGCATAATATTTTTACAGAAATTTTACGATGCTATTGCTTTAAGAACAAATTTTGTTAAGGTAAAGGCCTTAACAATAATTGTTGAAGCTTCGTTTCGCACGTAAAGAGTACGATCAATATTTGCTTCCAAAAGAAAACGTAAAGAAGGAATTTTTGGTCTTTCATTCTTAAGATCTAAAAACATATGTGGCACGTTGTTTGTCGCCGATGAACTCTTAAACTGAACCGATTTTAATAAAATTTTGCACACTGTGTACAGTTTGAACCTCCTCCTTTTTTTAATTCAATTGAAAAGGAACGCGATATTGATTATTTATTAGATTACTAATTTCAATTAATCTATATAGAATCTTCCTACATTTGTAAGCTTATTTTGTCGGATGCTATTGTTTCGTATAATGTAATGTTACTAACTAAACCCTTCCTTTATTTTGGGTTGTTTTAGTGCAGCAATCCCTTTTAAGTAATAATCATTGTAGTTTTATACCCACCTCCATTTAACATCTGCATCATATCCGCTATCCCAGACAGGATACCGCTATGACATCCGCACTCGCTTTTAATGCCTTTTTTACTTTTATTCTTATGCGGATAAGTTTGCTCTTTTTGTGATAACATCAGCTATCCGCTGCTGTGTTAGACTTTGGCGTATGGTTTTTCAATTTCATTTAATTTAAATTTCCTACTAGACTTTTTACGCAGCTCCGCCCGCATAAACTCAAAATCCATTTAATTATTAAATCGTGAAAGCGTAACAAATAATCTAACATGGAATATATATACTAAAATATATATATATATAACAAATATATATACCGTGCTCTACATTCGCGTATAAAATAACTTCAAAACTTTCAAACATTATAGCGAATTCCAATTGTAACTCAAATGTAATCATTAAAAGAACTGGTTATATTAAATCTTATGGGACTAATAGATAATATTTATATGTCATAGTTATTTTCTTATGTTGACGATTCAATATTACCATAACAATTTCTTGAAATTAGTTCACATTGTAAATACCCTTATTTTTAGTATTAAACATTTGGTTAAGTGATTGGGGATTCAAATAATCTTACAAATATGGACATAAATAGGGTTCCAGAGAGCTGTAGTCACGGATCCGATGCGACGTAAAATTCATTTCATGTCACAGTCGTAGGATCACCTCCGAGAAAAGAGCACTTTGCAAACGGAAAAGCCCATTTACATATAAAACATGGCGGTAGTCAAGTATCTCTACTATACCTACATACTGTACTAACATTTGTAGGTAAGTGGTAGTAAGTAAATTTAATTTGGTTTGGAGATATTTTAAACTTTTAAGTTTCAGTAAAAGCAATTGCAATTGCAATATCAATTCCACGTTCTTTTTAAATATGAAGTTTGCTGAAAAGTTAAATATTCGCACTAGAATGTATTGGAATAATTTTTATTCCAATAGGAAATAAACGTTGTTTTACTTTGAAAACGGCAGTTTGTTTTATCAAGAGTGTTTAAATTCAAATTCAAATTCAAAACATTTTTATTCGAAATAAGATTTATAAAATCGCTTTTCGACGTCAGAGAATGGCAGAGAATGGCACGTTCACTACCACGGTGTGCATTCCTCTGTGGAGAAGAACGGCCAAAGAAACTCCACAGGAATCGCATCTTTATATTTTCATTTCTAAAAAAACATATTTTTTACTTTATTTATTTTTACATTACATTAATTGTAAACTTAATATTATTCTAATTCATTATGCTGAGTTGGAGCAACCGTAGACCAGACGTCATTATCTTCCAAATAATCATCTACTTTGTAATATGCCTTATAATACAGAATCTTTTTAATTTTGTATTTAAACTGGCAATCGGACAAATTTAAAATATCATCTGGTATTTTATTATAGAAGCGAATACAGTTACCCATAAATGTGTTTTTTACTTTACTCAGTCTAAATTGTGGTTGCACTATTTTATTTTTATTTCTAGTGTTTACGCTGTGAATATCAGAACCTTTCAGATATAACGATTTATTTTTGCGAACATATAAGATGTTTTCAAATATGTACTGTGAGGATACCGTGAGAATATCAATTTCTTTAAACAGTTCTCGTAGGGAATCACGACCACGCAATTTGTATATTGAACGAATCGTCCTCTTCTGTAATACAAAGATTAATTATGCTAAATAAAATGAAATTAATTTTATTTCGATGTTTTCGTAGTTAATAATAAGCAGACTGGTAAAAGTTTTGTGTAATTTTTTAAAAATATATTTACATAGTATACATTGAAAATAGCTACGATATAAACTTTACATAGAGAGCAAAGACAATTTTATAAGCCATTTGAGATTTTAGTAGGTATTTGCAAGTAATAAGTAAATTGAATTTTAAATCGCTCAACTGTTAAAGGAAAAGCCGCGTGCATTTAATTTGCATAATGCACCCTCACATAACTTATAGTGTATTAGCCAGTAAATCTTTTCACTTAGTTACTCTTTTACTCTGATGAAACCGCAGAAGGCTTTGTACTGCTCGTGTGTAATACTATACCTGAAAGAGGATTTCTTTTGCTACGTAATCTTCTATTCTGTAAAAATTGGTATATTTCATGTAATAAATATGACGCACATTCTTATGGATTCTTTATGGATTTAAAAACACTGTAAAATATTACTTAATCGTGTATGAGGGTGAATCAAAAGGTTATTGGAAGTGCATAGTGTTATAACTTTTTTTAACACAGTTTTTTTATTTAATCTGTAATTATGACACTTTTTATATACCGAATTTCAATTTTTTTTACATTTTCGTGTCGACTTTATTAATTCTTGATTATAAAGATTTGGTGAAAACGTTTCTTTATTAATTAATACACTTTTTTATTTAATACAAACATTTCCAAAAATAATCATTACTGTATTTACTTATTCATATTTTGATGTTTACCCGATGATTATACGGTCCAACATCTACTGTTTAAAAAAAGAAACAGCCGAGGAAAACTTGAAAAATACTTAATTTAAAAAGTTAGATGTATAAATTATTTCGTAAAAATCATTTTTAGATCTTACGAAATGAAGGCGGGAAGTTTTTATTGAAATTTCGTCCGCCCTTCTTCATTTTGCGAGAGTGAAGTGAATGTAGATATATAAAAAAGGTTGGAGAAATCATGCTTATTTATGGGAAGTCTTATTTTATCCGTCCACGACAACATCGCGTATGTAGTATGTGCTCATTTGGGGGAATAAATATAAATTATGATAATACGGACATAACTTTAGGGACGAAAATAAATTTACATAAGATAACCACATGTAACTGCATTTCTTTTTGATACTATACATTTCACGATATTAGCATAAAAATATGATCGCTCTCTTATAGAACAGCGCGTGTACTCCACTGCGTGAGCGAGTTCAGTTTTTTTTACCAAACAGTGGTTTTTTTTACTAGATTGCGGCGCTTGATGCTTGAAAGCGGGGACGGCGATTGGAAATATCTACACGCTAAAAAAAATAATAAAGAATCTGTTGTACTTTAAACATAACATAGCAATGTAAATCAAATCAATTAATTAAAATTAAAAAGGGTGTAGCGGGCTACTTTCAAACGAATCTAATTCTTTATTAAAGTGAATCGTAATAATTCGCATAAGCAGCCGCATAACAGTTGACCAGCCCGTCTGGTGGCAGTAATCACTTCCTTACAGAAAACTATAGTGAAATAACATCATATTATTTTTATTTAATTTTTTCGATATTTTAATGGTTATTCTGCTATTCCGGACGGAGACGAATCCAACAAAAACAAAGATCATCGGTCCAGCCGTTCTAGAGTTATAAATGGTGTAACACGACTTTCTTTTATGTATATAAAAACATAAATATAATATAATATAATATAATATAATATAATATAATATAATATAATATAATATAATATAATATAATATAATATAATATAATATAATATAATATAATATAATATAATATAATATAATATAATATAATATAATATAATATAATATAATATAACAAATAATAAAAATATGATTATATAGATTTGCAATTGGTTATATTTTATAACCAAAAATACAAAAAATCTACTTGATATAAAAAATCTGTTTATAAAAATGTACTTAAAAATAATTACAAAGCTACTACGCGACGAAGAAATTATATTTCTGACAAATGATTAAATCTACATTTTTATAAATAAGTATTGATAGATAGAGATGAATTGCACTCAAGTTTTTTTTTCTTTATAAAACAATATTTCCTTTCACAACCTTAAGGGACGTTGAAAACTCATTAGAGCATGGTTCAATCAGTTACGCGCGGCATGAATACAGAATCAACTCATTATTGTAACGACTGCACTCATTACTCGGTGAGGAGAATTAAAAATATTGTGCCCTCTCCGCTACAATTAACATTCTAGACGCCGCCTACTTAAAATTTTTCCCTTATTTCCCTCAGAAATGAAGGCGTAACCTTTGCACATTTAAATATTTTTACACGGTTTAGAATATTAATGAGAGAACAAATCCTACCTGTTTATATTAAGAGTTTCCTTAAATAAAGGTACGGCGCCGCATTTTCTATATTTTGATTAAAGGATAAAGGGTTATCGGGACCGGAAAGTTGTGTTAAAATATTAAAAGATACTATACATCATGACCATGTTCATTAGATCAGGTGAGTACAGACAAATTTCATCCAGATTGGGTAAAATTAGAATTAATATTCATTACGATTACGATTGGGATTTCCATTCATGTATAAGATACGAGTTTGTAAAGATTAGGCCATGTACAATAAATTTCTCCTAACATAGAATTCTGTTGCTTTTTTTATTTATTTAAGCCTCAGAGGGAATCAATTGCCTTGAATTCTTTGATTTTCATAATCCAAGCCATTGTGTCTTTTTTATAAAAATGTTAAGTTGGTTTATGTACGCTTCAAAAACTCGAGAATGGGTAGACCGATTTTTATACGGATTTCATATATGAAAATAGGAATAAACGGGGAAGATTTATTTATATTAAAATTGCACCCCGTGCGAAGCCAGGAGCGGGTCGCTAGTATATAATAACATACAATATACATATAAAACATTCGAAACACTACGTCACTTGTAGATGCTGAGAGCACAGTAGATGGAATGATGTTGCACTGCTATTAGCGGTGCATTCGAATTGTAGGCACCTCTATAATCTGTTCTGTAGGTGTAAGTGCTTGCCTAATACCTGCCTACACAGAATGGACAACGCCTAGTTGTGGTTTGTGATTTCTAACAATCGCCTGATTGTTTCGATGAATGTTTCAATGGAACTATAATATTGATTATAGAATATATGATTTCAGTTTCCGGTTGAAGTATTTTAAAATTTTCCCTTAAGATATCATTAAAACGCTGTTTATGGAAATAAAATATAAGCGATATTCTGATGAAATTTCCTTAATACAGCTTAGCGAAGGAAGATTATTTAAATAAAAATAAATTATGTGAATATTAATAATTACAATGTAGGTAATAAATTGTATAAAAATTGTAAAAAATTTTTATATAAAATAGCCAGGTAAAATGAGATAAATACTAACTTCAACCTTCAACTGTCTTTAATAAACAAAATGTTCATGGCAAAAGGTTTGTTAGACTTTCAGACATAAATGTTTACGTGTGATAAAAGATCCCAACAGATTTATTTGTAAACATTTTTTCATTTTCGTTTGTCGTACTTGTGAAACCTATTAGTCTCGAGAGAAAAATGTACATCTATGAAGAGAAATAGCTAAGGAAAAAAGAAATTACCTACTGTCGTGTGTATGTAAGCGATAATATACTATAATAATATTTTCATACATACCGTCATGGGAGTCGTAAATGTATATAACATTTTTCCAGCCGTAAAAAGAGACGGTGTCAATAACTGCTCGATGGTAGTCCGGGCGTAGACTTAGTGCATAATCCACAGTTTTCGATGATGGTGGAATAACCTGCGAATAAATCTTGATATGTATCTTTTTATCTATTACAATGATCGGTATGTATCTAATTTCATAAAACATTTAAACTTTATACACAAATATATGTTTATACACGCGATTAAAGAAAAGGATTTAGATTTATTTTTGTTTAATTAATAAGAGCAAAATTTAGAAGTATGCCAAGAACTTAAAACAATTAGAAGTTTCAGTAGGTAAGTTTACTGCCTTTATAATTGTCAATGTTTTTCAATACTTTGTATACATATAATATTAATAAAACACAAATTACTAAAGTTACATTTGAAATAGAGTCGACGTATGTCAACGTATGTCAGACACATCTGTTCGTAATATTATAAAAACTAAATAATTAGTAAAGTTACATTTTGAACAGAGTTATTTTGATACGACGTTAATCTGTTGTACATTTTTCATGGAGAATCATCATCCATGTGTAAAGAAAAAGAAACAAGAACCAACAATGATGAAATAAAGTTTCAAAATGGATTTTTAAATTCGAAGCAATAATATTATAATTTAGGTATAGTGAGAGGGAAATTCGAAGAAGAATTCAAATGGCCAAGTCAGCTATGAGTGAACTTACGAGAATATGGCAAAACAGAAAAGTCTCAAACAAAACCAAAAAAACAATCATGAGAACATTGGTTTTCTCCATATTCTTATATGGCGCTGAATCTTGGACGATTCGATCTCTGGAGCGCAAAAGGAATGTGGTACTGGAGACGGATGTTGCGCATTCCATGGACGGCCAAGAGGACAAACAGCTCGATCCTCAAACAGCTTGCGATTCGGACAGGACTATTCGCCACCTGCTATCAAAGAGTTCTCAAATACTTTGGGCACATAGCCCACAAAGAACCAGAAAACTTGGAGAAGCTGGTAGTGGTTGGAAAAGTGGATGACAAGAGGTCTCGTGGCCGGTCTCCTAGCCGATGGACAGACCAAGTTGTGCATCTTACGGGCCTTACAGTTGCGAAGGCTATGAGAAAGGCTGGGGACAGGGTGGAGTGGAAACAGCTGGAGGTCGATGCCATCAAGGCATTTCAGAGCGGGCACGACCTTCAGCAATGAAGAGCTCGACTCTATCTATAAAGAAGAATGTGTTTTCTTAGTAAATAAGAGTCTTTAGAGACCACATCGCATACCACGTTGTCTGTATTCTGATAGACAATAGATATCCTTGGAATAGTTGATAAAATTCAATTTTCTATTTTAATTTTTTTCTTGCCTGACCGAAGTTAAAACATTTTGCGCTCCTAGAAATTTCCTAGAATAATCGCCGAGAACCGAACGGAGCGCTGCGTTGTTCAAAACATTTGCAGTGTTTGTTTTGCTTGTGTATATTTGAATTCTAATGTAGTTTGATTTTCGTTTCTTTAATGTTTGTAAAGAATAAAATTTGTTAAAGGAATTTTTCTAAACTGTCCCTTTTACTCAGAGCATTTCAGAACATTATGCTGCATTAACACATACAATTATAATAATAGAATACAAAATATTCAATGAAATTATGAATTCATTCATATTGCCTGAATATATGCTATGGAAATTTTATCAATTGAGGGTTGATAAATAAAATGATTTTAAAATCATTAAACTTCAACGAAGCTATTTAATAAATGTGTTAATAATATTTAATTAATAATATTTAATATTTTAGTGTTTTTCAACACGATCAACTTTGATTATTTGTTTCACATGAACATGAATTGCAGAATTTTATTTTATTTCACACACATAATATTTCCACATCAATTTCACAAAGTGTCCTTTTACGTCTTCTCGGCTTTTATATAAATTTTTTGACCAACATTTAAAAAATCTTTTTATTACGATTTATAACTGCACATTTTCTATGATTGAGTAAAAGCGACTTACTGATTGGTTCTCTTTAATAGAAAAAAAAAAAAAAAAACAATAAAAACGTAGCACAAATTCCAAAAATGTGAATTATATTTTATTAAATAATGTAATAATAACAATGCATAGAGCTCACCTTCTCAGGAAACCATGGAGTGATGAAAGGCATCTGGAACGTGTTGGAGTACGAATGAAGTGTGTCAAAAGAGTCTGGACTTACTGCTCCCATCATTGTAATGACACCTCGGCCAAATTGATTACAAACTGTAACAAAAATATGGCTTCGTTAATTTCTCTCTCGTCATGTTTTAGTATTATTTCATTGAGAAGACATCGAGAAAACAGATCTTTAACGCAACATTGTTAAAGAAAAGTTAAATGTTTTTGAATTCTGAAAAAGTATTGAATTTGGCTAAATGAAATTGTCAATGCTTTTAATGGCCTTGTTTGAAAAATCAAAATTTGCACACATTGTTTTTGTTTTCATGTCAGCACCTAAACAGAAGTTAGAAAACACTGGAATGCGTGATCAGAACGTACAAAATGGAATAAATTCAATGAACCATCTGCCATAACATAACATGCCATCTGCATTATCAGGTACTTTCAGTAAAGCGTCTGCTTTACTGAAAGTAAAGCAGTAAACTAAAGTAGTCGGAATGAAACCCTGAGAGTATTTCAATTTTTTTTCGTGAATAGGATTTTATTTATTTATGGGATTATCATTCATTATAAACAAAATTAAAATTTACAATCTATACACATTATTAATTATATTGTGATATTTCCATTTTCTTGTTAATCTTTACCAGAAGATATTATTATGTTAAAATTGTACTGTACTGTGCTTTGTAAGTATTTGTGTAATGCAGAGACAAATACGTACATACTTTAACTGTTTCCTTTCAGTTGCTATTTTACCTGACAAGGTAATGTACCTGACAAGACCAAAGTATAAGTTTATATACTTTGCTCTTGTCAGGTACAATGTACTTTCCGTGTTTGCGATAGAAAAAGATCAGGTTGTCCACACAATATAGGCACGTTTTATAAAAGGCGGTCAAAGCTGTGAAGGAAAGAATCCCAAGAAATCCTGCCCGGAACAAAAATATTTTATCTCGAGAAATTTTATGTAGCACCTAGACTTTTAGTTTGCTGGGGTGTTAACTTCAAGAAGTGACTATACCACAATTTTGTGAAAAATATATTAAAATATCGGCGTAGTTGTAGCAAGTTACTATTCTTTTTAAGTTAGTTAATGCTCTTAACAATACCATATTCCGTACAGTAACGATCGATCCAGATAAGCGTGGATACCATATCATCAGAGCTAAAAATTAGTCGTGTTCTAGTCCCTTAAAATTACACAAATAAACCTTCATCGTTTATGGCTCTTTCCCTGATTGAAAACCGTATCAAAACCGGTTTAGAAGAAGTTAGCAGGAAACAGACAGATATTTTATTTTATATGATTAATAATAACTCCCGGCTTCGCCCGGGTTCAAAATAAAAACTATCCCATCTCTTAATTTGTATCAAACTGCACACAGCGTGCAAGTTTTATTAAAATCGGGTCAGTAGTTTAGGAGTTCATCGGCGACAAACAACGTGACGCGAAATTTTTATATAGGTATTTACAGGGCGTCCCAAGACTATGCAACATGAAGCGAAAGTACCTTAAATATCGTAGATATTTTAAAATATTTTAAAAGTTAATAATACTGCATTCAAAGATTTTCTAAAAATTACTGCAGTTTAAATATGAGGCTGCATAAAAGGTACGTGTACATCAAATTTAAACGATTTTATGAGTTATGCGAATAAATAAGTCTGAAAGTTCATATGCAGTAAAAACTTTATTTCTCAAATAGAAATGCACCATTAGACCTCACACCCACCCTTGAAAATGAAATGAGTACTTTCGACGCGACACGTCGTTCCCTCTTGCTGTTACAAAATAGAGCTTCATGAAAAAGCTTTGAAAGAGCCTTTTTGAGGGTTTTCATATTCGGCTGGCCATCAAGTAGGCCATCTAGGGCAAGCCTATATGTAGGTATGTGAAAATAACATGTGACGTCATCGCAGCGCATACGAAATGTTTTATGAAAATATGTAACTCCACTCATGTATGACTTATATTTTACATACGTATATGAGGTATGAATAAACCCTCAAAGAGCTTTTGAAATATTGGAAATATGGGCGTAAAGAGGCACGCTGATCATTGGCTGAACATAACTAGTTATTACAGTAACTAATTACTGTAGTTTATTACTGTTGAAGTTGAATATTAGGAGTTCAATTTGAAGTTAAATATTATTTAAAGTTGATGTTGAATCATTAATTACTAGCTGGTGTCTGCGGCTTCGCCCGCGCCCCTCTTCAACCGACAATGTTTATCCCTATTTATTTTACTATGTCTATCCAATGTTTCATGTTAATCGATTGAGTAATTAAGGTGGTGATATCGTAACTAAAAACAAATAAATAAGCAATAAGCTCACTTTTTCACTTAAAATATTAAAATTACTTAAAAAACTTTATTAAAAAGGTAACGATATGAGTGATGGCCTCCATCAAGATTAGAATAATCAAATATTTAATGATCTCTATATTAAAAGGACAATTAATGTTGTCATTATCATTACGTATACCGTATTAATTTTGGATGCGGGTTCATCAATAGACAAGTTAAACCACAACTATTTGCGGTGAAATCCTATTAGGATCACGCATAGTATTACTAAACTCCGATTTTGTGATATTAATTTTGTGAATATTTGATTAAATATTGTTTTCAAATCAACATTTCTTGGTCACGTATTGCGGTACCTACTATATAACAATCACGTGTATGTTTGCAGTATGCAGTAAAATAATAAATTCAATAATAATAATAAATAATAATTTAGTTTATTAGTGAAATCTTGTTAAATAAACGTGTCTGATTTGCACATTTCAAAACAGAATGTGTAAACGAATGGTACCGAATTAACAGGATGGATTAACAAAATATAAAATAAACTTTATTTTTATTAAAATTAAGTTTTTTTGATAAATTGTGTGAAATAAAATTATCATTATTTATTCTGTATGAAAGGTACCTTAGGTTCTGTTCTGATTTTGCAATGATCGTTTGTGTAGTTAAGGCAAGAAACAAATAAAGTCACTATCGCTTTTATAAAATTATTAAGGATATCAATATGGACTAATACAAAACAATAATGCTAGCTGCGGTTTGTCGTGCGCTTTGGTGGTTAATGTCCAGCAGCAGTGCAATCATTTTTGAACAAAACACAAACAACTTTATTGTTATTGTACAAGTTATTAAGCGAAATTGAATGAAATAGACGTTAATACGAAAATATATATTAAAAAAAAAAACTTAATAAAATTACATAAACATGAATCACGTAAAAGTTAATCTGCTTGTATTGTTTTATTATATTTGTTCGACTGTACGAAACTATACGTGATTTAATCAAACCGCGTTTGCCGAATTTTTAATGAGCTTGGCTATAAGCATGTTAAATATTTAAATTAAATATGTTAATTATTAAATGTTAAGTTAAAATTATTTTATAAATATGTGGTAAGTCACATTCACTGACATCCAACATTTTTTGTAGTGAGTTTTTAAGCAATAAATGTTTTTTCGATGGGTATTTTATATTATACTATCTTTTGCTTTCCGCTTCGTCTGCGTAGCTAAAACGAATCATACACATTCACAAAATTTCATTGACAGATGAGAATATTTTATTGTTTCATACTTTTTAGAGCGTGTTTTTTCTAATTTTTCAGTAACCACATGTTAAAAACGTTAAACCGTTGCCAATATACATAATAATATATTAATACTAGCTGAACCGGACCCCGCTTCCCTGCGGCGGCGTGCGCATTGAGCGCGCGCGGTACTCAATACTACCGATACATATATTTATAATGTTTCGAATACATTTCTCCCTTTTGGGGTTACATTTCCAAAATTGACAAAATACGCAAGTATTTATTTATTTTTGCTGTGAAGCTTTAATAATAAATTTTATTCTTTTTACTTCAAAAATGACGGACTCCCTATATAAACTATCAACCATTATTTTACTCTCTTAGGGGACAAATTTTCAATTTCGATGCTTGTATGTGAATTTTCATGCTTCTAACTTTGAAAATGATGGATTTTTATACAAACGTTCATTTCTTCTACTCCTTTAGGGGTGGAATTTAAAAATCAGCAATTATTTACCGAAATACAGCAGCACAGATGCTATTACGCAGGTAGTGGCAGAAACAAACATCTCTCTGAATGAAAAGAATCATGACATGTTAGTTGTTCATTTATTACTTTTTGTTTGGAAAAATTTCGAACTGAACGTACTGAATCGCAGGAGATAATATTACATAATATATTAAAGGTGCTATGGCGTTTAAAATTCAAAGTACATAGGTGTAATTAACGTTAAATTGGCATCGACTACGAATGAAGTTATTTGCTTACAGTACTTTGAAGAACTCGACCTTAACTGTTCATAAAGTGAACTTTAGAGTAAAAACCTGCGATGGCCACTTGAATACCACCCCTATAAAATGATATTTCTCCTGTACCAGGTAAATTCTGTAATTTTAAAGGTTCTTATTTTAAAATGCATTATTATCTAGTATTTTTATATTAGTTCTTATATTCATTCAAAAGCACACTGCTGGCCACAGACTTTTTCACAGCTGGTCACAGACTTTTACAATGCGAGGAAGCGACCCATTTACCCACAGGTCAGCTGGAATTAGACACTTCTGTTGTCTATGTCACATTCTGTTGTTGTTGGAGAGTGTGGCCATTATTTCTAAACCCAAGGATTCTATCGTGCAACCCCCTTAGGTGGGTCATGACCGTGTAGTGGGGGGGGGGGATCCGTACTCGGCCCAAGCGGGTGTTGGCCGGTGAGAGACGCCACCCCCGGTCCTTGTGCGTTGAAGCGAGGTATGGGCAAAAAGACCGGCGCAGGACGCAGCGGGCGGATTCTCTAGGATAGATCTGTCGCTTAGTGGTAGATGGGCAACGCACGTGAAGACGGAGCTCTACGGCAGGGATGGACCGTCTGGCAGAATACTGCAATCGCCGCTTCGTGGAGGATGGAGAAGACCCGGTAGTACCTAGCCGGCCTAGTAGTCCGGAAGAGTGAACACCCGGCCCGTCAACCCGGCCTAGTAACTCTCCCGACGACAACACGAGGTAAAACGTGCTGTGTGTTTCCGGAACGTCTCTTCACGGCGCGTAGGTCTCACTCCGAGCCTAATCAATGGACCTCGTCTGGCGGGGGGACAAGGTAGCGTGTCGTAACGTCCCTCATATAAAAAGAAAGGATTCTATCATGCATCTGCTGTAACGAAGGCCGAGCGTACATCCCATTGAGCTATCAGTGTAGTTGGTAATAAATTAAATGGATTTATATTAACGCTGTCCCCTATATATATTGCTATTTAAACACAATTGCCGGTGTGTAAACATGAATTTATTATTATGTACTGCTGTTTTGGTTTGTTCTAAGAAGAGCCGTGCAGCATATTAATGTGACAATACTATTCTTGAATATTTAGTGGCGAATTGCGCGCTGATACAGGCCCACAGATAAACTGTGTTATTAGCAAAGCGTTCGTGATTTATTCGGGATGCTGTTTAGCGCATACAAATTGCGCAAATATTTTGTATTCTCAACTAGTTCTCAACAAACTATGGCCATCCTAATAAATATTGTTACAGTGAAAATGATTCGACCAATCAGCAATATTGTTCGCCTTGAATTGAATTATTTACTCGGTACGAGTCCTGTGCATATTTTATTATACATATTTAAAACTTCCGTAAAAAATATTTACTGATGGTGAAAACAGTATCAAAATCCATTGCGCGATTTAAGAGGAGTTAGAGGCAATACAGACAGACGGACAGACGGACAGACGCGGAAAATTTATTATACTATGTAAAGAAGATTGCACAACAACACAATAGAGGTAAGAATTATTTTATCCTGTGGTTATGTCACAGTTATCAGAGGTACTAGGCAAATAAAAAGTAAGGGATATTCGCAAATACCCGAGGATATCCGCTCTCACTATTAACAATTCAATTGTGGGTTTTGTAAGTTTCGTTGAGAATATTGAACAGAGTGAACGTAATCGTCTTTCTTGCCACGCACGCATTAGTGCTCACGGTACTTCCAAATATTGTTGGGGGTATATTCGTGTTGAAATATGGATGCGGTAATAAAAAGAAGCAAATATCGCTTGGTCTGCCCGCGGGAGCACGGTCGGATGCCGATCACGTTTGGCCGGCATCACGGACGACTCATACTTGCAGATACTCTAAACTGTTAGTGCCCGCCCATACTGTTACAAAAAGTTCATAACACTTCTTTTTATTTCCGGCCCCGATTTCTCCGTTACAGAATGATAATGTAGTCTCAGTTTGTTTTAAGTTTCAGAGATGAATTTGAGGAGATATTAACTGCCGACCAATTTAAAAGTAGATCTCTGAATATCTAATTAGTAAGATTGTTATTTTTTTTTCTCTTGACTTTGACGTTCAACATAAAAAAAGAGAGATGTTGTACTTTATGTAGAGAAAAGTTGTACTTTGTAATATTTTTGTACATATTAATATTTTTGATGTGACGCATATATTGTGACATTTTAATTTTATTTTAAAACGTAAGTAATATAAAGCAACGTTTTATCGTTAATAGTTGTAGAGCACAATGCTACTTTTATTCACAAGCATAGTCACTACAGTAACCGACATAAAAAATACATAAAGAATAAATGCTTTATATTTCGGTTTAATTGCGAGCACAGTGCGGCGGGGCGGTAGCGATGGCGGAGAGCGGAAGACGATCCGCACGTGTACGAGCACTTTGCGGGTTCGTACACGTGCGGATCGTCTTCCGCTCTCCGCGAATAAATTAAATAAATACACAATATGTATTTATTTTATTTATTTATTCATTTAATAAATAAATAAAATAAATACATATTTAGCGCGTACGAGCGTAAAACGCAAATTGCCTGCTCCGCTCACGAACACCCGCTGTCCCGCTCGCTCAGTGTGACACCGGCCCGCGGATTTCACAAGCCGCCTCGACTGGCAACGTGTTCCAGCACGTGTGCTGTAACACAACACACAGCACAGCACAGTACAACACATAGAGAGTAAATAGGGCTGGAATTCATCCGGATCATCATATACTCTTTTTTTAGTCAAAATTGGCAGCTCACTTGCATCGCCTCTAAGATTGCTTGTGTTCTTAGCTGGACTGTTTTTTTCAGTTTTAAATTAATTTTCTTCCCATATTCGTCTGCTGGTAGATTTTTAATTTCCGTTACGCTAATAGTTTGCGTTCATTTAAGCTCACATCGTGGAGAACACGTTATCGATTCCAGATTACGTGAATAGTAAAAGTGCAGCATCGAATTACTAGGAGTGTGCGCTGTTATCGCTGCCACTAACTGTGTGAGCACTATCCACAATCCAGCGCCATATTATGTTAACAGTAAAATTCAATTATCAGATATAAAAGTCTTGGTACATAGAAAATTTTGAAATGTAAGATTATTTAAGAAAATATAATTATAGCTATATTATGTAAGAAAATATGTCGCACATAATCAAAAGAAACCATGGCTTAGGGATACATGGATTGTTGAAAGTTCAGCAAAGTTATTTTCTCCATTTCTAAAACTTAAATCTAATTCTATATAAACAAAAATTAATCGCAAAATGCTAAGCGCAAAACTCAAGAACCACATTTTTTTTTGTTATCAAAACATATCATCCCGGGCTAAGCGGATCGCAAGTTTGGATATATTTCGATTAAATAAGAAGTAACGCAAAGAATGGGAAAATATAAATAACCGATATTTCACGTTTTATACATTGTAATAATCACAAAAGGAATCATGTTATTTGCTCGACCACGTGAGTATTGCTCATTTACTTGACTGATACAAGGTCGTGTAAGATTTTTTTGCCACACACCGTATAAATTCTAATATTGGAATTTTATTGGCTAGCTATAACTATTTCTATAGGAAAATATGTGAAAATCGAATATACTTACTTACATTCTGTTCGTGGTATTGTATATTAATTCATTAGTTTTGTTTGCGGCGGCGTATTGGTTTTATATTTCCACACACACACACACACACACACACACACACACACACACACACACACACACACACACACACACGCGCGCGCGCGCGCGCCCATACATACATACATACATACATACATACATACACACACATACATACGTACATACATACATAGATGACCTACCATCGCCTAACATCACTGGTGCTGCCAGTGTGCTGCCGACCATAGTAGGATTAAAGATAAGGGATAAGAACGGTACAGGGATCAGGAAAGTATAGGGCTCTGGCATCCCTTATTCACTCACCGAATAAAATAGCACACATGCTATTATTACGGTGTTCTTCTGTGAGCGGGTGGTTACTGCCACCGGACGGGCCGTTGAAATGTCTACGAAATGTAGTCTTTCCAAATCCAGACCAGAGCCAACTTTGAAAAGTGTATTTCCAAAGTTGACGCTGCCGGGAATCGAACATTGTCGTATTGTAATTTTCCATGTGCGGACAAAACCATTATGTCGCTGTAAATGAAAACAGAAATAAAGAATTTATATTTAATATCTATAAAGGTCGACATGAAATTGGTAGTACATTGCGACAGCAAGCCTGGATGGCATGACAGCGGTCGCGTGTAGGTGGGGCCGCTATCGATTGTATATTTTGGAACAAATGGCTGCCAAATTATCGGGTGTTAGAAAGACAAAAAATGTGTTACATATTTTCGCATTGAAATTCCAACTGTCACACTGCTTTAACAACCCACTTCTTTTAAGAACGACTGCACTATATTTACAGAAATCTTAAGAATAGTCCTTTGATGATTTATTTTCGCTGTACTTTTTATTATATGTAACAGCGGATAATCTGATGGTTCATTTAAAGGTAAATTGTCACCGTGGTTGAATTTACAAGCGATAGTGTTTGATTAAAAAATAAAGTTGAAATTCTGGAATACCATAGGCGGAAATTTCTAGTATCCCCTGCGCAACGAGAGAGCACTAGCAAGAGTGGTTAAGACAAGAGTCAAGTTTGCGACCTAGCATCTTTTTTATGACTGCTTGACATAGTGCGGTATTTCGTTAATAAGTTTTATTTCGTTTAATGAATGAAGCAATTAACTAACTCTCAGTATTTTTTGCTAATGACCGCTTGACTTAAAGCTCGTTTTATATTATAAAGTTTGCAGGCATGCCAATTGACCTCTCGATGGTAGGTCGTTACAATCGACACAATGACACTTGCAATACCAGATCTTGTAGGAATTGGAACTGAACTTGTCATAGTAATGCTTGTAATTCTCTCTTGCCTGGTCTATTGTCATGAGTGATCTTAATTAAAGCAATGCAATGCAATCATAATTAAACATGCATTGCAAGAAACAATCTTTCTTAGGTTGAATGAAAATATTGGTATTACTTATTACTTAGTCAATATAAAAAAGAGCATCTTACTTTATTTAAAACTAGCTGGTACCTGCGACTTGTATTAAATAAATTGACATATATGGAATATTTAGTCTATGTCCATCCTGAAATTCTATTCTAACTTTAGGCGTTTTTTTTTAAATCTGATGAGTAGTTTCGAAGATTACATAAAGATTATGTAAGATAAAAAAATATCCTACATAAAAACAAGCATACAAAAACATCTTTATAATTTTAAGATATATTTTGGAGTAACGAATGAATTAAATATCTCTAACAACTATAATCGGACTATTGAATAGTCCTAATGAGCCTAGTGGACACGAGCTTTAATAATGACTTTTAATACTGACACTGCAACACGACAGCAATTATGCAGTAATTATACTCGTAGCTGGCAATTTGACCGCAGGCGACCACGAGCTCAATCCAAAAAGAAGCATCAGATGAGTGCTTTCTTCATTACTATGAGTGTAAATGTGTAAATGTACATATTTTGTGTTTTTAAATCTCATATTTTAATAACAAATATGTTACATCAGTTTTAACCGTGTTAAATTTTTGGTTCCAACTATATAAGCTTTCTATATTATTATTTTTCTTGGTGCTGAATTGTTGAAAATCATTATCAAAAATATTGATGTTTTATATTTTTATTACAGACGTTTTGATCGTCCAAACACATGGGACGCACACGAATTTGTTGTTCAATGATTTTCAATTAAGATATTGTAAAAAATGAAAAACAGAATGGACTGGTCCGATTAAGTGTACTACGGTTAATAAAAAAAACGTTTGGTCCGGTCAACTGTACTATCCAACTGTACCAACCAACACCAAGCAGTGAAATCAGGGCCACGTCTTCTATGTCCGCTGTCAGGGTACACACGAGTACATTGCTATATCCCTGCTTGAGTGGTTCGATTTTATATAACAGAAAAGGCCGCATACCGCAAACATTCTTGGTGACCCGAATTGCCGAGTGGAACTACGCTCCCGTATTTATGCCACTTCCCCGAATAACTGCGTACTGCAGAATACGATCCTATGCCATTGGTTGAATTTCTAATGAGAGTTTGACATGCGTTACGCCTGGTCACGAAACTGAATATGCTATAGAAATATGAATGGAGCTTCAATTTAAATTTCAGCTCAACCCAATATTAGAGTATGAGTCCCCCTTAGTCATCTTGAGTAGAAAATAGTAGGACGCCAATGGGCAAATACTCACGTATCTACTTTATATATATATATATATATGGACTCCGAAACCGCGGAACCATTTTTGATGAAATTTTCAGACAACCTTTAGATTAGTCCAGCGGGTAATCCTGTGAAGTTTGGTAGCGATCGGACGCGGACGAAGTCGCGGGCATATACTTGTTAAATATAAAGTAAAACAGATATAAATCTGAAACATGAATAGTTAACAAATTAAAACATTACAAAGCAGAGTGCATCTGGAATCGATCTTGAACTAAAGATGTGTTGTACATCACTAATGGTTGTTTCGTCTAGGGAACTCGAAACACTTCGTTTGGCATGAAACACAGTCCCGACTGAGCCAAATGGGCGTTCTAATCTATTATCAAACGATAAAACTTGTACCGAGAGAGTTTCATTTACGACCGCGTTAACTTAAGGATTCACTTGCGGACGCAGAACAAACAGATTCACCAAAATATGTGAAAACAAACTCAAGAATTTAAAATATATTGTATGAAACTGAAGTAGTTAAAAATATATTGTATAAAAACCTGCCAGTGTGACAATATTGAGATGACCTGTCGAGTCGTCGTAGTATATATTATAGGTTAATTTAGGCTTTAAAAAGGCCTATAGCATCTACACACGGGAGGTATGAAGATTTACCTTAATGTACTTAATATACATATGTAACATGTACAGACACTGATATTTTCCCACCAGTTACAAAAAAGTGTTGTAATCCAAGAATAATTTCTGGAAAATTAAAATACTGGCTGGTGAAACTAAAATTCGTAATAGTTAATTTGCGTATAAATTATTTTAAAAAAATGCTTCCATATTTATTCATATTTTTATAAGTACAATTTAATAACTGTTTAATTTAAGTTTTTTAGCTTAAATTCTTGAACTTTAATAGCTTATGGTTTATGAGGATTTTAGTTTACACATTTTAGTATGTCATTTTTCATGTATGTAACTTATATAACAAAAAAAACTATAAAAAAGACTTGCAATATTTGCTATGAAATCGATAACTATTACAAACATAATAAAGTCGGTTTGTCTTTTACACAACTGATTAATAAACTTGCAATATTGTTATAATTGCGTGTATAGATCGTAGGATCAGTTGTCGCCGGCAATCTGTTAATATCTATATCATAGCCTATGAACCCTTTTGAAGTTTAAGAAAAGTTTTTTCCACACAAAGTCACAAAGAACCGCACGAGAAAGATATAATCTTTTTCTCGGTTAAGTTGCGGAAAAGGGACTATGGATGATATGCCTACGCGGCTTTCAACTTTGTAACCGAGAGATATTTCTTTACCCAATATCCTTTATAATTTTCTATGTCATATACATTGATGAAATTTAAAAGAGGCAGGTACCGCGCACTGTCGTTGAATATAATAAGGAGGAAATATGGTCTAGCTTTAGAATTTGCTTCAAGGAATTAAGCCGCCTTATAGAAAACAGAGATTTTCTATACAAATTCCCTTACAAAACAATTTCATTACTAAGTTGACTTTAATATTCACGATTATCTATATTAATATTATATTGAGAAAAAATTTGTATGTTTGTATGAAATTTGGTAGGTACATAGATAGTACATAGATATTTTTTATACAAAAAAAATGTTATGTTCCCGAAGGATAGTCTAAAAATGTGAAAAAGCTGACATAAACAGTGTAACAGTCGTTATAGCGATAAAGATCTCAGGTGTTATATTTTTCATTTTTCAAAGCGGACAAAGTCGCGAGCACAGGCTAGTATTCAATAAATTATTCTATAATAATATTCAGGAAATTTATTTTAAATAACTGACACTTTATATTACTTTTCCTTGACATTGACTTGTCAGTATATATATTATGTATAATAAATAGCATCTGACCGATTGTTTTAACAGACGAATTTGCTTTATCCGTATTGTCCTATATTAAAATTTCAACCAAAATTGTGTTTTATTCGGCGCCTCTTTTGAGCACGTCTCTTTTCATAAATTAATATTCTAAATTATTAAAATGAAATGTTGAGACAATGGAGAACAATTCTTGCATGACTTCATTTAAAACCAATGGAAGCCAAACTTTATTGAATCAAAAACAATGCTTAATAAACATTGTAAAATGATCACTTATTCCATATAAAACGTGTGTAGACATATTTGGTAAGGACAATCCACTACACATACGAAATCGTAGAGATTTAGTTGCAGACACGACTGGGATTCAAACTAGCGTCTGACGCATCATTATACCTACTTAGCCTATGACTGTTCATTAATTGCTTCTACAGTACGTACGGTACGTCTTACAATTGGTATTGTTGTTCGGTTGCTGACATTCATTATGACTAATTTGAACACGAGTCAAGGGAACAGAGTAAATAGTTAAAGCGGAGTCGATTCTATGAATATCATTAGAATTGAGATGCTTTACAAATAACTCTGCGAATTTACATGCTAATCTGGTTTTTGTCAATATCACGATTCACGGTCAATGTAAACCCAAGACGTTGTACTGTAAACAAAATGTTCGTTTGAAGTTGACTTCGAATTAATTGTCGTTGTAACGCCTTTATACATAATATATTAACCGCATGGAATTTATGTGAATATATGTTGTTTTATAATCTCTTTATTTACATGATATTCTCACGGATAATGGATAATACGAATTGTGTTTTTCTATTTCTTTTTATACTTTTATTAAAAACTTACAGGGAAAATGATCTTTCTTGAAAGAGAGAGCCATTTCTGGTCCTCCTAGTTCATGGAGACTGCACACCGCCTGCCATATTTTATGTAGGCTAGATATCGCTGGCGCGTAAAGACGTGTTCGAACATTTTAACTGAGTGCACATATCTATGACACACTTGAATTATATTTAGTTTATCACTGTAAGCAAATCGAATCCAATAAGTTATATTGAGTAGTACCTAATAACTGATTGTTTTTGACCATTCTCTTTTATCGTATAAATTATTGGACATTTTGGACAGTAAAACTAAATTGATTTTTTTGTTTATTTTGTACTATTGTATGAATAACAGTACAACAATTTGGACATAGGCACACCATTAAAATTATTTTTTTCCAATTTGTTCTATCGTAGAATAAACAGTAAAAATCTAGTCTAGTCTAGTCTGACTAACTCTTTTTTCCACTTATCTGATCGCCGCATTAATATCTGCACCAGGTTTGGTCCTCCGTTTCATAACTATAAAATTCTCACCAGAGTGAGAAAACAGTTTTTGTCCTTAATGCCATTAGAAACTAATAGTCGAAGTTAAGTTAGGCGCTAACTAAGTTTCTAGTGAACACTTGTGTAGCGAAGACTTAACGAGCGAGTCACTCAAGGCTTTAGGCGTGCTCCGATTTATTTACCAGTTGTAACATCTGCTTCTTGACACAACTATCCAAATGACACTTTGAAATTGTCAAATTATCGCATGCTTACGGATTGGGACGGTTGTGGTTAGTCATAAGTTTTGGATATAAATTAGAATTCAAAATGTAAATGATATAAGGTTGTAAATGACTAGCCTTATATATGTGTGATGAGTGATGAAAGGAATGGAAGTACGTTCTAAATAGTACACTGTTCATTGACTTGTGTAAATTCTAACTAATATTATAAATGCCATAGTGAGTTTGTTTGTTACACTTCCACTATCACCATGAAATTTTGCATGTACTTTGCCAAAGATACATAGAGATACATAGAAAAGGACATAGGGTTACCTTTGATCTAAAAAAAATCGTTACCGTGGGATCATCTAGAAAAATAAATATAAAATTCAACAACGCCTTACAAACTGCCCGAGAAATAAATATTTAATAAATGTTCTAACAAAAGAAAAGGACTCGGACGAAATCACAAGCAAAAAATTGTGTTATCATAATTATGTAGTTTAGAATGCGACATCATCTCCATTGTTTCCAACCTGTAAATGTTCACTGCTAGAGTTATGCCTCCACTGCTTGTAACCGATAGCCGTTGCCTTTCATGAAGTCTAAAGAACTATCAGACTTCTTAAAAAGAGTGGTTCCTGATTGCCCAAAATCCAAACAGTTTCTATAAACATAGGGTAAGAAGTACATTGTACATCACTGAAATTTTTTTATCACTTACAAAAAAAAGGTTCTACGTATTGAGACGTTTTAAGTCTTCACAATGCGCGAGTCTTTGCCATTTGTAACTTTGTAACTTAATATAACGATTTTATAATTTAATGTCCATATTCTTTCAAGATTAACCGAGGAAACCAGGGCGGTTCTGTAGTTCAAATATAAATAGTTAATTCTTACTTAACCGCGTCCATTGGAAAAGTAAATGTAAAGAACATAAAATTTGCTAAGGAGTTTAAGAGATTTAACTTTTATAGCGGCCTTAAGAGTGAAAATTCAGCGGGTATCTGTGAACAAATAGTAGTCCCCAAAGAACGGGAACTGCCATAAAAATTCGCGTCGTCGTCATTAGTCTCAGACGTGTTTTGATCAGAGCTCGCAGCGTCCGACGAGGCGGGCCGCCTCTCCCTTTATCTTCGACTCACAATTTAAAATGAAAAAAACCCGCCCCACAGAGAAAACTGGATTTTCGCCCCAAAATGGACTTGAGCTCTATTTGTTCCACGGATTTTCAAGTGTCAGTTAAATGTAACCGAATAAACGAATATTTTCCTAGTGTGTGGTACTTTTAAAGGCTCTAAGGTCTGTTTGAAATATAACATTGTATTGTTACAGAGCACTATCCTAACTAATATTATAAATGCGAAAGTGAGTTTGTTTGTTTCTACGCTTTCACGTCTTAACTGCTCAAACGATTATCATGAAATTTTGCATACTCGTACTCAGGCATACAGAAACGATAAAGGGTACCTTTAGTATAGAAAAAAGTATTGTCCCTAAGAAAAAAAAAACGCCTTTAATCATTAGCTAGTAATAATTATCGTAGCATAGACCAGACCATATAATGAAATATCATGAATCTCTCAAAGGTGCTAAGATTCGCCGAGACTCAAACCTGCCATTTGAGAAACTGACCTATCTTTTCTTACTGTTATCCACTTAATAACCATTTCATACAACATACCTACATACATATATCGATTTCTTTTAATATGTGACCTGAATATTCATTTTTACATTCTGTTTTGTCTGCGTGTAATAAAAACTAGAGGTAGAATTTTGCGGATTAAGAAAGCATTTTAGCGTTAGAATAGGCGACATTAGAATTTGGCTAATGATTGTATTAGTAGCGGTGTATGTGTAAGCACCCTTTTACTTAAGCTATAAAATCAGCATAATATTTCGTAATTTTGGTTACGGTACCTATAGCTGGCAAGTTGCCCGATTCAATTTAATCTTCGTACGGCGCGTTCCGCTGTGGTCACTCCGCGCTCGCTCCCTTCGTTTCATGTTCACAACTCTTGGGTTTTACTCATGGAATTAAATCCGTATTGTAAGCACTTCACTGAACATCTCGCCCGGTTCACACCCCTGATTAAATAATAATTTCTAAACGCTTTTCATACTACTCGTTGCCCTCTTATCCGATCCGCAACAAACCAGCCGCCCGCCCAACGCCGCGCCGCCAACATTTCACCGAACCCCACAATTTTAATTGTGCCATTTTATCATTTATATCTAAAACTTTTCATGCCATCTGTAACATCAAATATTCAACGTTCCTAATATTAAATAAAAGGTCTTTCCTACTCAATTGAAACGTTATAACCCGCTCCCGGCTTCGCCCAGGGTGCAATTTTTTTATATACACAAATCTTTCCTCGTTTATCCTTCTTTCCATAAGTGAAAACCGAATTTAAATCCGAATGCTTAAAGAAGAAATTAGCGGAGAAACAGACATGACGGATTAAGTTAAAGATGACGCGTCGATTTTTCATGCTTTTAAAATATGACGCAAATTATTAGAATAACGGTTAGTAATATTGGTTACTGTCGCCATAAACTGCCCAAAAGACTGAGAAACGCAGTGTGCCTACCACACGAGTCGCGTGAAAGCTACTAGTAATACAAATAAAAAAATTCACTTCAATGTACCAAAACTCAGAACAAGATCAAGTGATACATTTCATATTCCCTACTGTAGAACTATTCATTCCAAAAATTCCTTCTTTCATCGTTCTAAGTATCACTACAATAAGATTCTGAATGAAATTGAGATATTTTCCAACAATTTGAATTCTTATAAAAAGAAAATTGGTGAATTACTTTTGAAAAATTAATTTTTCTAATATAGAATATTTTCTTCTTTTTCTTTTTTGGTCTTATAATTATTATTATTTTTAAATTAATAAATAAATGTAATAATATAATTTTTATGATTCTTTAGGCCTATTTGTATATAATCTATAATACATATTTTTTAAAATTATGTATGTAATCTAAATAAATAAATTTAAAAAAAAATCTTTTTTAAAATTACTATTTAAGAGTCAAAACAACTTTATGTTAAGCTGTACAGATTGAATATCATTGATGTAAATTTAAAAATAAGGTTTTTTTTTCGGTAATTAAAGAGCACAGTTTTGGTATAAAAATATAACAAGTGTCACGACCACTGACGTTGTTACCACAAAGGACAAACTTAATTGTACTTTCAGTCTTACAATGTAAAGCAATTACTCTTTTAAATAGCGGTTGTTGCTAATTATTGTATCCTTAATAAGCAAAAATCATGACGAACAAAATGTGCAGTAGGAAAACAACGTTAAAGTGTTGTTAAGAAGTCTAAGCTGAATGAATAATAAAGGATTCCTGTTTAGTTCTAGTTGGCGTTAAAAATTATAAATATATGAAATACAAGAATAGCAAGTAGCGACAGAAGACAATGCGTCTCGGAGTCCACCATGAAATAACAGCATGAGTGCTGTTTTGTTTCCGCGATTGAGTAACAGCTAGTTGCAGAAACGTTCTTTAAATTATAAAGTCGCCTTTAAATTATAAAGTCGCCTTTAAAAACTAATGAATCATTAAAGTGTTGCACAATGCTACATTAACATCAACTTTAATGCTCCATTAAAATTTAACTAAAGAAGTGTGAAATAAGACCTTATCTTTATCTTTAAGAGAAAAAGCGTTTCACAAAGCGACATTAGCGCCATATTTGCTCTAAAGGACCTTTATTTGAAAGTTTGTTTTTAATGACGGAAGAAGCGCCCATTAACTTGTCATTAGTGTAATATTTAACAGATTTTAATTAATTTCAGTAGTTTTCACAATGTTTATCATGTCACTATCAAGTTTGTCTTCATTATTTATTTTGTTTTCATGACATTTGGTTATTTATAAATTAGTTTTAAAGTAAAGCAAATTTATAAAAAAGAAATTGTTGGTAAGTGTTTTCCCCTCCATAAAAAAAAAGGTACCACCATAGTCATGATCATGAAATGAAATTTTTGAAAGTTACAAATAGAAAAAATAAATAAACTAAAGATAATACAATACACGTATTTATGAATTTCAAGATATTTTAATCATTTATCATTATTTTCAGATATTATTATGTATGCTAATTGGCTTCTTAATAATTCTATTTTTAAATTATTAACCTTTGGTTGACAATCTTCATCATAATTTTAAATTAAGTATATTAAAAACGAACAATAGAAACACCGTCACCATGCGCCTGTACACATTTGAAAATTGTGACATTGACATTTGTGTTTTTTATACAAATTTGTAAACAAAACGCGAAACAATTCGCTCAGTTCATTCATTTTTTATTTGAACATACTCAATGTCATCCGTAAATGAACTTTAACTAAGGAACCTTTAAAAGGGCCGTCATTCGTTTTGTGCAACGTCTTTAAAGTTAATGTACCCATTCGGGATAAGCCGGATAAGGACTCATTAGTTAATGCCAATTTTAAAGAAGCTTTCTGCAACTGACTGTTAGTGAGCCCATTTGTCCCTTAATCCTACTATATGGTCGGTAGCGCATTTGCAGCATCTGTGGCGTTGCGTATATTATAGGCGATGTTAGCCACCTGGCATCAAGTAGACCGTTAGCCTGCCGACGTCCTTTACTTTAAAAAAGTATTAATTACTTCAATGATGCTTATTAACAAACTAATAGAATAGGTATAATGAAGTAGAGATTTCATTTTATGATTCTAAATATTAATTTGTAAGTGATTTTTGTATTGCAATTGTTTCTACGATAATGTTTTAATAGTTTGTACAATATCTGAAGATCTGAATCTTTAATTCAATTTACAGACTTAGTGCTTCAATTAAAATATAAAATATCTATATAAATAAAAAATAATCACTTAATGTGCGTTGCTAAGTGAAACGTTTGCTAAGCTTTGTATACTCGTAACTCGAGAACGAGTGTGGCCAAATTTGGCTTTTTTTTTTCAAACATTCGTTGAAGTACGAGACCATTTCTTCAAAATTTCGTTGAAAAATAATGGAAAATGGCCCGAAAAAAACTTATGAAGTGAAAAATTGGAAAAATCACAAAGCCTGAGCAGTTCGCTAGCTAAGGTAGTACATGAAAATTACACTGAGTAACTTCGACGAATTCGCAGAAGGCAATAGGGGATTTATCGTACAATACTTGAGAGATTGCGACATGTAACAAGAGGACCCTGCTGTGCAATAGAGTAAGGATTATAAAAATCCGTCCGTAGTATTTTTATTTATTCCAATATGAGGTCAGCTACAGCACTTTTACTGTAAAAAATCTTTGCGAAAATATTAACGTTGCCTATATTTGGACTTTCAGCTTGGCGGAGATCGGTTAACGAGGTGCTCTTAACATAGGTAGATGAGTTTAAAATATACATATATCTACGACATAAACTGTGGTTGAATACAAACGTACTCTAATTAAAAAAAAACATATTCAGGTCTCTACCATGTTTTCTTTTAATTTCAGTTTTTAGAACGGCGATGGTTCCACATTTAATGGATTAAAAATTTAATCAATATGTATACAGTTGTAATCAATGAGTGCACAACGACCTAAGCGATCCCTAATCTATACAAATATTATTAAAATTTTATTTGGGTATTATTTAGGCTTTAATAGAATTGACGCTGAAACGTGGTCTTCATAGATGGTCTATCTATGGGCTTCGTAAGAAAGCTCAACGTCGCAGAACGAGTCATGGAGAGGGCTATGCTCGGGGTTACACTGCGAGATCGAATCAGAAATGAGGTGATCTGTACATGTACGAAAGTTACCGGCGTTATACACATAATACATAGCGGATCACATAATACGGAGAGATGACGGCCGCTGGGGCCAGAAGTTTCTTGAGTGCAGGCTACGGACCGGCAAGCGCAGCGTAGGACGTCCTATGCTGCGCTTGATAAGGGCCGAACAAGTTGAGGGAGCAACAGATACATTTAGAGAGCGACTTTATTTTATAATAGATATTGTGTTTACACATTATAATTTTGACAATATGAAATAAATCAAGTGTTCTATGTCGTTAGAAATGGAAGTAAATAAATTTTGACAATCTTTTATGTAGTATTTTATAATACTTACTGAGACGAGAGAGCTTAAAAGCATCGGCGGTATTGATCACGTCGGCGTATAAGTCGAACTCTAATCTGGTCCTATTCGAGTGCTGCAGCATTGCGAACTTGAAAGAGCTCTGGATTTCATCTGTCTTTTGTTCGAAGACGAGTCCTGAAAAAAAAAGGAAATAATAAAATTCCTTGTACTCTCTGTCTTAACACAAAAATAAATTGTTGTGGCTATGTCTATTTCTGGCTTATTCCTAGAATTATATATAAAAATACAAAAGAAAGAAACACTTTATACTCGGAAAAGGGTACGATGTGACTTATGATGTTTCCTAAATAATAGTGGCGTCTAGATAGAACTGCAATTTGTCCATTAGTTTATAAGAATTAGTATTCTCACACACTTTCGCATTTAAAACATGAGTACAGTAATACAATTTTGTTGCAAAACTGATTCTCTTTTAAAAGTGTAACGACAGGAAAAAATGTCCTGCCTAGTGGCACCAAGGGATGAACAACCGACAAAAAATCGTCGATTACGCAACGCTGTGGAATACTAATGATTAAATAAAACCTCTGGTTGTCCATTGGTTTATGAATATGACTAGTGTGTGCGAGGCATTCACAATTTATTGTTTAGCGAGCATACGCGCTTGTAGTATTCCGGTATGGAATTTATGGCTTTAGTCTCGCTGGAGAAAAATATAGATTTATCATCCAAGCTTTGCAACAAATCGTTATTGCTTTTAGGGATTTGCTAGACCATGCCCGATGAAATAATACTCAGTGGTTGTGTAAGTACACATTGTTTTCAACCTAATTGCTTTTAACTTCTGTTATTCCAAGGAAAATTTTGAGACTATTCAATTTGTTTTGTTATAACTATACTATAGTAAATAAAAATTATTAACATTTTATTATCATTGTTAGTTTGAAGATGGATTTATTTATTGTGAATTTAAATTCACAAGTTAGTAAGTCCAAGAGTCAATTGTTTTTATTTGACAACAAGCGGATAAAAAAATTCAGTATCCCTTGACCAAAAACCAACTAACTACACACGTACACTTAAAAGTTCTTTTATATGGTTTGTTAAGAATTTTGAGCTACAAAGATTTTTTTCTGCTAATTTTATATGAAACCTTTCTCGTTTAACGTTCTTTTCATTAGTGAAAACCGCATATACTTAAGAACTGTTGCGTAGTTTAAAAGACTGTATTTTATACTAAGTAAAGATAGACAATTATTAATTTAATATTTAGTTATAACTAAATTTTTCTTTTCTTTTGTTTCAGGGAACAGTATTTAATGTATTCGAAGACAAACCTAATAATGGTTTCCAGACATTGTTATCATCTTGTGTGTAAATACGTGTTGGATAATAAATAAATAAATGAATAAATAAATAAATAAATAAGTAAATAAATAAATAAATAAATAAGTAAATAGTAAGTACATTGGAACATTACATAGTAACTCTGACTGTACCTATGTTTGTTGCCTATTAACGGCTAAACTAGATATTATCTTGTTATTAACTAGATCCCTAAAAATCGGTAATATAATACTTTGAAAATACATCTACCCCAGTCGAAATTTATAAATATTTGTTATTTGGAAATCTGGTTTTTGGCGAATCTGATTTTATGTGAATGAGCCAATGAAACATTCTAATTCGCTGCTATTTTAGTCCTAACCTATTCCTCTGCTTACTATTGCGCTGGTTTGTCGTACGCTCGAGGAAGTGTACATTTATGTGCGACCACGCCGTGTATACAAGAATCGTTCCACTTGGGTTAGTGATAAGTGGTGCGTAAACCAAGTATGCATACGTACCGTGGCGGATACCCCATTACCCCTACAATAATAGGTGAAGAGGTAAACACATCCAATTCCTTAGTCATCACACACATCTTACTACCAGTCCTACCCCCAATGATACACTGTACACCGCCGTACCATGAATTTCACGATTCATAATTCTAGCTGGTGCCCGCTACTTCGTCCACGCTGGTTGAAAAATAAAAAAAACATAAAAGTAATATAACGCTTGACCCCTTGTTGCTATAACACTTTGGCTAGGCGTTAGTTTTTTTATTTTATTTTAGATGATCCTTCGGGAACAATACTTTTTTTCTGGATAAGTGCTTACTTGTATCAAATTTCATGATGATCGGTTGAGTAATTAAGGCGTGAAAAGGTAACAGACAGACAGAGTTACTTTCACATTTATAATATTAGTAAGCTTTAGTATGGATACTTACCTATTTCTAAAACACTTTCGAACAATAGTCGACAATCATCACTCTTAATTGTCAGCTAATCCTAAGGAAATTGCTTTTAATTACAATAGAATGTAGATTTTTAATTAAAGTCCAACGAAGAAACATATCAAATGGAAAAACGCTTTTTAAATCAGAGGATTTGAACTGGTTCGTTGAATAAACCTGAGTCTGGGGGCACTTGTTTCGACTTTTATTTGAAACTGTAAAAGGCTCTGACGAGGAAAATAACCGGGGACTTACTTTTTATTGTAACGCGAATGGTTCAGGGCGACGAGAAGTTCCCCTATTTTTCACGTTCGCGACGACAGATGCCCTTAATGCCTTGGGTCACTTTGTTTATTATCCGAGGGAATTTTCAGGTTGAGCGTCTCTATCATATGAAATGTTCAACAAAGCAATATAAATAAATATAAAGATAAATAATCTGTCATTTTTTAATTTTTTTTACTGTGAATCTTCACCAGGCTACCACCGTCTATTAACAGTTGATTATCAAAAGTAGAAAGGTTGCCTTATAACAGAAGAAACCTCATAGGTGATACAAGTGAAAGTCCTCTTCAGTAGATTAGGACAGATTTTATATTATTATACGTTTATTAATTTATTCAAATTATATGAAACGCGTGTCTAAATAAACTAAGTAGGTATATATTACTATCTAACTGTTGTTCTCGACTTCGTCCGTGTAACTTTATAAAAAGCCTGATAATGTAGCTATCCATAGGTCGAAAGAATTTTAAAAACGGTCCAGTAGTTTTTGAATTTTATCATTACAAACAAAAATACAAAACTCTTCTCTTTAGGTATAATTTTTATATAGATTTCGGAAAATACATTTTTTAATATTCACCTATGAATAAAATCAGTCAATTATTTAAGACCAGAGACAACATTAGAAAAGTTCATTTCCAAAGTTGACCCCACCGGGAATCAAACCCGGGGCCTTTGAGATATTAGGCAAGCACCCTTACTACTCATCCAACGGGCTCGTCAAAGTATCGATGGCCTAAACGAGTTTCCCAAAGGGTGGGCTTAAGTTGAATAAGTAAAGTATACATATATCTAATAATATATCATTATTAACAGTAGGTATAAACAAAACTTAATAGAATCAGTTCAATATTATTTAAAATTAATACTTACCTAATACATATATATTTATAAATATTATTTTTAAAACTGAAATATTTATATATTTATTACTTTAAATCAATATGAGCAAGGGTTGGTATGTGTAATTAATTAATTAAGGAACAGTAATAACGTTACTGTTAAATTTTATGACGCAAATTGAGCGCGACAAGGTTTGAAACATGTCGCCGCAAATAATTTTCAGCTTATTGATTACTCATGAATTTCAGTGATTATATTATGTGTTAATGCAATCTTGATCTCCCAAGTGTTTTGGCAGGGCACACTGCATTTCGCAGTCATTTGGGCAGCCCGTCTGGCGGCTGTAACCACCGCCTTACAGATAACCACCATAATAACAGAATATGTGCTTATGTGTTTCAGTGAGTTTGTAAGGGATGCCAGAAGCCATTTCCTTCCCTATCCCTTTCTAATCCCTAAAAGGATCTCCCCGCAATAACTAAGTATATTTTTTGTGCAACACTTTCAACGCAAAAATCTGAAAATGTTAAATACTAAATCCGTTTTCTGCTTGTTAAAAAAAATGTGAAGGCACGAGACATAATTTTTTTCTTGCTATCTAAAATATTTTTCATTTTAAGTAATGGCATCGCCTTCAGTTCTGGCAAGATAAATTCCCTCAGCGAATTCCCAGCGCGGTTGAATACAAAAATATTATTTAGTTTATTTGAATACCCGATAATCAAATAACTTAATCAATAATAACAACTGATTCGATAAAAACATATTGAAACTCGACAGGAATTATCGCATCAAAAATAAATTACAAGGAGATTAGGAATATTCAATGTTTACTTAGAAAAAATTAAACATTGGAAGCTATATTACATCAGGCGTTTTATAATTATAAAATGACTAGCCAGTATCCGCAAAATGAAAAATATAACACTTGAGATATCTGGCATCTTTATTGCCGAGACGACTTTTCTTACAGAATAAAAAGTATCCTAAATGTTAAATCAAGGTAATAAACTGTCTGTATGCTAAAATTTGATTCGCTTTCGCGTGAAAGAGAACATTCATACATCCTACATAAATCCTCACAAGTGCATTTATAATATTAGTAGGACACACACACATCCAATAAAAAGTAAAAAGTGATATGCTGGACATGTCCATCATCACATAAAATATCTCTTTATTCGTTTATTCTCTGTTATTTTTGTTACTGAACGCAATATTGTAATTAGGTACCTTATGTTACTCGCTGAGGTCAACTTGTATTAAGACTAGAGATCGCGACACGTGCGCACAATAAATGGGTAGGGCGAAATTAATGACGTAGAAAAGGTCAACTCCTTGGGTTGTTCCACGAAAATCTAGCGATTTTATTTACACAACAATTCGGCATTCTTTGCACCGCGTTTTATTGGAAACGCTACGCGTAAAAGGCAAAGTCCTCCATAAATTATTGCATAATGGCTATAATATAGAAGCAGTTCGTGATGAAAAAATTGTCAGTAGGTAGGACTGCTCGTCAGAAGTGAAAAGTCGTCACATATATAAATATACTGCGAGTTCAGTGGTTTTTCCCCATACCAAAATACCAACGTACCTAAAAAAGCTTTTGCTTCATAAATTCGAAAGATTATTTCGAAATCTTGATTAAATGGGCCATCTTTTTAAGTAACTTGCGAAGTGAGGTATAGTGCTTTTTTTTAAAAAAGACGAAGTGCAAAGTTATTTGAAAAAGATTTTTTATGACACAATTAAACTTTATTTTTTAAAATAAAACTTAACCAATTATTGAATTTATGATTTCAATGCAGAGCTTAATTATTTAGGATTACACAAAAAAAATCTCCAAAATTTACAAATTTGTGATCACTCATTTTTCCCATTTTTAAACATATATCTTAACAAAGGACCTGGATTTTTGCTTATTTTTTCCAGAGCGGATAGCCTAGCTTATCTCCTTAAATACACACACATCTACATCAAAAGGTGTCGGTCCCGCGAGTTCAGTGTTTTTCCCCATTACAAAAAGTGCTCAACGACGCCTAATGAAGTTTTCACTTCAAAAATATTATTAAAGATTATAGCTTCCAAACGCAGTTTTCCGAGTAACTTTAAACTGAACGCGGCGGAAAGAATGTTAACGACCACTACGAATGTATGTTTGTTAGTTTTAGTATAATCCCCCGTTGAGTTTTATTTTACTGTGGCTTTGAATATATCCATGAAATCCTTTTATTACTAGTTTTTTATACCGCCTATTAATTAGTTGAGTATTTTGTTTATTTTTTTTATATGGAAATTTTTTTATATGGTTTATTTAGCAATTCATTTTTAATTTACAGATACTTAAGGTGACAATTAAATTTCCGTTAAATGCTTAATTTTTATAAAGCACTAGCGCGACTTCGTTCGCGTAGAAAAATAAAAAATATAACGCCTTAGACAATATCTGGCATCTTTATCGCTTTGACGACGGTGGCGCAGTCGCTTTTTCCTTTTTTTATCTTTTTAGTTAAACCCTCAGGAACGTAAAATTTTTACAGGATGAAAAGTCTATACTAATATTATAAATGCGAAAGTATGTTTGGATGTATGGATGTTTGTAACTCTCACGCAAAACTACTGAACCGATCACCATGAAATTTTGCATACACGTTGTCTGGGATACCAGAAAGGAAATAGGGTACCTTTCATTTAGAAAAAAGGGCTATTCCCGAGGGATAAATAAAAATAAAAACTAACGCCTGGTCAAAGTGTTATATCAACCTGTGGTCAAGCGTTATATTGCTTTTTTTTATTTTCAACGCGAACGAAGTCGCGAGCACCAGCTAGTGTCATATAAATTAAGTATCCTATAATTCAGGTAATAAACTATCTGTCACAAATTTCATCCAAATTTTATCAACCGTTTTTGCGTGAAAGAGTAACAAACATCCACTCTCACAAACTTTCGCATTTATAAAAGTAGGTTTTAATGGCAATGTCTGACCATGAAGGTCAAACAGTATAAACTTGTGTATTTTAAGAAAAAAATGTAGTTCACTTTTATACGTAATAATTTTCTATTTTCCATTTTCCATATAAAATTGTTAATGCTCAGAATGTCTCGTGGCCTTTAACAGTAAACAGTCTAAGCTCTACATACATGAAGGGCGCACGTATCAGCGTATGTTGTTTGATTATGCATGCACAAGACTAGAGGAAATATTGCAGTAAACGAGTTACACATTCGTACTGGTTTAACCAAACCAATGATCTGTTAAGGGATAGTAAACCTATACACGAAATAGCAATTCTATTAAAGGAATATTTGTGTTATAAATAAAATAGTGCGTAAAATGTCAAATTCAGTGTAATCAATCAGATGAGGAGTGAGCGAAAAAAATGTTACTTTTCCGTTTTAGATATTTTATTAAAACCAACAAAAACAAAATAAAGTTTTGATAAAAACTTTGGAATGTAACAAAATCGGGGAAACGGTCTTATACTGTAAATATCTATCATTTACATCCAAAATTTAATTAGACCACTCGATAGCTAACAATATCAAATACTTTTTTTGGTATATATGGTATATTCAAATTCATTGGATATTTACATAAAATACGCTCAAAGAAAAATCACTTTTAGTAAAGAAACACTGAATGAATTAGGGTAGTGTTGCAAGTGTATAAAAAATTATTAGGCAGCAGCTTAAATAAACTGAAGGAAGGAACTTTGTTTAAAATAGAGGAGTAGACTCAGCAATTTAATAATGCGCTCTAAAGTTCGTTATCCTATATAATGCCTAAGAGAACAGTGGTATCCTTAATCCATAACGTTCAATTAATCCCCGGAGACCAGAGCCTATAGTCAAGGCACGATATAAAGGCACTTATGACAGATTGTAATAACGTTGTAAACACATCACGATTTTTTGTTGGTAAAATATCAGAAAGTGTGTTTTAGAAAATATATAAATACATAAATATCTCATTTTTAGTAATAAAAATATTAGTATAAATAATGAAGAAAATCCACATCCGCAATGCAAATTCAGGTAAGAGCATTATCGAAAATAAAAATAATCTAAGTTAAGAGCAATATCAAAACTCTGTTCTTTGGAATGTTTGATAAAACTCAATATTGGCATTAAAATCTATTATATCCTCAGCAAAATATATCGGAAACGGCCCAAATGGTTAAAAATGCCAGCCTTATTATGACTGACGAGGCTTCTATGTGTTAAATATCAACTTCAAAGAATAGAAAAATGGAATAAAATAAAGCAATTATTTTTTAACAAGTAGTACGAGTAATGCATCCTGTTAATAGCACATGGAATTGGTATTATTTACCTTACATCTAATAACTAATAAGGTAGTTCTGATTTTTTTATATGTTGGTACTAATGAAATGGTAATGACAAATCCAAATTTTTCACCTCGAAGGGATCATTGTTAAATTCATTAAAATTTAGGTCTTTTTTCAGTTTTTGTCGATTTGTGCTACGACAAAAATCACACTTTTTAATTAGATTTGCAATTGAATGAGGATAATTTAGTAGGCAAATTGGTAGGGCAAATGAAACGGATCTAAAGATACGGCTATTCAAAAGTTTGCAAAATTTCTAAAAAAAATTATGTTTTACAGTTGTTTTTAGTTTTCGACAATTTTGACCACTAAGGAATGGGTTTATAGTAAAAATTATCTTATAAATTATTAAAGTGCATTAAATTTCCAATAAAATGAGATAAATTTGGTCTACATATACCTTATATATATAACCTGAGATACAACTGTTCAAAGTTGTGAGTACTGGACATTATATATATTATTAATGAGGTGTTTCATAATACTACGCATTTTAATATTAATGTTTTAATTACTAAAATGTTTATTTTTATAAAATAAAATTCTTATTTCACTAACAGAGAAATAACAGAGAATTTCACTGCGAATTAAAAATCACAGAGGGTAGAAATCATAATTTTAATATTTAGTTCTTTTAAACAACACAACGAATTATGTTGCTGTTTTCACTACCGTTTATTAGTATTTTATGTTTATGATGTGTGTGTTTCGCGCGCTGTACGTAGATTATCTTTCTAGGGTTAAAGTAAGTTAAATTATTTTTTATTTTAGTTTAGTGTAGACTAATAAAATATCAATATAATTAAAGACACTGTCCACGTCTGTCTGTTTCTCCGCTAATTGTTGTTAACCACCCAACGGATTTTGATACGGTTTCCACTAATGGAAAGAGTGATCAACTTTACTCTATTCATTCTCAAAACGTGGATTTTCAAATATTTATGACATATTTATCACTTTGTTAAATTGTAAAAAGTTATAAATTTAATTAAACTGTTTATTTGTTAGAATAATATACTTTTGCGTATGTATTTTTTGTTATTTTTTTCACGAATCTTTAAATCTCATTACCTAAAATTTCTTGCACAAATGAATAGAGTATAGAAAAGGTTGTGTATATAATTTTCAGAATAAAATTGCATAAGTGCGTATAGGCCGCTTGTTTTTAAATTAAGAGGAGTCGATGTATTGTTATTAATTCAAACATCTGGAATATTTAATTAATATTATTATAAAATTAATCAAAATGCAGCATGAGTATAAGTTACATTACAAATTAATAAGTAACACGATGTTTGAAATCAATAAATACAGTCCAATAGCTTGTAAATGCCTAAGCAAAAATGTAATAACTGTAACAAATGCCGCATGTAAATACGAATCTTTTCTACTCTGTATACGCGTGGGATCTTAAATAATGGAGTGAGTTATAAGTGGAGAAACACACTTCATCTCGGCGAGGATACGCACCTGATCTTTTATTTTTACGGTTCCCCAGGCTGTAACGTGAGACATGCTCATAATACTAAACGTCATTTAGAAATATATTATGTGTGAATATATATCCACTTATTTAATTTTATTGTTTTGTAATATTATCTTAAAAATTGAAATAGTATGTAAAATTTGAAGTTGCTTTGTATGGCCGCATACAAAGCACGCAATGCAACGTATTTTTAATAATTTTTTTATATAATATATATAATAATAATATATAAAACTTAATTAATTTCTTTCATGAGCGTAGCAGGGAGCAGGTCACCTAATTTTGCATATAAAAGCCACTGCTGGACACCTAAATAGAAATTTAGGTCTAGGTTACGAGATCCAATTGAATATGCAAATTTAAATGAGTGGATAAATAAAAAAAGTAAAGTCATTTTTTATTCGTGACTTTAGTGAAAAACTTATTAAAATTAAATGATGGTAGGTATCGATATTTTCTGCAGTTATATTCCTTAAAAAATTCAAATTCATTTATTTGCAGGCAACTGGACCCATATTGTCCATTTTTATACATTAGTAATGATATCTAGACAGTTCCTACTTCAATAATTATATAAAATAAAAGCAAATTGTTTATACCTCTCACAGATATTCAGAAGTTTACGTAAACCACAGACAGAAGCGCTCAACAACACCATGTCGTCTGCATAACTAAGGTTATTTATTAACACATGGGATATGTGTTAATAATCAATGTGACAACCAAGACGCTGGTTGCTGAGCTCCTCGATTAGTGCATTTACGTATAAATTGAACAGGGTGGGTGAGGTGATACCGCCCTGTCTCACTCCGCATTCTAATTTGTATGTTTCTGACATTGTTCCCGCCCATCCCACGCTATTAACCTGGTGCCCATACCAATATTTAAAAATACTAACAATTTCAGAAGGTAAGTTAATATTTTCCAACTTTATATCATAGGCAAACCAGATCAAATGCCTACAAGTTGAGGAGACACGCATATACTGGAGTTTTGTGACAAATATAGTATTGGACGGTATGCTTAAGACAAAGTATAGAATAGCACTTTCAGTTGATAATCGCCATCAAAATCCAAATTGATTATCATGCAAAGACACATATTTTTCGAATAAAGAATCACCGTACCGTACCGATGGTAGTATAACTCGGCCCCATTTCGTTGCGGCGTGTGAATGGGGCGCGCGCTGTACTTTACACTGTGTGCTATAATACTAGTTGACTACACGATATGAGTTAATACGTCTGACATCTTTACAGCTGTGAAGGCGGTGGAATCACCACTGTTGACGACAGTGGCGCCAAATTTTTTATATTTTTTGACGATCCCTTCGGATTTAGGATAAATGGTATCTTATATGTTAATCCAGGTAATAAAGTGTGTGCGCCAAAATTCATCCAAATCTGTTCAGCAGTTTTTTCGTAAAAGAGTTACAAACATCCATCAATCCAAAACTTAGACTAAGCGAAATACCCACGACCCTGTTGCATTTTCTTTTTAGAACATCGTTTCACCACACTCAAATTAATCGACGTTAATTAGATGAATAATCACGACTCACGAATGCAATTGCAAGGTATATCTAGCATAATAATACACTTAATCTGTTGGCTTGAGTTACAACGGGACCCGTATGCCATTATTGTGATTTAGAATCTGGTTGTAGTCAGAATGTGAGCCAATAAATTAGATCTCAATCAGGCTGAAACCGCCATTTGTTACTCGTACTTTAGATGTGTAAGGACGGACCTATATCGGGCCTTTATTCACCTCGTCATACAATATTCATGCGTTTGATAGCGATATAGCACTGAAGCGAACAAACGTCCCGCAGAAATGTCTCAACCGTCTTACCACTTACGTTCTCAGACTTGTGTGTCAACATTTTCACGCCTCACTGTTTTACTATTGTATCACAATAACAGATACTCAATATGAACAGAATATAGTTTGCATTACGTATATAGCTTTCATGTGACGTCATCATATCAGCCGTATTATTTCAATAGGAGCTGTGAGAAGCAGCCTGGATCCACTTTGTTACATGTCCTATGCTGCACTTTCCGGTCCGTGGCATCCACCAGAGAACCTTCTGGCCCCAGTGGCCGTCGGCTCTCCGTACTGTGTCCTGCCCCCTGTGTAGCCACTTCAACTTACTAATCCGCCGGGTTGTTTCGTTCGTCTTCGAATCTCCTTCTGAGCTTTCTTACAAGACCCATAGTAAGACTTCAATGTCTTATTTGCGTATCTAAAACACAGTAAAGCGTTTGTTTAACCGTGCTATAATGTTTATTTTTATCAAGACAAATTGCATCTACAAGAGAATACGCCTTTAAGCGGAACAACACTTGTTCCTTCTTGAGAAGTATTGAGTAAGTAAGTAACGTATGTCGTCTGCTTGTAAATTGTGCGCATGTGTTTGTAATGATCGTTGTGTATAGTAATATCTACGCTGTTGTGTCTCAACAGCGATATGTGTACAATATTCGTGTTACGTGCAACAGTGATATATCGCTCGTATGTAAATTGTTCAACAAACGATATATAATGTGCGTTTAGAAAGCGTCACGTGAAAAGGAACGTTAAAATGAAGATGTATCGATGCAGTTAAAATGACTAGATAAAAATCAAAGAAAATTTTTGAATACAACACAAACTGTATGCAATTAGTATTAGTGTGGTTAAAATTTATAAATATTTATCTATCATTGTTTTTGATTTATGTTTTTATACTTTACACACTTTTTGGCTAATCTAATACTTTGAGTTCGAATAAGTAATTCGAAAAAATTTCTACGATTTTACAAAAAATAATATACACTCAAGACTCAAGTTTCAGGTGAATTGTGTTCCGAAATGGAAGTAATTTCGATCTTTGTGGGACGAAGATGTGCAATTAACTTGTCGTCGAGAACACACTAATGGCTGGCGTTTGGAGTGGCAATTGTGCAGTCTCCTCAGTGGATAGGCGTACAGAAGCCAAGGATAGCTCGTTGATCTAATACTCCAAAATACAGACACGAAACCATGCCCGTTTTAAGAGGCAACTAAAATTGACTTAAGTGTTCTCTACGCTTGCGGTAAGATCGAAAGAATTCCGTAAAGAAACAGTTTTGCTTCACGACTCTCAATATTATATTTTTTCAGTAGTTTACTGAGTAATTGGTTACTGAGTTCATTTAATTTTATATGCAAACAGAAATATCCTCGTGGGATGCAGCTAGCGATAAAAAGAAGCAAGTTTGAACACTTTGTTGAAGTTGAAACCCTGTTAGACATGCACACTTAGGCCCCCCGCTGGCTTGGCTGCTAAAACTGGTTGCTTAATATTTCAGCCGCCACAGACTTCTCGATTTCTTGCGCGGACTAGACTTGACGCGTTGGAACATGAAAAATATAAACAGCTGATATAACGCCCGACATCTTTATCGCTGTGACGACGCAGTGAGAGGCGCCCAACTTTTTACATTTTTAGACGACCCATCGGGAACCTACCATTTTTTCATGATAATTATATCCATGTTAATCCAAGTTAATCCAGGTGATAAAATATGTCTAAGAGTAACAAACGTCCATAATAAATCCATCCTCACAAACTTTCGCATTTATTACATTAGTAGGATTAACATTATGCCTAAAATATAAATTAGAGGAATGACAAAAATGTATCTTACATTGTTATCATTAAAAAAAAAACTTATTTTAGAGTATTGCTGTCCCTGTGGTATATTTTGTTAAAAATTATGAATGGATGTCATCGGTGGAAGCGAAGGAACGCGCCTCGGGTTAGGGATGGCTTTCATTGTTTATGTATGAAGTTATTATTTACGAGCGAACGTCGTCTCGACCTCGCCATAGGCGAAAGCCTCGCGGAACACCATCCTATGTATTATTGCATCGGGTGATTGAATACTGCTTTCGAATCCTAATATACCAATATTTTGAAAGAGTTCCATTTCTAAATAAACCGTATGTCTTAACTTGCTATTTTATGAACTATTTTTTGAAAGGAAAATTTCTTTAGAAGTGTGTTTGACGAAAGGGTAGGTTATACCAGCTCTGGAAAAATCCAGGTCTATGAAGATAACAAGAAAATCTAAAAAAGATTTAGTAAGTTAATTTTGTTTAATTGATATTTTTTGTAAATTGTTTTTTTTTTTATAATTATAGACCATAATTGTAATAAATTTGTCATAATAAATGTATATTTCAATGATTTTACTTACTGAAGATTCAGAATACCTACTCGTGAGCTAAGCGTAAAACCGTTTGGCTGTAGAGACGGTCTGCAAAAATGGAACTAACAACGTCCAATAACCAACATGTAGTTGCTAATAATCTTCTCGTATTTGGTTAGCTTTGGTAGGTTTCCTGCGTTTGACAACCTAGACGCGCGGGACTAGGTTTGGGCTTCAGACTATTCTAAAGCGAAAATGTGAGTACCTATGCTGAAATCTATGTCAACCCTGTTATATATTTTTTCAAACATGCTTTAAGAGGTTGTAATAGGGATGATTCGGGAACCATCCCCTGTTATACCTCGATTTACGTTTCTATCACGTTCAGGATTAATTTAAATACCTTGTGAAGCGTCAAGGAGATATTGAAGTTTTATGTTAATCCTCACAAAATGTGCTTGCTATACAACATAACCTACATAATCCAAAATAAGTATACAGAAAATTACCTAGGATCGTGTCTTTTTTTGTAAACTTATATCTTGAAAGATGAATTTCAAAAAGTATCAGCTTCCAATGGTAACTGATTACAATTAGTCGATGTCCATCCTATTTCCTATTATTATAAATGCGAAAGTGTGTTTGTTTATTTGTTTCCTTGTTACCGTTTCACGCCTTTACTGCTCTACCAATCATTATGAAATTTAGTATACACGTTATCAGGGATACAGTAAAGGACACAGTAAGGACCGTTAATACTGATAAATGGTACTGTTCCCAAAGGGATTATATAAAAATAAAAAAAACTGCTATTAGGACAGCTTGTCCTATTAATAATGTGGCCTAGTAGCAAATAGTCCCAATATCAAAAGGACATAATATCAAAAAGACATCTTAAAGTATAACGAATGTGAACGCCAGTGACGTCACAAATGTTAGATAATTTCCGATTTCCGATTTGTCTAATTAAATGGATACCCAACGGCAACACGATCTCTGACGTTATGAGCGTTGTGTGAAGGTATAGATTGCAATTATGCGTTTGTTACTATTTGTTTGTACCCACATATTTGTTTACTATGTTATTTTTTATATTGTAATGTAAAATAAGTTATTACTGTTATTATGAAGAAAATTAACAATCTGGGAATATAAAATAAAAAAATAACAATGAAATAAAGGGGCAAATAAACTAGGCTAGGATTTTATACATGAGCTGAGAGCCTTTTCACTGCGTTATACCGAGGCTCGACATTTTATTCAAAGGCGTTGAGCTGCGAGCACAACCATTGCGGTCATCGTTAAAACTACTTATACTAGTTATACGAATGGATACTAAAAAATATTTTTTAGTGTATCCCTGAAGTATCAATTTTATAGCCGTCGTGGGACGTCTGGTAGATGTGAAATATCAAAACTATTTTGTATAGAAAATATGCATGAAATAAACCCAACCGGTTTATTAAAGGCAATTTAATTTAATAAATCAAATTTACATTGAAATCTCCAGCTAAAATCAACGGCTATACACAGTAGAGTCTCCAATACACACGCTAATACACGAATACACACGCTACATGTATACGAACTAAGTACGGTGGAGGGAGGATCGTGGATTATAATATGTATAGAGATTAAAGTTTTAATGAAAGAAATGGTTACTGTGAGTCAACCGTTATAGATGGAGATATGCCATCGTGGAGTTTTTATTGGTGTTTTAAAAGAAATACAATTCTTTAGTGCATCATTTTTATGTATTTCCTAAAGTTAATTCTACAAGGGCCCTGTAATTTTTTTCTATTTATATAAAAACTTTGTAATAAAACTAATAACGCATTTGATCCAAGTAGGAATTGTACATAATTCAAGTGAAGTATGAATGGAGGAGATATATAGAGAATTGAGGCTTATGCGTTCGGGCAATAACAATAAAAATCGAGGAATTTTCTCGAATGATAGGTTTAGAATGTAATCGTATAAGGCATACTATACGTTGAAGCACGTAATAGGTATTCACATCGTCAGCGGTTTTGTAAGGACGGAATGAGGTCACCACGAGAAAGAACTACATGAAGAATCCATACTGCGGATCTATAGATCCGCAGTGTGGGTTTATTAAAAAATATTGATATATTAAAAATTATTATTAGTCCAGGTCAAAACCTACTTAAGTCAAAATAACCTCTGCCTATGTCTTCGTTCCTGTCGACCTTACCGCTATGACCTATACTTATGAAAAAGAAAAAAATGGAAAATTCTCTACATAAACGGTGATATAAAGTTTATTGATAACAATTGATTATTAGTATATTTATATTATAGATTATTTATATAATTATATTTTATAAAAAATAATAATATGTATAGATTATTATTTTCTTATTTCTTACTTTAATACAAGATTATATAAATGTTGAGGCTTTTATTTTTTCGTGGATATTGAGGAATAAATAACTCCTAAAATTAGGTTCGTTAATATAAGTCAGTTTCGACTTATTTTCTTACATTTTCTTCTCATCCTTCCTTGATTTATTTTTTATTTTACCATTGGACTGGTGGGAAATACCAGGATTCAGATTTATCAATAGTGGTTGTTTCTGGATCGTCGATGTCAATTGTTTTTTCAGTGTTATGGTCGTCGACTGGGGCAGCATTCAGGCAAGATGTCCCACGACAGTTGCCACAAACTGCTGAATGTTGCAGTCCCAACTTTCGACAGCCGCACAAAGCGGCACAGCCTTTCTAACAATTACAAAAAATCACGTTCAGGAGGCGGGGCAGGAGGTTGCAAAGTTTTTATTGGATTCAATAAACCATTTTTCAATACCCATCCCCAAATCTTGGGGGTTCAGCTCGTTTCCTAACCACTTCTGCACTTGGTAGTAGACACGATATAGGTGCTCAGAATTTTTCATTCTTTCTTTTATATAAGTATACCTCATAGCGGTAAGATCAACAGGAACGAAGATATTGGCAAAAAACCGAAAAGTATCATTTTTTCACCGTTTTTTAGCCGTCAAAAGTTATGCTCACCCCTGGACTCGTGGGATTTTTAGAGGTTATTTAGGAAGCTAAAAGGTCGTACAAATTTTCAGCTTGGTTGGAATTTTTCCGAAACGAAATGCTAAAGTTCCTAGATTATATATCGCGTTGGACATATTAAAATTCCCCGAGAATCCTTCCTACTACTGAAAATTCTAGAGATAAGAACACGACAGAATTATCAACAAAGAAATATTTTCATAAATATTCTGCTATAATTTTTTTTTTCATTGGTTTCATTTAAGTGTGTTGAGGTGATGCATATGCCTGAGACTTCATTATATCTTCGTAGTTATGCTGTTTTTTTACGATATTTTCTATCATCGTTGTGGACATAGCCGGTCTAATTTTGCAATAACCACCGTCGACACGTAGCCATTATCAGGTGGACAAAGAACTTATAGTTGGACTTCGTGCGCTGCGTGCGCTCGTGGTGCACCGGCAAGTCCTATAAACCTACTGATCCGCCGGTAACTTTCGGCTTAAGTCGGTAACTTTCGTTTATCCCTCAAGTATTATTAGTATTACTGAAGTATTTATTAGTATTTGAATCTCCATCCATTGACAGTCTAATATTCTAAATAATGCAATATCACTAATACGAGTACTGTTCTGTGATCAAAAATCCTCTATTCCACACGCTTGAGAAAGCAGAGATATCCAACACTACAGAACATAAATCTGGAACCTAGTGTCTTAGTTCTCTCTGGTGTTACAAAATTAGAGAAAATAAAATTCAAGTAAGACATAAAGAGAAGATTGCGCCCATAATTGGTATTAAAATGGAAATACAAATTCGTATTGAATTAAACAACATTCATCCTCAATTTGTATGTAATATATACGAGAACATTATTGTGTGCATGAAACTACTGCCGGAGGGCACTCGAAAGGTCGACCCACGCTCTGTTGAAAAAATGGACAGGTGCTTTTTATCGAGCTTTTTAGTGTGCATTTTCATGTTGTGTAGCATATTCAGCATTAACTAATCATATGCTTATCGGTACCAGTTTATCTAATAACTATTATTATTCTTTGTTTAGGCAGGTATGTGCTTCCACACTTAGTAGGTATTAGCTTAAATGATACTTTCCTTTCCTTTATTTTATTCATTGTTAGACTAAGGGCCTCTTTCACCAACTACTAGTAAAGTGTTAATTAGTTAATTTAGAAATAATTTTATGTGTTATTAAATTATGCACTCGGTTTACTGCATCCTTCGATAGGCGAATATTTTTATTATTTTCTTTTTAATGTTTTTGACCATACAAACAAAGGTATGTCAGCTCCACCATTCTCGGTGACCGGTGACTTTAAATGGCGGTTAGCCTACTTGACACTTTACTCAGAAATGGTGAAAGTGGCACTAAGTTATCAGTTTCTAATACATACTTGTCATATGAAATACATTCGTTGTTATATCTCACTGTGCTGTAAGAAGTTAACAACAATCCTCTTCTTCCACCACTGTCTTCATCATCATCATTATCAACCCCCACCACAGTAACTATCCACTGGCCTTTGCTCTATTTTATACATTAGTTTTGAAGTTAGTGAGGAGTGTCACATATTTCGATAATAATGAAACGAAAACAAAACGAAAACGACGTTTTGTCAAACATTAGTTGAAATTATATTTAAAAAAATGAAGGTTGAATTTTGTATAAAATTTTTACGGAACGTAATCCGGAGATAAAAATTATTTCGAAGAAGCTGTTGGTATATAAAAAGATCATAAACAGTTCACACCTGTCCTGTACATTAAAATTTTAATTATAATACGAGCGAAGCTGCGCTAACTGCTGCAATACTTTTGTGAAGTTCAAAATATTGCAAATGGCTTAAAATGTAATTTTGCCTAAGTAACAATTTCGTATGGATCGTTTTAACTCGCTCTTCATTTTCGGAAGTCACTGCTAATGTATAAATGCTTTGAGGAAAGTTTTTGAGGAATAATTTGTCATTACACGAAAGTCAAAATGATGAAAGTTATTTGTACAAACGCATCATATTGCATATTGTGTAAGTAGTTTTCGAAAATGCTATGTGTTTTCAAAAAGTATACCTCAATGTTGCAGTTTTTAAATTTTTATACATAAATTAAAATTTAGTACTGTTGTGAGAAAGTTGACCTATCAGCCAGAATGTCAAGTAAAAACGTAAAAAAATACTCAATTACATAATAATTATTATAAACTTATACCTATCTATATAAATAAAAATGTATAATTGTTTCCAAGTGTTCTAGGTGCAAAATTCGAGACTACATTTTTTTTTTCAAATATTTTTTTTTAGTAAAGAAGGAAAAATTTCAATTACATTATGAAAAGAAAAATTGGAAAAATTGCCCGGAAAATTTCCCGGAATTTTTTTAAATTACAGTCCAATTAGCCATCGAATTACTATCAATAGCTTTTGATAGAACCGACATCTCTTAGGTTGAATAGTTGGTAAACAAAAAATAAATGAGATTTATTATTAGACCTTATATTTTATTCTAACCACTCAGTTAAATTAAGGAGTGATATAATCTAATCGTAGAGGGCCGGCGGGTGGAGCCAGCCTTCTTCTGACCGATCCAGCAGTGGACGTCCTAAGACTGAGATCATGATAATGATGACTTAGTTAACTAAGTTAATTTTAGTTAACTTAATTAAGTTTAGGTTAAGTTTTAGTAATTAATAAATTGAATACTATTGTTGCATTAAAGCCGTGCAACGAAACTATAGAGCACGGCATTAAGCCGTACTCTTACTTCAAGATATTCAAGATTCAAGATCTTGAAATAGTTATCTAAGTGTTCGGGTATTAGTATGCGCTCAGGTCCAGAATATAGCCAATTGAGTGGTTTAGAAGCAATTAGCGGAGAAACAGACATGGCAGATATGTTTATATTAAAGTTTTATTGAAAGAAATGGTTACTGTGAGTCTACCGTAAAAGATAAAGATATGCCATCGCGGAGTTTTACAGTAGAATGTCAGTCTACATGCCAACTAGTGCCGAATGTTACATTTATTATGATATGTCATTTTATTCATTATGTCATGACTGTTACCACAAATAGGCATGTAAGAATGCAATACAGTTATAACAATGTTATTGCACAAACAAATTTGAAAGTTTCATTCACGCCATCTGCTACCGTTTGTCGTATACATGCATCCTATCTGTGTATGGCTTTAAAACATACGCTGAAGCATTAGACAAAATTTATTCTTTAATTCTAAAGGAAGGGCATGAATTCTATAGCAAAAAATAACTAAAATTAGTAAGACTTCTTATCATAAGATTTGGACTACTTTATAATAATGTGAATGAGGAACTTTACTATTTAAATAAACCACTTTTCACATAACATCTTACAAAAAAGGGTAGATTAGTAGGTATGGACAGTAAATATTAACATAAGAGCTCTCAAATAATACTCAACAGTAAAATAATAATACTCGTAATAGCAATGAGAGAGTACGTTATTGAAGCACTTCATATAACAAATCATTTTTTCTTAGGCCTCGCGTTCTGTCAATTTTATACTTTAAACCCTACGCATTAGTGTTTCTTTATGTTTGCAAAGAAAAAGGAAACGAAGTGTTTACCATCTGTGAAAACGAAAATACTATCACGTTCCCGCGGGCTCGATTCCGGCTGAAACATAACATAGACACAAACCTCAGTAACTCTTTACTATTTCTTTATGTTATTAATAGAAATAATAACAAATGTTAATATTAGAATGCATATAAATAAGAGAGTAACTGAAATATACGGCTTACGAGTGTGAAGTACCTAACACCCCCGGGAGATATAAACAAAAAAACCTTGTCAGTTGTTGGACTGCCATCAAAAACTAAGAAAAAAAAATTTTAACTACTTAATTCAACTTTATTTTTTTTATTAAATTTGTGACTGCAATCAAGAGGATAGTTATTTAGGATTACACAGAAAAATAAATAACTAAAGATTTTTAAAATTTAGATAATAATACCCAAAAATAGATAATAGACTAAACACACACACACACATCTACATATGGTCACGCGAGTTCCATGCTTTTTCTTCATATAAAAAGTGCCTAACGCGCCTAAACGAGTCTGAAATGTCAAGTAAAACAACTTCCAAAATGTCAAGTCATACAGATATGATTTCATTTAAATTTACTAGCAAACAAAACGATTTCGTCAACGTTTGTAATATTAAATGTGTAGGCCTACCTTGTTTATGACGATTGTTTTCACGACGGCAGCGATGCAGGAAGATTTAATTGTTTAACGTAATACAAAACGCCTACTCAATATTCTTCCTTTGTTCTTGCACGTACAAACTCCCTTCCTCCTTCTAGTCGCACTTGAGAAAATGAGCAATATACACAGACCTCTCGTTTGTGCTCGTGTCTAATGAACGCTTTGTTGGTTGCAAAACATTTCCTTTCCACCGGTATCTATGTCTGATTCCACACAAACCTGCACATATATAGTAGGGGAGCCCAAGAGGGGATTTTGGGATTTACTCGAGCGCGTCAGATATTGCCAATATATATTCCCCACGATAACGGATATGTATTAATCTGCCGGTTTCGATGGTGCGGTTGGTGGGGGTTGGGGTAAAAATTTAAATACAACTCGAGCGAGTCAGATTTTCAGAGGGGTTGTTAAGTGAACCCAAATTAAGCTTTCATTTAAAATACAGACGATTCGGATGTAACGCAAGTTCGTGGCAGTTTTTAGAAAATGCAAAAAGGTTTTTGGCGATTACCATTTTGTAATACTCGAGCGTGTCAGATTTTCATACAGACGGTTCAGCCTGAATTCCAGATCGTGCTGATTCTTAATCTGACGATTATTTGGAGGATTTTTTAAGATACAGCGTCTAAAAACTTTTGAACGCCTGTAGACGCTCACCCCACCGTTGAAAAGAAAAACATAATATAACCTTTTTTCTTCCTACCGTCTTCAAACCCAATAGGTCCCCACGACGCTCGAGTGACTCCACATTTAGCATCGTGGGCTCCCCTACCAGTATCCTTACATAGTATAAATTGAAGATTGAAGTCGATTTTCGGTTCTGTTTGTCTGTTTTGGGTTTTGATATAAGTTTTACTAACAGAAAGACGGATAAACGAGGAAGATTTGTTTGCATAAAATAATTAATCCAGGACGAAGCCGGGGGCGGGTTGCTAGTATAATATAAAATACCTAACAAATTTTATAGATATAAAATATTCTCATGGGACACAGTTGCTCGATAGCTCCTAAAGCATTTCCCCGATTAGTCGTCATCGCTATTAAATTCGTGAATTTCTTTGACTTACCTGTTTATCCCTCTTTCCACAAGTGAAAATTATATTGAAAACGGAAAACGTTGAGCGGTTTTGAGTCCATAGAGGACAAATATACTTACATTGATTTTTATTTATAACTAGCTGGTGCTCGCGACTTCGTCCGCGTTGAAATTTTAAAAAAATAGCAATATAACACTTGACCTCGTGTTGCTATAACACTTTGGCCAGGCGTTAGTTTTTTATTTTTTATTTATCCCTTGGGAATATAATTTTTTCTTGGTTGAAAGTTACCCTATGTCCTTTCTGATGTCCCAGACAACTTGTATGCAAAATTTCATGCTGATCGGTTCAATAGATTTTGCCTGAAAGAGTTATCCATACATCCATCTATACTAATATTAAAAATGCGAATATATGTTTGTTTTAAAATGTTCGTCCACAATACATCTTTGTAAATAATATTCTTATTGTTAAAGCATTATATTTTGTAATTATAACCCGATTATAACCCTTTAAAATCGAGTCTAGCTTAGAAATGTTCGTCTTCATTGTTAAACGCTTGAAGAAATGGAAGAAGTCAATTACTTTGACTAGTAATTACTAGTTCTTAACCACTAGACTATCAGACTCATCCAAACACAAAATGTAAACGAAAAAATACTCTACATTTTGATGGTCATTGTATAGCATTCGTAAATACATTTTCTTTTGTAAACATCTGAAGCGTTTGAGGATCCATCCTTATTTGCTTATATAGAAATCGTTGCCTACAAAGAATACAGCTACAATAAACATTCGAAATCCAATTTTAATTTAAACATGGAAATGGAATTGTGCTCACGATTCTTTGGGGCTTCGAATAGATGTATTAATGAAGGTAAAAGAATTATTTCGAACGCCGTCATGTTGAATTTTTGCTTTCCTTATTTTATTGGTTCCTATTTTCAACGAGGTGGCAACTTTTGTATAAACTTTATTGATTATTAGCTGTTGCACGCGACTTCGTCCGCTTAAGTTACTAGCTGATAATATAGCTTCCCAACAGTGAAAGAATTTTTCAAATCGGTCCAGTAGTTTCGGAGCCTAATCAATGCAAACAAACAAACAATCAAGTCTTTCAAGTTCATTACTAGACTAGACTAGACTAGACTGAACGCACACTGACTTCGCTCGGGTGCAATACATAATACATGTCCATTTATCATTCAAATAGTGTTTTAATTTAATCATTTAATATTTTTCTTAAATGGTTTATTGTTTTTCCTTATTTACTTTTTTACGGTCGTCAGATGGGCTGATGGTTAGACCATGGTAGGTGGTTACCGACGTCTATAACCCATGTAAATGTTATAGGTGGCGGTAACTATAACGGGTAGCTATAAGTGCTGCAAGTATACTTTCCCGACGATAGTAGGATTAAAGTAAATAAATTAGGAATGAATAGGGAAAATGCAACTAGCATCCCTTACTCACTCACAACACAACAGCACACAATAGCACACGTGCTGTTATTTCACGGTGGCTTTGTCTATCAGGTAATAATAGATTTTAATGAAAACGTAACATCTGTTGAAGTAATTAGTTGAATTATAATATCTAAAACAAATTACACTTGTTTCAAGTACATATTATAAAGTGTTTTGTTAATATGTACCTATCTTATTAATGCACTAGCATTAATAATGTACGCGTACAGCGTTGCTATCAAGCGAGCATACTATTACAAGCTTAGGTTTAATAGCTGCGTTTACGGCTTGATGTGTTGTAGACTGTACTGCATGGTGAATATTATCATATTTAATATCGTGTGTAACATCGCTTGTACAAGTAGCTTCTGGTGTTAAATGATTTATTACGAGGTGTGTGAAGGAGGAGTCTAGCGAGAAGCTCATAACAAGATTATGTGGGAATTTAAATTTAATTAACGCTGAATGAACTTCCCTCTGAGGTTTTCCTGGTGCGCCGTCACATGAAAGCACTTGGAAATATTCGCCAATAAAGCTTTAGCCATGATGATAATGAACTACCCACGATCAGACACACAAAGACCTGCCGCGATATAATTATGTCATCCACTAAAATTTATTTAATTAATTAACGCCGTTCACTCTATTCACACCGTTCTCATTCACACTCGGTAGGCTAGCCTATCGGTGTGAATGAGGATGCAAAAACATATCGTCTTGAAGCGTCTAATTGTGACAAAATATTTGGTTTTTGATTCATTTATAATTAACATATTCATAGTACCCAAATTCTAAAGCTGTCAAAATATTTTTACATTCATAGTAGATATTGTAGTTTTTATTTTTGTAAAGTTTTATACAGAAAATAAAAGCAAAAATTGTTTCATGTTCCGTGTTGCTTTAGTATTTAAATTTTAATTATAAATAGAGTGAAGTATTATTATAACTCGTGTATCGGAAGCTGTTTTTTTACAGATAATATCCTCAATATTTACATATTTAGTTGACATGTACAATTATGATCTTGAATGACGAATTTTGGAGGGGGCCGCCTGAAGGCACTTGAAAAATTCTGCAATAAAATTTTAACCATGATTAAACTACATACGATCAGACATACAAAGACCAGCCGCTGTGAGATTATTATGTGAGTTATTTAATTAACCTTATCTATTTTCAATATTCGAACCATAATGTGTGTGTTTTGAATCATTTCGCTTCATGCGTTGGGTTAATACGAACTCATGCAAACTAATATAATTAAAAAGCGTGTGCATTGAAATTAATTTAGCGTAGAGTTGATAGGTAAATTTTAATAATATCCCAGTGAACAAAAAAAATCAACCTATTTAGGGTAATTAAGTGAGCTTATCTTCTATCTTCTAACCTCCCTAACTCAGTTAATTTTAATTTTAGCAAAAAGTTACATAAACATTTTTATAAAACTAAATTCTCTACAATATTTATGGTAAGAGTTACAAAAAGGTATTGTATAATTTGAGGATTTTATTTTATTTCTTTTTGCACCCCTTCTACAAGTTGGTATTACCTACATATATTCTTATCTCAAATTTTGATTTGGTAGTAAATTTTCCTAGATTATAGGAAAATTTGTAAGGAAAGTCATTGGAAATTACATTGGAAATAAACTTAGTAGTTGCTTCAGTTCTCAGTATATTTACTAAGTTAGTGCACATTACTTTAGGAAACTGCACGTACATTTGTATTTGCAGTTTAGAAACACGTACAAACCACTGATATACTTTTTGACATCAAACGACCATCTAACTGGAGATTATTAGAACAATTCTTGACAAATATCTCTCGAAGTTTTAAGATGCTGGCAATACCTACTACTCAATACTTACTCCTTTCTGAGTTCAAGATATTGAGGTAACATATATACGTATAAAATAAATATTTAATAAAATTATTGAGGTAATAATACATACCTATTTCAATTTTTAATCACATCCTCTCGCAAACGCTCGTAACTTTTGCCAGCGACTATTTTTCGCTCAGCTTTATCTTAAGCGTTAAAAAATAAAATAAAAATTCAACAACAAATTAATTACATTCGTTCGTTTAATCAAAGTCTTTAATATTCACACTATTTTACATTGGTACATAAAACAAAATTAATTAAACTTTTAATTAAACTAAAACAGTTATCTACGGAAAAAAATATAAGTTATTACATTTTACGAGAATTTATTTATACGTTGTTAGGCAACACAACCGCCGTGGACGACGAATATATTCGGTATTTTTGTTTATATTTCTAGATGATCCCCTAGGAACAGTATTTTTTTTCTAGAAGAGTCGTGTCGTTTTGTGTATGCAAAATTTCATGATACCAGTAATCGCGTGACATTTAAGCGTAACAAACAAGCTAATTATTTTTTGAATTTATAGTAAGTATTATTTAGGATTGCACAGTAATTACACAATTTGAAAATAATAATAAATAACACGTCTAATATGAGATGTGTTATTGGAAAATGAACATTGTATAATATCCGAGGTGATGTGAACAACAAACTTGTTAAAATATTCTAACTATTTTACTCCATACTCCATGCTCTTGTTACTTTCCAAAGTTTCCCGTAAGCAACATCCGCGGTATCTTTTATGTATGTTTTTTTTTTTTTAAGTAAAACGGTATCACATATTATTTTTGTGATGAAAATGAATATGTTAACTGTGGATTTTTGTGTCGGTATTTATATGAATAGACTTCTTTGAGACATCTTGGGTAAACGTCTTGTCGATGTTTTATAGCATTATCGAAAAATAGTTATTAGCGACTAAATGTTATGCTTCATGTGTTAAAGCAAAAAAATAATGTAATCAAATTTACATTGAATGTAAATAATACACACTCAATTCTTTAGATTCAAAATTACTCTAAACACAAGTAAAACACATTAGGAATACTAAACTTTGAACAATACATCATTATCCATTATGATGCTCTCTTTTTAAATCATGGCTTTTGTGATTCTTGAAGATCATGATTTTTGAAGATATTGTGGTAATTTGACATAAACCAGATTTGAACGTAACTTTAATTGTAGTTTTACCAGGTCTTACGTTACACGTGTAAACAACAAGGATGTGGTCATGATTACATAGTGTATTTGTAGAGCTGATAAGTGAGCGGTTTTGTATAGGAAGTATATATATTGGAAGAAAATGTTCGAGGCAAGGCTTCGTACGTGCGTTCGTTTGACTTCATAATAATTATGTATTTAAAATTGCGGTAAAACTGTTCCCGCGATGCGTAAATCCAGAAAAGTTTTTAAACCATAAAAATATCCTACTATTCTTTTCATTAAAATTACAGGTACTCGTAGAAACAATAAATTATTATTTTTTTAATCTGCATATTTTAGAAATTTATAATTATACTAGATATGAAATTAATTTTAGTTTTTTGTTTCCATACAAACCTTCATATTATAACTCAGAAATATCATTGCCATTAATTGCTACGATCATTAACAAATGAGTAATCATGGTATTATGTAGTATGGAATTGGTAAGCTGCTTGAGTTGGAAAGTGAGCTTTTGAATAACATACAATATAATATAATAATATACCAGATTTTATTATATAAATGTGATTGCAAAGGGCAGAGATAACGTAAATCCCATTTTCAATGGCATCAATTACATTTGGACATTTTGGGTCGTTAACCGAAAAATAAACGAGTGCGCTTAATTAGAGCGGCTCTTTGGCCCACGAATGAATATTCTCACGCCTTTTCTTGCTCCCAATTTGGCTGAAAGACTGCGGGAAGCATAAAAGAGCAATAAAAACATCGATTACGTAAGAATCCCGCAGATGCGGTTGCCGACTCGCCTGATCAGCACAACACTGCGCTCTGAAAGCCGTGCGATGCAGATTAAATTTCCCCTTGCATTATTACGAATGCTTTCTCAACAAAACAATTCTCTTCTTTAATATATGTATTTATAAAACAACAATAGTAGGCTAATAACAAGGTTGGTGTTAAAAATTTAAATTCATCATTTTAGACGTAACAAAGCAGAATTATCATTAGCGTATGGAAGGGCACACTGCGTTCGGCAGTCATAAACTGGGTCGCTTCAAGAAAGACTTACCTATGTAATGCGCTGCCGACTACAATAGGATAGGATAGGATTAGGATGTTTATATAAATAAATATGAAACTATGATCAATTATGTAATTCGTTGTATTGGCCTGCAAAAATGCCTTTAAAACAGTAAAATAATATTTGAAATTTGTTTTTAAAATCCTCAACATTTATAGGGAAGTTGTTATTTTTTTTTTAAATAGTGAAACATATTTGGGCTCACTATTAGCTTACATTATTGATAGAATGACTTTAAATAATAATAATATTTTTTATTATAATGTCAAATACCTAATATATTCGCAAAATATCCAATAAACAATTAAACCGAATTACATTATCCAACTAAGGCGTTGGAGGTCATAGACCTAGACCGCTATTAACTGATTGATACAAACATACGTAGTGTAAGTATTTATTTCCATTACTCTTATGTAGCGTTAAAAGCGGCGAACATTAGCAGCGATCGATAGTGTGGTCGACGGTGGGAAACTAATGGACCGTGATCATGTTTTAAAACTACACATACCTATAATGTGATCATATTTCCCAACCTTCTTACCTCTAAAACGTCGAGTTTCACTTGGAAACTTTATAACAAAGACACAACAAAATTTGACTTTTTTTATCCTTATTATTTCATTATTAAGGGTGAGGACTTTTTTCATAATTATTCATTCATTATTAAGATAAAAATAAAATGCACACTAAGACTATAATTAAAAATGTTTGAATACGGCAGATTTATGCAAACAAAAAATTCTATGATCTAAAAAAAAAAGTAAATTACTGCCCAAAAGAACCTTTCTCGTCACAGTAATAACAACTTTCAGCGACAACTACATTTTTTTTATATCCGAGAAACTAAAAAATTTGTTGTACCTAAAATGTTGCACACTAAACTGATTTTAGTTAAAATTGTGTTCGGCATGAGGTTAGTCCTAGGTTTAGAACGCAATCAATTAAATTTGCAAAAAGGAATTTTTATTTATTTGTATATTTATTAATTTATTTTAATTTATATGATTCTTACTTTCTAGATAAATATTATCTTTGGATAAATAGTCAAATTAAACTATATAAATTGACAAGATTACACACGCAACTTAAAAAGTCGCTTTAAACCCATCATTCTGTTTTTTAACATTTAAGTATTCAAACAAAATAAAAAATAACATATAACACATTATTAACTATGCACTAAATCGCACCACAGTGTAAAATTAAAATTTACCAACGGCAGTATTTGTAATATAAGCGGCAAGGAGCCGGTCATGCCCGGGCACACTATAGTTGGTGAAGTTGCAATAAATCTACATAAATGCAGACAACTCTTGGGAATACAGAGGGAACATAATGTATAATTATTGCTTTAAACGGACCGACTCAGGGCAAAGTCGGCAAATTTTATCCAGCAATAGTTATAACACCCGAGGCGCTATGAATAACTCTTTATTTTTATAATTATTCCGTGTCAAACCTAACGTTTTGATATTTTGTGAAAATTTCAAACTAAGCAATTCAACAACTACATACCTAAAAAATTTATAAATATAACAAAACAATGCAATTAAAAAAATATATCTTCTTTAAATATAAAAAGAAAGTCATGTTAGTTACACCATTTATTTATTTATTTCAAAAGGCTTACCAACTAAAGACATATCCAATCACAATATATAACACTCACAGAAAGGTACATTACAACTATGAATTTAAATTATAGGAAAGCACAAGATTATTAGAGATTAATTAAATTATATTATATTATAAATGAATAAACTCAATTTAAAACGCGAGAACGGCGGAACCGACTTTTATGATCTTTGCTTTATTGAATTTGTCTCCATCTCGAATAGCAGAATAACTATTAAAACTTAGGAAAAATATTCACGAAAAAAATATATCAATAAAATTCATTTTCTCATACATTTTGTATGAAACGGGTTTTTATTCTCCCTGAGGCGGTACGAAGTTCGCGGGTCAGATCGTTTATTATATTTTAAAACATTTCAAGTTAGTGTAAATTTTGTGTTCTACACAATTCAATAAATAACAACCCTTTCGATGTAGTTTGTTAAAACTCAAGGAGACTTAGAAGTAGTATTAGATACCTTAAAAGAATATATCAAGATATTGGATACTTCGTACGTGCTCCGAAACCTTACCTCTTGTCGGAGATGATCTTCAAGTTGGTATATTATGAAATTGAAACTGAATTTTTTAGAGAAAAACATTAATATGAGTTACAATATCATAATAAACATTTGTATCTGTATAAAAATAATTTTAAGAGTAATGTTAAATTGTGATGAGAAAAGATTAGGTATAAATAGTTGGGTATGACCTCTTTAAATAATAATAATTATTTTATATGTTAAACTCTACTTAATGGTAGGTGTTTACCGTCGGCTATAGCAATGCCACAGGTGACGCATTTGCGCTGTCGACTATAGTAGGGTTAAGGATTATCATTATATTACAATAAGTATTAAGCATTAAAACAAATTTCAAATGCGCTTTCAAAGAAAGTTGAAATCTCGAGCACATTTAGTGCAAATTCCATTAAGATACTTAACGACGACGGTATAATGTGAGACTCCTCATGAAATTTTAAGGTGATCGGAAACGCTTCTCCATTGTCAATGCATTACGCGATTGGTACTTTCAAATAAAAGCCACGCATCAATATTGACTGTGTCTGTTGAATTTTAGATTTTATGGAGACCATAGAATAAATATCAACCACCTGATGTAGGAAATTACTGAAATCTATTTACAGCAGCAACAACGGCTTTAAATAATTTCAGTGCTGTTTATAACAAAAAAAATTGAAAAATCAATATTTTATACCGCTAATGTATTTTTGTATTTATTACTAAGACGTAAGTATAAAATCTCTTAGCCCTGTTTTGGTAATAAACTATTATTCATGTAAATAAAACTTACTGTTTTAAAAGTATTTTTACTGTAAACAATAGATGGCACGAATCAGAATTTTTCATCAGTTGTAGTAAGTTAAATGAAGAAAATTTGTTAAATATGTTTTCAAGAAGACGCTTTAACTTGGATTAGCTTTTCCTAGAAAATTTTCTTTGAACAGGCAAGAAAAGGACTAAGTGTTTTAACAATAAATAAATAAAAACATTGAAAAAACTATGTCTTTAATTTTCTCATCAAGATGAGATGGTTTCTTGTAACTGCTCCGGAAAAAGAAAAACATGTCACCTTGGAGAGTGTTTTATTTTGCTATTATTTTAATACGTCTACCCGCGTTCTTGTTATTATAAGTTTCACTTGGAATAGGATAATAATTTTAAAGTAATGACAGGTATTCTGAACACAACGTAAGTCTCTCATTGTAACTAACACACAACTCTACAATATGTATCTACAATGTTACCCTTATATTACGAAAGTAGCATAACGAAACCACAATAATTTAGTGAATAATATTGCCAATAATTTGCTAAAAATACTGTTTTTTTTATATAATCACATTATAAAGGTTTTATTTCTTTTTAATTATTTAACTGACGTTCTTAATGAACTCTCTACTAAAGATAAATTACAATTCTTTTCACAGTCAGTAATTGTGGTAAAAAAAACGCATACGTTGCTTTTTATCTCGGCCTGTGTTTCCCGCGGGATTTGCGATAAACCACGCTTACGTAGGCGGAGTCTTAGTTTGAAAGTTTCAGACTAGGTATACGTGTTACAGCTAAAGTTAAACTAAGCTAAGCTTACTATAAAGTAATCAAAAAAGATGAAATACCAAATTACTTAGTGCTTATTAGACCACTATTAATGCACTAAAAAAAGCACGCGTGCTGTTATTCTGTGCTGAGTTATTATTTATAACCAGACTGGGCATACTGAAAATTTCATTACAATAGGCTTAAAATAACATTTAAACACTGAATTTATAAATCACGAACTACAACTTCAAAAGGGCTGCATGAATTCAAAAGCTTACTTACAAATGATGTGATAAAACTAATAAATAAACGTGTTGGCTTCAACAAATACTATAAATGAATTTTATATTGTTGGCATAAGTCGACATTGACAAAGAAAAAAGAACTCTGTGGAGTATTGTTATTTAAAAGGTAAACTTAATATGTACTGCCTTTCATTTGATCATTTTAATAGCTGCAGATAAATACGGTTCAGTGTTTTATTCATTTAATTTGTAATCCGGAATTAACACTAATATAAATTAATCACACAAATGAAAATATCACTTATGCACGCGGAAATCGCATCAATCCTATTGAAATATCATAAATGCGAAAGTTTTTATGTTGGAAATTTAGCTTCACATATATTTCGCGAGTTCATTATTTTTCCGCATAGCAAAAGTGCCCAACGTGCTTAAAAATAAAAAGTTTTCATTTTAAAAATAATCAACTTGAAAATAAAAAAAAAAGATACTTAATTCATAAATATAATCATGATTTCTGATAATAGTTGTATTACACGATGCACCTTCTTCTTTTGTAATTTCATTAGTTGATTGACCAGTTTTATGTAATCTCCGGATTGCTTTACCGTTTTCATCAGTTTCTCGTTTAACTTGGCGTCTTGTTTTGCGTAAACTTTGTTCCGAAGCATGTTTGAAACTAATCCTTCAACTACCTTTTTAGTGTAATGATTTGAACTCACCTAAAAAATAGTTTATAAATAATTTAAAAGTCGCTGAATAGGAGCATGCTATTTAAAAGTAAGAGATTACGAAAGAAGACAAAAAATTTTGAAAATGTATATTTTTCTCAAGGACAGAAGATATATGAAGTAAATTCCTACTTATACTATACCTATAAATATTTTGTATAATTATTTTATTACTGTAAGTAAATACGAAAACTACAAATTTAACAATTTGACAAATAAAATCTGAGCACTTACCACATAAATTTTAATTATTAAAATGGAAAGTAATAACAGTGAAGATGATCTAAGCATATTGATTTCTGCCTAACGTCAGCTATAGTATGCTTTCAAAATGAAACTGAGTCGTCATGGATCGACTGCATTAGCTGTATACAAAAATGTCAAGTATTAGCTAAACATCCTTTTACGATATGCTGAACAAATATGTTTTTCTCGCAATTGTATTGAAGAAAACAGCACCAGAATTCAAACATACATCAGTTTTTAAATTCCGAAGTTTATTTATAACTAGCTATTGCCTGCGACTTCATTCGCGCCCCTGTTAAAACATGTATTCAATCTTTATTTCTCATATATTTTTGTCAGACGTTTTTTATTTATTTTAATTTTTAAATGTACTCCAGGGAGCAGTACTTTTTCTGGATGAAGATTACTCTATGTCCTCTATGTATGAACCAACTTGTATGATAATCTGTTGAGTAGTTAAGGCATAACAAATAAACAAACAAACTCACTTTCGCATTTATGTTTAGGATAACAGCTGACAATAAACTATAGCTGGTCAAAAACATAACCAACAGTAGGTTGGATTCAAAAACCTAAATTGGATAAGGGATGTAAACAAGACTGTATATGTAGTTGTTGTATAGTGGAACATGTGTCGCCTATAGACATTTGTAACAGCAGACATTGGCTGTGTCCATCACGTAATAAATGTGTAGTGGGGATTGCCCGTTTCACAACTGAAAAACAATTTGAAATCCAGTACGACCTAACACTCCAAAATACCCTCTTGTTTCTGAAGTAACAAAACGTTAGAATTTTATAAGTATTTTTATCTTTTATTGTATATAAAAAAAAAATATAAAGTTACAAGGGGTGAATAGAATGCAATTATAATCTATATAAATCACAATATTCATTGTATGTATTTTTTAACGTAGCCCTGTAACCTCAGATAATGCCTGGTAGTCGTCTTTCGCGATGCTCGTCTTCTGTGGATGTTTTGCCCAGATTAAATTAACTCCTTGCACTGTAGCACTCTAGCAATTATAGAATGAAGAGGACACAGTCCACAAATTTTTCTACCGAGTCAGCATGTATGTACCGTACCTATTTGGTAAACATTTTGTTCAGGCAGAAGCATTATTTGGAATTTTACGCTTAAGTAATTATAAGTTTATTTAAAAAATCTTCTAGGTCAACCTGAAGTTATTTTGTCCTAATTTTGAATTTAATTTTGATACCCGAAAATATTAATAATCTTCTATCTCCATATCGTTTTTAACTTCCAATAGATTTCCAACATAGAGTTTGATGAAAATAAACTAAAACGGAATTGTCTTTTATGTTTAATTAACGCTGTGATATTAATTTGAATTTGAACCTTTTTCGAACAATATTAATAGAAATGAAAGTTATAGACGAAATCTATACAGGGCAATATCATTGTTATAATAAATTCTACTTAATTTAGGTAGGACTGAAAATAGAATGAATAACGCTTAGTAACAATGAGAAAGACATTGTTCTAGTCCCTCGCTAAAGTTATGGCCTATGTACGAGTTGTAAAACCGACAAGGTTTTTATAACATAGTCGTGAATTCTGTGGCAATTCAAGATTAATAGATTATCTTTGTTCTGATTTATTTTATTTTTATAACTACTTTTTCCCGCGGTTTCACCCGACTTTAATTTGAATTATAGTCCTATTGTAAATATTTTCCACCAACCGCTCCCGTCATCCGATTTTTGTTGTACTTACTGGTTGCAAACTTATTAATACAACAGCTCTGAAACAGCTTTGTTATTGATAAGTGTTCATTTATAAGAATACGAGTATAACACGTTATTGTTTAGTTAGAGAAGTTACGGGAAGCCATAACCAGCTCCTAAATTGTTAACACAATACTTTAATTGTTACTTCCACGTATTTTAAGTATCAAATGTCGCAGTTATATTGCTTAAGAATTTTTGTACAGTGTGGACACCGACATAATGTTGATCATAAATCATCAAATTTACGAACTGGAAAAATGCCCTGTTTTATTACTTAGAATTAGCGTAACTATTCTATTAGACATAGAATTTTTATGGTTGATTCATTAGTTATACAGGTACTGATTTATTTTCAGTCACTGTCCAAAATTAATCCATCTTATAAAATAAACATAAAAATTAAAAAACTTAATTAAAACTTAAAAAAATAATGACTTGAATAAAGTGCTTATATTTACATACCTAATTAGAATATTATAATTTGAAATCGCTTCCGGCGTCTTTCTGTATGGCCAATAACTCGCAAACACGGTAAACTAAGCAACGGGTTTTGGTGCGGTTTTTTACCATCAGTTAATAAAACTTAATTAATAAAACTTAAATATGGTGTTACTACCACATTTAATAAAATCTAATTAAGTTTTTTAAGCGAAGCGGATAGCTGGTTGCTAGTAATTATTTAAATAAAACATGCAGGTAGCATTACTACCTGCATATAGAGTAAGTTTCTTAATTATGTGTTGTCACATTAATTTTCTGTTTACATCCAATATTGAAAATTATAAAAATGTAGTAACCAATTGCGAATTACCGCTAGCAATGTAACCGCATATTTATAAGCAGATTCACGATTCACCATAATCACCAGATTCGCGCGATTGTGAGTGCGATTGACGGGCGATTTATGGAGCGAGGTTAGAGGCAAGCTCGTATTATGTTTTGTATCGTTTTATGTAAACGGGCAGTGTACACCAAAAATATTTATTCATTTTTTTTTAAATTTTAGATGTTTCATTCATTCTTCATTCTTTGTTTCTCAGCTAACTTATTTTAATTCACCCAATGGATTTTTATACGGTTTTCACTACTGGAAAGAGCTTTAAAGGAGAAATGTTTGTTTATAAAATTTGCAGGTAAAAAGCATCCGTGCGAAGCCAGAAGCGGACCGCTAGTTGAATATAAAATGAGAAATATTTCCAAGGTTTACTGTACAATTCGATTATACTTATCTCTTGTTAGTTCATCCATATAATTTTCAACTTACTTTACGTTATCCGAATTGATCGTTTGTATTTATTAAAACAAAACCAATGAGTAGTACTTATATTGTTTCCCATTTTTATTAAAATTATTAACAATTATATTACATCAGCACTGGATCGACTGTATAGATTTTAAACAAAAATGAACTCAGACTTCTCTAACCCAATATCCTTCTGCTGCACCATAGGTTCCGCCCCTTCCTACTTTGGCTAATGGATTCTTTGAGCTTTGGTTTTGTCATTCATCATAGTCCTTTTGTGGTCACTTTGAAATCAAACATTCGTGGTGCATTCGTAATTCATTAAAAATTTTCGATGCCCGGGTGCAATTTGTATATATACAAACCTTCCCCGCTTCTCCCTCATTCTATGAGTGAAAACTTAATTAAAATCGGATTTCATTTATTTGTTCATTCTTGAGTTTTTGCGAGACTAACGTAACTTCAAAAAATGGCTATTTTATCTTCTACATGTTGCATAGGTATTGTTGGTAGTACTTAACGACGTTTAGGAAAAATGCGTTTTTAAGCTGATGAGTATTTACGTCTGATAAAAACAAAATAAGCAATCTGCAAACGGTGACCCCGTTCTAGACATGAAGCTAAAAATATGAAATTTAGTCATAACGTGAGTTACTCCATCCACGCATTAGGTACTCACTATCACCTATCAAAAAGGCTTCGAAGCTGTAGCTGGTCTAATAACATTTGACTCGCTTGTGTTTGTGAGATTGTGTGAGCATTCTGGCACCCTACTTGCACTGACACTTGATACCCCAATACGAATATTGTTGTGGAATAACTTCAAAGTAATAGTGGCTGTAACTCGAACTCTGTTAAATATCTGCGATGCTATAAGTTATATCTGTTTGTACTTCTCGTGAAATCAAATATTATTGTTTGTGTGTGTTCTACTTTAAGTATAGATTATGTATATATTTTATTCTTCTCACGCATACAAACCCCGATAATATGCGTAGCACATTCAGACCGTATTTTAAGAGTCTTCAGACTGTACCTATTTGTTTCGTTATCCTGACCTACAAATCTTACTAATATTATAAATGCGAAAGTATGTTTGGATGTATGGATGTATGGATATTTGTAACTCTTTCACGCAAAAACTACTGAACCGATCACCATGAAATTTTATATACACGTTGTCTGGGACACCAGAAAATATCATCTAGAAAAAAAGGACTCTTCCCGAGGGATAAATAAAAAATAAAAAACTAATGACTGGCCAAAGTGTTATAGCAACACGAGGTCAAGCGTTATATTACTTTTTTTTAATTTTCAACGCTGACGAAGTCGCGAGCACCAGCTAGTATTATATAAACGCAAAATGGAGGATGGATATATGGTTAAATGTTTGAAACTTTCACGCAAAAACATAAGTTCTACAGGTATAGTAGTTACAAAAATTAAGGGATATAAATTCAGATTTAGTCAAATATTAATAAAAAATAATTAAGTGGAAAAGACTAGAAAAAGATTAATGTTAATAAAAGATTATGTACACATTTTTTTAAAGGTTTAACCCTTTTAGTTCGAAGACTTTTCCATTAATGTAATTTATAGACTGTTAATTACAATTAAATGCTTCAACTTTCAAAGTTTCGTAATTAATATTTAGAGAGAAGTATACAAAGAAACAATGGTCAAATTTTCATTCTATTTTATTTAAATTTGGTGAAATAGAAAACGTGGAATATACGAAATGTGGTATATACGAAATGTGGAAGAGATATCGCCATTAAAAAGTAGTATTTAGCCATGCTATATTATGTGCTACGGGGAGCTGGCCTTTCTGCTTTTTTGTGTCCCTTTGATGGTATGTGGCTACCGTTACCTATAACACAAGCAACATCACAGGTGCTATTAAGTTTCTTTTAAAAAAGTATTAAGTTTTCTAAAAGAAAATATTTCTTTTGTCTCTAAGTTGCCTTTTCAAAGATTAAAAACTGCCAGACGGGCTGTCACTTTATGACGGCAGAACGTAACGTGCCCAGCCGCTACAAGGATACAATAGTCAATTTTACTAAAATATTTTTACAATTGCCTTATGTTACCTATACCTATTGTAAGTTTTTTGTTTGTGCTGTTGGTGTACCTTTTGGAAAATAAATAAATAAATATCAAGTTGGATCTAATACATTTGCAGTAATGAGAACTCGACATTTAATTAAAATATAGGCACGCCACGCGGCACTCAGCTAGTATATAAACATAAACTTGACGCTCATTTTCAGTTCAATTAACATCCATTAACGCTTTCTCTCGACAGGTAATGGAGAAAGTAGGAAAGAAAGGCCGACACTAATAAATAAGTGCATAATTTATTATCTACAACATATTTTGGCACTCAGCATCCCTCTCTCTTCCGTAGTTTTAAGGATTACCGAAAGAAATTAGTTACAAGAGAAAATCGAAATAAAAAATCTTACTACTTAACTAATTAGTCATATTATTTTTTCTAATCTATCAACATATTCTTGCAATTTTGTTGACTCTCCTGTAGAAGTTTGATACATGAGAAACGATGAATTTTTCAAAAGATTCTCCATTGCTTTTTCGGAACTGCGATTTGTGGCGATCAGAAAATTTTTTATGTTAAATTTGACAGACAGGCTTATGGTCCACCTGACGGAAGGTGGCTACCGTCGCTTATAACACGATGACATAGAGAATTTATTTCACAAATATTTTATGCTAATATAGATATCACAAAGAATGTCCTATTTCGCACATTAACGCAGGTATTACGGTGTTACATGGGAAAATATCATTATATTTTCATCGAAGCCTCATAAATCTCATTGTTGTGCAGCACGATTAAGGCTCACTCTGAATTTTGTGGCCAAACAAATTACCGTAATCACGTTACAGATTGACAAATTCTGGCTTACCAGTTCGCGGCTCAACGCATGGCTGTGATGCGGGTGGGGGCAGACTTAACGAGTAATGGTGGAGATAAGCAAGATGCGGGGGCTGTTAGAGGAGGGGGCGAAGAGGAAAGCTTCACAATGTTAAAAGAGAACAGTAAGTTTCGTGTGTAGAATATTTTCATAATTAATGACGTCTTCTATACTTGCCTATATTAATAAATGAAATTAAACTGACCGTTTGTAATGCCAAAATAAATGCTTTTTACTAAATCTATATCAGTGTACTAATACGATACTTATAACAAAATAGAAATTTTTAAATTTTTTGTCTGGCTCTTGGCTCTAGGCCAACAACCAGCTGTGTAGCAAGGATGAGGCCTATGATGGAGTGAGCTCACCCAGAAGATGCCTATTCACTCGAACTTTGAAAAGATTTGTGTTATATGAACTCGGAACGGCAGGGAGTTCCAAACCTTGGCAGTACGCATTATAAAGGACTAGGTGCTCGCGACTTCGTCCGCGTATAACGCTTATAAAAAAAGAAATATAACGCTTGACCTCGTTTTGATATTTTTTATTTTTTATTTATCCCTCGGGAATAGTCCTTTTTTCTGGATGAAAGGTACCCTATGTCCTATCTGGTGTCCCAGACAACGTGTATGCAAAATTTTATGGTGATCGGTTCATTAGTTTTTGCGTGAAAGAGTTACAAACATCCATACATCCATACATAGATGCAAGCATACTTTCGCATTTATGATATTAGTACGAAAGTACGGATGTTTTAAAGATTTTTTTCCCCTAAACGGCTGAACCGATTTTGGAGGGACTTTCACTTGCAGATAGCTGATGTTATATGGAGTAACTTGGTTTACTTTTATTTTAGAAAAATAAAAAATGTACAACATTGTTTATTACCGCGGGCGCCCCACGCGCATGTCGCAACGAAGCGTAGCCGGGCTAGTATAACAAATCTTCAATAACATATGCAAAGCTATTACATATGTTTATAATGTCGGCATTGTTCAGTAATGTAGAGCGGTGTCGATATCCAAATATTCAGAATCATTATATCTAAAAGTATATTCAATAAATTAAAAAAAACCTAATCAACAGCTGAACAGGAAAAAGCTGATGTTTTTTGATTATGAAAAGTCGAAAATTCCGAGAAGTTTCTGAAAATTGAAAGGAAAATGAAGAGAATGGAAATAAAAAAAAATGAAAATTGTCATTTCAATGGCATATATTCATCTTTAATATACACATATCACAACCTACCGTTGTTATGATAGCTGGCTACCGTCGCCTATGTCCAAAATGCTACCTGCATTTTGGATACTTACTCATTATCTAAATACATTTAAACGGTTTTTGCTGATATTTATTAGTTTAGAAATAAATTGAGATAATATCGCTTGTCGCTTACATGCTTTAGTCCTGGCCGAGTGTTTTCTCTTTCTGCATAGGTAAAAGTATATACCGCTATCCACTATTCCTCAGCTCCTAAGGTATCCTCTTAATTTGTAACTTTCATTACCACATTCTCCATCCGTTAGGTACTGTTCATATTTTGTATTGTGACAGATCGCGTGAACACTCTAGTAAAAAGTAACGCTGCCATCGGATGAAATGTGACTCCACAAATGGTTAGGTCGAGACATGCGATGAAAAATCACAAAGCGAAATAAATTACGAGTTCAACCAAAAGAGCTTCGCATGCTATTGTCGCGTAAATTGTTGCCGTGGCCCATATGATGCGTTTTGTAAATTTAAAATGGAATCCATTTATATTTTTAAATTTCAAACTCAAATCTAATAAATGTTGTTAAATGTAGTTATTTTTTAAACTCATCCCTATAAACTATAAATTGAATTTATCCTTCGCAATATTTAATTATCTTTCAATTAAGTAGACACAATTCTATTTATAATTTGCTGGTACAATTGCTGGTAAATGCTGGTGCAATTGTCACAAGAATATAATTGGGATTTTATTATTTATATTAAATAAATAAAAATGTAAAGTTGGTTTGTGTACGCTTAAAAAACTTGAGAGTGGCTAGATTTTCATTCGGTTTTAACATTTGGAAACACACTTAATATAATGTATACGTATAAACCTTTTTTAAATGGAAAATCGCCGTCCCAAGTTAATTTTATGCAATAAATCTTAATATTTCACAGTTTTTTGTATCAATAACGACATAGTATTAGAGGCACGAGTATTAGGTATTCTTGGCAGGCCACAACTTATTTAGTAATTTAATAATATAATATTTGAATAAATGAACCTCAAACACCTCAAAACACAGTTTCCTGTATGTCTCTTTTCCAGAATTACAAGTCTTGTAATCAATATTTATTTTTTTGCCGTTGATAACCGAATAAAAAATATCCAAATACATAAAAAATACAGTAAACATCGTTATATATCACAATTATATTTTTACAATATAAATTTAATCAAAATATATATGTGCGAATGCTGTCCTCAAATTATTAAAACAGTCCCCTGTTAACATTTGAAAACCGTGCTGAAGTCAAATTTTGTTTTGGTGCGAAACATTTAGATCATGAAAAGGAACACTATCGGTGTCAAGTTCGTTCGGTTGTGGAGCTAAGCGGGCATCGCCATTTTTTTTTAATGCTACGACTGCATCTGCATCTGGCAAGCCTTTTTTTTTAATATTTTAAGAGTTTTAATAACGACAATTTGTTTAAAATAATTGATTTTCTAGTATGTAGCCACATCTGTTTTATTAAGTATTCTAGTAAAAATAACAGTCCCCTGGCTGGCAGTCCCCTGTCATTTTATAGCAACATACTGAAAGAACTTTTTCTTAAGATACAGGAATACAAAAAGAAAATGAAAAAGTAAAAAAAAGGTTACAGCGCTTGGATAAAACACCGGTCTTAAAAATACTGTTAAACTAGGAAGTTGATTTTGTTAAGTTTAACACATGTCTTATTAGACTTAGAAAAGTCACTATAATAATTGAAATTAGTTTTAATACTGTTGATTTATTCCAAAAAATTATATATTTTAAGAACGGCAAAGAAAAATAAAGGTTTTGATTACTTGAATAAACAAAAATATTTGTATTATTCACGGTTTCGCATAAAATCGTCCAAAACTCAAAAACCAAGAGGAAATTGTATGGGCTTTTTAAGAATATATATTTAATTGGCTATTGCCCTTCATTTTATAAATAAACATTCTTAACATTTAATAAAATTTGCAGAGTATGGACAATATATGAGATCTAAAAAAACAATCGCCGTGCGTTAAGTAGTCCGCTAACTACTTTTAAATAACCAAACGGATTTAAAATCGGTTTTAACTTGTGGAAAGAGGGATAAATGGGAAGGTTTGTTTATATAAAAATTGCACCCCGGGCGAAGTATATAAATTTGATTCTTACCAAATTATTAATAACTTGTTTTATCCGATAATTACAAACACCATATACTAGAATTATGTAACCAGTTGGAATGCAGTTGCCACAAACAAACAATCGGCTTGTGGTTCCATATTCACACGTGCTGAGCTTACCGCAAGCGGTATGTGGTGCTGTTTTACTTGAGGGATGTAGTGTGGTTGCGATGTACATATATGTATTTGCATTGAGACCGGAGAATGCAATACAACCGTTCTAGGCGAAAGCACTTTTGTCCCGCAAATGATTGATGAAAATTTCTAAAAACGACACGTGACTAATTTACATGTTTTCATGACCTCTGACTATGTGTCGTCTCCTATATTCAGTTAGTAGCTCAGAACACTGAAACTATACCTGACCTTGCTATGCTTCACCTGACCATATATGACGGGTCCCGCCCTGTCAGGTTTGTGCCAAAATATTTAAAAAAAAACTGTCAGTCGTAGGAAGAAGTAATTGCTGAGGTTCTGAGGAATGTGGGCTTGGGGTTGATGTAAATGGCTTCGCAATAAAGTATAGTGCTGATAACACTATACTTCTTGCTTCTACGTAACAAGACCTGCAGTATCTACTCAATCGTGTCTACGAAACCAGTATAAAAGTATGGTCTCAATATTAATGCCAAGAAGCAAGAAATATGATGGTAAACAGACCTAATTGTTACATAGGTCCTCTCTATGTGGGTACTCAACCATTGGAAAGGGTTAATTCCTTCAGACACCTTGGCTGCATTGTGAAGTCAAAAAGATCATAGTATTGAGATTATAGAACAAGATGCAAGGATCGAAATGATCTATTCCACAACATTGTGTCCTCTAGCTGAGATCAGTGTTATTGTGTCAAACTATGACACCAACCCTCAAGGGGCACGTCAATACAGTCTAAATGCGTAATTAATCGTTGCCTAGGTGAACGGCCATTGGGCACTCCTGTTTACGCACAACGCATTGAGAGCAGCGCCAACGATATCATATATCATTTAAGTCTGTCACTATTCGAGCGGGTTGATGTGTGTATATGAAGATTTATTAGTACTTCCTCACATTTAGAATCGGAGAATATTTTTTGACGTTTTATATGTGACTATCTATGGCTATGTCCCTAGGCTTCCTTCGTGTACTAATTAAGTCTAGCTTGGATGGATATGAAGCAGTGTGTAATCGTTTCTTTAGTATAATACCTACTAAGCAGTAAAAATATTATTTCTCTTCAAAACTATTTTAAAAATATCAACTATGATTATTAAAACATAACCAGATCTTGCTACGGTAAATAACACGTTTAATAAACGAATAATTCGTACGGACATTTGTTTTATAATAATAGAAAAAAAAAACATGAAGCTTTTTATATAAATTTATCTCATTAAGATTTTATTTTATGTCTATTTTTTATTGTCAATAATTTAACCATGTGTTAGTCCTTACTTAAAACACACTTTTGTCTTTATGTTATGTTTAGCCTTTATACGTTGGTACCTTTTCGAGAATTTCACACTAGAACCATTGCCTTTTGCACTAATCTCATGGCGTCCATAAGCCGATTTAACACTCGGTTCTGTGAATCACTAATAACCACTCTACTTTTGAATGAACTGATTTTCTGGGAAATCTTGCTGGGATTTATCTTAGTGTTTTTACAGTTTTTCAAATTTGCGAATGTGAAATATTATATTGTAGTGTACTATAATAAAAAGTTATTTTAGAAAAATATAAATGAGACCCCACCCAATTAAGTTAAAATAGTAGTTAAATAAACTAAAATATGAATGTGTAGAGAAATTCAATATGCTAGTCGTTTTCAAAATATGTTTTTCGCATAAGGCGTAAAAAACATGTTTTTATTAGAGTTTGCGATCAATTAAGCGTAGATTTACTTTAATAGCCCATCAAGACAATTGACGCCCCGTCAGGGCTCAGTGTGATGATTACTATGTAATATTATAGCCAGTTAACTTCATTAAATGGACAAACATTTAAAAACTAAGCTGATATCAAACTTTAACTCTGTCATATGCTTGACTTTCGTTATCTAAGAGAGATAAAATCTTATAGTTGTCATCTATAAGTGTGAAATTAGGCGTATCCGAATAGACTAATCCTACTATAACCTTCATTATGTTTTTCAATATTTTCAGAATAATCCTTGACTTTTTGTAATTTACATAAAAATTTATTCGCTAATACACTATAATGTTCTAATATTTTCTAACATAATATATTAATACAAATAATTTTAATACCATAATACTTTCTATATAAATAAAATGCAACAGTTCAGAAAAATAATATTAATCAATTTTAAAATTTGCAGGGCAACATTTATAAAACTAAAATCAAACTACATTAAAACTCAAATATACACAAGCAAAACAAAACGACGAATGTTTTGAACAACTCCGCATCTAGGTGACTATTCTAGGTTTGCAAAATGTTTTACCTCAAAAATGGAATAATTAATTTAGTTTGGAATTACAAATGTGAAAGTAATTCTGTCTGTCTGTTTCACCTTGTCAGGTCATCTGCTGTTTTGATGTGATGATAATCATAAAACAATTTTAAAGTTGGAATTAGTAGAAACGTTGTTGACCTAGGCCACCGGCGGTTACGCTATAATGATTCCAATGTATGTGTGACTCAAAGATTTTTTTTAAGCTGAAGCAACGTAATTGTTGATAGCAATAGCCAATGGTGTGGGGTTTGCCATCAACGAGTGACTAGATGATTCAAATATACCAAGAACGATTTAGAAGGTGGAAGGCCTTTTTTAATAAAAGTCAATCTTTGTAAGATGCAAAGGAATGCACAAATGCAGGGAAAATTCACTCGAGTTTAATAAGTAATAAATATTGTTACAAGAAGGTTCTCATGTGCCTTATCCAATCTTAACGTTCAAATGCAATGAAATTTTTCAAAGGGACTGCAAATAATAAAATTGGATCGCGTTATTATGTATTATTTGTTACTTCATAAAATCTATATGAAAAAAAAAAATGCTCGTGACTTTATTCGAATGTGGTAATCTGAAAAGCCACTCGGAGATTTCAAGAACGATTCTTGGGTCGTGGCGAATAGTCCGCTCATTCGTGTCAATTGGTCGTTAGCGAAATTGTGAAAGTCATAGCTCGCAACAATAAGACATTATTTATAAAGGCTTATTTTTGAAATATATTTCATACTTGCTATCGCAAAAGGCTTCATTTCATCAACATCTTTTTTTACGAATAAATGCGAATATTTATCTTTTTTACGAATATATATCTACTGTTTACGGAAGAGGTGTTACGGGCACTGGCATCCCATACTCATTCATCTAAACAAAACAGCACAATTGCTGATATTTCACGGTTTGCTGTTATTTATTGCTCATTCCATCAATGAAAACCGCGTTAAAATCCGTTGCGTACTTAGTTTAAGATCTAAGCGTACATGGGGAGGGACAGACAGACGGACGCGGCGGCGGGGGACTAGTTTTACACTATGTACAGAAGAAGAAGAAGATAAATATATAAAACTTCCCTGACAAATTTTCAGATCGGCGTGGTTTAGGAGAAAGTGACCTCAAATTATTTTCCTTATGTAAAGATATTAGTATTAGTATATTAGTACAAAGTATAATTTGTATCTTATTAGGACAAATTGAAAAGAAATTAATATTTTTTGTATAAATAATGGCAACATAAAAAATAATACAATAGGAACATTCGAAATACACGCCCCGTGGCGTAACGGCTAACGCGTCTGACTACTGGTCAGACGATTCCTGGTTCGAATCCTGGCGGGGTCGTTCCTCATTCTTGACTTTTTATTTTCATTTTCTTATATTATGATATACAATTTATATTTAATTAAAATTGAATGCGATTATAATTGCAATTTAATCTTTAATCTATTTAATTCTTTTGTATTTTAGGGATTGGGAAGGGCTAGGGAAAATGGACTCTGGCATACCTTACTCACTCACCGAAATTATTCACGGTTATTTCACGGTGGTTTTCTGTAAGTTTTTTTTAAACATATTTAATAGTAATAATAACAATAATGTACAGACACGGCTGGTTTACGATTTTATTATATGTGTTAAATATTTTCTTTCACTGCTAGAAAAGACCCTATTCCGCTCATGAGACGATTTGAATCTAACGCTTACCGACCTGAATCCGAGCTTTCACCCTATGGGCTTTTAATATTATAGCACTGAGGTCGCCCATAAACCCGTGAATATTGTTGTTGTTGTAAAGTCCTAGATCACGCAAAAGGAAATAGGTGTTTGAAGAAAATAAGTATGTATTTAAAGGAAAATAAAATCATTTGTTTTTATATACTTACTGAATATTAGCAATTTAGTGTCCGCGATTTTGTCCTGGTTGAAAAATGAAAAATATATGAGTAGTTATCTACTATTCTTCCTACTAATAAGACGAAAGTTTGTGAGGATTTATGAATGTTTTTACTCTTTTCGGCAAAAACGGCTGAACTTGTTTGTATGAAATTTGGCGTACGGATAGGTTATTAGTATTAAGATAGGATATCTACTTTTATCCTGGATAATATTGGATTCCCTAGGGTAATGCTCGCGACTTCGGCCGCGTAACGTAACTTTAAAATATAGCACAGCCTAAGTTACTCGCTGATAATGATAATTTCTATAGGCGAAAGAATTTTAAAATCGTCTAAAGATATAAAAAAATAGCTAATGCGCTCGACTTCGTCCGCGTAATTATAAAAAGCACGGCCTAAGTTACTCGCTGATAATGCAAATTTCTATAGGTGAAATAATTTTTAAAATCGGTTATAATACATATTAATAAGTATAATGTTTTCAATCGTTTTTGCGTTAATAAGGAACAAATATCCATGGATACATACTCTAAAACTTCCCATTTGTAATATTAGTAGGATAGTTTAAATAAAATAATCAATTCAGCTATTTGTGACCCTTGAACGTCGCTAATAGTTTCATTCAATTATGAAAATGAATTTACATTGGTAAACATGAACTAGGAGGAATTTGATAAGGAGTGTATTAATCATGAATGGGAAACGGTAAATTTATTGCCCTGTCCAAACTTACACACAACACTATGCAGCCAATAAAGCATAATTTAGATTACTTGGTCGAAACGCCTTGGGACAGAACATAATATTATGTTTCGTTTGAAATATAATAATATTGCCGTTTACTAACCCTCGTGAGCCTGAGAAGCCATATATTAACTAGATTTAAGGCGACTTAGTCTAGTTATTGTTTAGGCTTGAGAAACAAATGAGTAAGTATGTAGAATACAGAAGTTGTGTCCCTAAACATTAATCTCTACGAGACGCCTAGAGGTTTGAATTAATAAAATTTATAATAATACTAAGTATTCCCCGCGACTTCTTAATCTATTTCTTATTTCCTAATCGAAATAAGAATCAGCATTGGTAAACAAATAGGTAGTAAAAAGATAGACAACCTTTTTAAATATAACCTTTTTAAAAAGATAGACAACCTTTTTTGATTAATGATGTTTACATTATCTTTTTCGTTATTTTTTTTTTTTTCAATATTTTAATGGTTATTCTGCTATTTCGAACGGAGACGAATCCAACAAAACAAAGATCATAAAAGTCGGTCCAGCCATTTTCGAGTTATAATATGATATAATATAATATAATATAATATAATATAATATAATATAATATAATATAATATAATATAATATAATATAATATAATATAATATAATATAATATAATATAATATAATATAATATAATATAATATAATATAATATAATATAATATAATATAATATAATATAATATAATATAATAATAATAATAATATAAGATTATATAGAAAATTAAACTTCTATTAATATTAACATAGAAAAAAATTGTAGACGTTTGAAATAAATTACAATTAACTACTAAATGTTTTTTTAGGTTAAATATTTAATTTAAGTAATTTTTAAAGCTACGAAAAATTTTCACGTGTAAATGTAAATAATTAAACACTAGGCTGCTGATATGACAAAAGCAGTTTCAAACCCCGTACGAGACTGCACCGTTGAGAGTTATTCGATGTCATGGATTAGAAAAAATATCACTTACTCTAACGGCAAAGGAAAATATTTCGAGGGAAACTGTATGTTGGACAATATTTACTTCTTGCCAATGTGGCGTTTTGTGTACGTCCCGTAGATGAAAGCAAAAAAGAAAGAAACGACAAATGTATTGAAATTTTTCACAACTGTCCGATTTTTAACATATCACGAGTATGCAATGTCCTTTCAGCGGCTGAATGATACTGAGTTCATTGGACTCAGTATATGAGGTAAATACGCATATATATAGTGGATCGTTCGTTAATCTTTATTTTGCTTCCATCTACGGTATCGTCCCCTTGAGAGGAGTTGCCTGTCATTATCAAATAACGAAGTTATTGCCTCAAATTTTAATAGCATTAATTTAATTCGCAGAATTCGCATTTTAGGTAGTATCGACTAACGTACAAACAATCTTACAAGCACATACAAAGTTTAAGTTGCACCTAAACTGTATACCAACAGTAATTGTATTTTTTATGTAAAAAAAATACAATAAAAAGAAATAAAAAAGTTTAGTTTAATTATATCCACTTATATTCCAACTTATTATCTGTTACCGTGACCTGTGTCTATAGAAGTAAAACGTGCGCGGAGTGTTGTTGACTTAACATATATCTATCTATCTATTATATATATAGTCGATAGAACACTAGCCTCAAACAATACGTAGGGCAACACTGTACGGGGTAACAGCAATTTGTATACTATTGTTTGTCGTTTGAACGTGTTTCATTGGATTCTCTATACGATTTGATTTAATCCTACAAAATATTTGTCCAGTTACCTAACAACATTAAGTACACGTCAAGGGAAATGCGATGAAGAGAACAACGGTATATCCAATCAAAACTAGAAAATTCTATTTGATTCACAAACAGTTTCAAATCGTGCAGTCTTTTACTCGGGAACCAATTTTTCAAAGTTTCATTACATGAGATCGACAGTGTATAAATACCTACCTATTAAATATAGTTTATAAATTAATAAGTTTTTTTTTTAAATTACGTAGGGTCGGCAGACAGGCTGACGATCCATTTGATGGTAGGTGGCTACCGTCTCCTATAATATATATAGTGGGATGAATGGTTGAACTGGGCTCTGACATCACTCACTCACCGAAACACGACATCCGTACCTTTACCATGAGTTTACAATGACCGCCATCACTAGCGAGATCATAAAATATTTATATGGAAAATTGACAATTTGACATTGATAGTTGACTGTTTTTCATATAAATGTTTTATTACCCTCTCACTAGCGAATGCGGTCATTGTAAACTCATGGTAAAGGTACAGATCTGCTGTTATTTCACGGTGGTCTTCTGTAAGTGGCAGGGCAGCCATTTGTGAAGCCCGTCTGGCGGCAGAAACCACCCCCTGCTATCTGATAAAATGAAGACACTTCTCTTCTTCGATTTAAGATAAGTTTGGGGAAATAAACTATAAAATAATTGTCAAAACACAATATATTTAGAAATATATTACATATTAAAATTTCATAGAACCCTGTTTGCCGTTTAAGTAACATCTGCATTCACATTGCTTACTCGTCGAAAAAAGAACAATAATATTAAAAGGTTTCACAAATTCCCACTTATACACGAGCAATTTTATCTAACCAATACATTTCATAGTTCTGACAAGGAGTCTGGTTGTATTAATGAAAGTTCTAGAACTTATACTTTTTTATAAACCAAGTTAAAAATCTGTAAATGTCCGACGAATAAAATCGTTTATATTTTTTAATCTTGCATTTAAATTATAATGAGATATTTTTGTAGATTGTAATAAATGTAATAACGAAGACCTATAAAGACCGATATTCACCCCAAGAACTTCGAATTGTATTATCGCGTTTTAATATTCACTACGACTCGCCCCCGGCTTTGGAAGAACGCAATTTTTTTCCGCAAATAGTATACACAAGCTTTCCGATTTATAGCTGTTTACATTAATGAAAACCGTATCAAAATCCGACAGGTAATATAGTAGAACTTAGTGGAGAAACAGACAGAGGCATACAACGACTTCAAATAATAACAAAAGATAAGTTTATAAAGACAAAAATACAAGATACAAAGATAAGTTGTTCATGATCTTCTTCTAAGAAAGCTAATTTTTGTTAAATTAGTAATGTTTGAAGATTTTCTTAATTAATCCTGAGTAAATTCAGTATCAAATCTCACCGTGTGTATTCTCGACATATTATAATGTAGCATTTTCAATTTGCAGGCTTGATTTACCGGCGTGTATTACATGGAATGATTAGAGCTTTGTTCCAATTTTGAGGGTAAAGAATAATTTGGCAAGCAATACACGTCATGCGGCACCTTGTATAACTACCTCACCATTATATAAATAGAACAGTACCCTCACTACACTATCTCTATAATCGTTTTCAAATAGGAAATCACTTGGAACTACATTTTATTTTCTTGGGATTGGTTCCCTCAAACTTAATATACAAACTCAATAATACAATATTCGAATCCGAATATTAGGTATCTTTTCGAATTTTGGGGTAGTAGGTACTATCACTAAAACTGTCACTAAAACTACTCACTACATCAATAAAACTAAAACTAATACGAATGTGTCGGTGAAGTCTCAAGTGACTTCCTATTTGAAATCGACTATACCAGACTATAGCAGTAATATCTGTTATGAAACTTACAATCTGTCATGATCGCAAAATGTCTGATAAACATTGTTATTGATCATCAAAATGTAAACAAATATTGAAGTGACTCTAATAATAATAGTAACCCGCTCCCAGATTTGCCGGGGATGCAATTTTTTTAATATACACGAACCTTCCTCTTTTTATCCCTCTTTCCATTAGTGAAAACAGAAAAAATCCATTGGATTGTTTAGAACTAGTTAGAGGAAAACCTGTTTTCCGCAGTTTCGGTGACTTGGTTGCAAAATATTGTTAATTTCTACTTAAATAAACACTTCATTAGGTTTTATTACACCTTCCGTGTCTAATTGATGGCGAAAACCGTATCATAATCCGTTGCGTGGTTTAGGAGCTAGCGGATATACAGACAGATAGAAGCTGAAAGCGACTTCAATTTATACTAAAAAACAACAACCGAACGAAAGTTTAAAAAAATTAAAGAATTTGTTTGTGTGTTTGTTCATTTGTAAATAATGGGTATTCAATGAAACTACTGGACCGATTTTAAAAAATACCCAATGAATAGCTACAGTATTTGTAAGTGACATTGAGGAAAAATTATTTTGATAAAAGTATGTTTTCAATTTATGAAATTTTAATATTGTAAAACAAGTTAAAAAAGTGGCGACGTTTTCCCGGGAGTTACGAATGCTGTGATTTTATTGTGATCTTTACTTTATTGGGGAACAATCAAGACGCGATGAGTATTCAAAATTAATTTTTATTTTTTATTTATTTATTTAGATTACATACAGCCATAAATTAAAATATATATTATAGATTATATACAAATAGGCCTAAAGCATCATAAAAATTGTATTTTTACATTTATCTATTAATTATAAAAAAATAATAATTATAAGGCCAAAAAAGAAAAATATGCATACTTTACCAAAACTAAAAGTCCTTAACTTTAATCGTTTTTTTGTAAAAAAAATCTTGTTTAAGTGTCATTGACTCACGACAAGAAAGGAGAAATGCTATTAACCTTTAAAATATATAATCTTATCAACTGTCAAATGATTTTTTTATTATTATTTAGATTTAGATATTTAAAACATATATATGTTTTAAATATATATATATATTAAATAAATTTAATATATATATATATATATATATTTTAAATTTATGGCTGTATATTATAGATTATATACAAATAGGCCTAAAGAATCATAAAAAATATTTTTTTACATTTATTTATTTATAACCGTTCAAAAGTAAAATGTCAACAGAAATTACAAATGCGAACAAGTTGTAATAAAAATGCTTTATTTACAAGTTTACTATATTAAATTCAACAAGTAAATTGTATAAATACCTATATTAAATTTTATGACAGATAACATACTGTTCAATTTTGAGTTTGTGTCGGAATGTAGTTCTCCAATCTGAGTGCGGGTTTCTTCATGAGAGGCGACGACGCGCGCCGCCCTGCCGCCCCACATTTATTTACGCGACACAGATTAATACGACGTCATCCCGCACATATCCACTCGCCTCCACGATTCTCAATCAGCCATACTAATAATGACGGCTCCTATTTTTGGCCAACTTAGCGGCGTAATGAGCCTTTCCACAGTTAATGACATGCCATTGGTTTGAGTAAGCGATATATGTATGTATTGAGGAAATGTTATATATATGTTATATGTTGTTACATTAAAATTTTTCTTATTGTCAACTTGTGCAGTGCGTACAGCTGCTAGAGGAGTTGGTTGAAATCAATTACCTATATTAACTTCTTGTTTGAATTGCGCGGGAATACTGTTTTGTACAGTTATTATAATTTCAGAGTAAGCAGTTATTTCCGTTAGCCACTGCAATCTGCAAGAAGGCCTAAGGTTCAATTTTAATTGAGAGCAAACTTTTGAAAGTAACAGTGTTAGCTGTGAGGTTTAGCGATTGGTTGTTCTCTCGTAAACATATAAGGGTCGACCAATCAGGCGGTCAGCAGTGGTCTTCGATTATCGGGGCGACACGGTTTCGAGCTGCGCGTGAGACCGACCTGAAGGAACCACGGTTAGTTTCGCTTAGAAATATTCTAAGGCGTGTTTGAACGTGTCCTTTCCAGGAGGAGTTTGGTGGGGGCAAGGCTCATTATTTGGTTGAGGTAGACCAGGCGTATTGATCTAGGCTTTCCTTTTTTTTAACCTCTGCCTTACCACTTACCACCTATCTACTGTTCAATTTGGCAAATCGCTGCCGCACAAACGCTAAGCAAAACCGAGCGAACCCGCAAAGTCAAACCCCGTGGCACCGTAATGCGCACCGTAGCCGAGCAAACCCGCAGGGCGTCGCTGGTCTTCAACCGCGTCGGGTCTGGTCGTCAGCTGCAAGGGACGTCCCACACAAGTTTGACGGTTTTCCTTTATTATATGCGCGCTTGTCCTAGGCACATTTAGTAACCCCTTTTTTTAATAGGTCGGTACCTTTTAAAATAGGCTTACTTTTAGGCGAAGGCTCGTGGAAAAGGCTTAACAATGTGTCTTAGTAAAAACACAGTTAAGTGAGTTATAAAATAAAATAAAGTAAGAGATGCGAAATCAACATCTACGTAGTCTTTGTAGTCCAAGCGGCGACCGTAAAAAAGGGTGGTGATTCAGAATAAGTACACAAATGGACTTTATAACTTTGGATATTAGACAAATAAGGAACCAACGGTCTGGCGACTTGTAATTTGACCATTTTTTTAACATTAATTTTAAGGTATAAAGGTAATAAAATCTATTTTTTAGGAAAATTAAAAAAATAAGACTTTTCATTGGGTCCAAAAATTAAAGAAAAAAAATGACGGTTGAAAAATGTTTATTCAAACATAACTCTACAACAATAAATGCATAACAAAAATTTACAAAAAATGCTTAAAATTAACTTAAAACCTAATGTTACCCCCCTAGCCCTTATCACTAGCTACGGCAAAACAGGGATCCCAACCTCCTCCAGATAACCTCGAACAATTAATGCAGTGTGAGAGCGAGCGTAGTCGTGTATTAACTTGAACCCAGGGCTGACGTATCCCGCATAAGGAGCCACATGCTCTTCCAGGATCTCGGCAATGTATCGGCGAGCACCCTTGGCCGCGAGTTCCTCCAGTCCTGGAGACGCAGACAAGGTCGGTTTTGCCGTCCATGCTAATGCTGGAGAAACGATTGCGTAGTGAAGACGTCACAATGAGGCGATCGTCTCTTTCGATGTGCAGCGTCGCCGACCAAGCTCTATGTCTTCTGATGTAGCCCCCAGTCTCTTGGAACCGCTGGAATACTCGGCGGACAGCATAACGGCTTAAATTCAGTTACCGAGCGACATGACACAGACGAACTCCTGCTTGCAATAGTGCGACGACTTGAGCAGCTTCAGCGGTATTTTTGACGCCGAGTGTATTAAATTTTATTTAATCCTGACAGAATAATTTTTTGTATGGGAGCGCCATTTATGAATGTCTATAAATATTTCTTAAAAACATCATCTTCATCTTTGCTGTACGGCTGAACACAGGGCTCTCCAATAATTTCCCAATATTTATTACAATACTGTACATACAATTTCGAAATTAAAATACAATTATTATATTCTAAATTTAAATTTCATCAAAATCTAACTACAAATATTTTAATCGTCCATAACTAGAAGATTATATCATAATCCACGTAGTTTACATTAATGATTATGATTTATAGAATTTTGATTTATACCTTCCATAATAAAACAAAACTTAAAACGGATTTGGTTCTAGTCGAGATTGTACGTAAATAAATTAACTTATTAGTATCATCTATTCTAGCATTAATATTCCCGTGAGGGGTAAACAGTTTTGACATGAGGTTTCATCTAATTGACGCCGTAATAATTAATTACCTCTAAGCCAAATTGTTTTAGTAATGCATCCACATCGTTCGAATAATTCCATTATACCTAAGCCTGTACAAAAAGTGAACACTACCTATTTTTGTTATATGCACAACCATGTTTTTTTAATCTAAATTCTATATAAGCTGGTTGCTGATAGTGTTTTAAAATGTTACGTGTCCGGTAGGTAGGTATGTACAATGTTAAGGAAAATGACTGGGCTTCAATGAACGATAAGTTTTAGTATAATTAAATTTTTTTATGCAATATATGTTTATAAAAAATTAAGGTGCGATACCATCCGAAGACATATTCAATGTGATTTCAGATATTAATAGTTATTTGTTCCGCTTCTTACCCGTGATACTACGTCTAGCATAATCATACCTCGATACGTTTGTAATATTTATATGTTAAATTCATAAGTAGTACAAATAAATCTCTCGTGGTACTACTACCAGACAGCAGAGTAGTACTACGGGCAAAAAATATTACCATTTTTATTACCAGTAATATTATCTATACTATCTATACTAATATTATAAAGAGGAAAGATTTGTTTGTTTGTTTGCATTGAATAGACTCCGAAACTACTGGACCGATTTGAAAAATTCTTTCACTGTTGGGAAGCTATATTATCAGCGTGTAACATAGGCTATATTTTATGAAGTTACGCGGACGAAGTCGCGTACACAGTTTTTTATATACGAGAAAAATATCGTTTATCCTTGTACCATAAGAAAAAACCGTTTTAAAATTCGTTGGGTGATTTAGAAGTAGATAGCAGAAAACTGACCTTAGGGGTATGTAAATATGTAGAGTTAAAGTTTTGATGAAAGAAATTGTTACTGTGAGTCAACCGGTAAGAGATATGCCATCGCAATCTTTTATTTAATATAGGATTTTAAAAGAACTTATTTTTATGTATCTCATACGGCTTCGCCTACGTAAGCTATGTAAATTTATTTTTTGGTTTGTTGGTTGTACTTAAAAACATAATGAGATTTTAAAACTTAAAACTTCTGTAAAAAATTATCTAACTGATGGTGAAAGCCGCATCAAAATCCATTGCGTGGTTTATGAGGGAGTTAGCAGCTATACAGACATACTCGTACACGGAAAGCGACTTCAAATCATAATATGTATAGCTAGACATTCAATTTAAAAAACCTTCAACACTAGAATTTTTCCAACAATAAGCTTTTAGGTAAAGTTTCAGAACATCAGTATAAACCGCAACATCAGCTCTGCTTAATCATGTACTTTTTTGGACAAAACCGCTTCCAAGCATAATCTTTATACTTAGAAATATTGGCCACAAACGAAAGAAAGGAATTTTTACTGATAATAATAAACTCCAGTACAATTATACAAATTCTATGTAAAATTTGTACTCATCCAAATACTTGTATTTAGTTTACATTATTTTAAAAACACAACTAGATATTTACAATTAACTGTAAAAAAAGTTTCCAAAATAACGATATAAAATAATTTAGAATTCAATGTTTCTTCTTTTTTATTAGCTGCTCGGAGCGAAGACAAATTAAACATCAAATATCATATAAATAAGTCCAATAAACACTCATTGCAGATCCATTTAAAAAAAAATCATTTTTCATGTAACTGAAAAAAAAAAGCAAAAAATAAATTAATAAAACCAATAAATATTTAAAAAATCATAGTATTAAAAACTACATTTATTAAATAAAAAAAGCTGTAAGATAAGTACAATAATCCACTTACCAATTGGTATCTTTTCACTAGAAACTGGTGATGAATAATTATAGTTCAAGAGCACAATTAAAAAGAACACAAACTGAAAGTGTCTGAAAGTCTTAATATAATAATTTAAGTTCATTGTTGAAACGTATAACGACTAAGTGGCCACTGAGAATTTGAATTATCGCGGCAACGCTCAACTCGGATCGAGGAGCAAAGTTTCAGTGGAAATCGACTAGAGAATACAGCGAATGAAACGGATGTCGACTGGCGACTGGCGTTTCAGAGCAAAGCATCACAGACCCACCCTTCCCGACCCTACCTCACTTGCGCCCCTTGACGTCCTCTCTTCTACACGATACGCACGACTTGTTTTATTACTTTTATTTTTCTTTAATAATCTTGCTTAATGGTCTATTTCGTTGCTCCATGAAACTTCTAAATTTTCCTTTTCGAATGTTACTCGCTCCCACAATAAGTTTTTCAACGCTTTCTTCCCAGATTATTTGGTTTTTATGTGTGTACAAACCAAATATTATTATATGGTGATTGTTTTAAGTGTAACTATTAATTAATAAATAACTCGAATAAAGTGAAGATTAAAATATAAACAATTATAATTAATCTAATTTAGAATTATGGCGATAGAACACATACGAGTAGTTGTTGTGATCTATATTATACGTATTCAGTGTGTCCGGACATGGACTAGTAGCGATATTCTAGGTACATAAAAACAACTATTTAAAAGTTAAGTTCCATGTGGAGTTATGCTCGCACCTCTGGGATGACGCGCTTAAGTACCAGTTGAATCCATTGAAATCCATTTGAATTTTTCGAAATCTTATTCCCCTTATTCGCACAACAAGCGTTTCATAAATAAATTTCTGCAGGGTAAGTAGCGCAAACTCCTAACGCGATGGTTATCACCTACCATTAAGTGAACCGCTATAAATATTATTGTAACCTACTCATACGTGCAACACTTTAATTAAAAATAAACCATACTACTGCCGGTAGGATTGCCACTACCAAGGGATAGAGCGTCAGAAACCTTTTCACAATATTATGCTCAGCCAAGAAAACTATCCTTTGAATTTAACATTCTAAAGGAAGCTGTTTGGGAAGTTGGTGAAAGGCATTTGCTACAAGGTGATTTACCGGTTTTTTTGTCGGATAATGATTATTGATTTAACTTTCCACACCTAACAAGATTAGGCCAGAACCTCAAAAGATTTCCTTCACGTAGTACGTCATAGTCGGAAAGCAGTCACTCTAGGATTGCTCAAATTAACCTAATGTTTACGGTCCCTCAGAACCGTTATATTGTTAGAATAGAAGAATTATTTTTCATACACAACAATATATTTTTGCCTTTATAAAGAACATAAGGAGTTGATACAATATAAGTGTATATATTTATTTACGGATAGACATCGACACCGCTTGCAGTTTGCAGCTGACGTTTTCCGTCGGCTTAAAAATCTTTGCAATTGACTTTTGAAGTTCGTTGATACTGTTGTTTCCTATGATTTGTTACTGTTGTTTAGGTTGTTATTGAAGTCCTCTTCATATGCAGCTTTAACTCAGATCGTGTAGGTAGTTGTTTTTCTTTATTTTGTTATATGAAGGCTTTTTCTGCTACAGTATTAGTTGATCTAAAAACCTACTTAGTATATAAAATAATCCACTACATATCTAGCCCATACCACACATAGATTAATTTGTCATTGACGAGCCCATTGGTCGGGAAGCTTGCTACATACAATACATTAATGAAAACTGAACTCAAATCGTTTAAGCTTTTTCTTTAACAGACAGAAATTCTAAAAACCTCGGTAACATAAGTACAACGAGTATAAATTGTTTTTATTTTATTTTTTATATTTAAAATACAGACACGATTTTTTATTATATGCATGTATTGATTTGTTATTAAATTCAATTAAGCAGTAGGTATTCGGTTGAATAATGTCAAAACATGCGTTAAGGCGCCTTAAACGATGCACCCTCTCACAAGAATTATCACGCTTTCCGGAGCGCGCTGCTTGCCAAATATCCCCCTATAAATTGTTGTTGTTTGACGCATTACGGCAAAATCTATTACAACGCATAATTTACCATATACATATTTATATCTTAACTCTCTGTACGGTTTTCCGACGCCATTACACGAGTTTTCAGTCAATATTTATTTCAAATTAATTTGTTTTATGTTTATTTTCGTCCCAAGTGTGGTCTTTCTCACGTCCCCTGACTTATCTGTTTTGCGTATAATATAAGTAAAGTTGTTGTCAAACTTTTAAATTGAAATTATGATCACAAAGTAGAAGTTTCGAGTTTTACTGCCCACCCGGCCCCTGAACGCCGGCTGATGTAGTAATCCCCCTTTCTATCCACTAATTCTTTTAAGTACTTTCCAAATGTTACGGCGATGGAAACAGTTTTCCATTTTGTTTCTCTAGCGGATATTGGCGTCTTACTTATTAGATCCGTATTAATAAGGAAGATCAAATATAATATTTTACTAAGATCAGTTTGAGTAAAATGTAATTGTGATTGTTTTTCGATATTATATTATGAAACAAACCCGCTATTAACTTTATTAATATATTATTAAAAATACGATAGTAAGTTTATTTATTTGTTAGCCTTAACTACTCAACCGATCATCATGAATTTTTTTCATGTATATTATTTTTAACACCCAAGCAAAAGGGGCGCGGACGATGTCGCGGGCACCAACTAGTATGGAATATATAGGGGTGTATGTCAAGCATGCATGGTGTATGCACGTTTGGTTGCTATAAATCGACAGTCCAAAGTACGTAAGAGTGTTCAGAATACCACCTTTACAGCCTTTATGTGTTGTGTTGAGTATCGATAGATTAATAAAGATTGCTCGATCCCTACAGTTACCAATATAATAAATACAGCTGTAAAGGTTAAAGGACAATGTATAGATAGTGTGTTTGTTCTGGAATCGGTAGTTCACCCACCGAAAAATAAAAAAGGACACTAGATGCTATTAACATCACTTAGATCTAAGTAGATCTACGCAAAGAAGAAGCACTACCACCGCTTGATGGTCTGCCAATTACGGAATGTCTGCCGAACACAGTCTATTAAGGTTAACTTTCTAGCTTTTGGAAAAAGAATCAATAATTCTTACACTACGTACGTTGTATTATGTTATATCAATAGATCTGACAACATTTATCGAGATTTCTATATATCGTTACGTAGGTATAGTAAAAGTTGAAACGAATATCTACACGACGAAATCCACTAAAAAGATCTCGTCGAAAAAGTAGAAATTAAAAATAAAATGTCTTTTTCCTAATAAATAGTAAAATTTCTTAAATATATGTTATTTAAACAAGAGAAATCAATTTTGAGTTTTGGGTAAGATTTGAAGTGTAGCAGCTGTGCCATTGTTGAAATTCCAATTCAATTAAGGAAACAAAAGTCAGAAGTTTTATTAAAAGGAAAATGTCTTGCGGTCGCTTACATAGTGTAATATTGGCGGATACTTTTAGAACTAGCTGTCCCGTTGTCTTCAGAATTACAATTAGGTAAGATCAGACGTTCAGATACTCTCAAGAGATAAGTTAAATTGGTCGCAGGGACGGCTAGCAGAGGCGCAGACCTTAAGTTACAATCACATTCGAAGGTACCAATATAAGTGACACAAAATTTATAAATTGTAAGTTAATTTTATTCAAGTTATTTTAATAAAAACAAAATAAAATAGTAATTTGTCTTCTATGTAAAAAGCTTTCAAAAACTTCAATTCTTCGAAACTACTTTATAGATCACAATGAAACTTTACACACACATTATCGTCGGTACAGAAAAGGACAAGTGGTTACCTTTCATCTAGGAAAAGTTTTGCTCCCAAATGAAATCACTTTAAAATAAAAATTAATAATTAAAGCTTCAACAAAATTAGTAATAAAGATTGATCAGATTTTTCACCGTCTAATAAAAAAGTACGCAGACGAAGTCGCGGGCAAAAGTTAGTTTAGTATAAACGGTATAAAATGAAGGGAACTTCTTGTTTTTCTTATAACCAGAGGCGAACCTATATCTGTACGAACTGTATTCGGTATAAGTAACTTTTTTATTTGTAAACCAATTGGAAAGAAACAAACAATTATGTTACGGGAAGCATCAAATCGGTTAAGCCGTTTCTGAGATTAACATACAGACAAATATACTAAAAACTATAATATATTTGATATTGGCAACATAAGTATACAACATGTACAAATTGTTTTAAAAAAAATAGTGTACAGGCACGGCTTATTTACGATTTTATTGTATGCTCAGACCAAATAAGAAAATGCGGACAAGATAGTGAAGCCTGTTTTATAAGCTGCCTACGCACATGTGTGCGTAGGCAGCTTACTGTTTTGTTGTTTTATGTTTCAGCTTACTGTTTTTATGTTTCAAGCTATAAACTCAATTTTTTGTTTAATTCTATTGAAAATATTGGTTTTTAAGTTTACTTACAGTAAAATGTGATTCCATCCTGCTATTTTTAGACTGGTTTTTACACCCAATTCGGCATTTTCACTAGCAATTGAGCATTACAAAATATTATTACTATGTGTTACTTGTATGGCATTGCTCGACCTACGTTCCAAGTTCCTACTGAGAATCAAGCTGGGGATATCTCATAACTGAATCAATTTATTTATATATCATATACAGTACTTAAATATAAACCGACACTGAAATGGATATTTACGGATATAATTCATTCAATTCGCTGGCGCGCGGTATCCTATAGCTAACAACTGCATATCGTTGATTCACTAACGAACTTTATTCAGTTTGAAGTCGTATTTGCATTTATTTCTATTAGGTATCAGAATATTGCTGCCTGATAAGAAATTTCGATATTCATGGACTTCTGTTTAATAGAGTTTCAGTAATTGTTTATTGATAAATCGCTAAATAAATTTAAAAAGCGATGGTAAAGAGAATGTCTCTTGTTGGTAGACGTAATAATTGTTAATTGTGAATTGCCGCAAGTGGTTAACTTTGAAATTGAACTTTACAAAGTTGGCTCTGGTCTAGGTCTGACACTGGTCTAGGTGGAGTGTATTTCGCAGTCACTAATCTGGCGACAGAAAGCCCATTGCTAGATTTCTTCTCCCCTATCCTTAATCCGACTAATGACTGCAGCGCACTTACAGCACCTCGGAGCTACTACATACAGCAAAGCTTACAGGAATATTTTATTAGTGTGTCCAGCCATAGCCGACTGAGTAGAGTCATCCGACCATAGCCGACTAGAGTTGGCCCAGCTGTTAAGAAAGACAGGACCCTTATCTAACACGCAAGTAAATAACACGACCATCACAGTTCCGGACAAAACTGTTACCTTTAATCTTACAAATTGCTGTACTTTTACTTAAAACTATTAATATTTTTGTTAATTTAGTTTTAATTTATGTGACTATGCGCATGCACTCGCAGAAAAAAAAAACAATTTTGCTCTCTAGTTGAACAAATAACTATTATTATTTAGCACTATCGAAGCATAATGTGTAACAGAATTTTTCAAGATATTGTAACCATCAAGAAAGTAAGAAAATGAATATGGCCAAGAGCAAACCCATCTTTAATAAAAAAAATAGTATTTTTATTTATAAATTATACATAAGTAATTATAAATGCTATTATAGTAGATAAGTATACTTACAATAAGTTTTACATCAGATTCATGCAACTCGATGGTAGCAGAAGTTAAAATATTTGTCCCAGAGCTCTATAAGCATTTTAAAAATGCAACGACTTTGCGATGCGAAACGTTAAAAGCGGGGAAAGGTACTCAATTGCTCACTCGGGTATTCCGTCGCGAATGTTCTATGCAGAGGCTATACATTCCCGAAATTGTTCTCTTTATAGTAATAATGATGTGTCAAGAAGTTACAGTGGGAGGAGCACTACTCGCGCTCCGTGCATGACTATGAATAAGCACTGAAAATTCCTAAGAGCGGCTTCGCTTTGGAGTTACGTACTACTAACCTGCCGCATTACTACGGACTATCTAATACATTTTTATCACATATTTTAATATTATAGAGAAACATTAATTTTAGTTTTATAACTTCAAAAAAAAAGATATAATATATAAACATGCGGCTACACACATTAAAGAAGGCCAGGACAAACGGATTGCAAAGGCTTGGATACCGGAGATCAGCGAATTATACTTGCTTTTTGTATTTCCGGTCAAGTCGCATTAACTGGCAAATTTAATGCGGGCGGTTGAAACCAGGTGACTGAATGAATGAACGTCGAAGATGGTAGGAGAGTATTTTTTTATGTTTAGGTGTAGATCTAAACATAAAAAGGTGTCTGTAGAGACAAGCTGACGGTCCACTTGATGGTAGGTGGCTGCCATCGCCTATAACTCAAGCAACGTCATAGAAGAATAATGGGTCTGGTATCCCTTACTCACCGAATACAACAGCACATATGCATTTCACGGTGGTCATTTTTCGACGCATATGAAGTCGCGGGCACTACCTAGTAATTTATATACGCACACATATATTTGGGACTCACTATCACTAAACCAAGAAATCCTATAAATTTATCCTATCTAGGTTGGCAACGCAATTGCTATCTTTATGACATTGATTGTGTTTGTAGGCGACAGTAAACACTTACGAGTACCAACCTCTATAATATATAAAAAAAGAAATGAAATATATAGACAACTTGCAATAATTCAAACCCCGATTAGTTGTCGTTAATACTTAGAAATTTATTTCCTGCTATCCAAACTCGCGTGGAAGGTATTCATCGGTAAATTTTCTGCAGCTTAGAAATATTATTTCTGTAGACCTCTGGGGCCATATAACTCACCCGTGCCTCTTTCGATATTCTCCCTGAACCAAGTAACTGACTCGTAAGAAGACGGGCTTAAATCTTCTAAATTCTACCCAATGCGTACTTTATATGTCTCAACATTTATATAGGTACTTTATATATATTTCCAGTGTTAACTTTTTGGCCCTCGACAATTTTAAATGTGTAGGGGAGCACGGCAAGGTTGTAAAGTTTCCAACTAGTCACTTTACGACGGTTCTCGTCGTAACAGAATGATTGCGCACTGAGCTTTCTACAATAAAATGCAATAAGTTAAAAAAAGTGTTACGTGATATGAATGAAATCCCAGTTAATACCTAGAAATCATTTACACTTATTTTTGGGATAAAATGATAGTGGCATGTTTCGCAGAAAAGTCGAGAATTGCGACACGAAAAGGAATGAAATATGTTAATTCTCACAACATAAAGAAGAGGATTAAATTAAATTGAAATATTTACGTGAATAAACTCCATTGCAATGTTGTTATAAATGCGAAAATTTGTTCGTATCTCGCTTTCACGACTTAAGTACTCAAACATATTGAAATTTTAGCTTTTGCATTCACGTTATGAGGGATAAAAAAGCACATAGTTTACTTTTCAAAAATATTGAGCAATGAAGATTGAATAAACGTTTTAACACCTAAGAAAAGTGAGAGAATGTAGTCTATATCGATATTTGGACGTACGTCTACTTTGTAGAACTGCCGAGTGTTTGTAGCAGCTATGCTTTCCTTGTAAAAGAAAAACCTTCAGACTCTCTCTCTCTCTCTCTCTCTCTCCCTCTTTCACAAACTTACAAATATGTCGGCTACGCCGATACCGAAACAAGGAAGTTTCTTTTCTTTTCCCTTCCCGACTAAATTAACCGCAATTAGTCTTAAGTGCGTGTCCTGAGTGTCGGCGGCGTATCGTATCGCTGCGGGTAGTTCACGCGCAAAAGCGTCTACGTACCTATAGGAAAAATCTAACTTTTTATTAATTTGTAGGTAAAACATGAAAAAAAAAAAGGATTAATTCCACTAGTTCTGTTGAAGTAGTTCCGCGGGACAACTATTAATAAATAGTAATATCTTTTATTAGTCCCGTTAATATAACTTATTTAAAATATCTGTTTATTCGATTGCTACTAAATTTGACAGGATAATCCGCTGATGCGCTGAGCTAATCTGAAGATTGCCTGAAGTTTCATCAAAATTGAGCGGTTTTGGAATCCACTCAATTTGTGTGTGCATTTTCTCTGTGGATTCCAAAACCGCTCAATTACCTACATACATCTATTCTTATACACTAATATAAAAGAAGATATCTAAGATTAAGCATGTTACTTCAGCAAGACGCATCCAATCGGCCAATCCAGATCGGGATTATCCGGGATGGTCGTACGAACCAACGACCTATACAAGAGAGCTGAAAAAATATTGACAATTCGGCGTTGCTTGTGTTACTAGGCGATAGTACCACCTACCAGGAAGATCATCATCAGGTTGACTACTGTCGTATATCTACTAGAATTTTTTTTTATAAAACTGTGTGAGTTTTAAATTACATTTCTGATTAAGTTAACAATTCTATTGTATAACTCTTTTCTATAATTTAATAATTACTGCATAATATATTGTATGATATATTATACTGACAACATATACACATAGATCTAACGTATGACATAAAAACTCGGGTGTCAATCAAAATAAGATTGAATGACAATATTTGGTTAGACCAGGCGTTGGACCGACGACGCGGCGCTGACCTTTTTTTATTGAAACTCAATATTTCAAACAAAACGTTTGTTTGGTCTTATGATTTCATTACTAAATACAATTCATCACTAAATATTATTACAGAAAACTGAGTCGCTGCAGCCGATTTCAGGTTAGAAATTAAAAGAGGAGTGTTTATTTATCATATCATATTTAATAAGTTATAGAAATACAATTTTTTTTGGAATATAACTTAATTTAATAGTAGTAAAGAATAAAATAATTGCATATTTCTTTTTTTTTCTAATCAAATAAGGTTTGTTTAAATACAGGATATTAGAATGTTTTAATTTAGTTCCATATGACGACATCTGTTCCTTAATTCAAAGTGAAGCGAACGACTTCATTACTGGCATTGCGCCAACTTGCACAACAAATGTAAAGAATTTAAAATCTACACTTTATATGAGGTTTTAAATGATCTAAAGATACTTACGTGTAAAATCATGTGTGTTACTGTTCAAACTTTTATTGTATATGTATAATGAAATGTATAATTAAGATGATTTACATATTATAACGAATAATAAGGAAACAATATTAACAATCAGACATGAGCTCTGATTCGGAAGCGCGGCATGATGCCACGGCGTAGTGTTTCTACACTCACGATCAGTTGGCGCTATGAACTGGCGTGACGCCACGACGCGATTGGAAATCCAGTGTTTTACATCACGCCAACGGATTTTAACATTCACGATCAAATTTTGGCCTCACGTCGTCCATTTGACGCGATGGACTGATCGTGTGTGCCGGCTATAAGAAATGCAGCATTGACCCGGATTCAAACCTCGGATTCGTTGTTGCTATCAAACTCAAACCTAAGTTCACCGTTGTTGCAAAGTACAAAGAACCTATCACTTTTTACATTTTTTTAAATTAATTTATATGTGGAATTTAATTGCAAACCGACCATAAGAAACATACATACATGCGAACGTATTGCGGTGTATTTCCACTTACTTCGAAGAAAAATAAAGCAAACATAGCTTTTTCCTCAATTATGCAATTTGTGCGAACATAAATTCAACGAGTGTACGGCGCTCTACCGGTGTAAGTGAACCTTAATATGTTTGTTTTATTATTGCCAGACGTTGGTTAGTTTTATAACAATATATTGTGTAAAATATTTATTATAACTTATTTTGTCTTTTTAATATAAGTATATTATTATAAGTTTCCATATAAGAATATTATTATAATCTAAGTAGATACTATCAAAACAAAGTTCCAAATAATTCTAATTCAATTATATTTCAGTTGAAAATTACAGTGTCATAAATTTCTTAAGCTGAATTAAGCTAAATTTAAAAGTGTTTAAGAAATTTTGTTTATTGTAATATAGTGTAGATAATAGATTGTTTTTAATAATAAACGTTATTATTGTAAGTGTACGCATCCACTGTGAATTGAATATTTTTATAACTGTTTCAAAATTAGGTATTCGTATTAAAAATGAGTGGCTGAAAACTCTTTAGGAGAACTCTGAAAACTCCCCCAGTTTTCTAGTTAAATTTTCATCGGGAATATTTTAATGTACTCGTAGTATTTTAAACAGTATTGCAGTTTTAACTTTTATTTGAAGGTTTAATTTTTAGCAGTGAAGACTGTTAATTAAAGTGCACATCTGTTATTGACCACGATCCCAGTACGACCCGAACCTACAAATGAAGCGGAGAGGTCAGTGGCTATGAACGACCGAGTGCTGTCTTAACAAACACTTATTAAGCAACACGAGAGGGCTTAACAAAAAGTGCTTGTTATGCCATCAAGTATTATATAGACACAAAGTTGACCTGGTTAAAAGCAGGAGATCAGGCTAACAGTTTATTATTTTCTTTTTAACGGTTGAAACTTGTACCATTAGGTAAGAAGAAATTATAGATTTTACTGGAAAAATATCGGGTAATTTGGTTTCATAGATATTTAAGTTGGAAAGTATTTAAAAAGTTTGGAAGTATATTTTAAGTCTTTAATTTTCTAATGCGATCTTCACATCAAAGGGTATCAAAGAAAATAAAGAAACTTTGAAAAATATAAATATTTTGTTTCATCGAGTTTTAATAATCAACCAATAACACAAGTAAAAGAAATATATTGTAACTAGCTACACGCTCTCGGCTTCGCACGGATGCAAAATAAAAACTAACCTATCTTTTAAGTTGGACCAAATTAAAAATAGTTACGAAGTTTTCTCAAAATCGGTTCAGTAGTTTAGGAGTTCATCGGCGACAAACAACGTGACACGAAATTTTTTTATATTTAGAGATATACACATAATAAAAATTCAAATGTATCTTGCATTTAGAATTTCCGTGGCGTTTTTTTGCACTTACCACTCCAAATGTATATTACTCGTATTCGCACCAAGACATAAAGGAAACTATTAAAGTTATGTGATCGTAGCTGAAATCAATCTCAAAGTATAACTTTTCCCTGACAAGCTCCTTGCCACACAAATAATACGACTGAATATCTAATGAACTTCTTCACCTCTTCGGCGGGTACTGAGTAACTAACTTCCTCGTCCGAAATAATTTGAGCGCGCCCGCGGCAGCTACTTGCTATTATGTGTTTCGTCTTTCAGTGTGAACAATTTGAATAACTTTTACAATTTAATAGACTCAACTAACTTTTTCTCTAAATATATTATGTCAAGTTTTCACAAATATTTATGCAATCTAAATAAAAGGTAGTGCAATGAATACTCTATTTTTATTTATTTGTCCAAGGTAAATATGGTTTGTGAGCAAAAAGTACGGATTTTTAAAAAAGATTCTCTTAAAGACACAAATTAAAAACACAGTTTAAAAAAAAACGGATTTTCAGCACTCTCACACCCAATCTGGTTATACTTGTGTCCCATCAAGAAACTGGAAATCAGCCTTTTTTGTCGCTTTTATTTGTAATATGAGGATTAAAAATCAAGTAAGTAATGCGTGTCTGGTAACTAACACCAAAGCTCAGAATTCAGGTTCAGAATATTTTACACACAAACAAATTAAAGAGCCACAAAACTTTTCATTTTACGTGATTTCAAAGCGGCATTGCTAAACAATATTATAGAAAAATGCTGAATGGCCACTTGGTCTCGGAGGCCGTCTCTACGACCGCTCACAAACTTTTATGTTGTGAAACTTGGCTGTTTGTGCTTGACATTTATTGCTTTTATATTTTACGAGCTCTAGGGAGACGACTTGTTAAATGTTGTTATACATTGTAAGGAAATATCGCGCTCATACAGTCTTAATTTTACACTAAGCACCTTTATGGAGTCTCTTAAGATGGCTTTACTTTATAGGAAGTCAAATTCGTGTATCTTTGGAGCTTTTACTGCAGACCGAAGTTACTATTTAGTTACAGGAATGGGTCCATTGTGCCATTTAATTTAAGTTCTCAGGCGTCATAAGAGCGATAAGCTCTGACGGTTAGTTACTTTTTACACGAACAGTTTAAGGGTTAGATGTATATCAAAAAATTCCATGAAAAACTATCTAACTGATGGTGAAAACTACACCAAAATCCGTTGCATGGTTTAGAAGGAGTTAGCGGCAATACAGACAAACGCGAAAAGAGACTTCAATTTATACTATGTAAAGGTGTGATATTAAATGACGATGGTATTTAATTTTCTTAAAAAATTACTTTCATAAATTTTTTTTCTATATAAATTACATTTATTTTAATCGTTTGTTTAAAATTTAAGTTGTTAAGCTATGATTTGGATGAATTTGTAATTGACAAGTTTAAACAGCAAACAGGGTACCAAAGGATAGTTCGTTGAAGTTTGTATGACAGCGTCGCTAATGTTGCTAACAAATTAAACTGTATAACTATTGGAAACAATCGATACTTGTATAATATGTCGAAGCTTATCTAGTTGTGTCAAGTTGCCCAACATTTGCATTTTACGTATTTTAAACTAGAACTGTACCCCAGCTTGTTTCTCATTGACATCCTCCCGAAGTAGCGATCAAAATCAAACTTGCTCAAATTTGCAATGGAAATATCTTTTTATTTTCCCTTTGAGCTTTCAAGGTTTAAAGGGACGTCGGGTCGTCAACTGCTTAAGGATATTAAACTTCCTAGCGTTCGTCCTTCGCGTTGTTTTAGAGAACACTTTTTGTTTGTCAGTGTAGCTTTTATAACCAAAGTAAAAGGTTTTTTAAGATATAACTTTTTTATGTATTAAATTAATGATATGTTTTTTTTTTATTAATAACAAGTATTCAGTGAAGAAAACCACTAAAAATATAAAAAGCATATTTTTCCATTTTCATCTTAAAGTTTTGTTTATTATACACAGAAGTATAATCTGATTATTTGTTTTTTCGATACAAAAGCTATTCAATAAACAATTTTCATTGACTTGAAGGAATTCTGAATTAAATGACCCTCGTCCCACTTTTCTGAAGGGTAAAAGTAAATTAGTTCTTTCGAATGCCAAATTTCGTTATTTAATTTTGTTTCATATTAAACTATTATAGTTATTTTGTCACAACTTATAGCGTAAAAGGAATATAAGAATGATCGTATATGATATAATACTAATATTTTGATATTACATTTAGGCTTTTTTTTATTAAATTGCAAAAATATGACGCTTAATTACAGAATTAAGCGTCATATTTTTGCAATACTTATGTCCAGCATAAGTATACAGTAGGTAAATATTATCACATTTTTACTGCCACGAGAGATAAAGCAAAGATATTGTAGAAATGTAAGTTGGAATATTTTTAAAATACCTAGTCAAATGTATTATACTTATATTTAAAAATGAGGGGTTACATAGGTTTCCTTCATTGTTAAAGGTAGAAGTGTGAAAATTGATATTTCTTTTTGTTTACCAAAATGTAATACTTTTATTGATATTTCAACCCAAAGAGGGTTAAAATTTTAATACGAGTTTCCCCACAAATGTTTAACGCATTTATTTAGGATTTAAGTAAATATAGAAAATATGGTTATATGTTACATGCGAATTCAATGCTGGAAAAGCAATGGAAGTTATGATAATATATTAATGTGTAATAACATTAATATTACGTAAGTACTAAGAACAAACTTAGCAAACCCTCACTTAATATTCCTGAATTTTAAGTCATGTTTATCGGTTCACTACATGAATTTTCATAAATTGTATTAAATTTATTCATATTCATTGATGGTGACACGAAAATAACAAAGTTATGGGTAACTAAACATATTTCGCAGTCGGCAAATCAAAATGTTTTCTTCTTTGGATTAAGTTAAAATTGTATGAGCAACTTTTGTATAATCACATCAAATTCAATACGTAGCTTAAAAGAAGTATTGATCTCTGAAAAATGGCTCAAAAATTACGATAAAAGGAACATAACCAGACAAAATATTCCATTTATTTTTATTATTTAAAGGTTAAGAGGAATGCTTATTTTTTGAATAATAGTGAAAATTAATTAAGCCTGTTTAATTTATTAATTTTTGTATGTTAAGGTCGGCCACTTAATGGTAGGTGGCTATCGTCGCCTATAAAACAAGTAACACCAAAGGTGCTACAAGTGCGCTGCCGACTATATTTTAGGATAAGGATTCAACTTAAATACACCATTATTTTTTCATACAGTTTTTCCGCGTGAAAAGTTAAAATTACAATATTCTTATTAAAAATTCAGAAAAACTTAACAAAATTATGAAAATGTTTGAGTAATATAACTGTGAAAACGTAACAGATGTAACAATATTGTATTGTCTATTGGTTACTTTCACATTTTATTTTTGGTCAAAATATTAGTTTTTTTTTAAAGTCCCGGGCATGGCATAATATATTGATAAAGATAATTGCTTGTAATCATAGGACAAAATATTTTTACAATTTGACACTTCAGTAGCGTTAAAATATAAATCCGCTGGGCGGAGTTGAACCAGTGGTTTTACAGAGCACCGTGGCTAATGCGTGAGGGAGAAAAGCAGGACTGAAGGGTGAGGTGCTGAAGGAAGGAGGGGGATTTTCATTCGGTCCCTGAAGCACAAGCAACACCGACGCGCGCATAAGTTGTTGGCTCGCTGGTTAACTAGCATTAAACATATCACCTCAAACCAAAGAATGCACAAGGATACACTTCATAGAGCAATTAGGTGACGCTCTACTGCCAACACCTGATATATACTGTTTATACTACAACTTTATTATTATTTAGTTAAAATTTTAAATTACTTTTCCACAATGAAATCTTTATCTACGATCGGTTAGTTAAGAAGACAAAAAGAGGGATTTGGGTAAAAATGGATATAATATGTAGCTTATATGTACCTCACTGTGAGTACTCAGGGAGTAAGTGAGAGAGCAGTTTGAGGGGTGGGCGGGGGCTCTCCCGGTACCCCATGCCACGGTCGAATCGCGTCGCCATCAGTTGCCCCTAAGTCTCAGGTTTGCACGCAGCATCCAAACGCTTTATCACCTCACTTTCTACTCAAAACAATAGATAATTTCATGTGAAAACATCGCATTTAACATGTAACATTGCATATTGACTGACTGTATAAGTGCCACATGAATATCGAAGTAAAGATGACGAAGAAACGTTGCGGAGAGTTTGTCGCCGGCTTGTTATTGTTTTACGTAGGGGTGTTGGCGGCGCAGCCTTTTCCCGTTGAGAAAATTGCAGTTGGTAAGTTTTATAAATATAAATTTCTAAACAAGAAAGAATTTGACAAACTGTATATATCGATCAACTTACCATTTTAATTGTTGCTTAAACTTTTGTAAACTTTCATTTAAATAAAGATGGACAACTATGTTTATTTTAATTTTTTTGTTTAATATGTATATTCGAATTCAATACGTGAAAATCAAATTTCTTCACGAAAAGCTAAAGCGTGTTTTGTTTCCATCTTTCTCTGACATTCGGTTCTAGTCGTCGAGAGCATATCGATTTTCTCTTTCTAACTCAATGCTTCCCGATTCGGACGTAATAGGTACTTGTGACATGAACAGCATGTTATAGAGGGCGGCAGGTTAGAAATGTGATGCTACGATGCTACGATATAATTCAGGATATTTTTTTTTTCCAGGATTTCTTTCAGGGTATTTAAATGTTCAAAATACATAATTATTTAAAAGCAATGAGTAGGTATATGTTTTTTTTTTTAGTTTCCCCCCGAGGGTTACACCACCCCCGTGGGCCATTTATTTTTCATTATCACCTATTTACATATTTCTTATTTATTGTATGTATTTTGTGTGGGGGGAAAATCGCAATTACCCCTTGCGTAGGCAAGGGACCTTGTTCATCTATTGTTCATCATAATCTCTAGTGAGACTAGTGTCTACTATTTAATTTTTATTCGCCCTGATCGACACCGTTGCCACTTTGTGGCAGAAGTCTAAAAATTTTATGATGCATATGTAACGCGTGTATAAGTTCAATAAGATAATTTTATAATGGCATTTAGATGATGAAAGCCACCAGTTTTCACCAGCTAAATTATCTCATTCAAAAGAAATATTTATTAATTTATTTAATAGCCAACCTTACAGAATGTAACATTTTAGAAATACATAAAAAGAGTTAAATTTTTATATAACCTATCACAAGGTTAGACATATTAAAGTTTATAAGTACAAAAAAAGAAAATACGAGTAATTAAAAACAAATAAATGAGAAAAAGTTTTTCCATATTCTCCATAAAATGGAAAAATCCAGCTTTTTGTTAGGGCTGCAGCCTATCGGTACTAGTAGTTAGGGTTGCAGAGTAAGGAACCTTCTGAAAATACGCGCCTTCTATATCTGTCCCTTGGCTTTTCGCTAAAAAGCGAAAAAGCGAAGAGCTAGCTTTTAGCTCTTCGCTAAAAGACCGTTCATCGATATGAACTTCCAAAGTTAGCTCTGGTCTGAATTTGGAAAGTAGTGGCAGAGCACACTGTGTTTCAAAGTCATTTGGGCAGCCCGTCTGGCGGCAGTAACCACCCCCTTATAGAAGGCCACCGTGAAATAACGGCATATGTGCTGTTGTGTTTCGGTGAGTGAGTAAGAGATGCCAGAACCGATTGCCCCATCCTTTCCTTCATCCCTTATTCTTAATCCTTTTATGGTCGGTAGCGCACTTTCAGCACCTATGGCGTTCCTTGTGTTATAGGCGTCAATCTACGTATATGTAATACCAAATCCTAGGCGTTCTGATGGTTTATCCAGCCTACCGAGAGGTCCACTGCCTTACACACATAGCTTAGAAATATCTTAGAGTCGGATCTATTTTATATAACTACAATAACAAATTGGGTTGGCCTTCTAGTGCTTTATCCAGGCTACCGACAGAGTTCTACTGATCCGCCGTATTGTACTTCGACACTTTTGACCACCCTGTAATGTCGTTGCGTTGTAGATAAAGCAAGATGTTCGATTGAATTTTTAGTGATCAAGAGAACTATAACTGGCTATATTGCCAATTTACCTATTACTTATACCTACCTCAAAGTTTATAAATTATTATCACTAGTAAAAGTTCCGAGATTTAAAAAGTCACTGACTATCAATTTAGTTAGCGAATTAGCCTATAAAAGTAGTAAAAATGAAAAATTCCTAATTTCATTATTCATTAAATGAAAAATAATGATTATTAAAAAGAACGGTCACATAGCACCATCTATCGTGCACAAATTGGTTGTGCGCACGCTACTAATACCTCTTTATACGTAGCGTACATAATTTCGATTGTTATTATTGGTTCGATGTTTAAAAAGCTTACCTATTTATTTACTAATATTATTTGGATAATATAAAATATTTGAATTATAATTGATAATATAAATAAATATAATATATTATATTAATATAATAATATAATATATTAAAAAATAAAGTTTGGTTTTAATTAAAATCATTTCTATCCTTTTCAGAGTCCCGCAATATTATGTTAGTTTTCAGGCTTTGTGTTATCTGTAATGGATTTAGGAAACGCTAACCGTGGTCAGAAAAGATTATCAGGGAGCGGGGTTAATAATGAATGAGATTAACTAAACGTGGATGGAAAAACATTTTTTCACCTCTCCAGCACGAAAAGGGTGCTTTTGGTGCCTAAAAACTCGCAGCAAAATCGATTTTTGATGCGAGCGTGATTCGAAATTGGAACACGCTATTTAACTCACAGGAATAAAATTTTGATTTTATTAGTGTGTACAGCTCTAGTCGAGCCATGGCCTACTAGAGTCGGCCGGCCATAGCCGACTAGAGTTGGCCCAGCTGTTAAGATAGACAGGACCTAACACGCAAGTAAATACGACCATCACAATTTCGAAAAAAAATTGTTACCTTTTGGGCCCCTTTCACCATCTCTGAGTAAAGTGTCAAGTAGGCTAACCGCCATTTAAAGTCACCGGTCACCGAGAATGGTGGAGCTGTACCTTTGTTTGTATGGTAAAAGTCAAAAACATTAAAAAGAAAATAATAAAAATATTCGCCTATCGAAGGCTGTAGTAAACCGAGTGCATAATTTAATAAAACATAAAAATATTTCTAAAAGTAACTAATCAAGACTTTACTTGTAATTGGTAAAAGAGGCCCTTAATCTTACAAATTGCAGTAATTTTACTTTCAACTTTTAATATTTTTGTTAGTTTAGTTATAATTTATGTGACTATGGCTATGTAAATGTTGGTTATAATAAACATAATATTTAAAACCATCTTAATTGATTTTTTACCTAAAGATGTAGTAACGCTTTTCTCGCTATTGAGGTGAAAAGTTGTATGTTTAACACGAGAGCAAATTTTTTTATTTCTCGTGCCTTTAAATCACTCACTTCGCTCAGTAGTCTATATTAGAATCACTCGCTACTATTTCTCTAGTTCATGATTTAAAGTTGGCACTCGGAGCAAAAAACAATTTTGCTCTCTAGTTGAACAAATAACTATTACGTGTTAGCAAGCAAGAATTAACTTAAGCTTCTTTAATATTGTTATATTTATAAACGGTTACATTTGATTTATTTATTAATTTAATATTAAATTATAGTCAACCAAAGTTGTTTCAATAAACAGGATATCTTAAAAAAATATACATGCCTTATCGTTAATAATATCAAATGTTATAAAGGGTCGTTTTATGTTATTATATCATTGATAAAGGGGGGTTCGAACAAACGCGTTACCTAACATTTTTTTTTTAATTTAAATAAAAAACTAGGGAATTAAAATCTCCCAAGTCAGCATTCCTTTTCATTTATGTTTTACAGGGAATCCCTCGAGAGTATTGTACGTCATTTTTATTTAGTTCTCCCAAGTTGGCAACCCTTTTCGTTGGTCAAAAGTCACTTGGTTGTTATGAAACAGGGGTATGAAAAACGTTACATGACTCGTTACAGTGGGGGTCAAAAATCTTCAAAAATTGCGTTAAGTATGTAATATTTGAACGCCCCTTACTTCAAAATAATCACATAATTACGTAATACGCCTGAGATGATGCTGAGATGGCTAAAATTCGTGACCACGAATTAGCCACACCCATTTTTTTTTCGGAATCAGTTATTTAAATATAAGTAAAGAAGTATATTCGTTATCACAATACAAATGTAACAGTTTTATTTCACTGTCATCTTAGTTTTCCTTGTAAAGAAAATGTTAAAAAACAAAAATCTACCTAAGCATTTATTGCAATAAAGTCAAATTTTGTTTGGAAAAAATATTTCGCTTTCTAATAAGGAGCAAAAATGATAGTAAAGTTTAATTAATAAGAGCGTTTAGAAGCGAGCGCAGAACGTGACCACTCCTTACTTTCTGGATTGTAACATTTTAACTCTCAACACATTTTTATGTGACATAAAATGAAATTACGTGAAGAATTCGCATGTAAGCCGCTGGCAAACAGCCAGCACCCACAGCGCGGACTAAAGAAACTGTAAAAGTTTAAAAATTATCTCCTCTGTATTAAAGTTGCGTTCTGAGATACACAGCTTATCACTTAGGTACTATTTTGCATTTTACACGAATTTAAAACTCAACTTTTGAACTATAAAATAATAACCAGGACACATTCATCGTCTACAAATATTGTTTCCAAAAAATAAAAGAGTCCAAAGTGGTCAGTAATATTTATAAAACTTAGAATGAGCGTCATAATCACCGTCATCATAAACTCAGCCATCTTCAACGATAGAAATAAAATTTTGAGTAGGACAATCGGAAAAGTTATGGCCTTACAAATTACAAATAAAATATACTTATATGAAAATTTATAAAAATGAATAAACATTGTGGCTAATAATAATTATAATATTAAATAGAAGTATAGAAAATAATAATAATAATTATTATTATTATTTTTACTCGATGGCTGGGTCAATACAGCACAGTCGAATACAGAAGGCGATACTTCTTGACACGGCACGAATTTTCAGAAGGTTCCTGACTGCAGTCCTAACCAACGGTAGCTTGGGCCTTGCCCCACTACCAGAGGACAGCTAATTTTAAGTATTTTATAATATTTATTGCTTTTAAATATATTTAAAGAAAAATTTACAATATTAAATATAATAATACGTTTATTTCAGACAACTAGTGTCCATATATTGTTAGTAAAACAAGAAAACTTAAAAACTATGTTTGTAGTGATATTTACAACATTAAAGTGCGGTTTGCAAATCCATATCTTTTTTAAATGACAATCTACACATATCGATATTGTATTCAGGAGGCTGTTAGAGCCGCCCTGCGTCCGTTCCATCAACGAGGCAATCCTCTTTCGCACTATAGCCTGGAAATTGTAAGTTCTAGCTTTCGTGAACATCCCCGATGCGCTACATACTACTGAATCCATTGTTATATTGCACCCTAAGGGCACTGTAAGCCTTCCGCGAGTAGTCGATCCACAGATCGCACGTATACAGACAGTATGCTTTAAATAAAGTAATTTTCACCTATTTTGCACAACGTGCGAATCTGCGAGCCACTATGTTGCATCTAACAGCCAAAGCCCTACCCTCTCTTTCAATATCCTTATCATCGCTTAGAGACTCCGTGACCCAGTGCCAGGTATTTAAATTTAGTAACTACATACAATTAAGCGGAGCGCTTCTCAATGTTACCGGGGGAACAGCACTATAACTTTTGTTCCCTGCTTTGAAAACAAGTGGCTTGGCCCTAAAACCATGGGCCTCGGTCTCGGCATATCTTTCACAAATAGAGAGCAGTTTTCTTACTAGTAGAGCGCTGATTGAGGGACTCAGCAGCACCATATTATCGTCTGCATAACTTACATATAATGTTAATAAAGGTTCCATGAATGGAGCAGCCGATCTTGGCTCCGCTGAGCTCCTCAATAAGTTTATTCATTGACAGGTTGAAGAGGCCAGGCGAGGTCAGTCATCCTTGCCTTGCCACAATTAATAAAACTATTGTCTTATTACAAACTGTTAACAGTCTGTGAATTCCATAAAGTTTGTAACAAAAAAATCTTACCATCATCGACTTTAAGTTTTACCCTAATCTCAATGGCCCCACGTAGCTCCGTTTGATTTCCTCTCCTACCTCATTATATATAAGAGGTGTACTCGGCGAATCTGAAATGTATTGTTTTAGTCCTTACAGAACATAATAAAGTTCTGTACCTACAGGTTCAGTATGTACAATAATGGCTGCGCTATTTCTTACAAAAGTATGTCTGTCTGTGACAACGTAGCTCCCAAACGATTTTCATTTGGTTTTTTGGTTTGAATACTGACGTGATCCAAATGGTGCTTAGATATAATTTATGAAGATCTGTGGCTGTGTATCTGTGTGTCTGTGTGTTTGTCTGTGGCATTATAGCACCCGAACGGATACCGATTTTATCCGTTTTTTTGTTTGAAAGGTGACGTGTCGAAATGGTTCTTAGCTATAATTTATGAAGTTCTGGTCAGGCGTTTGAAGATCATCAGCTCATTTCCGAGTTGATGAAGGGATCTCACTAACTTTTACGGGTTCACTTACCATTTTTGGGTAATCTTGATAAAACAAATATTTTGATTTTTTTCAACCCTTACTCGGGGGATTTAGAACAAAATTTATTTTGAAAAAAGTTTTTAAATACTTCAAAGAAGAACATATCAAAAATTCCTGTACTTACCTCACATTTCGATTTAAAGCCTTATTTGATTGGACTTAACAGTTAACGGTTATAATTAAAAATAAATAAACCGATGTTTTTTTATTTTTTACTCTAATTCTAAGAATTGTTTGATTAACGCTTGACATAAATATCGAGTATAATCTTGTTTTTTGAAGAGTTTCTTGCATTCATGATTGCATTCTATTTACATCTCATATCAGTATTTAAAAAATGTTCAGGCGATGTTCAGACCTTCTAATCTCAAGGCAGATGTACTTAAATTACAGCTAACTTACTGCTTGGATCGATAAAATTATTTATTTATTTTATTAAGATTGAAGTTTTATATAAACCGTATACGATTCGTATGACCCCTCAATTAGTGACCCTTAATATCAGAAAAAAAAATTATCGGTTGCACAAAAGTAATTCTTAGATTTTTTTAAAATATTTTTTTTTATAGAGACTGGATATTTGTGTATTTAATTACTATAAGGATTTAATTCTAAAAATATTTTGTTACGTAAAATATGTTTAAAATTTAAACAGCCGTTTAGTAATATTTTGTTGATCACCATCGTTAAAATGCGGGTTAAACGCCCTAAATATCTGATTAAATTAATGATTAATCTGATGTTTAGGGCGTTTAACCCGCAGTTTAGATATGGTGATCAACAAAATATTATTAAACGGCTGTTTAAATTTTTAAACAGCTGTTTAAAAATAACCGTCTGTTGGTGAACTCGAGCCTTAGTATGTTTACGATATTGTTATATATTACATCTATCTACCTATATCTAAACATTTTTGTAAATAGTCTGTTTTCGATATTGTACTCTAGTCTTTTCTAGACTTGAGAGGCCATAAAGGTAGATATAGACTGGCCGCCACCCTCCTATTTAAGTTCGCTGCAAAATGGCTTTTGTGTTCCGGCAGAGTGTGAAATATGATTCAATGGGCTCCACAGAAACCCAACAACGTCGATAACGTTTTGGCGTTGCAAGTACAAGAGGCACAAATCAGAATTAAACGGATGAAAACAAAAAAGTATTAAACTTTTAGTTGATATAATAATATCAAGTTTTATTTATCTAATGAAATATTTAAACAATTTATCACAAGGATATCGGTACCGGCTACATTTTTATTCCCTTCGGTGTCGAATCTCTGGTTTGGTCGACATAACTGGCGATTCCAGAGCTGGTTATAACCTCGGTCAGCAAAGTTTGAAATACAACGAGGTAATGCAGCAGCCAGCATGCTTTAGTTAGACCCTGCCTCAAGAAGAAATAACTAAGAATATTATTTATAATTTTTTCATAAGTTTTATACGAATTTTCTTAGTTGGCTATATCAATAATTAAGAAGAAAAGATAACATCAATATCATGAAACATTTATGTCATGCCCATCGATTTTCTATCATCTGCACTATGGAGAGTGTTTCCTCAGTCACGCACGAAGCGTCACAGTTCCACCTTCCTTGTCCGAACTGCTAGGAGTGGAACTCACTGCCTCCGTCAGTGTTTCCTCAAAATTACAACCTCGGGGTCTTCAAATCTAGGGTAAATGGGCACTTACGAGTACTAGGTAAGCGTGGTCCACCTTCGGCCGCATCTGCACCTTACATTAAGTGAGATCGCGGCCAAGCGCTGCCTTGACTCAATAAAAAAAATAAATGCGTAAATACAAAATCATAGACCGTAAGTTTAAAAGATTGAAAAGAGTTGCTTAGTTAAAAATCAAATGCGCATTACTTTCTTCATACAATTCAAATTGTACATTTTCATATGCCTATTTAAAAATACCTTCTTTATTATTTAGTAATATAAATTAGTTAGTTTATGGGCTGTCAAATTCAGAAATTATCTGATATTATTTTGAATGGTGTTTACCATGATCACCAAAAACTTGACATCGTTATTATTAAGGTACGGTACTGGAATCAGAGAAAGTTGTATAACATTTACTGTAATTAGCTATGTTACGCATATTCACTGACGAGCTCAAATTACTTTGACTTAATTTGTAGAGCCATCGTAGAAAGTATCGAGTAGCAGTTAAGCATAGCATAGGTTTCAAGGATATTTCAATAATATAGTATTTCAATGGGATAATTTAATATTAAACATTAAGTGAAGAAATATAATTTTATTTATTCTGAAAATAAATAAAAACTCTACCCAGTATCTTGACGTAAATACATAACTCATGTACCGAAATGTATTTTCACAGAGTACCAACTTAATAACACCAATTATAAACTCTGTCGTCTAAACTTCTACAACAAGTTTAACATCGTTACCTATATTCATATACTCTCACATATTTCCTATATGTAAATTTGCAAGTCCTTACAAGGTAGGACGAAGTTTGTACTGGCAATGTAATATCTTATATTACTACGTTTGTCAAACGAATAAATTGTATAGTTATGATAGTTGATGACGCTAAAAAAAACCAGTTCTTTAATTTTACTTCTAATCTATTGTGACACGTTATTTGCCTAACTAAAAAAATCAGTCAAGGACAAAAGTCAGCAAAAATTTACATTATAAAATTACGATTTAACCATAAAAATCTGAAGAATAGTCAGCAACAATAAAAGGAAGGAATGTTTGCAAAATAAAAATCTCTTTGTAATGCACTATCCAAATCTCTTGACAGCAGGTAGTCTTCATGAAATCAGTAATAGATGAATAGCAGGATAAAACAGCTTGATTCTACGCCGAAAATCGATTAAATCCCTCTCTTTAAAACTCCAAAGCCCCCGTCCAGTCTCCTAATGATGCTGGCTTATGGAGCCTTTGAATACTTTTACTATTAAAATGGTGTGTATTCGGCAGTTTAGGTGAAGCGCTTCTAGCGAGTTATTGAATTGTTTTATGATAATATGTGATCATTTTTGACAAAGAAAGTGACAGTAATTGCTGTTGGCCACTCATTATCGTAATAGAACTAACCCTCGATGCTGTAACGACGTTGGCGCCCAATTTTATATATTGTAGACAATCCCTCGAAAGTAAAATTTTTTAAGCTTAAAAGTATCCTATATATTAACCAATTTCATCCAAAGACCTTTGTCAAAGTTTCTTAATTATTTTTTCTTTAACGAAAATAAAATCTAATAAAAATAATAACTTTTATATGGTTAATACTCGTAACAGTAGTAGGATTTGTGCACGACGAGCGACGTAATGACGTTCAATAGGTACCACAATATCAACACATATCGATTGCATAGTAAAATTTCACGATATCAAATGACAATTATCCAAACCGTTTTTTGATAAACAATTTTACAATCTAATAAATTAATAATTGAGATCAATTTATTAAACAACTATAGAGATGCAAGTTTTTTACACAAACCTTGCTCGATTATCCCTCTTCTCTTACATAAGTGAAACCAAATTAAAATCATTTGGGTGGTTTAGAAGTAGTTAGTGGAGAAACAGACATGGCGGATATATGTAGATATATTATATGATGGATATATGTAGATATTCAGATATATAACCATTTCTTGAACGAAATGGTTATCTCGTATCATTTCCCAATCTCATATCTGTAATCCTAGTATGTTCGAAAGCCCACTTGCAGCACCTATGGTGTTGCTTGTGTTATAGACAAGTGACTGTAGCCACCCACCATCAAGTGGACCGTCAGTCTGTCTGTGAAACCTTTACATTAAAAAAATCCTCGATAATGTTTTAGAAGATGACATTTTACAATTTCTGGTGCATAATTAAAATTAACTTAAATCAGTACGAACTTATGACTCTTAAAAAAGCACATTTCTTTAAAAATTATTTACATTTTATGTGTATTCACCAAGGTTTTATCGTTGGCGGCTGTGAAATTATTAATGTTAATTTCTCAGTAATACTGCAACTTGCTATATTATCGCTTCATAAAATTCATAGAACTGTTACAGAGCGCCCGAAGCTTAGAACACTTTTGTAGCGTTGAAAAAGTTTCTTTTAATCTTCTTTTAATGAAGTTACAGTTTTCTTACAGGTAAGACACTTGGTAGCACAAACAAATCCCACTCTGTTAAAAGATGTACTTGAAATTCTGCTGGAAGCGCCGCTTTAGTGAAAATTGAAGTTGTATTGCTTATAAAATATCTGCACTTTGATTTTTGAAGTGAAAACTTAGGCGCGTTAGGTAGTTGAAAAATAAGAAAAAAAATCTGGTCAATTGGTTAAGAGATAATAAAGATAGATTTGAAAATGTGAAAAATCGATACCCTTCGTTTTTTGTTTAAAAAGAAATTTTAAGTTTCATGGAGTCATGGTTAAAAATCTTTTTTCAGCCTATTTAGCTCACACAAAAAAAATAGGTACTATGTCTCCTATGGCAAGTTATTACAAAAAAATGGCCCTCTTAATCAAGATTTAACAATAGTACAACAAATGGTACAAATGTTGAAAATTGAAAATTGAATTGAAGTGAAGTTTTTTTATTCTACGCTAAGAATATTTGATCAGAACAATTATCCTTTCAAATGATTTCTTCCTTGTAGACACACAAATCTAATTCCCTTAACAAAACTAATTTCAGACAATGCCAAAAACAGAGCGGCGTTAGTTAACGTAACGAACTTAAGTTCGTTCAAAGATCATTAGCGTTTTTCCGACACTGAACGTTTCCACTTAACAATTACTTACACCTTACTCTTGACGTGGGCAAATGTGAAAAAAATTGGCGAACAACTACCCATATGAATCCTCTACATGAAAGTTGCGAACGTAATATAGAAAGAAATGACGTTGCAAATGGAAGAAATATTGCTAGAAATGGAGCCTCAAAATGGCTCTCAGGACATAATGTCCGACCGCTGGGAGTGAAAAAAGACATAGCGATAGTGTGAGGCCACGTAAAGCAAGGCTGGCTTTGCGGGTTTGGATAGTAAAGAGTATTAAAGGAGCCAGCGAGCTGTGCCTTCAGTGATTCAGATAAACGTTTCGGTCAGCACTCATATATCAAGCCGATGACGCTTTCCAGAATACGGACTCGGTAGCTTTTTCTCTATATATGAACGATAAAGATGTCCAATGAAGTGTTCCGCCACTTGTCTCAGTTGCTTTTCAATGGAAATGATAATAATTCTTTCCTACATCGACAGGGGCACCATTCGTTATTAGGGTTAATTTATACTTATGATACGAATATACTCGTATATCCGTCTGTAGAAATCGCCCATGTTTATTTTTTAATAAATATAGATAAAGGTGAATATTAAATCAAAGGTTAAGCTTTGTATTTGTTGTTGTTTGTAAGCTGCCAGATAGTCCATTAAATACTTAAACAACGAATATCAGGTATACTTAAATGCAAGAGGACGCGAGCCACAAACAAATTATTAAATTGGAAACAGTATTATTATATTTTATAACAATAATTAAAATACAAAGTTACGTAGTACATGCGAAAATTTTGATGAATTTTAAAAAGAAGATGATACAATTTTTACTCTGTATAATATTATAATGTATTTATTTTATCGTCTTATTTATTAAATTAATCTTCAGACAAGAAAAGGACTTGTATTACATGAATCTAACCAAATCTAGATCAACTTAAGGCAAGTTTATTTTCAAATTTGTCTTTTTCCGCTCCCTAAACGCGTAATTACGTAGGTATCACTTTAAGTATCTAAAATGTATCCTTTGTTTCAGGTGCAATATTTGATCAAAATACTGAAGAAATTCAAAACGTCTTCAAATATGCCATGACGATGCACAATCAAAACATCAGCAGCCGGCGCTTAGAACTACAAGCCTATGTAGATGTCATCAATACAGCAGATGCTTTCAAACTATCGCGGCTTAGTAAGTACTTTAATCATTGTTATTCATTTTTTTATTATTGCTATCCCGACTTATAGCTCAAAGTGACGTACCCTATATGCGGTTCCATTCTCGGTTGACCCAATATATATATATATATATATATATATATATATATATATATATATATATATATATATATAAATTAAACTAAAACCAAAGCTGCTGGGACCAGAAGGTTCTCGAGTGGAGGCCTCTGACCGGCAAGCGCAGCGCAAGACGTTCACCCACAAGGTAGACAAACGACTTGATGGGGGTCGCGGGTCGTCGGTGGGTCCAGGCTACTTCTGACCGGTCTTATTAGAAAATTTTAGGGGAAGTTTACTAGCTGGTGCTCGCGACTTCGTCCGCGTTCAAAATTTAAAAAAAAAAGCAATATAACGCTTGACCTCGTGTTGCTATAACACTTTGGCCCGGTGTTAGTATTTATTTTTTATGTATCACTCGGGAGTATCCTTTTTTACTGGATGAAAAGTACCCTATGTCCTTTCTGGTGTCCCAGATAACGTGTATGCAAAATTTCATGGTAATCGATTCAGTAGTTTTTGCGTGAAAGAGTTACATACATCCAAACATACTTTCGCATTTATAATATTAGTAAGATGTTAGTATAGATGTAGATGTAGATTTTGTTTTACATCGTTTCTTTACACAGAGAAAAATATTGAACTACGTGTTTGTGTCTCTGTATTAAAAGTTTAATTTTATTTTGCTTCAAATAAAACTAACACATGGCATATGACACAAAGAAGAGATCTGTATTCGGAAGTGCTGCGTAATATCGAATGTGTTAAGACAAGTTTCATTTTTCTTTTTGTAAATTTTGTGTTGTAAAATTGTTTAACCCTTTTGGTCCTCGGAATTTGAAAGCATCACCGTGCTATATAAATTTTAGCCTTAGCAACCTTAGTAATCGTCCATCGGGGGCAAACGGTCCCCTAGTGAGAAGGTTGCTATGGGATGCGATTTAAATAGATCGTGTTGTGAGGGGAGAAGCGACCAATGCGGCGGGGGGCTTTACTTAACCAAGTAAAGCGGATGAACTCCCATCTATTGAGCGCAGTACGGCCTTTCATTAAAAAACATAGAAGCAGTATTTGAAAAAAATTGCGTCGTCGTTGAACATAGTAATAAAAACTAAGGGTCAATCTGAAGTCGATTTATAAATGACATTAATTCATACATTTAACCTAAATTTTATGTTAATTTTGGTTACTTTTAAATTCTTAAATTATTTTATAAAATAGATTGCAACTGTCCTATATTTAAAACTTGTAACTACATTTTGTAAAGATTTAAAATTATAAAAATGCATATAAAATGTCTTGCTACACATAAGAGTATTAGGTTTTATGCTCATACTTTAGAAATAAATTTTCCAGTATTTCTGAATTGTGAAAGAAAACCATTGCTCTTATACTAACTTCATGACGTCCATAAGCCGATTTAACACTCCGCTCTGTGCATCACTAATACCACTCTACTTTGAATCGGAAAGGACGACTGCATATGAAATGTTTTTCTCTACATCAATGAAAATTTCAGCACCTATTTCCACATTTACCAAAATTAAATTTAATACGTGGTCACTTTTCGTACTGAATGCTTCTAACATTTGTTCATATCAGAAGTTAGAATAAAATTACAGTAACACCAATATCATCATAATCAGCCCATATCTCTCCACAGCCGGATGTAGGCTGTTCGCAACCACGCACGTCGTGCGTTTCAAGTCGTCTATACAAAAATCTTTATTGAAATAATTTCATGTAAAGTTCAAAATAAATTACTCACTAATTAGGATATTGAATTGTCTAGGCTTTGTATTGTACACCAAAACTAGGTACGGATACTATATATTAATTGCGTATTTACCTTAATAATGGTGACCTTACCTAATCGAATAAACGTATAACAAAGACGTATTAATATCTACACGTAGTTGGTTGTGTCAACAGCCTATTGTTGTGATTAGTAGGTATTGGAATCTAATTAAATAGGTACAACTAGCGACCCGCTTCCGGATTTGCCTACGATGCAATTTTTTTTGTATACACATACCTTCCACCCTTCGACGTTTTTCCATTTTCCAATATCCAATAATGGATTATTAAAATTCAAATTAAATCCTTTGGTTTAGAAATAGTTAGAGAAAAATAGTTTTTTTTACTTGCGCAAAAATTAAATAGTTGTCTAAATAAAATTTCTAACATAAGATTTGCACTTCCTATGGACATGGAAAATTTGGATCCGAAATACTCAGCAAAAAACTTACGTAAGAAGAGACACAAAAAAGTTTCTTTGCCTGAACTTGGTTTATAACTGTAAGAGTAGTACGTTTGAATCGGTTTCGTTTCAAGAACGGAAAAACTTTATTCAGTTCTATGCTGATGTAAGTGCAGTCTATCTAAACTATCTATTTCATTACATATAAGTACCTACTCCATTCAACTTTCTGAAACTATGGTTATCAATGTTTATAGTGACGAGAAATTTACTACTCACTACTGTCCAGTAAACGTTCGCATTACTATCGAGAACAGTACTTACACAAGTGAGTGGTGTTATGCAAGTTAAACCGCTGCGATGGAATAAAGTAAATAAGCTAATAAAGCTATTTTGAAGAGGTTAATGAAGAAATTGTGTTTGATAACTAAGAGAAGATTTTTATATGGTGAGGACTAAACATTCCAAAAGCATTCACGTTGTACATGTTTAGAAATAAATTTTAAAGTTCCTTCTTAGCTCCAGTGAAACAGAATTTTTTCGGCCAGTCAAACCAAATTTGATCTTGACTAAAATTTAGTTTAGCCCGTGAGCCACCCGCGCTACTCGCCCGAAAAAAATAAAACAAAATCGATTGACTCGACTAAATACGTGATTTATTATATTCTAATTCATGTCGAGACATGAAGTAGATGATACTGTTACCTTGTATCAAATATACACAGAGCATAATGTGGGCACAAAGTAACCGCGCAATGCATTCATTTCCAATGGGAAACAATTCTACATAACTTTTTATAATACAACAGTTCAAACACAAACACCACTCCCTATTGCGGCTTTCCGTTTCATTTATAATCCGATCAAATACCCGTATATGGTTTTCACCGCGATCCGATTTCAATAGATACGTACGCTTTATATGATTAAAATGTAATTTTAAATAAAAACCTTAGTAAAATTTATGGACTTGAATTTTTTTTTAACATGGATCCAAAACAATATTCAAGTTATTGTTTGAAATTGAAACAATATAACTTTCCCCCTTTGTTAATCTGTAATATTTTACAACTTTATTATCTAGGTAATATTTATCAATTTCAGTTGGGTGTGAATGAACATAATTAATGATAAATAAATAATAATTTCATAATTTTTTTCAATGTTAAGCTTTAATCTCTTTTTTAATCACTTGTTATACTTTTTTCAATAAATTCGTAGCCAATATTGGCTTTTGATTCGTGCGTCTGCTAGGACCTGAATGGCGTGTAATGCAATAATAAAATCGGAGAATAAAGCCTTCGTGAGGAAAAAGTCTTACAAAAATAGGGTGTATCTGAATACGTGTACGTAACGAGTAATATTTTCTTTGAGCGTTTTGTATGTATATATTACCATATTCGAATATTACCATATTTACCAATAAAAACTTTGATTCTTTAGCTATCGAGTGGTGTAATTGGATTTAGATGATCACTTTTCTGTATTGCCTCCCACTATGTAAGAAAACTTAAAAACGTAGTCACGTCAAAAACAAAAAATACCGACCAACACATAGAGTCTCCACAGAGCAGACCGCGGCTGTCTGAAATGACAAGTCTACAACTCGAATTTTCACATCGTGTTTTTAATTAGCGTTTCACGGATATAACTTCCGCCATTTGAAATGGATTTGTGGTCAACATTTTCGCGGACAACTACAGACGTATCTACCTGCTGATATTTTTGATAGGCGGCCATAACTAACTAAAAAGGCCCCAATGAGTTTGAATAAACTGAACTGAAAACTGAAGTTTATTTTTAAAAACATATGTATATTAAAAATAACATTTAAGTATTTTAACAGGATGAATTAAATCTTAAGAAAATGAATATGCAATAACGAATTTACAAGAAAATTAGATTCTACTCTAGACTGTCCTGGTAGGTATATATATGATTAATGGTTAATTTCTTATTTTAAATATTTATTGTAATAAATAACGAAAGATGTATAAATACGAATAAATAACGAAGTGTAAAAATAACAAAACGAACTAAAATAACGATAGCGAAAAAAATCTTTGTGTTTTATTAGAAAAATGATACACTCATTTATTTTACTAGCGACGCGCCCCCGGCTTCGCCTATGATGCATTTTTTTCATTACGATAATTTATATATTTCTCGTTTAGCTACGAGTAATATATAGTCTTTCCATAAATGGAGAGATTAAAGTTTTAATGAAAGAAAATACTTGTGCGTCAACTGTAACAGATAGACAATGCCAATGCGGAGTTTTCTTTAAGATTTTAGAAGAACTACATTTCCTTTGTACTAATTTTTTTTGTTATTATGAAGTAATATTATGTGGTTAAGTAGAGCATAATATTTTATGTCTTGTAGAAAATATGTACAATAGGAAAATTGTGACACGGAAATTAAAAGGAGAAACAAAGGCAAATTATCCGTGAAAATAGAATAAGCGGCCGTCGCGGCCACCCTCGACAATTTACTCTAATGACGAGGTGTTTCCATTCTGACACGAGTCTATACAAGACACCGTTTACTCGTAATGCTGTCTTTATAGTATGCACCTTTTTAATATTGCTTCTTTTCGAGAATAATATTTTTTATATTTAATCTATACTAATATTATAAGGAAGTAAAGTTTGTTTGTTTATTTGTTTGTATGTAGGAGGTAATTGCTAAAATAGAATATCAAAATGCTTACGGCCTTACGGAACCAGCTAGTCATTTCTAAAATAATAATTTAAATTGACACACACATCTTTACTTAAATCGCAAATTATAAGTATGGAATTAGGATGACTTATTACTTATATCTATATGTATGTAAAAGTCGTGTTGGTTAACATCATTTATAACTTGATATCGGGTGGACCGATTTTTATGATCTTTGATTTTTCTCCTTCTCAAATAGCAGAATAACTATTAAAACAAGGGAAATATTCACCAAAAAATATATGAAGATAATTCATTTGGTCATACATATTGTACGAATCGGGTTTTAGATTTCTGAGGCGGTTCGAAGTTCGCCGGACCAGCTAGTTATTATTAAATTAGTTTTAACGGATATTTAATTAAAATTATTTATCTTATATTAAAATTTTGTCATTAAATTATTTTAATTAATTTAATGGTTATTCAAGATTCAAGACAGATGTAGATAATTTTATATGAAACATTAGGTACCTATAGTATTTTAAAAATATAAATTGTTAGCATATTATTAAAACTTTTGTAGGAAAATTTCGCCAACACCATTCGCGTGAACGATACACAATTACAAAGTTGAGCTCGAGAAGATTTAGAACTTGTTTTGAAATATAATTCTTAAACTGCCAGCAGTGTAAATTTATAGTTAAAAAAAAATACATGGAAATAACGAAACTTTGTGTGTAGGGGTAAATGTAAAAATATATTTTGTCGTAAGCAATAAATAACATTGAGATTGGTACATATTACTTTCGTCCCTAACGCTCTAATAGGTACCTGTCTGTATTCTGTCAACGGCAGGCCACGTACGTGAAACCAAATATATTTTCTCGAGAATTTTCCAAAACGACAAAATAAGCATTGCCTAATTCTGTTTCTTATATCCATTGAATAATGAGATGTTTTATGTTATACTAGCGAACCACCACTGGCTTCGCACGGATGTTTAATTCTCTAATTTCTCTTCATGAACTTCAAACAAATATTGAAAAATAAAAAATAAAAAAAAAACAAAAAAAATAACCGAATTGGTCCAGCCGTCCAACAAACACCGGTTCCATTTTCGATTTATTAGATTTGTTTATAGTTTTAATTATGCGTCAAACAAAAATTCTGTTTATTTTCTGTTCGGGACAGCCTATAGTTTTATAGAAAAATAACAGTGATAAAAAACAATGTTAGTAATAGAAAACAGTGTTTTACATATTTTTATAAGCATAGTAGGGATATAAAATAGTATTTGAATTTGAAATGGTTTTTAGAAAAGTGATTTTTTTTCATACAAAATAAATCAGAATAAATATTAAAGTAATAATAATAGACACCTGCGACTACGGTACAACCAGAATTTGTATAATAGGTTCGGAACATTTAGAAAGAGTCAGAAAATATTGTGCAATAGATGGACTCTTCTAACATAGGGCGGTCGGCGGTCTACGCCCCGCCACCGGTTCGTGTATATATAAGCAGGGCATTTTTTATTGTCAATCAGTCTTTCCTTTGCTCCGGCATAATAAAGACTATTGTACTAGTACAAACTTCTTTTTGAACCTACATCGTTGACTTCCTCCTTGACTAACCATCGAACGGCTGGCCAGTGAGCCCTCCTTGACCGGAGGTCCTGCCCACTTACACAGCCAACACAGCCAGGCCAAACAAATGTCGTACATTTTCTTCATAAAAAATGCTACCTAATTATGAAGGTTTTCATTTTACAATTTCTTTGACAAGATAAACACGGCGACGCTTTCGTTTATTTGCAGTGAAGACAAAGGCCGGTGTTTTAATAAAGTTAAATTTAATTCTGATGCAAAATTGTGGGGCTATTAATTTATTAAATTTTCTTAGTGGAGCAGGTGACGTAGCTCTAGGTGCGGGAGGGTCGCTCAGTATCATTTTAGAATATTTCGTTATGTCCGGTCCCTTAGGACTCGGACACATTGACAGCAGGACCACCAAAATGGTCCATAATAAATTTAATGGTACCTCACAACCCTTGTCCTTACAAAAACTGAATATTCGGAGATATAATAGAAAATTATTTCAATAATAGCCTAGTGCCGCGACTTCGCCTGCGTTGCAGGCGATAATGTGCAGTGTCGCAATAATGTTTCTTAATAACTCTTATCGCAAGTACGAGTAACGACATGATGTGACAGACGATGGATATGAGAACAATAAAGCCACATTAGTGCCGTGGAATTTAGGAAAAACTCTGGTGGGACGCAACGTGCGTAGACACCTTCGCATAGTCCCACATCAAAGCGACCCGCACACAGGCTGTCGCTGCTGCTGACCAGGCACAGATTCTTAAGCGCGGCAAATACTCAAGGGCTACGAGCTTGCGGCGCTCACAATAGAGACATTGGGCCCCTGGTCAGATGACATGAAGAAATTTGTAGAGCACTGTCGGTAATGTTGCAAGTATAATAGGGTCCAATGCCGCAGGCGGACCTGTTACACGGGGTCTTTTTATAATTGTTTTGTATTTAAGGTTTAATAGTAATTTTAATAGTAAAAATATTGAAAAATACATATACTCATGTTTCATGAAATAAAAAAATTGCAAACTAGATTTTTATACATATATTTATTACGGTCCTAATATACTTATTACGTGTAAAATACAAAAAGCTTTTGGCATTATTCCTATATAGTAATTATTGAATTGCCAATAGGCACACGCTTGCTTCTTAAGGCACTTAAAAGTCATTGACACCGTAAATTCGTTAGCACCCATACATCCGCTGAGGATGCCTTCTATTGTAATTACACCCTAATACAATTACCTTAAAAGCCTGTCAGTGGAGCTAAATTTAATGAACTTGAAAATAAAGTGAATTGTCTCATTTAATCCGTCTTCACAACGTGTTTATTTTCAGTAGTAGGTATATGTTTATATTTTTATGTGAAAATTAAATGTTAAATATTAAATTATTACTTAACGAATATTTATTATTAATAAAATTTAGTGTAAATGAGTTTAAATTGTCTTTATATTTAACGTTTGGTATTTAATATAAAATTTTAGTTGATTTTTAAGATTACTTGGGTCTTGTGGCTATAAAATTATTAATTAACAAATGAAATTGGATTTTCCTCTTTATTGTAATTGAGTCTTAGATGTAATTGGACTTTGCAGTCATTTACAAGAAGTAACTACGAATTTTCTAATGTATAAACATTTCTTTAAGACGTTCAATAAATAGTATTTCATTTGAAGTATTTTCATTGATGTATTACAAATTAACCTACTATTTGTAATTCTTTCGTTCAAGATGAAACACATTAAATAGATTGAAAATGTTAATCTTTGGGAAAAATATTAATAGAACATTTAAAAAAGAAATAGATTTAACCTATTTGTTAAAAAAATAAAGTTCTAAAGTTCAATTCTAAAACATGTCTCAGTTAGATGAGTGGTGAAAATTGTTTATAAGACACAAACCTTCCTAGTTTATCCATCTTTCCATAAGCGGGAATCGCACTAAAATCCTTTGGGTGTTTTAAATGTAGTTAGCGCAGAAACAGACACGACGAATTTATAATACATAGAGTCGAATATTTAATTAAAGAAATAATTACTGTGAGTCAACCGTAATAGATAGAGATGTGATATCCCGGAATTTTATCTAGAATTTTAGAATAATCTAGAATTTTAGACTTGGTTGCCAAATATAAACTTAATTGGGTTTTATTATATCTATAAACTTTCCCTGAAAAATTATCTAACTGATTATGACAACCGCAGAATTCGTGTTGCGTGGGTCACGAGGAATTCGCAGCCATAGAGACAGACGCGGAGTGCGTCTATGCAAAGAAGCGTCTATTATAATTATTTGCAAATAATTTGATAAAACATGATTAACTGATGTATAATATTGTTTACAGTTTGCAATCAGTTCGCGAGAGGAGTGTTCGCGATGTTAGGTGCAGTGACACCTGAGTCTTTCGATACATTGCATTCATACACAAACACCTTCCAAATGCCTTTTGTCACACCGTGGTTCCCTGAAAAGGTACGTTTTAATATCATTTACCCAAATCAGTTATTATCAGTCTATTTTCCTACTATATAAGTTGAAACTACTGATGTATTTGGCAGCATTTATGTACCGTTTGGCGATTTACTGTTGCATAACTGTGCTGTGACAAGTTTGTTTTAACATGAGCAACGAAATTAAGTGGATAACTAAAACATGCACGTTTCATATCATCTATACCTACGCATTGAAAATTAGACTTTTATAATAAAAACCTTTTAATATCAAGGATATAGAAGTTTTAATATTTTTAAGAAATATGAAGTTATGCGTAAAATTTAGTATGGTTTTTGTTTATTACAAACACCTGCATGCGGATTTGGATAAAAACTCTAAAGATGTTTAGATGAAACTTGGACGTGAACTTTTAACCACGGACTATACCTTAAATTCAGTTCTAAAGTTAATCAATAAACTGTACGAATCGCACCGCCCGCTAAATTATCTATACTTATTAGGTATAAAGGTTTTGCTAGTGTAGGGCTACAGGCTATGTAAAGTTTTTATATTTCATACTTTATACATTTATAAATGAAGACTCAATAGACAATAGTAAAGTAAAATTAGTTCATAAAATTGATTAATTCTGTATCATAACAGTGACAGAAGAACAGCTAATAAAAAGCTAAATTTCAAAATAAATTAACATTAAAGTTTTATTATGGTAGAATGTCATAATATCACTGCAATATTTGTGTAAAATCTTCTTGGCCTGAATACCAAGCGTAAAATTGTAATAAACTAAGTTTCAACTGACGTTCTGTGCACTTCTCACGGGCGAGGCTTAAAGTTAGAGACAAAGTTTCGAATACTACAAAGGCCTTATTACAGTGATAAACCGGAAAGTAAAATTAGTAGTTTTCATCAAATTAACATTAACAAATCATCTTTTCTTAATGATTTGTTCGTTCACACAATACGAGTAATTCATATAATAATATTGTAAATGAACAATCATTACAATATTTAAAATCAAATGTCATATATCACACGTTACGCGTTACAGGCTACAATATGCTTCAATATATATAAAATAATACATATAATATATGTATATCCATTGATATTTATTTGTGAATTGAGAAAGTTAACATACTAATAAAGTTAACTAAATGCATTCATTTACCCTCATTTACTAATCTATGCATTTTATAATCGTGTCGGAGCTGACACAAACACTTTTTAAATGTGTATTAACCAGTATGCAGTTTTAGAGTGTTTTAGTTTTAGTTCCAATGATGAACAGAAAAAAAAAAAACACGGAAAGTGGAATATTTCTAGAAAATTATGATCTCGTTTAAGGCTTCCTAAAGGAAGGTGTTATGATACTGTAAAAAATTAACTTTGAAACCAGTTACAAAGTTATAATTAAGTTTTAAAAGCGTAATGAGAGAACATTACGTGTGCGAAACTAACACAGGTAAATATGAGTACAAAACTACGATAGGTACATTTTATGTGATCACATTTTTACAACTCTATTGTATAATTTGGATGAGACATCATATAAACAGTGATCAAAATAAACAAAAAAATCTGCTATAAAAATTGAACTTAAGTCACGCGCATTGGTGATTTTCTTTGGGAGCTCGAGTCCTGAACGAAGTGTAGTAAATAATAAATTTTATAATCATTCATTGAGTGGCGTGTATTAAATTAAAAAAAATCTTCTATAGAACCCCTATTACAGCAAATCCCTTATATTTTTATCACTGTATGAACATTCTATTTACCAGGTAATACCTCCGTCGTCCGGTCTGATCGATCATGCTGTAAGCATGAGGCCTGACTATCACAAAGCCGTTGTTGATACTATCGTCCATTATGGGTGGAAAGAGATTATCTTCATATACGATTCTCATGATGGTAAGTAGCATTTCTCATTTCATTTAGCGGGATACTTAAATATTAACCGGACAAAATGTGTTAAACCTTCTGTCCATTTTGGTTTTTGGAGGGGGAGACGAATTAAAAATTAATAATAGGATCATTATTATTATCCATTATTAATTTTTAATTAATTCAGATATTAATACATCCTTTTAATTACTTCGTTATTATTTATCAACTTCATTATTTTGTCTTATTCAGTCCCATCTATGTAAAATGTTTGTATGGGACAGTCGATCTTATTAATTGTTTTCAGAATGCTATTGTTACTGCCTTGTGTCACAGGGATGCCACCTTCTTTCTTTTAAGGCGCTTAGTGCCTTTAAACATGTCTTCTTAAGCCTACTCTAGAGAAGGAATTATCAAAGTTTAGACAACTTTTGGTACATTTTTTTTGTATCAGAAAACTTCTATATTTAAAAAAAAAATGTTAACCAAACAGTGTTTTTTTGGCTTGAATTCCCTACTACTTCTAAGCAGGTACGGCGATTGGAAATATTTATACGCTAAAAAATAAAGAATATGTTGTACTTTAAACACAACATAGCATATGTAAATCAATCGACATTTTCACTTAAAACCTCGAGAAATATACATACTAGCTGGTGCCCGCGACTTCGTCCGCGTTGAACGAAGAAAGGTACCCTATGTCCTTTCTGGTGTCCCAGACAACGTGTATGCAAAATTTCATGGTGATCGATTCGGTTCAAAGAGTTACAAACATCCATACATCCATATATCCAAACATACTTTCGCATTTATTATATTAGTATAGATTAGTACGGAAGTACGGATATTCCCCGCCCATACGGCCAACGTCATTAACGAGTCCAAGCGTCTTAATAATTAACAGAAAGAGTCATAATAATTAAGTTTAAATTATCACAGTTAACTTAGGGTAAATGTACGTAGAAAAACGTCTCGACAATTTCCCTTGAAGCCCCTCGTTTAAATACAAAGTTAGAAACAAGAAAAACCACTCAAACCGTAGGCTAATGCGTGTTACACTTAAATGTATTAAGTTTGAAAGCGTCTATTGTTTTTCAACGAAGGTTTTAGTCAACTTTCCTGTTGACTGTATGATTACAATGCGAAAGCCACTATTGTTTTTCTTATACCAAGATAACGGTAACCAAGGAGGCGTTGTGATACTCCTTTTTTCTGGATTAACTTTTTAATATCAGTGAATATTAAAATAAAGGTACACGGGGAGCCGGGATCTGTACGGAGTTCCCGGCTTAACTATGCAGTCTCTTTATCGTTTTGCTTTACAACAAACAACAACGGGAGGTTTTACAAATCGTAAATTGTGCCGCTCGCTGGGGATAACAACGTAGCTGACTTGCCCGATAATAAAATGGCGACATCAAGAGAATGCGGCTGGTACTGTCTCGACCAATAATAATCGTTGTTTGTGCAAAAGCGAGTTTCTTTATTAACTTCTCAACGGATCATATCTAGTGAAATTTCGCATACACGTTGTCCAGTGATAAGAATCGCCTAAGAAAATTGTATGCGCAATAAATTTTTTATAAATATTTTAACACCTATAAAAAAAGCGCGGACGAAGTCGCGGTTTAAGAAAGCTACAGGAGAGGTGAGTAGGTGGTTTGTCTCCTTTTATGTAGTTACATTAGCATAAAGATTTTCACCAATTTCATATTTATTTGTAATTTCGACAAAACAAAACAAATTAATTAATACAATTCCTTCCGGACCATTAAATTGAATTCATTTATAGTTGAATTCTCTGAAAGTTGAATTCCAGTAATATTGAATTTCCTATGTTGAATCCCAATATGTTGAATTCCCAAAATTCAGATAATTATTTAGACATATATTAATTACATTAGTGAACAGAGGGAAATTTACAATTTTATAATATACACAATATTAGAAGTAATAAAATCTTGAAAGCGCCTGTTTGTACTGAAATTGTTGTATTAAAATTGTTTTGTACGTATAATAGAATTTCATTGTGGATATAGGCTAAATATTCCAATAGTGCACCAAGTATCTAAATTTAAAAATCCTATGCTTGGCAAAAGTATTAAAATCACTTATTATAATGTATGGTACAAATAAAGAAATCAATGACAATGGATTTTTATAACTGTTTTTTTTTTATTAAATACTCGTACCAACACGAATTTAATGTCTAAATCTGTTACATTCATAGTACTCGTAAACTTTTACATTCGACTGAATTGCGAGACCACCTCGGCGTTAAACGGCACTAATGGTATTACAAAGTCTTTCTTTCTCACTGAACCGGACTCGCTCCTCGCTAATCTACACTCGCTTCTACAACCTAGGTCACTGCAGTGTTAAATCAAAATTGTTTCTTTGCTTTTTGTAAACAATGTACGCTTGAAACAAAATCAATTAAAATATTCAAAGCTTCAAATTTTGCTTTTAAAATATTTTGCTTTTAATAAAAAGTTACTCCCTCCAAGTTAAAAAGTTAAGTATAGTGAAATACGTAAAAACATGTATGCTGTTGTTTATCTACGTTTCGTTACTTATGTTATAGGCGACAGTAGCCCACCATGTTAGCAAGTGAACTGTTAGCCTTTCTGACGACCTATTAAGGTCGTCAGAATATTATTATGTTGTATAAATATTATTATATATATTTTATTAATATTATTATATTATTATTAAATAATAATATTATTAAACAAATTGAAATATTTGCCATTGTTTAAGTCAATGTGAGCACTTTACTTCCATTAGGGTTCCGCTTTTTCGAACAGTAACTGACCGAGTACGGTCAAATCGATGGAGTAGCAAACAACAATGGTTGGATGTTGGATAAAAAGTGAAATTGATGGAAGTTTGCGATAGTTGTCCATAGTTGTCCATATTTTTATCAAGTTCTATCATGTACATAATAATTGCCATTCACACCACGCGATTTAAATTAATATTAAAAATTATGCGCGAGAAAATAAAAGCGAGTCCCATCGCTTGATGCAGCCCCTCCGCCGGCGTTCCACCACCCGCTGTCGTGCAAAATTGAACCCGTTCGAAGCCGGGAGCGGGTCGCTAGTTGTAAATAACCACTGTAAAACAGATAGGTACTATATCAAAGAGACTCAGCATCAACATCAAAACATCAAACATAAATATGATGACAGTTCCTTATTATCGCGTCTTATTACTCTCCAACCTTTCCACCTTGAAACACAACACCACATTAAGCGGTACATACTCTGTCGAAGCAACACATGCAGGTATCGCTTGCGTATTACACCCGAGCTAATCCGGGGCGCATTGCTGATATAAAAATAAAAACAAGCATTTTCAATAACATAAAGGTGGTCAAAGTATCTACATCAGTGGGGGTAGGAATTAACCCTAGGAGTTAACCCTGATTAATGCAGCTGGACCTTACTAAGAGATCCTATACTACAAGCGCATTCAGTGATGGCAGCCTTTTACAGCCACTCATTATTCAAACTGTTCCTGTGTAGAAACGGACCACCCGATTATAAAGGTATGAAGGCTATTTATATAGTTAGTGAAGTGCAGCACAACGATACCGCGATGTAGAATGTGAGCAGTATAACCGAGGTTTCATATGTAAATCCTACAAGAGTGAGCGAGCAACTAAATAAAGTGCAATGAAAAGCGCCATCTTGTGTGAAACTGTTTCATCACTTCATACAACGGATACAAGGTGCAAAGCCCACTTATTCATTTGTTAGCTGCATACATTGTTGTTATTAACACACAGCTGTTTTTAATAATTCGGTGTACAGTGACCGTTGTGTGATAACCGCAAACATGAGTCATTATAATTATGACATGCAAACTTTTTATTCTCTAAAACAATGACTGGGTTATGTTCTTACGTTATACTTAGATTTCTATAATGTTACAAAGAGTGGTTTGCATTTTTGTTTATAATGAATAAACTCAAAAGCTAACAGATTTTAAAAATTCTTTCATCACTACGTCTATCAGCTACATTATCAGCTACAGGAAGCAAGTGTGATTGTTGAAATGCGAATTTTAAAATTATCCATTTAAAGTTGATATACCTACCTCCTACGTTTTCTTCACATTGACGTTTGACGTTTTTCTTCACATAAATTTTCACTTTTTCGTTATTCTTAATTGTTCACATTAGCCTCTCATCATCATCATCTCAGCCGCAGGACGTCCACTGCTTGACATAGGCCTCCCCCATAACTTTCCAATTGGACCGGCCAGAAGCAGCCTGGATCCACCGTTGACCTGCGGCCCTTATTATGTCGTCTGTCCACCTTGTGGGTGGACGTCCTGCACTGCGCTTGCTGGTCCGTGGCCTCCACTCGAGAATCTTGAGACGGCCCCAGCGGCCGTCGGCTCTCCGTACTATATGCCCTGCCCACTGCCACTTCAACTTACTGATCCGCCGGCTTATGTCGGCAACTTTCGTACGTCTACGGATCTCCTCATTTCTGATTCGATCTCGTAGTGTAACCCCGAGCATAGCTCTTTCCATAGCTCGTTGAGCGACATTTGAGCTTCCTTACGAGGCCCATAGTAGAGACCATCTTGAGACACTGAGGAATTTTGGACGAGAAGATGTCTCGGAGCTTCCCGAACGCTGCCCATCCGAGCTGGATTCGACGATTGACCTCCCTCTCGAAGTTGGCTCTACCTAACCTCTAATTACGAGTAAAAGAATCACATTAGTCTCTAATTACGAGTAAAAGAAAAAAAAACATTTTTTTTAAAACTAATCCTTTAACATGCCACGGCGACACTTATCTGCCACAGATGGGGCTCGTAAAAATAATTCAAAATTTGAGAATACATCTTTTTACAGTTAAATCTAACATCAAATGCCCATGAAACTTCACGTCAGGAGTATTATATCAAGGGTACTCTAACTCTAATACTTAGTAATATTAGAGAACTCCTTTACTAGAAAACATCTAAAACTACACAGATCGCACACAGTATGATCACCTACAAATAATAACCTTCTAAAATCAGTATAGAAAAGAATAGAATCAGAAAGAAGCCGTGTGAATATTGTCACAAAAACGCTACCTCACACACAATTCAGCAAATATCCGTTTTTCAAAATTCCAAAATAAAGATTTACAAAATTTAAAAAGTTCACCTTGTTTAAAATTTCTACAGATGTGAACGAACATAATAATGTAATAATATGGATAATCAGCGGTATGTAATAATCACTTTTATGCATAAATGTATATCTAAGAATTTGCAAGGTGGTATATGTGTATGTTAATCCAAGCTGGTCTTCTAAAGATTAGTAAAATTGTTTCAGCGCTAAGGTTTACTTTACTTGTAATACTGTAAACTGTATGCTCGCTCCCTTTTTATACGTCTCTATTTTGTATATAATATATCTTCTAAATTAGATCACGTCTCTTGTCTAGGTTTTTTCTGGTTTTTAGTGATGTCTTTTTTTGTGTTTGTTGTTTTAATAAATTTATTATTGTCACGGTACGATAATTTAAACAATTCGTTTCATTTTCTTTTAAGTTTTCACACTACTTTTATTTTACTTTTCCTATTTTCGGTTATCAATATATAACCTGAAATATGTAAAAAAGTATTATCTATTTTAAAAAAATCTTTTACAGGACTTTCTGGCTAGGTAAATCTTTTAAAAAAAAACCCACTATCCACAATTGATTAATTAAATTAAAAAATAAACGTAAAACATTTTAAGAAGATCGTTTTCTTTATATAAAAAAAATTTACTTGTTTATTATTTTGCATAGTTTTGTAGCGTTTAGTTGAGCTCGAAAGAAAAAAAGAAAAAAATATTACAAATCCCTTTTACACTCGATGAATACTTTTTGAATGTTCATACAATATGAACCCAGTCATATGTCCGTGTTGGTTTATACCACAGCACAGGCGAGTTGGCAACGCGTTAACTTTTTAACAAATACGTTTTACACGAATGAGAGCGCTTTTGTTATATAGCTGTTTTAACTGTTATTCGACGGCACTTCGTGGGAGTGCTTCTCTTATGACAAGCATTACAACAAGGTAGGTAACGCATCATTGACGATATAATGTCGAATAAAAGTTAACTGGTAGTATTGTTTAATGCGTATATTCATTTTGTACGAGTACAACTGAAGATAGAGAAGATTTACGTAGATGTATGTAGATAATAATTGAATTTTCAAAGTGAGCACTTCTACCTATTGTGTAATCTGCTAATCCGTAATCCGTCGATTATACAACAGTATAATAGATATTTCTCTACACAAGTTGCAACCACATCGGCGGCTTAATATTTCCCAGCTAAATGATGTTAAATACCTTTATTGTATGTTCGTCGATATTACGTGTAAAAATATTTTTTTACTTCTATGTTATCTAAGCATAACAAAGCCAAGAGAAAATGTACTGGAAATAGAAGTAAAATACTGTTTATGTCAAAGCGATTAATAATTTACTTTTATAGCTACGTTTATAATTTCAGTTTCTTTAGGGAATCTTTTGCAGTATTAATAATAAGAAAAGTAAATTATTACTGTTTACCGGGAAATCTTCATGTTTAATTTATTTTATTAAATTATAATACATAGATATAAGTAGATAATCTATACCATTAATCTAAAAACATCTAAAGTATAGTTTAAAAAAATAATCCTATAAATAATCCCGTAGAGCGACATTAAGCTTTCTTACGAGGCCCATAGTTAGACTACGTTTCAGGGGCATATGACAGCACACATTGACCGAAAACTTTTGTTTGGAGGCACTGAGGAATTTCGGTCGAGATTTGTATATAGATTTATACATCTCGAAACTGGATTCGACAATTGACCTCCTTCTCGAAGTTGGCTCTACCTAATTGGACTGGCAGTCCTAACAGGACAATGAGATCTATGCTGAATGAATCCCCTAGCCTTCTTATTGCTTTATTTAAGTAAAAAATTGGATGGATTTTTTTTTCTTTCAATCCCAGTAAAATTTGCGGACACTGTGTATAGAAATGGCACTAAGGTGAAATGTATTGTAACTAGATGTCGCTTTATAAAATAAATGCCAGTGAACAAATTTGTCGGCGAAATTAATTGTTAGCCATCTTTTAAATAAATAAATTAGCTTGCCTGGATTTAATGCATCAAGAAGTTTTTATTAACCCTGTGCTGTGCAAAGTGAAGTCTGGAAGTTAAACACACTGTGTTGTCATTGAACACTTGTATATCTTGCATATGCAATAATTTATGCAATAACTTTTATTGTATCATTATATTATAAGTCAGTTATAAGTCAGTTTAAAAAAAAATAACAAAAATATGTATTTTCATTAAAAAAAACTTTAACGTCTTTGAGTCCAACTCTATTTAATTTCTTCAATGGGTGCTGATAAAACAACATTTGATATTCAAACGTTGGAGATAAAAATCCATACGATCCGAGTAAACACTGAGATGATATCGGGATTCAATTTATTCAAGGCGGGACTGCGGCTGGGCGCACTGCAGGGCCACAAGAGTCACACGTCGCTAGCAAATAGATGCAATGGAACCGCACCAGGAAGCACTTTCAAATAACGTCTGGAGACAAGCTATTTTATCTCGGAAGCCATATCTCTCCGTAAATTCAACCCGATTGTAAATTTGCCTATACTTCATCATTGTACAGTTTTGTATGTACATAGGCCTCATTTTTTATTGTTATACGATAACTCCTACAATATTCATTTAAATTGTATGGTGTAAAGGGGCTATTATAATGTTTAAAAAATGGTTAAGGTTTTATAACAGAGTTTAATTTTGATTCTGTATCAGTCTAAATATCTTTTACAAATACGGAATATGGAAACGATTTTTTAGAACTATAATGTATATAGTAATGCATATGTCCTTAAAAGATAGACATATAACATCGGGGACTTTTTTGTCGATCTGTAAAAGAAAAACAATCACACCATACCAACATTTTCGATGAAAGCTCTCAGACGGCCTGATTTTTTCCTACATCTATATACCTTCCCCATGAATCATATCCTATCGAGAATTACTAAAAAGACGTGACCTTTGCAGGTCTTTAGCATTTTTACATATTACTCGTATACTTATACATACATATATAATAAAGTAGCTAGCTGTCAGCCTGGGTCCTTTTTCTCAGCTAATAATAGCGTATTTAAAATAATGCCACAATGTAAGTACGTAGTATAACTTACCCTTACTAACCAGACTATATGCAAACACAAAAATGCAATATTCATACTATTGAATTTTTTTGTAAGAAATATTACGATTATTAGGTTTTTATTAGTTATTTGCAAGGTATCAAGGGTATAGTTATCAAGGGGACCGTCTGCCGACAGGCTAACGGTCCCCTTGATGGTAAGTGGCTACCTATAAATACAAGCAACGCCACAGGTGCTGCAAGTGCGCTACTCACTTACAGTAGGGTTAAGGATAAGGGATTAGTCGAGGGATAGGGTAATGGGCTCTGGCATCCCTTACTCACTTGCTGAAACACAGAAGCACACGTGCTGTTATTTCACGACGCTCTTCTGTAAAGGCATGGTTACTGCCGCCAGACGGGAAGCCCAAATGACTGCGAATCGCGGTGTCCTATTTAGCAAGTGTTCAGATTGAAAGCGACCGCGCCGCCTCACCTTTACCGAAAAGTAAAAAGAATATCGTGGCAACGGGCGCACTTAGCCAGACCGCAACATGAAAATGTGAATTTATTGCAAATAACAGAGAAATTGATATTTATACACTGCAATAAATTCTACCGAGGAAAGGAGACCTTGACTCGAGTGGTTTCGTAATGTACCTCCGAAATAAATAACGGCTGCGAATACTCATGGTCTTAACTGGCTTTAAACGGCACTTTCTTCTGATTACGATTGTTTGGAACAATAACAAACACTGAATGTAAATAAAGCTTGTTAATTAATTAATTTATAAAAACCGCTACATTATTTTTCTTACTTAAGGAGCGGCATTAGTAATGTTCCCGCACAAATTTCTTCAGACAAAAATTCCAAAAAAAGGGGTTTCTTCGCACTGTTATTTATATGAGCTCGTCAAGTGCATTATTAATCAAATGCTATAATGCTTTAAGAAATAAAAAACGTCGTGTTGATACATGGCGATAGATGACTTAACAATATGTATTTCATTTAAGATAATAAAGAAAATGCATGGATATATCTTTGACGAGTCCATTGGTTGAGTGATTAAGGTGCGTTAGCGTTCTAAGGGTTTAACGTTTGATTCCCGGCAGTGCCAACGAAGAATTTTCTTAATTGGCTCTGGTCTGGTTGTTTTAATAGTTGCAGGGAACACTGAGTTTCACAGTCATAAATTGGGTAGCCCATAAGGCAGAAATAACCACGCTCTAACAGAATACATTTCAGTGAATACATAGGGGATGCCAGAGCCCTTACACACTCATCGAAACATAACAGCACACAGTCATGCTGTTATTTCCGGTGGTCTTCTGTGGATACTGCCGCCAGACGGGCTGCCTAAACGGCTGCGTAAAGCAGTGTGCTCTGCCTCTTCTTAAAATTCTATATACTTTGTGTAAATGTTCAATTTCACTGTAACAGCTATAATGTTAATTCCTAACTTCTTATTAATGATTACCGCGCGAAGTTGTTAGATATTATCGGTTTGTGTTATTGTTCTGTAAATGTCATTAGGATTTACAAAATTAATTCGATGAGTCATGGAGTTCCTTTTGGATGTTATTTACTTTGAGTTATTAGGGCTCAGCTGGCTGGCTCGAGGCGCTTCCAAGTCCTGTTCGGTGCTCGAAGGCTATCGAAGAAGTTGTATTAATTTTAAGTCATGAACAATAATGAATATTAATGGCGTTTTCTGCTCCCTAACAAAATAAACTTCCACTTAATTTTGACCAAACGAACGTCTAAAAACCGAATAAGAACTTTTATCATTAAATCATTAATATTGATACAAAATGTCGGACGTTAATTGATGTAGGTATTGAGAATTCCCTCTTGGTATACTTGGGCCAATTATTACACGAATACATCATCGAGGTACACGCTCTTAAATAGTTATTTTCATCTCTCTAGCACGAAAAGGGTGCTGTTGGTGCCTAAAAACTCGCAGAAAAATCGATTCTTGATGAGAGCGTGATTGGAAATTCGAACACGCGATTTAACTCACAGGAATAAAAATTTGATTTTAATTAGTGTGTCCAGCGATAGGCTACTAGAGTCGGCCAGCCATAGCCGTCTAGATTCGGCCGACCATAGCCGACTAGAGTTGGCCCAGCTGTGAAACTGGTTCAGAATTAGGTCTTGGTGTTTTTCTACTGTTTTGGTAAATTTAAAAAAAAGTGGTTATGGTCTTGGACCTCAGCATTCCTTTTCCCACAGGAACTGGGGTCCCTAGGCCAAGATGTAAATTTATCCAGTAGGGCCATAATAAAATTCCCTTTTAGTTCAAGCGCCGCAATATTAGTGGCGAGTTGTTTATTTCGGATCGGCGGAAAAAAAAAAAAAAAAATTACAGAAGAATTAAGATAACATGTTGTGGGATTGTAAATGACTCCACATTAATTATTTACATATTTACACACATTTATTATATACATTTATACATTTGAACATTTGATGAAACGCACGAATGGGCGTTTTTACATTATTTGTATTGTTGAGTCGCGAGAAAGCGCGTGCTTTCTGTAGCAGTGTTGAAGGCCGACTGTCTCTCGTTTCCGTGCTTCTTCATTTGAAAGAACGACACGGAAACTAAAACGTAAGTTCCAAATAGGTAACTTAAAGGAGGTCGCCACAATGTTTCAAATGCCGAACTTAGCTTTCTGCCAGAAAAGCCCCGTGAAAAATATCTTCATTCGTACGAATTATTTCATTCGTACAAATATAGAATGTCCTTTGTAGGATTAGTCGATATGATTATGTACAATTGGTTCAAAACTATTATCCGTACTAATATTATAAATGCGAAAGTATGTTTGGATGTATGGATGTTTGTTACTCTTTCACGCAAAAATTACTGAACTGATCACCATGAAATTTTGTATACACGTTGTCTGAGACACCAGAAAGGACATAGGTTACCTTTCATCGTCCAACGCGGACGAAGTCGCGGGCACCAGTAAGTAAGCAATAAAATGAACAATGTAAAAATTACAATTGGTAAAAGTGTTGGTTAATTCATATTTCAATTTTTAAAAATAAGAAACTACTGCTACATGTAAGTATATTACTATATTAATTTGTCTCACATAACAAAAATCTTATTGTCACCTTATTAGAAAGCTGCAAGTAATAAATCCTTATTATAATAGATCCATGCTATCTACCTGGGCCAACTCTAGTCGGCTATGGTCAGCCGACTCTAGTCGGCTATGGCTGAACACACTAATAAAATCAAAATTTTATTCCTGCGAGTTAAATCGCGTGTTCGAATTTCGGATCACGCTTGCATCAAAAATCGACTTTCCTGCGAGTTTTTAGACACCAAAAGCACCCTTTTCGTGCTAGAGAGGTGAAAAATCCTTTCTTGTCAGTATCGCGTATCATTTATTACATGTTTTATCTCATGAACCCGACAATAATGGGTGTGACTTTTCTTGTAATATTGACAATCGGTGTTGATAAGTATGTATATATTATTACGTCTCCGTGTTTAGGCGTCATTGGAGGGGCTTAGTGTAAGTATACCAAGGAAAATCGTGAAATAAAATGTCCCCGCCAAGCCTTTTTGCTCGTCGCACGAATCCTGTGATCTTGTAGTCAAAAAAGCTTTGCGGACTCGTTATTCTATCAAAGGATCGGGTTTCAGAGTATACGCGTTGGGCTTGCGTTTATTCTAATCAATTTTATTAAGTTAATTAACGCGATACATTATTTATATTATCTACCAATAATTTAACATTGACATATTATTAACTAGCTTTGTCAGCAACTTCGCGAAACAGCTACAACGCAGTCAGCAGTTAGAAAATCAGCAGCAATGCTTCGTCATTCGGTATAATTTTTTTTTTTTGTAAACCGATTGGAATGAATCAAACACAAAATGTTTCGGGAAGCTTACCCACATAATAATATTAGTGAAAACTATTTTTTTTACCTCGGTAACCTCGGACAAGGTTCGTTTACGATATTATCATAAATATATAGTTGTGCTTAATCTTTCACATGTATCTTAGTTGTGGCACAAGGTTGCCGTGTTCCTCTGTCATAAACTGATCAAGCCGTCTGGCGGCTGCAACCGCCCCTTTATAAAATAACACCGTAAATATCCTTCTCCTAATAAATTCACTGTGTGAATTCATCTTAAGAAAAATCTCATTTCTTCTCAATTCAACAAATATGAACTAAAGATCGATTTCAATCTCGCAAATCGCCACGAGATCACGCTAAATTTACGGGAGAGATTAATCCCGCATACTGCAAGCAGATTGCCGGTATTAAAATGACCCGATATTACATTCTTAGTCTAAAATCTAAGTCTAAGCTTTCATTGAATATCATGAGTACTCTAAGTCTGAAAGTTTCTTAATATCATTCGTTATGATATTAGCTCAGACCAAATAGGAACTATACGAGTAGATAGAATTTTTCGGACAAGATACTGATATGTTATACAAAATTTATATTGGCAGCAATCAGCACGAGTGCGAGTGGAGGTACGGCTATCTGAGAGGATGAAGATTCTAAGAAGTGTAAGGCAGGGATGTACGCTCTCCCCTCTTCTTTTCAACATATATTCAGAAGAAAGAAGTCATTGCTGAGGCTCTGGAAGAATGTGGTATTGGGGTTAGTGTAAATGGTCGCGTGATATGAAACGTCCGGTATGCTGATGACACTATACTTCTTGCCTCTACGCAATAAGACCTGCAGTTTCTACTCAATCGTGTCTACGAAAGCAGCATAAAGTATGGTCTGAATATTAACGCCAAGAAGACCAAATATATGACGTGGGCAGACCTAATTACCGGTACACAGCTCCTCTGTATGTGGGTGCTTAACCATTGCAGAGGGTTAATTCCTTCAGATAACTTGGCTGCATTGTACGGGGTCGAGGCGTGGACACTCACCAATACAATGACCAGACCTTTTGAGATGTGGGTTTAAAGGCACATGCTATGGGTGTCCTGGACAGGTCGGATGAGGAACGAGACGGTTTAGCGGAGAATGAACAAGAGGGTGGAGGTTTTTAAAACCATAAAAGTCAGAAAACTGGAATACTTTGGGCATATCATGTTGCCTACCATAGGATAACGGGATTAGTGGAGGGATAGGGCAATGGACTCCGGCATCCCTTACTCATTCACCGAAAACAAAACAGCACACAATGTTATTTCACTATGACCTTCTGTATATATATAACCTTTATTTGTTTTTATTTTTGTTGAAAATATTCATTTCTAAGTTTACTTACATGTGAAATATGTCTTTTTTAATTTATTTAAGACTGATTTTTACAACCTTTCACTACTCAATTCGAAATTTTACTAGTAAATATTTTAATTTCTTAACCCTGAAAATGTTATGCATTGTAAAATTTTAAAAATGTACTCGTAATTATTACACCCATGTTTTTTTATGTCAGTTCGCGAGATTGGCTGACGGTCCACTTGATGGTAGGTTGTCACCGTCGCCTGTAACACAAGCAACGTCACAGGTACTGCAAGTGCGCTTCTGGCAAGTAGTATTAAGAATAAAGGACTGCGACGGGACAGGGAAATGGGCTCTGGCATTAATTACTCACTAACCAAAGCACAACAGAACACGTAAGTTTTTTATAGGGTGGTGGTTACTGCCGCCATACGGGCTGCCTAAATGACTGTGAAACTCAGTGTGCCCTGCAACTTACAAAAGTTTTAACGTTACTACTGAACATTTATTCTCAAAATTTTCTCATAATTTTAACTTACAACACAATATACTCTTCAAGTCTTACGAAACTTACACCTCGTTTCAATGGAATTTAAGCCTATTTGCCGACGTCTTCCTTAAGTACTGACACTACTGCTCTCTAAAGTTTAATCCGTAGAACTATTTTAACGTCGCTAACACTTCACCCTCTACATTTATATTTTGTATTGAAGAGAAGTATGATTTAACGTTGCAAAAGCTCAACTTAATGCAACAAAGTCCGCTTTTATAACGAATTTTGTATTTTTAATATTTTTTTGAGAGTAAAAAGAATCCAAAGATTTTTTGGTATATATACCAATATTCGAATTCCTTGGATAAGTATATATCTATATACTTATGTAAATATAATACACTTACAGAATATTATATTACTGGTAAACTACACGTATTCACGTAAAACACACGTCCGCGTCCGAGACAAATATAAGAAAAAAAGTGTATATAAAATTGATCTCTGTGATTTAATCTAGCTCGTGTAAATGTTATTCATTTGAATTACAAATTCTGCCTCATGCTAATTCGATAAGCGGATTTATTTTTTACGTTTACCAAAACAAAACTGTGTTCGTTTTTTTTTTTGGGATCTAGTTATCGAAGAGAAAATAAGTGATTATTACACTAATTCAAGACGAATAAATTGTATGTGTAAATTTTACCTATTTACCTAGTGTTGCACTCGTATTGTAACTGATCTTATTCGTGTCTGATTCTCGGGATCAATATACAAATACATCAAAACTGGCTACAAGAAAATGTTACGAGTAATTTCCAATCCCGTAAATAGAAACGTGACATTTTCCAATATAAAAAAATATATCACAATTTAACTAAGCAAAGATTTTTTTTTAAAAACTATAGAAACCGCTGAAAACATCAGCCTGCAAACATTTCCCAGTTCTAGCAATACTATATTTTTTATGACTACTCACAAAAACTTCCAAATTCAAGGCAAACTAAGGTCTTCACAATTGTTCCAAGGAACACAACTTTTTTGGTGACAATTTCATGGTTTTATCGTAAAAACGGGTTATGGGGTGAGAATGATTGCTGACACTATACGATTAAGTATGTTGTCAACAGAATTGTTAAAGTGTGTGATGTTGTGAAGCAGTAGTCTGAAGGATTATATTGGCCATTAGTAAACGATAATGTAAAATGATAATACAACATTGACAACAGAACGGTGGTTCGCAAATTATATGTGTTCCACTTATTCGTACCTCCACAAAACTAATGTGTCCAGCTAACAAAATAAATGATGTTGGATGTCAGAAAGGGGAAATCCCTTGTGTAGGCAATCTTTAATCTAGAAACAAATCCCAAGTTACAAAATTTCTTAAAAGTTTATCCAGAAGACTCTGTCGATAGAACCTCTGAAATTTTATTGAAAACTTATTAAAATCTATCAATTTGAATAACAGTTTCCACTTCTCATTTTTTTTTTGGATAACAATCTTTTTGAAGTGGTGTTTTGTAAATTTTACATACTTTTTCTAGCTGTACATTGTGGTATTTTTTCATATCTAACGCGTTAAAAATGAATTCGTGCTGTGAACCCATTTTTATTTCTCAATGTAATATTGAATGCTGATTGTCTCGTGCAGTCAGTCTCCTTTATTTTCACATTCAACACAATCGCTAATAAGAAATATTTGCCGTTATAGGTACTTAATGCTCGTAGTAAGACTTTTGTTGCTGATTATAGACTTTTGTTGCTTGACTATTAAACACGTCAATCGCTCAACTGTTTGTAACTTCTTACATATTACTGAAAAGTATTTACTAATAACAAAATATTGTTGCTAAACATTTTGCACAGTATTTATATCAAATCATTGGTAAAAGTACTTAAGTGGATATTCTAACCTAATTTGGCACTTAGATATAAATTGGTACATAAGCATTTTATTTGTTTTCGAAAGAGGAAAGAAAAACACAAGATCTCATCGAATGAAATTGGTAAAGAAATGGAAACGAAGTCAAAGCAAAATGTAGAAAAGGCGTAAGAGGCGGATGCGAACGAAAGACGGCTGCCGATGCCAATTGGATAACATCGTACTGATTTTATTTGTCCCTGATGACTCAGTGATAAGTATAAACTACAATATATGTTTTACTGTAGCAGAAAATCGTGTACAGGTTTTCAAATACACTAATATAGAACAAGAAATTTGCAGTGAATTTTATCCTTTACAATGCCTTGGTGGCGAAGTTCACCGCAAAGTTAAGTACTTTTCCTAACTAACATTGTTCATAATCGTCGCATTTAGATGATCGTAGCGTTTCGTAGCAATTTTCGTGAATTTAACAGGTTAACAAAGCCGCAAAGTCATTGTCAGGGCGATAATCAGAAGCTTTTAATTCTTGCAACGACTCTTCCCAAAACGGCCAACGATTATCCATATTACAATCCTTTTCAAAATTGATAGAATTTACTCCGAAACTTTTTGTTATGTTAAATTAGGTCTTCTCCTTTTGGAAGGTTTCCGTAATAGTTTACGTGATTACATGGTCATAACGTCCGGTTAGTAATTTGAACTCTATTATTATTTTAATTTAACCACACAGAACTTAATCTTCTTTACCTCAAGGTGGAGAACGTATCGCAATGCCCAATGCCCATGGTCTCCGAGACACATAATTTCGCTTAGAGACTGGACCTTGTCACATTTTTTAATATTAAGCACATAAATCATCTCGTAATATCTTACGAGATTAAATCTTAACGTCATAATTTACTTAACTATTTCATATAGCCTTCGTAAATTGCATTATATTCAATTATTTTTCGCATTAACTAGCCAAATCTTAGTTGTAAAGATCTAACTGGGAGACGAATCCACGAGTCAGTCTGTAATCGAGCATAGTCTCGCTTGGCTGATACTTTTCGTCTTTAATTAGAACAAAAAATATTAATGCCATGTTTTTATTGTTAAGAAGTTACATCCAGCAGTTCTTTTTATTTGTAATTTTTTGCGAAGCGATCAAAGATACTTAGTGAAAGTATTGGAAAATAGATGTGGAAGAACAAAAATGAGGTGCGAGGCGAGGGATCGTTTCGTATTCGACAAGTTCATAATTGATGTTAGGACGCACACGGCGGTTCACGCAGCTGACGTCACAAGCCATTAGTCGGCCGACGACAGTAGAAAACCTCAAGGGTCACGAATTGGGATGCGACATATGGTGAGAATAGTCACAGAGCGAACAAAACTTTCACCGCGTCTCTCCCCGCACATTTATCTCTTAACAGTAAAACTGTTCTGGATTTCTGCTTGCGTTTGGCCGCTTAACGCTTACGAATGGGATGCGGTTCATCTCTCATTTTACTCCACTTTATTGCTGTGAGCCAACCTAAAACTAACTCTGTAGGTCAGCGACTGTATCATATTATACGTAGGTACATATTGTGAGCTGATCTACATTTTCAAGGCAATTTGTGTTAGAACAGATTAATACTCGTATGCTCTTTTAGTTTTGTGAGTTAAATTTCAATAAAGAACTCTATTGCAGGCTTTTTCAAACACCTCTATTCTTATCTCTTATATTTTAGAATAAGTAAATAGACTTAACGAAATTGTTCGTGAACAAAAATAAAGTATAGGTACGTATCGTATTTTCATTCGTTTCATTAGATATAAGTGTGTGTAGAGTAGCTATATGTATCTCTCCGGTTGGGACGCCCTCTCACATAGAGGCAAAGAGTTTTATTTTTTGCCTTCATGGAGCACGCTTTGTCCCTTTTTCGTTTCGCTTGTTTTATATGGGGCGTTTAATTCGATAAAATTCGTATGGAGTCGAATTGGTTTAGGAGAGCTGGAAAATAGACTGGCATATAAATGATTCCATTCCATTTATTGAGGTAATATCAGCGTAATAATAAATAAAACAATATAAGCACAAAGTACTGTAATCCTGATATTACGTGGTCTACATTAGCAAAATAGTTATTTACAGTCAAATATAAATATATGTATTTACTAAACCATTACATCGTTAGGCGGATCGTTAGGTATATTTTATATTTTATTGTATGGTTGAATTATTTATTTTAACTAAATTTAAATGACTAAGGGCCTTTTTCACCAAGTGTCAAGTAGGCTAACCGCCATTTAAAGTCACCGGTAACCGGGAATGATGGAGATGATATACCATTGTTTGTACGGTAAAAGTCCCAAATATTAAAAAGAAAATAATAAAAAAAATCGCCTATCGAAGGATGCAGTAAACCGAGTGCATAATTTAATAAAACATAAAATTATTTCTAAAAGTAACTAATCAACACTTTACTTGCAGTTAGTGAAAGAGGCCCTTACTAGTCTTTAGTGACTAATGGCTAAACTTTGATGACGTACCTAGTGCTACATACCTAGTAATTTGATATCTATACTAAACTAATATTATACCTTTGCCATAAATTTTGTAGGTTTGTTAGATTGTTATTGTTATATGTAGATGGTAATCTTCGAAACTACTCAAGCCCGATTTAAATTTTCGGGTTTACCCGAAACAAGTTTACCCAAAAATAGAGAAATAGAGGAATTTCAATCAAAATAATCATCACTATAAGTTAAAGGTTTCGATTCTTCAATAAAAATGTTATTTTTCCCAGGATTGCTGAGACTACAACAGCTTTACCAATCTATGCAACCGGGACAAACCGCATTTAGAATCTCACTCGTAAAGCGAATTAACAACGCGTCCGAAGCTATGGAATTCTTGTTGGCACTGGAATTGCATGATCGTTGGGGCAACAAACGAATAGTTTTGGATTGTAACGCCAGAAACACTAAAAGCATCCTAGTCGAACACGTGCGTAACGTGCATTTAGGACGAAGGACTTATCACTACATGCTAAGTGGACTGGTAAGTATCTGCACAACTTACATTACTGTCCATTACTGTCAACTTTGTTGTGCTTAGTCAATAATAACTACCATTCTATATACTTAGGGCCTCTTTCACCAACTACAAGTAAAGTCTTGATAATTTTACTAAATTATGCACTCGGATTTTGACGCAGTATTCACTACGGATTTTGATGCAGAAAAGAAATGCATACGTTCGATGTCGAAACGGGTCATTTGTTACAAACAAAAATTAGAATTGGATCAACGAAAGTCAAACTTTGACTAATGAAAATATCGATGAACAGGTAATGGACGATCACTGGGAGAATGAAATAACGGAGTTCGGCGCAGTCAATATCACCGGGTTCCGCATCGTCGACCACTCGCGCAAGATTGTTCGCGATTTCATGGATGGGTTACGAAGAATGGACCCCCGTTTTAAGGGCACCATATCGGTATGTAGTCCAATTTAGTAAATTAGTATTTCCGCTTTGAATTCGCTTGAAATTTTGGTTAACTATAATATGTGAGAATTTTTACTTAGGGGAGACTGGGTACGTTTGTGCCACGTCACGGTTGTAACAGTTGTCGTATTAGCGTAACTATAAGGAATGCCATAATGGGTGCAAGGGAAGAAAGAAGGAGCGTGTTCATCTGCCACGCCACAGTATTCCGTCAACCATCGGCATCGTGCGACATTAACCATAGCCTACATTACTTTTTAACAGTCAAAAGTAAGTATTATTATTCGATTTATTTTAATAATTGTTCGCATATGTGTACAGATAGAATAATAAGTATTGTTCCTTGTTATAAGTTAAAAATTAGTAGTTAAATAGCAGTGATTACTTTGAACGTAGATTATTTTGCATTGTAATTGTTTTCTTGCAAAAGTGACACATTTAAAACTTGTTTTTTTTTTTTTTGCCTTTAGATGCCCAGAATACCAGTCAGGAAGACCGAAAGAGGACAGTGTGACATAAAAAAATATGAACACGCCTACAAAGAAGTGAAACAAGGGAGTTCTTTACGAAAAGCTGGGAAAATGTGAGCTTGTGACAATTGTGAGTCAGACTAGATTTCAGTATCGTACTTTCCAGTTTTTAGAAATGAGAATAGACCTTAAATTTCTTCTATTTTTTATATTGTAGGTATGTTGATTTCTATACAAATGTTTATTTTTTCTTGAAGAAGACATTTTCAGATTTTTATTTTACAGATTTTTATATAACAATCAATATCATTTATTTTGTATTTTGACACAGTTAACTTAATGAATAATAAGAAATGTTAATTTAACTTTTTTAACCAATTATAATATGAAGACTGTTATAATAACTATAGATGCTACAGTGTATTATTAATTATAAGTGATTAAAGTGTTAGAAAACTTAATTTCTTTTGTTATTTTTTTTATTGTATTCCAAAATAAGATTTGGTTACTTTATGTTCGATATTACTTGCAATAAAAAGATTTTAAATCAATTTGGAGTATTTTTGAAAATGTCTCTACCGACCCCAGGACGGTTGTGACATTTCCCTTTTTTTTTTAATTTGTTCCTATGAGTTAACCATTGTACTTTAGGACAAAATTTTTGTCATTATACGTAGGCAAGTGTACACTTTACAATAAAAATCATCTTTCTTCCTTCTAACTGGGCAATCAAATGAAAATTGTCACAACCGTACCCAATCTACCCTATAATATGAATTATTTATTGCTGTGCCCACGACTTTGTACGCGCTGTAGTTCATTTTTTTTTAAACCTCAGAGGCACCTAACATTTTTCCAGGATAAAAGTATTCTATATATCAATGCAGTTAATAAGTTATCTTTGTGCCAAATTTCATTAATATTCGAATATACAGGGTGTGGCCTGTAATAAGAGCAATAAATTTAAACGATGATTCTATAGAGTATACGCAGTTACCTAATGCTCCAAAGTGCTTATACTCAGAGATATAGTAATCCAAAGTTACAATACATAATATAATCAATGAGTTTCATGATGGTTAAATTGTCGGTTATCAGTCGTTAGATGTCTTGGTACAGGGTATTTCCTTGGTACTGGGGCGATGATTCTTAATAAAATAAGATAGTATCTCCTCAAAAATGTATCAATCGAAACTAGTTCTTAACCTCACGCACTAGAAACTACTAATCGCGTGAGACGTTTTCTTTTGTACGTACCTATTGTAAATGTCAATGTCAAGTACTCAGACTGGACACATTATGTCTGTAGTACATTGCTGGCTCGATTAATTTTGTTAGAAAGTAACAGTAAATTTGTTTTTCATTTTAATTAATTGAAACCATTTGGAATTAATTACTGATTCGTTAAAGGGTCTATATTTTAATTTATTTCTCTTATTATAGGCCATACCCTTTATACCAAATTTAATATATATTCGAATTCATTGGATAAATACATACAATACGGTCAAAGAAAATATAACTCGTAACGTACCTACATGTATTCACGTGTAACACCGCATTGTTGTCCTGATATACCGTTTCAAAATTAAACAATTAAATTGAACTATGCTTTCACGTTTTAGTATTTGGCAAAAACGTGTTAATATGTCGCTAGTTGGAACATTTTCTAATATGTAGCATTTATGGTAATATTAGCAATGGTTGGCCACATCGTTTGAATGGGCAGTAAGGAATAACAATCACGACTTTAAAAATAATCTTGATTATTTTCTATCAAAATTGCTATGGACCAAAATTATTCCTTTAAAACCTTTACAGCCAATTTCAGAGATTAACAGTAATTACGCATCTCTGTTTACGCTTTTGTCATTTAATATTTCCACTTTTGGTTTAATAAGAATATATATTTACCGCTACAAAATATGAAACATACGAAATTTAACATGGCTAAAGGAATTTTGACGAGAAATACGAGTATATTGCCGTATTTATGTAAATTGTACTAACTCATATACACGCCCTAATGAAATCGTAAGTGGGGTACCGCATAAATTATTGTTCTGTATGATCTTTCTCGTGAATAGGGATCTCTTTCGTATTTAACTTATCCATATGAGAATTGTTTCGAAGTAAACTCATCGGGATTGTTACCAAAATGTAATATTCGTGTGAATTATGTATATTTGTGGGAATATTTTGCATTCCAGCTTTACATGAATTACGAAAGGAATTTCAACTGTGGCGCAAATTATATGGGGAAATTTTCAGTTTAAAGATTAGCAATGGGTGGCACGAGTATTTTCAATTCACTTGTGTTGTTAGCTATGTTTATAGTGAAATTTTATATTTTTTCTACCTCAAAACTAAATTGTTACAAAATATTCTAGTACTATTTATAATAAAACAAAATTTCTTCTTGTATTTTAAACTATAGGATAGTAGTTACTTATTTTATGTTAAATACTCGTTAAATTAATCATGTGATCAGTACTTAAGTGTAAGTGGCAGTGGAAAAGACACATAATACGGACAGTCCGACGGAAGTCCATAAGCCATGGACATGTGCAGTATAAGACGTCATTAGATGTCCACCTATAAGGTGGACAGCTGACCTGATAAGAGCCGCGGGCACTTATCCAGGCTTATCCAGGGTAGATCCAGACTCCTTCTAACCAGTCCTATTGGAAAATTATGAGGGAGATCTATGTTCAGCAGTGGACGTCCTATGGCTGATAATGATCAGTACCAGAATAATTTTGTATGAACAGGTGACAATGTATGACTCAATTTGTAGGCACAAGCGGCACTCATGTATGATGGAGTTCAAGTATTAATGGACGCCCTTGGAAGATTGTGGAGGAAAAAGCCAGATGCATTAAGATCTGCTTTACGAAGAGCTGCTATACAATCAAACTCAACGAAAGTGATCGACTGTAACCCAGGAAAGAGTTGGGTGGTTCCATTTGAGCATGGAGACAAGATATCAAGGTTGATTAAAAAGGTAAACTTTTATGTCATATAAGTAATGTCATATTTTCTATGTGATGTGCCAAAGCAACACATTGTAATTAGGGCCTCTTTCACCATCTCTGAGTAAAGTGTCAAGTAGGCTAACCGTCATTTAAACTCACCGATCACCGGGAATGATGGAGCTGATATACCTATGTTTGTACGGTAAAAAGTCCCCAACATTAAAAGCCCTAAGGGCCTCTTTCACCAACTACAAGTAAAGTGTTGATTAGTTACTTTTAGAAATGTTTTTATGTTTTATTAAATTATGCACTCGGTTTACTGCATCTTTCGATAGGCGATTTTTTTTTTATTATTTTCTTTTTAATGTTTGGTGCATACAAAGGTATATCATCTCCTTCATTCCCGGTTACCGGTGACTTTAAATTGCGGTTAGCCTACTTGAACATGGTGAAAGAGGCCTTTAGACGAATAGCTATTAGTTATTTGTAATGATTATAATTATAGAAGAGTAGAGTCTATATATCTGTATTGTATATGAAAGTTTGAAAGTATTGTTTTCATGTCGTCAAATTTCAAGACGGGCGATGTTGTAAAACAGTTTTTTTTTTTAATTATATAACCCATGTTTGGAATTTTAATTTTATCATTTGAAAATTGCACATTTTTTCGTAACTTTTTTATGTCTTAATATTTTTAAGTCTTAATTCACGTGAATTTTTACAGTACGATATTTCAAGAAGACTCAAATTCAAATTCAAATTCAAATTATTTATTTACAAGTGACATGGGTCAATGTAAACCAGTTCTCATTAGTTAGAATATGCCACCTCATGCACTCAAGAAGTACTAAGCTATGGTGTCAAAAGCAATATGAGTATCTCGACATCTTTGTATTCAATATAGCTTAATTTGTCGGCTTTGACATTGTTATACAAACAGGAAATTCTGCCGAGAAACATTCATTCCTTGGAAGGATTGCCACCACTTTATAATTTCTTATTATACTCATAAATATTACCGCAAATCTCCCGCTTTTGCTTGCTACGCTGACAATTGATTCAAATACATTTCCAACCTAGTAGCTAAAGTGGTTCGATTACAACTTCCAAATATTATCAAATACGAATTTAAAGATCAAATAGTTGTAGAGAAGGTATCCAAGAAGATTCTTTTTAAAATTAAGAAGCTGACCTTTATACTTAATTTTTTAACGAATCCCTTCTAAAGTCTTGAAGGACAGAATTCAATAATATTTTTATTATGAAATAAATAATTTACTTCTTAAATTATATTTTACTTTCTTAAATTATATTAGTAAAAATTCATACAGAACAAAAATTTGTAGATTTTCGGTATTTCCTATATTCCTCAAATATTTCCTTAAATAATAATTGCACTTTTGTTGTATTGAATACTTTATATGTAGGTACTCGTATTTTTTATAACACAAATTTAAAACGAACCAAAAAAACTTGGCTACAAATATTTTTTCTTGTTTTTTATATAGACGGACATTGAAGGCCTCACTGGAAACATTTCTTTCAATGAAGAGGGTCATCGTTATAATTTCTCGTTGCAAGTAGTTGAAATGACGGTTCAGAGCGCCATGTTACAGGTATCCAGCATGCAAACTTACTCGTTTACTTCAATATTTTTCAACTTGACGGTATTAAATCTTTAGTAAACTTCGCACATCCGTAATACTTTTTGGCAAAGGTTAATTTTAACTTTCTTTCACCCCAGCGTTCCACAACTCACTAATGATTTCTCGACGTTCATAAATCAATGAGTTCAAACTTTGTGGCCCATTCTTCGCGTCGCTATTTGAAGAAGCATTTTCAAAATAATACCTACTTTTTATTATAATAAGAGTCCAAAATTCGGATTTTGAGGACATTTTTTTCAAAATTTACTGAAAACAAAGAATTAATTTTTTATTCTGATTAATTTCTGGCAAATAAAATACTGATAAACTAAAAAAATACTTTTTTATATTTTTATGTTTTTTTTGTAACATCTTTAAAAATCAGAGATTATTGTATAAGAAAGACACATTTTTACCAAACCGTGGGTGGATAAAGTAATTTGCGCTTTAAATTCGCTTTCATATACACTTTCTTATACACTAAGTTTTTTAATTTGTTTAAATATTTTTAAACAGGTGGCTACTTGGACCGATATGCAAGGTTTGACACTAGTTAAGCCGAAATTCGTACAATTACGTTCACCTGCAAGTTATGATACAAACAAAACATATATCATAACGTCAATAGAACTGGAGCCATATTTGAGACAAAAACAAATTGAATTCGGTACTAAGGACGACCAATTTCAAGGTTTTTGTAAAGACCTCACTGAGATTGTGGCGACCAAACTTGGCATCAAGTGTAAGTAATTTCGTTATTTGTACATCTTCCCGCATAGATCTGTTTAAAATGTGTTCTTTTAGAGGTATGACGAAAGAGGAACACAGACGCAGGCAGTGAGTTCCACTCCCTAACAGTTCGGACAAGGAAGGTGGAACTGTAATCCAAATACTCGCTTCACGTTAAGTTCCAAATAAGTTCACAAGTGAATGATTTGTTGCTAGATGAACACTGAAACCCAATATAGTTGAATAAGCTAATGAAGCTTACGGTACTAATAATTATAGACGATTGATGAAGAAATGTGTGATGGGAAAAAAATTATACATAAACGGATTAATAGAAATACGAGTTGTGTTCTGAAGGAATTATTAGCATTAGAATATCCCAAAGAATATTTCGATGATTTGAAAATGACTATAAGTTGTTACTTCGCCACAGGGAAACAACATTTTTGCAAAGTCTGAGATTTTGTCCTATTTCGAAAAAAAAAATAGGTCGAATAAACTAAATTATTCGTATAATAGGTACCAAATTAGGCACTCTGTCCTGTTCTAAATTACTATTCTAGTTTTTAATATCATTAATTGTGTAGATTGTCATAAACAAAGAACTCTTCTTCGTATTTAGTACAGAGAATTTGATATTTAATTTTTGCATTTCCGACTTTGTCTGGTAATGAGAACCAGAGTTAATTTGTTAATCAACATTGCATTATATGGAAATTTGAAATACTGACCTTTGTATATTTCATTTTGTTTACAAGACATTTTTAACATTTTAAGTACATAGTAACATGACCATAATTATTGAATACTAGTATATGCCCGCGACTTCATCCGCGTCCGATCGCTACCAAACTTCACATGAACACTCGCTGGACTTGTCTAAAAGTGTCATCCAAATCGGTTCAGCGGTTTTGAAGTTTATACATACATACGCACATCGCTTTTTATATATTAAGATGTTGTCTAATTACTCGTATTACAATAGTATAAAATAAAGTCGCTTCCCGTCACATATACGCTTAGACTACTACTCATCGGATCCGGTTTCCGGAAAGAGCGTCAAACGAGGAATGTTTTATATGTAATTTTCAGAAAAAAATTGCACCCGTGCGAAGCCGGGAGCGAGTCGTTAGTTATATACTTATATGTGCAACGGTTTAACGTTTTTAACATGTGGCTATTGTAAAAATAATAATTTAAAAATATATGTAACTAATAAAAGCGAATACTAAGAAAATTAAGTAAAACTCAGGTTTTACTTAATTAGATAGGCTAACTTAACTACTGGTGACCTGATGATAAGATTCTAGTTTATCAACTTTAAAAACTAAGATATTTAAGAAGAATTTACTTTGTAATCATAATGATTTTGTATACACTAAGTTTTTTTTTCCTAGATGAGATAAGACTGGTTAAAGACGGAAAATACGGCAACGAAGGTACCGAAGGATGGTCTGGATTGATAGGAGAAATAGTCAGAAAGGTAAGTGTATTATAAAAAAGTTAATAATAATTATTATAGGTTCTTACGTACGTTTCTTCTAGAACATAGATATAGATAGTGTTTTACAAGGACTAATTAACCCGGTAAACGGTATTTTATTATACCTACTTCACCATCTTGTTTGGAAGTATTATTTCATGTTTTTGTAACTAATAACTTGACAGCAGTTCAATGATCAAATCTCATATTAATGAGACTCATCAGCCGCTTCCTCCTTTGCTTCCTGGGCCCATAAGTAGGTACTCGTATTACTAAATGAGGTGTCGTTCCATGAAGTCTGCGATAGAAACATGAGGCTAGGAGAATCTTTATTAGATTGTGACCCTTGAAGCTTGGTAGTAATTTACTTAAGTAAGTATAGAATTTTAAACAATAACTAGAATTCGTAAGAGAAGATTTCCTACCTAAAATATACTAGAGCTACTTTCGGCACTGGTTATTTTGTAAATTCTACGGAACCTGTGCAGCTTTAGTATTTGTTATTGAAGTATCTCTAGTAATCGATATTAATATTTTTTAAATATTGCAAAATCGTTTTATAGAAAACGATTTATCGTTTTATGACGTTGAAACGGAGAAAAAAGAGAGATTTACTTACGTCATAATAAATTATGGATATATTATATTTAGTTTCGGGTATAAAACTCGTCTGAACTCTGAACTTGGTAAACGAATCTTTATTCTGGTAAAGGTAAATACAGATATTACGTCGCAAATGTGTGGTAAATAGAAATATTACGACGCACATAAGACGGTGGTAATAAGACGACATGAGTAGCTGAGTTTACGACTGACGCGACAAAAATACTAGTAGTATTTTCGCTAATAAACAAGAACAATGACACATATTTTTGCACTCTTAGTTCAAAGAGATAATATTAAATTTCGAGTCGTGAGATGGAAGCACGTACGGAAAAAGTAAATCTCTATTCCATTAACCGCTGCACTACAAAGACAAAAGTTTGCGTAAAGGGATTCATTTCTCGGGATAAATCTTTAGATAAAATAATGCAGTTTATTGCTGCTTCTTCAAAGTATGTCTGTAATTTAGTTTTGTTTTGCGCAAAATTAAATCAGACATTGAAGAAGAAAAGCATATTAGACGGTGAAAAGTAACTAAATTTTTTCCTATAGAAAACTATTCCTATACTTGTGAATTACGTTACCATTTTTAGTATTATAATAATGAGTATTCATACAATACTCCCCTTTTTGCAATGTGCCTGTTTGACATGTGAGTCCATCAGTTAGGTAAATACCTACAACGCAACCTCAATTACTTATGCATTTACAGTACCATTAATAGTAGTTTAATAGTAGTTTAATTAGTAACTATAAATAAATTGCGTTGTCTACAATTACCCCCAAGTTGCCATAACAAATAAACATAGTAGGTACTGAGAAAGAGGTCAAACCTTAGTATAAGTTCGTCTACGTTCAATCTTCACAGCGACCGCATCGTTCCCTTAGAGGTCCTTGTTTATTGAGTTTAGGGGATATTATTGTAGTTATAAAGGATTTGCGCCCCTCAGCCCTCGGACACTCGTTTGCTTTAACTTTGCGATGAAATTTGATGGTCAATCTAATATCCAGGGGTTTCCCTAATCTCTTTGTCTTTACGGAAGTTTTTGTGTGGTACCTACACTTTTTTTATATCACAATTTTGATGTATTCAAACAATGAATAATTTTAGAATCTGTAGAAAGCTGTGTTTCTGTGCTAAAAGTCAATAATACCAGAACCCAAGAAGGCTGTTAGGTAATCAATATGCTCGTAGATGCGCCATTTATTATAAAAAACAGAAACAATCCGACATTTTTTTTATAAAATATACTTAGGTGAGATGTGCACCTTATCCTGGATTATAAGATTTGTAAGCAAATAAAAATACTCTAATCAAGAGAAGTTTATACTTCCTCCGCTTTGTATATGTCGTATGTTCTGAATATTATGATTCAGGTTCACATTCGACGCAAATCATAATACATCCTCTAATTTCCTTACTAGATAATAATAAAATCTAACAAATACCTTTTATAAAGTACGTATTTTATATTCATATAAGAAAGTATATTTATAAAGAACAGGACCGTCGATGCATAATGAAACAATTGCATATTAGGAGTCATTACTCTCTTTGGAACGTAATCAGATTTTTGTCGCTTTTTCCTTTAGGAAGCAGACATGGCTATCGCTCCTTTGACGATTACACAAGACCGAGAGCGAGCGGTTGATTTCAGTGAACCGTTCTTATCTTTCGAATACCCTACACCGCATTCAAGAACACCTAAACAATTAGCTGACACGTTCAGTTTTCTTCGGCCGCTCTCTAAAGAAATATGGGTAAGTGGAGTTATTACTAACAAGTTCGGTAAACAGTTTACAAATGTTTCGACGCATTATTTAATTTACTTGTTCATTAAAAATGCCGATTATCGTTGTTATTAGAATCAATTCGAAAATTCGAAAAGCTTGTGCAGTTTATGTTGTATACATAATTGCTTAATGCAATATTATTAAATAAATTCTGAAATTCAGACATTCTGCCTACTGTGACCTATACTATGCCTTGAGGCGTTTCGTTAACCAATTCAGCAATCTGGACTAGGTATGTGAACAGGACTCGTGAATTCATTTAGTTCTTAATTACTCATCTCATTTATAGTAAAAAAAGGTTTTAATTACCGTTTTATTTAGGCATACTGTTCTAGAAATCTAGACACTGGAGGTGTACATGCTTGATTATATAAAATATATACGTTGCCTAATGTCGTGGCGAACTCACCGTTTTGTGGAGCTTGTAGCTGGCTCTCGCGATGGTCTCCAACCGCCGTTGGTGTAGATGTCACTTCTATAATATCCGGATAAACTTCACCGATAAAAAGTACTTAATTATACACAGATTTAGGCGCCGAATCGCCGTGAAAATGTCCACCCGTTATTTTTCGTACTTGACCGCTTTTCGTTCAAAGTTGAATCTCAATGCACACTCACTTGTCCTCACACACACAGACACACCGAATTGTCAATCAAACGACGACATCGACGTTGACAGTGAGTTGCCACAAAACCCTCTCGCTAAATATATATATTGTTATGTGTAGAATGAGCATAATGTGCATGTGTACCTAACCATAGAATACATACATACGATATATATTAAACACATACTCAGCTGCAGAATATAATAAGCTTCATTGGAGAAAATCATCATCATTCCCCATCGATAGATTATATATCCAATAGAACCGGTAGGAAGCAGCCTGGATAGGCCGTTGACTCGCGGCCCTTATCAGGTCGTCTGTCCACCTTGTAGGTGGAAGACCTTCGCTGCTCTTACCAGTCCGTGGCCTCCAAAGATCCTCCGTACTATGTTTCCTGCCTATTTCCACTTAAACTTACTGATCCGTCGGCTTATGTGGGTAACTTTCGTACGTCTACGGATCCTCACTGAATTGATTACGTAGTATAACCCCGAGCAATTCTTTGTGTACCCTCTCCATAGTTCGGAGTCTTCTTACGAGAACCTATAGTAAGAGACATATGTCATCACTGGAAACAAATAGTTCAGAAAATAATAATAACTAAATCTCAGTTTATAAGCCTTTATTGAATTAACAATTAATTTTGTATTTGTTTATTGATGACAATTATTTTATTTTACGGTTGTCGATTAGTTTATAAAGTTAAATTCCTAACTCTGTTGTTGTTCTTGATAATGTTATTGTGATATCCCCAATACATATCACTGGAGTGTACGTCTGACGATTCTTACTGTTTATACTATTCGCTAGAATCGAAGCTTCTTTTTCTAATGGTCCGAACGTGACAAATTCAACTACTGTTTTATATATTTCCAAACTGTTTATTATACAGGTTTATTAGATTGCAAACACTTGTGCTAGTTCCAAATTTTCTGTGAATTTAGCGTCTAAAACCGACTAACTATTACAACAAAGTTCAACTAACTGGCTTCACATGCCGCTCCAAGCGAAACCAAACACTGCCGATAAAACCTAGCTTATACACTATATAACTGTTTATGACAGTTTCTCGTATTCAATTAAATTTGGTACACTGTTTTGAATATCCGTTGGTTCAAATGGCCTGATAAAACAAACTGATGGTCTGACCTCCATACAAAACTGATTGATCTCCTTTCTATCGAAGTTTCAGCGAGAACAGTCTTTTTCGTCTTTTCCGCGAAAAATAAGTGTGTCTCCAAATAAAAGAACATAGATTAATTTACAGATATCTATTGATATTTATATATTTGGTTTGAATTTCATGTGAAAATGGGAATTTTCATTCATGTCATGTGAATTTTGATGTCATGTGAACGTGAATTTTCATTCATTTCATGTGGTTGAATACTAAATGTGTTCCTACGAGTTTCCTAAAAGCGTTACATAGGTACACCCTCAGACCCAAACAGAAAATTAATCCAGTTTTAAGTTTGTATCACTTGTAAAGTTAAATCAATAACTTAATATGAATTTAAATATATGAGTACCTTATAATACAATATATAAATTTTACTCATACTCAAGGCTATAAGTCGGCGGATCAGTAAGTTGAAGTTGAAGTTATAGGACGTCCATCCACAAGGTGGACAGACGGCCTGATAAAGGCCGCAGGTCAACGTTTGATCCAGACTGTTTTTGTCTAATGAAAAATTATTGGGAGTCCTATGTCCAATAGTGGACGTCTAATGACAATGTTTAGATAGTTGTCATTAGACAACGTTCTAATGACAACTATCTAATTTGTACTAAACTAAAAATCACTACAAATTCATAAGTAAATTAAAGCCAGGTTTATTTATTAACAATTTAAATTAATACATATTTTTTTTCCATGTGAATATTTTTAATTATGTGCAGTATATCTTATTTCTCACATAGTAAATGTGATTGCACTATGATACATAATTATACATTGTTAGTGCATTAATTGTTTAAAGTGTGTTTCTCATGTCGGTAAAGGCAGAGAACAAAACAAACATACACTGCGACTTAATACTCGTAGTTTGATATTGTGACTCGCTACCTCGTCGTTCCCGACAATAAGCTTACTTATGGACTTCATCACGTACCTAGGTTTTGTGCACGAATATGTCGTGTTGTACTACAGTATTTCTCAAAGTATGATTTAGGTATGAGATATTTTAGTGATTTTTAAACTAAATCTATAAACGTCGCTCCTGTTTGTTTCAACTTATTATCGTGTCAAATTGAAATAAGACTTATTTTATTTACTTCTCTTACAGTTCTTAAAATAATTATAATAAACAGTCATATTTCTCTGCGTATTAAAAAAAAAAACTCTCGTGACACTTACATTTTTTATTTTATTGTTGAATCGTTTAAAAATATCTTCTTCAATATTAATATAAATAAAAATCAAATAAGTATGTTTGTCGTCTATGGATTCCAAAATCGCTCAACAGAATTTAATTTGGTTTTCACTTACCTATGGAAAAAGGGATGCACCACTAGTATTAAATAATATTCAATGCAAGTAAAACTATGTAATTTTGTTTCAGCTCTGTATTCTCTTTAGTTTTTTCGCTGTTAGCATCGTCTTGTTTTTGGTGTCAAGATTTTCACCACATGAATGGCGATCAATATCTGTGTCTGACACACATTTAGATCATCCCGTAAGCAGCACTAATGAGGTGAGCTGCGAAGTATCTCTACCATAAAATGCGGAATTATTATTCTCATATTTTGAGTTTTGAATAATTACAATAATCATACTTTTTTTAGATTATTTTGCATAATGAATTCAGCATCTGGAACTCATTTTGGTTCTCTCTCGGTTCCTTTATGCAACAAGGCAGCGACGTGGTGCCCAAGTACGTATTAATATGCATTATTTTATTATTACAATATCGTGTTTCTTATTATACTTGCATTTCATAATAACAAGATGCAAATGGAGGTAGACATCGAGGTCCCTCGGCTTGTAAAACGGTCAATACCTTACTGCCCGAAACAGTGGAGTGAATTTTGTCTTGTGTTAAATTGCCCCTTCCCGGAAATATAAGATAATACTCTAATATTGTATAAAAATGAACTAAGAAGGCTCGATAATCACCTTGTTATGTCTACCGATGCGAGATGCTACCGCATGTAATAAAATTACTTATCTATATTCTCTTCTTGTGAAAAATAATAATGCTAAAATATGATCCCGTTATTCCCGGAAAAGGAAAAGTGGAATTGTGAACATAGGAAATGGCCTCTTCTGAACCAGTAACCGTGACAGAAACGTATTAAAAGATACGAGGGGTAACAAAGTAAATGTGCCCAAAAAACATACACTTTTTTACATTGAGTAAACCAATATACTGTCAGTATAGGAACTCAGTTATAACTGGTCTTTCTGGTGATAGTATTACCTAACTCCCTTACAGAAAAAACATAATGAAATAGACATGTGCTACTCGTAATTTGTTTTCGGTAAGTGCGTAAGGGATGCAACAAATAAGGGTAAGGGTAAATAAGACGTAAGGGTGCGTAATGGTTGGCAGTGACCTTGCGTGGCAGGCGATGCTCACGTTCTGTAAGCACTTTATGTCCCACATGGAAGTGGCGGAAAAGCAGTGGGAAGAGGATCCCCTCTCCCGGCCAATCCGCCGGAGAAGGCTCGGCCGCAGGCGGTTGGCCTATGTCCTTCCAAGGTGACCAGGACCCGGGCGGTGGTCTTAAGGAAGACTGCCGCCCGTCGTATGATCCCCCGAGATGGCCGGCGTACCTCCACTTTCGGGTACGCCGAGGTTCTGACAGGGAGCACAGGCCCGCCCATCAACGGCCGCGTTGATAGAAAGTCGTTGGGTTTTAGCCGGTAGGAATCCGGCATAACCCGGCAGGGTCCCCTACACTGCCGGGTATCCAAGAGGGACGTTAAAAAAAAAAGGGATTTACTTATCCTATTAAAGTCCGCAACGCTCTTGCAACCACATGCCATTAAGCGAACTATACCAGCCTTCCCTTTTACTTGTACATACATCATTGTAGATGATAGTTACTCATCTAAAAGAGTTATTACAATATTGACTAATTCTCAACGGATATCAAGATAATATTGAAATTACAAATGTTAACCAAAATTTATATGTTCTTAGATCATTATCTGGAAGAATAGTCGGAACTGTATGGTGGTTTTTCGCTCTCATATTGGTCTGTTCTTACACCGCAAACCTTGCTGCGTATCTTATTGTGGAGCGAATAGCAGAACCGGCGAAAGCCTTGAACTACCCAGCGGGCTTTACCCATATTGAAGTAAGAAACATTTTAAGTACAGGTAAAATTATTTCCAATAAAAATGGAGCGAGCATTGCACCAGCGATTGAAGAACATCTAAATTTTAATTTTACGCGAGTATATTCGATGTAATATTTTAAAATACATTTATCATTGTCATATTTTACTACATAATCACCGCTTATATTTAAAAAAAAACTGGCAAAAATCTTTCACAGCCGCTTAAGGCGCTTAGTGCCGTCCAATTAGTACTTTTAGGCCTACTCCACGTTAATGCTGGACCAAAAAGCTAGAAAATAAATTTATATGAATTATTAAAATTTACTCGTAGACCATATTTTTTTTTAACTTCTATATTTAAAAAAGTGTTCTCTAAAACAGTGTTTTTATGGCTTGAATTTCCTGCTCCTAAGCAGGTATGGTGATTGTAAATATGTGCACACTAAAAATAAAGAATCTTTCGTACTTTAAGCACAACATAGCATAATATGTAAATCAATCAACATTTTCATTCAAAACATCGATATACCTAATACTAATTCACAAGAAATCATTTTAAATGTGTAGTAATAAAGTTCTTAGTTTTATTGGAAACACATTGTTATTGAAGCCTAACTATTATATATTTCAAAATAATCAATTTATTCATAGTGTAAATTTTTTGCCCGATAAAGGATAAAAGCAAACAAAAGCCTCTCCAGTGAATTGCAACCAGCGACTATAGAAATCGGAATCATTTTGCGATATTCCATCAATAAACGACATATACTGTGTACATATATTTAGGGATGGCTGCTAGTGTTTTCCTTTTGAATCGGAGTTGTCGAGTTTTTTTTAACTAATTCAAAATTAATAAATCTTTCATATTTGGTGTATTTGCAATAAAGCATAAATTAGTGAATACATTTTTCAGAGTGGTTACGAAGTACCGTTGAAAAATTTGGGTGAAGATCCAAGATTAAGCAGTACTGAATCGAGTGATCAGTTCAAGTTGGATAAAGATAAGCTGATGATGTGCACAACAATGTCACGTGTATGCAAATATCAGCACATCAATTTTGGTATCGCCATTGCTAAGGGCTCTCCACTTCGGTAAGTAGTCTTACCTTATTTTCGGCGGCCGATCGTATAATCCGACAGTTCATGATGTGCCTAGGCAGATCGCGATATGGCGCCGTTTTATGAAAGTGTATTTATTTATGTGAATTACATTTATTTACCAACCCTTTTAAAAATTTACATTTCAATTTTATGAAATTAAACATACGATAGTATGTCGTGAATAAAAGTGATACTCCATAATACCTGCGCCAGTAGTGTACATAAAATGATATTGACGCAGAGCATCAGAGCTTTGACCGGTGACCCAAACAATTATTACTTTCAACGTACTCGTACACTATCCGCCCCTACATACATATGCTTATTAAAAAACTAATATTTCCGTCAGCATTTTGTAATTTTTTCGTAGAATACTTTTTCGAGAATAGAAACTTTACAATAGACTTTTTAAAAAAATTCCAACCTACAGGCTCTTTTTAGTGAAATGGATTTGTATGAAATTTGGCACAGATAGTATAATTACTGTTATTATTAATAGTTAAATGGAAAAATGTCAGGTGTCTGTGGAGTTACCAAAAAACGAACTACAGTGCTAATGAAGTCGTGTCACAATTAGGTACATAAGCGTAAGGAATGCTATTAAAATTATTTCAACCTCAAATAATTTTGTTATATGTGATCAAATATTTCTTGAATCAACTTCTTGAAGTTATTAATATTTAGCTACATTTGCATAAGTTTAAAATCATACTTATTAAATACGCATTTAAATTTTCGAAAGCGCACCTCAAATAAAAATATAAAAGCACTTTGTCGTAAGATAAAATTATTACTTCATCTTCCGAGGCCTACGACGTCGATAGAAAAGCAAAAGAAATTCGCTCTGAAACTTTACAGCAAAATGAGGTTTAAAACACATTTCAGGACATATTAAAAAAAGATTCTATAGAGTAATCACTACCCTTTATCTACGTTCAATTCCAAAAGCTAGGTTCCCTCCCACTACGCTACGCTCAACCGGCAGATTTACCGGAAACCGGCGCCCTAAATGACCCTAAATTTTTTTCAATAAGAGTAACATGCGTTCACACATACATGTTATTGAAAGGTAGATATATATTTTTACACTTGACTGTAGTACCATTTAAAAAAAATAATAAATGATTATAATTAAAACAGATAATTAATTTTAAATTAGTAATTTTAATTAATGGTGTAGAATCAAATGAAATAATTTTAATTTAGAGTATGTCTATGTGGCTGAAGGACTAGAACAAAAACTTCATATGCGGATTGCTGGATGATCTATTTCGTTATTTACACGTTTTCGTAGTTAATAAAGTTCAGCATAAGCGGGTTTTTTCACGGAGCGATGCGGAAAACGTCTTCTCACACACTCTCTCGCGATGTGTCAGACGCAGGCGCATCGGCACCATCTCCCTTCTCCCTCTTCCTCGCTGGACGGTCGTGCACGGGACAAGGAAAGAGATAGGAAATTTGAAGCAGCGCGTACAGAGTAAGTTAGTTTCGGAATTCTAATGAAAATTGTTCGTAAATGCTATATAGATACATAGTTATATAGCATATTTCCAATGTAGCTGAGTTGCCACTATCTGCCTGGGATCTCTATACCGTAATTCCCAGTTGGATACTGAAAAGTCGTAAATTTACATGGGCACGTCACTACGAAAGTTGGTGCTTTCCACATATCGAATTTATATCACTGCACTTTTATGGTACTCGACTAGAGTATACGTGATATTTTATTAATAAAATTTCAAATATATTCAGTTCATGTTTCATAACAACGCACAGTCTTGACAAGCATTTGTTTGAATTAAAAATAAATATCACATCCTGACAACAATTGTTCTGTAATAAATAACCTTTCATGAGAGAAAATGTTGATTTGCATTTTAAAATATTTATTTATTTATTTATTCAGCAAACGTATCAGCATAACAGTTAACAAATACATTTAAAAAAATATAAAGCCAATCGGTTTGACGTATTTAAATTTATAAGTACAAAAATAACAATATAAAGTCGGGGTCGAAAACCTTGGTCAGTTTTCAAATTCATTCTTTTATCAAGTCGCAGGCACTAGGCAAATGTCAATGTTTCGTTTGAAATGAAACGTTTGCATGACTGATAAACTGTCGACTTGAAGCAAATGTCGACTTTAAGGTGACGAACATTTTCTTAGCCCTACTATAAGTACATAAGGTATATATATCCAATATTTTTTATAACTCATTTCTTAGAAACAATCTATCGACGATCGCTGATCATGAAATCTCCTGACTTCCTAAACATTTGAATTGATCACGTATTTAACATACTTTAATATTTTTTTTTACTAGTTGTGTTCCTCGGTTTCACCGGCCGTTTTATTGTACATGTCCCACTCGGTTTTCCGTTCGTTGTGTGTAGTGTAGTGTTCGTTTTTCATCGGACAGCCGCTTTTAGCCATAGATACGCATATCACATTGTATTACATCGCCATCGCGTGCTACTCATTACCTGAAAAATAAAAGCACACGTTTTTGCCCAGTATATGAACGCCACTACTAGAAAAATAAAATAGATGAATTATCGTTAAATTGGCAAAAAAAAAGGTCAATTAAGAGATTATTATCTTAAGGACTAAAGAAAAACAAATGAAGTTCACCGATAGTTTTTTTTTTTGTATTTGTTTTATTCAAAAGGCTCGTCATTAAGTTACTACGAATAGGTTCAAAACTGTCAAGTATTTCACATGTAATTAACGTGAATTTAATGTAATATGCCACTAAAATAGTTTATCGAGATCAAATAGCCGCAACTGAGCGGTCAAATGACAGCGTTACATTATCTACAACATAAACTATCGTCAGTCATACAAAGTGAAAACTATTTCGGATTTCACGGCTGCTCTCAAAGTTTCAGTAATCCGCTACACAGGAATTTGAACCTGCATCATACCCCGTATTTCGTGCTTTATTTTCGTTTGTACCTCAATGGGTTCGGAGATACTAAATTTTCAAAATACTCAGAACCCGACTTGAAGGAATCGATTTTTTTTTAAATGCATACGTTTGTACTCGGTATGTACTTGTTTGTACCAATTTTCTTTTTGTTGTTGTTCATTACAAAAAGTGCAAAAATGGTAAATCTGTCATTTTTCGAGGTATTCGAAATCTGCGAGCGGGGATAGATTCCTAGTCGTTTGTACCCATCAAAACCACTGAAATAGGTAAAAAAAAGTTGGTAAAAACCAGTAAGTACATACTGAGTAAAAAACATTTAAAAACATTTAAAAAAATTGATTACTTCATGTCAGGTTCCAGGTTCACACAGCTCTTGTTAACATTGTTACGGCAAAAAATGTTGTAATTTAAAATAATGTTTGACTTGAGTTATATTTACATTTTATTTAACGATATCTTTCCGGAATATGTCATAAAATTATGTATATGCATGGTGTCCTAGAAATCAACGCCAAGCCAGCTCTGGAAAAATGAGAAAAAAAATTAATGTCACTTGGTTAAGAAATAATAAAGCTAATGTGGGGAAAACCGGCACCCTGGACGACATTTTTGGGTAATGTGGTCAGAAATTTTCCGATTTTGCACATACATACAATCATAACTGGAAAATGACCCAAATGGCGGATACAGTAGGAGTAGTAAGTATCTAAAATATACTTACTACTCCTACTAAACTTTTCTAAAAAAATTTTCAGAGGCGAACTTTCCCACAGGACTGCAGTCAGGTCTAGGACTAACTTATTAAGTGATTATAAAAATATTTTTACGGAAAAACGTTTTAGATTTCTCATAGATACAAAAACTATGAAAATTATTACGAAATTCCGACTAAAGTTATTCCACACGTATATGTGCGAAGTTAGTTAAACGTAACCATCAAAACGAACACAAAGAGCTAACTTGTTGGAAACGTACTAACTTAGTGTACTTTCGTAAACTGATCACATGTATACTAAAGCCTCCAGATCTGTTATAATACTCCAGATACATCCAGTTTAATAATTTCACATCCAATTGTGCATTGGGTGCCTACAAATATGATTTAAATGATGAACAAATGTTCAAAGTTTTATTTAACTACATATATCCAAATGGTGTTGTAGGTGACGCAATAAGTCACACATATTAAGTATCGTAATAATATGCAAAGTGCAACGATGCATATTGTCAATGTGTGGGTATGCCATGTGCTTTTAACATCAGTGCTTTGTCCGCTTTCTAACCGAGAATATGCTCATGTACATAGTTTAGCCAATTAATTTTTAATTTTTAACTAGTATAAAGTATAGTATGATATTTTCGTATTAGAGTACCCTTTGTGAAGTTGAAAAACTTGAAAAAGGGTGACAGAAAGATTACCAGATTTCTGGCAGGAGCAACGGTTTCTCCTGGTGGAGACGGTACTAACCCGCAGCATGTGTCCGATATATCGAAGTTTTTATTACGTGGTGACTAAGTTAGATAGAGAAGTGGTTCTGCAGCTGACAGACATACTCGCCAGTTCGCCTGTGACAGCAAAATCCCAGGCGCTCAAGGACAGACTACTAAGTGTATAAGAAGAGGGCATGTACCTAGGACAATAGTGACGTCATCGCAGTCATACGAGAGTTGGGTAACCAGGTCGGGAGACACAGCACAGCGAGCCTGGCGCGACGCGGCGGGCGGAGGCTAGTAGTATAGTAGTGTAATTTTTTATGAAGGAATTAGCAGTTATATATTTTTGGAATCAGCTCATGATTCCATTCACTTGATATTCCACTCTTTCATTTTATACACCACTCACTCGATAGGTATTTGAAGAAAAAAATATTCATACAAAAAATTGACGACGTCATAACTGGAAAATGTACTAGGTTTAAAATGTACTTAGAATTATTTTGTCGCTACAAAAGGACTATCAACTATTTATCGTTATAATAAATAATCAAGAAAATAATTATGAAACTACGAGTATTACTCAATTTAACTAAAACTATCAAGTTGACGTTTGTCGAAAACTCGATGTATATGTAGTAGCTGAAGTTAAATTGCAAAATGTCTATATTTCGATGAATATCGTAAACTTTATAGCTTAGTTTATGCAGTTTCAAAGTTGACATACAATACTTTATATAGCCGTAGATGAAGTATGACAACCTAGATTCACTTACCTACAATTGATTTTTTGTGAAGTGTAGATATGTGTAGACGAAGTGTGCTTTTGTCTTTATAAACGGTAGGCACTTCGTTATTCGCAAAGCGCCTTAGGTGATCTTAGAGAAGTAGGTCATAGAACATTTTTTTAAATTGATATTGTAGCGTCACCAGTTTTAGCCTTCCCCAACTGTAAGCATGTGACGTCACGGCGTCAGTAGCGCATAGCCTTCATAGGCAAACGACGCGTCCCGATAATTTCCGATAGCGAAATGTATAATTAATTGTGAATATAGTTCATTTCCTCAGCCCCACGAAAGACCTCAACAACATTGTCGTTTGTAAACAAGTGCTTTGTTTCTTTTTTCAAATGTGTGAACCAATAGTAACGATTAGAACCATAATTTAGTAATGAGAGTACTTTTTTAAACATTAACATATCTATCTGTGTCTTTCTGGTCAGCCTTCAAATCATATGTATTAGACAGCCCATACTACACGTATCTTTTAAATGTGACGACCGTGTCGCTTTACGAACCAATCACGCTTCACGTCTATTTGATTTCACACGTCATCTTGTTGTTACGAGTATATAAGGGTTCTTGTAAACACTCCGATGTTATAGGCCCTCCCGCGCCTGCTGCTTTTTATGCTGTTTATTTGCTCAAAATTAAACATTTGTTTGAGAGCATTGATTTATGTTTTTATTATTTATGTGAATTTGTAACACTCAGTTGTAATCACGATATATATTATTAGATATTTAAGCTTTTATGAATTCAAATATGTTATATTGCTTCATCATCATCATCATCAGCCTTCTCCACTGCTGGACGTAGGCCTCGCGCCCAAGGTTCGCCACCAGGCACGGTCTCTATCTTTCGCATCCTCTCCGCGAAGCCTTTCAGGTCATCTGTCAAGCTGGTCGCAGGGCGTCCCCGAGGCGTCCATTCGAGAACTTTCGTCCCATCGGTTATTCACTGCGACCGATGTGAGCGGCCCATTGCCACTTTAACTTGCTATTTCACCTAACTCCTGACTAACTTTGGTTCTTCGGCAAATTTTAGGAATTCACAAAAGAAACTCCAAGTAGGTATAGTCCGCTCCATAGCCCGCTGAGCGACCTTCAACTGGTGTATTAGTCCATATATTACCAACATGGTGTATGGTCCTGAGAAGCCACATTTCGGCACCATACGTCATCACTGGCAGGACGCACTGATTATAAAATATAACTTTAGTCTTCAGATATTGAGGCAGTGTAATTTGCTTAAATTAGTTAATGATCTTTATTAATTTTAAGTAAAAATATTAAATGTTTTCTATTGTTCTAAGATTTCTCTTGTTTTAAATTTCAGGGAAGGAATTAATCTAGCTATCATGGAGTTGAAAAGAAATGGAATTATGTCAAAACTGTGGCGTAAATGGATTTTCGATAACCGAAAACCTGACTGTGATTATAAAGACGAGGTAAAGATAAGTTATTATATTAATAAAAAAATATGGAAAGTGATAAAATTCGGTTTTATGATAAATTTTATGATAAATAAGCATGACTAGGACAACACTGATGAAGGGTATAATTATGACAAAGTGGGCATAGCTAAGAGATCTCTGGTATTCCATATCAAATGTCAGGGTCCCTAACACTGGTTGTTGCGAGGTGAGAATACCTACTGGAAAGGTGTGAGGTGTTTTGTTAGATGAAATGCTATCTCATCCTCTATGCCACGCTCAGTTTATGCCCAAATGCAGAACACAGCACTGTTGCCCGGTTACTCCAATAAACTTTCTCATTTCCTACCACCTACTGCTTAGAGTATTTACTGCTTAGAATATAAGTACTGAATATTACACATAGGTATTATTGTATTTCAGTGATTACGCCAGAGATTCCTGGGCACAATTCGCATAATCTTTGTCAAATTTTGGTACCTATATATATATAAGCTACTTATAACTATAATTAACACCCCAACGGACCAATATTATTTTATGTAAATAAAGAAGACAGACAGGATGACGGTCCACTTGAAGGTAGATAGTTAACGCATGCAACGTCCACAGGTAATATAAGTGCGCTGCCGACTTTAGTAGGATTAGGATTATAGGATGGGATTGGGTAAAGAGCTATGGGAAAACACTGGGAACAGGAACTTATTCACAGAAACAGCACACATACTGTTATTTCACGGTGATCTTTTTACCTAAAGGGTTGCTTACTGCCGGCAGACGGGCTGTCCAATTTAATTACTGCCAAACGCAGTGTGACCACAGGACAAAGCCAACTTTGAAAAATTCATTTGCAAAATTTATCCTTCCGGGTAACGAATCCGGGACTCTAGGCTGCTTGCCTTAATCATTCGACCAATGGGCTCGTCTATATTTTTCATATAGGATAATATTTATAATACAAAATTAGTGTGTGATAGATAACTGTAGTAGACTGGTAGTGTTGCCAATGAAAGGTATCGGTAATTACAATCAACATTGTATCATATTAATGATACAATTTCAGTCATACTAAATGAGCTGGCGACATCCAACTGTCTGAAACATATTTTTTTTTTTTTTTGCAACTACTTAAGTTATAAAAATCGATTAGACTACAAAAAAACCATAATGTTTACAGGAAACAGCTATAACAGAAATGACGCTGAGTCAAGTCGCCGGTATATTCTACGTGTTGGTCGGTGGTCTCGCTTTAGCTCTGGGTGTAGCTCTTTTAGAGTTCTGCCAACATGGTCGAGCTGAAGCTTCTCGGGCAAACGTCCCATTACGCGCGGCACTCACCTCTAAAGCTAGGATGGTCCCACGCAGCGATCGCAAAACCCCTCCTCAGCGGACCCCGATGCGCAATCACGATCGACTTGGTTGGAATGGCGCTGCATTCGCTGGGGTGAGCATTCATTTAAGATATTTAATGGTAATGGTAGCCACACGCATAACGATATACTTGCACAAGTATACAGTAACGTGTTTGGAAAAAATATTAAGCAAATTCTGTTTGTCTGTTACCTTTTCACGCCTCAGCTACTCAACCAATCATCATGAAATTATGTATACACGTTGTTAGGGATACAGTTTCATTCAGAAAAAAGTACTGTTCCCAAGCGATCATCTAAAATAAAATAAAATACTAACGCCTGACCATAGTGTTATAGCAACTAGAGGTTATATTGCTTAGATTTTTTTTTTGTTTTTCATATAATTCAACCTGCCTAAATAATTACGCAAGTCTACACTTGCGCAGTTATATCTTTACGTATGTGGCTTCCGTCAGACTGAACAATTTCATTTTATGTTTACATAACCAGGTAGGTAATAAAAAATATCTATAAACATGTACCTACTTATTTATATGTATACTGTTAATATATTAATATTCAAACCTACCTCATTTTTAGAATTACCAAGATATAACGAACCGATTACTAAATTCCTGAGATAACAGATCAAACAGAAGAAATTATTTTTTTAGCCCATTAATAGCCCAGTAATTAGGTTTAAACCTTAATTTATGTTTTACGACACAATGTCCAGTTAGGCCTAGCCAATAAGACCGGTAACACCGGATAAGGTTAAATTCACTCTAATTATTTTAAATTATTTAAATAAAATTTTTAAAGCTTTTGTCTATATATTCCAACTAACAATAAATAATATTTCATTTAATTATACAAGGGTGGTCTGAAAAGTTTCCGACATCAACATGAAGATGGCAGCACTCGTCAATAAAAGCTAGGTAATGTGTTTGTGCATTTTTTGGCAGGTATTCACCAAAACTTCAGCAATTTTGGGCCCTTAGTTGTTGTTTGACAATCGTTTTAGTGAGTTGATGTGAGTGTAGAAAATTTTTTTGTGAATCGCATACGCCAGGGATATATTATTTCGATGGCCTAGGCAAATTAAAGACTCGTTGGACGCTGTGTACGGAGACTGCACCACCGGGAAATTTTGGGCAGCTGAATTTAAACGTGGCCGTACCAGCTTGGGGGCGACGAACGTTCGGGACGTCCAAAAACTGCAACAACTGACGATGCATCGCTCAAATTCATCAAATGCCGAACCGTCGAATTAAAATGAGAGAGATATCAGAAGCCATCAATATCTCCAAAGAACGTATCTGTCACTTATTGAATCAATATTTAGGCATCAGAAAACTGTCCGCGCGTTGTATGTCACGTTAGACCAAAAACTTGTTCGAATGAACATTTCAAACTGTCTGTTGGGCGTAGTTTAGGCTCAATAAATCACAGTTTTGGCGCCGATTAATTACTGTATTTAGATCAAACTTGGATACACATTATCTACACACCTATCTATATCATAAGGGGGAATCTGCTCCAAAAAAAACCAAAAACTGTTTTTTCGGTTGGAAAAGTGACGGCGACTGTTTTTTGGGATAGTCATTATAGGAGCATCGCTACTTGACAACAAAAGCTGAAGACAGCTGAGACCACCGTCTCACACATCAGCGGTTGCCATGGCGAAAATCCACGATTTACGGTTGAACTGCTTGTAACCACTTCCCTTTACTCACAAGATCTAGCCTCAAGCGACTTTTTTTGTTCCTTAAGCTAAAAAGTTGCTCTCGGAGGACAAAGATTTTCGTCAAATAAGGAGGCTATTACCTTCGTAGACTATTATTTCGAAGAAAAAGACGCCGAGCACTATTTGGACGGGTTAAAGCGCTGGGAGAAGTGTGTAAACTTACAAGGAGGCTATTATAGAAAACTAAAAATAAATGTCTTTTATCTCTGTTTGGACGGTTACTTTTCAGGCCACCCTTATAAACTTATAAGTTACTATTTATAAAGTTACTACGCCTTGAATTAAGGTTACCGTTTTTATTTAATTTTTATGCTTACTTTGTCTTATAGGAATTTAAAATGGGGTTTTTACAGATTATTAACTTATTTTTTAACTTGTATGTTCAGTATGACTTCCTCATAGGAAGAGATTTCTTAAGAAATCCTACTCATCGCAAGATGTACTAGAAAGCATCCACGTTTACGTAAGTCTAAAGTTCGTATTGTGTCTATTCCCTCTATTTACATAAACCTTTCAAACTAAGTGTCAATAAAATTATACCTTATGTGTTACATTTGAAAATCATAACTAATGCACATTTTCGTTACAAGTACTATTTTGTTTCGTTTGGTGATAGTGCAGTCTGGTGTAGTTTTTTTTCTCAATATCGTATGATACCTGACACAATATTTACCTATCACTACCTCTACACCAATCTAATCAATACAATTTACCTTACACGTGAAGAATGTAATCCTTACCCTCTTGTTATGTTACGACAAACCTGTCAGTTGGATGGGGTCTAACTCACTAAACTAGTTCATTTACTGGAAAGGTAAACCGTGGAAACGGACTTTTCGAAATTAGATTACGTATGAGTACATAAATATTTTCTTCTGTCTTGGCTTCGATGTCTCTATTATATTTTTTTCCAAAGCACCAAAGCCAAGTGCATAAATATATAACCAAAGAATCGTTTCATAAATGGATCAGGACCAAATTTTTGCCCAAATCTGATTGAAGTGATTTTGTGATAAATTAAAATGAATATATTGAATTGTAATTTTATAAATCACTATACAATAGAATAATTTATTAAATATTTGGTAGGTAAGTTAATTTAATACTGAACATTTTTAGTTATTAAATCTCAATGTATATTACTTTTTCACCACTCCAACATGAAAAGGGTGCTGTTGGTGCTTAAAAACTCGCAGAAAAATCGATTCTTGATGCGAGCGTGATTCGAAATTCGAACACGCTATTTAACTCACAGGAATAAAATTTTGATTTTATTAGTATGTCCAGCCACTACTATAGTCGGCCGGCCATAGCCGACTAGATTTGGCCTACCATAGCCGACTAGAGTTGGCTTAGCTGAGAAGATAGTTTCACATCCGTTCAGAAACTGGTTCAGCATTAGGTCTTGGTGTTTTTGTACCGTTATGGTAAATATAAAAAAAATGAGTACGTCCAGTGGTGATGGTCTAACTCCAGAAGAATTAAGAGAACAAGTTTCAAATGCTGAACTTAGCTTTCTTCCAGAAGAGTCCCGTGAAAAATATCTTCATTCGTACGAATTTAGAAATGTAGTAAGGATTTGAGAAATAACAAAAAATAGTGCAATCTTAATTATTAATTTATAATTTTATGATTAAACGTGTAAATTTATTGACTACGTAATTATATCACTTTTTATTTTAATTAGTGTCAATGTACAATTTAAATAATAACTGTCAAATGTGCATTTTTTCCGAGGCCTCTAATTATTCATATCAGTTAATAGGTTTTTTAGATTGGCAATAAAAAAATACCTACATTCAAACTAAAAACTTCTTTTATTTTGAGAAGATAAATATGGTGGTAAGCCATTTAATATTATTTTTACACTCATACTTTGATTTACGAGGAGCGATAAAAAAGTTTCCGGTAATGTTATAAAAACCACAAGAATTCTCCAAGAAAATATTTTATTTTAATATACTTTTTAATTTAATTTATAATAGAAAATTGAATTCCTTTTACTTCAATACATTTGGAATATGGCTTTTCAGGTTGTCGTATTCCGGCAAAAAAAAATCTTGTTCCCGAGTCTCAAAAAATATCTCCACCGCAGTCATGACCTCGCCATTGTTCTCGAATTTGGTGTCTCGGATGTGTTCTTTTAATATAGGGAATAGGTAGAAATCGCTGCGAGCGAGGTCTGGTGCATATCGGGTGTTCCATCAATTGAAACCCTGCTTTCTGGCAGCGAGTAACACCAATGGATGTGTTCACACAATCTTGATGAAACAGAACACCAGTGCATAACTTTCTTCGTCGTTTCATTTAATTTTGCATTTTGCATAAATGTTACATATTATAGACCGGTAATTGTTGCTCCTTTTTCTAAATAATCAATGAAAATGATACTTTCGGCGTCCGAATATATCTGGTAACGGAATTGTTAATTTGTTTGTAAAACGAAATTAAGATATTTTGTTATCATTACATAGTAAGTGTAAAACAAAGGCGCTTCCCACAGTGCTATGTTATGTTGACACCGGTTTATCTGTAAAAAATGTGTACTTATATATATGCGCATAACAAATAACAATTATGACGCAATGCGATCGGAGGTTGATTGACCTACTTTGCCTGTACCGCGTGCCATTGAAGCGCATGCGGTACGCGGTACTCCTTATATATAATATTTTATTTTCTGAAATAAAAAAGGGAGGCCTTCGTTACTCCCTAGCCCTACACCAACTATCTGTCAGTTAAAGTCCCGTCAAAATCGATCCAATCCTTTCGGAGATTATCTGAAACAAACTAACAGACAAAAAATTAATAATTGTTTTTTTGTCACAAAAGTATACCTGAATATGCTTTGATATACATTTAGTAAAAGACAGTTATTTTGATATTACTAACAGACATTTAAATTTTGTTTATTAGTATATAATACAGTTTAATGTTTCTCCGTTTTCAATTTCCAGTACTTCACTGCTGGTACGCAGGTGTCAGTGGATGATGCTGTACAAGCCAGTTTTACTCATGTCTGATCGGCGGAAAAGGGCGGCTGCGGCAGTATACGTCGGTCGTCCATTACGAAGCCTCCGAACAACGTCGAATTGTATCAGTTGTGAAACTATGGAACGATGACAAAATATGAGGTGTTACTGTGTAGTGGATATATTTTGTTTGTCGTACGTATGTTATGTGTCACAACAACAGTCGTAAGTGGTTAGCTGTGAAAATATTTGAAACTTTTTCACACTAAAGAATAGTTCACCATTAAAATTTAGCAACATAAAAATGTTTATATTTTAATGGTGGAATTTCAAATGGTGGCTCAGTGGGAATTTTATACTACTATTTATTATTATGAACAATAATAACGTAAAATGAGTACTAAACTTTCAAATAATATAAATTGTCTAAGATCCGAAGAGAGGTCGTCCTTTACCATTCTATTATAATCTTATACTTAGAGTGTTGCCTATTAAATATGCTCATAGATATCCTTAATTAAAAAAAAAACAAGTTGCCTTGTCACTGTGCGAGTCTCACACTCCTCCTCGTCGACGGGGACAGTCGACGATAGTGCGTATAAATGTCATCGCCCCTCCTAAAAAAAGGCAACTAACTATATATTATCGAAGCTACAATTTTAGAACTTGGAAATCGGAGCAAGTAATCTATGACAAAGAAGCATTAAGCGTACTGTGCAGTGTAACAGAGAAGAACTCAGCAGGGCAGCTAGTTTTTTTCGTGAAAACTTCTTTAGGCGCGTTGGGTAATATTTGTAGAATAAGGATAGAAAGCGCTGAACGCATGTCCGTCACGATTTCACTATATAGATGTGTGTGTGTGTGATTAGATGATAGGCTAGAATAACTTTCAGGTCAATTGGTTAAGAAAAGTTAAGAAGTTTTCACGTTTGACGTGCAGTCCTACAGTTTAATGACAGTTTTTTTTTTAATTAGGGTTATCCCTATACTTGTCTAGTAAACAGATGGGTGCCCACATTCCCAGTAGTACCACTGAGCCAGTACCTTGATGGTACTATGTGAAGGACGACCTCTCCTCGGATCCCGTAAATAATGTTTCAAAATGAACAAAGGGGGTTGGTTCTCTATCGATAATAATATATCCTATTAATAGATATATTTTAACTATAAAAAATGTTTTTAAACCACGAGTCAAGTAGCCTCTAGCGTTAGTAATCAATCGGCCATCATTAGTGCGCAATAAGGCCTTTTCATAACCTCATGAGTCTCACGATATTCGATTCGATATTGACACATATCTTTAGTAATATTACACTTCTTGATTCCTTTTGATTTTCAGCGGCACTGCGATTACTCTTAGTATTGTTTAGAATATATAGATGGATAGGGCCACACCCACTTTAAAAAAAAATGTGTGTGTCAGTTCCGACACACGACTGGAGTTTACTCCTTACGAACGATTATAAAATTTAAATTTTCACAATTCGAGCACGCCGAAAGAACAACATTGTTCTTTTTTTTTAATAATATTTTGTTGATGGCGCAATATCTCTGAAACTTCAGATATTCTAAAATATTCAAAAATAGAACGTAACGCATTCGTGCTCGCATTCCGTGTGACTATTTTGATTTTACTCCAATATTTCATACCACACGGGCTTATATACTAATACAGGGTGTGGCCTGTAATAAGAGCAATAAATTTAAACGATGATTCTACGTTAAATACGCATACTTTAAATAGGTATACGCAGTTACCTTAGCCAAATCATAATGCTCCAAAATGCTTATACTCATATATAGAAATCCAGTTACAATATAATCAATGAATTTCATAATCGTTAAATTGTCGATTATCAGTAGTTAGATGTCTTGGTACAGGGTATTTCCTTGGTACTGGGGCGAGAACGATCGTAAATGTCAATGTCAAGTCAATGATTGGACACATTATGTCTGTAGTAGTACATTGCTGGCTCGATTAATTTTATTAGAAAATAACAGTAAATTTGTTTTTCATTTTAATTAATTGAAACCATTTGGAATTCATTACTGATTCGTTAAAGGGTTATTTTAATTTATTGCTCTTATTACAAGGCCTGTATAATGCAATCGATTCCTGTATAATGCATATCGATTCCAAAAAAATATAATGAAAAAGATACTCTATTTAAATATTCATCATCGTCGCAGGACGTCCACTGCTGAACAACCTCATAATTTTCCAATAAAACTGGTCAGAAGCAGGTATTGCCCGTGGTCCACATACTTTATCCTGTTCACCTAGGTTTACTACGGGCACTTTTTTTGCCCGTAGTCCACCTATCATATCATAGCAGTTGCTTACTCGTTTATGACTCGAGGTTCGTACCTACATTACGAGACTGAAAATGAACTTAATTTTTTCATTTGTAATTAATGAAGGAGCACTTGCGATCTTTCTATTTTATAGAAACAGAAGATTAATTCAAGCTACAGTAATTATTTTATAATTTACTAGCTTTTGCACGGGACTTCGCCCGCGTAACTTTATAAAATATAACCTATGTTGCTCTCTGATAATAAAGCTTTCTATATGTGAAGAATAATTATTAAATATAAAAGAAGCCGTGGAATAATTAATTATTTAATTAATAAATAGTCAAACTAGTATCAATTTTTTTTAGTTGTTAAGACTATGAACTTGTTAACTTGTTGACATTTCCCTTAGACCGCGTGGTCCAATGGTTTCGTCCGACTGATCGGACGACCAGGACTTTTTTCCCGCTGGTTCGATTGATAGGACAACGCTTTATGTTATAATCACTAACAACATAAAAATATTTGTATCTGTTTTTTTATATAAGGGCCGGCGCTGACTGTCGATATGGCACGGCACGGCACAGCAAAGGAACAATTTGTGTTATTTTATTAAAAATATTATGTAGTATTTTTGATCTTATTGCAATGTAATTTAGCACTCTCACCGCACTCCTTTGCATGGCGCGACATGCTACAGCATCATGATCACGTGGTATTACGAGAAATGCTACGGCCTCTTGGAATTCAAATAAAGGAATGCGAGTGTAAAAAGGTCAAAAATATTATGTTAGGTGTGAAAATTTTATTTTTTACAACTTAAAATTTAGATTAAAAATAATATATTTAGGAAAAAATTTCCGTGGCTTTGCCGTGCCATGACATAGTCAGCGCCGGCCCTTTTTCTCTATAGTAATAATTATACGTATATAAGTAATATACTTAAGCTTAGTGAAAATTATTTATGTAAGTAAATAAATACCTAATGTATGTTAATCTTTAATTTTAAAAAAATGTAATTGAAAATATCAGGAAGAGAGTATGTCGCTGTAGAGTTCTCTATATCTTTCTTCTTCTAGCATTATTTAATGGACAAGATCCCTCTATAGAACAATAGAATGATCGTAATATAGTGGGATCCTATACTCTAATAATATTACTCATAATGCTCATAATGTAGTAATTTATATCTGCCCATTTGATTATTTAAAATAAATTGTTACGTGATAAAGGTAAGTTTTATGTAATAAGATATGTATATTGTATGTAGTAAAAGTTAATACTTTGTTGATATTGATAATGGGGTGTATCGACGTGGGGTACCGATTTAATGTTTTGATTCACTGTAATTCTACAAACATACAACAATGATTAAAATAATATGCCCTTCGTTGATTTTGTTTGTGATTAATTGTAACAATAAATCGGTATCTGTTATAAAATAGCTGACTATTTTAGCTAGAGTAGCTAGATACCTATTTATTGTAATTCGTTAAAGGTCATGATTAAATAATATGAAAGTAATGAGATTTTATTTTGTATATTTCAGAAATTTTACGGAAACATAATTACCAATTATTCAAAAATTTAATTCATTTAATAGCGGGGTAGGGTAGCAAGAGGGGAACAGGGGAGCGCTCTCCCCACCCCGCACCACCCTTAGCGGGGTAGAGTGCGGGAGGTAATTTTTCCCAAGTTAAAATCTAATATGACTTCTGTGAAGCGTGCCGCTTCTCTAGGAAGGCTGGCGACCATCTTGGCTATCTTGATCTTGACAACCACCAGCTTCTCCAAGTTTTCTGGTTCTCTGCGGGCTATGTGCCTAAAGTAATTGAGAACTCTTTGATAGCAGGTGGCGGATAGTCATTTCCGAAACTGTTTGAGGATAGAGCTGTTTGTCGTCTTGGCCGTCCATGGAACAACATCCGTCTATGTCTTTTTACGTTGCATAGATCGAATCATCCAATATTCAGCGCTATGTAAAAATATGGAAATATGGAAAATTCATGTAAAAAAGCAAGGCAAAAAAGCAATGAAATAAAAACAACAAACCCAGATAGCAGCTTTAATTTAATTTTGAAATTTTGAATGCAGTATTACTAACTTTTAAAAATAACATAAACTAGTCTTCTTTCAGCCAAATATCCTATCTACGATATTTAAGATACTTTCCCTTCATGTCGCATAGTCTTGGGACGACCTGTATACCCGGACGCAGTCACCAGTCCCAGTCACACACCAAATAAAATCCACAATAATTTTGAATTTACTTTTGAATTTAGTTGAACCGTTTTAATGTACGTTTATCGTAATAATGTTTTTTTATATCTTTCGGTTCCACCACACACACCATTTTTCTCACTGACAGCGCAGGCGCACGGCACGGTTAACTTGAACGCGTCGACCTATCAGCGCGCGCATCCTAATGTATGGTGTATCAACAATTGATCGAATCTGGTGGTCCAAGTTGACATAGTCCGGACCCACATGTGGTAGGTCGTGGAGTCAGTCTCGCCATGTAGAAGCGGAGCCGGTTGGAATCGGTGACATCTCTAACGTTGCAGTCGTTACTGGGTGGGAAAAATTTAGCTGGTAAACTTTCTAATAAATAAAAAAGAATCGAGTTGTGACGATTGTCTTAAAAAAAGTAACTAACGCAGGCCTCGGAAGAGATTGATGACGAGCAGAACCATGAAATACCTGGACCTCCGATGTTGATGCCAAGAAACTAGTTCTGAATATCAGTCAAGATAAACAAGATGAACAGGATATTCCGCCAGGAAGTCAGTTTACTCTGGAACATGGATTAAAAGAAATTGAGCAACAGTCCCTTACGTCATCCTTGGAAATAGCTGACTTATAATAAATATCACTCAGATGTAGGAATATAGAAAATTCTGTGGCTTGATTGATTGATTAAATTTCGTTGTAGCGAAAAAACTTTAGTAGTGGCAGGGCACACTGCGTTTCGTCCGTCTGGAGGCAGTAACCACCCTCTTACAGAACACCGTAAAATAATAGCATTGTGTGCTGTTGTGATTCGGTGAGTGAGTAAGGGATGCCAGAGCCCATTAACCCACCTCTTCCTTATCCCTTATCCTTAACCCTTCTATGGTCGGCAGCGCACTTGCAGCACCTAAGGCGTTGCTTGTGTTATAGAGTTAGGGGGTTAGAAGATAAGGGTAGATTCTTTTTGGCTCACTGAGATTTTTTTTAAATTACCTATCAACTTCTAACCTCTCTAAAATTTTAATTTTAGCAATGTGTTTTATTCTAAATAAGAGCAATCGGCCTTCATTATTGCGTCATCATAACCAATTTAATTAAGAGAAAAAGTTGAAAGTAAAATTACTGCAATTTGTAAGATTAAGGGCCTCTTTCACCAACTACAAGTAAAGTGTTGATTAGTTACTTTTAGAAATAATTTTATGTTATATTAAATTATGCATTCGGTTTACTAGCTAGAATCGAAGAATCTGAGGATCAGACTCAAGCCCGTCAGATTTTAGATTCCATCTATATTTTCCAGAACAGTCCTCTAAACTATTGATTCGAATTTTACCAGGCAACACTAAATTTAAAATTTAATTCATTAACACAGTAATCTGTTAATTGTATTAGGGCATAATAATATGTAGTATGTGTACCTAAATGCTAAATGGGTTTGTTTTTTCAGTCAATTGTCACCAACTTGATAATTTTCCCAATGATCTAACCAAGCAAGACATTTAACTAAATAATTATAATTTTCTTGGTTAGGTGAAAGAGGAGACATAAATAATTATTCCATGGTCACTTTGTATAAAGCCTTAACAATTACTGTATCCCACAATTTTGAAATGGTTCTATAAAGGCATGTATAAAATAAGTGGAAAGTTTAAAAAACCTGTGTTGATGCATGAGTTGATATAGAATATAAAAGACTAAAATAAATTAAATATTCTATAGAATATCTGAGCATTTTTTTCTTCACAGATGTTAAAGTTCTCACTGTTCTCACAAAATTTTCTTTGATCAGTTCATCATTGTCTTTATTTGAGTTTTGTAATATGTTAATAGCATTCTGACAAACATCCTCGAATGACATTCCAAATGCACTGTGGTTTTCAAATTCTTTTAAAATTGCAAATATGTCTGATATTATTTAACTTTTTTGGATAAGTTTACCCATGACACTTTTCAATTTATTGTGGTTTTTAAACAATTTTAACCCTAAATTATTATCAAAAGTTACAAAGACTGATATACTTATGTCTACAAATATGACATTATGTTTTTTTATACCTAGTAGATAAACAAATCAAAAATTCACTATAATCACTGAATATGTGTAATTTTTTTTCATATTCACTTTGCATCCGAATATTTTCACTAATATTACCTAGAGGGACTTAATATGTCTGTTTTCAATGCGTGATCGTTTTTCTTCTACACTTTCCCTTATATGTTTATAATGCACTTAAATAACTAAGGCGATTGGGGAACACTGACTGTATGATAGCACTTCACTTTAAGTTCACAACTATTTTCTTGTCATATTTGTATTCATACTTCTCTGCTGTGCGGCAAGTGTTCTTTTCTGTAAAATTTTATTTGCAAACCTAAAAATTGACAACGAACAGTTAGATTTTATAGACATAATGGATCTAAAAACTTTCTCAATAAAATTTAACTTACTTTTGAATGTTTGCTCGGTGTAAAGTTCTCGTTGGACGCGTTGCCGCACGGGCATATATTTTCATATTTCTTGAGATCTTCGTTTTTTGGAAACGAACGAAATTTTTGGATTTTTTTTTTATACAGTTCTGCTGTCTAAACTAGGTCTAAACAATAAAAAATGATACTAAAACTGCACGATTAAAGATGAGGTTAGGTTTTGTTACTGGTTGCTGCATAAGAAGTGTTGCCGCTTAAGAAAATAAAAGTCACAATTTTTTTTTTAAACGTTACGACAAAATAAACTAAATATAATATAAAACTAAGCAAAGTGAGTTCTATCGCCTTCGTGCAAAAATTAAATGTGTAATGCTCCCCGCTCTAATGCTACAACCACAAAGACTCCAAATCTCCGTTACCTATTTCAACTTAGTTTTGATTGCTGCTATATGTATGACTAACATTTTCCAATATTATTTAGTTTCGTATTCATTTATGTAAAATACTACTTGTACTATTTGCTATCGAGTTCACCAATAAAACACACGAATGATTTCTCAGACACACTACTTACTTGGTCGGCGGCCGGACAAGTAATGCCAGCGCACGCCTCGCAACCCATCTATATTTATTATGTATACACTACCTACTTATTGTATTTTTTAAATCCTTATAAAATTATCATTATTATTATTATTTTATATTTCTGAACATACAATTCCATATAAAAATCTGTATGTGAAAGTTATCCTTATATGAAATGAAATTGAAAATCCGTATATATACGGATAAATCCGTATAAATGGCAACACTGGCCGCGGCAGTCGATACTCGATAGTTTGTTACTTTCCACCTGTTTTGCACCTGTTAGACCTCTCGTGTGACGTCAGGCAGGCCTTCTGTTTGTGTTTAGTTGGTGTTTACTTTAGTGTTTAGAATTTAGTGATTAGTAGTTAGTAGGTGTTGACCTTAGACCGTACCGTACCTACAAAAATATAATTAAAAAATGGCCGCGATGAACAGGATCCGTGTGTGCGAGCGAAGCCCCTGGTGGCAAGTCTATAGCACAGTTACAATCTCTGACATGCGTGAAGCTAGTGTTTCAGGGACCTTTTTTCTGCAATCAAGACTGTTTCAAGAAGTCGTGGAAAACTCATAAAATTATCCATTCGTTGGCAATGATTTCGTTGGCGAGTAAGTTTTTGGAGGTTATTCTGTTGGGATATTGAATTACATTACAGTGTATCTATGGTGTTTATTTATTTTATTCAATTTTAGAGAGTAAAAGTACTGATGTTTCTAACGTGGACTACAATCCCTGACCGTCATATAGATATTCTGAGAAGTTGAGACCTTTCCCTGCAGGGAGGTAGCGTACTGTTCCTCCCCACATTGGTCGTCCAGATTACGCTGACCATCAAACCAGGTTTGGATCCGAAGTTAATGCTAAAGGAACGGGACATATAAAAGTGTTGGATGATGAGGAGATAGAGGGAATGAGAGTGGCTTGTCGTCTTGGCAGAGAAGTTTTAGATGAAGCTGCAAGGTGAGTTCAAGAAAAATTGAGTTTTAATCAGGATGGGAATTTAAAGTTTTCTTTTAATTTTTAAAGCGGAAATAAATAAAATATAATTTATTTTGAGAATCAGAAATAAATTATAAAAATTTATAATTTTATTAATTTTTTTGTTAAGTTAAACTGGAAGATAGAAAAGCTGGTAAGGACATGCTAAAGATTCGAATCCCTAGCCCACCATGTCTGATGGGTAGGGATGCTTGGGTCCAAGACTTGTCGCTGAGCTGAATGTTTAAAATCGATTCCAAAGTTAACCTTATAAGGTTGTCTAAAGATGATTGAATATTTTTAAATTTCCAGAAAGGGCTACAGCGAAGAACATACGTTAATTTAGGGGCGAAAAGGCAATATTTGAGGACGGATTTTGCACAATGGGGGCTTATTTCAAGTAGGCGGTCGGAATAATTTTTGAATTTAGAAATGGAATTTTGTATAAAATCAGAAAAGGAGTCATCAAAAACGGGGGAACCTAGGAGGTAAAGAGAGTGGTTATATACTATTTTAATATTAGGTGTAAGTGCATTGAATTTTAGTTGAATTTCATCGTAATTTGGATAGGAAATTCAGTTCTAAACCGATGTTTTAAAATTCTGTCTGAATTATTTGTAAGATCAGACAAAACTGTGTGTACATACATCTCCTCCTAGGGTTCCATCGTCTAGGTACCATTATATGTTAATTTAGATTTAAATTTTTTATTTCATTTTGTTTTGCATTTTGCTAAATGCCATTTCAATTTGCACATTGAAATGGCTATTAATTATTGTTTTATATTATAAAGGGTGGCAAACAGGCTGACAGGTCCACTTGATGGTAGCTCTACGCTAAAAGACACAAATAACGCCATGGGGGTGTTAGTGCGGAGCCAACTCTGCAAGAATTTTTTTATGGCACACTTGTAAACACCATGGTGTTGCTTGTATATATAAGCGACAGAAGCCATCAACAATTAGACAGTCAAACTGCCTGTTTAATTTTGCATAAAAAAAATTGGATGCTGGGTCGAAATTTTACCATAATCATTTTGTTAAGCTCTTCAGTTGCTACTAAACAAATAAAATCAAATTATGAACAAGTGAGAAAAAGGTACTGAAATATTTTATATAGTTTGGCATGGAGCATAATGAAAGTAACAAAATGTTATTTTATGTTATTTTTTTCTCAAATTGGCACTTTTCAATTACAGGATATCATGGCCACAGAGAATGTCATGGCGACTTGAATGAAATGTTCTTTGTTGGCAATGTCCCGGAGGCATCTCGCAAACTGGTCCAAGTCACATACTAGTGCTTGCAGAAGGCCATTGACGTTGTAAAGCCCGGCAAGAAGTATAGTGAGATTGGCAATGTGATACAGAAACACGCTCAGGCCAATGGGTTTAGCGTGGTGAAGTTGTACTGTGGTCACGGCATCCACAGACTGTTTCACACAGCGCCTAATGTGCCCCACTATACCAAGAACAAGGCGGTGAGTGTTATGAAGGTTGGCCATTTACATAGAGCCTATGATCAATGAGTGCGGATGGCGGGACAAGCAGTGGCCTGACCATTGGACTGCTGTCATCTGTGACGGCTCACGGTCGGCCCAGGTATGTGCTGAATACTTGTTTATTTTTTTAATATTATCTAGTAATTTATTTTAAAAAAAATCGACAAACAAAATATTGTCTATTATTTTATTACATGTTCTATTATAGATTTAGATGAATATATTTATCAATCCAATAAACTTATGGAACAAAACAATATCGATAAGATTTATTAAATAAACAATCTTAATGGAAACAATAAAAATAAACAAAGTATAGTATGTATTTAGCAGGCATTTGGGCCTTACAAAAGACCACCGTGAAATAATAGCATGTGTAGGTGTTGTGTTTCGGTGAGTGAGTAATGGGATGTCAGAGCCCATTTCCCTATCCCACTTCCTAATCCCTATCCTCACTTATACTATGGTCGACAGCGCACTTGCAGCACCATGGCGTTGCTGATGTTTAGGCGAAGGTAGCCATCTACCATCAAGTGGACCGTCAGCCATCAAAAAAGTAGTTTAAGGTTATCTTTATTGCTTAAATAAATAATAATTTGTATATAATTGTTTTTTCAGTTTGAACAAACTCTTCTCGTTACTGAGACCGGATGCGACATTCTGACCAAACGTGCTTCGTCTCGCCCTTGGTTTATGGACCAGCTGGAAAAACTCCCTGCCTAATCATACACTCAAATTTTTATGTAGAATTGTTAAAAACAATACCTGTAAACATTTTGCGAGACTACTTTTTTTTATATAATATTTGTAGTATTTTTTTTAAACTGTAGCTCAATTTAGGGTTGACTACAATAAACTAGTGATATAAGGGTCGTTTAAAAATAATACATAATAAGTAATATGAGCAAATATGGGTGATTGAAAAAGAAAGAATGAAAAGGAAGAAGCCACCTTTTAATTTAAGCGATTGTTTAACTAAAAGCAGAATATGAACAAATAGTTATTTGTTCAACTAAAGAGCATAATTGTTTTTTGCTGCGAGTGCCGACTTTAAATCACGAACTAGCGAAGTAGTCTATAGAATTGAATCACGAGCGTAGCGAGTAATTCTAATATAGGCTACTGAGCGAAGTGAGTGATTTAAAGGCACGAGACATAAAAAAATTTGCTCTCGTGTTAAACATACAAATTTTCACCTCAACAGCGAGAAAAGTGTTACTAGGTAATAATAATAATAATAATAATAATAATAATCATTTATTTGCTGAATATAGGTTACAATGGTTTTACAGTAGATAAATTTCGCTGCATTCTACCCTTTGAGGGTGTGCAAATATTTTAAGTAAGTACACTAAAACAATAAAGCTAATTGATATTGCTAATTGTTACAACGAATTATCAGACATGTAATCTTTTATATCATAATAGCATTTGTCGACGAGTAATTTCTTCATTTTCTTCTTGAATAAATTTATATTAAGTTCTTTAATGGTGTTTGGAATTTTATTATATATAACTGGCGCTTGACAAAAAACACTTTTATGCATTAGGGCTGTGTGTGCTTTTCGACTGCATAATCTGTTGGGATCTCTTTGTGCTCTTTTACTATCATCCTCAGACTCGCTTAAATAGGTTGGGGTTGGCTTTTACATACACAACAACCTCATATATAAATAGCGATGGAAGTGTCAGGATTTTATACTTTTTGAAAAAGGGCATACAACTATCTATAACTTTTAATTTAAACATGGCTCTAATACACCTCTTTTGTGCCTTGAAAATAAAATTTCTGTCTGTCGAGTTACCCCAGAATAGAAGCCCATATCTTAACACAGATTCAACAAGTCCATAATATGCTAATAAGAGTGCATCAATGCTTAAAGTGTTAGTTAATTCATGCAGGGCATATGCTTGTTTGCTTAGACGTTTTCTGACACTTTCAATATGACATTTCCAATTTAATCTATTATCGATTTCCAACCCTAAAAATTTCGTTGTGTAAATTTCTTTTATAATTTGGTCTTCATAATGTATGTCCTGGTGTGATATGGCAGGTACCCTTTGACTGAAGTGCATGATATTTGTTTTCAACAAATTAATTCTTAAATTATTATTATTTAACCAATGTATAATCCTTTTCAAAGCAATACTAATGTCATTACCGTAAGTATCTTTGTCTTTACATTTTATTACCATGGTGCTATCATCGGCAAAAAGACACATGGGATGCTCAACTGCTCTTGGTAGATCATTAATGTACGCTATAAACAACAAAGGTCCTAGAACACTGCCTTGTGGGACACCATAAATCAGAGTACGTTCCCTAGATAAGAATATTTCGTGTGTTTTATTGTCTTTGTTTACTCGAGTAATCTCTGTAATTTGTTTTCTGTTGCATAAATAAGATAATAAGATGCATAAATAAGAAAATCAATTAAGACAATTTCAAATATTACCTTTATTATAGCTAACATTCACATAGCCTAAGTCACATAAATTATAACTAAATTAACAAAAATGTTAAAAGTTGAAAGTAAAATTACTGCAATTTGTAAGATTAAAGGTAACATTTATGTTCGAAACTGTGGTCAAATCCATCAGGAGATGGTTACTGTCATCTCGAGGACCAGTAGTTTCTTTCGAAAATCAAACGAAAACAGATTTATTTTCGTGTATTGGAAACGGTTGGTTATTAATATCTGGTTTGTAAGCCGGGCCGAAGTGGAGACCGGTATAGAACCCGGCTAGCATACCATAACCGCCTTCTTTCCGAGACCTTCCGTGCCTAGCAATTAATAAAACCGTCAGCACTCAGTTTTCACGCTTTGTCTTCTTCTCGCCCCTCAGGAAAGCGAAGGGTTACGTAAGGGCATTACGAATCAGCACATGGGGATATTATGAAATATTAAAGAAGAGCATTGGTGTCCTGATTGTGGACATTTCGAGCATTTTGTTCTCTACTAGGCCCAACATGGAAAACTGCTAAATCGGTTTGACCATTGTTGTTCTAATTGCTGACGATACAATTCTCAAACAATAATAGTTAGAAAGAAAGAACTAAGAGGTAGTTTAAGAATAGATGTAACTTCTCTTTGTGTGTTCCACCGGCTTTACAATGGTGAGTGCTCTGATAGGAGAGTTTTTCATGCCTACCCCAAGTTTTTAACACCATACTCGTTAAGTCAAGGAGACATATAAAAAAAAACAGTGATTGCACCGTGATAGAAAATCAAAAATCAGTAATTCACGCTTCTGTTACATTTTCACGTCCTAACTACTCAACCGATCTCCATAGTTGTCAGGGTACCTTTCATCCAGAAAAAAGTACTGTTCCCGAGGAATCATCTAAAATGAAATAAAGTGTTACATTTTTTTATTTTACAACTCAGGTGTCCACGTCCCAGCAGGTAAATCTTAAGTTAAAATACAGTATGTATGCGAATCAGTTATTATATTCCATCACATTATCTTAGATTTAAGCTCTAAATGTACACTTTAGTAATTAACCTTTAACACTTACCTACTCTGTTCTACACTGCAATATTTATGTTCAGGTCCAAAGTACCAGGGTACCAAAGTTTCAGGTCAAAAACATTACCTTACTGTAAAAAAATATGAAAAAGTATAATTTCAAAATAGCAAGGCTAAGTGTTTGTAATTACATAGAATTTCTTTTTGAAAGAAAATGGCATACTTACATGTTTTAGACCCTGAGGCAATCACTCAGTACAATTATGAATGAAGCTACTCTAAAAGCGTCGACACAACAACAATGGACTAATCTTTCAAAACTTACACATGTTGGAAATGTTATTTGTGAACCGAATGCGGCATTGCGGATAATATTGCTATTAAATATATCATGTTTTCTAATAATATTATAAGCAAATTATAATCCATATTTTATTAAAAACTAGATGAACTTCATACTGTCTCAGAATAAAGAAACCTGTTCCTTACAAAATGTATAAAAATGAATTTTCTTCATAATATATTTTTCCTTTAATATTTCCGTTTTTCTATTCGGGTGGAGACAAATCAAACAAATCAAAGTTCATTAAAATCGGTCCAGCTGTTCTTGGGTTATTTAAATGATGTAACTAGCACGACTTTCTTTTATATATATAGAAAACATATTGTAATAAATGCAAAAGTCACTTCAAATGAACTTCGTTAGTCAAATCGAAAGGGCTGAAAATATGTATGAACAAAAGTTACTTTTAAAGTCAAAGTTTATCTTAAACTTAATATTATTAAATGCGATCAGTTATTGTTCGGTTTGTTCGGTTCTTGCAATACAACATAATATTTTGCCAATGGCTTTGGGATCCCGGAAATATCCTGAAGTTATTCTTTAGGATCAAGCCATACCAAGTTTTAACAATGTTTTGTTAAAAGGATGATGGGCACTTTTGTATGAAACCTGGGCCTCCCACCAATACAAACAAAATATGTGTCATCTTATAGATTTTAATTTATAGTTTCCTGAGAAAAATAATTTAACTCCCAAAATCTATATCGTAAGTAGGACATAAAGATACATATACACTATATTATATAATATTATACACATGTATAGAATATTTAATAATAATAATAAATATCTTCACACATTCCACACAACACCATCTAGTTCCACACTAAGCAACTAGGCTTTTATTATGGAATGGATACCAGACAGTTGATATACGAGTATCTACTACATAGATTACTTTTTTTTGTAAATACATACCTACATATTATCGGTACAAATGTCCATAACTCTAGTACAAATGTTAACACATAAACATTTGCCCTTAGCGGGATTCGAACCCGCGACCGTTTGGTTAACAGCTAAGGTTACTAAGCCACTAGAACAACGTGTCTTCAATTTATGTTATTATTTTACTCGCCTACAATAATGTTTTCTAAATACTGTGCAGGAGCAATAAATGGTTCGTATCACCCTATCCCCAAATACCATATTATTGAAATAATATGTTGAGGACAGGCGCCGTTTTTGCGTCGCCCCGTTAAACAAGTGCAATAATGGTGCACTAAATAAAGCCTTTTTGGTCTCTATTTACTAAAACATAATATGAATAGTATAATCGGGCCTTCACATGTCTGGACTGGATGCGTCCAAGAAGTAGCCAACATTGTTTTGTAAAATATTACACAAATGGAGATAATTTAATCTATCTACAACACGTAACGTCGACAAACATCTATCACGTATAATCCATCGTGTAAATGTTCTGCTACAATCGATTTTGCTAACTTCATAATTATGATAAGTACATACCTACCTAAGGCATATAGTACAATATCGTTCTCGTCTGAACGAGGAAAATCGAATAAACCATTGTTTGCTTCTATTCTTATGTACAATGCTCTCAGTCTATTGAAATTCTTCAGTTCTACATAGTCTTTTTTCATTAATAATTCCAATCATTTCAGCAGCTTGGTATTATCCATAAATACCGGGTGAAAGGCGTTTACTAAACTTGCGGCTATTTTGAAGCCTGTAAAAATATGCGTGGGAGTTTTGTTGAAATAAGTTTGTCTTAATAACTTGAAGCATTGTTTTTTTTTTTTAATTTATTTATTAGTACAATATAATGTTACATTTAATTTAACACTAAACATAAACTCCAACAAGTTTGATTCGCCCGTTGATTGCCTCTATTACCCAACGCGTTACTGGACTTGCGGGGCCGGGGGTGTTCGGGAGCGCATGCGATGACCCTACACTCCCCGTGTAGGGTCATCGCATGCGGTGACTATCAAAATATGAGTAATTTTTAAAACTTAAATAGTTTAAAAAAAGTGTTTGTGATTTAATAAACCGAAGAATTCAACATTTTTGTAACTTTCATAATTTCTAAGGCAGATTATCTCACGCTTCCGGTACTTTAGAGCCTTGTTGCCGAAACAAAAATTGAAACTATTTATATAAGGTTTCACCCGGTATGCACTTCATCAGTATTGGCCAAAGTTGAAAAACAGCCCAAAAGCGCTGATCCTTTTCTGTCTATTTCGAAATAGACAGAACAGATATTGTATTAAATTGGAAGGGTGGTACCAAAAATTATAATTTAATTAAAAATTAAAATCTCTTTCTATCTCTAAGAACTCTTGAACCTGTAGGTATCTCCAGGAACAAAAATTAAATGGAACGGATTGTGAGTAGTAGATCGCCTACCCGCTGCGCTCACATCTCGATTCTACGAGTAGGTATTATGTACATTGTGCTTCGTATCAACAGTCAAAACAAGACCATCCCCCGTATACAACGTCATCCGTACGACCATGACCAATCTGATAAGAGTGTGCGACTTGAATGGAATAAAAACTAATATTTTTGTATGGGATGTGAGTAGTATATAACTAGCTGTCCCGCTTCCGGCTTCGCCCGGGGTTCATTTTTTTTTCGTAAAAACCTTCCCTGATTATTCCTCTATGCATTGGTGAAAACCGCATGAAAATCGGTGCAGTAGTTTTTGAGTTTATCGCGAACAGACAGACGCGGCGGAGGACTTTATTTTATAATATGTAAGGATAATTGGTTGTAAACCATCTCGTGGCTTCACCAGTCAAGGGTTGCAATTGTGCTGCCGGTCATCACGGTACAAAAAACTAGGAAGAAGGGAAACTAGTATTAACCGATAATTTGCTCTTCGTACTCGTAGCAAGTACAGAAATAGAATATGGGTAGTTAGTTTCATTTGCAGAATTCTCCTATAAGTTGTTGAGGTTTTATTTTATTATACGACCTCTATGGTCGATTATTCATCGACACTCGTTCTATGTCAAATAGAATTGCATTTGTTATAATATAAAAATACCAAGGAAAATATGTCGTCGTTTGTGTTACAAATAAATATTAATTAAAAGTAACTCGTGCCTATATTTTCACTTCATACATCAAAATAAGTAGTGTTCAGGTTATGACAAATTTGTGCTCGACAATTTTATTTATGATTTTATTTTTAAATTGTAATAAGAAAATTAACATATATATACATGCAGTAGTAAGTACTTGTTCTGTCAAGTATGGACCACTTTATCCTTCTCTAGTTACCTGAACTTCCACTCTGAAAGCAGTATAGGTTAAGTTCATACACAAGTTAACTGTATTCTAAAGCCTAACAAGTTCTTATAGTCCGTAACATCACTCAAACTCTAACCTTTAAGGCTTTTAAAGGGTGGAAGCTTTACTCATGCATAATGGACGCTGATACAGGACTGGAATATCTTAGAGAATGCCACTTCTATTTATAATTTTTATTGACTAGATGACCCGTTATAATCCGGAATTGACATTTTATACACCATTGGCATCTAGTGAGATGGGTCGTAAATATTATGTAATGGTCGTAGTTCATTATAATATTAACTGGTGACCTGCTCCCGGCTTCGTAAGGGATCAATTTTTGTCCGCAAATTAAACCTTTCTCTTTCTAAGTTTCTAATAAGTAAAACCGCATGAAACTCCGTTCAGTTGTTTTTGAGATAATCACGAATATACAGACAGACAGACGCGTTGGGGAACTTTCTGTCCATCCTGAAATTCTTTTTTAACAATTCGTGAAAGATTTTTAAATCGGAAAAGTAGTTTTAAAGATTACCTTCTACATACAAACATTACCTTTTTATAATATTAGTATTGTGGTTTAGATATAAAAGTAAGACCTGTTATTATATGCTGCCTGTGACTTTTTTGTATATTTGGACGATATTTGGAATGCTAAAGGATTAATAAGGGCAGAAGAAGGAAAAAGACTGAGAAAATAAAACCGAATGTCCGGGAGGTCTGAAAAGTTTCCGACCTCCACGTGAAGATGGCAGCACTCGTTAATAAAGGCTAATTGTGCATCTTTTGTTAGTTACCAAAGTTTCAGCCATTTTGGAGGCGCAGTTGTATTTTGGGCAGCTGAATTCTGTTTCCGTAGCCTTAAAACTGTGATATTAGATCTAGCATTGAATTTGAAAACAAACGTAATTGATTTTGAACTCTGATATGGCCTTCGGGACCATGAGCTCCTATCTGATGCGCTACGTCAGAGTCAATTAAAGTGGCAGTTGAACCCATCATCCAACAAAGCAAAAGCAAAGCAAAACCTCTCCTAAAGGTCCACTAATTATTACCGGTAACACCTTCAAAAATACGTGGTGCTGTTGTTTAAATAAGGTTTGCTGCGTTGTACTCAACTGGAGTGTCAACTACACAATCCGAAACTTTCATACTTCGAAAGATTTTCCCTTTCAAATTATACAATTATATGCTTACGTGGGCATAATAATTCTATGCGCGTGTTACGTGATTATTGCGTATTCGATAATAATCGTATTGCCTAATTCGATAATCCCAAGAAATTTAAATATCCATCAAAGAGCTGCAATTAGTGCAGATCATGGAACTGGCTAAAATATTAGCGAATATTAGTTCAATGCGAAAGCGACTACAATTTGTGATTGATGCGTATGGCGTATATACCTACTCGTTTTTAATATAGTTTTGTTTATTTAAATAAATTTTATCATAATTAATATTATTAATTTTATTTCTTTAAAAAACAATAATAAAATGATAAATATGGACAACACGTCAATAATTTAACATCCTAATTGATTTCGGGATTAGTCGTAGTCTCCTAGTTTTCCCGATGGCAAAACATTCCCTACATTCTCCTTAGTTGACCTGTCAGTCAACTAGCCTAACATCAATGCAATGCAACATTGCCTGCCTGACTGATATTGCCCTGGTGCAAGCAAATGTCAACTTAAAGGTGACGAAACCTTTTCATACCGCGACTTTACTCTGTTGTATAGTATATCATAATATGTTGTGCAATAACTGTTCTGTATTCAATAAATATTTATGTCGTCTATGTAATGCCACCAGAAGTTTCAGTAGGTTATGGGCCCAGGCCCGCTTATTTTTTCGTTAAAAGTAATTAAAGTACCTATGCGATAAAATTAGTATAAAGACTCTGACTGTACCTAGCGGTAATGTTTCTATAAACGTAGCACGAGATTAAAAATGTGTACGGAGCTTATCTCTTACGCTAAGCCTGTAAAGTTTCATGTTCCCTTTTAATACTCGTACGTAGCGCAAAGATGTTGTATCGTGGATTAAGTTCCTCAACAGTTCAAACAAAAGCGTACTTTGCGCCACTTTTGTTCTCCTGTAAAGCTTTTACTCAAATCTCTTAAAGCGAGATATGTGAGTATAGAATCACATCGTGTTATCCGTAAGCGCGCAAAGGAATTTAGGTAAATCAATTGTTTTTTCAATGAAATATATTCCATCGGATGTATTATATTCACATAGAAACGAATGAATCGAACATAAGTAGAACTTATAGAATCGAACTATGTATATATAACTGCCAAGGAGAACTAACATTGCCTGATATTGCCATGTAACTTAAATAATTGATCAGTCTTTACCAATGTAAACTAGAGCAAACTCCTTATACGTAAAGTGTTCATAGCATGTTTTTGAACCTATTGTTTGGCACTTGGTTCCGTAAACGAGTATGTCAAGTTACGTATAAATTAATGAAAATGCGTTTCGTACACGGATAAATAGATGTAACATTAAAAAGACTCATAAAATGAACGAGATTCCTCTCTCCATGACATTTCGTAAATAGGGCAATATGTAGTGAATCCTTGGCAAGGGGAAGTTATTATCAGAAAATCTCTACACAATTTTGAGACACGTTTTTTATAAAAAAAAGAACTAGCGGCCCGCCCCGGCTTCGCACGGGTATTTAACAAATTATTCGATTCCGCACACGACCGCTACGGAGGGAGCCTGCGCTCCACTTTATTTCTTGACATTGAGTCCCCTCCCGTACCCCAGTGACGCCTACATTGCATATTATGGTCTTTGGCGAGCGGCGACCAAGCGACTTTTTTCTAATACTTACCATTTTAAACTCGTGATATCTTTCGAATGCACATGCACATATAGCGCACAGGCAGCACCTAATGGCGTTGTTTGTGTTATAGGTGTCAGCCTGTCTTTCGACATTAATATAAAACAAAATTTGATCATCGTGTTGAGTTCTCTTATCGACTTCGCCAGGACAACAATATGTTTGTCGACACATTGTACATTTAGCGAACTTAATTCATTTCGAGTATTCATTTATCATAATAAGAAATTGAACTCAACTCAGCTAATAATAATTAAAAAAAAAAAACAGAAAAATGACGAAAATGCCAAAACCGGCGTCAGTCGGGATTCGAACCCGAATCATCTGCCTTTGTAGGCAACAATGCTAACATTACATCACCAACAACGCTGAACGTTGTCGGAATTAATTAATCAATATATTATACTCTACAATGCAAGTTTATTTGATAGAGAATTCTTACATTTTTAAACTCATGATATCTTTCGAATGGGATGTCCGAATTGAATAATTCAAAAAGTTATATAAAGGTATTGAAACAGTCTTGAATATGAAGTAATTTATTTTGATAAGGATTAATACCAAAATACAAATATAGAGCCTTTTCCTGCGGCGGCATTTTTAAAATAAAAACACTTATTGTGGCATAACTATAATAGTTAGACATAAACTGTCGCGTCACTTTTTATTTTTGATGTGTTCTGCAAAGTCGTAGTACTTACATTATTTTGTTCTATCATGAATAGTTTTCGCAGCGCACGCGACGTAAGGATATTTTAGGTCATTTTTTACACCTTGGGTTATTGAAGTTTTACGAGTAGTAAGGATTCCTAATTTTTTTTGAAAATATAATATAGCCTATGTTATACATGTCCAGTAGTTTCGGAGCCTATTTAATGCAAACAAACAATAGAGGAAATATAATATTATTATTAAGTATAGACATAAAGTATGTTAACGATTCAAAAAGCGTAGAATACAATAACTTCAGGCCAAAGAAAATCAAAGAATTCAAAGGCCAGCGAAGACCACCTTTCAAAATATAATCCAAGAGAATTTCGTTTTACAATTTCAATACAAAACATGTAGTTTTTATACCGCTCCTGCGAACCGCTTATGGATTCGTTCAAGATGTTATTTTTTGTGTTGGGTGTTTTAGATATAGTTAACGGAGAAACAGACATGACGTATATATAATTTGTAGAGATTAAATTTTTTATGAAAGATTTACTGTGAGACAACCATAACAGATTTTAGAAAAAGTACATCTCTCTAGTACCTAAGGCATATCAATTTATTTTTCGACTACAAGGTTGTATATCTAACTAACGCAAAATCCGTTCCTTGGTTTAGTAGGAGTTAGGCCTCTCCACGCTGGTGGGCACCGAAGTCGTGTCATAACCTCCCCGCCGCGCAGTGCCCCCTATACTGCCGGGTATCCAAGAGGATTTCCCAACGTTAAAAAAAGGAGTTAGCGGCTATACCTACAGACAGACGCGAAAAGCGACTTCAAATGTAAGGAAAGAAGTACACTGACGAGAAAGAGATGGACAGACAAAGAAAGCGTGAGAAAGCAATAACTTTAACCTTCTTGTTGAGGATTTGCAACAATGCAACAATTATTGATTTTATATGCAACATTGTTTAATAATAACAAGCGTTGTTCACACATTCGAAGGACAATCACATGCACTCAATCACATAATAAGTTGACATTAAAACCATTACATTAACATCGAATTGTAAATTCTACAGTCTTGTTTTTGAGTTTTTGTAATATAAAGGGGTTTGGGTAAAGTTGGCATCATCTCAGCATTGGCTGAGATGACGACGATGGCTCTAACGTACCGGACATAGCAAATTTTACTCAATGGAAACATGCCTTAATTTTAGAAAAGATGCAAAACTGCATTCAAAGATTTTTATAAATACGACTACCAGACCAGCTAAAATCTGAAAATGAACAGCCTGTAATTGTACCTATACTATCAATCGATCGAGTTAATCATAAGGATCAAATCTCACTAACAAAACAATGTATGTCTGAAAGTCTGAATGCACACTACATTCGATAGCGAATGCTTGTTTTAGTGTTTTAGGGTAGTCCAACTACCTCTAGTAGCGGATGAGCAATTCAATAAGAGGGAGAGGCATTGAAATAGATGTGGGTAATCAGCGAATCCAATATAAAATGTTAATATTTATTTCTTTAAATAATTTATTCTACCCAATAAAGATAAATTGGTGATATAGTTTATTTTCCTGAGCATTCAAGTGTTTAATTGCAAAATTTAAATTATATTCTCCAAAATAATTTGAATTTGAAATTGAAATATCTACTCGTTCAAAATTCCCCAGTGCCTTAAAACAAAGGTTTTCAAGATGATATATGACGCTGAAACATAGTATCTAACTATGGGCCTCGCAAGAAAGCTCAACGGAAGGTTCTCGAATGGAGACCACGGACTGGCAAGCGCAGCGTAGGACTCCTACCCACAAGGAGGACAGACGAACGGGTCGACGATGGATCTAGGATCCTTCTGACCGATCTTATTGGAAAATTATGGGGGAGGCATAGGTCCACCAGTCGACGTCCTACGGCAGATATGATGATGGTGCTCTTTCATGTACCTTTAGCTAATAAATATTTAATATTAATAGCTAGGCGGACATGTTGATTCGAGCTGTTTAAAAAGCATATCTAACACAAGCTTCATAAAAGCGACATCAAAGGCAGTGTATTTTTAACATAAACATTTTTGCTAGACAAAAATGCTTGAAAATATAAATTTTCACATCATACGAGTATCTTACACTCGCTCCTTTGAAGTAGCCTTTTCTTAAAGACGTTTTTGCAGAAAATTCTTTCATAGTGCACGATAACTACTCGCTAATTTTTCACATCTATATTTTTAACAACTGAAACTTTTATACATAATTATATTATTATTTTATATAAGTATATAAAAATTTCTTGTGTCACAGTGTTTCTAACCAAACTCCTCCGAAACGACTTGATCGATTTTTATGATTTTTATGATTTTGTGTATATTCGGTAGGTCTTAGAATAGGTCGTAAACTATTTTTTATAATACTAAGCGATAAGGGTGGTCCACCGCAAATTTTTTTTGAAAACAACGTTTGCCGGGTGAGCTATTTATTTATATTGAAGATCAGAAATAACACTCCACCAAGTACAGACGTGGGTAAAAAGGATAGACACCCAGACAGTGGATAAAGAGACTTTCCTATTAGTGTCTTATATTATATACTAATATACAATAGGCTCACTGAAAACAGGATTGGTTTAAAACTAAACAGAAAATTGTTTGGAATGAGAGGAATCCAAGGTAACTTTTAATTTTATTCTAACTTCATCAGCCCTTTCTTCACGTGGAATAACACGCAGAGTCTGATGAAAGTCGCCATAAAAAGTACCTACTATATTCGACGTGATTCTTTAAATTGATATAACTTTTTTTATTTATGAATTGATTGAAATAAACAAATATTTAAGTGAAGCTTAGCACAATACATCAGTGAAAATCGTATTTAAATCTGTTCAGCCGTTTCTAAGATAAGCGTTCACAATCGCTCAGACAAACAGACAAACGATTTTAAAAACTATTTTTTCGACCTCGGTAACATAAGATACAGACACGATTCGTTTACGATTTTATTATACATATAAATGTTCATTGAGACAAAACTCATAGCTCACGATAGCTTATTCGATATAACATTACATGATATAACGCGAAATCTCTTCAAATGAACATTGAATATTAAAAGATTCCATGCTACTATTGCTGTCATGTTATCTCTTTTTAAAGAGTTTTACATAGAAATTTCATTTTATTTATTTCTTACTCTATATTATTAAAAAATCAGGTCATTATGTAATGAATGTTGATGTAAAATATAGCAAACTCAAGGAAACGCTTTGAAGGAAAAAACGATTAAAAGGTATTACCATTTGCGTGTACATGTGGAAGGCTTGCATAATAGATCGCTGATTGGTAGGGTACGTTAGTTTGTGGCAGTTGCATGTGTTAAAAATATGATTTTATTGCGAGCGACATTTTTACGCACGCTATACTTATTTTATGCAAAACCTTTTTACTAGATTTAAACGAAATAATGCCCCTGACTGACTCTGACTTTTAGTGTGAATATTGACAATTTATATGTTTTTTATAGTTTAGTTTGCTAACCTAACACCTCGCCGAATAACAATATGGCACTTTTGTAATTCAAGTTATATGAACCATAAGTGAATTTAATTGATGTCGCTGCTTGTCCATAAAAAAGCGAAATAATAATCAAAAATACATTCTCTACACAGGCTATTCTCGGTTATAGATCAATTCTCGGTTATAGATTTAAGAATGTCCCCCTTTGAGTGGATTTTTTGGGGTTATAACTCGTCCGGACAATTCGTCATTTCAAATGCAAATGTAAAGAAGAAACAAAAAACAATGCATGCATTCTATTGAACCCGAACATAAATGCCCAGCTATAAGTGCTCTGCTGTAAGTTGCTGCTGATGTCCTGCAGACTACTTGACGACACAGCAAGGTAAAGGTTACCATGTTATGGAAATACCACCCACAGTACACCAAAGTTCACATCAATCGAACATTGCGAAAGTTAGTGATGTGGGCTGGTGGTCTTCGAATACTTGAACAGGTCTTCGTAAATTATCAAGTCAAACAAAAAAACGGATAAAAATCTGTCCATCTGTCTGGGAGCCACGATTCCACAGACAAATACACAGACACTGTCAAAATTGAAACACCCCGTTTTTACCTCGGGCGTTGTGGATTAACCAGAAAATTTACAACATTATTCTCCTTTAAACAACTTATGGATAGGTACTAACAGACAATTAATGGAAGATGCAAAATTTAAAAAGTTAAATTTAAAAGTCGCAATGCAGAGCATAGTTTCCCAACTCCAGTCACACGTGCCAGTAGCCCGGGGTGCTGTAAATCCCACTTCGCAAATGTAACGTTGATTTAAATATACAACATGAAACGAACACACATCGACCGCATTTTGTATTAACACTTTTTTCTTATTTCTGGTAGCACAACCTATCTTACTTTAAAAGTATACCACGACACTTATGTCGTTTTACTCGTAAGGACGAGCATATTAAGCCCAACCCGAGTTTTAAGTGTAATTATACTCGTAAGTAAATATGACATAATTTATAATTAAGTGGCTCAATGTGAATGTCTTATTCCATAATGATTGATCAGTGTCACAAAACATCTATCTACCTAGTGCCTAAAAATGATTTATTTCACTTAGTGGTTTTCTCAAATTCAATTCGTTCATAATTATAAATCAGTATAAATAACGTAATAACAAAAATTTATTAATAAATTAATAATTAATACTAATTTGTTTCATTAAAATTTTAATCTCTACATATTATAAAGCCGTCATGCCTGTTTCTCCGATAACTAAGTACATACTTCTGAACCACCCAATGGAATTTAATTCGGTTTTAACGAAAAGAGCGATTTATCGCGCAAGGTTTGTTTTGTATCCTGGGCGAAGTCGAGAGCAGGTCGTTAGTTTACTAAATAAAATAAATAAATAATGACGTTTCCTTCTCTACAAATGTGGTATATTATCTTTTACTTTTCAGTTACAAGAAGGATAACTCTTTATTCTCAAGTTGTAACCATTATTTTCTCTTCATAAACTTCAGATGGATTTATATGGAATTAATATACGTTAACGCTTTACGCCCCATTTGGAGCTTATGCAGACTTTCGTTTATCGTAATAAACCGTTAAGGACGATAGGTGAAAACCAGCTTGCTCATACTTTTGTACCGCGTCAAATTTAGATCTAAAAATAATAAGCTCACAACAAAACAATTTCATGCTCAACTTTTTTAAAAAAATCAAGTTTTTAACGCCCTGTGGTTTAGGCACTGCGTTGATGAATCACTCAGATCAAAAAGTATAGATAGATTTATAATTTGTTTATAAATTGTTTTAAACTATAAACAAATATTATATTCGATATATAACTCTTAAATAAATAATTGTTTTAATGTATTGAGCCAAGAGAAAGCCTCTCATAACCGTATTCACGAGTCCACCTCTAAAATTAGAAGCACATTTCAGTAATATTGTTGAAGGAACGTAGGTTTATGCTAAATTACACAGTGGCCTCGCTCTATTCATAAGAGAAATGAACATTTTCGTGTTTCTCTTAATTTAAATTTGAGTTATTTATTCACAATTAACATTACACAGCGTTTATTATGCTTTGAGTTTTAATTTATTTTGTTCGATGTCTATTTCAACAATTTCTATTGATAAAATATAATTTTTTAACTGGTGGGTTAACCCATCTTAGCAGCATAGCATAATAAAACCTGACTTGGAATAATAGTTACTATTTTATTTTCAAAACTTTGAAAATAATTACTCACCTTAGATATATATAGTTTGATGTTACCTATATACCCTTTCAAAATAATTTGTTGCGAAGTGCCGAGATATTTCCGGGTTGTAGGTATACAACCCATTTACAAACATTACATAGACATTTACAAACTTTACTAACTAAAATAAAATATAATAACATTTTATATATTTTTATTTATTTGATTAAAAAAAGGTCAACACTGGTAATTTTACTGGTATAGATTTTACTGGCTGATCAGTACGTTGGTCAGCTAGCAATGAGTGGGAAACATAGTACGGAGAGCGGGAAATTCTCGAGTATAGCCTACGGACTAGAAAGCGCACCGTAGGACGTTAAGGACCAGTCGGACTTAAGGGACTTAAGAGACTTATAGAGGAGGCCTATGTCCAGCAGTTAAAATGAAATTCTTGCGGCTGAAATAATGAAATTCTACCTCAGCCCGGCGGGGAGGGGGGGGGGGAGGGAGTGTCACATGTCACACGTTACGCGTTACATGCTACAATATGCTATAATACATATTAATATAAAATCCATTGATATTTATTTGTGAATTAAGAAAATCAACAAACTAATAAAGCTAACAAAATGCATTCTTTTACCCTCATTTACTAATCTATGCATTTTATAATCGTTCGTAAGGAGTAAACTCCAGTGGTGCGTCGGAGCTGACACGCATTTTTTTTTTTTTTATATTGTACCGAAATACAACTATTTTCCAATTTGTTAAAAATATCACCAATATATATTTTCAAGCAAGGTTTAAATAATAATAATATAATAAGGCTCTACATAACAGATCAAGTCTAAATTAATTTTTAGACTTCAATACAATATATACTTATTTAAAAAGAGATTGACAGTGAAGCTTGGCTTGTCTAGATCAAACCTGTGAATTATCTATAGTTTTAATAAATAAACATGAACAAGTTTAAACCGAATAGGAATAGTTCGATGAGGACAAGACATAGTTATAAAGTTCGGTTCATATAAATAGTCCAGATTCGTACGCGACTTAGTACGCGTTATAGTTCGTTTTTTTTAATATAGCTTAACATTTTTTTAGGATAAAAAGTATCGTGTTCTTAATTCAGGTAATATACTAATATGAGTGCCAAATTTCATCCAAATTTCAAGTTCAAATCCGTCCGGCCGTTTTTGCTTAATTGCATAACTTTCGCATTTATAATATTAGTAGCGGCCCCCTGCTTCGCACGGATTTTTTTTTTTGCAAATTAGACCTACTTCCTTTAACTCTTTTTTTAAATTAGTGAAAACCGCATTATAATCCGTTGTGTAGTTTATAAAATCTAAGCGTACATGTACCTAAAAAGGATCAGACGGCGGGAAGCGGGTTTTTTTTAACTATGTAAAGATTTGGATTAGAATCTATGTTTCTAATTTTATTCGCAATTTTATTCGAGGCAGTGCGCTTTTTTTATATCATATTTAAAACAGAATTAAATTATCATAATCTGTTATTAACTTTAATAGTAAAATTAAAAAAAAAAATACGAGTAGGTTTTCTTGTTTTGATTTGTTTAGCTAAATTTGCCAAACCATTTACGCAAAACTTAAACTAAAATTTTTGTTAAATGTATTGAAACTCGCCTTTATAACAATGTTTTAAGTAACATTGAAAACTACTAGAAATTTATTTCGGAAACTATTAGCTGTGAGTAAACAGCAGCGTCCATAACAATCAACAGAAAATTCAACTAAGAGCTTTCACAAAGAGTAGTTAGTAAACAGACCATTTGATGAACAGAAAAGGCTGTGTTTGTAATAAAAAGGACCGTTTTGAAATCCGCTTTTGTAATGTATTGTACTGTGTAGCTAATATAAACAGATTCATTCAATATTAATTTACCCTTTTTACGAAAGACATAATAGGTCAAATTAGATATTTGAAAGTTTTTTATTCTTTTCATAAAATCAAAAGAATATTTACGAAATATCTAAATTAACATGTTTTAAAATTTGGGTGCTAGGTACGATGTCACAGACACACAGATACACAAACATTAAGGTCAAACTTATAACACCCCTCTTTTGAGTCGAGGATTAAAAATTACAAAACAGCTAAACGTGCACCCGCTTATAGCGGACGAAATATAATCAGTCCAATGATGCTGAACCGTCTGTATCGCATCCTAACAACAAGTCTTTACAGTCGCCGAGCAGAATAAGCAGAGCTCACTTTGATGTATCGGTCCATACATCGATTTGCAACCCACAACTTTGCCTGAAGCTTGTTTACTCGGGCAGTTAATCCGTATGCAGCGCATCTTAAAAAAAAGTACTGTCCCGAGGGATGTGGACGAAGTCACGGGCTAAAACTAATAGTGAAACACAAACGCATACGTATTAGTTGATACGATTTAACGAGAATTGAAAATCTTAAGATTCGGGTCGTGACCGTAATGAAGCGAGAACGTAAGGTTGACAACTGAGAGGTCTGCAATTGAAACCACTTCCCGTGCTCTTGCAGGAGATGATATTCTGAAATTTGTTATCGCTTCCAAGTAATTTTAACCCCCGACGCCCGTCGCATAAACGACGTGTGTTATGAATCTGACCGATTCTGATCGCTCTGAGATAACATAGGCTAGAAGTTATGAGAGATTACTGAAATGTGTAATGAGTTTGAACAAATCTTACATTAGTAACCACGAAAAGGTTATTTTTGATGAAATGACGAAAAACTCCCAAGTTACTTTGACGAAGACGATTTTGTTTCTAACTTTGAGAAGTTAACGGATGTAATTTCCAGTATGATTCTTCAACAAGAAGCGAGGTCATGCTTTTGTACACTTTGGACCTTTATGGAACACGCCTATCGAATAATAAGGAGTTGATCGAATAATAAACATGTGTATCTATTTTCAGTTCTAGATAGGTCTGTGAGATCCTATGTCGATTGATAAAATTTAAAGATACCTGTATCTGAATAATCTGAACATTAGAAAATAATTACCTATAAAAAAATTAAAATGAAAGGGTAAAAAATCTTAAGGATTTAAGTTCCGTTTCATTATATATTTAGACACCCTTTTGTTTATCAATTGGTGACATAGAATATTTTTTCGTAAATATTTTGAAATTTTTTGCCACAATTTAGAATTTCAACCCTTCCAGTTTGAAATGGATTTTCTTTTAAAATGTCTGGAGTCAACGTCTGCAAGGAGGTGCCTGTAAGGTTTACCTCGCTTTAATTGAGATTATCTTATCAAACGTGTTAATGGCGTGTCCGCAATGGACAAGTGCAGCTTAGGCTGAATCCGCTAATATACTGTTAAAAGAATTATCGACTACCCTCACTATACAGATAACTAACTCCTCATGACTTCTTAGAATTTAAGAACATTGACGTATTTTTTAAAATAATGGAAATACAATAAAATAAATAAATAAAATTGAAATCTATGTTTGTAAGTGTATATATAGGTAACTGAAGGGTGGCGGGGTTGAGCTAGTATACTGATAAAAAAAAACAATCAACACCGCTTATGTATTGAAAAGCAATAAAATATATCAAACTTTTCAAACAATATCATCAATTCATTGCTTCGAAAATGTAAAGTCAGCGCCTAAATATGCAGAGACATTTATATTGGGATGTGTCGCGCGCAGGTTTGAAGTTTTAATGTGGAGGAGTCCGGTAGTGTAGTAATTAGGAGGTGAGTACGCGTCGCAGCGGCTGCGGTGGCGCGACGGTCGATAGCTTAGCTAGAGCGACAGGCGGTGCCGGCCCGGGTCACGCCTGCTACGATCAATAGTAGCGCGCCGTCGCCGGTGCTTTCAGTCGCCGACTCGACAGCCACTCGCTTCACAACCTTTCACTACAGACATTCAGTCCGCCGCGAGACATCGGCGGTTTGATAGCGCGGTCGCGGCGGTTAGATTGACGCGCGCCTCGATGCGACCACCGCTCGCGGCATGACCGGCGCTCGTCCCCGCAGCGCGCCGCTGCTTCTACTATTAGCAGCCGCCTTCCTACCACAAGCCGACCATGTCGCGTGAGTATTACATACAGTACAGGATTAAAAACGGGCCATTCTTACAACTTTTCCCCAGTGGCGTAAAACTTTACGAACCACCCCCGCCGCCGATAAGCGGAGACGATCGTAAATCTCGGCGTGGCACTAAAACTGAATGCATCAACATTTATGATGTACCTACGTATTAAAAAAAAAACAAATATACGGTAAGTTAATAAAAAGTTTACATGAAACTTTATAAAGTTGATAACTAACTGACTCACAAATATACAAAATTACGTTCTCTAGTAAAATCATTAAAATTATACTTAATTTATAGATTTATGAAATTACTTTAAACAAATAATATAAGTATTATTTTAATTTAAAAAAATTGAAATGAAATAAATGGACACACCCAAAATTTATGCTACAGAACTTCTTTATTATTGTTATTATTTTATTTCATCTAAATAAACAAATGGAAGCTTGGATTTCATCAATTTTATCTTAACTTACACAACAATCGAGTACCAACGGAACGAGCGAGACCTAAATATGACTACATTTACTTGGTCGCTCAAGTGATAGTCCTGCCTCTATCGATTTACCGAAAAAGATTCAGCCGCGAAAGCTTTCCCCGAACGCCAAGCCAAACTAGATACAATTGACGTTTTTTTAAGATTTTTTATCTAAGATTTTCTTTCCAGAATCGTTTTGTGACGACTGTAAATCATGTGGCTAAAAACTAATACAAACATTTGTAAAATAATATAGCAATTATTTCGGTAATTACGCATTTTTATATTATTGTAATTTTTCTAAAATATCTGCCAAAAATACTGAAAACAAAACTGTAAATGTTTAGTATTCATAAATAATAAATTATTTCAAAATAAAGTTTAATAAAATAATTCAATGTGAACATTTTATACAAAATTCAAATGACATGATTAAAACTGTAAAAATTACTATAAAATTATATTCATGCAGTTTATGTTATACAATTTGTATAATATACAACAAACCTATATAAATGCAAATAATTGCATATAAACAAAGACAAATAAATACATTATAATTCCTCAATAAGTTTATTGAAATTGTATAACAGTCTATTGAAATTTAAATACAATCAATTTTTATTATTGTTAAAAGTTAAAAACAAACAATCTTTCCCCAGAAATATAATTTGAAAACAACCAAATTAATTATAACATTGAAATCTTTTAAAAACATTGACATATTTATATACTTAAAGAGGAAATGCTTTTATATTTTTGTAAACTACTCTTTGTGTCCGCTCTGTTACTTTCAACAAAGGCTTTATACTCAGACTCTCAAAGGTACGCTGAAAGAAGTCAAATTTTAAGAATAAGCTCGCCTTTGTGTACTTTGTAATCTGTTCTAGTTGCTTATACCGGAATTTGTAAATAAAATTGTATTTTTTTTTCAATTGTTTGTTGTTTACAAATATACAAACTCATGAAAACACACATTTTTTTTGTAAATATCGGCTTTTTATTTAAGACGTTTTCGTGAATTGTTAGAATTATTAAAAACTTGCTTTTATAAAATAGCTTGTCACCTATTCTGATTTATATCACGACTCGACTATCGGTGACCACGACTTCGTACGCTCTGTAAATAGTTTTTTTTAACTATCTATGTGCCAAATTTTACGTGGTTTAGTAACAAATATACAACAAACTTTCGCATTTATAATATTACTTCGTACGCGCGAACCGCTTGGTATTATGGTATAACTTTTTTGTTTGTAAACCGATTGGAATGAAATGAACACTAGATGTCACAAGAATCATTCTAAAAAACGTCAGTATTGTATTTGTTTTTGTTACTCTTTCACGTAATAACTACTGAAGGGATTTGGATAAAATTTGGCACACATATAATTTATTATCTCGATTGACATATAGGATAATTTTTGTCCTGGGAAAATGTTATGTTCCCGAGGGATCCTCTAAAAATATAAAAAGAGGGCGCCACGGCGATAAACATGTCAGGCGTTAAATAGGTATTACTAGTGGCCCACTCCCGGCTTCGCCCGGGTCCAAAATAAAAACTATCTTTTAAGTTGGACCAAATTACCTACATATAGTTACAAAGTTTGATCAAAACCGGTTCAGTAGTTCAGGAGTTTATCGCGGAGGAGCATGTGACACGTAATTTTTATATTATATATTAAAGATATTTCAAATTTTTCATCGCAGTCAGAGTTGCGGGCACCATCTAGTGAATAAAAAGTCAAAAAGAAATATTATATGGGCTAAAAATACAGACATAAAAATTTAATAAAAAAATAAAGTAAAAGTATTTATAAACAATATATTTTCCGTAGAAGTATATTTTGTTATTATTATTATTTCAAGTCTTTTTTTAACCAATTTGCTATGGTTATAAAGAGTTATGCTAAAAAATATAAATTTCATTGTGAACGAGTTTTTGAAGTTTCTATTTGCATACACGATTGCCGATGAACTCACGCGACGGAAGAAACTTACACGCAATAGTCTACTTAACTATACACCCAGTTAAAATAGAAAGAGTACATAGTTTCAACCACAGACCGTAATTAGTATACTTAAGCAAATGCGGTACATTGTATTTGAATAAATGTGACAATCTGTAAAAGTGGGTCACTGCAAATTGTTTGTTGAATAAAGTAAATGTCAGGTTTTTTTTTTTAAATTAAATGATGGCACATAGTTTCAGATACAACATGAGAGGGAACCTTTATAAAAGTACCCTGCCAACCTTTATAGGAATTAGGTCGGCAGACAGGCTGACAGTCTACTTGGTGGTAGGTGAACATTTCATATAAGCGTTGAAGGTCAAATCGTCAAGGTCATTTACTTAAGTAAATCTCTTAATATAAACAACGCCCATATGGTTTGCAAGTGTGTCAACAGGATAAACAATAAGGATAAGGAGGGGATACGAACACATTATACCCAGCCATTACATGGTGGATGCCGTCGCCTTATAACACAAGCAACGCCTCAGATGTTGCAAGTGCACTACCGACTTCAGTAGGATTATGGATAAGGAATTAGGAAGAGACAGAGATACGGGCTTTGACATCCCTTACTCACTCACCAAAACACAACAGTACATATGCTGTTACATCACGATGGTATGACCGTGATGTAACAGACTGCCCAAATGAGCCCTGCCCTGCCACTACTTAAACAATATATTTAAACAATTTAAATATACAAACAATATATTTAAACAATAAAACTTTGAAATCCATTGTGCAAACGTTACACGAGCTTATTGAACATTTTATAGAGAGAAGCTTGTTTTACAAAATATATTGAATGTCACACAGGCTTTCTGCTTCCTTCTTCTGTTTCCGAAGTGTAGATAAATAAAGTTTACTGCGAGGTGAGTTGTATGTCTAACTTACACAGGATGAACCATTTTTTTTATATTTTAGTAAAAATGCTATACTCGTAATAAATATAAAATATTTATTATAATATGTAAATAATATAAATATTGTTATAGTAAATATACTATGGAAACGAACATAAACGATGTATTATTTATTGGTAACAGTTTAAACTCTGAATTTATTTCGGTTCTAACGAAATATAAGCATCGGTAATAAATGGGGTGGTATAAAATAAACTTTTGTTGTTAATAAAAATATTGTTATATGTAAACCGTGCTTTTAAAATTTTAAATAATTAATGTTAATTTATCATTCCATATGCTGTGTTTGCGAAGTATTTTCATTGCACTGTGGATTGCGCACTCCATTTTAACACTCTAACTTCTAGTCTAGAAGTAACAAACATCCAAATATCCAAGATAAAAAAAGATGAGCATTTGTCCAACAATCACGCTATCAGGATTATTGACAAAAATAGCGTAGATAGAGAATTTCCAAGAATGGCCGCTGGAACATATTTGCTGTGTGTTACTTCAGATTAAACCATGTGATATTGAAGAGCCATTCAATGGTTTATGATGGGATCATTCTGATTACTTTATGAAAGTTTATGCAAATTATTATGCAAACATATTATTATACAAGTCTTCTTTTGACAGAGTGGTCGTGGTCATCATTTGAGGTGGCAAGCTTCACAACACGCCGCTATTCCTCTCTAGGCAATTTTCCGCCGTCTGCCCCGGACGCAGCGCGGCGCCGGTTGCTAAGCGGAACGCATGGCCTCCTCTGTTTACTTGATTGAACCTTCACGATGACTTTATGCAAGTACCTACTTGCAAATATAAGCAAATATAACAATATACCAAACGTTGCCAGATTACCTACATGAGTCTGGGGACTTGTACAAATGTCAACGCAAAGCCATATAGGAGTTTATGGCTTTGCGTTGTTTGAAAATAATGAAACTTCTGAAGCTGATATCGTAGTTTTTACTTTACATATCCGCAAATGTTTGCATGGTTGGAAAATAATAATATTATTTTTATTTTTATTTAACAAATTCGCAAATAAATACGCGTTTATGATTTGTTGTATCCATCCGTCATATTTATGACCAAACTTTGTCTGGCTGACCACTATTCAAGAAAAAAATCTGGACAGCATTTTGTATTAATAATAGAAATATTGTGATATTACACGCGAGCGATTGCTAGTAATAAAAAATACACTTATGTTGGCAATAAATAATAATATCTATCGAAAACTGGAAATTCCGCCAGCGAAGTAAGTAATAATTAAAAATAAAAGTTGTTATAATATTGAATTACTGAATTTCAATATTACAATAGAGTTCCGCCGAACAAAGAAATACCAATATAACGCAGATGAAAAGTCGTTGTGTAAAATTAACACAATAATGTTCACCAAATGGCGGTTTTTTAATTAAGCTCGCCATATATATGGACTTTTCATTTGTACAGCCTTTTTTATACGCATTCATCGATTCTACCCATTCTACCCACATTGGCGTTCGTTTAATTCAAATGTTCATACCTATAATACTTATCTATCTGTGATTATTTTTTCTTATATACCCGGGTGGTCTGAAAAGTTTCAGACCTCAATGTGAAGATTTCAGCACTCGTCAATAAAGGCTAGCGAATATAGTTGTGCATCTTTTGACAGTTACTCACCAAAGTTACGGGCATTTTGGACGCGCAGTTGTTATTTGAGAGTCGTTTGAGTGAGTCGATGTGAGTGTTTATGTGGAAATGGAAAAAAATGAGTATCGAGCTGTCATTAAATTTTTGTTTTTGAAAGGCAATACGCCTACGCAAATCAAAGATGTGTACGGTGACAAAGATGTGCGCGTTGGGTGCCACGTTAGACCAAAAACGTGTTCGAATGAACATTTCCAACGCTCTGTTGGCGCACTTTAGGCGCAATAAACCCGAGTTTTGACGCCAATTAATTACTGTAGATGAAACTTCGATACACCATTATACGCCCGAAACAAAAATACAGTCAAAACATTGGACTGCACAGGGGGAACCGACTCCAAAGAAAGCAAAAACTGTTTTGCGGCTGGGAAAGTGATGGCGACTGTTTTTTGGAATAGTCATGGAGTTATCTTAATCGATTATCTTCAAAAAGGAAAAACCATTACAGGAGCATACTACGCATCATTACTTGACAAGCTGAAGGCAGGAATTGCGGAAAAACGACCGCATTTGCAGAAAAAGAATTCTTGTTTCACCAAGACAACGAGCCGTCTCACAGCGCAGCGGTTGCCATGGCAAAAATCCACGATTTACGTTTTGATCTGCTTGACCAGTTCTAGCCCCAAGCGACTTCTTTTTGTTTCACCATCTAAAAATTGCACTCGGAGGACAGAGATTTTCATCAAATGAAAAAAGCCAAGTACTATTTGGATGGGTTAAAGTGATGGGCGCATCGCTGGGAGAAGTGTGTGGAGTTACAAGGAGAGTATGTAAAAAAATAAAAATAAATAAGAAAAAATGTCTTGTATCTTTGTTAGGTCGGAAACTTTTCAGACATTCAAAATCCACAATTAAAGGCAAAATACAATTAACAATCATTAACTCATAAAAATTACGCATAAGAATTTGCAGAACAATAAATTCTTTATGGGGTCAGCGGCCTTTGTAATATCAACGCGCTTCATAATTAAACAGTCATGATCTAATGATCTAATAATGATATCGTAATCGTGATCCTAGTGAATATAGGTTAGAATGTCATAATTTCTTCGTTAAATATTCGATATTAATAATCACTTTATTTCTTTTATAAAAAAATGCAAATGCCTTTTTATGCATCACTTTCTTTGTATGAGTATAAATGAATCAGGTCCAATTAAACATGTAAAACATGCACCTTACATCTTATTGCGACAGTGCGGTAAACGGTATGTAAAAGAGCAAGGAATATCTCCAATGTGTACAGTAAACCGAGCCATAATGTCAAAAAGATAAGGACAAATATCGCTGAAAACGTTCGCTTCCAGGGTCGGGCCCTGCGCGGTTGGTTAGATACGCCCTTACACCGGGATCGAGTCTATTTTTAGATAGCTGAAAAAGGCGTCAATTACGTCATAAAATATTACATGCATATGTGTTTGTAATAAACATAAGGAAAAATCGAATTAAATAAATACATAGTAAGTACCTATTTGACATAAAAAAATATTATAAAAATATTTACATGTAAAAATATCATATAATACTAAAAATCCAGTGTTAGTAAATTGACATGAAATGAAGTGTCACATTATTATTTCCCTTATTTCTTTATATTTCCAATATAAACAAAAAAGAAACTGAATACTTAGAAAAAAACTATTAATGAGTAAATTAAATATAAAAACCTTTTATTTTTGTATTGATAAAAATTAATCGCCGTGCGTTAGTCTTGCTAAAATTCAAGAATGGCTGGAGCGATTTTAATTCGGTCTTCACTTATAGAAAGAAGGATAACGGGGAAGGTTTGTTTGTATATATTATTATAAAAATTGCACCTTGGACGAAGCCGAACGCGTGTCACTAGTTAGTCAAAATAAAAATAAAATTATTTAAGTTAAATATTTTTAAAGTCATCCACAGTGATTTCATGTTGATTGCACTTTTAATATTGATATTTGTTTGTAAGTACTTATAATATAAGGGAGAAATCTTTGAGTATTCTTGATGTTGAGAGTTTTATCAAAAACAAGTGGAGGGTCATTGTGGCGGGAAACATTTTAATAATGTTAATAAGGCTCATACTGTGAACCACTCTACATTCTTTGACATTACAAGTATTACAACCTAAATTAATAGGTAATTTATATTGATAGAATTGATAAATAGTTATTAATTTTATTATACTTTTAAAATAGATGTTAATAAAAGTATATCTTAAACTTCCAAAAATCAAAGCCAAAAATTGAATCACAGTTGAATTATAGCTCAAATACTCGTATAGGACTTATTTTTTATTTTATTTTTATTTGGCACATTAATTTTAGTATTTTATTTAAAATATTCATCATCATTTCAACCATAGGAGGCCCAATGATTCCTACATAAATTTTCAATAGGACCGGTCAGAAGCAGCCTGGATCCACCGTCGACACGCGGCCCTTATCTGATCGTATTTCCACCTTGTGGGTGATCGTCCTACGCTGCGCTTGCCGATCCATGCCCTCAACTCGAGAGTTACGCTACGTAGGTACATAGAAGTACGCCGAGCTTCTTGGACACTGCCTTCTTCTCGAAGTTCGACGATAGACCTTCTCGATGTTGGCTCTAACTAATTAGACTCTTTGTCCCATTTAAAATGTTTTTTTTTTATATATATATATAACTGTCACAGTGATCAATATTTTCGGCAACGGAACACATTGACTATTTTAAACAAAGAGTTTTATGCGTTGGTTACCCCGTGTAGAATATTGAAGCTAAATGTGGATTTATTCGAGCGTCGTGGAGACCTATTGGATTTTGAAGATTAGAGAAACGAAAGAAAAAAAGAAAAAAGGGATCTTAATTTAGAGTGTCTACATGCTTTTAACAGCCTGTAGACGCTCTATTTTAAGATATACTTTTAGATGATCTACTTTTAGATGATGGAACTTTTTTCTGCACAAAAGGACCCCATATCATTTTCTGTATGCCATTGATAACGTGTATGCAAAATTTCATGAAGATTGGTTGAGTAGATAAGGCCTGAAAGCGTAACAAACCAGCAAACTCACTTTGCCATTTATAATATTATACTACTCGTAGCTGTCTGTGTTCAAGACTTCGTACTCGCCTTAATTTTTTTTTATCCTGTATGTTAACCCTGATAATAAACTATATGTGTGCCAAATTGTATCTAAATCTGTTGAGCCGTTTTCACATGAAAGATTAACAAAGTTTTATCATCATTTATAATATTACCCAAATTAAGTAGGATTTTAAGAATGTATGTGCCCAATTATGAAAAACTAGACCAAAACATTATTCGTCTTTCGTAAGTAAAATGTTCCTATATAGCGCAATGAGTATCATCGGCCCACCACCCCCGGCGCGCACCCCTCTACACACTTCGTTTATTCGTTCGCACACATTGATAGCTCGGTTGAGGCGCAGCGTGAGTATTATGAAAGGTCGCTTTTTCTGGAAATGTCTCCATCTCTGTAATTCACTGGCATTTTCCCGTCGGATTCTTTAAAGTGACCGAATTCAAGCGATCGAGGTTACAAATTTCTGAGGTCACAGCCACAGATACCGATCGTCACTAGATAATTTTCAAGAATATTAGAAATTCCAACCACGAGTACAATTACAGTAAGAAAAACTTACAAGTATTATAAATGTTGTCACTCGTACTTAAGTGAAAACATTCTAACTAGCACAATTTGTGGATCATTAAAATCTCGGTGGATATAAACCGTTGAGTTACCCAATTGAATCATATTGACTCGAATAGAAATGACATTTCCTACACAAGCCATAATAATTTGGTTTTGCTTGTATTTATTGTTAATGCGAAAGTTTGTGAGGATAGATTTATAGATACATGGATGTTTGTTACATCCACCTTTTCGTTTATCAACTCTCGTTGTTTCGTGTCAAGTGCTTGCTTTAATCTCGTCAGAAATTGGTAATAAAACTGATCGGTAAAAGCTCATATTCACACCGCAAAATCAACAAGTTTCGTTTTTAAACAAGTTTCGTAATTTTGCTTCGGCGTTGACTTTTCCCCTCATTTTAAATTTAAGTGAACTTTTCACTTCTGATTAATCTTTTCAAAAACACTACGGTTTGTTCTGCTTTGACAGGTTATAACAAATGAAATCACAATACTTGAGATTTTATTTTCTTTATATCTGTAATTGTTTATATCTTGAGTAATTTTTAATATTTTCGGGAATTTCTGAAATATTTTTCCAAGATAAAACCCTATATCCAGCTAATAAACTATGTGTTTAGTCCGTCCTAACAATCCAGCCAATAAACTATCTGTGTGCTTTTCATCCAAATACGTTCAGCAGTTTTTACTTGGAAGAGTAACAAAAATACAACTTTCGAATTTATAATATTCGTAGGTGGTTCAGACAAACTCCTAAAAAACCGTGGCCAAATGAGAAGTGGACATAAGATGAGAGTACTGGTATGGTCACCGAAATGGTTAGTATTATGTGTGTTGCTCTAATTGCGCACGTCACCCCACACTACCATACGCCTCAGTTAGTATTTATATTCCGCTGCAGTATGTGACTATGCGGTAACTAGACTGAGTTAATGTTCGTTTAATTTGAGTAAACTAGTACTGGTAAAAAATAGAATGAATATTTGTATTATAAATAAAATACGTTATTTTATGAGTATTTCTTTTTTTGAGTAAAGAGTAAAGATTTTTTGTTTGTTAAATTTACTGTTATATTGTCAAACGGCCACTTTGACGCCTTAGCAACATTATAATGCATTTGTAACATAGGCCTAGTATGATTTTTTCCTATTATTCAGTAGTTTTTGCGTGAAAGAATTACAAACATCCATACACATCCATACATACAAACATACTTTCGCATTTATAATATTAGTATAGATATAGATTAATAATTTATATGCGACTGTACTGCCATCAAATTGATCATTAGACCAAAATAAAAAGAGAATGGTAACCGTATGTATGAGTAACCCAAATCCAGCACACGAGCTGTTATTGCATCGTGGTCTTCTATAATAAGTTTGTAACAACCGCCTGACGGTTTTCCCAATTTATGGTTGCGGTACGCAGTATTGCCGAAACAAATTCCATGATGTTTGACCTACTTACGTTTTAGACGTATTTTGTTTTTATACTACCTTATTGGAATGTTTTATATACTATAATGTCTTTGCACATAAAACATTCGGGACAGAGATGGATTCAGGTATCCGGAAGATATAAATAGACGAATAATAGTCTTCTAGTGATTTTGAAACTGGAACTCATCTTGAACGCAAGATATTTGGGCAAGAAAGATGAAAATAAGCCTCGTATGTACTCGTAGCTATTTTTACTTAATATGATGAATTAAGACCTCGGAGGGAGACAAATTGCGTTCCATCTTAAGACATAGTGTGCGATTTGTTTAAAAAGTGGTTTAGACTTTTTAAGTGAGTATATAAGTGAACTCTATCTTTTCTCACTTATTCTAATTCTAGTATGGATATCAATGATATGTCTACGAACGACGATTTTGAGTATGGTATATGATTTTAATTCGATAGGTCTAGATTAAAATCATATCTATACTTCGATACTAACGAATTCGATAAGTGTTCCATAACACAATTTGCATGTTAAAATCATGTTCCTTCGTGATTAATATAAATGAAATGAATATACGCATTGCGTTTGTGCATACCGTATGTTGATCATTTTGAGTGCGGTGCTCATTTTGCTTTTTGTAAAATGCTCTTATTTTAAAATATTATATAAATATTAATATCGTGATCATTCGTTTGTAAAAACAATTTAAAACTGCGGTTTATTTTAATTTTAATAAAAGTAAAGATAATATACAAAGTTCATTTACTTATGTAGATAACATAGGAGTAAGAAAATATTATTTATGTTTGTACACTCAAACAAGCTGTTATTATAATTATAAACTTAACCCTACTTTCTATCGAGCCCAAACACGCTATATATCTGCCGTAAGTTGCTGAGGAGTTGGGTGTCCCGCAGACTACTTGATGCTGCAGCATCAGGTCAAGGTCAAGATCAGGTTAAGGCACCACTAAAGTAACAGTAGATATACCAAATGTCACACCATTCGAAAATGTGGAAGATAGTGAAATCCCTTCGTCAAATTTATAACATCCCGTTTTTGCATTGGGAGTCGGGAGTTAAAAAAACCTTGGACTGTTTTAACATGTTAAACTTTCCACATGTTGTCAATTTCCAACATATTAGAGAGTTGATGAGGATAATATTACATTCGAGCCCCGCAACACATATTTTAGCTTATCAATTTAGGGCAGCGGTGGTGCATGTCGTTCTAATAATGTGAGAGCTATCTAAATTTACTAGGTAACATGTTCGTGAAATTTAATTAAATTTCATTTTTAACCATCCCTTAACATAATGACATTTGGAGTCGCTTTCCGCGTTTGTCTGCTTGGCCGCTATCTCCTCCTAAACTTCGCTAACTTCACCATCAGTTAGATAAAAGTATTACGCAATTTTTATTATATAATAAAACCTGATTAACTTATTTCCTGGGCGACGTCGGGAGCGGGTCGCTAGTTTGTATATCTGCCATTGAAAGTCCCGTGAACAAACTTTTTTTTGTTATAAAACTTTTTTGGTCTATACTTTCATATACATTTAGTAAATAATAAGCGGTTATTCTGAAGTTACAAGAAGACACTTCAATTTTATTTATAGGCATTTTTGTTGTATGGAAGATTCCCTTTATAGGCTATTTCTATTTTCAACAACAAGTTTTGTAATAATACTCGAACGCTGGATAGAAATAGTGAGTATTTCTATTTCTGTAACATTATTTATTAGAAAGGGTGACGGGCAGGTGAGTTACCGTCGCAAATAAACTCAAGCATAACCCTTGGGACGCAAGTATCTAACGACTCTCTCATAGAAAGGGTAAGGGCATAAGGCGAAGTCACAAAAAAATGTGCGCCGGCAACCCGGCGTACTCACAACACCATAGATTGTCGCATTGGTTTGTAATCTCATCATAATATTGTTATCGTGATATAATTCGATGATATAATAAGATACAATAGGTATCATATTACTAAGGTTATTCATTTACCTTTTTTACTTGCTTTTTTCCGTTTATGTTCATGGCTACCGTATCATAAGTCACAGTATTTTTTTTGTTTTCAGTATTATACGTCAAATTATACGAATTAATATTATATTATAAATTTAATATTATAAATTCGAAAGTGAGTTTGTTTGTTATTTGTTACGCTTTCACGCCTTAACCACTCAACCGATTATTATGATATATTGCATACGCGTGAATACGCGTGATAAAAATATATAAGCAATAAAGATTGAATAAATGTTCTTGTTTGAGCAAGTTTTGAGATCTGGTAAAGGCAAGCAGCAAATGAGTAAACACTATTTAATTTAAGAGATGGTTTTATTAACTCTTTTATTAATACAAGTTAATGAACACTTTAATAGCCACACTATCACTTTAAACTTAGTATTGCAAAATAGTAGCGAAGAAACCTTCCAGATCAATTTAAGGAAAAGGTTAGATAACGAGAATAACAATGGAGAAACTTCTGGAGGGTTCAGAAGGTGAGATTAAGAACGTGAAGGAAAAAATGCTTCTGGAATGTTCACAAGGCGAGTGTACCTGCATAGAGGTGCCCTGTAAACGTGAAAGAAGACTTCTGGAATGTTCAGAAGGCGAAAACAAAATCTGAGAGTGCCTTATGAATGCGGTGAGAACTAGTCCAGAAGCCACTAAGACTGGTCTAGAAACCACAAACTAATCCAGAAGCACTAAGAACTTGCCAGAGATAAAAAATGACTCAAAAAATGGAAGATTAATCTAGAAGGTTAGTCTACTCTCTTGTAAATCACAAGGACTTAAATACTTCGTAAAAGAGATCACAAAGATCACTTCACTGTAATTAGCACACTTAGAAAAATAGTTAATACAAGAATATTAATCACAATCACTCAATATAGCCTGTACACAAACTCTGGCTAATTATCGGTTTAAATGCCCGAATTCGTGCGCGCGCAGTTGAAACGACCCGTACGCTCTCTGATCGAACACTGACTGCCGGCGGCGGACTGTACATATTTATATGATAAAGTTGGAAGCTAGAAACTACGTCGGTGAATTCGCTATCCAACTATTTTTTTGTACCTATGGCTGTTTCTGACGTTAGACAACCTGACAGCCTGACTTGAATTGACATAAACAAATAATGTGAGTGTATTGGACCAAACTAGATGTGCAGTTTTTGCAAACAAAAACCCAACTATCAGTGACGCTTGAAGAATCTTCTGGAAATTAAAGGAAGGGCGAAGAATGGAAGTGAATAAGTCATTTGTGAGAGCAAATTCTAGAGCACCTTTTCTAAACAGTTCTATAACACATAAGAAAAAGGAGATGCGGACAAAATCGCAGGGAATAGCTAATAAATATTTCAAAAGAAAGGAACACATGAAAACGATATTCGAATTTACTCTATTTATAAAATTTTAGGAAAATTACATATGTCGCTTTAGTGTTTTGCTAATAAGCAGACTAATAAGCTTTTGACCCTTCATATACTTCGTAAAGCACAACATAGTCAAAGTGACAGCAATGCTCACATGAAAGTTAATATTCTTAACCATTATGGTAATTTTCATGAAATTTAAATAATACGCCTTGTTTACAACGTATAATACTATTAATTCAAGATTCGTCTGCGTCTCCCGTCAAAATGCGTTTTTCGTTTTGGAGATTAGCCGGAACAAACAGACAGATATACATAAAATTTATAAAAAAATGTTTTTTTGTTATAAGTACCGTATACACTTCCATATACATTCTGTTAATTATATACTTCGATGTTGTATACTGATTCTATTGTTTTTCGATAAAATATAGTCATAGGCCTTCTTGACTGTTTATTCTAAATTGGTCGATATTCAGAATGGATCAATGGCCAATACAAGCCGAATGTAATGACACTGTATCCAGCGCATCAGGCTACTTTGGACCGTCTTTTTTTAAAAATATAGTCAAAGCCATATTTTTTCAATAAAGGAGCTGTCTGTGACTTCCTTTGACTGCGATCATGATGTTGGTGATAATTGATGAATATTAAGACTTTTTAAAATCAGATATAGTTCCAAACAAACGTATATTAAATATAATAGTTCATAAATTTAATCACAACTACACAAATGACATGACAGACATGTCAGTGACATTAACATAATGATGAATATTAAATGTAAAATTTTAATCAATTTGAAACCTCTATACGAGACAGATACACTGACATGAAAGTGATAATATATTAGTAGATAAGCAATGGAACTACACATCAGCGACGGTGGGCGCGGCTTATCAAACCGGTATTAATTAATCCTATTTGACAATTCTGCTAAGCCACCGTGTCTTCGTACCAGCAAAGTTTATCAGGCCGTATGGAAATAATATAACTCAGCTATTAGGTAAATTATAACACAACTATTAATTAAATGAAGCTTTTGTTTTTTCATTTAAAAATTTATATTTTAGATCAATGTAACTCTAAGATCTATAGATAAGTATAATAAAATTGTAAAGAGCCGTGTCTGTACATTAAATATGATATTTAAAACCGGAATGGCTTAACTGTTTACGCTGATGTATTGATGATTACCTGATTTAAGCTATAGGAAGTATACTTTTTATCCTGTTGGATTTTCAAAAAACGAACTACAACGTGTACGAAGTTACGGGCACCAGCTAGTGTATATCAATGTCAAAGGTCAAAATTCTCATTGAGAGACTCAGAAAGCGTAGGTAATCGATACGCGCGTCTCAGTCTCCTTCCTGCCTTTGTCACCACTAGTCTCTCTTAAAATTGTCAAGAGATAATAATAATTGTATGCATATTTCAGGTGGGAATTCTCGAAACAGTAAATCAATTAAGTACATGAACACTCTAACCTACATTTTGGTCTTTGTAATAAATTAGCTTGCCTAGTTATTTTGGATCCTATTCAGTTACAAATTTCGTTCGATTCAGGCACAAATTTCGTCAGCATCACCTCTCCAGCGATAACTCGTGAGATACTTGAGAAAGTTGTATCATGAAGCCCTTTGCACGTCAGCTGCCGCTCCGTTGGTGGGTTCAGCAGCATTACCCCCCAAACACATAAAAAAAAAATTCAGTCATTTCCTCCCGATTGAAACTTTGTTATATTATAGTTAACGTAATATCTTGAAGAAAAAAAAAGTCAGCTGACTATAGAGTGGTGGATTATACATCAGCCGATCACATGAACTTGAAAAAATATATATCATCGAGATAAAGCTGACATTTTTATTTATTCATAATAAATCAATCGGGAGGAAATCGGCAGATGCTTGACAGAGTTGTATCGAAGCCCTGTGAACGACAGCTGCCGCTCCGTTGGTGGGTTCAGCAACAGTACTCCATAGATACTTTTATGATATCATATTTCTTTAAGGCTCTACAGGTCCTAAAAAGACGTAAAGATATTCGACTTAAAATGTGAGCTTTTACACGATAATACTAATACACGACATTGTGAACATTGTGACATTGTGACATTTTACACGATATTGTGAAGCTAATATAACATTTTAATAAGTTCAAAATCTAACCAGTTCCAGTCCATGAGGCGAAGGATATATTTTGATTATCGACTTAGATGTTTTGAGTCTCTTTTGGAGTTGGTAGCTAAAATTTTTTTTTTCACTACATTTCAAATTAATATGCTGTTTTTTTGGCATGGACGTAAACTAGACGCATTATTGTTTAAGAAAATATCACAATATTATGTTTAAGCGACCAGTTATTTTGTGACATGTTAATTTGTTATTATTCGATGTGAACATGAATATTTCACAACATGTCTTTCTGTACTGTAGTTTGAAATCGATTTACTTCTGAACTGTTTTTGTAATGCATGCAATCGTCTAGTAGTCACGAAACACACTTTTTATCATTAGCCGTGAAGTTATTATATGTATTTTGTAGCAGGTGAAATTCTCAATAATAAATCAAATCTCAAAAAAAATCCTACTATTTTACCTTTTATTAAGCGATCATAAAAGTATCATAAAAGTACTTTATGGACCGCAGAGTCTTGGGTCCAAAAATTGCTAAAGTATTTATAAAAAAAATATTAAGAATTTGCGTATGATTTTAAATTTTCGACTATTTCATTCGTGACCCAGATTCAATATATTCTGTCTATTATAATTTATAAAAGTCAGAAAATAGTAGTCCGTAGTTAAAATTCTGAATTACGATAGAGAGCATAATTTACAAACTCCAGCGAAAAGATAGCTAGCGATAAGTTGAATACTTGAGAGGCTGAGTGTCATTTACTGTTCGACCACTACAGACTGCGCTCATTTCAAGAGGACTCTGTCGGGTATTTTATTAACCGCTTTGCCAACTGTATATCGTTATGAATGAAAATAGTTTTCAAAATGTTATTGAAACTATTCATTTTATATCTTTTTTTTATCAAATAATAAATAATATTTATTAAAAAATACAACACATACACAAAAAACCGATTGCATACAATATGATTTACTTGAAAACACATTATAATAATACACATGTTCCTAATAATAAAAATTACGATTTGGCATAACTTAAAAATTTATTCCATTAATTCTATGTCTTAAAACTTTAGTCAACTTGAGTAACACTGGTAGTCATTACTTTTGCTAGCCTACTCATCATGAGAAAGAATACTTTTTACGTTCATCAGGAATGTGAACTGTTTGGTTAAAGAATTAACCTATTCTTGGACAATGAATAACTTTACTAAACATTTATTTTTTATTTTTTTATAGCGGTGCCGGTGGGGGAGGCATGTTTGGCGATGTCAATATATCAGCCATATTGGACTCATTTAGTATAAGTTATGACAAAAGAGTAAGACCTATGTATGGAGGTTAGTATAAAAACAAATAATATTTTATGTAATGTCCATGTCGTCTATCGTAAATATGTAAATTAAACATATTTGAGAAGAGATTGTATGAACAAATCAGAAACAATGGGAAATAGAGAAAAGTGATTACAAATATAAATTATTTTCGGCAGCTGGGTCCATTGTGTGATAAGTGGTTCTACCGTCGTCCATTAACTACTTGCACAAGGCGTTAAATATGCGCTGTCGAAATGGTCTTCTGTAAGCGGATAGTTACAACTACCCGATGAGCTGTCCAGATTATGACCACGAATTTATATTTTTAACTGGTAGCGGAAGTGTGAGAGGCAAAGTTTCGCTGAGTTGTTCAACCATAGTAGTATTAGTAATAGTAGCGGAGAATTTTGCTGTTACGTTTTGGTACGTGAGTGAGAATTTCCATATAACATTTCTTAATCTTGTACTCGTATCTTATGTACTTTCTTCGTACACTTATTTTGGTTGATCGAAGTAAGACCCCTGACGTTGACGACACACTAAGGCGTTCTTTTTTGTAGATCAGTCTACCGATCTGTATTATTACAAAATATCAAAAATCGCGCCACTTATTGAATAGAACTTTATTATTTTTCATAGTTTAGAATTTGACAATACGATTGTATTACAAAAAGACAATTAGCTTCTTTTATTAAATATTAAATATGATTATTGTTTAGATATGCTTAAACAATGTCACTAATATAAAAATAGTAACTTTGTTTACATTAACACTATTATCAAATATTACGTAAACACATTTAGTTTTCAATAAATTGTATTTACTAATGAAATTATTGGCATAAGAAATGCTTCCTTTTATACTTTTAATATCAAACTCGCAAATAAATTTAAAGAGTTAAACGGTGAAGCAGCAAGGTAAAATCGTGCAACGGAGAATGCAGAAGGTTTTATCTCAACAACCTTTTAAGCCGTTGGACCGGGTAACAAAGGATTGAGAAAATATTACAGTACCACTTGAACGGACATTTTTGAGTGTATTTATATTAGAGTGGAGAACACTCACAAAACAATGGGATTATTATTTCACATACGCTTTCGTTACATTTCTGAAAAACCTACATTATTGATGTCATTCATATTCCTTTTCAATAGATTTTATCCTATTCTGTCAAATTATAAAATAAGCTTAATAAAAAGTTATTTATAAACAAAGCTACAGCTTGACATCAAATTAGCGTTTTCTTTTTCGATGTTGACAAGTTTAAAGCTTAGGAGGAAAGTTTGGGGTACATGCGGGTTACAATTGATAAAATGACATGAGAAAACAATTAACACATTGTTATTTGTCGTATGTTGTGTCGTTTTCAGGACCACCCGTGGAAGTGGGAGTTACCATGTACGTGCTCTCCATCAGCTCACTGTCTGAAGTGAAAATGGTATCTTATTTATAAAACAATATCTAATGACACAGCGCATACAGTCATAGCAAGATTTGTCCCTTAGAATGAATCACCAACATCAAACCGTTCATCGTAGCACCCGTGTCCACGGTTCGATTTCATGTGAAGTAGTAGACGCGATGCGAACAGGCACATGCGGTTGTGCTCGCATCGAGCGAGTGTCGCGTGGCTCGCGCGGGTGGTCGCTGGGAGTTCTGGCGCCTGGCGCCAACCATCAATTCAGTTGTGCACGATCCGACATCTGCCCAATCCGTTACCCGCACGCACCCCGCGCCTCTCGAAACACTGCGCTCCGCTCGCCCGCAGGCGATGGGGCACGTTACCGTCCTCTGGTTTGGTTTTCACGGCGCGAGGCGCGCGCGCGACTCACCATTGGGCTTGATTGCAGGTCCGCCAGTGGAGGTGGGCGTCACCATGTATGTGCTCTCTATCAGCTCCGTCTCCGAAGTGCTCATGGTACTCGCCACTGTCAGCTCACGCTTGACTCGGTCGCTTCGGCCGCTCGCTGCGCCGCTGCGACCGAGCAGCCCCAGACACGAGGCTGCGAGCATGTCCGCGTTTGGTGGAGCAGAACGCCCTTTGTCCACTCGCTTTCTTTTTATTATGTTGTTAACTTTCAGAAAGTGTCTTTCAATATCCGTTATTTAATATGATTCTGTAACATCATAATAAAGAAAGCAGTCCGTAATTACCTTCAGGGTTGCCCAATTGTTAATTTTATCAGTACTCGTAACTCCAAGGTTGCTATTCTGTTGATTATAAGTGATGATTCCTGTTTGCATCATTTCATCGGATTGTTTATTTATAAATGTAGGACAACACTCTATTTCTATCGCATTAAATGCCACATTAGTTAGTGTTAACCTTTTAATGTCAACTAATATGGTATTTTTCCGTCATCGTGCCGCCGTCGATCGATAGTCATCCCTGGAGACATAATATTCTTACAATTCTTGTTATACTTGTCCCGAAAGGCATGTATAAAACTCAATTTTCAATTAAGTTCAAGTAATGGCAAGACATAATTGAATTCCTTTTATTTACATGAAATCAAGATAGCTTTTATTAAATTTATAATATCATTTAGAAATTTACATAATAGAATATTTCTGTGCCAATATGATGCTGACAGACTATCGTCACTTACTGTTATTTATCAACTCTTCGGGAAAAAAATTGTTAATATTCATTATATTTGATGTCAAAAATGATTTTTATGTTAAAATATTCATATCTATGATCTATGGATTTGCGACGACTGCATTACATATTTCTTGTCGTGATTCATTCAGTAGTTTGTTGTGTTTGTACGTAAATGTTTATCTACTAAAACATTGCCAATCGTTTCTTTCTAGGCTCTTCAGTAAATTGGAAGACCATAGTAGTTACATACTGTATATCTCTGTCTAGAAAAAAATCTAATAAACAATTTTGTATATATAGAGAAACTTGCTATTTATTGATTTTGTATTCGGTTTTCCAATTTAAAAACTGTATGAGCTAGGCATATATTTGGGTTAAGGACCCCAAGTGGAAACCAAATCAAGGTTGGGAAGGTCACAATAAGACGTGACCCATGGCCCAGTGAGGGGAGGTTACCTTAATGCCACTAGCAAAATCGCGGTTTAAGCCCATTATTGAATAATACTCTATTCCACCAACCTGGTCCAACTTTATTCGTGGCAATTTATATATACGTTCCGGCTTTTAAGCTTCAACTGTTAAAGGTTTGCCTTTATCGAGCCGTGGGTGCCGCCTACGCTGTCACCCACTTCTCCCTATCCTATCACTTTTAGCACTTTCCTATTCATTCTTAGATCACACCAATGTTGTGTAGGCTTCATATCACAATTACACTCTGTGCACATTTTATTTTATATATGTTTTTATTGTGACCCAGCTTGTCGCTCACTTCTATTCGTGTAGTCAATTTATATATACAAATTAATGTTGTTGTACAATTAATTCTTGTCCGAAATTATGAGCATTGGATTCGGATTGAAGCAATTGTGTCCTTCTAGTCTGTCGGCTTTGGTATACGATGAAGTCGAACGAAATTTGTTACCTACCAGCATGCAAATGTTAGTTGTGTTGTGGGTAAATAGAAACTGTACTTATTAATTAATACTTAAACGATACACTTTGAGTCATGTGTTGTGTAATTAAGACTAAACTATCAGAAATCAACATATTTCCTACATTTTAAAGCTTTGATTGAACTGTAAGATTTACTTAAATTTAAAACGTAGAATATATGTTGGCATTTCTAGTGGTGTTCGAAAATTATTTTATGTTGTTTTTTTTTTATTATTTTATTGTAATTTTATAAACATATAGTTTTAATTTTACAGGATTTCACATTGGACTTTTACTTCAGACAGTTTTGGACGGATCCCCGATTAGCTTATAAAAAAAGGCCCGGCGTGGAAACTTTATCAGTTGGTTCCGAATTTATCAAAAATATATGGGTGCCTGACACATTCTTTGTAAACGAGAAACAATCTTATTTTCACATAGCAACTACTAGCAATGAGTTCATACGCATTCATTATTCAGGCTCAATCACGAGAAGTATCAGGTAAGTTAACAAGCATTGTTAAAATGTATTAGCTTGTCTCCGAGGACCAATCTATATTATTCCTACACGAATAATCCGACTAGGTACATTATTATTGTTATTTACTTTGTTAAATGATAATAAGAATCGATAATAAGAAATCGTCTCTAATAATAAAAAATTTATTTTCTTCAAGTTTTTTGAATTTGCATCATAAAATTTTCGTGCTACAAAATGTTCATAAGCGACAGTGGAAATACCTAACTGAAAATTTGCCATCAAGTGTTTACTCCTACAGGCTCCATACAAGATAGATCTTGTAATCTGATACCGAAAACTAAATTAATATAAATTAATAAGAACTAGTGAGATTATAACTTTTTTCAACACAATTTAAATTAAATTATTTTAAATGTTTAATAAGTAGTTCATACATGAACGTTACGTGCAAAACAAGGATAAGAAAGAAAATCAAAACAAAATTATGTGTCATAATTTATTTAACATTATAGTTTCAAAGAGATCATCAGTGTTTTTAATTAAATGAATATACACTTGCAAATGCAGTATACAAAATCAATAAATTTATACTATTGTGTATTGTATATGTCATAAAACATTTAGCAGTTGTTTTAATGTATTTACGTCTTTCTGTCTGTATGTTCAAATAAAATTAATTAGCTATACTTCTCTTTCATCAAAGAATTATTACAATCTTACCTTATTTCTCATTTAACTTACAAAACAATCCCTTTTGAAGATAATTTTAAATTTTAGTAAAAAATAAACGATCAGTTTATTTTTTTATTTCTCGATACACTTATATAGATCTCGATACACTCGATACACTATATAGTCACCTACATTTTTTTATTTCTCGATACACTTTAGGTGACGTTATTTTTTTTATCTTATTATCAAAAAAAGGTGAAACTGCTATTCTATTAAAAAAAGTTATCTATTTTTTTAAAAAAGTTCTACTTAAAACGATTGTCTATCTTTTAAAAAGGTTTTACTTAAAAAGATTGTCTATCTTTTAAAAATATTCTATTTAAAAAGATTGTCTATCTTTTAAAAAGGTCAGTTTAAAATGTTCTATTTAAAAAGGTTGTCTATCTTTTTACTACCTATTTGTTTACCAATGCTGATTGCGGCGGCAAATCTTATATTATTTTTTATTTTTTATATTATTATTATATAATACATAAAAGAAAGTCGTGTTAGTTACACCATTTATAAATCGAGAACGGCTGGAGTAATTTTTAGGATCTTTGTTTTGTTGGATTCTTCTCCGTCGGGAATAGCAGAATAAACATTAAAATATCAAAAAAATTAACGGAAAAATAAAAACAATATGATGTTATTTCAATATAGTTTTCTGTAAGGAAGTGGTTACTGCCACCAGATGGCTAGCCAACTGGCTGGCTATGCGAATTATTACGATTCACTTTAATTAAGAATTAGATTCGTTTGAAAGTAATTAAAATAGATTTAATTTTGATTTATGCTTACCTACTTACTGCACTTGATAATTTTGAGAATTCATTTATTATAATAAAAAATAAAACCTTTATTAATTTTGAGGCTGTACGAAGTTCGCCGGGTCGGCTAGTTTCTTCATAAAAAAGCTTTTTTTACGGAAATCTCCTCTACGGCAGCCATGACTGCGTTATCAGCATTAAATTTATATCAACGTACATTCTGTATCGCTATATCTAAATCGACATGCTAGGTAAAATGGAAAAAAAAAGTAAAAAAAATCTTAGCCAAACAATAATTTCAAAATTTACTTAAATCGCAAGCCTCAAAGAATAAAAGGAGTTTTATAAACCAAGCTTGCTCTTAGCTCTTAGCTCGGTGACCAGACACTGTAAAATATTTAGTAACTTGGATCGAGTAAATAAATATACATGTATATGTATAACATAATCAAATTTAACTATTATCGAAACACCGACATTTTTTACCTGTTCGCTTCACGTGGAATGGCGTTGGTTAAAATTCTAACGAGAGAATAAAAAAAGATGGAAAGCCGTAAATCACGCGTCGTGCCGTGTCGCCTCGAGGCCGAAGGGAGGTGCCTGAGAACGTTGATCCCGGCTGGCTCAACTCCCCAGCACCCCAATCATGAACTCGTATCGAGGACCTTCTAGGGCCGTTATTTAAGCAATACTTTAGCATACCGTTCCTAATGAAAGCCTAATTATGGGGGGAGCGTATAGTTATACACAAAAATTTACATAAAACATTAAAATTTCATGTCTGGTACATAGACGCTGTTTGTGTGTCTTCCATAAGATGTAATTCGAAGAGTTTGCTCAGGAGCTGCATGAACTCATGTCGCCTTTCCCTTTCCTCCATCGGACATTCAGACGTACAGCAAGTTACCGTCCTTATCTTGTGCAAAATCCCTCTATTTAGGACCAAACATTTAAAAAAATATATTTCATAAGTCACACTGCCAAGGATTGCACCTCCCTTCCGGCGTCTGTGTCTGTGTCTGAGTTCTTATAATCCAAATCTTTTTAAAGTTCGAGTGAATATGAATCTTCTGGGTGAGCTTGTTCCACCATGGGCCTTGTTTTTGCTGCGCGGCTAGATGCTGGCCAAGAGCAAATCCATTATTAATAAAAAATAAAAAACTTGATTGAATATACAATATTATAAAGTTGAGTAAATTGTTATTTATCATCTCAGCCGTTGGACGTCCAATACTGGACATAGGCCTCCTCAAAAATTTTCCAATAGGACCGATTATAAGCAGCCTGGATCCACCTTACAGGCTTTTTTGTTAATTAGTGTTTGTTAGTAGTGTGTTAAACTTTTATTAAATATTGCATGCAATAGCTGATTCATATTATTTACGGTAAAAAGTTACCATGTTTTAGTTTTTATTGTTTTACCTTTTTACTCACAGGAATAGCGGTAGCAAGCGAAGTTAACAGAAATTGGCTTTCAACTGTATACAATTGAATAAAAACGAAAAAACCGTTAATTTCTCATTGATTAAAATCTAGCTAAATCAGAGCACTAATTCAATCTCCATTCACGTTTCTCTCTACCTGTTCATTTGGCGATTGCTTTATAATAGAGATTAAAGTTCGTTCGGCGACCCAAATTTTCTCGTGAAATTTTGCAAACGTTACCTACGAATATATCAATATATCAACATTTTTAACAGCGAAAACGCCGACGAACTGATAACGATGACTATATCGTATCGCGTTATACATATAATATGTGAGACCAAGGCTTAATAATAATGTATAGAAAACTGTAAAATCCATGTAAATTCTTACCTCTTTTAATCATTTCAATATCAGTCTTTCTTCAACTACTCTCACCAGCTCGACCGTTTCTCGTGATGTTCAGCTTCATTTCTAACATACTTTTCAGCGTTTTAATGCAAAACCAAGATGAACGTTTTGAAGTATGAAAATTCTACTTTCGAAATAGTTTTCGTAAATTGAAATCGGACCATACATGTCGCATTCAGGCCTGCTGGAAAATTGCATAGTAAAAAAATTCAAATGGCTACAGATTGAAAACTATGCTTGGACAGTGCCTGCTTTTTGCACATATAAAGCTTATTGATAACTAATACTGGCCGGAATATCTACGCTACAACTCAAAAAATAACCGAGTTATGAATTTTTGAAAAAACTGCACTTGGCCGAATTTATCTTAAACTAACTGTCCGATCGAGTCGTTCGACCTCTCATTTTCTTCGTGTTTTCATTCTCTACAATTTCTCTCTTGACACTATCATGATTACCCTGATAGTTTCAATTTATAAGCAAAAAACTTAGAAAAACAGCAATTTTTTGCATAAAATTGTTAATAACAAAGTTATAAATAATTAAGTCGAGTGAAAAACATGTCAATATATCATATGAAACTATTCTCCAAACAATAGCGCAGTTGGTTTTCTTCTAATACTTTTTACACAAAATGCTCACTTCAAATCTCAGTAGCTTGGCCTAGATAGGAACGTATGTCCAAATTAAGGTCACGTAATTATAATATATGGCTGCTAAATTCTGTGACCCATCGGTTCGAATATGTTTCGTTATCGAATATTATGTATATTTATTATCCTTTTCATATACTACACTGCTTATTGACATTTCAGATTAACGATCACCGCCTCATGTCCCATGAATCTTCAATATTTTCCAATGGATCGACAGTTATGTCACATAGAAATAGAGAGTTGTAAGTATCTTGACTATTAAATTGTCGAAATTTGTCATTAACATTAATAACATAATATTATAACAAACTCAGTGATAACCATAGATATAGGTACTGTGTCCTGTTATTGTAAATTATTTTCTTGCAAAAACTCTGATATAATATTTATTTTTGATTTGGCACAGATAAAATCGAGGTTTTGTATAATATATCGTCACAGTCACAGCACGCTTCATATTGTATTAAATACGTTTTTCACTGTCTATTAAAGTATTTTTTTTACTAGAAATGTTATAAAACTTAACTGTCAATACAATAGCTTGGAGAGCAATCAAGTTTCCTTTTACAGATGATAGAAAAATAACAAGTTACAATTGTATATTTTTGCCAACATACGCGTGTCGTTTTCACCTAAGGCAATCATTGATTTAATCTTTACCACAATGCAAACTTGTCACTAGGCTTACAGATATTGTGTTGTGACCACTTTCTTGTATCACAGAAGCTACTCAGGGATACCCTGTGAGCACAACCGTACAACTTACTCGTCGACACGTGCTGTGATTTTCCTCGTGTTGTCGTACGTTGGAGATCTCCTTCTCGCATACAGCACCCGCAGAAGGTAGACTCGTTATAGCCTTTGTTTTCACGAGCATAAAGCGAGCGAAATGATATTAAGACATCGTCTCTGAGATAGCTGAGCGGGCTAAAGGAGGCGGGGGTCGGTCGGTGCGCCCGCAGGTCTGCTCAACCAACAAGCGCCGTGCCGCAGAACGAGCTCGCGCGCCCAGCAGCCTCCCACCACACCCCTTGCAATTCCTCTTCTGGCACCCTCCATCACACAAAACCATTGCCACCCCCACTTTGAGCCGCTACTTGTCTCTTGCCGGCTACCTCCGCACCACACCGCTTACGCTCATTAGCTGCACAAACCGCACTTGCATCACTTGCATGATTTTCCAATCGCTTCAACGAGTATTCTTTGCTTTGGTGCTTTCAGTAATAAGTTTTACACTTTTAATTTTTCCAGTTAATTATAATGGATATTATTTCACTGTCACGTTGAAGGTTTGTGAATAAGTTACTGCACGTTTTTAAGGACCATTCTGATTTCGTAATGCACCTTTTTTTTCTGATCACTTCGACAGAGTTATTAGAGTATTTTTCTATCATCCACATAAAGCCGAACTGAGAGCGATCGGTAAAACGCTCGAATTTCGCTGATCGCTCAGCGAGTTCATTAACTGCGACATTACCTTGACCCTCAACATTACCACCTGGATGAGAAAACGCGGTCCTTTCGCAGCGTAAGTGATAGCGTTTGTGTGTTTGACATGTCTCCGGAGTCGGGTACACAATGAGAGACATTCGTTACCATTGGAAAGATGGGCTGTCAAGTGTGGGGATGAGCAACGAAGTCCAACTGCCGCAATTCCGAGTACTCGGGCATCGTCAACGAGCCACTGTAGTAACGCTGACAACAGGTAAAGAAAACGTAATGTTCGCTGCCCCAGCACAGTCCGTCCGTTGCTCTGCCACTGACCCCGTCTCCTTCAGCCCGTGTGCAAACGATACCGCGACACTAGCACACATGCTCAATAAAGACACGACAACCGCACGATAGACCGCGCGATATCGAGTTCGCGTCTTTCCCGCCCCGATCGAAAGACGACTCGAGTTTAAAGCCCATTGCAATGGGCCTGGGGTTTGTTTCATTTATGTATCCGCTGCGCACAGTCGGCTACACCATGCGGGACATCCGATACAAATGGAACGAGGGGCCCAACTCAGTAGGCGTGTCAAGTGAGGTGTCTCTACCGCAGTTCAAGGTGCTCGGTCATCGCCAGCGAGCCATGGAGATCTCCCTTACCACAGGTACTTCACTACTGCAGGAAATCGAAGGCGGGAATAACTTGCGGGAAAGGAATTGCGAGAATATTACAACTCTAATATTAACACTGTACTTTACTATAACACTACAGAAACAGCCACGAATCTTTTCACTTCCCGCTTTGTGTAAATGCACAGAAGACACTACCTATAGAAATATTCATCATAATTATTGTTTTATTTTTGTGTGGCTTGTTTATGTCAAAATTAGTGACAAAAATAGTATGAAATATATATCAGAAATAAGCACCAACATTATTAGCAGACTAGTATTCCTGTACGTTTTCTCAAATATAAGTCAAAAAGCAGATTTTGAAATAAAATGTTATCTATCAATAAAAATATTAAATGTTTGATAACTTTCCTATAACTACTTCTAATTTCTACAGGAAATTATTCAAGACTGGCGTGCGAAATACAGTTTGTGCGCTCAATGGGTTATTACCTTATACAAATATACATTCCATCTGGTCTCATCGTAATAATATCTTGGGTATCCTTTTGGTTGAACCGAAATGCCACGCCGGCACGTGTAGCTTTGGGCGTTACCACTGTATTGACAATGACGACCCTCATGTCATCAACAAACGCCGCTCTCCCCAAGATATCTTATGTTAAGTCGATCGACGTGTATCTGGGCACCTGCTTCGTCATGGTCTTCGCCAGCTTATTAGGTAATACCCTCTATCTGTTCTTATGCAAAGCGACAGTTATATATTTTACATTTTTATTGTGCTAAAGCGAAATGTATCTCTTTTGCAATCTCTTTGAAAATTAATGCGAAAGTACACAACTTGTTGGAATTTACAGAATCTCTTATGAACAGTCTTCTCGTGTCTTTACAGAATATGCTACTGTGGGTTATATGGCAAAAAGAATACAAATGAGAAAACAAAGATTTGTCGCTATTCAAAAAATAGCGTCCGAAAAGAAACTTCCCGAGTGTCCTCCGCCTGATTCACATTCCTTTAAAATGGGAACCTTAGGGAGATGCCCGCCCGGGAGGCCTTCGGTAAGCTGTTCGGTAATTACATTTGCTATTTTTTTTTTATTGTTCTAAATGTAGTTTTCTATCGACTCTTTGATCAACACAACATTATGAATATTTCAGGAAGTGCGCTTTAAAGTACACGATCCCAAGGTACATTCAAAAGGCGGTACCTTAGAGAATACCATAAACGGTGGACGTAGTGGTGCAGAAGAAGAAAACCCTGGACCACCGCCACATATTTTGCATCCTGGAAAGGTAAAATCTACAAACAAATTGTTTAACTCTGTTCCTTAAGTTGTACGTAAATAAAGCTTGGCGATATGATTAGCGAATAGTGCAATGCGATATCAGGAAATAAAATATATTGTAATGATTCTGAAAAACCACCCAATTTTTATTGTAACATTATATTTGCCTGCGATTATAATTAATTATGGAAATGCTGTTATATAAATCAAACAAGAATTCACTTTTAGTCATAAAGTCTACGAATAATCAATTATGCCACTATGTGTTTGATTATTTACTGCATGTATAGTAAAGCCAAGGAGACAACGCAAAAAATGTAAACAAAAACGGCCCTTTGTTCTTTTGCATCACACTGCGGGCGCTATCTGTTTCATGGTATAGGAAGCCAATTTTATGTACAATCTTCGCGTTGTCTCGTTTATCTTGCTTAGTGTGTGCACATAATGACATATTTGATTATGCAGACAAATAGAATTCTTGACTGATTTATAAAATTTGTTGTAGTGACGCCAGTTTTAAAAATTAATATTGTAATGTATTCTACATTTCAGGATATAAGTAAGCTCTTGGGAATGACACCGTCGGACATTGACAAGTATTCGCGCATCGTGTTCCCTGTATGCTTCGTTTGTTTTAACCTCATGTATTGGATCATATACCTGCACGTTTCTGACGTCGTGGCTGACGATCTGGTACTTCTGGAAGAGGATAAATAGAGGGCGCGTTGTGTAATATCCACTTATTTTTCCACTGTTACAGTAAAAAAATAATAATTTGAAATAACATTCTGCACATTAGGCATTCGAAGTTGGCATTAATAATGAAACGATCTCGCTGTACGGATTATTGCTTCAAAATATTTTGTAGGTACGATGAGTCTAGGTATTATATTATACTAATGATACAAAAAAGAATTTGTAGATATAGAAATATTATTACTAGTAAGTAAGCATAAGCATTCGACTATAAAATATTAATGGTATCTAATTAATGGAAGTGTATATACCGAGAGGGTCGGAAAATAAGAGAAAAAAAGCGGATTGATACTAAAGACATTCTCATATTTCAGAGTCTGAAGTAGTTATCATAGAAACGACTGAACGCTATTGTCATTTAGGTAATGTATATGAAGTACTTTTTTATTTAAATTATTTTGCATTTGTAAAGGTAAAAACCGGATTTATAACTGACGTGTAGAATAGTTTTAACGCAATTGCCAATAGGATTGTAAAACAATCTATTGGTGGATTCTTTGTAAATATATGACTATGATTACAATATGTACTTAGTGGGAAATCATGTCTTCGAAATATTTAGCAAACAAATACAACACAATATTTTTCTGAGTTTGTCATAGACGGTTAGAATGTTATTTGTAACTGTGAAAGTGGTTCCTAAACTTTACATTGGTCTGTAAAAATTCGGTTGTAAAAAGCACTGAGAGTTTCAAATTATTATTAATTCTGTGGTAAAATGAGTGGAGAAAATCTTATAGTATACTTAATATAAATCTAATGCTCAACTTTCTCCGCTTTACTTATTAATTATTCTTAGTTTCAGTAGAACTGTATGTAGGTAATTAAATTTAGCAATTATTTTATCTTTTGCTGTTTTTGGTTATAGCCAGAAAATTTTATTATAAGTCCAGGAATTTCACTAGTAAATCAAAATTTGAGTCACTAAGGGACATTTTTGATGTAAGCTTCTAGAATTGTTATATCGATGGGTGAAAGAAATTTTCGATTACAAACTTTAAAAGGGGAGAAAAAAAAAACTCAAATGATACAAAAATGGTAAAAAAAAGTTTATCGATATTACATATACTCTAGAAACTTATATAAAAATGATCCTGAAAGACTTAAATTGATTTGTTAGTATTTTTTCCTGGACTAAGCATTATGTATTTATAATTTAGCTGCAATAAATTACGAGTTAGTGAACTTTTTTTGTAGAATCATATTATATATAATATTCCTAAACATATTATTAAATGTTACAAAAACTGAATATTGCTTTTCATCGACTGTACTGCATGCTACCATTTCTTTTTATTCATATTATAATTATTACTTGAATTGCACAATCGAGAGTTAACGATATTCTATGGCAAAATTGTCTTCATCTTTACAAAGAGTTAAATAAAATGCACGAAACATGATCTTCCGTAAGTTATTAAGGATTTTCTCGTTGAAGCAAATAGCAAGAAAGCACTGCGTCGCTATTACCCTTAAATAAACCTGATTTGTATGTTATTATGACCATCCATGCATGCGTGATATTATGGTGTACCTACGAGTTAAATTAAATCCAGCATGCTGTCTATAGTAATTATTTATATTAATACAATAATTAAATATTGAAATAATAAAAAATATTAGATTTGTTGTATAAACTCGCTTTAAGTTCGATGATTTTTTTTTGTATAGATAAAATGAGTAAACGTATTTTCAAATAACAAATAAATATAATTTATTGTAATAAAGTTGCAAAAGAAACTTAGGTAATGTTAATGAAATTTATGGAATGCATACATTAAAAAAGTAAATTATTTTAATACATTATTTTTTTAAGTTTTACATTTATTGTCAAACAATTGAACGGGAAAAAGAAAAATTTTAAGAATATACAAAGAGTCTATTAGTGAAGAAGGTATTAAAACCATTATATAAACATAACCTTTTTTAAGTTGCCAAATTTTTTTAATATCATTTTATGTAAAGTAAATTATTAAAAATTGGATATTTGGACTAATTTTTCACAGGGCTCTTTGTATAAGGGCCCCTGCACATTACTGCGGTTTTACTGGGTTTAAAACACTCAAAGTTAATGCTTGAGGGTGAGAGTTAAAACATGCTAAGCTATTAAAGAGCTAAAAAGTGGTAACACACTATGTGGCAATATAAATATTAGATATACTCGTTACTTAGTAAAGTTACAATAATGGGAAAAAATAACCAAATATATGGTTTAAAAGGCTCCAGTGTTAAACCGCGGTAATTAATATTCAGTAGTTACGCATATATCATAGCCAAATTTATATATCTAGAACCCCTCCATCAATTGTGCGGGGGCCGTTCAAAAGCAAAACTTGGCTAATTCCCAGTTTAGATTCTAAGAGCAGGCAACTCTGCATGTTTCGGTAACAGTTGCGTTATAAAGGAAACAGTAAAATGTTTACTGCGTAATGGTCATTGTTCAAAAACAGGCCACTAATTTTTTCTTACACTTTGGGGCATTTGGTAAAAAAAGTCTTTCTTAATTTCAATAATTTCCTGTGAATATTTCAAATTTTGTAAATGGATGGATTATTAATTTCGAATGTATACCACATTCGAAAATTAAAAAGACTTTTTTATACTTTCACACTTTTTATACTTTCAAATATTTTTTTAATTTTCTAACTTAAATGTCCTATGAAACCCCATTTTACCTAATTACACGATATTTTCCCAGTATAATTTCTTGTTACCTAATGGTACAAGTTTCAACCGTTAACACGAAAATAACAAAAAACTGATGGCCTCATCTCCATACAAAAGTGATTGATCTCCTTTAATAACTAAATAGGATATTGTGAAATGAAATGGCTGTAATTTGATACTTTAATTTTATGAAAAAAAATAAAATAAAAAAATAACGCAGTTTATTTAACATTATCTAGTCGCACAGTAGCCAAATGCAATGCTTTCCTTACTTAGATCGATTTAGAATAATCAGCTTGTTTTGCTCGCTAGTTCTGTCCGAAGTTCCAGTAGTTAAAAGCATTTTATTGAGCATTGGAGTGTGGTTGTTACAGCGGAAACGATCTCTTCGCTCCTTGCATGTCGATTGTCCAATCAATCACAGGCACGGTTGATTCTGGAGAACACTTCCCGCTCTAACAACTATGGATTCCCTCGAATATCTGACCCGCAGGATTCCTGTCTTCAGCTACGATATAGTCAGTTTAGCTAAAAAAAATAGGTGGGTTCCTTAAGGTTGAATAACCAAGAATAGCTCAAGTCATGTGTCCTTAAAATTATATGGTTTGCATAGTCAATGTTGCCGTAATGGTCGTAAACGGTTTATAGCAAACTTATAAATATTTAAGAACAAAATTAGTAAGACAATAGTGTCTTTAGTTTTATATGTTTATAAATAATATATTACATTAATTATATCAAAATTATATTGTCATATTAGGTGATATACAGAACGAGGCGAAATGTGAATTAAGTCAACAAATAATTAAAAACAATAAATAATATAAGTACCTTATGGAACCCTTTTTGCTTTATGTTAATAATTCATATAATGGTGCTCTTTTATTACTTTTGATCTAATTTATATATTTAACACATTTATATATTTATTTTTATAGACATATCACCGATAGACCGATAACCGATCAAACCATTGGTAGATGTGAATTTTACATTATAACAAACAACTAATGCTTATAATGACTAAATATCGTATAAACACGTTTACTTTGGATATTATAATAATTTGAGTTTAACATTAAGAGCGTGCAATTTAACTTAGTTCTATATCCCAAAATAATTTTTCTCTGTAATAAAATAATTATGATAGAAATAATATTATGAAACTAAAGCTTTGAAATGCTCACTATTGAATTATTATATTATTATTATTATGAAAAATGACGTGTAGAAATGTGAATTTTAGATGTCATAAATTTAATATTAGTACTTAATATTAATTGTACAGTAGATATATAGACGACATTTTTATGTAACAAAATTTATATCAATATACGCACTCGGAAATAAAGGCACTTTATAAAATGTGTTATCACAATTTAATTTATTGCAATTTATTCTAAATTATTTATTAGGTATTTAAAATTAAATAATAGATTAATGAATAAAATAGGTTTGCTGATAGAGCGTCGTAAGTAGGTACAACGACGTAGCCATTGTCGCGTCTCTCCGAAACGAAATTCTAAAATTATTGTCTAGCGTTAGTATGTAAGTAAATAAATAAGTAATAATAGTTTGTAAGGCATTTGACTACGAAAATTAATTTTTTTGTATACATCACCCCCACCCCCCTCCCCAATACTTTTCATTGTTTTTTAACAATCGTCAATATTTTTATGCTTTCAAATCCATTTTTGTAACAATTTCTTAAAAATTTGGATTGAAATTTGTATTGACTTAATTTTATTATTATATATATTTAAACAAATAAATATAGTGAATCGAAATTATACAACAACAAAAAAAATTACGGATGTTGGAAATATAAAATTGATTTCGATTCATGTTCTTTAAAAATACAGCTGAAATGAGTCAGTCAATCGATAATTTGAATTACTATATTTATTTACTATTTTTCTCCTATTAACATTAATATTATTGATATAATTACATATTATTGTGAATCGATGGTTAGTACACAATAAAACTGATAAAACTGATACCGGCACCTATACCTGCCGGTTGGTTTACATTTAAAATTTACATTTAATTTTTTTACATTTAAAACAATGATGCCTTTCTTACAGAGCAATATAGGATTCCGGAAAACGTTTTTCCATCGAGACAATTCTAATTAAATATATTTGTATATATAATAATATACATTAAAACCGGAAACGATTCTAAACTGTATTGCACTTCACCTGAAAAATAACTTGTGCCAGAACTGAAAGTTATATACCTTTTATTGTAATTGTTACACTGGACACGATATAACTACATAAAATATACACTCAATTTTATTAATATAAGTATAATACATCTTAGATCAAATAAGAACTATAGACAGAATTTTGCGGACAACAAAGTGAAGTCGGTCTTATAAACATTTATGTGTAAGCAGTATAACTTCAGTTTTTGTTTATTTTTTGAAAATACAAGTTTCCAAGTTTACTTACTTGTGAAATGTCATTTCATCCTCCTTTTTATTTATTTTTACATCCTTCCACTTCGCAATTTTTATTAGTAAATATTTTAATAATTCGAGGCATAGTTTGATTGTACTTGTGTACGTATAACCGTGTATGTACACGGCTAAGGCGTAGTTTTACAGGCTTCACTCTGCCGTCTACAGGGCTCTATCTTCAGTTCTTTCTTATTTTATCTGAGAATACTATCTATAAATTATAGAAGTAATGTTTAAATTAACTGATTACTTTCACTCTTTTCCGACACCGTTTCGCATGTATCATAGTTGCTACACAAATATTGATTATTTATCTTATTGCTCAATATTCTTGTGAATAGTGATTGTATTCGTAAACGCTAGGTAGCCGTTGTTGATTCGTTTATTTTATTTGTAATATTTACCTATCTGTCACCTGTAAACTAAGATAATTCATAGTAATAACGACTAATGAAAACTTTGGCAATGACTGTTTATAATAAGTCCATAGATAAATATGTGAAATATTTTGTTTTTATTAGTTCTATATTTTATCTACAGACAAATCAATATCTACAGACAAAATGTCGTAGGTTTTTCTGGAGACATCGTACGCGGTAATTACAAACAGAAAATGTCATTAAATCCAACCTTTTAAAGATTATTTCTCTAATTCAGCAAACCTGGGATGTTTATTTTTAAATAAAATTCTCAAATACATTCAACATTATACAAGATAATATTTGTAATTGTTATGATTTTTCAGACATAAAATAATGATTAAAAATTTCCCACAAGTATGGACAAGCAATCTCACTTCTTACCTATTATTGATTTTTTTTAAATATTACAGAAACCTATTTCATCAATTAAATGGGTCATCGTACATTAAAATAATTAATTTATAAATTTATACACACTGTCATTTAATATTCACTTATATAGTTAATAAATGTATCACGAAAATTTGTATGATTTCTTCTATAACGTCTACAATCTACAACGTCTAATTAGTCAAAGTACAAAAGTACAATAGTTCGCTGTTTGTATTACTGTATACTTTATCTGTTAGTATCTAGAGTTATTAAATTCTCGTAATTTAATGTCTGCATTGGGACGTCAAAACAGTCAGTTCTAAAGGGGATATACCTAAGTATGACGGGTACTATTAGCGCCTCCTGAGATAGAAACGGCGCTGGTACTATAAATTCCAAGCATTATAAAATTTATTCACGCACTGCCATTTAATAAAAAAAGCAATATTGACACAAACATGTACCTACACTAAAGAAGCCATCTTGTATGTACCTTCAGCAAATGCCTTTGTAATTATTGATATTATAATTTTATTGAAAAACTTTTCTTAAGATTACTACCTAACTTAGTTTTTTTTTAACTCGTTTCAATTTACGTACATATTTTATATTTAAAAACACAGTTATATGCTTTGGAGTTTTTTGAATTTAATGTAATATTAATCTTGTGAAATACTATATTATAAACAATGATTTTTGACGAAATCAGTTTTATATTATAACCATTAGCAACACTATAATTATTTGTGTATTTATGAATGATTTGTATTATGTAAAATACATAAAAAATAAAATCATTTTACAAGTTACTGGTTTTATTACCATTACTTACATTTATTAATTTTTTTTCTTCGATAATGTAATGAATAAAAATCGGTATAGTTTTACATTGTTAGTATGTGTAAAAAAACTTAAGGAAATCTGTAATTTATAGCTCAAAATACCTCAGGAACTTAGAAATACTAGGAGAATTGCTAATGCATTTGTAAAATGTCAAATAGAGGGTAACTCGGTCTACTGGGCTCCGCATTAGGCTAAATATAACTTAATAAAAACAAAATACAAAATAAAAATCAAAGAAAATGGTGTGGATATATTATTTTTACCATATAATGTACTCTAATCGTAAGAAAGCTCAACATGGCTCGTCGAGTTAAAGAGAAGGCTTGGGGTAATTATGGAACCAGCAACGAGGAGATCCGTAGAATATAAAATTTACCAACATAAGCCGGCGGATCAGTAAGTTTAAATGGCAGCGGGCAGGACACAGTATGGAGAGCCCACTGCCGCTGGAGCTGGAAGGTTCTCGAGTGGAGGCAGGTTCAGTTTGTGACAGTTCGGTGACCAGATCAAACAGATTAAATTTTGTTTAAGAACTTATCATAGCATTAGCTATGATTAATAATGGGTTTTCTCTAGGCCAGCATCAAGCCGTGTTTATATGGAGAGTAGTGAAAGTGATCAATCTAACAATAGATCGACATCTGTTGATTACTTTCGGAAGTGAACTAGCTGTAGAGATCACTCATTGTCACTTGTTATGATTGTGTAAATCTTCTAAGATGTACCAACAGATGGTGGTGTCATAGTTGCCTAGTTCACACAGTTTTTTTTTGGGAATTAATGTAATAAAACTTATCTTATCTTTCTCCAAGTTTGTTATGTATTGTTATTACTAATTTATTCCTAATCCTCAGGTTTTTAGTGTAACTATAACTACCACAGATGTGTTTACGTGAAAGAGTAACAACCGTGTCCATCCTCACAAAGTTACGCATTTATAATATTGGTAGAATTAAAGTTGTTTCCCTTAAATTCGATTCAAAAAACATTAACTTGACATTCTTGACCACAAGATGTTGAGTTTGATTTAATTTGTTTCCTTCTTCAATTATTACTTGAAGTGATATTAAAATCTTAATTTAAGGTTATACCGATTATTTTTTTCCCTTTTAAGGCAGCTATCCATCTATATCTTTGAACTAATTTCCATTTCAAAATATAAACAAATTGACTATCCCCAATTGTTAAAATTTCTGCCACGGCATCAGCTGCGACAGCTTACTACCAACCACGGTGCATTTCGCACTAGTTAGTAACATACAACTTTTTTTATAAACCCCTTTGCAAAAGAAGCGGGCCCCTAAATGTCACTGTTGCCTAACATTTTTGGGTGCCGAAGAGGAGTTTTTTGAGACCCAAGGAAATGATTTTTTGCGGAAGGAACGTGAAGGAATAAGAAAATTTGAAAAGCTGTATTTGGAATATATTGAATTAGAAGGAGATTATGTAGAAATATGTTTATTTCGATTTCAAAATGATTTACTAAAGCAGCGTTATATTTTTTAATGATAGTGTAGTTTTGAAGTAAGTATACAGGGTGTGTAATGTAATAAGAGCAATAAATTTAAACGATGATTCTATAGAGTATACGCAGTTACCTAATGCTCCAAAGTGCTTATACTCAGAGATATAGTAATACAAAGTTACAATACATAATATAATCAATTAATTTCATGATCGCTAAATTGTCGGTTATCAGTCGTTAGATGTCTTGGTACAGAGTATTTTCTTGGTACTGGGGCGATGATCTATAAGTGTATGAAATTTTGCATACACGTTGTCTGGGACTCCAGAAAGGACATAGGGTACCTTTCATCGTTCAACACGGACGAAGTCGCGGGGACCTGCTAGTTCTTAATAAAATAAGATAGTATCTCCTCAAAAATGTATCAATCGAAACTAGTTCTTAACCTCACGCACTAGAAACTACTAATCGCGTGAGACGTTTTCTTTTGTACGTACCTATTGTAAATGTCAATGTCAAGTACTCAGACTGGACACATTATGTCTGTAGTACATTGCTGGCTCGATTAATTTTGTTAGAAAGTAACAGTAAATTTGTTTCTCATTTTAATTAATTGAAACCATTGGGAATTAATTACTGATTCGTTAAAGGGTCTATATTTTAATTTATTGCTCTTGTAGGGACTTGTTGTAAATACTCATTTGCGTTATACATACTTTTTGGTTTTACTTTTAATACTTTTTATATATATTTTTATGTCATATGTATGTTGTCACTTATATTAATTTGTCACCAATTTGTCATGTTCATATAATAACTTTCTTTTGTAAAATATAATTCTTAATCCGTCGTAATCCGTATCTTTAATTTATACAATCACGTACAGCACAAACCAACCACAAATTTGGTGACCCCGACGTGATTTTAATATAATTTGCACACTACATACTAATAAATATAACGATGGAACAAAATAGCCTTCCGAACATTTTAAATAGTGTGAGTGTTAAAGTACCACCGTTTTGGCCAGAAGATCCGGCATTGTGGTTTGCCCAATTAGAAGGCCAATTCGCCTTAGCTGGTATAACTACGGATTCGACAAAATACAACTATGTAATAGCAAATTTGGATTGTAGAATTATCGCTGAAATCAAAGACATTGTAAAAAGCCCACACCATACAGGAAAATACGATAAGGTAAGAGATGAGCTAATTTCGCGTTTATCGTCGTCCAATGAGCAGCGAGTTCGGCAGCTCATTAGCAATGAGGACATTGGCGATCGCAAGCCTTCGCAATTCCTGCGTCATTTGTTGAACCTTGCTGGACCAGACGTTCCTGATGACTTTATAAAATCTTTGTGGTCAAATCGTCTGCCATCGCACGTCCAGTTAATAATTGCCTCGCAGTCTAAAAGCTGTTTAGAAGACCTAGCTAAGCTCGCTGATACAGTGATAGATATAGTTCAACCGCAGATACACCAAGTGTCCACGCCGTCGACGTCAAGCGAGATGATCGAACTCCGGCGGTGTGTCGACGGTCTTAGTCGCGAGATTGCGGAATTAAAGATGACAGCGCGGCCACATGCTTCAAGTAGAGGGCGCTACCCAGACCGGCGCCGTTCACGTTCTCGGAGCAGCAATCGAAGACAACGTGGTGGTATGTGCTGGTATCACAGCAAATTTGGCCCGCGCGCGAGTAAGTGTCACTCGCCTTGCAGTTTCAATGAGGGAAATGCCGACGGCAGTCGTTGATGACGGCCAGCGATTGTCAAAATGTTTCAGCCCGTTTATTCGTGACCGACAAAAAGACACAGGTGAAGTTTTTAGTGGATAGTGGTTCAGACTTATGTGTTTATCCTGTTAGTTTTATACGTAGTTTACGCCCTAAAAAGGACAAATACGTATTATGCGCCGCAAACGGATCGACAATTTTTACTTATGGTACAATTTCTTTAAAGCTCGACCTAGGCTTACGTCGTGATTTTTCATGGCGATTTGTTGTAGCAGATGTAACAAAACCTATCCTAGGCGCAGATTTTTTAAAATTTTATGGGTTATTGGTAGACATTAGGCATAAACGTTTGGTTGACAATATTACAACACTTTCTATTAGTGGTATATCCGCAAAATCTTGTTCTGTGTGCCATGTTAAAACAGTTACAGGTACATCTATTTTTCATCACATACTACAAGAGTACCCAGAGATTACGCGTCCAGCCGGTGATACTTCGGCACCAAAGGTGAAACATAATACGGTTCACTATATTCGCACTACTCCTGGTCCACCGGTGTATTGCCGCCCAAGGAGATTAGATGCAGAACGACTCAAGATTGCTAAGCGTGAGTTTGAACAACTTGTAAATACAGGTATCGCGCATCGATCTGACAGCTCATGGTCCTCACCTTTACATTTGGTCCCCAAAAAGAACCAAGGTTGGAGGCCGTGTGGTGATTACCGTGCTCTTAATGCTCGTACTATACCAGACCGATATCCAGTCAGACACTTAGCAGATTTCTCCTACAATCTCTATGGCTGTACAGTATTTAGCACTCTGGATTTGGTACGCGCTTATAACCAAATTCCAGTATTTGCGGATGATATTCCAAAAACAGCAATAACGACGCCTTTTGGTCTTTTTGAATTTAACTTTATGGGTTTCGGTTTTAAAAATGCTGCACAGACGTTTCAACGTTTCATTGATGAAATTCTTTGCGAACTAGAATTCTGTTTTCCATATTTAGATGACATTTTGATAGCGTCAGTAAATGTGACAGAGCACGAAAGTCATCTGAGACAAGTTTTTGAACGACTACGGCAACATGGTGTTTTAATCAACACAGCAAAATGTAATTTTGGAAAGACAGAGGTAGCTTTTCTCGGACACAACATTTCTAGCAATGGCACAAAACCTTTACCAGAGAAGGTAACTGCCATACAGAATTTTGCACGCCCCAAGACAATTAAAGAACTTCGTCGTTTTTTGGGCATGATTAACTTTTATCGACGTTTTCTGCCACAAGCAGCGCTTAAGCAAAAACCACTGAATGCTTTGTTAGCAGGTCCAAATTTAAAAAACTCGACGAAAATAGATTGGAACGAAAATTTAGATAGAGCATTTTTGATCTGTAAAACAAGTCTAGCAGAAGCCACACTTCTTGCCCATCCTCATCCTAACTCGAAAGTCGCGCTGGTTACTGATGCATCAGACTTAGCAATTGGTGCAGTTATCCAACAGCATGTAGACGATGTATGGGAACCGTTAGGATTCTTTTCAAGAAAACTAACAGCAACTCAGTGTAAATATAGCCCTTATGATAGAGAGTTGTTGGCAATATACGAAGGTGTTAAATATTTTCGTCACATGTTAGAACTTAAACCTTTCGAAATTCATACAGATCATAAGCCAATTATTTTTGCATTTCAAAAGCCATTAGACAAATGCTCGCCTCGTCAATTCCGATATCTTGATTTCATAGGTCAATTTTCAACAGACATAAAGCACATATCTGGAGAGGACAATGTTGTTGCTGATGCGTTATCTCGACCAGTTGATACAATTAGTATTATAGATTTCGCCGCATTAGCTAATTCGCAGGACACCGATCATGATCTACAGCAATTGCTGAAGACAGGGTCATCGCTGCAACTTAAAAAGGTAGTGATTCCTGGTCTACCCAAAGAGGCAGCAATATTCTGCGACATGTCCGGCTCAACTGCTCGTCCGTATCTTACGCCTGAGTTTCGTCGTGAAGCTTTGACTCGCTTCATAGACTGAGTCATCCTGGTGGTAAGACTACAGTGAAGTTACTTACTCAACGTTATGTCTGGCCCGGAATAAATAAAAACGGTCGTGAATGGGCAAGAGCATGTCTACAATGCCAACGTAGTAAAGTTTCTAGGCATGTACATTCGCCGATAAAAACATTTGTTCCACCATCCGAACGTTTCGCTCATGTACATATTGATATAGTTGGTCCCCTGCCGCTGTGTCGTGGTTATCGATATTGCTTGACTGCAGTGGATCGTTTTACAAGATGGCCTGAAGTGATGCCAATCGCCGATATCAAAGCGGAGACCATCACTCAAGCATTTGTTTTCGGATGGATTTCCAGATTTGGTTGTCCAAAACGTATAACGACAGACAGAGGACGACAATTTATTTCTGACACATTTCGACGTTTGGCGAAGATGATAGGAGCTGAACATTTCATGACAACGGCTTACCATCCTGCAGCCAATGGCTTAGTGGAACGATTCCACAGGCAAATGAAAGCAGCGATCAAGTGTCATGAAAGTGAAGATTGGTTGGAAGCTTTGCCTTTTGTACTTTTAGGTATAAGAACGGCCTATAAAGAGGACATTTCAGCTTCCACCTCAGATCTGGTGTATGGTGAACAATTGCGTTTACCTGGAGATTTCTTCGAGAGCTCAAATAAAAATGTAATCGATTATACGGATTTCTTGTCCCGACTGCAATTGCAAATGCGAAAACTGCAACCTACGATAACGGTTCGTCACGGAATGCCAAAAGTTTTCGTTCACAAAGACTTGAAAACAGCTTCTCACGTTTTCTTAAGGGATGATTCTGTTCGAAAACCGTTACAACCGACATTTTCCGGACCCTATCGTGTAATAAACCGTGCAGATAAATTTTTTAAGCTCGATATCAAAGGAAAATCGAATAATGTTTCCATTGACCGTTTGAAACCAGCATATATACTAGAGGAGCCCAGTCTGGCACCTACAACTTCTAGCGAACATGCTGTTGTTATACCTCAACAGCCCGCTCCGGAACGCAGAACAAGATCGGATCGTCGTGTTTGTTTTCCCAAACGTTTATCGACCTAAAGGTCTCCGGGGGGGCTGATGTAGGGACTTGTTGTAAATACTCATTTGCGTTATACATACTTTTTGGTTTTACTTTTAATACTTTTTATATATATTTTTATGTCATATGTATGTTGTCACTTATATTAATTTGTCACCAATTTGTCATGTTCATATAATAACTTTCTTTTGTAAAATATAATTCTTAATCCGTCGTAATCCGTATCTTTAATTTATACAATCACGTACAGCACAAACCAACCACACTCTTATTACAGGCTACACCCTGTATATCATCGAAATAATATATCTTTATAAGCATATCAATTTTGATGTTTTACTGTCAAATACGTGAACCCAGTGCATGTGTGACATGGACATTTTGTAAGACACACAATTATATCAGAATCTATTTAATATGTGTGTGTACTGAAATTAATTAATACGAATTAATAAAGAAAAACTATATTTGGTTCGTCTACAAGTCAAAATTCAGTAAATTTTGTAATTATAATTTTTAAGACCAAAACATCTGATTAACATATAAAATTCTACATCCACATGTTGAATTTTAAATATAACGACAAAAATTATTTATTCATTGACGTAATTAACACCAATTCCACATACGAGTATATGACGATGATAAGTTAAGTTTTGGACGGATGAGTTTAGGTGATTGTTGGCAGCACAATTACGAGTAATAGTAGCTTTCCTTTTGCCATTTTCTCTGACAGTTTTCAATGGAAACTATTTCCAAATTGCATCGTTATCTGAAATTTAAACATGTAATACATTACAAAAAATCATAAAATTTCAAAATTGCTCATCATCTCAGCTGCAGAACGTCCACTGCTGAACATAAGCCTCCCCCATAATTTATCAATAGGACTGGTCAGAAGCAACTCGAATCTAGCGTCGATTCGCGGGCCTTATTCTCAGACAGAAAACCTGCTCAGCAAAGCCTTGATTGCTGATCCAAAAAAGTAATTTAAAGCGATTACATTTACGTGATATAGTTAATAGTATAAAAATACCTTGTAGAATATTGACGACATCGCTCTTTTATTTAAAAAAATAAATAAAAGCTTTATAAAGCTTTAATGTGATCCGGTTTTAAACCACTTTGGTAGCGCTTCCACATCTTTTCATACAAAGATTCTAATCCTCGCACATAGTACTGACAGTCAAAAAGAGTCTTTTCTAAACGAGCGTTGGATATTTTGGCTCGAATATATTTTCGGCTAAAAAAATACAATTACTGTTTAAATATTTTTTACATAAACTAAAATAATTTGTAACAATTGTGTGATTGTTTCAAGTTTAAGGTTAATATGATTTCCAATTAAACCTTAGTAAGGTGACGATTTTAACAATTCAACAAGGAAATTATTATTTTAAAACTTTTTAAAATATTTGTTAGCCTACAACATTAGCCTACAACATTCGGAATGTAACCTACTACATGTGAACACAATATACAAAAATAAAAACGTACTAGGCAGTTACAATAAGACAAACAATTAAATAATAATTATAAAGTTACATATTTATGAATTGATTTCCTTGCCGAGACCGCAGAACCATAGAATAAATTAAATTCGTTTCGAATTCCATAGGACTGTGTTGACCGAGTTTAGTGCAGGTTAAGCAAATGTTTTACGGTTGTGCAAAGGTACAGAAAATCAAAGATATTCAATGATATCAGGGGCATCAATAACACCATTTACAAGCTTGTAGAGAAACATTAGGGCCAGAACCCTTCTAGGTTTATGCAAAGAGGCCAAATTAAAGTGAGAGAGTCGTGATTCATATGATAGCAATTGATTGCACTTATTGCCCTGATAAGTAAGGTGATAAAGGAAGTAAGGTGATAAGTGAATCTGATAGCCTGGTCAGATTGTCCCCAAAATAATCAAATTTAAAACGAAACCTGTTTTTTTTTTAAGTATATAATTCTAAAAGTATACTTACTAGGCGCTATTTGTTCCTAACTTTATGGCAATGTCTTGATAGTGTTGTGCGCTAGTTGCTATAAGTTCCGAACAATCCAAAGTATTTAATTGTGAAGCAGCGACTCTAAAACATAATAAGTATGTATTACATCGTCAAAGATTGCGCATAAAATTACGGACTCAATTTAACATACTAACATTTGAAACAAGTACCTATATTTGATTAACTGGGGCCTTAAGCACAGCAAAATTGGATGAGTCTTTTGAGTACTTTTACAAGTTATAATAAAAAGTAATGTTAAAGCAATTTTTTTCTGAATTTCTCAGACGTGGCATATTTTGTAATAAATTTCAAAATATTATTGATGTCGTTATATGAAATGTTTATTCAAATACAAAGAATTATTAAAGTAAATAACTACTACATAATTGTTAAGTGAGATAGAAATCACCTAGATAAATAGGTAGATAACCTAGATAGGTACTAACCTGGATGCAAGAGTTTGTCCCGGAAGAGTTACTAAAGGTGTACCCGCCCATAAGACATCCATTGCAGTAGTGTGACCATTACACAAGGGCGTATCTAAACATACATCAGCTAGTTGTCCACGCCGTACGTGCTCTTCTTTACATGCGATTGTAGAAAATATTATACGTCCTGGTGGTAAGCCTAAACACAAATATAAATATTAAAACACATTTTCTAAAGATTTAGGATTCTCCTTCAAATTGTACTTAACAAATGTATTACCTAAGTCTTGTACATATTTTATAATGTTTGGTTCTCCTGCCGCTGGAAAACTAAGTAGCCATAGCAAACTATTTGGCACTTCCTTTAAAATATTCACCCATATTTTTAAAATTGATGGATCTGTTTTATATAACTGATTAAAGTTGCAATAAACGATACCATCAACTGGAAGATCGTATTGTTTTCTTGATGTGAAAATAATGTCATCAAATACAATTTCTCCATTGGCTACTTTCTTATTGGTATAGTTTATAGATAATCCATTTTGTATAGTAACACCATTAACTAGCACCTGAAAAAAGTTATGACATCAGTTACGTATCTTATTTTTGCATTTAAATATTATTACCTAACAAATTCAACATACCTGCACCTGTTGTGGATTTGCAGTTACTTCAGTAACATAATTCGGAATGTCTATCTCTCTTATAGTTACATTAATTGGTTCTGCTTTTTCTAATTCTACTACACTTTCACTCTCTCTTGTACAAAATATTTCATCAATTTTCTCATTTTCAGAGCAATTAACTAACGCTATATTGTCATCAGAGGTACCTTTGACTTTGAACTTTTTCTTTAGATGCGGAAACATTTGCTTATGATCTCCGATAAAATATGTATAAGGCATATATGCAAATTTTTCACTAAAATCCATTTTTGTAGCCATCGGGGTAGATATTTCGTCGGTTATTATATAATCCATGTAATCAGCACCGCTAGTTCCCGGGTAGCCAAGCCACATTACTTGTATGGGAGCTGGTTTAAGAGCAAATATTTCATTTCTTGCACCTTTAGTGTATCCATTCATATTGATTAAAATATCTATACCATCATTATTTATTATGGTCGCCGCTTCAATGTTGCAAGGTACAACAGACAAATTAAAGAAATGTTCCGATTCTTTATCTATTTTACTACGGAATGTGGTACCATCGTCTGGATTTAAAGCATAACAAAATATTTCTACTTTAGTTCGGTCGTGTAATCCAGGTATGGATTGCATTAAATGTGAGGTGGGATGATTACCAAAATCACTACTTACGTAACCAATGCGTAAGCGTTCGTTTAAGTGGTTGGAAAATTTAAACGATTTCTTGCATTGATTGGCTACTTTTTCTGAAAATATTTCGGAGTGACGTTTGGCCAATTCTTTTCTTGCTTCATTTGACAATGGATATAAGATGGAATGATGTGGATGGACTGAAATCAATTTTTCACTATTTATCTGCTTTTCAACTATCGAAACTATATTTTTCATTCGTTCATCATATCCCTCCCAATTACAAATAGTTTGTAAACAATGTGTTAAATTGCAATAGGCATCGGGAAAGTCCGGTTTTAATTTCAGAGCATTTTGATAAAATTTTATAGCCTCTGTAACGTTGCCTATGTCTTTGTAAATACTAGCCAAATTACAATGGGCGTCGGCAAATGACGGATTCAAATCTATAGCTTTCTTAAAACACTCCAGAGCGCCTGTTACGTCCTGTAATTCTCTTAAAGTGTTACCCATGTTGCTATACGCGTCAGCAAATTTTGGTTGTATATTTATAGCTTGTCTGTAATGCATCAACGCTTCATGAAGTTTACCTAGAAACGTGATTTCATAATTAATAACAAGTTCGCAGTGCGCAACACATAACATAACACATAACAAATAATAAGTCAAATTCAGTTCGATAGTGTAAAGAGGGCAAAACAAAATCCGTAATTAATCCACATTCGTGCTAAAATGTAAAATATAAAATAAACACGTAATTCAAACCAGAACACTGAAAAGTCTAAATGCGCAAGACAATTAAAATAGTCAATGCAAAGGCAAGGGCAATTTAGGCCATACATAAATGTAGCTACATTTAGTCACACAAATGGTCTTTTATGATATAAAAAAAATCGTTTAGTAAAATAGGTAGGAAAAATTAGGAAAAGTTCAGTGGGCTGCTATGGATTTTTTCATTTCTTTTAATAACATGAAAGACAAGAGTAATCTAATACTTAGGATAGTTTTGTGAACGAATCAATGGAACATTGGAACGGAATAGAATGGAAGCCAATCTATCATTCCGTATCCAATAACGTGAAATTGATTGTATAAAAATACCATAAATATTTAGTATATTTTGATTATTCTTATTTTATTTGAAATATAATGTGGGACTATTTTTTCGTCATTACAAGCATTTTATGGCCCTTTCAGTCATAAATAAAAGTAAGTACACAACATTTACATGTTTAAAATTCTTACTAACCTTGTTGCTGCAAGAGTGACGCTAAATTACTATGGGAAGCTGCAAAGTTCGGTAAAACTTCTAAAGCTCTTAAGTATAATGAAGTGGCTTCTTCAATTTTACCTTGTTCCCTCTTAACATTACCAAGATTATTGAGGGTATCGACATGGGACGGACACAAACGTAAAGCTGCATTGTAACAGTCCTCCGCTTCTAACACATGCCCTTTCTCTTTGAGTGCATTACCAAGATTGCAATAAGCATCTGGAAAATTAGGCTGGAGTTCTATTGCATGTCTGTAGGTATCTATTGCTAAATCAATGAAACCGTGTCTGTAGTAGATGCAGGCCAGATTTCCGTGAATAATTCCATTGTTTGGCGTTAGTTTTAAGGTATGAAGATACACTGCTACCGCTCTGAAAGTAGTATTTATCTAATAATTAATTAAAAAAATTTAGAACTGCAATTGATCATGATTTATTTAAAAAGTTTTCAAAGTTACTTAAAATAATCGTTAAATTGGGAGATTTTTCAATATTATTTCTTTTGACCGAGGAAAAATTTTCTTATTGCGATTTTAATATATGGAATCCAATTATTTAATAAACCCACCTTTTAATTTTGTTTTTAAACCATGTAATGCAACCGTTGGAGAAATCCGCTGCACCCGTGAGTTTCGGAGGTGCGATGTTGATGACCGTATAGACAACGACACATTGATAATCCATAACACGGTCATGTCCTCTATGCGTATGAGGTTGTACTGACTGTGCACAAGTTTGCACGGAGGAGACAGACGCTTTCAAGACACAAGACAACGCGTCACACTCGATGACGAAGCGCGAGCGCACCTTGCCAACTTCCCAGGGGCAACGTCGCGTTCACGCAACCCGTGGCCTTCGCTACACCACGTTAATACGTTCCAATGGCAAACATTATTTGGAGAATTTAATAAAGGTGCAAGCACCATACTATGTGCAGGTCCAACTTCGGTCTTTGAAGTAATATAATGTTAAAACTCGACACAGTAAATGAGTGTCAAAGAAACCTCCAGAATCCAATTTTCAATTTCAAATTACATATTCTTAATAAACTTGTAAATAATTTATCACATTCGTTTCTCTCGTATTGTCCCATTATCAAATTTATTGTAATTGATGGGTAACATCATTATTGTCTAATTAAAATACCTTGTTGTGAAGAAGCTCGTAAGATTTAATTTGTCGCACATCAGCTGAAAATATCGAAACAGCTGTTTCGATAGTACGTTTATCCGTGCCTTTATTGTTTACTTTGAAAAACTGGCGCGCAATGGGGAACTTTTTCAAAATCCGAAGCGAAGCAAATTCACTCCACGTTTTGTCGAGGGAAATAAATTTTCAATTGGCCAAAATTGTTTATGTTAACGTAACAATGGTTCCTGGTTAAGACGTTAAAAGCCGATATAATCGATTTACGTAGGCGGTTAGTGTGTAGAGGCGACGACGTGGTGACGCGGCGAAAGCTCGTCGCAACTGCGGTCGCCCGTCCGCCGCCACTGGTCATGTCGGCTGGGCTTTCCTCCTGGAAAATGATACGTCACGGCGCCTTTCCTTCAAGCTCTTTCTTACTAACTTTTACATAGATTTTCCATACTCATATAGTTTAAAGCATTGAACGCGGATATTTTTTTTAAAACAGAAGAATGAATTTATATCTACCATCTACTATCACGCACGTAAACTTTCGTAAACAAATCACACTCTCTGCCGCATTGCTCTACTGACCTATTTAATAGAGATGGGAGAGATTAAATGACGTCTTTCTGTTGCACACAGTGAAATATCGAAAAATTCGGAAAATTTGACTGAAATATTTTGTTTTTGCAAAATGTAAAATATAAAACCCGTTAAAAAAAATTTGGGATAAATTTTAGTTGTATGGGATAAATTTGAGTTCCTTTTGAATTTCTTTTTCTTTTTTACGTCGTATGTCGGAAACTTTATTAAAATGAGAAAAACGTATAGATAAGTATGAAAAGTATAAATAGTAAGTATACTTTTCATTACTTAACAAATGATTGCCGGTTTTAAATATTTTAATTGAAAGCAAATCAACAGTTAGCCACTGTTTCTTTACAATGTTTAATAAAATATGATTAAGGTTAATATTTACTAATAATTCAAAGTAATCAACACCGACGCTTTGATTCAAAGCACCACACACTTTGATCTGTCTCAAAGTCCCAGATCTCTATTGGTCTGATTTAAGTTTTTTCTTGTCGCCCAAATCACATTTTTAACAAGGCTAAATGTGAAATAACCCAAAGACGTGTGTGACATCGAAATCTTCAATGTTAAGAGCTAATTTTGTCCCAACTCTTAACACTCTCCGGTTCTCACTTGCCAACATTCGTACAGTTTTGACAGATACGTAAGTAGTTATAATTAAATTCAAGAAGCATTGCCAAGGACTCGTGTTTAATTTACACGTGTATAATAATATTCCTTCCTTGCATTTTAGTGTGAAATTGTTTTGTTGTTTTCACGGAGCTGTGTTAATATGAGTAATCACTTTAAAGTATTGAAATCGACCTCAATTTGTAGGATTGCCACATTTTGCTGTTTAAAATTAATATATTTGATATTTTGGCACAAGTCCAAACTAACGTTGAACTCTTGCTAGGTTTAAATAAAAACAGCGTTTGATAGATCTTGGATTATTAGTCGAGTAACAGAGGTGCGCGATTATAATATGATAAAATCACAATTCCCCTAATTTTGATATATTTGATATTTTTTTAACGTGTAACTCCAACTAGGTTTAAATAAAAAATGCGTTTTGATTGATCTTGGATTTTTCGTCAAGTAACAGAGGTGCGCGATAATACTCGTAATATGATAAAATCTACAATTCCCATAATTTTGGAAATGTTCCAAAATATGTTTGTTTAATATTATGATCCCATCGATTCAATGTGTTTCAGACCGACGAAATTACCATTACAATCGTTAAATCATTTCTATTTTGGCACCACACCAGTAAAACAATCTGTAAATTAATGTTTACGGTGAAAACCGAAGGTTTGGTTTATAACAACGATTTATGTATCTAAAACTAAATTGTACTGTGTTTAACCCATAGTATCCAACTGTAGTCGATTAAAACACCATTCTATTTTTGCCATTGTTTATTCGACACAATGAAGCAATATTTGTGTAATATAAATATTTGGTTTAAGATATATTTAAGTATATAGGAATACATACATATTAACAATAATATAATGAAATTAATATCTTTATTACCTACTACAACATTTATAATAATTTTATGAAAAATAATTGATAATTTTAATATAAATTTAAGTAAAATGTGTAATATTACTAACATGATTATACAACATTGACACTATCGCATTATGATAAAATTTAAAATTTTGACTATATAACAATTTATAACAGGAACCTTAAACTATGTTAAAAAATACGTTCAAAATGCTAGTTTATTTGAATTCATGCAAGTAAATAACTTTAGCTAAAATAAACACAACAGCGTATTGCATTACATTAGATTACATTTATTTAAAATTACTGGGATACAATTAGTGAGTAAGATAAACTAATGTTATAACATTTTTATTCTAAAATAAACCGTTCATGATTATTTTCAACGTATCTTAAAATTAAAATTACTGTTCAGGTATTTATATTTATTATTAGGTACATTTTCGTAAATATATGTAATATTTTTTTATTACGAAAAATGTATATTATGTTAAATACATCTTTTTTGTTTTTTTTTTTTATTATTATTTTTATTAAACAATATATGACAACACGAAGGCTACTCGAATATTGGAAGCTACTGTTAAAACTAATTGTAAACAAAAAAATAAGATGTGGGTAATATTTGCAAGTGAAATTATTCACTTAGCGTCGTGAGGATGCGGTGAAAGACCTCGTTCGGAATTGGGGGAACTTCCGCCAGATGTGCTCTGTGGGCTCTTTTCGTTCACCTAAAAATAAAAATAATGCATTTTAAAAAAGGGTGAAATACCACATCTATTTTTGTTTAATACTATACTTTTTTCTAAATTGTGGCAGAGACAATAGTCTTAATTTAAAATTTAATCTATGACATGACTGAGAGTATAGCATAAATATTTATTTTAGATCGAAAAAAACATTCTCATCAAGAAATCGCTCGTCCCAGCTGTTTTTGCACTCTTGCACGGTTTCCAAGCTACAAGAGTTAGGGTTGGAAGCTCTCCAAGATCCACCATACTCACTAGACATTGCGCCTAAAGACTGGTAACCCTACAGCAAATTGTCAATTACGTGCATACGGTTTAAAATGGTACAAACTTTTTACATGGCAACAACTTCTCTGCCATAAATATTTGGGCAGCCATTTCGAAATTATTTTTATACACAGTATTCTTAGTGCTTTGATTACCGTACGGTGACGATGACGATGGTAAGAGAAAATTAATGTGTCTATAAAGTCGGCCGTATCAAAAGGTCGGCAAACATAAACAAAAATGATTTAAAAGATTATATGTGTGGTAACTTAGTGGATAGTGGTGATTAATTACTTATTTTGTTATGTAGTGTTCTCAAAATATTTGCACACCCCGGGTAGAATGTAGCGAGCCTTATTCATTATAAAACAATTGTAATTACCTATATTCAGCAAATAAATTATTATTATTCAAGTATATATTTTCTTTCTTAGATATAATTTTTTTACAATATAAATAAAAAAACAATAAATATTATAAAAAACTTAAACCAAGAGTGCCGCAAGTAGCGGGGGCAAGGCCCAAGCTACCGGTGGTTAGGGCTGCAGAGTGAAGAAACTCCTGACAATTCGTGCCCCTTCTGTATCTGTCCCTTGACCCAGCCGTCTAGTGAGAGCCTCTTGAGCAAATGTTGGTGGATCTTGTGTAAAAATAAAAATAAATAAATAAAGTTCGACGTCGCTCAACGAGCTATGAAAAGAGCTATGCTCGAGGTTACATTGCGAGATCGTATTATGAATAAGACGATCCGTAGACGATAACCCGGCGAGATATTTAGTAGGTAAGGAGAGCCGACGGCCGCTGGGGCCGGAAGGATCTCGAATGGAGGCCACGGACAGTCAAACGTAGCGTAGGACGTCCACCGACAAGATGGACAAACGGCCTGATAAGAGCCGCGGGTTAACGAATCCAGACTGCTTCTGACCGGTACTTCGAAAATTTTAACATTAGAAAATTATTTCGTAATTAAGTAACTTTTAGAAAAAGATGCATAATTTGGAATATTTCGCCAACTGGGGTATAGGTTGCTAAAAAAACATAAAATTTTTCCTATATAGATTTTTTTCAGAAATAGACGTCCTAGAGCTGAGATGATGATAGTTGCGGAAATCCTCGTTATTCAGATCTCTCGCACTATAAATATTTCAAAATGTTTGTTTCCAAATACATTTTTTTCGCAAGCTTTCGGTACGCCTTTACGTATAAAAATTGGTTAAGTAATAACCAAAACGTAAGTAAACATATCACCTGTAAACCAGTGTGTAGCATGTTAGCTATGGTTTCTACGTCCAGAGTGGAGTCTTGTGCAGAGATTTTCTTGATGGCCGACGACACAATACAAATATCGCCTCTGAGTTCGCGAACTAGAGCGGTAATTTTCTGTGCGTTACTGAGGACTTCCACGCTCTGAGTATAAGGGTTGTAACGTACTCCAAATGGTCGTTGTATGCTTTCAGCAAATGCTCTGAAATATGTTAAAAGCATAACATATTAGGATAAGGAAAGATTTAAGAGTTTGACTAACCTACAGTAATGGAGAGGCACTAAGAGATGAAGATCGATAATAAATATTATTAGATACTAGCTGACCCAACAAACATCGTTCTGTCAATAGTTATTTATTCAACTAGAGAGCAAATATTATTAGATACTAGCTGACCCAACAAACATCGTGCTGTGAGTGCCGACTTTAAAACACGAACTAGCGAAGTAGTCTAGAATTGAATCACGAGCGTAGCGAGTGATTCTAATATAGACTACTGAGCGAAGAAAAGTGTTACTAGGTAAGAAAATCAATTAAGACAATTTCAAATATTACCTTTATTATAGCTAACATTCACATAGCTAAAGTCACATAAATTATAACTAAATTAACAAAAATATTAAAAGTTGAAAGTAAAATTACTGCAATTTGTAAGATTAAAGGTAACAGTTTTGTTCGGAACTGTGATGGTCTTATTATTTACTTGCGTCTCTATGTTTGTACGAATGAAATAATGCGTACCAATGAAAATATTTTTCACGGGACTTTTTTGGAAGAATTCTGGAGTTAGACCATCACCACTGGACGTACTCATTTTTTTTAATATTTACCAAAACAGTGCAATAACACCAAGACCTAATGCTGAACCAGTTTCACAGCTGGGCCAACTCTAGTCGGCTATGGTCGGCCGAATCTAGACGGCTATGGCTGGCCGGCTCTAGTAGCCTATCGCTGGACACACTAATGAAGTCAAAATTTTATTCCTATGAGTTAAATCGCGTGTTCGAATTTCGAATCACTCTCGCTTCAAGAATCGATTTTTCTGCCAGTTTTCAGGCACCAACAGCACCCTTTTTGTGCTGGAGAGGTGAAAAGTTAATAGACTATGACAGACGCGACGGTAGCCACTTAGCACCAAGTCGATTGAAGCAAAATTTTTCTATAAAGAATAGAATTTCGTGTTCAAAAAATGTAAGTACCCACCTCATTTTCTCCTTAGCTTCCTCAAAAGAGTCAGTATAGTAATACGCATTCTGGTACGAAGTGATTATACACTCTTCGCTGACGGTCACGTCAGGGTCGAACCGCTTTATTTTTTCAGGTGTAGAAAGTGCGTGTTTGAGTTCAGCAACTGAAGACAGGAGACCAGCGCCATAAACTCGATAGGTGCCATCTAATTGGCGACACAGGCCAAATTCAACAGTGAAAAAATATAGCTGAAAAATAAATGAAACAATAATGTATAGGTAAAAATAAAATACAAGGAAAACTATACTTTTGAAAAGTATGGCTATTGGTCGTTTCAGCCAGTCATCGCTGCGGGGGGCAGTGGATAGCCGTCGAACGCAGACTCGTGCGGTTGTTTTCGCCCACCATAGGGAGCGGACGTTTTAACTGACGTAGCTTCAGTTTTCTTTGGTAGAGATATGTGTCGAAAAATTCAGATTTCCTCCAGCTATGTTAATTAAATAAAAACAAAGAAGCGCAAGGTAAAATTAGAGTACGTGAAAAAGAACATTGGATCAAAAAAAAAAAAACTTGGTGTTTAAAGATTAGCAATGTATTGCCACGCGTGTGTTGCTTCCGGCAGAGTAATGAGAAATAGTCATTATGAAACGTGAAAAATGCTGGCCACTTTATTAGGGGCTCTAGCGCTCTAACCGACGGGCTCCGTAGCAGTATTAGAGCAAATTAGCATAATTAGAGGGATAAATACCGTGGCCAATTTATCAATGTCTTCTTCAGATGCACCTAGAGACGCAAGACCCAATTCTTGTGAAAATTGGGCGAAACTTGGATTAGCCAAGAGAGGCATGTGACCAAGGAGTTCATGGCAGCAGTCTCTAAAAAATCATATTAAAACAAAATGAGTATTTTGTGTTCAGGATAAGACTCACTTCCAAAAATAAGTGATACTTACGGTTCAGGTGTATAGAAGGGATCTGATGAATGTCGAATGTATTGAGTGCAGTGAAAAACTCGAAATGCTAACCCAGAGAGAAAGTCGCGCGGTGAGAGGTATCCTGCAACTGGACGCAATTGGAATCCCGTTTTGCGTTTCAAGAAAATACTCACATCTTCAAGCTGAAAAAAAAAAACCTTTATAGAAATTTTTTTTTGATATAGAAATATCAAAAATGTTTAATAATCTTTTTGTACTTTATAGAAAAATGATATTTTTTCCTGTACATAAAGCTAATCTCCAAATTGATCAATTAAGATTAGTTCGAGGATTAACTAATGTAATCTTTTTTGCAAGAAAACCGTTTTGTACCACTGAAGAAGCTCTGTCGATACCCTAAGTATTTAAAATTTTAAATAATTCACATACGGCCTGGACGTTGCGATACTATAAAAGTTATTGAAAAATCTAACATTCTAAAATATTTGAGACACAATACATTATGATCATGAACCCTTTAATATTGAGTCCGTAGAAATTGCACAATGCTGTAATAATATTGTAATTCAGCAATTAACATTACTAATTATATTACAATAAATGTATTGTTTACTTATATAAACAAACAAAAGTGTATGAGCAGAAAAATAATGTAGGTATACTGTTCCTACTAGAATGCATATAGTATACCTGGGGTAAGTTGTCCTCTTTGTAGCCACAGTATTTGACGAGTTCCGGCCAGTTCTCAAGATACTCCTCGCAGGCGTGCTTTTGATACAATTTGTGAAGTTCACGAAACACAATTCCCCTGTGGTTGAAGTTAGTTAAAACAAGAGGCCATACTGCGACAGGCTACACTACATTACACTGCTTTCGGTAATATTAGAACATAGCAATAATTAGAAAATATTTATTAAATTGTTAATAAAATAAAGATAATTATTTTTTTGTATGAACCGTATTTTTGTATACTTGTTTGTAATGGATACACTCAAAAACCAATTATCTGATTTTAAAAATTCTTTCACTTATAGATATAGCCTACGTACCTAATCATCGAGTCGATTGACATAGGCTATATTTTATTTTCAGGGAAATAGAGATCTATAAGTCATTATTTAGCGTACACTGCGAAAAGTAATGATGATACATAAATTAATGTTCCTACTAGGTATATATTTATAGTACTCCTCATTGCATACGAAAAAGTTCGCTTCGTTATATAAATCTAACTAATAATGATAACACTAACTAATAATAACGGTTTTATGTTCAAAATAGTTAAGAAAAATACAAGTAAATTTCTTAAATAGTTTTAAACTCAAGGTTAAATTTAAATTCCTCATTAAATTAATAAAAAATCAAGTTTTGTTAAAAGTTACTACGAGTATAAATAAGTTATATCGCTTTGTGAACGAACAGTCCTATGCTTAGTCTATTTAGCTACCTACACCTTTATTTGATAATAACACAAATTAAACGATCTCGCTATAACGCAACATTTCGCTAATAAATGCATAGCTGAAACATGTAACATTCAACGTAGATAATTTACTTATAAAAAAATGTACTTACCAAGTTTTTATTTCAGTGTCAGTATATTGCACCTTTGGAATAGGTTGGCCGCTATGAAATTAAAGTGCATATTATTATTATTATTATATTTTGTTTAATTGTCACAATGGACCAGATGCAAAAATATTTGTAATAGAAAATAATCTTCATTTAAATGACGAGATAGTTAGTTAATTTTGGATAGTGGAAGTGCACATTGCGTCGCAGTCATTTGCGCAGCCCACCTCCTTACAGCAAACCACTGTGAAATAACAGGACGCGTGCTGTTGTGTTTCGGAATAAGGGATTCCAGAACCCATTTGTCTTCTTCCGATACCTTATCCTTAATTCTAATATAGTCGGCAGCTCACTAGCAGCATCTGTGGCGTTGCTTGTGTTATAGGCGACGGTAGCCACATACCATCAAGTGAACCGTTAGCCTGTCTGCCGACCTTAACATAAAAAATTAAAATAAAACAATCACTTACTATCTATAGTTATTTGCGATCGCAGCGAACTGTTCGCGTCTCTTACGATAGACTGGATCCTTGAATCCTGGATGGTCGGCATCTAACTCCGATCCATACATGAGCACATTTTGAGCTCGATCTAATTCGGATATCTTTCGAGGAAACCACGGCATTTCACCGAAATCTGTTTAATGAATAAACACTTTTATATCATCTATGAACTTCAGGCATAATAATAATTCTTACTAGTCTTAGTTAATGTTATTTTTACCAAAACTAGCAGCAGCCGATGTCGGAGTTGGGGGTGTAAACTCGTCGCCATCCACTTGCGAAGAAACCACTTCAAAATCCTGCACCTCACGCTTCAGCATCCTTTTTAATTGTTCCATTCTATGAGGATGGCACTCCACGTCTACTAAAATATCAGCCTACAGGCAATATAAATATTATTAATTTTTTTTAAATATTTAAAAACGATGTGGCGTGAAGAAAATCCGCTTTTTTTGCTCAGTTATTTCAAAGTAGCCACAAAAGTAACACTTAAAGTTTGAAAAACGTAGGTATATCTCGCGACTCACCGCATAAGTTTCTGTCGCAGATTTTCTGGATTCAATGTGAAGTACATTTATTCCCAAGTCTTGGAAGACAGAAAGTGCACGCACCAAACCACCGACCTCGTTCTTCAGTGTAAATATTACTGAAGTCCTCTCACCTTCGGGTTGATTTTGGTTTCGAGAAGCCATTTGCAATTCGGCTAATTTCGGGTGGTGCGGAGATTCATTTTTCACTTCCCATTCTGAACCGTTTCTGTACAACCATAATCCCAATAGACCCTTGCCAGATCCACTCATTTTTCCTCAGTTTACCTAGTCACGGAAACGGAGTAATTAAAAAAATAAAACAAATTTTATTATCCAAACAATATTCAAAACAACAAAAATATTTCAAAATCAAAGATATGTTTGGTGAAGTTTGAAGTTTCACAAGAATATTATTTTTCCTAATAATTACAAATATGTTTTATGTTTAATATGATTTATGATTTAAAATGAAAAGAAAATTTAATTAGTTACTGTATGGTGATGTCTAGAGGAAGAGAGATGCGCTATTGCAGTGACTGAAACACACTGTCCCATCTTTAGTCCTTGTGCGCTTTATAAACCTACGAGGCGAGGGTGATTTGAAGGAGGGTGGGTATATTTGATTGGCTGAATCAAGTGTTCGCAGTAACTTGGAAAATGTTCTCTTTTCACGATCATAAAGACAGGAACACATTATCGAAAATCTTAGTTTTGATTATTCATTTTGGTGTAGCTCACTAAAACTGCTTTCTGAAGTGCAGAAACAATTTTTAATCGAATTTAAGTATATATATTTTTATTTTATGTGTAGTTTCATCTTTCTGATTTGACAAGTGTTTTTAATACCATGACTCCAATTAAATAATAATGTTTCTCTCTCTGAGAAATTGATAATTGAGTTCGTGTGTATATTGAGCTTATTGTATATTATGTATAAGTTAAGTTTTATTCATCATCATCATCACAGAACGTCCACTGCTGTACATAAACACATGTCTGGATCAAAATTTTACGATAGGTACAGTCAGAAGCAGCCTGGATTCATCGTAGACCTTCGGCCCTTATCAGGTCTTCTGTCCACCTTATGGGTGGACGTGCTGCGCTGTGCTTAGATTGTCGGTCCGTGGTCTCCACTCAAGAACTTTCCGGCCCCAGCGCCCTTCGGTTCTCCGTACTATGTGTCCTGCCCACTGCCATTACAAATTATTAACCCGCCGGCTTATGTTGGCAACATACCGCCGGCTTATGTCTACGAATCTGATACCGTCATTTCTGATTCTATCTCGCAGTGCAACTCCGAGCATAGCCCTCTCCATAGCTCGTTGAGCGACGTTGAGCTTTCTTACGAGGCACATAAACACAGATCACGTTTCAGCGCCATTTGTTTATCACTGGCAACACTTATTTGATTTATTACGACTTCTTTAGGTTTAAGTATTTTTATATATATTTTGTGTAATTCGTAAATTGTACATTTCGTGACAATACATCCACCATCAAAACAGCATTTATAAAATATTTCGTGCAAGTATATGTAGATATATAACGCATAAGCATTTTGATATGGTGTGGTTTCATTTCAATGGCATTGTGCTCCTAGCCGTAGACTAGTGGGTGTTAAACGGACCAGTCACTGTATTTATTACCATTGTTTAGCGAAAAGAGCGTTCCCTATCATTCATTATCTGGTAGAGCTCCCGCCTTTTATTCAACTTTCTTCGATTGCGTAAATATAAACTGAAATGTGTTTACGAGCAATTTTTACTACGCTGTGATGTTCGCTGAGTGCTTCAAAAAAACCAACTGAAATGCTTGTATTAGATAGTAAACTAAACACTATTACAATGTCGTTGTTGTGTGGTTCTGAAAACTATTCAATAGTTTAACGAGCCGTGAAGATTAAATACGTCATATGACGTCAGTACAGGCTTTTGTGATAAATAAGATAGGGGCGCATCAGATTTTGTTTCATATGTAAGGAAGGTGGACATATATTATGTAGAATCTAACGACACGCTATTAATCAATTTCATAAGTAGTACAACTATATTAATTTAATTATTTTAGTAAACTCGTATATGGGTAATTCCATGTCAAATCTACCAATGGTCCAACCATTAGTAGATTTAACATTGACATCGACCCCTTTCGATTTTAATGAAATTTGATCAGAAGTTAAGTTGTCATCCTATAAAGAAGTTCTACTGACAGAAAATAAAATATTTCTTTTTTGAAAAACTATGCAAAATTCAAAATTTTACTGTTTTTTCCAGTTTTCAAGTTTATTTTTTAAATATTTCAAACTATTATAGTTACCTCCACTCTTAGTGTTGTTTATGTCCTTAAACGACAATAACCACCTTCCATCAAGTGGAAAGTCAACTTACCTTAAATTCTTTTAATTTGAAAAATTCTTTATATATGTATGTCATATATCCCGTTTCCGCAAAAGCGTATGAGCATTCTCATCTCTGCAACGATTGCGCATATTTAACCAGGAACCCGTGGAGTATTAAGTATAATAACAATTTTGGGATAACATTGATCTTAATTTCAACAATATGATGTCAATTTTAGCGCACATGAAACCGTAAGCGCTGAAAATTAAACATTACACGACAATCAAAATGTGCAGTTGCAATAACAAAATGTATTGTCAATATATTCGATTAATATTTCTTTCAAATGTATTACTGACACAGTTTATTTTATTAATAAATATATATAGCAGTACAAATTTTGCACCAAGCGTATTTCAATAAAGTAAATATTAAGTTTCAAGAAGCAACGCAAAACACGATACTTCGAAGAGACGCTTTTAATTCAATTTCTCTAGAGATGTTTGGAAGCGACTGCCTCCTCATTCACATTTATTGTTGTATTAATACTTTATTATTTGTATGGAAACCCGAAGGTTCCAAGATATCAAGGATTTCTTCAAACATTTAGATTAATTGGTGTAACACGAATTAATAATTGTTAAAGCTATATAAACTCAAATTGGTATGTAGATAGGTACTGACGTGTTACATCCATACTAATACTAATATTATAAATATGAAAGTTACTCTATCTGTCTGTCTGTTACAGTTTCTCCGATCATAATGAAATTTTACGTATACGTCGTCAGCGATACAGAAAAAGATATAGGGTACCTCGCATCCTGAAAATAGTTTTTTCCCGAGGGTCATTTAAAATTAAGAAAACTAACACATGGAAAAGTGTAATAGCAAAAAGATGTCGGGCGTTACATTGCTAATTTATTTTTTAATTTAAAACACTGACGAAGCCACCTATGTAGTATAAAATATATATAGTTATTATAAACTTAGATATTAGTTTCCATGTGTTTGTAAGTTTTTATTTCACATCATGTTTTTTTTTCTATTAATGTTCCTATTAATAGACATCAAGGAAAACAAAATTAAGTTCAAAGTAGATTCGAAATCAAGTTTCCAACCACTTTTGCGGTCTCGTAGTGGAGAGCTTAGTGTGTTTACTTTGCTCTTTGGACGTGCGCCCGACGACCTAGAGAGGATGAACGAACGACCCCGTCCATTGTGAAGAATCCTAAACCATACCTAAATTAGAACGTAACCCCTGACTTTCTATTGAGTCCATATATCTGCTGTAGATAATAAGGTAAAGCAACCAATTCTCTATAAATTGAAAAATAAAACTGAGGTTCCATAGGAGGATTATTAAAATTTAGGAATATTTGTAAGCAATCAGCTCTATTTTATAATTAATATTCATATAGCGTTCATTATTATAGTCTATACATAAAAAGGCACATAACAAATATGTGGTTAAAATCTTGACTAGTAATTTACTACTGGTCCATTTGATCGAGTAAAATACAAAAGTGCTAATTCTGGTGAATCGATCCTATGTTCGATAGTTATGGGAGATCGTTTTATCTGTAGTATCAGTTAGTGCTGTTTTTTTAACCCTACTGGTGTTTTTTTGCTTAACCTTACTGTAGTCGGCGGCGCACTTGCAGCACCTGTAGCGGGTTTGTGCTATAAGCAACAGTAGCCACCTCTCTCAAGTGGACTGTCAGCCTTAACATAAAATAAAATTAAAGCAAAAATTAAAGGAACCTAATTTCTCGATAACTAAGCGCTCAAACGACTTTATTATCGTATAAAAACATATAATAGGTATATTGATAATATACTCGTATGATAAGATTATCGTATTATTTCATATTTAGACCCACTTGATCTCATCCAATGGAATAGTTATCATTGCTAAATATTGCCCTGGTAATATATTATGTTATATGATTAACTTTCCATTAGTAAAACTTGAATAGAAACCTTAAAAAGCATGCGCCAAAATATTAACTCGCACTTGCGCCCTATGTTCTCCCCTTAGTTTTGAACCCTTGGTCGATAACAATCTAAAGATGGCTCCGCGCATGCGGATAACTCGACACGACCATCAGGTGTATTAGCGACATGGCCGATAGCGAGTTTGAAGAATTTCGAAGAGTTTTTGACAAACTTCCCCAACACATTAAAGCTCCGACGCCGTTTTATTCGTAAGTGTTTTAAACAACCTTATAAATTGATTCAACAAATGACTTAGATTTCTTATACGAGTCGTCTCGCAGTCTCACAATATGTCACGTGAACATTGAATAGAAAATCGAAGTAGGTGTTAAAAATAATGAGTCATCCACTTTTATCGAGTGTCAATAGTAATTTTAATTAACAAATTATATTATTTTAGACTAGTGCCAAATGTTGCTCTGGAAGACGAATCCCCTTCGTCAAAGAGTGAAGGATCGGCCGAAGAAGACAGGGCATGTGATGCTGAAAATGACAGATCTTCAAGCACAGCTCAGATAAAAGATGTATCGCCGGTTCAATCCACCGACCTCACAGAAACACAGCGAAGTCCAAGGCATCAAATTTTTACAAATGGCGAACGAAGAAGAAGAAAACTACCGGAAATACCAAAGAATAGAAAATATTGTAAGTAATAAATGTCCTTTCAATCTTTTTTTATTATCTGTTTTGTCATTTACTATGCTAATAATATCAAAGGTAAAGAAAGGTCAGTTATCTAAATATAGGCTGGCGCTTGCAGTCGATTTTCTATTTATAGATGCTTTGTTGCATGTCTAGCGAATTGTTTAAATATATTTGGGGAATTACTCTGACCAAAACCATATTTGATAATTATCCTGCTGATGCGACTATTTTGGTTTTAATCAACATAAAGATAATACGAAAAATATGAGTTTCGTATTATTTTTGACTTTTTTTTAAATATTGTTCTAAAACATCTTATTTTATGAGAAAAGCCATAATACAACATTTTTTATATATATCTTAGACGTTAGGTACGACAGGTAAGTCTTTTATTTTTACCAGTATACTGTGCGCCATAGATGCGGAGTCATCAGCATTACAAAGACAATATGCCTATGCACAGTCCGGATGAGTAGAAACTTTATCCCGCGGAGTCGCGAACTTGGTAATAATCTGCCTTCTAGCTACAATATGGACTTCTTCAGGGTCCGGCACCCCTTTTGGGTTGCTTGTATCCTTAGGCGACGGTAACCACCTACCATCAAGTGGACCATTAGCCTGTCCACCGCACTTATTAATATAAAAAAGTTCATTTTTGATGCTACATTTCAAAATAATTACTGAGTTTTAAGTTTTTAGAAAGGGACACATATAGGAAAAATATATCTACATATATAAGAGTAGGTACTGAAAAAAAAAACTATTTCGATAAGAATCAATCAATTTAACTACTTAAAAATTAATTAGGTAATTCGTATTGTTTTTCTCTATTTATTTTATTTTAATTTCTGGATGCATAAAATTACTGCTTGTGAAGTGATAACTTTACTATTATTTCTTTTTCATTTTCGTTCTTCATGATGTTATTAGTTTTCTAAGCATAATGTATTTATGCTTACAGCCCCTGTCATAACTTGCGGACAACCAGCATCGCTTGCAGATGAATTAGGTGCATTAGCAGGCCCTCTCATTAGACCAGGATGTCAAGGAAGACCACTTCTGGTACTCAAATGTGGGTATCTTCTCGACGAAGACTCCAGTCCCGATTCAGAAAGACTACAAAGCCTCGGAGACGTCGACAGCGGACACAGTACAGCCCACTCGCCTGTCGACACTTGTCCTAAGAGTATATCACCGACACCCTTACAACAGAATGGTAAGTGAAATGTTATCATCATCTCAGCTATAGGACGTCCACTGCTGAACCTGTTCACGTTAATGTTGGTCATAGATATAGTAACCCCCGCTGTTACCTTAATTGAAGACAAAAAAATATCTCAAAGTAGTATAAAACATAGTCACTTCGTCTGTTCTTACTCATAGATATTTTAAACTACACAACGGATCTTAATGCGCATTTCACTAATGGAAAGAACGTTAAACAAGAAAGTTTTTATATATAATTTGCAGAAAAAACCATGCGAAGCCGGGGGCGGCTCGCTAGTTAAATATATTTTTTGTCTTTATTTGAAATAGTTTCGCCATCGTCGAGCTGCAGTATCAGCGGTATTAATTTCGCTGGTAACATGACAACAGTTCCTCACAGTCAACTAGAAATGCTTGAAGCTACTCACCGAGGCCTACATAAATTCAACCCTAGACATCACGATGAGATTGAGGTTGAAATAGGTGACCCCATATACGTGCAAAAGGAGGCCGATGATTTATGGTGTGAAGGTAAATATCATTTAACATAATTTATCTTATTGACCTACGCCATTATCGATAGTAGACCTCCAAACTGGATAATTCGGTTTTCACCATGGTAAGAGGGATAAACGGGATGGTTTGTGTATATAAAAAATGAATCCCTGACGAAGCTGGGAGCGTACACTAGTAAATAAATAATAATTTTCAAAACTTAACGTAGCATTATCATAATTTTCTAGTTTAAATCTATATAAAATTTACGACATTTCAAATATACTGTAGGATAACATATACGAGTATGGATTCAATCACAAATGAAATACCATATTATCCTATTTATTGTCAAATTTATTTTCTTTATCATTTTAGGAGTTAATTTACGAACAGGACAGCAAGGAATATTTCCATCAGCATACGCCGTTGATATGGACTATAACGATTTTGATCCAGCCAATGCTAAGGTCAAACGGGAACGTTACCTTCTAGGGTGGGTATTAATTTTATAGATTTACGAATATGTCTCATATTACTGACAATAGCCATTGCAAAACATACGTTTGCGGTACTTTCAGGTACATGGGGTCTGTTGAGACATTAGCACACAAAGGCACAAGCGTAGTATGTCAAGCCGTAAAAAAAATTGTTGGTGAATGTAGTGGAGAGCCTGGCGCACAACCTTGCATTTTAGAAGTGTCAGATCAAGGGCTTCGTATGGTTGATCGTTCAAAACCCGAGGTATTATTTTTTTTATTTTCAGGACAATCTGTTATTATGCGTAATTCTACTATTTTTTGAAATTAATATAAAATATCTACTGGCTCTCACAGTACGCACGATCTAGTATTATCTTTGAAGAATAGTTCACCGAGCACGTATTTAAAATTATATGTGAAAAAAAATCAATCGTTTAAAAAAAAAAAACATTTTAATATCACTATTATAATTCTTTTTTATGTTAGGCTACCGTCGCCTATAATACACGCAACGCCATATGTACTGAAACTGCGCTGCCGATCATAGTAAGGATTAGAATGGGATTAGAAAAGAATAGGGAAATGGGCTCTGGCATCCCTTACTCACTCACTGTAACATAACAGCACATATGCTGATTTTTCACAGTGGTCTGCTGTAAGGGCGTGGTTACTGGCGCTAGACGGTCTGCCCAAATGACTACGAAACGCAGTGTGTCCTGGCACTTCTATCGCAATAATTATTTTGTGTTACAATAATATATTGGATTTTATCATTGAATCCTGAAACTTGAATATGTACAAATATTCTATAAATACTATTTCTTGAACAGAGAGGCCGCAGCAGTCCATGCATCGACTATTTTTATTCATTGAAGAACGTATCTTTTTGCGCGTTTCATCCACGTGATCATCGATATCTAGGATTCATTACCAAGCATCCAACATTGCAACGTTTTGCGTGTCATGTGTTCCGAGGACAAGAATCTACAAGGCCAGTGGCTGAAGCTGTCGGGTGAGAATATACTTGCGTACTTTGTGTGAGGGTTATGGCAAAAGATAGATTCTCAAAAGTTTCTCATAAGTTTTAAGTAAACTAATCTGGTTATTTGCAAATCTGGTATTTGGCGAGTCTGGTTTTATGCGATTGAGCCCCATTCGACATGCTCTATTAAATTATAAAACAATTATACAACATAATCAAATGTTTACTTTTAAAAGTATATATTTTTTTGTCAAGTGTAAAAATCTACGCACTATTCTCACACAATACTTATTGCTTTACTTTAATGTGAGATTATTTTATTTTTATGGATATCTTTATGTAATTATCTTTAGACCTTGTCAAATATATTTCTTTGCTTGGCAATGGCGTTGGCCATACATACAAAGAAATTGTACCATTTTTTTTCAATCTTTTTGGTCTAGCCATAAACAATTGGCGGCATTAAGCGCCTTAAGTTTTGGTCCGTCATTTTAATCATGTTTTCCAAAAATACAATTAATTTCATTTCAATCCAGTCCGACTAAAATATTTATTTAATATTGCCACCCTTGCTTATGTAACTGTAACAATATTTTAATAAGTAACTTTACTATTTCAGGAGGGCATTCCAGCGATTTTATCAAAAATTCATAGAAACGGCGTATCCAATAGAAGATATCTACATTGAGTAATATTATTGCCTACCTATACCTATTAAACCTATCAGTATACTTATTAGTACTGCATATGCTTTCCTTTCTGTCACAATGCTGAGCGTATATTTTTTATATCGAAAAATTATGTAAAAGAAAAATGTATATTAAACCTCTAATTTATAACGTAAATTGAAAATATCGTCTTTCATCACTAAACAACGTTTAACAATCATTTGACTACAAAACTACAAACTGAGAATTGATAAGTGATATGGCATATGGCCATATGGCAAGGCTTATGGAGCGTTCAGTAGTTATTAAAATTCTATAACGGAGTCAACCACTTCTAACTCGATAATTGAGTATGATAATTTATGATTTTATGAATGTGCTTCTATATTAGTACTACCTACCTGAAGAACGTTTTATATTTTTTTATTTAAATATTAATGTTATTTTCATCGACTTAGAAGTGATGGTCAAAGCAAAAAAGTGATAATTGATATGCACCAGTAGAGCAGGGAATCATCGCACCCTACTCTTTAAAATTGTGGTATTTGAAGATTATTTTATTTTATTGTAATTTAAATAAATATTGTTACCATTTCTTTTTGTAAATAGTAACAATATTCCATTTCTCTACCAGTTTTCTGGTTTACTGCTGCGGGCCAACATACAACAACTTTCTTATCGCATATCTACAAACTTTCTCCTACAAACTTTCTTATCGCATATTTGGTGTTTATTTTCAAATATTACTTGCAGTTACTTTTTTAATCCTCAATACCGTTGAAAACTGAAAATTGTGAATTGTCATCCTGAAAATTATTGGCGATTATGAGTATCATGTGGATCCGTTTCTTAAATGGTCAGTGAGTAAAAAAATACATATCGGTTCCAAAAATGACTCAAATTTCTAAATTAGTTATATCTATTATTTACATGTTTATACTCAAGACAAACAAGACTCTAATAATGCGGAAGATATGTATAGAGTTATGACTTACGAGCCAAATGTCTACGTTGTTCTCAGGTACATCGCACTGCACTTGTCTTAAAAATAATCACGCGTCGTCTTAATTAAAACAGGCCAAGCGATTCGCTTTTTATTATATTCGCAGCACTAGTGATAAGACGTACTTACTGATTTCAAATAGTCCTAATAGTGTGGACGGCAAGAGGAAGAGACTCGCGCCTGAATGGTCTGTCGCTGGGCCCTCATTTTGTGATGTCTTCTGAGGTTACACTCGTGATCGCACAACTTGAACTAGCAGAAACAGGGAGCGACAGAGACATTCGGTTTTTTAAAAGCGAGGATCGCTTGCTCGATTCATGACATTATCGAGTTATCGAGTTCATTTTCTAAAACTAGCTCTAAATTAATATTAGTATTAGTAATCGTCCGCTTTACATTGATTCAATAAATGAATCCAGCAACACTGGAATCCAGCGCTTCATTAACACTGACATAGTTTCATACTAGTAGTAGAGCTTCTAGTATCCAGCGCTGGAATGGAATAGTGAACGTTCCATATTTTTCGTATAATAACAGCGATAATAATACTATTTCACGCCTTTGTAATTCAAGTACAATAATTCTTGATATTTCGCCTACAACTAGGTAGTAAATTTATTCGTGCGTTTTTATCGCTACTTTGGTAAGATTTAATTTATATTCGTTTTAGTGCTTTATAAGCTACTAGCTGGTGTCTGCGACTTCGCCCGCGTTGAAAATTATATACTAAAACCTTCCTCGGGAATCATTGGTGAAAACAGCATGAAAATCGGTGCAGTAGTTTTTGAGTTTATCGCGAACAGACAGACAGACAGACGCGGCGGAGGACTTTGTTTTATAATATGTAGTGATTTAACAAAATAATGGACGCGCCAATGAATATAAATCCAAATAAACATAAGTTTATTATGAAAGAAAATTCTCTACACGATCATCACGCAATGGAAGTACACAAGACGTGATAGATCTATTTTTAACAATCTACAGGCCTTGACTCACGAAAACGTAATTAAAGGAGAAACTAAGCAGAACCGATAAACATAATATTTAAATTTTGAATAACATATTATTTAGTCAGTATAACAAAAATCAAAACCTATAACAAAAATAAAATCATACTAGAAACGAAAAAATATTTAGAGTTAAATATATAAATTGATAACTTAAAGTCCCATGAGTCTCATTCAAGTGCATTAATTGTAATTGATTCAATTAAATAAGATCAATTCTTAAAATAATTGATATGAAAATTTGAATAAAAACATACAAGACATCGTATTGTCTAACGGAGTTGTTCTCTGGTGATATTCAAACATGATTGTGTCCTTATTTAAAAATTATCTTAAATATTTTTTTGTTTTGTTGATATAGATACTTAGGTTAACAGCAGTTGGTAAACTTATGCACATTTCATAATTGTGAGGTTACTACAGCTGTGGAACGTACTTATCAAGTAATAAATTAATCTTCAATATTCAAAAATCAAGTAATAAATTCCTTTACGTGTCGAGACAGACTGATCCTATCCAACCTATCCAACGGTACCAGAGTACATACATTTCCTGGCGTCCTCCTTTGTTCTATGCTTATTTTCTTAAATCTAAAGAAAATTCACTCTTGTATTCACCCTCGGTCATAGAGACTGCAAAAATAAAATATCACATATAACAATAACACACATAATAAGATCACATAATATGTATTTAACTAAATAAATTTATCTTTATATAAATTGATTGATGATGGTAACTGTATACTTGTAAAATACACTGTAACTTCGATTATGTCTACAGCTATTGCGAGTTAGAATAACTCGTAAACTCAACGTGTTTAAAGTATAATGTAATGAAGGAGAGTTTTATAAAAATTAATAATACATATATATTAATTATTAGATAGATGCATTACAATTACAACGGCTTCTAAATACTACTTTTATAAGTCTGTAATTTTATTAAATATTTATAATAATTTATAATCAGAGGAAAAACTTTTAAGAAAAACAAATTGAATTAAGTATGTAATCTGATTTTCTAGAATTCTAATGTATAAACTTTAGGGTTTACAATTTTTGTTAATAATCTACTTAATTTTTTTTTTCTCGTTTATGCAATAATATTGTGTTATGATTTTTTTGTAAAGTATTTTTCAGATAAATGCAATGAAGGTATCCATGTAATTTTTACAATTATTAATTAAGACATAATACAAAAAGTGGTATTTGTATTACATTGAGCAAAAAGATGTAATACAAAATATTCACATAATTATTTAGGATAACATTATCATGTAAATAATATAAAGTATTATTAGATATATCATTAATTGTTTAAAATACTTAAATATCGAAAACTTGAAGAAAATTACACATTAAAGTAAAAAATTGTAGGGGTTATATTTTATTAAAGTAAACACCATTGTATTATGAGAAATTGTTAATTGGCTGTAAACTCTATAAAATGTTTACATTGTTGTAATAAATTACAATATAAATGCGACTCATTTGTTATTGTATATGAAGTACCTACTCAATATCTCGTCTGATTCATTAAAACCGTTAATTAATTATAAAGCTATTTTACACAATAGTGTTCAGTAAATAAACAACACTCAAAGTATCATTTACATATTGCTAGACGTTCTTCCTTAACTTAAATACTACATGTCATCATATAAAATAGATTGAATAAGAGGTTCTAATGTTTTTTTTTCATCTTGCAATTTTCCCAGTTTGAGAAAGACCTACTTTTGTAAATAAACATTAACACGTTCGCAGTCCAGCGTACACAACTCGCGGAGCGATTCCGCTGAGTCCGTGTACACTATGTGTACACTATCTGTAGTATGGAGATACAGAATTACAGAACTTACAGAAACTTAAAAACTCACCTCGGGTTCAAGTCAAAAACCCAAAAAAAATGATAAATAACGTGAATAATAATGAAAAGATTGTATAGACATTCGATGGAACATCCAACATCCACAATGTACGAACGAACTTGATACACTGATAGATAAATTATTATACCCAACTGAATTATACATATCTTCGGCGTGATTAAAAAGTTGTGTATGGGGACGATTAAGGTCCCATTCGCCCGAGTTATTTTTTTCCCTACTCACCGAAATAGTAGGTTCAACTCGCCGGCGAATGGGGACTGTGAATGTGTTAAATTATTATGACATTTATTAGCAGAAGAGAACGCACTAAGTACTTACTTAATGAAATCGTATAGTTGATAAGTAATAAATAAATATCATAACAAACTTATTGAAGTGTATTATAAACTACAATAAATATATTGTTTTAAACATTTAGCAATTAGACGTTATTTAGACATAATATGTATGTATATTCTTAATTCGTAATATGAATTGCAAAATGCGAAATCGCTAATTGTAAATAGGAATGAGGATCATGCAAATAAATCAAGGGCTTGTGATTTCAATAACTGAATCACGGCCAAAAAACACTCAACAAAGCTGAATAAAGCTGTGACTCGAAATGAAATCTAAATGTTATTTATTTTTTCAATAATAATTAATATTGAAAAACAAACATTGTGTATTCGCGTAAACCATCAAATTTAATTAAATTATTATGTGGGACTGATTACAAGGCTTGTTTTATTTCTTCGAAAAAATGACAACAATGATAACCACGAGAAAACTTCAAAAATGAATTCACATTACTTGTTAAAAAATTACTGTTAGTTGGCAACCATTTCAAGGCAAAGACAGTAACAAACCTGAGTACTTATAACATTTTCGATAACTTGGCCTAAGTAGATACCAGTACCAGATAGATGTTAATCCAAGTAAAAAACTATCTGTTTGCCAAATTCGAATCCGTTCAGCCGTTTTGCATAGTTGTGTAAGAAATATCCAAACACATTTATATAGTACATACATACCTACGATTTGTCATCCCCCCCCCCCCCCCCCCCGAATTAAAAATCTGGATACGTGCCTGATGATGTCTTCATAATTGACGATAAATAAAACGACAAGTTATATTATATAATATTTTATTGGATCACAGAACTAAATTTCGTATAATGTTACTACATGTTTTAAAGTTATTTAGTTTGAGCAACATTATCAACATCAAGATCGAGACAGGAAGAATTTTTCAGATACAAATTCAACTTATATTATAAACATCTCAATTTTTTCTAAACAAATATTGCACAACATGCTTACATACATATGTTCAATTGATCAACGGACATCAATATATCAATATCAGAAAGAAATTACCATTTAAATTCAGTCTTAAAAAATAATATTCTAGAAATTATATGTAAATAGATACATATAATTTATTTTTGTAAAGAAATATACGACGTTAATAGAACTGCAAAGAGCACATTTGTAGTTTATTAAATATATATAAAGTTTCAAAGAACTCGTTTAAATTAAAGGTTTAAGTCGCCATTGCGTTTTCAAATATCATGTGCAAGGAATCATAATTCCTGTCCTCTCATTAAAACCCTAGTAGGTAAATGACTCTACCGTTAATTCAATAATTTATTGTTAAAATACATATCAATCTGTTAAGGCAAACTAATTGTCCTACTGTATACCAGTGAAACGTGCTTTTTTTTTCAGTGAGGCACCTAATAATTTTTATATGTCTAAAGATTTTGTAATAATTGCTCTAAATAATGTCAGTTACGTTAAAATTTAAAAAACAATATCTTTCGTGTTGATAATCTAAAATTTTAAGTCAATACTTTGACTTAAAAAGCTCCAAAAAGATAGACTGACTAATCTTTTTTTCTTTTGTTTGAAACCTGATGTGATCGAGATGTTTTAGCTATAGTTTATAAAGACCTGTTCAGGAGTTGAAACATCACCAGCGTCAATTGATGCTTATGTGAAATTTGGTATACTGTTACTTCGGTAGTATTTCCATATTATGGTAACAACTCCTCAGCCACTTACAGCAGACATAGCGTGTCCGAGCTCAATAGAAAGTCGGGGGTTTGCTTATAATTTTCTTTAAAACACAAAAACAATGTTTTAATTCCTTTTTATAATTAATATAGCCTAGTCAAAACAAATTATAAAATTTTATATTTATCGTTAGTGGTAAATTTAAATAAATGTTATCTATACTAATATTATAAAGAGGAAAAATTTGTTTGTTTCTTTGTTTATTTGCTTGCATTGAATAGGCTCCGAAACTACTGGACCAATTTGAAAAATTCTTTCACTGTTGGGAAGCTATATTATCAGCGAACTAACATAGGCTATATTTTATAAAGTTACGCGGAAGAAACCGAGTGCAACAGCTAGTTATTATTAAACTCAATACGACAGTAAAAGAAACAGATTTAATGAAATTCACAGTAAATAAAAAGAGAAATATTTTTCTCCAATGTTGTGTTGAAAGTAAAACTAGTGTCGACTATCACTATCAAAGTAAAGGTCAGTCTAACCGCCAATATCGCTCAGAGTTACATTGACATACCGCAGCTGAATGGCCTAGTTAAATAGAAATGTTGATTAAATCTTTTGATGATACGATTTTTCACGTCGACATAATAATCTTTTGAAGTTCAGGACCAACCAAACCAAAGGAAACCAAACGTAAATTGAAAATTTTCTGTTACATAAATGTCAAAGTATATGCTCGGGGACATCCAATTTGATCATGTTTGTTAGGAGATAAACCTTGAAACACGAGAGAGGAGATAGACTACCTTTTTTTTTTAATTAACGTAGTCGTAACCGTATAGTAGACAAAAAGTGAAAATAAATTTCAAACAAGTTCAAGTTTCAATTTGCCTGTCATCACAGTATAACCAACCATAAAATCGGTTGCATCTAAACAGTCAAAACTACAGAAAGTAGGAGTTATGTCACTAGATCCAGATTTGCCAGATTCGTTATACATCTAAAGAAATAGATTTTTAGTGAATCCACAGAACAGATCTGTAATTGTTATTTATTTCGGAAGATTGAGCTTTGAAGATTTGTACTGAAAATCTTAGACCACATCAAAGATTTTGTCATAAGATTTACGAGCTATGATAGTTTGTAAAATACTTTAAAGAATACTTGATGAAGGAGCATTAAAAATGAGGATCGCAATTTATTTGCAAAAATAAACTTATTCTTGGACTGTAGTTTATTTATGAAAAATTAAAGTGATATGCAAATAATATAGGAAGTATCTACTAATATTTGCAACAGGATAAAGTTTTCTAGTTTTCATTTAAGTTAAGTATATTAATTGCTTATTCATTCCAAACATTATAATTACAAACTGACAAATATAAATGACTTCATAACCGACATCAGGGGCGCTGTAGTCCCATTAGTCCGGATGACCTAACTAGTTCTAAGGCCAACAATAAATTGACAATTTGTCGCTATCAAAGTAATGTAATCTATATTATATGTATTCCATAATATTATAAAGAGGTGAGCTTGTATGTTTGTTTGTATGTAGGAGGTAATCTTTGAAACTACTCATCCGATTTGAAAAAAATTTTCACCAATAGAATATAGAATTTCTGGGATAGACATGGATCAAGTATTCTACATAGGAAAAGCGACGGACTCCAGATTTTCATTGACACTATCAAAAGTTAACGTAATAAATTTTCATTTGATCGATTTATTTCAATGTGTTTTAAAACTCGAGTTAATGAGCAAAAAACTCGCCAGATCCATTGTAAATCTGGCCAATGGAATCGTAGTGAAATACAAAATAAAATTAAATAGACAAATATATTAGACGATACGATGTTTCGACATAAACCTTGCAATCGCAAATGAATCGAGAGATAATAAAAAAAACTGTAACTAACTATAATACTTCAAAATTATCTTCAACTTTAACTCAAAGTAAGTTAAAAATGAATTTAAATATTAATAATAATATTTTTTGTTTCCGATAATATACACTGAATAATTATTATTAAATAAATATCACGTTATTGTTTATATTTTCATGTTTTCATTTCACAAACATATTAATATTTAAAATTTGAAATCGGTCAGTAAACGCATAATTTTATGAAACACTAGCTGGTGCTCGCGACTTCGTCCGCGCTGAAAATTAAAAAAAAAGCAATAAAGCCAGGCGTTAGTTTTTTATTTTTGATTTATCCCTCGGGAACAGTCACTTTTTCTGGATGAAAGGTACCCTATGTCCTTTCTGGTGTCCCAGATAACGTGTATGCAAAATTTCATCGTGATCAGTTCAGTAGTTTTTGCGTGAAAGAGTTACAAACATCCAAACATACTTTCGCATTTATAATATTAGTATAGATAGATTACTCGTATTGTGTAGATTACTTTTTGGAGCAGTAAAATATAAACATTGCATTAAAATACACATACGTCAAATATTTGTAAATTCATGTAAATAAATAGAATAAAGAATTCAAAAAATTTACAGCCATTTTTCTTTTGGCACTTAATAATCGTACCCTAATAATAAAATTATAACATTTCATATCAATAGCAAATTTTCTGAATTTATATTATTAAATAATAAAAAAAAACATTATTGACAATTAAATAATGTAATTTTAAATAATTCATTATTTATTTTTGACTGTAATTGTACTACAAATTATCTAATTTTTAATACTTCACAGCGTAAATAGATGCTTTCAAATGGGCACATTTGCCGAGTAATCAAATATTCATACATATATATATATATACGAGTATATACGTGATTATCTTCTATCAACCTTTTGTATACGAAAGAGCCCATATTTTATTTAAAAATACCACTATTTAGCTGACCATCTTCACTGCAAATGGATACAATACAAATTATTACAACAGTATATTCAAAGCTTTTGTCGTTACGAAAGTTGACATTTGCGTTGTCAAGAAAGGATTATCGAACGTTTCAAAAGAAACTTTTCTAATTATCTATCTTGTCTCTTACCGCCCACTGGGCTCTCAACTCGGAAAAAGAAGGCTTTAAAATACATATAATATAAATCCAGTCTAACAGATAAATTCTTTCTTATGTTATAAGAAATTATCTAATGTTGTGTCAATTACATCTCTAATGTGCTTTTGCAGGCCTAAAACTTTTATCAAAAGTCTAAATAAAACATTTGCATGAGAAGGTAAATTACTTTAAAGCGATTGGTGGTGACGATTGTTCTCTTATAAGCCATCTCGTACTGAACAAGGTACATCTTGGCCTAAGTGTATCTATGTACTGTCTATGCGTTCAAAATAGGAATAGGATCGGACATGCACCGTGTTGTGACGACTTCATTTTAATTTTTAATTTGGTACAGTGAAAGAAAATATAATTTTTTTTTAAATAAAATACAAAGGAAATTTATATTGTCTTATAATATATATCCTATCCCTTATAATAAAGAAAGATTTAATCTAAATACAATATGATAAAAAAAGAGATAAATAACGAATAGACCTAACAATTTCCCGATAATTATAATTATATGTGAAATGTTATAAATAATTACATGATTATTATGGAATTCAAAAAGTTATTGGTGTCTAGGATTAAGAAAAATTTAAATATCGCATTATACGTTTACATTTTTCTTTCCTTGACAAACGCACTGTCACAACATGTTCCCCGCCCGATCCTAAACTCATACTAACCACACTGTACAACAGTCGCTTGCTTTATGGTCTAATATCCGGCAATAGAAATACGAGTATATACCCTCATCTGTTATTTCATTACGACGTAGACTATCTGGTAGATAATACTTATATAGATAAATTGCAAATGGGTTGCCTCGCTAAATCGTGTACCGACGCTGTTAAATAATATAAATTATAATTAACTTTTGGAATTATAAAGTTAATTAGCGATTAGCGATTTAGCTAGGCAACCCATTTGCAATTTATCATTGTAAATTTTATCTACCAGATAGTCTTTGTCATAATTAAATAAGAGATGAGGGTATATATCTCTTACGCCGTATTTTGCACTATTATTTCTACCTCTGATATAAAACTCACCTAGTTTAACTGCAGTTAAGTGCAACAATCTATTTCTTTATGTCTCATTATATTGACATTTATAGACTACTAAGAGTCAATCTAACCTGTACGTGTAATAACTATTATAACTTCGCTGAGTCGTCACGTGGATATAATTATCTTAAATTGCCTACATTCATTTAGTTTTACATAATACATTTTTTTATTAATACTATCATTTATACGAACGTGATTTAGAATTTGGTTTCACGCTTGAAGTGTGCGAGCAATTCACGCCAAATGTAACAATTAAATTTCCGTCTATAACCTACATATAACTTGTATAGGGTTTTATTTCATTGTCGTAATTGAAATAATTATAAGACCCGCTTTGCTCGCTCCTTCGCACGTTAAGCTAAAGCTACTTCTTACCATCTAGGTGCAGTATATGCGAGAATTCATAGTTTCATACAATTATTTGCTTCTCCTATTAATATAATTATTATGCCAATTATTAAAGTTACTGGCTGATTTATTACTACTAGTCATAGTATAACATTTACACATTTATTTATTTATATAATAAGATTTCTAATTCTTTGTTAGTGTAATAAATTGTCATTCGTATCTCCCAAACTAAGGTCTGCGCATTACTGTTGGGGTAATTCTTTCTTGATTATGCTTTTTACACAGCTGTTCGTTAGTTGATATACTTGGAAATTTAAAAATAATATTGTTAGTTGTACTTGTATTTGTTTTTACATATTTTTTTCTAATTCGTTATGAAAATAATATAATTTAACGTCATCATAACGAAATATAGCTTAACTGAGTCAGTCTTTATTAAATTAAATTATTGGCAAAAGAGGAAAATTCATATGATTAACATCTAAGTTCGTGTTGATTATTTCAAATATAAATTTAATCCAAGGTTTTTATGATCTTTTTACAATTTTAATTTTGGTGCGAGAAAATTCATATAATAGAATTCAAGTAATTTACTTAAAATACAAACTAACTACGACTATTTTTTATATTACTATACGAATCGATACCTACTCATTTTGTCATACATCCTTGAGCAAATTCAGAGAAAAATACAATATAACTTAATTTATAATGTTTAAATGAGTCATCATTAATCCATATTGCTTAAAAAATATATTATAATAAAAAAAGAAACTAAAGAGATCAAATCAAAGTACTACTTTGATATTAAATCGATAACAGATCGGGTCCAAATTCCTATGAAACATTTTTTCGGAAGTATAGAGGTATTTTAATACTCAGATATACTCAGAATGCCTCACGATCCGGCATTAAGTAAAAATATATACCCTCATCTGTTATTTAATGATAACAAAGATTATCTGTTAGATGATTCTCAAGTCGATAAATTGCAAAAGGGTTGCCTAGCTAAATCGCGTACCTATGCTGTTAAATATACTTATTAATATAAATTATAATTCACTCTCAGCATTCCTGTCCTTCAGGTCGAGTGGCGCACGCAACGTCTTCTGTCACTCTCTACGCTCGCACCGAAAACTAGAAGGTTTTGTTAGTTAACTAAAATTTATATTAATTAACAACATCGGTACGCGATTTAACTTAGGCAGCCCATTTGTAATTTATCAATGTAATTATTTTCTACCAAATAGTCTTTGTCATTATTATATTATATAAATAACAGATAATAATTAAATAGCAGATTATCACTAATGCCGGATCTCACACTATCAATACTCAGAATGCATTCAGTGTGCGGCGCCTATCACTTTGTCCGATGACCTGGTAAAAATGCGTAAAAATTTATAGTAAACCAAATCCATTCACACAAACTATTATACAATTGTTTCTTACATCATTAATTTACATTAATAATCTATATATTAAAGTTCTTTAATTCTTTAATGTATCCCGGTGTAATGAATATACAAGTGAATTTTGTAAAAACGTGTGTAGCTATTTTAGACGACATATTTCACAGCCTACTATTAAACACACGGAACAAGTTGTTTCACATGAAACATCTTGGGTAAAATACTTCTCCATCAATTATTCACTTCAACAAAATGCAAAACGCTAATTAGTATGCAATGTTACTTTGTAACTTTGAAATCGTCGTGAAATCGTTTGATGCCTGTTTGAGAAAAAAAAATCACAAGGGTTCTTTGTGCACGAATTAACCTTGTGAAGCAACTTGTTACGTATGAAATTACAGAGAGACGCTGGGACAAAAATACGTTGCTGAGAGCTCCTTTTGTAACTCCAGTTAATTTATTTAAAAATTGTCTTATATTCATTTAAGATATTCTTTATAACGACTCAATAATAACATATAATTAAGATACATATAAACTTTATATACTAATTAGAAAAAAATCGTGTACTCGTGCACTATATAAATTAGTATTGAAGTGTATTTAATTTACCGGTGTTCAAATATGTAAACTAGAACGGAATAATATTTTTAAAAAACTAGGGTTTGTTATTTTATAACTTTTAGCCATATATTGTAAATATAATTATGTATAATATGTACATACATAAAATGTCTTATGTAAGCCGCACTCGTTGTGATGTTGTTCTAATTCCTCTCTAAACGGATTTTAATGTACAAATTGATGAAATCTTTGAAACGAGGAACATCTTCAAATTGCGGACTGTTTTCAGGTACCTATTACTGCAAGATTTGAGGCACTATTAGGGACTATATATTATTATTACATGTATATACATATTATTGAGTCTGAATTTTAAATAATACAAATAATTTGGATGTACTTTAGAAACTGCAATCCAAGTGGGCTTACTTCTTTTTGCTTTGCTGCACGTTGGCGTTTAAAATCATCATAATATAAAACACGAACTAACCTAACTTGCATTTATTATTATCTATTTCTAAATATGTATTTTTTTAAAATAATACATACCTACATATCAATATATAGGTAATTATTACATAATTTGTCAGTTTCTAAAAGACGAGCCAATAATTTTCCCAGCACCAAATGTATATTCGTTACTCACATTGTACTTTTTATCATAATTTTTATCACTTTAAAAAAAGTGTTACATTAATCAATTAGAAATATGGTTCCTGATTGCCCCAAATCCAATAAGACCCATAATGATATTTCATACTTGACACAGTCATACTGTAGTTTAGTAAGGTGATTAAAAATGTCTTACACAATTTTAATCTTATATTATGTGATAGTTGTTGGATTGTAGACGGATAAATCAGTAATAGTAAAGGAAATTAAGAAAACTATAGATATAAATAATAATTATGTTGGTGATTTTGTGTTATTTTTATTTATTAAATTGTCAGAAAACCATAAACTTGTAATAAAATTTTACATTTTTGCAATATGAGTTTGATATTCTAAACACAATGTGAAATATAAAATTTGGTATTGTAATTCAGTTTTGGTGTTTTAACAATATTAAATTTCAAATCGTATACAGATACGATTTGATCGTGCCTCTGTAATAAAAATTTTGAGGCTGACAGGATTTCATGCAATCAGAAACAACCCGAAATGTGACATTGACCTTTATCACTTGGTGCGGGGTCTTCTAAATTTAGACAAGAACATTTATTTGTAACAAGTATATTCTCAATAATTGATCTTTTTATTAGAATAGGTACATTTAATTAAGATAATCGTTGGGCATTATGTATGTATTGTCAATATTACTTTTACGGTTAACATTATACGTCTTTAACTTACTATCGATTAGATAATTTACTTATTAATTTTCCGACACGACGCACCAGAAGTAAACGAAATTATGATATACATACGTATAAGTGAATATAACACAAAAGTTTTTATTTTTACAATTAAATATATTTTATAATCATCCCTATGCGCCGTTAAAATCATATTTGCTTGCAGTGTTTTTTTTTTGCTTAGGTACCTTATTTCATAATCAATTTATTATATTTTTTAAGTAATTATTATAATTATTAAGTCTTTTAATAAATATATTTTATTAGTTAGTGTTAAATAATTTTCATAGGACTGCACCTAAGAAAATTTAGTGGCACATTCCCCCGTGGCATTTCCTAGTAAAGAGTGCTTTTAGTATAGTGGGGTACGAAAAGCTTCGTCACTATTCAAATTCATTACTTCCCAAGTTCGTAGATTTTTAGTACTTTTTGAAACTAAGCAGAAAGTTAGACGTTTTAAATGAAATTTTAGCATGACAGATAGATTGCTCTTGTGCATTGCAAATGTCGAATTTAAGATTACGAACCTTTTCTTACCCCGACTGTACATGTTTCCTAATATTTAATAAATAAATTAAAGAAATGTAAAGTGACTATTTCACTGTATAATTAGTCAGTGTTGAATTTAATAAAGTTTTAATAAACATAATTGTGTCCGCAACTAAGTAGTCGTTTCTGATTTCTGAATTATAAACCAGATAAATATGGAAACTACATATATTTAACTCTCTACACCGAGAAGTACCAGGTCGTCAGCCACTACGTCAGATACGTGCAGGTAAATAATCCAGTACATGAGGTTAAAGCATACGAAGCACACGGGGAACACGATGCGTGAATACTTATCGATGTCCGACGGTGTTGCACCGAGTAACTTATTGATTCCCTGTAATATTTAACCCAATTAACTTCAACCAATTAACTTTTTAAATGTTAAGGTCCGCAGATAGGCTGACCACTTTATGGTGGGTGGTTACCAACGTCCCAGATGCTGCAAGAGCACTGCCGACTACAGGATAAAAGATTGGGAAGGGGTAGGGCAATGGGCTCTGGGCATCCCTTACTCACTCACTAAAGATTCTAGTAACGTGTCTGCAAAAGTAAATAAATACTATTAATAATTTAAAATATTTATTTTACTTTAGTTTTTTCTCTCCCTATCTATCTATCTCTGACATTTATCGCTTACTATATTTTGATCGCCAAATTTCATTTCTGACACGCGTACTCTGTTACACACACGCACATGTTTCTTTATTTTTGAGCTGATCAAATATTGTTTCTTGCGAAGCGAAAGCGAGTGTGCAAGTTTGGAGGCACGGTGCTAAACTCTATATTTAAATAAGTACTTAAGTATTTAAATAAATACTGACCTTAGTCTGGAGTAACTGCGCAGCAGGATTTGGTTCTTCCTCGTGTTGCGGCGGCGGTGGGGGAGGGGCTGAACCCCGTGAACCATTAATTGTATTTTCCAGAGTACTGGTCTTCGAATATCCCTTAGGATCGTGAGATTTATGACGGCCATCGTGTCCATATCGACTGTAACTCTAAATGTCAAATATAACAAAATAATTAGGTATATTACACTACCTCGCAAATGGTTTTATTTCACGTTTCTACGTTATTTATCACTAGCGACTTGCCCCCAACTGCGTGAGTTGTTTAGAAAATGTTAGCAAAGAAGCAGACAGAGGGGAACAGCGATTTTATTTTATGATTGTATTTTATTTCCTAACTAACTGACCCGACGAACTTCTAACCGCCACAGAATAAAAACCATGCAAGATGTATGAGAAAACGAATTTTCTTTTCCCCTGGTAGCCTAGCCCCGATACCAAGGTTTTTGTAGCATTTATTATATGGATGTTATTGTCACTAAATTCACGATATTATATTCTTACTTCTGCGCTGCCCTATGGTAGTTGGGTTTATCTCGACACTCATTTAATTTTTGCCACTGATTTAAAATATTACTCATGGTGATCGTTCAATTACGTGTTTATAATTTGACTAAGATCATTTGGCTATTAAGATATTATAAGTAAGAGGCGTTACAAATGTGAAGTACTGCAGAGTACAATAGCAAATTGATAAGAAATTTTTGGAGAAATTTCAATTGGTACCGAATGCAATTAGTGATTACACACGCAAATCACGAATATTATAAGGTTATTACTCACAGACGAGCGGCTGGGAGGGGCAGGCCTAGTCAAAGTGCTTCCACGCGGAGTAGGAATCGGCTCTGAGGGTCCTGAAGGACCGTCTCTGTCAACGGGAGGCTTCTTGTCTTGAGCAATTTTTTGTACGGCATTGTATCGTTGCTTTCTCATTTGTATTCTTTTAGCCATATAACCCACAGTTGCATATTCTAAAATTAACAAAAAATAAATATACATTAATATATTTTTATTATTATTAATTGTCGTATATAAATTTTCCAATTAACACTTTGCCTGGATACGAAATTTTTAGTATCTTTAAGACAACTTAAAAAGTATGTAAAAAAATATTTTTACCTAAGAGACTGGCGAAAACCATCACGAAACAGGTGCCCAAATATACGTCAATCGATTTGACATATGATATTTTTGGTAGCGCAGCATTTGTAGAAGACATAAGCGTAGTCATTGTGAGCACAGTAGTGACACCCAGTGAGACTCTGGCTGGCGTAGCGTTTCGGTTTAGCCAAAATGATACCCAAGAGATGATAACAATTAGTCCCGACGGAATGTAAATTTGAATCAGATAGTATCCCATTGAACGAACGAATTGGATTTCGCATGCTAGTCGCGAATAGTTTCCTGTGAAAGAATAGGACAGAAATTTTTAGAATATTTTAAAAATTTTAATATTATTTTTTTTTTTTTTTTTCAAGGTTTGATATTCATTCATAACTGTTAAATTTAATAACATCTCATTTGAAACGCAAGAACAGGCAGCTTCTAAAAATAACTTTGTCCGGCGCGCCGTGAAATTAGATGAAGTTTTGAGATTGTTGACTTCTTTTTTGCGTGATTAATTTTTTTTTAAACATTATTATTACTATTTTCAGAAAAATTAAATTATTAGCCAATGTAGTAAACCTTACCCTTAATATTATAAAACGTGCCAATCATGCTATAAATCTATGCCGCAGTTATGTTAAGAATTCGTAGAAATTCGCACTTTTATCTGTACCTACCTGTTGTAAGAGAAATCTCCATGGCTCGTTGGCGATGACCAAGAACTTTGAATTGCGGCAAAGAGACCTCGCTAGAGACACCGACAGAATTGGGTCCCTCGTTCCACTTGTACCTGATGTCTCGCATGGTGTAGCCAACTGTACCATGCAGATATAAACATAATGGTAAAATAGACACCCATCGCACTGGGTTTTTTTACAAATAAAAGTAAAGAACTTTAAATAGGATCTACGAAGCGAACAACGGCGACAATGTACAAAATTCTATGTACGAATAAGTATAAACGTTTCCAAGCATTTCGGCTTTGTCAGTTTACGTAGAAATCAAACAAAAGCAAAGGTTATGGATATAACATTTCGATAAATCGTATTTGAAGTACATAGCTATTATTCATATATGTATGAGTTCATTTCCGGTAAAGCCAAAAAGAAGAATAGGCGCATTTCTTAAATTGCAAGTTGTCATCGATTCCATCAACAATAAATAAGCTAGATGAAAAATCAAAAGTGATCACTTACAGCTTTCAATCTCTATGTTGCATAATTGACGATCCATAGGAAAATACTGAAGGTCCATGGGACAAGAAGCAGTTATAGTTAATCTGTAAAAAACATCCGATTCATAATTTATAATAACATGATTTTTGTATTAATATTTAAATTTTGTTTAACAAAATCTTTAGATTTAAAATAACAATTGTAAACCAACCTTATACTACGCGTAATAGATCCAGAATGGTGAATGCGAATAAATTCGTTACTCGTAGTAGCAATGTGAAAATAAGATTGTTTTTCATTGACGAAAAATGTGTCAGGTACCCAAATATTTCTGATAAATTCCGATCCAACAGAAAGTGTCTCTACACCGGGTCTCTTTTTGTAAGCCAGTCTAGGGTCCGTCCAAAATTGTCGAAAGTAAAAATCCAGAGTAAAGTCCTGCAAGGTTTATAAATATTATATTAAATATATAGTTATAAGTACTATATTAAAAAAGGACATTATAAACTATGTTTTCATTGCTAACTGTTATTTTATTCTCTTAAAATTAACAAATCTCAATTTGTCTTATTTTACTTGAAAAATTAAATTTATAGCAACGTTAATTTTTGTACAGATTGTTGAAATCATGAATAGTACTATTCAAGACTACTTGACATAAAATTCAATAGATATGAATTTCATAGATATGCAAAATCCTTCCGCGATTCTGACTGGCAGTTCAAACTGGCATAAATAGATTTTGGATGTTCGTTTAAAATGTAAATTTTCGTCGGTTCGTTTCTCCTTTTATAAAACATACAACAATAACAATAATAACAAAGCCATTGTTCCCATGTTTATTGTAATGTGGTTAAATTCCCTAAAAGAGAATTACAGCAACATACGTGTGACTTATTTATAACTTGATTGTGTATTTAATAGATAACTTGATTTATTTTTAAATTATAGAGTATTTACTTGACCTTTTTTTTATTTACCTGACTTAATATTTATTTGATAATAGAAAGTCAGGTGCCAACTTTTAGGAGAAATAGTACCTACATTTTTTAATATAAAATTTATTAAAAATTCCTTCAAATAATAAACTAAAAAATATATTATTTTTTTAATTTTCTTATTTATTTAGTAGCTTTTGAAGTTGCTTATATGTATTATTATGTTGTACAGACAGTCATTATTAATATGTACAGAAGAGATGGCCAGCATTTTTTTTATAACTTTTACGGAATATTAGACAAAAAATAGGTTCTTATATATGAAATTGGTGTTTCGTCGAATTGGTAATATTTGCTCCTGTATAACTTAGTGTTTCGAATTAAATGATTCATTTGTTTTTGATTTTTTGTTGGCCTCGTTTAAAATATCTAGTTATGTATTTACGATTTATATGGGCCAGCTATTGTAAAAGAAAACATTGTAGGTATTTGGTTGCAACGTTTTCATTCTGAAAAAATTGACCTTTAGAACAAGACTGTAGACGGCCGGAGATCCGAGTCGTAGTGAAGAATTAAAAACGGATCTATTGTAAACCACGTCAAAGTTAGCGGCAGGCTTCGGTGTAACGAACGAACGCTATGACGAAAGTGTACAGGTAGATAGCAATATAGGTATATACTTTGAATGATCAAACACCTACAATGATTTCATAATTTATTTTTTGTTTTGTTTTTAAAACTAAAAAGTACTAATGAATGAAACGGCAATTTCATATGTAAAGGATCAAATAATATAATATGATAGTAATTAGAACGTTCTTTAAGGTTATCTATGTATTAAAATATCTGTGAAATTGTAAAAGAAACTAGATATTTTATTACATTATGTTTAATATATGAAATATACACGTCAATGTATACGTAAGTTGTATAAAATCGCCGCTGCAGGCTCATATTCCGAATGTAAATATTGACGCTTTGCTTTCGCTTACTTGAACACTGTAAAGGGTGAATTTTTCACAAAAAGAATTTACATCGCTGGTATTTTTAAAAACGAAGGTATACGTTTACGTGTAATTTTAATATAAACTTACATCTAAACAGCGTTCTTACAATGATTTCTGACATTAGAATCATGTTAATCTCTAATTCTAATATCTGCATAAAGGTCACGTCCTAAAGTGACTTTAATAAAGAGCCCCTTGATTTGGTTTCCACTAGGGGTCATACACCCTGGTCATAGGTTCATATTTCAATTTTTTGAAACCGTTATCAAGGGCTGTTTTGTTCTCCGCTTGACAAATTTTTTTAATAAGAATTAATTTGGAGGGTTCGTTACTTTGTTATTGGTTCAATTTTGATTTGAACTGACTGGACAGCGGTACAAACATTGAAAACATTCAAGCAAGACTACAGAAAAATAGAAATTGAGGCGAGTGGTAAAGTTGAAGTGTTAAACGCCAATCTGAAATAAGATGGTAAGAATGGTAAGAAACCCACAGACACAACAATAACCTAATCAAGAACGTAAAAAGCTCAAAAAAAAAACAACAAAAATTACAACAACCGGAGCAAAGTTACGAATCGTCTCGCTTGCAGGGATGTTTAATAGCGTATACATTTTTAGTATGTATTTTTTAAGTATTCGTAGACACACTCGGAGGGGCGCAAAGGTAACATATTACGTAATTTATAACATAATCCATACTTGTCCATACTAATATTATAAATGTGGAACTACTCTGTCTGTCTGTCTGTTACCTTTTCAGGCCTTAACAATCAACCGATCATAATGAATATTTACATACACGTTGTCAGGAATACAGAAAGGGCACCCTTTCCAGAATAAAGTACTGCCCCCGAGGTATCATCTAAAAATAAAAATTCAACGCCTGGTTATACTAAAATAGCAATAAAGATGTCTGGTTTTATTTTTCTCATATATAATTTGTCAGGAGTTATATTTTTTATATTTTTCAATGCGGACTAAGTCGCTGGCAGCTACAGCTAGCTAGTTCGAATTCGAATTTTGAATGGTTTGCGCATTGCCCTCCGAGAGGTCTGCTCCATAACGCCGGCATGCTCGCAGCCTCGTGTCTGGGGCTGCTCGGTCGCAGCGGCGCAGCGAGCGGCCGAAGCGACCGAGTCAAGCGTGAGCTGACAGTGGCGAGTACCATGAGCACTTCGGAGACGGAGCTGATAGAGAGCACATACATGGTGACGCCCACCTCCACTGGCGGACCTGCAATCAAGCCCAATCGTAAGTTGCGCGCGCGCTCCTAGCGCAGTGAAAACCAAATCAAAATGGGGCGAACCCGCCCGTTGACAACCCCGATCGAATATAACCGAGTTGTATTTTAATGAAATCAATAATTGTACACAAATCAGGTATTCGAACGAGGTTAGAGGGTCCAGCCTTGCTTTTTCTGCGTTTCTCGGATTCCTTGATCTCTAACTGACGCTTTACCTAACCTAAAGTAGATTTATATTATTAGATACCATTTTCACTTCAGATAACGAGCTGATGGAGAGCACGTACATGGTGACTCCTACATCCACGGGCGGCCCTGAAATATTACATCGGTTACATATTGTGGAATTTCCTGTTCTATATGTGCTGGCAGTTATCTCCTTGAATTTTAAGAAATATTTATGGTTTCTTTTTGTTATAATCTTAAAAAATGTATACTCAACATTTTTAGACTTTGCGACATCGGTCCGTCTAATATTATAAATGCGAAAATATGTTTGGATGTATGGATATTATGGATGTTTGTAACTCTTTCACATAAAAACTACTGAACCGATCACTATGAAATTTTGCATACACGTTGTCTGGGACACCAGAAAGGACATAGGGTACCTTTCATCGTTAAACGCGGACGAAGTTGAGGGCACCAGCTAGTTCACAATAATTTAATAAATGCCATTTAGACATCTTGAATATTGTATCGAATTGTATTTTAAAATCTTACTAGTACATATGACACTATACCCACTGCCACTAGTAGGTATATGAGATCACCTTGACCTCTAGTATATCATTTACAACAGTGCAAAGTAAAAGAGTCTTCGCAGTTTAATAGGAACAGTTTTAAAAAGCGTTGTTTTTTGGGTCCATCTGGGTTTATCATTTCTAATGATAATCGTGATCTTCATAAAAATTGGTATCCGCATTTACATTTAGAACAAATATTGTCTTTTGTTTATTTTTTTATGCCTCAGAATTCTGTGTTATTTAAAGCCTGGTGGAAATTTGGAAATTCGCACCCAAAAGAAATGGAAATCCGGCAACCAGTATGTCGTACTTAAAGGCAGGCAGGTACTAAGTATAAGTAGAACAGAAGGAATGCAATCATGCATAAGGTACCTTAATTACATAGGATAACAATATCTTTCTGGAATTCAGATTAAGCCGGCCTCTCTAAGAAGCATTTAAGATTAAGACACATCAGGACTACCCTTTATTATGATTGGTACGAGTATATCGCTACTTCACTTACTTCACTTTACAAGTGTTTCACATCACATTATTGCGTGAATTACACGAGTGTTTACTACACGAGTGAACTGATTGGGGTCGGAATGCACGATACTCTTGTTTGCCTCAAAACTATGCGAAATGCGATTCATTAGAGTTTTGGATGCCAATCGATTTTCCGTAGAAACAGAATTAGGCAAGTTCAACGGTACGGAAATATGTGCTACGATCACAAAAAATCGTGAAGGCTGTCTCAGAGAGTCAATAGATTCGGTTTTGATTATGGTCAGCAAAATCATTGGTACAAATATGTCTCAGAGCTCTCTGAATGATAATATCAGAATAGGGTCAGCTATTAAATCGTGAACATATAGGATAATGCGGTTTCGCCTGTATTGAATTACTCATAAGGTGAGTAATTTGTTTAGTAGGAGATGACTAGAGAATGACAATATACTAACCTCCATAATTTGGTCTCACTCTTTTATCGTAACTAACGCTAAGAGAATCCAAAATGGCTGAGATATTGACGTCACCAAACATCCCTCCTCCGCCTGCTCCCCTGAAAAAAATATAACAGAATGAATAACACAATTCTTCAAGGGAGACCTTATAATCGCCAGCACAAATATAACATGTAGATGCATGTTCACTTATGTGTTATGACATTCAGATTCTATTTTTATTCAGAGAAAAAATGTAGCGAGAAAAAATTATTCAGAGAAAAGCTTTATATGACATTCATATAAAGTTCATTGCCAACATAAAATAACTTATAAATGCCATAAGCCAATGGACCAGTATAGGATGACCTGATAAGTTAGATAACCTTTTCAAATACGGATTTGATTACACCCATTGAGGTAACAGAATTGACAATATTATAATTTTTTTTTCGGTAGCCCAACATATCTATACCTTTTTGAAAACAAACAAAGACTTAAGAAAAAAAATTAACGACCTAAAAGAAATTCGCTGTGCTATTTTTACTCGTACAAGCAAAGCAATAATTATTATTATATTCTTTATATCTGAAGTGATGAATACAACATATTATTGTTTATTGAATACAATTATTTTAAACTTCGGTATAAGTAAACTTCGAAAACCATTGGATTTGATCCAACCAGACGTTCTCCAATGTCTTAAATTGTTGCATGGAAATTTGTCAGTTTTCTTTCCCTGCGCGATAAATGTAATCGCATTCATCAAAAACCTCAGGGATTGCTACTGCCCCCGGGTGGTTCGAACCACCGATGCCTCCAACAGTATCTTGATGGGCGTTAGTCCATTAACGTGTGACCCAATACTATTTCTCTATCCTACAGACTTTTTTTTTTATTGAGTCAAGGCAGCACTTGGCCGTGATCTCACTTGATGAGTCAAGAGTAAGAAATACTCTTAAAAAATATAATTATGATAATTGTGTGAGTCATGTTAAAAATGTTAATAAGTAGCTTGTTGCGTTACCAATAACCATATAAACAAAACTAATAACTTGTTGCGTTTAGTTGAAGTAGAAAATCATTAAGTAACACAACCGAATAACTGATCAAGATACTACAAAGTTGAGTGAAAGAGTACCTCTTGACTTAGGAGCTCTTACAAAACGCTTCAGTGAGACAGAAGCGCTCTTTTGTACTACGTTACAATATTCGATTTTCTTAACATTTTCAGTTTATTGAACAGTGAGAATACCTTCTTAAGTTAGTGACAGTTTAATATAAGGCTTTGGGAGAGTATAAGATCTACAGATGAGAAGGATGGAATTATGTCGTATCTTCTGCGGCCAATAACTAATGTTAATTAATATAAAATACTTGGGCCTCTTTCACCAACTACAAGTAAAGTACAAGTAAAGTGTTGATTGGTTACTTTTAGACTTTTACCGCACAAAGGTATATCATCTCCATCATTCCCGTTTACCGGTGACTTTAAATGGCGGTTAGCCTATTTGACACATGGTGAAAGAGGCCCTTAATGTGGAAAGTTTTGAAAATTTATTTATATTTTGTTCTTTAGATTTTTAACATATAAAGTTCGTAAATAAAAATATCTAATAATATTCAACTATAAATTCTTGTCAGGCATTGATATTTTTTAAATGATCCTTCAGGAACAGTACTTCTCTGGATAAAAGGTATGTGACGTCCTTTTCTGTAGGTGATCGATAATGTATTTTTGAAGAATTGCTGTTTTGTACAAACTAACATTAAATTTTATTGTGAATAGATTTGTAAACTGTATTTTTAAGCTCTTGGTTACTGTTTTTAACCTAATAATAAATATAAAATTAGTAAACATTATTTGAATGGTCTACTCATCCATAAAACTTTTGTTGTAAAATCGTAAGGAATAATTTGGAAGAAACAAACCTTGACACCAATAAATTATACTGCATTGCAGCGGTGGAGAAATATGATTGGATTTAACTAACTTACAAATATTGTAAAGAAATATTGTAAGAAATAAAATAATGAAATTTATAACACGTTCATATGAGACGTTTTAATCACCCCATACGTTTAACATGGTTTTCAATGAATTTGGGAAGGGTCATGCCTAGATATAATAATAATAATAATAATAATATCAAAGTTTAGTTGCAGCAGTGAAAGTTTTGAAGTGATTTTCCCGCAAAATAGTTATTAATATTGAAATACCACTCGAGGCTGAGGCGACCGCTTGGCTGCGCGTAATGGCTGCTAGGTTCAGAAGTTAAAACCAATATATCTCTATAACAGAGTACCTGCCGCTATATCTGGCAAATTATGTACGAAATTCAATATGATCGGACTGTAACATCGTTTTGATATTTCGATTTACTAATTTAAACATTAAATTTGAGAACTACAACATTTAATTAGGTCTGGCTGACACACAAAAAGCAATCAACAAAAATCTAAGTATATCTAATCTAAGTATATCTAAGTATTTCTTTAAAAAGAAAAGAAGTTAAAGCTTGCTATTAGGTATTATAATTGATTATTAAAAAATACAAATAAGACTTTATGTTAGACAATAGGAAACCGTTTTCTGACCACGAATAAGCTGATTCCATGTGTATTCCACGTGTACAAAATAGGAAACTATATCTAACTCAATTGAAATTAACTGAACCAACTAAAAAGTACCTACATGATCTGAACTCACAACTTTGTAGCATATAAAAATTGTAATATTTCTGGGACTATTCCGTCAATATCGACGAGTGGCGAGCGAAGTCAACGTGCTTCGCACAGAGGAAACACTCAGCGTCATCCACAAATGTCAGGCTGGATCTACCGTTGGCCCGCGGCCCTTATTAGATCGTCCGTCCACTTTGTGGGTGGGTGTTCTACGCTGCGCTTGCCAGTCTGTAGCCTCCACACGAGAATCTTCCAGCCCCAGCAGCCGTCGGCTCTCCGTACTATGTGTCCTGCCCACTGCCACTTCAACTTACTATCCCACCGGTCAGTAAATTTCGTACGTCTACGGATCTTTTATTGTTGATTCGATCTCGCAGTATAACACCGAGCATAGCCCTCGCATTGGAAAGCGTATTTCCTCGGATTACCCATTTATGTCTAATCCTAAAAATACAAATAAAATAATAATTATTCTATCCTTTAAATACATTTTCTGTTTAACTTGTATTAGATGAAGATATATTTAGAGACGACGTCTTCCAAGATTATGTTAACACAGAATGTATAATTCCGTTCGTGATAATTATTCATTATATATTCATAATCACGTCTACTCGAGACTACTTAAGAGAAAATTATACGCGCAATGTAAGAGATACATAACTTATTATTTCTATTTATTTCGAATATCATTCTTAAGCTATATTTAGTGTTTTTTTGTAGTTTGTGAACGTTACGGGGGACAGCCACCCTTATTGAAGAAATAGCAACATCCTTAAATCATGAAACTTGGAGATTAGTGAAACGTAAGCGCAGCAGATATCCTAGCAGTGAATTTAAAAGAGCGGATACTATAACGGATTTAAAAGGTACGTAAGAAATATTTACATATCTGACTATTACAAGAAGGAAACTACTGTAGAAAGTGTTGAAAGCCATGTCAATGACGTGTGTTGTTCTGAAGTACAGGAAACCGGCTGCAATCAATATATTGAAAATTCTATAGTAATCCCGCCTGGATACAAAAATTATACGATGATCGTGCGATCGCGTGCAGATGGCCGAAAACAAGAAGGTTTTGGTCTCGTGGCCACACCGCGCTTTTGTTGCGGCCAATTATCTTGCCGCGTGACATCAACATCGATTTCCGAGTGTTGATAATCTGCAAAGATTTATTTGAGTGAGAGATTTTTATTTTGGATATGCCTTGTTTATATGCTCCCACCTTTGATGAAGAAATATGATATTATTCAGGCTAATTGAACAATATTGTAGTAATTATAATAAAATTATAGTATTACAAATTTAAATTTATATTCTAGCTCTAGTATAGTATAGGTATTATGAATATTTTGTTACTTATTATGGATTCGTTCAGGCAATTGTAAAAAACGTCGGTTAAGTTTAGTATTAAGTACTTTAGGTGAGGACAATCAGTGATTGTGTACGAGGCTGACGAGGGGTTAATATCGAAGGACGCACATTATCCTCCACTCCAAGTAGAGGTGCGAATGCATCTTAGGAACTTCCCCGATGACGAAATTACTGTTTTGAATCAACCTAAATTCAAGTGATGTACGAACGAACCGCTTGGAATTTTTACAAAGAGAATTTTTCACTATTATAAAATGCTCTTGGAACTATGATCTGAATTTGGAAGAGAGACTGAATTTTTTCTATGAAGCAATCAATAACGTTATGGATCGCTTATAGGAAAAGATTGGATTATTTTAATATAAAGGACTTATCCCGTACGGTACACCGGTTAGATACGAGAATTAAATTAAAAGCAACTCGTCATAAAAGATGTACAGTGAGTAAATCGAACTGCGATTATAATATATTCTCTCAAAGTAGGGTGAGAGTTACAAAACTGATAAAATTAGCTCAAGAGGAACATCGGCGTCGAGTTGAAAATCGCTTACCGAAAGATCATAAGGCCTCTTGAAATTACATGTATACGAAAAGAAAAGTTACTATAAACTAAATTGATATTTTAAAGGATGGGAAGGTTTTTGTCGGTGAACAATGTATGAAGCAGTTTGCCGACTACCTTATTCAGTTTATAGAAATGAACAGGCAACGTTAAGCGTGAATGAAGCGGTAATATCGGTAGGTGGCGACGAAGCAGCTAGGCGGGTGTATTTAGAGGGTCTACATATTCACGATGTACTTTACTCTATGCAGCGACTCAAGCCTCTTCAGATCTTCACGCTCAGATGGCTTTCCGCCGTATATTATCAGAAAATGATGTTTTTTCTTATCGTAACCACTTTTACACATCGACAACATGTGTTTAAAAACGTCGGATATCCCCGAAAGGTGAAAAATTACTAAGGTCGTCCTAGTGCCTAAAGTTTAGTTAGACCTATTGCAACCAACATTAGCTAAAGTGTTCAAAATCTACCATACACAATAAATAAATACACATGGGTTTCGACCCACGAGAAGTATGACTAGCAATCTCCTTGACATGCCTGCATTTGACAGTGGAGGGCAAATCGATGCCGCGTATTTTAACTTTAAAAAAGTTTTTGACTTGGTAGATAACGATGTTTACTTACTCTCCGTTACTCTGCACTTGTTAAAATTGTTTGTAAACTACACGAAGGACAGGAAACAATATGTGGAATATGCTGGTCATATATCGAATCCATATTTCACATGGTCTGAGGTAAACCAAGGCATCAATTTAGGGCATCTCCTATTTATAATTGTTTGTCTAATGTGCACTGGTAATGGCACTTACAATCCACTGGTAAGAATTCTGGTAAGTAATCTGGAATGTAATGTTGTATTATGGTCGCCACATGAAAGTAAATAATTTTAATGTCAGAACGTACCTATGCAAAATAAATTCATAAGGTTTTTTTTTGTATTTGAGCGGGGAAAAAGTCCGCGTCGTTCGATCAATCGCATGAAGCAGACTGCTTCATGCGATTGACGACTGCTCTGAGACCACGCGGTCTCAGAGCATCTTATAATAATTATTTTTAGTTTATAATTTCTTGTTCATATAATTTAAATTATAATTAAGGAACTACTACATCGAATTGGGTTACTCCTGTAATGATATGTATATTTATGTTGAAATAAATAAATAAATAGGACTCTCAGACAATCGTAGTTTTCATATTCTTGTTATTTTGCTACACAATATATCACTCTTTTCGATTAATCACATTTCATAGACAAGCGCTTTACTTAAACGTTAAAATTATGTTACAGAATAAGATTTGGGGCTATATTTAGTATCTCTAATGTATTAATCATGACCAATTAGAAAACTACTTAGCTACTTGAGAAACAAAATGTGTTAAGTAATTACAAACACTTAGGAAGGTGTCTTATAATTAGGCTCACCTATTTTGCTTTCGGACCTTAACCTTCCCGTAATTAAATAGAAATTAACAGAAGCCCGCATTAAATCCCTTCCATGTTCATGCTGAAAATATTTATTCGTGAGCACGAAGCAGGCTTCACAGTTTTTGCAAGGATTACTATTACATGGCAATCAGTAGTAAAACCTTCTCATCTATGAAGTACAGTAGTAACCATGTAGTACCCAACCCAACTGACATGGCTTAGCGATGTACCCGCGTAGAAGACGAAATTTTAAAGCGCGGGAAATGCTATCGACCAATCTATACACTTCGCGGCTTTTTCAGTACAGCTATTGGTCGCCATCTTAGCGTGCGCCATGTTAGCATGGTTGGCATGATACGCTTGTGCGAGCGAGAGAAAACTAACAGCTGCATTATATTGTGAACCTTATGGTTATTGTATCTAAGGTTAATTGAGTTTTAAGCTTTCTTCGTTAATCTTTCTTTTCTGCCTGAACGAAGATTCACGACGCGCCTTATCAAGTGTGTACTAACTGTCTGTACTACCAAAACCATAATAACTCTAAATATTTTCTGTGTTACCACAGGCTCCCCTAATTTCTAGAAATTGAATTATTTATGTGCATCAAAGGGCATTTTCTATCAGTTGCTTATGCCTCAATCGGAATGTCGTATTATATTTGTATTTTATCACTAACCAAATTTTCGAAGTGTCAACAAATTTCTCTTGATGAATTATAGAAAAATAATTACAAGTTATTTAATAACTTTAAATTTTAAAATTAATATTACTGTTGACAACCGGCTGGGTTAGTGGCGACAAATAATAAAAAGAAGCTGTAAAATTATATATCTTTCATTTTCATACTCCACTCCTCAACAATTAACTACCTGGTTGTTTGCAAAAAATGATCTGCTACAAAATCTAAAAAATCTAGTTAATATTTATTGCTATTCCAGTCAATTTTACAATTCGGTTTTTTTAATGGGTTTTTTACAATTTAAGTTAAATTAATTGTTATTTTAAAATTTTTTGAATAAATACACGGTAGTGTGGCACACAGACGCAAGATATTTCTAAACCGAAAAATAATATATATGTATTAATAAAAAAGGGTAATGTCGATTTCCCTTTAAAAAAATAGGGATGACAAACCCGTGTTGCGTAAATAAATAATTTTAAAGCAGAAAGCAATTAAGCTAACATTTTTAATAAAAGCAAAGTAGTGTAGAACTAACTACGATCGTACATAATGCACAACACGACAAGACGCGATCAAAGCGAAACAGAATAAAGATTCTTTATGGAAACTTGGTATCAAGAATTTTTTAAAGATTCTTACTTTACTTTTAGTCAGTAACAAAATAACATCGAAAAAGTCACCAATACGTAATACAGAAAATAATCAAATTTAATTAGATAAAGTAGCAAAACAAAGTGGGGCTTCAATTGTCAATTCAGAAGACAATTCAATTCTATTCAGAAGAATTCAATTCAGAACTATTTTAATCGACATAAAAGAACCGATACTGCTATACACCAAAAGCATCTGTGGTTCAATCCCATTAAAAATATGACTAACATTCTATTATTCTACACTGGATCAGTATGTTTCTATAAATGTTTGTAAAGATCATCGTATTATCTACTCTTTGAGGTACAACCCTTCTGACTCGCATCTTTCCTCTTCATATAGCTTCACAAAAACTACGCGAAACCAAAAGAACTCCCAGAAAAGAATATGTTAATTAAAGCCAATTCTATTTAAACTTATTAGCAGACAAAACGCCACAGACATTTGCGCCTACAGCGCAACCATACTCATCGATGTTTCTACTTGTTCTATGGATTTGAAACATTATAGAAAAATCAAAAAATTAAAATAGTGCAAAATCGGGGATGTCGTTTTGAAATAATATAATCAGAATCGCTGAAACGAAACTGCTCTGGTTCATTATTATTTATGAATTCGAGAATTAGTTAACGTGTGAATTTTGCAAACGGAACGGACATCAGACTAAAGCTTGAAGTCTGCATGAAACAAAATGTCACCTGGTCACTGGTTGGCTAATATTTGGCCAATGTAATCCAAATGTTTCAATATTTCAATATTCAATATCAATATCATTTCAATATTGTTTTGTAATCTTTAATGTTTGGTAAGTATGTTTGTCAGTCGTCAGTGTATAGTCGTTATATTGCTATACTAATATTGACAGGCGGTTATATCATTTACTTTTGCCCGGACAAAGCCGCGGGCACCAGCTATAATTATTCGAATATAGCTGGTGCCCGCTATAGTTATTTATAATTATTCGAATTTGGTGACTGGCTTCATTTGATTTTTCTTCGACATCGATCTGTTCATAATATGGACAACATCAAAATCACGTTATTTACGACTACGAGTTCCACTGTGGTACCAGCGGTGCAGAAACAGCTCGAAAGTTTAATTTTTAAAGTTTGGGGCAGCTACTGAAAAAGAAACCCCAAGTTTCTTTTTATTTTTCGGACATCCAAGTTGATAATGAATAATTAAAAGTGATCGTGGAAGCGGCTCCATCTATCCATAATAAAATAGTTTTGATTCACTTGATACAAATAGGAAAAGTGAAAAGGCTCAAAAAATGGGTACCGCATGAATAGAGTGAGGCACACCAACAAACACGCGTCGAATGCTGCTTTACATTACTCAACCGAGGGAATCGTATCGTTACCAGTGATGAAAAATGGATAATTGAATCCAAGAGAAACGGACAAATCCTGTCCCAAACGAAGGACGACTCACGCATGCTAAACTACATATTGTAAGACAGACGGTCGCTAAATTAGAAGAGCTGCGATTGGAACATCTCCGACATACATCAAACACCCCGACTCTGACAACCACTTTTTCCGTAATTTGGCAGTCGGAATCGCCTTCAAAGATTTTATGGATTCTCGCTACCATAATAATTTGTTCAGCTAAGAAATTAATGGAATACCTGTGAGATGACGAAGTGCATAGATAGCATTGGTACATACTTAGTTTTTTTATTTTTATTTTTGTTTGTTTTTTTGTCTTCATATTAAACTATAGATCGTGCAACGCTCTACTGGAACGGTTAAGTGATCACGGACTGAATTATTGTCGCTAATAAACCTGTTAATGTGGTTATCGGCGGATCACTAAAACCTCGTGAAAGCTTAGAAAGGAAAACTAACTAATCATTGTCCCGGTAATCGTTTTGGCGAAAGATCTCATGGCAAAAAGCCTACCTCGAAAGAATACAGAAGGCGGTACTTCTTGACACGACGCGATTTTACTCGATATTGACGTTTTTATCGCATTTTTTTTATGGTGAAGACATTGACTAATAAAAAGTGTGTGTTTGTACAATTTACTAAGTAAATTCTATATAGTAATATAGAAAACATTTAAAAAAATAACGATTACCTCATGACTATGTTCATTTAAAAAAAACTAAGTATTGTGACTGTTATTGAAACGAAAAGCGTTACTTTCCATTGTTGTTATTTGGTAGAAGTGCGTCCGGCAGTGATTTCAGATGAGTTCCAAAACGAATTGCGACGATAATATGAGAAGATACGAACAAAAGAGCACATGTGCTGTTATCTCACCGAGATTTTTTTAAGACGGTGGTTACTGCTTGATGGCAGCTATAATTTATGATTGTGGAACGCAGTGTGTCTTGTCAGTCTACTAGTAAGTGAAAAATCCTGGAACCACGATGGACCAAAAGTGTAATGAACAAAGGTCCTCTAAAAATCTTCCCTTCCCTATTCACTTATTAAGAAAATATGTTTAAAATCAAGTGGATTTGCAAGAAACAATAATTGAAAGATCTTTTTTATTTATTTTATTAGTCTAAATAATTTTAGCGGGATTTGTGGTTAGAAAAAACCAGTATCCATTTGCTCTATTTGTTTAAAAGGAACCTTTTACGGTCGATGTTTACTTTAAAAATAGGTTGCTACTTAAGTTTTGAGATATGGCAACACTGATGTGAATATGTCAAATCTGACATAATCATGGTAAAGTTTAACATTTGTATAATAATGGTGAACGTACTCAGAACGTGTTGTCATACGAGTGCTATTTGTGTTGTTTACAGATACTTGAAACATTCATCTCGGTCAAAAAATGGAATTAAATAGCGAACATTTTCGTGCGATGATTTTCTATGCGTTTTGGACGTGGATTAAACCAACAGCAGTGTGCCGATCAACTCGCTTCGACTTTTGGTGATGAAGCACCATCTCGAGCCACCGTGTGTCGCTGGTTTACCGAATTCAACCGTGGTCGCACTTCGCTTCAGGATGAATTTCGTGAAGGACGTCCAAAATCGGCTGTTGTGCCAGAAAACATCGATGCTCTGCGTGAACTGATATTGCAAGCGTTGGATACCGCATAATTTGACAATCGCTCAAAAAAAGGCTCGTGTCTATTGGCGCAAGGAAATGTTGAAAAAATTCAACCGCGGTGCTTCAAAAGACGTCTATAAGATAGTAACAGGCGACGAATCATGAATCTATGCATATAAAACCGAAACTAAACAACAAACGACTGTATGGGTCTTTCAAGACGAGCCAAATCTAACAAAAGTTGTTCGCGCACGAAGCACTTCGAAGTAAATGGTTGCCTGTTTTTTCGGAATAACTGGACATGTCGCCAGCGTTCCATTAGAGCAACATAAAACGGTCAATTCTGAAGAGTACACCAGTATTTGCTTGCCAGAAGTGTTCGGAAAAATCAGGGAAACCAATCGCAGAAGACGAATCATTCTCCACCACGACCATGCAAGCTCTCACACATCAGCTCAAACAAAAACGTTTTTGAGCAGTCAAAACATCGAATTGATGGGGTCATCCGCCGTACAGTCCTTGTTTGGCACCTAATGATTTCTTTTTATTCCCGCACATCAAAAATAAATTGCGAGGTCAACGTTTTTTAACGCCTGAAGAAGCGCTTCATGCGTTCAAATCACATGTTTTGGAGGTACCTCAAGCGGAATGGAAAAAGTGCTTCGACAATTGGCTTAAACGTATGCAAAAGTGTATTGATCTCAATGGAAAATTTTTTGAAAAACAATGAAGCCGTTTCCGATTATAAATATTTGTTTTTATTTGTTTATCTCAGAACTTAAGTAGCAGCCCTCGTAGTAAGATAATAAAGTCGGCAACGAATGTTAGTTTCATAAAGGGGAATATCAATTGAAGACGTGAGTGGATGAAGGTGATAAGTCGCTTAGTTCCAATTTTGAGTAAATGGAGGTTAAAGTTTTACTGTTAAATTTTAAGATAAGTCGCCACGGAACTGATTTTTGTACTAAATTATGATGTACAGTTGTATAATTTTTTTTAAAAGTGAACAATAGCTCCTTCTTCCATTAACAAAAGTAAACTTTTCTGCATTTTTTGCTTTTTAAAATTAACTGTACATAACATCTTTTTCAACTTTCTATTTTCCAAAATATGTCTTATATCGACGACCTTAAGGTCTGTAATCATTTATATTCACATTATTACCTTCATCAACGCACACAAAAGAAAAAACCCAAAAATGCGACATATCACCTTCATCCACTCACGTCTTCAATTCCACACTACCTCACCTTATTGTGTCTTATAATAAACTACTAAAAATATCAAGAATTTTATATGACATAAACTCCGTACTGTCGTTCAAGGAAAAATATGCAAATTACGCCAGCTATAAGTCACAAAAAGAATAATTCACATATTCGATAAAATCAAGTAAATGACTGACGTTTGATTTCAGTAGTTAATAAAATATCGGAATAAGAAAAAAATACTTGTCACATTTTGATTTTATCGCATATCTCTGGTTGAAATGGCAGTCGCTGAGCAGCGTGAACATTCGCAGTATCCGTTTTGAATCGAAATGTTACACATTTTTGTTAACCCACATCACGTGTGTAAAAAATCTAGGTCAAGTCTTAATAAACAAACTGGCAGAGTGTTATGAAAGCAGCCGAGGAGTGAGTTAAGCTGATGATGCATAAAACGGGCGGGTCCGTCGCTAAGTTTGGTGATCGTTTGCTAATGAATGGCCGGTGATGATATCCGGGTGGATACTTACGCGGCGTGGTCCGCATGTGGTAACCAGGCGATCGCGAGAGCTAGCACTAGAGCGATGCCCTGCACGCCGCGGGGACGGCCAATATACATGTTTGGGATGCCGCGACAGCGTGCGCCCGGTAGGACGCTGGCTGCCGGCAGCCGCGTTATACCCTACCGACGGACTGGCGTGTTCTCCCAGCCCCTACGGCAAGTGAGACCCGCGCCTGCGCTCGAGCGCTATCGACCGCAGCCCCGGTCAACTCCTTCCGTTCACGACGAGACGACGCTTACATCCTCACCGGGAGACCAGAGCTATTGAGCGATAAACACCCGAAACGCTATGTCTTGTTCACGACAAAACTCTCCACACGCCACATTTATCGCACATTTAAGTACATATGCAATTTTAAATTAAGCTCGTGTCGATTCCTACATTTGATTAAGATTTGTATGCGCCAAATCAATTAACCTATTTAAAAACAAGCCACGACCAAATCTATATACACTAGTAAAAAAAATTAGGGATATAGAAAAAAATCCCAAATTTTTAGGTGTTTTTCAACAGGCTTACAGAAAAAAATTAAAAATTTAAAAAAAAATTAATTTACAGGCTATTTAAAAGAAAATAGTCTTACAGAGCTCATTAAAAAGAAATTTGTAGTTTTAAGTCTCTAAATTTAAATATTTTTCACGTTAGGTTTATGTAACCGACAGAAAACCAAAGGAAATTTTTTTTTTCAAAATTTTTGCTCGACTTGTTATTGATGTACGGACTGTAATAAAAAAAAATTGGGTAATGGTATCATAAATTTCTTTTAGAGAATTTAATTCCCTACAATTTCACTCCCTTATAAGCTCTGTACGATGATTTGTCACTGAGTTATCGTCGATCAAAGCGAAAAAGTCATTTTTGACTTTGACAATCGATTACTTGGGAAATAATGATCGTACGAAAATTAAGGTAGGGTTTTCTTTTCCAAATTTTTTTGGCAGTTCGAATTAGATTTTTGTTGGTGACAGTATGCTTCAGCTGTTCTCCCGTACGGAAGAACCTGGGGACCATGTAGAATTTTTCTTCGCCGGAGAAAAATTAAATTTTTTTCTATTGAGATTTATATTTATAAACTTGCATTAAGTTAATTCGGTAAATAAAAATCTAATGACGAAACTGCTACTATATGTAATTTTTATTAAAAACAATATCGCCCTTATTAGTGTGTATGCTACTTAAATTGAAATATTTTTTCATAGAGATAACTACTCGAGTGAAATTAAAATGAATCTAGATATCGAAAAGATGAAATTATCGAAAAGGCAATGAAATATTTTCCATGGACCTATTTTTATCTATTGAAAAATATTTACTTGTATGAAATATAAAATGTTGAATAGAAGAAAGATGAAAATATCGATAGCGAAAAGGCAATGGAATATTTGAAATTCAATAAGATTATTTTGCTCCAAGAATTACCCGTCCGTTAATAACTTGTAAGAAAGTTGATATCTTGAGATTTTCGACTTCCTTCTCAAAGTTGGCTCTACCTAAATGATCTAATCCATGGCACTTACTCCGGAACATTTCCTCTAAAGCTTATACTGTTAAGCTTATCTATACATACGTGTACATTCTCTTTGTAGTGATTGAAATACATAGTACCTAAATAAAAAAAATTACGTTGTTATTCTGTAAAACGTCCTATCATTCTTTGAAACTTGCATTTATACTGCAAAGTATAAACATAAACACATTGAAAATATACTATGAAACACTACTGTTTCTTAATGTTTTAGCTCACAACTGATTTAAGCATTGACAGAAAGTATCTATTTCCTACCTTTCTCTCTCGCCTCTTCATCCTGGTTTAAAAATTAAACTGTACGTTGGGTGTTTTATATATAAATAAAAGAATTATTATTAAATTTATTGTTTTAATGGCATGCATGTCTTGTGTGACACAAAGAATTGGAATTGATGAAGGTAAATTTCTACATTTTCTACAAATTGGAATACAAAATACAAACTGATTTCACAAAGTTGTATTTGTAAGTAAATGCAACTTAACTATTATTAACAGTATTAACTAATAACAAGTAATCTATATCCTTGATGAGAACTCAACAGTATACGGACTAGGTTCAGAAAGTAGTCCTATGATGGGTTTGTCGGATTCTAAAACTCCATTCTTACAACTAATCTTGAATCTTTGCACTATTCCAACAAACACGATAAATATGAATGATTTAGCTAGTGAATCACCGGGACAGCGCCGACGTCCTGAAATAAAGAAAGTAAGTAAGTAATTTCATTTCTGGCGAAATACTTGAGTATCTTAAAGGTAATAAATATGTAAGTTAATGTAGGCTTTATTTTTTCTAACCAAAACAAAGCTCCACCCCATCTAACCCACATTTTCAAGTTCCCACTCCCATGCACAGTTTTATTATATTCTTTCTAACTAAATTGCAAATCTTTGAGAGTGTATTATTTAAAACTAAAGTCCTTTAAACCGAATTACTTGCTATTGCACTAGAACTAGACGATTTTGTTGTGTACAAATCAAAATACCATCACTCCAGTGTGATCTTGGGTTGAATATAACCCTGCAGAGTCTGTGTTGCTTGTGTTATAGGCGAGTGTAGCCATCTAACATCAAGTAAAACTTGATTAGTCTGTCTGAGGACCTTTACATTAAAAAATTTTTTTACGGAAAGTTAATTTTTTTTCACAATCATTATTATTAAGACTATTATTTAATTATGCCAAAAATGGAACCATTTTGGGTTCATAAAGATGATTGAGTTAACAGAAATATGAGAATAGGAGTATGTAGATAACAGTGTTTTCAAGGTCGAAAACGGAAAGAATCTTCGTGTTCTTTCTGTTTTCTGATTATTTTATGAACACAGCGGAGTCCGCGACGGCTCCCCAAGGTTGAGAATTTGAATTTTTAATAAGGGCTTCTACCTGGATAACATCAAAAACCGCTGCGATCCGACCTTTTTTGCAGGACAAGCATAAAATTCTTTGGTAATAAACTAACTGCCTTGTGGCTGTTCTTTTTTTTTTCAAGAACAATATATAAATTATGCAAAAAAAATTATGCAATAGGCAACGGAAAGAACCCATTAAATATTTATTTTATTTTATTTATTTACTACGTATCATAAAATCTTTACCTTAATTAAATATTTGTACCCTATGGTACCAAGATGAAAAAAAAAAATTTTTTAGTTTTTATCTGTTTGTCTGTGCGGTTGTGCACACTAATCTCACAAACAGATCAGTGCAAGCTTTCGAACCCGAGAACCCTTGAACAAACCGTTAAGGGGTTAAGATATCCTAAGCACTCATCCAACAGTCTCATCAAAATATAGTATATATTAACATGAAAATCATACCTAAACCAAATGGATACATGTGTTCAGGATTTTTCAGTTTCCCTTGCTTGTCTATAAAACGTTCGGGCTTAAACTCATTAGGATTGTCCCACAAATCTGGTTCAAAATGTAGATCACCAAGGGATATGAGTACCGTTGTCTCTCTGGGTATAAAATATCCGTCTATATATGTATCGGCCAGTACTCGTCTCGGGCCTGCTAATGGTACAATAGTATAATATCTTTGAGTTTCCAAAAGAAACGCTGAGGTATAGATTAGCCTGAAATATAAAAAAAATATCATTAGGCCACAATTACACACTTAAACTGTCGTTAAAATAATCGACATATTACTTTTGGCTGTCCGCAGAAGATGGCATGTTATCGCCTATACATTCTACAATCTCGTTATAAATTATCTCTTGAATTTGCGGATTTCTTAAGAGAACCAAAAATGCGAATCCGAGTGCGTTGCTAGTTGTTTGACTACCAGCTATTATCATATCTAAGCATATTATTTTAAGGTGTTCCTCTGAAAATATAAATAAAAATTCTATTTAAATTCCATAAATAAGAATGTAGGAAGGGAAAAATCGGATCTAAGAGAAAATAAAATAGTTACGTGATTTTTAAGTATCATTTTTACATTGATCATTTTATTGGTAATATTACTTTTATATTTTTTTCTTAAATATTTAAATTACGTACAATAAGCAATTGATTATCGAAGAACTATAAAATTTTAAACAAAACCAGCCGTTCACAATAAATGTATAAAGACTTCAATGAATAATAGGCTTTGCTCGTGACTTCGTTCGCGTATCTATAAATTACTAACGTTTCCCGCGATTTTGACCGCATCCCTTTTTCGCAAAAACGCAAAAACCAGGATAGAACACTATCCAAAGTGACATAGAGCATCAAAACCATTGTTAAATCCGCGACGCTCGACGCAAAAACGATGAAGATCTATTCAGGCGTTTGAAGACCATCAGCCCATTTCATAGTTAACAAAGGGATTTCACTAACTTCCACATGTTCGATTGATGACAACCAACCTTGACCAGCAGACTACTTGATATCTACAGAGCATCAAAGTAGTCTGCACGTACCCAAACCCCTCAGAATTCCTCAAAATTATTAGCATTAAATTATTATTTCAAACGAAAATTTCTACAAACTTTTAGTTACGTGTAGTATTTTGGGACTTTGTAAATCTTTCATTTACCCAAGTTGGAAGAAAAAAAAACCAAAATAAATATCTTCAATTCAATTAATCTGGAATCCAACACCAACCTGTATAATTCTGATTATTTTCATGCATTTCTCTCAAAAATGAATACATAAAATCATTTCCGTCTACCGCATTGTTTGTGTGCTTCTTTATGGCTTCCTGGAATAAAAGTGCTTTTAAAATTATAATAAAGGATAAAAGCCAGCAAGGATACACAAATGTATTAATCTAACCAAGCTTTAAGGATTAGCATTATATACTATGGATATACGCACAGGAGGCGAAATGCTTAACTAGGATAAACTCAGCTGTTAATAGAAAAGTTATTAATATTGTTTTCATACTTTACAAAATTTATAGGTTTTAAGTAGAAACGCATTAGAGATGCCGCGAATTCTCGCGTTTATTCGGTATTCGGCATTACTTGACAATTTTCCGGTATTTTCGGCGAATAGTTGTCTTATCGAGACTTTATCTAAATAAATGAACAACAAAATATGAAACAGCTATTTGTTTAAACAAATAGCTTTAAAAAATCTTACCCACAATTATTTAATTCTTCCGTTTAACATAAAAACAGCTGCATAACATATCAACAAAAAAAATTTCTTAACAACAATTTCTTAATTTTTCATTTTTGGTTAACTTCCAAAATTTGTAATTAACAAAATAAACAAATTTTAAATAATTTTATGGCGTCATGTTATTGAGTACACACATAGAAAAGACTCCAAGGAGCGAAACATTTATAGGGGGATTATTTAAACATTTATGGTGTTTTTAATGAAAACGGAGGTACGAAAATAATTCGTTAATTAACAATAGCTTTGCTTTTTGAAAAATGCATTTAAAATTTTTTTTCCAACGACACTTTCTTCTTTTAAGTGTTCAAATGACAATATTTTTTTCAAATTTTTAAACAAATATTTAAAGCTTTAAAAAATAATTTTAGATGTGGTACTCGGTTTCGAGGCGGTGTACTCATGCCGAAACGGTCGCGCGGAGCCCTACTTTCAGCAACAAATTAAAATTATAAATAATAGAGATAGCGATCCGGGAGTAGGGAGTTTTCTATCGGAAATTTCCTCTTCTTTCAAGAATCTTTTTGGCGATTTTCGCTATCATTTATAGTTTTTGAGTTATCATCAAAATGTTTTTTTTTTCGTTTTTTGATAATAACAATTGCAATTTTTATTGCCAGAAAAATCCTGAAAAAGTCTTTCTCAGAATTGCATTCCGCGTCGAATGAGCTATCGCTCATATTTTTCAAAGAATATAAAAAAATTGCCAAAAATCAATCATGTTTAAGTAATATTATTTAGGCTTTAAAAATGTAAAATCAGTATAATAAGAGCCTGATACCTTTACCTCATTGTTTTCTTTTCTCATTAATTTTTTTTAGATTTCAGTAAAAAAATAAATGATTGGCAAGTTCAATAGGTAACAAATAAATTATTTTTAATATTATTTTGGTGGCGCAAAAATAATTAATTGACTATGGTGCTTCCCAATTCCTCGAATCCACGCCAACAAACATGCATACACTGCACACCGCCGAGTGACGCCCTCTGGCGAAAAGAATAAGAAGTGAACGCAACGCCGAATCACGCATACCGCACCCCGGGAATTTATAATATAATAAATTCGATTATTTTTCCATACCGCTCCCGCTGAAGCATTGTGCTTTTATAATTCATACAAATGGCCAGGCCCCGCGAGTGCAGTTGAGGTGAAAATAAAAGAAAGGACAATCTGGAAACCAGAACGTGTGTGGCGGGCCCGCCCCTGTCTCCATCGGGCTGGAGGATCTGCATCATTACCAGCCGCATACGAGGTAGGTGTTGCATGTCCCGATGCAATTCTCTTCCTAGCCCCTTGATTGCACGCACCATAAAGAAAAATACAGTCCACTTATTATCATACATATTGGCCGAACCACTTTTTTTATGTCGAGTTATTCGACTATTCGCTATAATAATTATTCATGGCATCTCTAAAACGCACAGCGAATCATAATATACGTGCCTCTATTATAGTCGATATCTGTTGATTGATTTTACATATCAAATTGTAACCGCTTCGTTCAGGAAACAAAAATCGACTCCATGGCATTTGATTTAACCACCCACCAGCCATAGAGAAAGCTTTTGAACGTGTATTCAGTAATTCCAACAAATATTGCAAACTATCTTCTTTTATAGTTTCTCCTGGAAATAATAAATACAAAATCATTATATCACTAGCTGGTGCTCGCGACTTCGTCCGCGTTGAAAATTAAAAAAAAAAAAACAATATAACGCTTGACCTCGTATTGCTATAATACTTTGGTCAGGTGTTATTTTTTATTTATCCCTCAGGAATAGTCCTTTTTTTCTGGATGAAAGGTATGAGTAATCGTCGGAAAACCAAAAGAATTATTTTTTCCAAATTTTTGCTCGTTTGAAATTGCTCGTTTGAAATTGGGCTGTAATAATTTTTTTATGGTAAAGCTCTTTTAGAGAATTTAATTCCCTACAATTTGACTTCCTTATAAGCTCTGTACAATGATTTTGGAAAAAAATTTGGAAAAAAAATCCTTTGGTTTTCCGATGATTACTCATAAACCGCTAATATGAAAAATATTTAAAGCTCGGATTCAAAAACTAGAGACTTGAAGCTACACAATTTTCTTTTTTAATGAGCTCTGTACGACCATTTCCTTCGAAGTTACAGCCTGTTGAAAATGACCTAAAAATTTGGAATTTTTTCCTATATCCCTTAATTTTTGCGAATAGATATTATCAGCGAGTAACATTGGCTATATTTTATAAAGTTTCGCGGACGAAATCGCGTGCAACAGCTAGAAAATAATAATGAAATGCATGTTATAATCCACAGCGGCAATTTTAATACACTATAAATTTTATATAAAATTGAAAGTAGTATTCTAAAACCACCCTACACGTAGCACAATAGATATCCAGTTGAAAGAGGTCTTTTCCTACAGAATATGTACCTACCTGTTCATATTAAATGAAATGAGTTCGTCTCCTAATGTAATTGTTTTTAATGTTATCTAAAGTCTCTCGTTATATATTTAAGATACATATAATTTCAAATTATTAAAAATTTTCTTTAACTGGAATGTAAAGTTTGTCAAGCCTTGAAACAAATCTACGTTGAATTTGGTAATAAATCCTTGTAAAACTTGTAAAAAACAAATGTCACGAATAATATCCTTGTGAATAGAAAAAAATATATATTTCCAACGTTACTCATGAATTCAAAGCCGATTTTGAGAAAATAAATGCATCACTATACTCGTAAGAGTAAGGTGCAATCAGTTAAATGTAAAATAATTAATGTTGAATGTAATGTAATTAATTTTCAATACAAATATATAAAATCTATAATCCACTTAGCTGGAGGTAGCTGTTTTTTAAAACTGTTTGATACTTTTAGATACAAAATTTAGCTACTCGTCATCATTATTGCTCGTATATGATAATGTATGAGATATAGGTAAAACAGGTTTTAAATTAGTTTTATATACATATCACATAAAATCACATAATAAAAACATTTATAAAATCATGTTTGAAAAGAATAGTTAGTGGCGCTATACTTAGATGAATATTAATCTCATAGGAATGCTTACCAGCAACGAAATGCCAAAGAATATTCATAACGCCCGTAGAAAACATGTTCTTCGGATTTAAAGGTTTATCCTTATTTTTATTAATATAATCTATCATACTCAATACCACGCTTTGTATTTCTTCCTCCATTATTAGTTTTCCGAAACCAACATTCTTTAAATGTTTTATTGTGAAATGTCTATGTTCCTTCCACAATGGACCATCACTAAATGTTATACCTAGAAAAGTGATGAAATGGTTACAGGTAGGTAGTTTTATTGATATTATTTATAAGTTTAATGGTTCGACACTCCACATTATCCAATAGTCAGTGACCATCTATTAATCGAATATACTCTATCAATTATTTCAACATCATTGACAGTCGGCGGCTAAGCCAATCAATTTGCGTTCATAAGCAGAAACTAGATAACCTTGATTTTTAGAATAAAATATTATGTGTATAATATTTATAACGAATTACATTAACTACATCCGGATATCAATGGTTCATTTAAAGCCCTCAATATTTTATTTTTACCAAGTGAGCCCATGGAACTAGGTTAGGTATTCCAGCCATTCAAGAAGAAAATAAAATTACATTTTTCAAGCAATTGAAAGATTCTGTAAATTTATTATAGTAAAATGTAATTAAGAGTCAAGGCCGCAGAACTACTAGGTTATAGAATTTTATTTGAATGAAATGTTATTTTTACGATAAGATGTCAGTCGACGTAGTCACTTAAACTCTTTAATTTCATATCTACGAAAAAAGCTCTGCTAAGGCCAAGCCACTAAATTAATATTTAAATTTAGAATCTCATTTACACGGAATTTCTTTAGCTTTTTATATTTTACAGAAATATACAGGTATGTTAATTAACAATCAATTAATAATCAATTGATTTCAATTTGAAAACAGTGTTACTTTGAAAATGTAATGGCATGAACCATTTTTCCATTTAAATAATTTCATCATTTTTATGATTACCTAAATTTATTCTATAAGCGAATAAATAATTTTGATTCTAACATTTTAACCATAGTGAATAGTTCACAGCCTTATCTATCATATAAAAAAACCAGCTATGTGCAGCACTATTTGTCGAACTACGACCTTTTAATAAAAAATGTTTTTGCAGCAGCTATAATCTGTTAATATTACTCTATTATCAAATTAATAATAAACTATGAAATTGTCATGTTTCAAAGACAAATAAGTGTACTCTAAGTTTCAACTAAAATACTTTTTTTAATAAACTCATGTAGATAATTTTTTCAGAAAAACTTTTTTGTGAATTGGTATCTCAAAATATACTTTTTGCACATAACAGATTTTGGTTTGACAAGGACAATTTGTTAAGTAGATAGTAGATATCTTAGGTGTCGCAATAAACGACTATCTGTCTTTGTCGCAAACATTAAACACGAAAAAGCAAGAATTTGAATAATAAAATTTACCCATTCTCTTTCCGAGACACCTTAATCTGAGAAAAAAAGTATCTGGTCTTCCTTCAAATTCGTTCTCAATGAACACTTGTCGAATATTCTTTTCACCGTACACAACCACGACTAATTCTTTACCTAGTTTTATTCCAAGTACCTGTGTCGAGTATTCTTTTGCTAACATTGATAATCCTTTCCATTGAGAACCATATTTTTTGCTCACATTTTGTACGGTGCTGCTACATCCAATAAAAGGGTACCATTTTGGACCTAGAATTATAATAAATTTACTTGACATACTTATATTAATTTGTCGTAAATAAGTAACATATTATATTAGTTTTAGAAGAGTTCGTTAGCACCCACCACTTCCTATAGAATTAGATAAAAATTGTGATATCGGCTGCTTATAGGAAATGTATGGAGTAAAGCAAAGTGTTAATGTAAAATTAAACTTAACGGTAAGTTTTGTTGGAGTTTACTCCAATCGATTTTATATATATGCCCGTGGTATGAAAATCGAAATTGTCACACGGAATGCGAGCACGAATGCGTTACGTTCTATTTTTTGAATATTTTAGAATATCTGAAGTTTCATAGATATTGCGCCATCTACACAATATTATTTAAAAAAAGAACAATCTTGTTCTTTCGGCGTGTTCGAATTGTGAAAATTTAAATTTTATAATCATTCGTAATTCGTAAGGGTAAACTCCAGTCGTGTGTCAGAGCTGACACACACAATTTTTTTTATATCCATTGAGTAGTAATATAAGTATATGTAATCAAAATCGTCTCAAATTTAGCTTCGCAGTAAAAAATAATAGCACATTGTAAAATTTAGGAAGACGCTTTTATACGGTATGATAATTATTACATAATTTGGTATAAACCACATTAAGGCAGCATTTAAACACAACACACATATTTTATTATGAACAAAACATGAATTATAATTAAAGAATTTCGCAAATGCGTGTTTATGCAAAAGAAATATTAAAATAAATCTCAAAATAAAATATAAGTATTTAGGTACAAAGGCCAAAAATTGTCAATGATATAAGGGTAAATATTAATTTTAGGTTAATGTTACCTTCTTAGAAGTATGAAATAAACCTACCTGGGGGATATTTTTGTGGTTTGCGAGTAGTTTTGAGAGCGTATCCAGTGATGATTATTAAAAACAGTGTCAAACTTAGAATAGCCGTAATCATTTTCGCACATTAAAACCGAGCGCAAGAGTTTATTCAAGACGGCGTGCTGCTCTAACCGACATGCAGACACCGACTGTACATTGGTTATTGGTTGGTACCTACTGGGCTACAATAGACTGTAAACTCGATATTTTTTCCATTTCCTTGTACCACTTTTATGACGCACTTGTAATTTCATTGTCATTCGTTTAACATTATGTAACTCGAACGCACAGTTATTCGTAAAAAATATTATCTATTCGATCATATAACTCAACCGGTCAACGACATGAAATCAAAAATAACTAAAAAACTGCACACCGTCGTCTCGTCAAAGTAACATCTGTAGACATTCGGAACGATGGTGAATAAAATCGTTTACAAACGTTGCGCTATATAAGTTGAGTATTCATTGAATCGTTCATGGAAGTTAATGATTAATTAACACTTTCAATAGACTCTCATTTGTTCACTTGTTCCGTGCGATGGCTCATTGTTAACTGAACTGGGCTAGGATCACATAACGAACTGGTACTTCTTCATAGTAGATTTCAAATTATTATTATGAATTGAAATTTTAGAATTTCAAATTCACCAAAATATTTTGCTTGGTTGTCAAAATAGTAATAGTATCTACTTAAGTAATAAAAGAAAAGTGTAGCTAAGTTTAAAAAATGTATATATACAGCTAGGGACTTTTCAACATTAAATAAAGTAGTTAACATTTTATAATATGCTGTGGAAATGTCAGGTGGACACTCCTTAGGGCCGCCCACCCATAATGCCGTAGAGATGAGAGGCCACACGACCAGGGGTTATCCGAGAGTTTCAGGTGGAAGCGGCCTCCGACTCTGCGGTAGGTTGTGCCGTCATCACTACACCGGACAACGAGGGGAGACGTGCTATGTGTTTCCGGGCGGAAAAGGTTGCGTGTCTCAGCGATCCCTGACTCCCGCCCATTAACAGCCCACAAAAACCGAGGGTATCCCCACGCAAATTTGGGAGGGAGATATTGGATCTGTCTAGGGATGAGCGAAAAATTTCGACCTTCGAATGGCCCTCGTGCTTCGTAAGGACGTGTATTGATCATCAATAGGTAATAAGTAGATAATTGGTATAAAATTAGTTACAATAGGAACTAAAATTTACTATTTTTCCTTTCTTTTATGTAAGGTCAGCAGACAGGCTGACGGTCCATTTGATGGACTATAGACTATGGACGCTAAATTGCAATGGGACCCAGCCGCGAGGCTTAGTTCGGTTACAAAGATTCGTCAACTGACCGATGAAGCTACTCGATAGTATATTACCTATCGACGAAGCTACTGCAAGAATTGTTTATTTCAGCTACTTTCATAGTATATGTCTTACGGCATTTTATAGTTGTGAGGTCAAGCTGCTAACATAAATAGTATCTTTGTGTTACAGAAAAGGGCGATACGTTCTATATAAAAATTCTCACGGTAATACTCACAATACCTACATATTTGAAAACATCTTGGTATGTTCGCAAGAATAAAACGTTATTTATGACAAAATCTGATATATAGGTACACAACATAAATACTTACTAGAAATAAAAATAAAATAGTGCAGCCAAAATTTAGACAAAAGTAAAGTAAAAAAACTCATTCATGAGTTTGCTTCTATAATAAAAATACCAGATATTTTAAATTTGTCGGATTTCCAAAAAAAAAAAAGATTCTGTGTTCTGGCTTATTACAAGAAATGTAGATGATTATTTAGTTAGAGGATAATGACTTCCGGTCTACGATTGCTCCAACTTAGCATAATGGATAAGAAAATATTATAATATTATCATTAAACTAATGTATATTTCATTAAAAAAATTTGCAAAAGAAAATACAAAAGGTGTGATGCCTGTAGAGTTTCTTTAGCCGTTCTTCTCCACAGAGGAACGCACACAATAGTAGTGAATGTGCCATTCTTTGACGTCGAAAAATGATTTTACAAATCTTATTTCGATTAAATATTTTTGAATTTTGAATGGTAGATGGCTACTGCCAACCCTACAAGTGCTCTGCCGACTACACTAGGATAATGGGCTCGGGCATCCTTTATTCACTCACCGAATCACAACAGCAAACGTGCTGTTACTTATTTCACGGTGATTTTATGTAAGGGGGCGGTTACTGTATGTTATATGTGTGAATATCCTATTAATAATAAAAGCTAAAACTTAAATTAGGAATTTATATATGAGAAAATCTATGAGACGAACAGACGGCGGCGGGGAGCGACATTAATTGTTTTAAAATACGTAAAGATTTCATATACATTTTGCAACCTAAAATGTTTATAATTGCCATTAAATAAAATAAACTGCTTATCGTATAGCGTTCTGTGGGACGGACTGACTGACAGAAGACATGACATGAGGTTGACATTAAAAAATATATATATAATTGAATGTTTACAAATAATACTATATAATCCATGACTATAACTTAGACTATGCTTAACTTAACTAGGGTGGGTTGCACCATCTAACTTTAACGGTAACCATATCCAAACCAGCAGTTAAATCTTCGGTTAAGCATATTATACGTTGCACAATTATTACAACGGTTAAAATGACGTCATAACTTAACGCTAACCTTAACCGCTTGATATTGGCCGGTTAATGTTATTGTTTCGGTTAAGTCAACTGTGACAGTTTTGTGGCAGGTGACTATGAATGTTGCCATACTAAAAAAATTATTACCACAACAACTTAGGAAAATTACATTTATTTATAATGGCAACCGCTTTAATTTTGACAGTGACGAACAATATCATGGTGCAACATGCAATTGTTAATTTCGACTGTCACCGTTAAAGTTACCACTAAATTAATTTTGACCGAAACAATAACCAAGCCTTCGGTGGAATCCACCATTAGACTTTAAGCTAAAATGTTTCCCGACTATTAAATAAAATAAACTGTTCATCATATAGCGTTCTGTGGACCGACTGACTGGCAGACAGTGACAGAAGACATGACATGAGGTCACAATGACAGAAGACATGACATGAGGTGACAATGACATAAAAATAATAATTGAATGTTTATAAATAATAATATAACTGAGACTATAAGCTATGTGCCGACTATTGCCATTAAATAAAATAAACTATTTATCATTCACAATTTCACATTATTTTGATTATCTAATTATCATTCGTTAGCGTCACCAAACCAATTTGCCAATGCCAATAATTCTGACTGAATGTGATGTAATTTTTGTTTTAAAAAATACAGAAATGGTTATTTTAAATTGAATTTTCATATACTCGACTCTGGATAAATATTTAGTGACGATTGCCAATAGATAAAAAGAAAAATCACTTCAAAATTTATTGTTATGTTATGTTCAGTTATGTTAGTTTACAATAGTCAATTACATTTCGTGATATAGTTTAAGAACGTGGTGTTTAAACTGTGATATAATACTGTAACACATAACTCAGTAGGTGCAGTATACTTATCTGCGTAACTCACGATAAGAAAATTGCCCATACATACTTACAGTACAAATTACCTTTCTCAAGTGTTATTACCCAGTGTTTGTTGCGGAGATAGATACTACCTACCCTACAAGTTTCTGTGAAGAGGGGTTTTCATTTATACTGGCTGGTTGAGCCAACTGTTGTAATCTCTTCCTGTAGATTACTGTATTTATTTTATTGACCTATAAAGATAAAATTGTTCAAAGTGCACTAAGATAACAATTTCTATTACAACATGAGTGAATTTGGAAAATTTGGACCTCTCGTTGGTGCGATTGATGAAGGCACGTCTAGTGCTAGATTTATAATATTCAAGGCTAATTCTGCGGAGGTTGTCGCTCAACACCAAAAAGAACTAGCTAAACATTTTCCTCAAGAAGGTTGGGTGGAACAGGATCCGGATGCCATTTTGGAAGTTGTCACAACATGCATACAAAAAGCTGTGGAAAATTTGGAGGCAATCGGTGGAACAGTGAAGGTTATTAATTTAAGTTTTTTTTTTAATCTAATAGTCGAAGTCTAATATCCGAAGAGAGGTCAACCTTCACCCATCTATAAGACAAAAAGTATACTTTATAAATTGTTATCTATAAAAAAATAAATTGCAATTGTATTATCTAAATATGCTCAGAAATATTCTAAAAAAGAAACTACCTGCTAATATTGCGACTTCTCTTTTGATCCGAGACTTCAGTTATTTCAGTTGAGTAATCGGTTGCCCACAGGATATAATTGCTGTTGGAGTAACAAACCAAAGAGAGACTACAATAGTGTGGGATAGTGTCACAGGCAGACCTCTACACAATGCAATAGTTTGGCTTGATATGAGAACATCTTCTACAATTGATAAACTGTTGGATACAGTTCCCAATAAAACGAGAAATCAAAACTATTTAAAGGTATTTACTGATTATATACATATACACATAATTTCTCATGATTTTGACTTCTTTGGGTGCCTTTATTGCTGAGGAGTGAACATAAGTGAATAATGACACTGAATCGGCTTCATTCAGTTTCAAGCGTGCTTGGATTGGTGACACACTGAATTATGTAGACTCAGCTATATTGTATATATTTTAAAACTAGCCACAATGCACACAAATTCTTACATGCTTCAAGTATTACGAAATGCAATTTTTTAAAATAAATGAAGGGATTTCACTAACACCATGTTCAATTGATGTGACATTCCCATGACATGGTAACTCTCACCTGATGCTGTATACGTCAACAATATTTTATAACATATTTTAGTGTAATATGTTTGTATATATTTATATATTTTATTTTTTAAAATATTGGTGACATGCATATAATTTAAAGTAAGTAATAAATATTTTAAAAATACTTCACAGCCTCTATGTGGTTTGCCATTGTCACCTTACTTCAGTGCAGTCAAGTTAAGATGGCTCAGTGACAACGTGGATGCTGTTAAGATTGCTATGAAAAATGGGACTTGCTGTTTTGGAACCGTTGACACATGGATCATATGGAAATTGACAGGTGAGGAAATTATTTCATCATATATCACTTTTTGATCTGCACTTAGGAATAACAGTAGTAATAACATCTGCTTTTTGGACCATTTAATATTCTAACAAATAAGCAACATTAAATGCCAATCCATTAAGATTTATAATTATAAAACTTTATAGTTAGTTAGAGTTTTGTAATTATTTTTTAATTATAAATTTATTTTATAAATTGGGCAATTTGTGCAATGGGTGTTGTGTTTTCTTTTGAGGATTTATCAACAAAAGCGATATGAAGATTTATTAAGATCTGTTTAAAGGCGTTTGAATACCATCTGTCCATTTCCTAGTTAACAAGGGATTTGACTAATCTTCCACATCTTCAATTGATGTAAAATATTGTATACTGTATACAATATTTTACATCAATTGAAGATCTCTCAGCAACTTAGAGCAAATCTAGCGTGTTGTTTGTTTAATTTTATGGTCATATTTTTTCAGGTGGGCCAAATGATGGTAAACATGTGACCGACGTATCAAATGCCTCGAGGACAATGTTGATGAATATTGAAAATTTAAAATGGGATCCATTATTGTTAAAGTTCTTCGAGGTGCCTAAATCGGTGTTGCCCGAGATCAAGTCAAGTTCAGAGGTGAAGATTTCTTTTGAATTCTTTTCATTTTTGTGTTTCTGTTTTTAATCTGTTTTTTCATAAGGATGCCTTGGCTCATTTAAAATTTAAAACACAATAAAAACATTGACATTTATCAAGTGCACTGTCATATCTAATGTCACGTTTGCTGGTAGTATTAAGTATATGTGACTAGGTAGTTAATATTTTTCATATTTCTTTATAAGACCAATTAGGTAATTCCTATCTATTGAGATAATTTAATTTTTAATAAATTAATCTTATTCGTTCATACAGAATGTTTAATTAATATTACGTTAAAGCTATTTTGTATTATTGGCAACCTAGATTGGCAAAGTGGTATTATGCTGATTGTTTTTTGTTAATTACACAAAAAAATTGGAAACGCTAATTCTACTAAATATATTGTAAATGCGAAAGTTTATTTGGATGGATGGATTACTCTTTCACGTAAAAACTATTGAACGGATTAGGATAACATTTGGCACACAGAAATATTGACTTCAATATAATCGTTTTGTAAAAGTTGCTAGGTTCAATTTTTTTATACCTATTTGACAATTATTTGTGAAAAAAAATGATAATAAAATCTATAATTGTTGTTTTCAGATATATGGTTACATAGCCGAAGGTCCACTCAAAGGAATTCCAATAGCCGGTTGTCTTGGTGACCAACAAGCTGCCTTAGTGGGACAAATGTGCATGCAGAAGGGACAAGCGAAAGCTACTTATGGAACGGGTTGTTTTGTCCTATACAACACTGGTGATATTAGGGTTGATTCTAAAAGAGGTTTGCTGACAACCGTAGCATATCAACTGGGCTCCAGTAATCCACCGTGCTATGCTCTAGAGGGATCTGTGAGTATTCAAGAGGTTATTAAATTCTGTTCATTTAAATAATGTTTAATTAGGTGAATGTCAAAATCATACTTAAATCAAGTCGAACTTTTGATAGGATCATTGGAACATGAAATTTAGTAGTTGTAGAAAAGGATTCATAAAAGAAGTCCCTTAAAAGCGGCGCAGCCGTCGTGCGACAAAATGTTACCAACGTCTATTGGTTTGATCTCCCCCAAATTAAAAATGGCTTTTTGCATTATTAAATAGTAGATACTATTTTGCTCACTAACGCAACTAATTTATTATAGAAAAACACAGAATGAAGGGCGAAATAGGTAAATTTAGTTCCGCTGTTTGCCGTGGGATATTTTTTCATGAAACTATATCAAATTTCTTGTGCAACAACCAGTAGGCTAATTCTTGTTAACCTTCAATAATGAAGAGCCGCATAAAGTACTAGAGTAAAACTAATATATAGGTATCGTCATAAAAACGTCAGGAAACCGTGTTTACTTTTCATTTTTTTAAATGTTCATCTATTTAATAGTTTAAAAATCAGATACAAACAATAATGAAGAAGATAGAAGGAAAGCGTATAGTTGCAAATTTTATATAAGAAAATCGTAGAGGAGATAAAAATCTATCCTAAAAGCGCGCCCTAAAATCGGTGGCAATATCGGGCAGTAGTGGGGGCCTCCTAGATCGCTCCCTTGATTGCCTCATGTGTAGGCAAATCGTAAACATAATTAGAGACGATTTAGGTGACTTCCCACCACTGCCCCGGACTCCCCACCACTGCCCTGATATTTATTTATTTTCAAGGAAAATTTACAATGATATTTGTACAAAAATTTACTTAATTGCTAAATGACAGATTAATATTGCCACCGATTTTAGGGCGTTTTAAAGCGACATTATTTGGTACAAGCTAGAAGAATACTTATAGTTTCAAAATGTGCGATAGTATTAGATATTAGTGCAACTTTTTACTTTTAAATGCGATAAATCTTTTCCCCCGACCTATTATTAATAATAATATTTGTAATATTTGGTCAGGTGGCAATTGCAGGAGCAGCATTAGGTTGGTTGAAAGATAACATTGGACTATTGGATGATGCAAAGTGCTCGCAAGCTGTTGCTGAAAAATCAACTGAGAACGGAAGTGTAGTTTTTGTTCCTGCTTTCAGCGGTTTGTATGCACCGTATTGGCGACAAGACGCAAGAGGGTGAGTTTTATTCATTTATGTATTGACTAATTTTATCGTATTTAATTAGAAACATCAAATTGACACGAATATATTCTTTGAAATAATTTCAAAGTAAATCTAACAAGCTATCGCTAAGACCTTTTGAAAGAAAGAACGTAGTTAGTACTTGTTATGTTTTAATATAACACAAGTACTAATTATGTACATAATTAGTTTAATAAATATTTTGTTTTTAATTTCTATTTTCACTTACTATAACCACAAGAACTTATACTATTGAATAGCTTTTAAAATAATAGTTCTTTACAAAAGTTTTATTTAAATTTATTATAAATTTCAGAGTAATCTGCGGCATAACTGAAGACACAAACTCGAATCATATTGTGAAGGCAGCCCTTGAAGCTGTGTGTTACCAGGTGCGAGATATTCTTGATGCAATGAATGAGGATTGCGGCATACCTCTACAGTTGCTAAAGGTATTTTGAGTGTTAAATACACACATAAATACAATAAAGTAGTGGCAGGGTTTTTAAATATAATGATATTTAAAAACCTAAAAAGGCTTACCGCCCTTTAAAGTAGTTACCGTGAACGTCATCTGTAGATGAAAAAAGGAAATATTCACAATTAGTAATAAATTTGACAGATGGCGCTAAATACTAGTTTACTTCAGTATCTTATTTTGTCGCATAGATGGCATAGGTCGTCTTTATCATGTAAGTAGAGTCAAGTGCATTAATATGTATCAACAGAATCGTTTCATAAATATGTTTTTAAAAATGTTTATTATAAATGTGCACATATAATTTTTTTTTTTTTTTCAATAACAAGTTTTCAATAACTTCCTTTTAATCCAAACTTATTATCTTGTAGTGTCTCATATGGCAATTAACATTTGCGCAGACATATTAATGATGAGATAAATATTGTATACATTCATTGTATGATTCCAATACATACATAAATGTTTTCACTTAACTGTACTAAATTAAATGGATATTGTAAATTAAATTTCAGGTAGACGGCGGTATGTCGTCGAATGCATTGGTGATGCAGATGCAAGCCGATTTGATCGGTATCAACGTTATACGAGCAGGGTTCGCCGAGAGCACAGCGCTAGGAGCCGCTATGGTGGCCTACTGGGGAGTAAAAGTCAGTAAACAGGGTGTACCGATACCCGTGACAGACGGCGAGACTTATGAACCGCGTATAAACGAAGACGAAAGAGATATGCGCTACAAACAATGGAAAATGGCCGTCGAGAGGTCCCTTGGATGGGAACAAATTTAACCAAACTAGTTTGTAAGAATAAGTACCTTGAACGTTCGCACATTCAACTCCTAACTCTTATTTAACTAATTCGAGTATAAAAATAAGCAATTACCCTCCAAAAAATGTACTGCAATTTACCGAATACGTACATACTAATTATTATTGATGCGTGCACCAAGCTATGACAAAAATAGATCCTTAAAAACACAAAAGTTTTCTGACCACAAAAAAAATCTTGACAAATTGTAAAGAATTTAAAAATAATTTTTATTCTCAATTCTTTCTTAAAATGGTTAAAAATATGTTTCAGCGACAAGTTAGACCTGGCCTTGAATAGATTTTAAACAAAAAGTTTGTGCGGACGAGTTGTAAAATTACATTCTCTTTACAAAAGACATAAATAGTTTAAAATTAAATGGTCAAAGGTTATATATTTTTTCTCGTTTTTTTATTTATTCATTATTTCTCGTTTTTAATGGATGCTATCGTAAATAGTTTTAAAATAGATGGGTTTAAAATAAAATAGATGGTCAAGGGTTGATATTATTCGTTTTATTTACTATTTTTGGTTTTTAATGGATGCTATAGGAACTTTCAGATATGGTGAAGAATTTTTTATATAATAAATATTAGCAATTATTATATTTTACCATGAATATAATACATAGGTTACTAAGTAGACTTAGATTAGTTCTTTAGATTTAATGTTTGTACCAAGGTTCAGAATTAAAATATATTACCAACTAACAGCCCGCTTTTTTTAAAAAATAATTCTGCAAATTATACACACATGCATTTTTGAATCTCTGAAAATCCTTTACGTAGTTTAGGACAAAAGGACGAAAGATATTTTGCACAATTTACTAGATTTCTTACAACCTAAGCAACGGTACAACTCTAGCCATTAGTAAGCCACTTTGACATTTTATTACTTGAATAAGTCAAATTTATTTTATTTGTATTGTATGTGCTGATGTGCTAGGTATCTTTAACATAGCTTGTAAAACCATGCTCTTTTTTCGTACAATTGTAATAAAAAATAGTTTATTATTATTAATTCCAAATATAAAGAACTTATTTTAAAAAAAATGGTTTTAAATGTAAGTCTTTAAATAATCAATACATAATTATTAATTACATTGATTTCAACACTAGTAAATACATTTTTGTTTAACGAGTTTATTGTGGCCTAATCTATTTACTTATACCGTGTAAAAAACTGAATATATGATGTTGCTATGTAAAAATGTATGTTCTTGGATGGTCAAATGTTTGGATATTATTAATTTAATGTCATGAAATGTTTTTATTTGTTCACATATCTGCAGTCTCAACTGTTATTTATAATTTTAATAAAATAATAACTATATATAACAATCTTTTGTTTTAATGAAATACCTAATAGTCTTGTCAACACACTCCAATTCGTGTTAAATACTGATAAAGCTCTTAAAAATATGAGCGATAGCTCATTGGATTCGGAATGACGTCTAGAAAAAAAGTATTCGAAGCATTTTCTAGCACAAAAAAAAAATTGAAAAGTTATTAACAAACAAAAAAGACATTTCGTTTTTTGTTAATAACTCTAGAACTAATACTTACCTACCTTTGGTCGTTCAGTAACATATCAGCAACAATGTGGACTGCATACTACGTCAAAATTAATTGCCTTTTACTCGGTAATGTTTATTGCTGTTAATTATTATATTGATTGTCCAATGAACGCACCAATTCTTAATATTTATTGTCCACTTTAATGTGTGCTACCACATCATTTAATATATATTCAAAACTGCTGCATAAAGACATACGTTGATGAATATTAATATATAACTCGGATTTAATTCTATCTTCTTGATTGACCTGACTTTGACACCTACGAGTACAAAAATAAATAAAAACTAAATAGAAGAATTCATTTTTTTCCCATTTGAGCATTCCAACCTCAAAACTCTGTCAAATTAACCCCATTTGACGGTAGTTCGCCAAATCTTTAAATGTAGAATGTTGAATGTTGCAGCAGAACTTGAAATGGCAGATCTAGCGATTATCTTACGGTCGATCGACCACCAACATTATAGGTATAGTAGTATGCCCTTGATCCTAATACAAGATTTCAATAATACATAGACACCATCTCTTATTGCTATTGTGTTAATCTCGTAAACATTAATAAACTTTTAATATTATTTCATGAAATTACTATTATTTTGCTTAATTTTACATATGTTTTATCATTATTTATTAGTCTCGACAGATTGATCCCTAAACTAATTTGCGATTGTAGCTGGCAAGTTACAGTAGCCAATACTAAATGTCATGGTGTTATTCATAATTGTGTGGTGTTGTGGGATGACCACTCACGGCCCCTTCATAACTATTAACAAGTGGCAAGTTAGCCCCTCATCGGCATAGACACATGTATGGTTGGCGGTAAGCTAAGTGCAGAGCCGTGTAGCGGCAGCGGGATGAGACAGGCTGACGGATGGCGAAGAACGACGCTCGTCGCATCTTGCGCGCCCCATCTACCTAAACATAACGCCAATTCGCATTGACTTTCATATGATTCGTTAAATTAATATGTATTTTGTTATACATTTTAAGTATAGACATTATTATTTTCAGTATTTGTATAAAAATATTCAGTTTTTTAAACCCAACGAAACTATCGATATATATTGTATTAGAGTTCGCTGGAAATTTTCCAGTACAATTTGATATTGGTTTTTACAGATAATATACAATAAGAGATTAGCTTAAATTGTTATACTATTGTGTCTTTTATGGTATATTATTATATTAATTTTTGGTTCACAGTTTATATAAATTTCTAGGTTTTTAACTCGTAAATATGAGTTGGAAACAAATGTACAAAAAGTCAATGAAACAGGCGGTTCAGGGGGTTAGCAAAAATGAACATCGTTACGTACGTTTTTCATATGTATAAAATCTTAAAATATTGTATTTAAATTGAAAACATTGGGTATCATCCAAATTACTTTGCATATCTTATATTCTTATTGAAGAATATAAGATATGCAAAGTCATGTCGCCGTCTGTATTTACAAAGTATATTTATTATACCATGTCCAATTTGTTTCTCACAGCGAAGTGTGTTTCCTGAATATCAAGTTCTATTCTGCCCGCCTGCTGTCCAAGTGGCAAATGGAGACACTAACTTGATACCAACACGTCACTGCTACGCTTTGCCAATCTGTATGTAGGTAACCAGAATTACATATTACCCAATGAAGTTTATTATGGTAAAATTCTTTCACCTATACTTATCACCTATACCTATCACGATACGTGATTTATACAAGTACGGCTAACGTCGGCATAATAAAGTTAAAATATATTTCACTCCTTGCCTCTGCCTAGTTATAGAAGACCATTGTGAAATAACAGCACGTGTGCTTGTGTTTATAAACTGTCAGAATAGATCCGTCAAATATAAAAAGTATAACATACTAATTGTTCCGCGACTTAGTCTGCGTATCATAATAAAATGTAATAAATCCCTTTGCATTGATTAATTCGCCAATTAGTTTTTTAATTTACTTGCTTGTTTATTTGTGTTTTATGTACCTGCAAATGTATGAACTCTTAATGATTAAGTGAGATTTGTTAGGTTATTTAATAAAACAATAAAAGCTAATTGTCACTTTATTAAATAACTTACCTGGTACAAGAGAATTCATTCACGTGGAAAATAAAAAACTATGAAGCCTGACAAAATATATGAGCAATATAATGCCTGACATGTTTACATAAGCATACTCGCCAACTTTCATTCTATTACACTTTTGCCAGGTTTTGTACTTTATTTCTAGACGTAGATGATAAGTCGTACCCTATGTGCTTTTCTGTATCCCTGACAACGTGTATGTAAAATTTTATTATTTTCGGTGGCGTAAAAAGGTGTTAAATCAAACCCAATCGTTTATTTCTCAAAAATAGGATACAAGATCACTTTTTTGAGGTCGAAAAACTAGTTACTACTAGGTAAGACAAGAAACTCTCCAGAAATCGCTCTTTTTACTATGAAACAATAATTATGCCAAACTTAAAAATATTAACAATAACAGACAGAGAGACAGAGTTATTTTCACAATTATTATTTTAGTATGTCCAAGTTGATTGTCAAGAGATGCCGAAAATATTATTAGGAGTAGATGATAAAAAGATCTCCCAGTGGATACAATGACAAGTGTATTTGTCGAGCAATCAGTCAGGAGCGTCACTGTGTAGACATATTGACGGCTCTATCTAGCAGCAACCATTGCATACTCGGTCTGCAAACACCAACCACCCCATCACGGTGAACACACGCGTGCCAAAATTTGATAAAGTCCTCGGTTCATGTTTAATCATACGACATTAAAGGCGAGTGTACACAGATACAGTGCGTCGAACGTGCGCGATCGCTGCATTATCATATTCCATTAGCAAGCTAGCGGTTGTTGGTTTACCTCATGGATTTAGTCACAATATCTAATAATTAAAACAGCTTTCTGTCGCTCGTTTCGTGTCAATCAAAATTGACCCCACTTATGTTTCCTCCGTGATAAAAGAGAATAATCAATTTTCGTTTTAACGGTTGAAATATTATTGGGAAAATATCGTGTAATTTGCTCATGTGGTTTCACAAATATTAAAGATTGAAAGTTTTAAAAAAGTTTGTATTTATAAAAATTATATTTTATATTAGCTATAAAGTATATATTTTTAAATAGCTGGTGCTCCCTATTGATATATTTAGCCTATGTCTATATTTTAACTATTGAAAAAAAAAAAAAAATCGGTTACCTACGTATAGATTGGAAAAAAGAAAGACAAAAAACTAACGTGACCAAAAGCCACCCTTTCTAAATTTAAATTAAAAACGATTGTAATAATTTTGCGTATACATCACGGGTGGCTGTAAATGACTAGAAAGTGTTGTCGATGCAATTAGAAACAGACTGCAAAATATTAAAAGTTCCCCTTGCTTTAAAAATGTGTCCTCTACATGAAGTTAGAGCGTCACGCGACGCTTTCTCATAATCGTAATAATAATGCTACGAAAATACTCTATACAATGTTCTCATATATAATTAAAGAATAATACTAACAGATAGAACAATAGAAAAATTATTAATTTTACTGAAGATTAGTGCAGATGTGTACTGTGAAGAACTGAATACAATGATGGAGAATCTAGCATATCGGCAACAAGATTTGGTCAATCGCTCGTCCCAGCTGCTCCTTTACGACAACGCAAGAAACCATACTGCACAACAGATGATCTCCAAGCTACAAAAGTTGTGGTTGGAAGCTCTCCGTCATCCGCCGTATTCACCAGACTTCTAATATTTCCAAAAATGGATAAGTTGTTGGCGAAAAAAAATTATAGGCACCCTAGAGGCAGTACAAATGTCTTCGAAAAGTTTGTTACCTCCAGCAGATTTCTTCAAAGGGTATCACTGCGTTGGCAAAGATGCGTCGATTGTATGGATGATTATTTTGATTAATAGAAGTAAAAAACATAGAAAGAAATGTACCTACTTTAATTTATTTCGTAACAAACATCATTCTCGTAGGTAAAGATACCTATTATATTGATTTTATCTATTGGTATATTGTAATCCAATTGATATATTAGAACATTGTTAGTTGTCTTAGATACGAATATCGCCTCGCGATGCTTTCCTCCACCCTTGGAGCAAATTACTTGTATCGTATCTTCTATATTATATAAAAGTGTTATAAAAAGCATTCAGAGCTTCAAAAGCATTCAAAATAGAACATATTATATTTTTACCAATATGGTAATAAAAAAGTGTAAAGCATATTGACCAAAACCGTTAGTTTTTTATTTTGAGTATAAATTAACATTAAAAAATACTTGTATTATGTTTACTAATATTACAAAAAAAAAAAAAAACCAATTGGTTACAAGCACCGCTACAATATTTGATTAGAGAATAGATTTAATGAAATGGGGAGGGTTAGGGACGTTCATTAGTGGCCAGGCGCCAAAGCAACACTCGTAAAAATGAAAAAGGGAGGAATAGGGATTTTACAAAGCCGAGCCCAATTTGGATTCAATGAGCCGCAAATCGGTAATGGTAAACGCTTCGAGAGGGCTTAGATGCCTATTTATACAAACATAGCATAACTTCTAACTAAGTATACCTACACCTTAACAGTGAAAAATTAATGATTAGAACAAATATAAGCTGTTAAATTTATTTTTAACTAGCTGTGCCTGCGACTTCCTACGTGTATTCCGATATTCGGTAACATTTTTGTTTGTAAACCGATTGGAATACAACAAACACCAAATGTTACGGAAAGCTTGCTACAATACACAAGTGAAAACCGCATTCAAATCTGTTAACCTGTTTCTAAGATTATCGTGTACAAACGCACAGACAAACATACAAAAAATATAAAAAGTATTTTTCTACCTCCGGAACATAAATACGAATATAAATTACATTATATTAAAAAAATTGTGCACTCCTTTACGATTTAACTATTGTGTATAATAAAATCGTATTTTTTATGATATGATAATATCATCATATGATATTATGTCAAATGATATCATCATCATATGATGATAATATCATATATGATATACCCAATATAATGTCATATGATATTGGGTATTTCTTGAGTATTAGCATGTATTAATGATATTTCTTGGAGAATACAAATTATATGTTTGCCTATCCACAAAGAGGATGTTACATCAAATCGGTTGTGCAGCTTAGCAGTGTTTACAGAGATGTCTGTTGGAGTAGCAGCAATATAAAGATGATCGGTCGACTCAACACCTCGCCTCATGTATAATGTGCATACAAATGTGAATGGGCGCCGAAGTAGACGAGACACTGACGAGGACAGCTCCTCGCGATGAGAGGAGGAGGCTACGACATGTGTCCGCCCTGCGTCGCGACGCCCGCCCCTTACCTCTTCATACACAATATAGGTATACAAATAGAGAATGCAATCCTGTCAGATCATCTTTCAATACCGATTTCATTTCACAATCCCGCTATTATAAGGGAAGACAGTGCGGACTCTAAAAATACCACCAAAACACCCAACCAGCCGCAGACTACATCCAATATTTTTTCGCAACTTTTGCTGCGTAGACGGACCAACTTGCGAGGTCTATGGAAACTCCGAGCATTAGCTCTTTCCATAGCATGCTAAGCATCATTGAGCCTTTCATAATACCTTATTACCTACAATTATCGACATATTATCTCTATACCATATAACATCACTGCCAACACACACGCATTAAGTGGCCAGAGTCGCAACGCCGTTCGTCCCGTCCAATATATGGGAACCCTTTTTCTGGTTTGAATATTTGCCTTGTATTCCCAATTTGCTTAAAACGTAATTGAAATTACTTTGGTATATTTGCACTAATTGCCAGACACGACTACGACCCTAAGACCCTAAGGTCCATAGATACTAAGCATTGACAGCGCCAAGGTGTTTATGACAGTGTTGTTCTCTGTGTTGGAGTGAGCTATGTTCCATACTGTGCCTTATCTACGCCGTACTTGGCACATTCTCCTCTCTACCCCGTCGTTTCCCGCACCCCGGACACATGTAATTGAGCGCTGACGCTTGCTCGCTACACTTTCCTACGAATTCGGTGTCGTTCTGCCTTTGTTCCGCTCAATATTTACATGATGTATAAAGATTTTTTTTTTCTTTTTATATTTGACTTGGTTTTGTTTGGCATTAAGTATGTTATTATATGTACATTTGTAAATTTATTTGTAAATTTTATTTAGTAAAAAAAACAGTAGAAACATTTGATTTTATTGATTTTTTTATTTTAACAAATGTGTACAAGTTCAATAAACAAACCTGTGCCGTTGCTTGCGTTGATACGCGTCCGTAGCCACCAACCATCAACTGTATCAGCGTATCTGATGCACTGTGTTTTGATTTGTTTTGTTTTAGGTATTACTATAGCCACTTAAAAGTAAATTTGGACGATAGAAATTTCTTTAATGAGAATGAATCTTCGGAGGGAGATTTGGTTATTACATCAAAACAATTGAGAAAATTAACTTTCTCTTTTAAACCATATGTGAATTAACTTTACAAATTCACCTCTTAAAACACAAATACATATAATATATACTGTTCAGCTTGCAAAAATATATTATTACGATGCTGCTCAGTATCATAAAGTGCTGTTTATGATTGTGATTCAATAAATAAAATAACATTTGAAACTGAATAAAATTAATTTTGATAACAAACCAGTCTTCAATTACGTGTGTTTCGACAGGCCCTTACAAATAATAGCAAGTTCGTAGGGTCGCTTATGTAATAATATCCTTTTACTACATTGAATTGATGCGATGTTCGCAACGAAGCCTACACGAGTGTTTATATTAACATACAAAGTTTAGATGCTCCCTGCTAGGAAGGAACCACCCTTAAAGGGGTGGCGTTATTAGTATAAGCAAAAGACATAACTTCCCCTTCCGAGGCAGACGTGGAGTGCATACAATGGAGTTGGCATTGATTTTGAGTTTAATATCACCCCTTTGCCGCCGCTGTGCATTGTTGTACGCAGTCGTGTACAAACATAGTGACATGAATTATTGTAACTGGTTCTTTTTGTGTGATACTCATTAATCAGTAACAGAGTATGTGCTCAATGCGCCCACTAACTGTTATTAATGCCTCAATGAAACGTTTTCTCAGCGATTCGTTTAAAATAGCTATAGGTTTATATATCTATAGGTTTATATCTATATCTATTGGGCTATGTTTTCATTTTTTCAATGATACATTCATATAACTCAATATATCTTTGTTTTCAAATGAAAATATTGCTACTTATATTGTACTTTTTTGAGATTCCAACTTTTTCACCTTACTTAGTAAACAGTTTCTATCGTATAAAAACTTCTAAGTGTTTATGAGCAATCTTTGTCGAACTACGACCTCTTAATAAAATCTTAATGTGCTATGTGCAGCAGCTAGAATTTGTTATGAGTAAAATTTATACTATTATCAAAATATTAGTTAATTATTAAATTTTCATATTTAAAACCTTCATGTAAAATTTTCATGAACTACATTTTTATTTCAGGAAAATATTTTTTGTTAATATCTCAAAAGTATATCTACTTCTTGCACATAGCACATTTTGGTTTGATAACGACGATATTACCTACATATACTTATTACCTAAATTCCACTGCTGGCCACAATACACTATTCTGATTGAGCTTAAGTTAGGGAACTTACTCCCCATTCCTCTATTCCCATTTGAATAACAATTTCTCGATAGCAGTCGTTGAAAATTGATAGTTTATTTCAATAAACAGATTTAGACCAAGATTATTATGAAATTCAAACTAGAAATTAAAACATTAATAAGTGCACTTCCGACTGGGGTATCGAATAAGTGTGTGCCTTTATATCGAATGCATTGTGACTGTTTCTGAATCATGGATTAGCGACATAATTGCATATGTATGAAATCCATCAAACTAGACATAAGAAATGAATCTACAATACACGTCCGTTTAATTGCGGGTACTCAATTCAAATTTTGTGAATATGACGAAATTAAATGACAGTGATGGTTCGCTCAGAATTACCTGCTTTGAATTGTTTGTCAATAGCTTAATCCGCAAACATAAACTGTCAAAATCCGCTCTTTGACGGCATTGGTCGAGTTTGTTCAGGTGTACCGCTCATAATAAACCTCTCGAGTTATTCTTTTACAATCTTTGTGTGACTGACATGCTAAAATAGATCGGACATTTTGCAAATTGGTTCTGACATGTTTTCTTCAAATGCCTCCTTTTATGTAGTTTTACTTTTAATTGATTAACCTTCCAGTTGGTATTATATAAAATTGATAACTGAATTCATCCACTAGGCATAACTTAGTGATAAATTATATACCTACATTAAACAAAGCACTTAAGTAGGTAATAGTCGATATTTTAAAGTTATATTCATCCAATCCAAATTTCAACCAAATCCATTATACGAGTAAGAAATCCTACATCCACCTTCGCAAAATTTTGCATTTGTTATATTAATCTGATAACCATGACACTTAAGTAGGTAGTCGATTTTTTAAAGTTATACATATAGTTCCCCAAAGAATTATAACAGAACTATTTCTTTAACTTCACACGCGAAGTCCGGAATTTCAAATAGGTAAAGTAATCTTAGTTGTGTGATGTACAAGGTCATAGCATGTGTTTAATATACTTAAGTCATGTACAGCCGTGTAGTTAATTAAGGGGTCGTCACTTCTTTGTTTCGACCAGGTCACCGAGAAAATGTTACGCAACAATAAAGTCACCTGAGCGTCATTTCCCACGACCTAAAATTATAATGAAGCACGGCACTCGTACTCATACGTCGCGTTAGTATACGCTAAAACCCCCAATGGCTTACCGTGTCAACTCAGCTGAAAAAAAAATGTTCACAACGCTTTGTCCTTTTATTCATATTTAATCTCCTGAGCGACGACAAAAAACAATGATTTCACGGTACAGCATTAACGCATGTAGGCATAACAGAAAGGCGAACCAACCCAAAGTAAACACAAGACCATATATTAAAATGTTGTCAATCCTATTTACAGACATTTTACTCTGTGTTTATCTTATAAATCTATTGTGTGCATGGCGGTCGAAATTATGGGATTTTGTGTCAATATTGACGCGAGGCGGTTTGTCGGCCGTTGCATTTAACACGTCCCACCGGTACGATATGTTTTGGAGATAATGCATCGTTAATGCACGTAAACGGCGATAGATGGCGCGCACGGTCGTTTCAACCCGTGAACAATGTCTGTCGCCGAACTGCAGCTACCCGTTTGGCTTGTACTGAAAATATCGTGCACAAGCGACTGCTTATTTCATCACAAAATCAACGGATTAGTTACATATTCACAAATTTACTTGTATAATTTGACAATTTTCTTTAATAAAATTTGTATGTTTGTTTGTTAATCCAAAAACGGCTGAACGAATTTTTATGTAATTTGACTCACAGTATATTATCTGGATTAACACAAACGAAATACAGCGCGTACAAAGTCGAGGGTTAAGCTATAGTAACAAATAAATTATATACCTAAGTATCTATCTAACATACGTACTTACACTATCACATAGCACCTGATGGAGCTTTGGATTGGTGCTTTTCAACGAGATCTTTTCGATCTTCACTAAAGCTCTCGAACGCCACAAGTATCGACACTTGCTTGATCTGTCACTAAAACTACTTTAAATGTAAAGGTTTCAATCGTATAACTGGGTTACTAAATATGTATTAGACTTTTAAAATCACATGTAATACCTATATTTTAAAGAATAGGTACCTAACCTAAGGCATAAAGACAGCTTTGTCATTATAGTATAAATTCGTCGGAGATGGGAATACGCCTTTGTCTTGCGATGGAGATGGGAAGACCTATGGCGGAACTTTTATTTGGTATTAGTAATTTAAATAAACTTAAAAGACATCTAGAATATAATATTTTTCATTTAAGCAAGTATAAGTAGTGATTTAAATGTGATTGAAAGGGCTCGGGAAGGGATAGGGAAACGGCCTCTGCACACTGTTATTATACGGTGGTATTCTGTAAAAAGGTAAAGAGGTGCCCAAATGACTGCGAAACGCAGTGTGTCCTCTCACTACTAAATTACTTTTTTCCCTTTAATTACTACCACAAATCGAGTCGTTTTCTAACGCCCGAACATTCAAACATTAATGTGGTTAAAATTTTTGGGAAGCTCTAACCTTTTAAGAAACGATTGACTATTAGATTGTTCATTCTAATGTTGAGTTTAACTTCTCAGTAACAGGTATGTGATTTATTCCTCAACACGTTTTATACTTTTCTGATAACATTTTATGGTTTTAATATACATCTATTTAAGCAGGAAATGTCGTAAAGGTATCTAAATTTTTAAATAAAATTTAGGTTTTCTTATCTAATCATTATTAATTTCAATACAAGTTGAACGTTCTGTTTTACGGTACAACAAAACTAGTAGAACTACACGTAACTATAACTACAGGGTCTATCCCTTATTTCTAAAGCCTACCTACTCAGTAGCCGTAAGTTTATATTTCCACTCTAACAAGAATGTTCGACTTTGATAATGAGGTAAGCCATGAAGGTACCATGAAATAGACCGCCAGCCTGTCTGCCACCGTTTATCTTAAAAAGTTTATAAAAGTTTAAAAGAAATTATAAAAGTGGAATAATCACTAATGAAGGTTAGTCGTTATGAAAATTTAAAAACCGCTTTCTTTTTCGTAGATTGAATGCAGGCTTAATCGTTATTTGCTCATTGTCACGTCGACAATAGGGGGCGGCAAGCAGTTAGGTATTAGAAAGGCCAAGCGCGCTAATGACATCCCGATGGCTCTGCGCTTCGACATAGCACATTTTTACCGAATAACCTTTGTTAAGGTAAAGTTAACTTGCATATTTTTATACCTATACTCGTATGCTCTTTTTAATAGGAGACGCGATGCATTAAATTGTAGTTATTGGATTCAGGGCAGCGTTCGGGAAGCGATCACTTGGTGTCGTAAGAAAGTTCAACGTTGGTCAATCAGCTACTCTACGATATCGAATCTGGTAAGGATGGACGACGGTCTGGTAAACGATTTAATTTGGCCTGGTGATGATGATTGCACTAAAATAACAAAATTTTATATCGTAAAAGACAAAATAGATTTTTGAATTGTTCCGTGATCATTTCAGTTTGCAACAAATAAAGTTGTCATCGCTAAGAAACACACAATATCGCGCGATGATAGCACAATTATTGACGGGTGTTGCGAGCTGTCAAAACTCTTACGTAATACCAATTTTCTGCGATCGGGATAGATATGATGCACTTTTATTTTAGTTATTGTCCGGAAGAGTTCCGTCACTTATCGCAAACACACTGTTGTGAGTTATGTGATACCAAAAGCACGACTTAGTGATAATATTGCGATAATTTTCCACAGACTTTTCGCCTGTAGTTCAGCACACGATATTTAGATAATAAGGCTACTCCATACATTATTAACCCTAACTATGACAAAACTTCAGAAGTCTATGTCAAAACCGATTATAAAGTTTGCGACGTAAAAATACGATACTTTATTTATCATAGTTGTAATGAAAGATTTTCATTCAACTCTTATCTGTAGAAAAGCAGAAAATAATGTAAAAGTTATCCGCAACATCATAATGAATGAAAACTTTCCAAAATGTCTGGTTAAGCGAATTAACATTTAGCTATTTTGATTTTTATAATCAGACATTTCAATGCACAAATTATGTATCACGTCATTAGGTTCTTAACAGAAATGAACAATAAGAACTTTTACGAATTCCAGATGCTCATTTTGATATTTCATTAAGGATGTTTTTACTTTGTATTGTTTAAACTGCAATACCAGTGCAAGGATCTTCCTTTTTAATTTTGATCGATTAATTAGTATAGGCTACGGTACAATAATCACAACTAGTGATTATGATTGAACTAGGCACACAATCATTATTTTTTCATACAAATTCCTCAGGTGGTACCAAATAAAATAGATATCCACCCAAGTCTAAAATACTTATTAAAACTCCTACTAAGCTTTCCTGAAAAAAATCTTTTATAGGTACGTGAAATTCCTCACAGGACTAGAGAGTTGTTTCAATTCATATTATAGGGTTCTAATGAAGCTGTTTGAATAAATAAAATGTATATTAAAAGATATAAACAGAATTTATGCGAGAGAATAAGCAATCAAAAAATGTAACATCTTGTCATTTTTTAAGTAAAAAGATGTCACGTCATGGCTTTGAGAGTGACGCAAATGACAGGAGAGCTAGTGTGCGGCACGTTTTTAGATGTATCCGGGGTTCCGAGTGGGCTTACAGGACAAACGACCCTCTGGTGTTTGCATTCGTGTGATTTATCAACGCCCGCGGATCAGTACCGCCACAAATGCTAAGGTCATCCCCTCAACAAACAAACTCGATAAACATTGTCAGTATTTCTTTTCAAAAGTTCGAATGACATGTCTAGTGCGATCACGTCTCTTGTGTGTGTTTTGGTATCGAATTATGTAGGTAGGTACCTAGTACGATTGATAAGGATGATTGAGCTATGACTGATACAATTTAACCAATAGAAATTATCTTGCGACTCAAAAATAGGAGCTATCAAACAGTAAACTATATCAAACATGAAAACTTATATACCATTACTTTAATTCATAATTTTTCTTTTACGATACAAGTCATTGTTTTATTTGTACAAGAATTGATTGATTTCCTTATATACCTACGTACCTATCTAAAATTTTTATGTAAAAGTCCGCATGCAGACTGAGGTACACCTGACCCTGAGTTATAGTAGCCCATAAAAAGATATATTATTTCGATGTCTTTAAATAAAACAACGCCATGCAATCATACAAATGCATCGCAGTATTTGTAAAGATTGAGATTAAGAAAATGATATCTGACATCCTATGCATAACAGGAACACGACACATATGCTGTAATTTCAGAACGATTTGTAAGGAGATGGTTACTGAAGTCAGGTGAGAGGCATTGTTTATGGAATAACCTAGATAACTAAATAAAAGTACATATTCTTTTGTGTTACTCTGCATGAGTAATTGAAGCCAGAGTGCCCTTAAGTTTATCAGTGTCGGTGATAGGCTTAAGTGCACTTGTGCCCTTCCAAGTGTTGCACATTATGTGTTCTTTTAATTGGCAATATTTAGTGAGAATATTGCCTGCACAATTGCTCTTCATCCACAGTCATAACCATTTTTCATAATCAGCTACGTAAAGGGGAATATTTTCGCTGTTTCATAACTAGTAATTAATCTAGAACTATTTTTTCCATTTTCGTAATTCATCGCCTCTACCACGCTTCATAAAAATAATCTATTTTATTTAAGTCCTCTTTTAAGATCTAAATTGGTATTTTTATTATTTGTAATTGTGCTTTAGATATACAACGTTATTTCTGTGCATATAAATCATATTGATTCGTAAAATTTTGCACAACAATTGTAGGCAATGTAGAGAGAACAAACGTAGTATTGGTAACAGTTTGATTGAAAAGCCCTTGTTATGTTTACCTTCGTGTGATATATTGGCTTCGTTGGATTTAAAGACACGCATTGGCAGGGTAGCTAGCGGTGTTGCGTTACTTGTTGGCTACTCGAGTTCCCCTCATCCACGCAATATTGGATCAGTTACTCGAAGAGATTTGTTAATCAGACGTCCATTATGCACTCTAGGAATACCTACAATTCGATTTGTAGTGATTCGCGTCAGCAACACCCACAAATCGATATGCGAATGAATGGCTTCCATTGCGCTTACCTGACGTACAGATGGGTAGGTAGTGCAGAAGTCATGCAAAATACGATGTCAATCTCATTTACTTGTTATAATGAAGTTAAATCCAAATATATATATATACCTACTAAAACATTTCTCAAAACGAAGTAGATATTGAATAAGTTTTTTTTTTTCTAGATAATTTATTTATATTATTTTTAGTAGTGGCAGGGCACAGCAATATTTAGTCTATGTCCACCCTGAAATTCTATTCTAACTATTGGTGAAAGATTTTGTTTTAAAAAGGATGAGTAGTTCCGAAGATCCCACATACAAACAAACAAACTTTACCTCTTTATAATATTAGCATAGATAGTGCATAAGTTTAGTTTTAATAGTTTGTCTAATTTAAATTTAAATTTAATGAATAAAGGAAAGAATATAGCTGATATAGTTTTATTGGGTAGTGCAAATAAATATTTAAAAGACAAAAATATATTTTAAAGATGTGTCATCAAGAACTACCAAGTGTTGATTCCTCTGAATCAAGGTAATTTGAATTACACTGAGAACAGTCATCCGTCCACATCTTATGACATAAGTGGGATGTCGGCCTGCTTACTGCGTTTAATCATAAAAACAAACTTTGATTAATCTTATTCATGAAACAATTCACACAAACAGAGAAGTGTTACAAAAGATGACCTCGTTACAAGCGTTAAATAAGGTCAGAAGAAGCCCCTTTCAGATATAATAAGGTAAAAATGTGAACAAGGTTCAATAGTAGGTGGTTTTGGCAGTGCGGCGGGTTAGGACAAAGAAGAGGAGGTTACCGGGTGTCATCTGCTTTCAACATAATTAAAATCACTTTAAATAATGCCACTAAGCGCCCAACCCTGCCGAGGTTTTATTTTAAAAAGTGCTATTAGCATTAAATTTAGTTTCGGAGATGATTATGTCGCTCTCAGGCGTCGGAGAACATTAACTGCACATACTTTTCGTGAATTATTGTCCCGGGCCGCAATTTTTAGCCTTTTATTTGCATGAAATAATTAAATTTTCGTGGTACGAACATTGGTCTCGATGTCAAATATCATTCGAGCATTTCTAGAATGAATTTATTGTTGATAATTTTAGTTTCCTCTAGTCATCATAATAGATATAATATTATTATAAATGAAAACGTTTCAATCACAAGAAAAATGAAAAAAAAAAATATATTACCTGGATTTACTTAAAGGATACTTTTTATCCTGGAAAAATGTTAGGTTCCTGTGAAATACTAAATTGGTTTGTGTACGCCTCAAAAACTCGAGAATGAGGCAACTAAATATTTGTTAACCCAACTTGTAATTAAACTTGTAAGTGATAGCTTCTACGACTAATCGAAAATATGTCCCGAAATGTCGCCATCTCCAAATGATACGGTGACATTTTCGAGCAGACCTTTGTTATCTGGACCAGTTTTTAATTGAATGGACAAATATGACATCGACAATAAATTAATAATTTACTCTACTTTATTCATATTACTAACACACATTTACTTCTGTTATCTCGGAACATATTAATTTATGCTATGAACGTGTATTTTTCTTGTTATGTTCTTTACACATTGATAAACTAATAAATGCGATTTATATATACTTATTTTCTTTCTTATTATTTTTTCACTATTATTGGGTATTTTATTAAATTCATTATTATAATTATTATCCGCCCACGAGTGTCCACTGTTGGACATAGGTATTTTAAAATGAACTCTTATCATACGACTTATCGACTCGACTTAACATTAAAAAAAAATATAAGCCAATTTTTCATGATTCGTCTATCTACCGACTGCTTTGATTAAATTTAATGTAGCATAAATTATTTATTCATTGAATGGAATTGTTTCATGAACTAAATTGTCGGTCGTAAATTAATATGGGGCAATAGCAAGTTGATAAAAAGTGTTTACGGACTTCAAGATTTTTTGTCAAATATTTTAAACCTAATCGATTTGGCTGCTCCGCCTGCCAGTGTAGTTAATGTAGTCAATGAATGAAACGAAAAACAAGACTATGTTTTATTTTTAATTAAAGCGGTAACATTTAAAACAGCGCCACCTACACAAGTACACAAGTACGATCAGAACATAAAGTTCGCTCACAACAAGCTTATCTGCAAAATCGGAGGCAGAGAATTGGAAAGAAATAAAAATCAGGGTGGGATTCTTTTAATTTATCCGTCTCAGTTTTAAATCGGTGTTAAGATTCAGCAGTCGTAGCGTTTTTTCAATTATCGGCGTCGATCTCTACGCGGCTTTACGATAGCTACCGAGTCTCAACACGCCAGGCCTCGAAACTGTGTAAAAAAAGTAAAAAAAAAAAAAACTCCCTGAAACTTAGGCTGTGTCCTTCTGTTTCAATCGAACAATCGATATTCTATACCTCATTTATACGTAGCTACATTACCGCACCATTGAAAAGGATATACAATTGAAATTAATTCGTTCGCATTAACTTTACTGAGAGCTAAAAGGTAATGAAAAAAACAGAATATTATTAACTTAATGGCTATACGAGCATATATAAAAATAAATCGCAAAATTTGTTGCGAAGCGCAAAACTTGAGAACGGTTTGGCCAATTGGGCTATTTTATTAAAGCCCGACGCAAAAACGCAAAAACGAGGTGATATAGGTAAGTTTGACGAGTGTGTCTGTGTATCTGTCTATCCGTGTATCTGTCTGTGGCATCGGATGGACCGATTTTGATCAGTTTTTTTTTTATTTGGATTGTTCTTAGCTAAGAATTTATGGAGATCTCTTCAGGTGTTTGAAGACAATCACCCCATTTCCTACTTAACGAAGGAATTCACTAAATTCCACATGTTCGAATGATGTGAAATTTTTTATACTGTTACTTCGGTGGTTTTTCCATGATATGATAACCTTGACCTGATGTTGCAGCAATAAGTAGTCTGTGAGACACCCAACTGTTCAGCAACTTTTACAATAGATATAGTGTGTTTGGGCTCGATAGAAAGTTGGAGGTTAATTTATAATTTTAATTATAGTCAATTTTCAAATAAATCAAAGTCCGTGGAAGGTTTTTACGAAGAGAAAAACTGGGTAAATTTTGGGGAAGTTTGCTAGTATGTAATTAAAAATTAAATAATTAAAAATTACTTACATGATAAAAAAATATAGTAAATGTGAACTCGCCTTGAACAAAGATATATTTCTGTGTTTTCGAATATGAACCAACTTTAAGTTAGGTGTATTATAACACGCTAAATTTGTTCTAACGAATATTCCCGGTCAAGGTTCTCCCCATCTCTTTATAATAGCAATAGACTTAGTAATGTTTAATCGATAATATTGGGTTGAATTTGTAACTGACTTTACAGTGCATGTGTTAATTTTTATGTTTTGAGTTCCTCCTGAGTAGTGAATGCGATTTTGTAAATTGTTTTCTTAATAATTAAGCAAAAAGTAAGGAAATATCTGTATGTTTCTTTATAAGAAACTAGTGAGAAACTATAAAAAAACCGCAGAATTTGCATATTTGCAGAACTCCGCAATAATTTTAAGATAAATAATTAAACTCGTACAACATTCCTCTTAAAAAAATATATATAATATTATTACAGATTTAGTACATACTTCACAGGGATATCGCCTCGTCAGATATATGCCGAGTCCTTTAACTATCAAGTTTTAAATATATAACATCGCTTCTAAAAAATTTTGTAATTCTAAATTCAAATCTCCAAGAGATCCGATTATGAAATAGGGGGTAGGATTATTCCCGCATACTCGTTGCGGGATCCTGGCATTTCGATAACCCACGATCCTAATATTGCATCCCCTTAAAATAGAGAAATGCACATAATGTGTAATAACACATCGTTAATCTTGTAGCCTTAACTATATAGTCGAATATAAATAACACTGATAATAAAAACTCAATTTGTTAAAAATAACTGTGCCCAGACGGCAAAAAATAATTAAGGGTTTTAAGATTAAAAAGCACTCATCACGTTGTTAATAACTAGTACATAGTTTTATTTGCACAATATGTACCTAAAAGTATTTCTACAAGCCGTTTCTTTTAGCTTAATGAAGCGTGCACTCTTTTAATTAAATGATACGGTTACACTCGTGTCCAATAAACGTACTCGTATACCGTAATCCATGTCTGGTAAGCATGATATAACATTCTCATCGAAGTTCCTATTAAGTTTTTGTGTCAAAATTATTGTATACTAGATACCCGCTCCCGGCTTCGCATGTATGACATCGGGTGGTGGAACGCGGGCTGGCTGGATCAAGCGAGTCTCGTCGTTGCATCACGTTGGTGTGAGACGGATCGAATTTGTTTTCTCGCGCGTAGTTTTTAATTTACGATAACTCTAAAATATTCATTTAATTTGTATGGTACAATATGTAATGTGTATGAAATGTTTAAGGTAACTAACGTATTTAATTAGATAATGAGTAACTAATACTGTATTCGTCTAAATAACTTTTCTAAATACCACATTTAAGTGATAATTTTTTAGAAGTTAGAATGGATATAGTAATCTATCCTTAACAGGTAGCCATATGCCATCGCGGACATTTTTATGGAACTATAAAAAGGAAATAATTCCAACATACAATGTTTTGTTATATCTCAAACAGATTAGGCAGCGTTTTTGATGAAAACTATCATCGTGATATTTCAACCAATTTACACGACCGCTTAAACGACAAATGAAAACCGCATAAAATCCGTTTTTAAGAACATCGCGAACATACAAAGATACATTCATCTAGACAAACAAACAGACAGCGAAGGGGAATTTTGTTTTAAAATATGTAAGGATTTTTATTGATAGTTATTAATAAAGTTGTAAACCAAGAACTATATAATTAAAAGCAATTTAAAAATATTGTTCTCAGTAACTTTTAGTACATGATCAATTTTTTTAAGTATTATTTTAATTGATAGCTTCGTGATAAATAAGTCCGTCGCTGGATGAATTGAACCTGCTTTGAATTTCCAGTATTTTGCCTTTAGGAAACACATTCCTTTATTCCTATTTATACTAAAATTATTTATTATATTATATTTATACGAAAATATTTGTATTTTTGTTTGTAATGAACAAACTCAAAAACTACTAAACAGATTTTGAAAATTCTTTCACCTATAGAAAGCTACATTATTAACGAGTAACATAGTCTTTATTTTATAAAGTTAAGCGGACGAAGTCGCGTGCAACAGTGAGTACAAGGTATTATGATACCCTGAACTCTTTTCATATGTGTATGTATTAGTCTGTTTTAAACGGTTAGTTAGTTTTAAAAAGACTACGCCTTAGTTAGGTATTATTCCTACAGAGTTCATAAAAACAATTATTCGTGAACGAGCTGTTTTTTCGTGGCTTTGATACATTGCACTATCTATAATTAAACAATGGGTCAGACCGAGAAGCCCTTTCATTACAACCCAACAGCGACGTTTAACACATTCAGATAATCTCTCCAAATCGCTATAATCACGGTACGGGACGAAACTTAATTCAATTTCACGTTAATTTACTTATTTGAAAACGAGAGCGGCCGCGATACAGGGTTATCTGGGCCGAGCCCCCGGGAATTAGGGCCTAGAGGATGATCAGGATAATCTTTTCACGAATAAATCATGATATGAAGAGCCCTGACTTTATGCCTCCTCGACGTTAAGTGACATGCGGCGCGTTGGCGATTAGTGGATCACTTAATTAACGCGAGTGTATACAGACTCGCGCGCTACGCGTACCTCACCATTCATATCGCTATTACAATACGGGCTTTCATTGTGAACAAATTTTATACAAAACAATATATGCGCCAACCAATACATTTCATATTAGCATAATACCGATCATTAGTTTCGTTACGGAAGAACAAGAATAAGTCTATAGTGTATAAAAGCTGAGGAGTTTTTGATGGGAAACATCTTTTGCGGCAGGTGATAGATACCGGCTGTTAGCGAGGTGATGCTAACATTTGGTTACACTTGGCCAAACTTTGACCAACACTGGCAATATATATGTATTTTTAAATAAAGATTTTTTTTTTAACTTAATATTTTCTATGTTTCTCATCTGCCAGGAATCCCGCGACGACTATATTTTTTGTTTGAACGCGCGCATCTACAAGTCCATTATTTTTGCACTTCATAGCACAATTTACAAAGAAGGTTATAGGATATATTACATTGCGTCACGTCTCTGGAGCTGAATAACATGAAAAACAGTCAGAAAGTACTTTAAACGAAAAGCCGAGACGTGCCTGTGTGAACTTAATTCAAACTACGGGTAAAACCGCGGGACGCAGCTAGTAGGCAGCAAAGCAAGTAGGCGGTCGAGTGGTTTTAAGTCGATGTTTATCACTTATATCTATTATTAATGTTTCATTCAAAGTTTTAGGTAAATATAATGGTAATTCCTCATACAAAATGGGCCTTTGAACACAATAAGAAAACAGGTGAATTATTATCGCTACATTAGTCGGTAGCCGTATCAAATAATGTAAGTAATAGAACGATTGTAGATAATCAGTTTATGCGTTTGTGCATAGAAATGATAAATCTCATTATTTAAATCAGTACGACAGATAGGTAAGGTAAGGAGAGGAGGAGTCAGTCGCGTGTATTTTTAGGTTAGGAGAGATCGGTCGACGCGGGCGCAGATACGCCACTGTGTCGCCGGCCGCGGCAAACGCCGCTTGACATTAACAAATTACATCGGCTGTCAACTTTCTGAAACAATATACCAGTTGGCGTTTAACTTATCTTGGGACTTTTCGTCTCGTGTAGATAAAGTGTTGTAATACTAAAATGTCATTATGCTCAGTCGAGAGGCCAGTACTCGTAAGTCACGTAGAAGATAATATTTCATTGGGCGCGGTTCGGTCTCGGCAAGAGCGGCCGAGCAACGCGCGACGCTATCCTTTCAGTTAGTATCGCAGTTACCGAAGCGATTTGTTATGTTATCTCCGTTACTTTATTTGAGGTTGATAGGTCAACTTTAAGCTATATCATTCAACCAATCTATACTTGTATTTAAATGGTGGATGCCAAAGACAATAGGTGACATTCAACGCATGGAAATGTATGCACATATTTAACAGAATCGGTAGACTTCGTTAACTAATTTAACTACTCTTATTTATTTTCTGGAAAATAATGTTTGCGCTTATTAAATGTATATTTTCATAAATCTAGCTAGACTATATAGTGTGGACTATTAATTTAAAATCTTTTCGAAAAATTAATACAAGCTTTTATATTAAATTGAGGGGTAGGCATCCAGTGATATGAGTGGCAGGCATCGAAACGAACTACATATAATAATCATTGCTTGTTGTTCAAGATATGAGTGCTTATTATAGATCGTTGGTAGCAAGGTATACTGCGTTGCGCACTTATCAACCCATCTGTATTACGGAGGACAATATATATAGTAAAGTATAATCATACTAATGATGATATGATATGCTAACAATGATATTCTGACATATATATTATGTTATCATGTACGAAATTTTACCATATCATTTGATATTATGCTTAAACAAAATGAAAAAACGCTAGAGAAAAATTTTAACGTCCACTCCTCACACTGACATTACGGAGATATTGTTTTAAGAAACGTTGTAATCTAAAAATAATGTACGAGTATCTGCCAATATGTCGCAGATTACTGCGATCCTGCGTCTTGGAAATAAAGTATAAATTAGAAATTAGAAGTCTTTGATTTTTGCTTTAGTATGCAGTGATGAAAAATCGTATGAGTCATGAAGTCAATAAACAGTCATCAATCAAATGGTCAAAGCGAGCGGGCTCCAAACATTGGAGCTCGTGGCAGAGCAACTGTTTGGAGGTTCCAATTGTCCGTTGTAACTTCGGTGATCACCGCTCGGTGGGCCGAGGATCCGTACTCGGTCCACGCGGGTGTTGGCTGGTGAGAGACGGCACCCCCGATCCTTGTGCGTCGGACCGAGATATGGGTCTCGGTTCTGCCCACAAAGACCGGCGCGGGCTTATTCTCGGATGGCTAGTCTATGGCAGGGAAGGACCGCCTGGCAGAGTACCGCAATCGTGGCTTTCTGGAGGGTTGGACCCGGTTTTGGGGATAGGCATAATAATTGCCTGGCCTCGCGACCCGGCTTAGTAACTTTTCTGCAACGCCAACACGAGGTGGAGCCCGTTTCTCAGCTGCCGCGATTGCTGAGGTAATGTGAGGTGGACACCCCTTAGGGCCGCCTACCCATAGTGCCGTAGAGATGAGTAGCTACACGAGCAGGGGTTATTCGAGAGTTTCAGGTGGAAGCGGCCTCCAACTCTGCGCTAGGTTGTCCCGCAGAGAAGAGGTTATGGGGTGCTTCAGGAGTGAAGCCCCTCGCTGACTGCCCACTGCGAGAGGTGAGTATGGGTGGTTTATGCCGCTTCACCCGGGGGTGGCGGACATGAGGTCGTCCAACCGGGCAACAATGGGAGGCGTGCTGTGTGTTTCCGACACGTCTCTTCACGGCTCGGAGGTCAAACTCCGCGCTTAATCGTGGTGGAGCCCGCAAGGTTATGAGCTTCGTCTGGCGAGGGAAAAATGTCGCGTGTCTTAACGATCCTTTAACCCACCCCCCACCCCCCTCCCCATAGACGACGCGAGGAAACACCGTGGGTTTTTACTGGGTAGAAGTCATACATACCCCACAGACATCCCCATGGTCGGTGGGGATCTGGTTCGCAGATTTTCCTATGCATTAAAGGTGTGGCTGGACAACACATATTACTATATTCTATTCGCTTAGCTATGATTCTGAACAAGAGTGGCAAAGTAATTTTAAAAGTGACATAAATCAAATTACACAAGGTGACCCCTTACACTAAACTAATAAAATTTATCTATGCATTATGTAGGTAACAATTTATCAAAAAAATATATGTTCTTTGTTGGAAGTTTTTAGAGATGTAAGTACTCAGTTCTCCTCGTATAATTTTGAATGGGATTAGCCTTACTAATCTGACACAAGTCTAAAGTAGATACCATCGCGGACATCTCCACTCTTTACAGAAACATATTACCTTTTAGACAAACGGTACAACACAACCCACGTTCCGTGGCAATCAGTGGGCCGCCAAAAAAACTAATCACACGACTTTTTATTAGTCGACGCAGTGAAGCTAGAAGTGATTTGTCCAGAGCAATCTATCATTCGAACACTATGGGAATAATTAGTGTCAGCGAACGCATCCGGACAGTGTGTGCGCCAACAATGAGCCGCGTGACGCACCATTCAAACAAACCATTAATAATTTTGAACGCTAGTTTTTCTAAGACGGATTCACTCTTGTAAATAAATGGTACAACGGATTTTTAACTACCTACTTGCGGAGACATTTTTTACTGTGACGCGCCGTTATATGGTTAATGTCGTCGCATTGAGAGATGGCCATTTGAAATTGTCTGCCGTGTAACATAACAAAGCAAGAGAGCTTTCAGGGCGTTCAGTCAATATTAGCGTATATTTAATCAGTCATTAACAAACCCGGCTTTTTTTTTTTCTATTGAGGAAACGTGAGTGTTTACGGTCGCACACTACTTTTTTAAGAATTGAGCGAGTGTGAACGACCTCTGCTCGACTCCGAGATATGTTTTAATACGCATTTTAATAATGCTCGTATTGTTTAGGCTGCCGGAATATATTAAGTTTATGTCGTTATAAGAGGCCGAACAGCTCCAACCGGCATTTAATTGTAATTAGACATGTACACTAGTTATAATGTAAGAACTGCTTCGAGACTTGCTCAGGTGTGTTTCATATAAAAGTTCCGCTATTTTGTTAAATAATTCATGTCTAGAACAAATAACTCTGCGAACTCTGCGAATTTTTATTTAGGACTTTTTATAGTAAATTTTGCAGGTAGATAGTTCGAGTAACTGATGAGGATCATATATCCCAATAATTTTATATATTCGGAAATTTGTATGTCTAGATGTTAATCAATCACAAAAATCTCTAAACGCATTTGGATGAAATTTGGCACACAGATAGTTTAGGACTATTTGTTACATATAAACCGGCTTAACGGATTTGACATGCCTGGACTTATCACCTGGATTAACACATAGGATACTTTTATCCTGTATAAATGTTAGGTTCCCGAAAAATCATCTAAAAATAAAAAATAGGCGGGCGCTATCATCGTTGGCGTCGTCACTGTGATAAAGATGTAAAGGTGTTAAGTATATTTTTCATTTTTCCCGAAAGACACCCACGTGTGTGCGAAGCTGAAGTTCATAGCCTAGTATGCTAAAATATTAATAAATTGCTTTCTGAAGTTAGTACCTACTGACGACATGAATTACAAACAAAAAAACTACAATAGCTGGCGACCTTCCATATATTTTCTTAAAGACCTCTTTATAATAAATATTTCGTAATTAGCGGTGTGTATTAAGTATAATGTCTAAAACGTGATAATAAGGAAGTAATGTAAGCAAGATCGTTATAATAAAAATAGAGATTTCTTTATGTGTACAATTAAGTGAGTGAGCGCTGTATTAATTGCTTTACAGCAGCTGTTAACGTATATGAAATACAGCTAACTCACAGTGGGACGTCTTGTTGTATTTCGGCTTAACTGTTACCAACACTTTACTTATTCACACAAATAAATATCTTTGGACTTTGAAAAGTTTTGTCTTTTTGGCATAACACATATTCCGACGATGCTCATACGCACTTTTAATTAAACAGCTGTTAGGCGTGTGACTCAATTTGCAAAAAAAATCGCAACAAATTTGCACTTGTATAAATTTGAATTATAATTATATTAACTTTTTTTACGGTATGACTTCATATAAGTATCTGATATTAAACTAATTATTATAATTTTTGCACATATTATCATAATTGACGCAAAAACGGATTTTTATAAGTTTGACGTGTGTGTCTGTGTATCAATGGAATCGTAGCTCCAAAATGGATGGACAGATTTTGATCCGGTTCATTTTGTTTGAAAGCTGACATAATCGAGAAGGTTCTTAGCTATAGTTTACTATAGCTAAACGCTCCCGGCTTCGCCTGGGTTCAAAATAAAACTATCCTATCTTTTAAGTTGGACCAAATTACACATAGTTACGAAGTTTTAAAATCGGTTCAGTAGTTTAGGAGTTCATTGACGTCAAAACAACGTGACACGTAATTTTTATATATAAGTATATAATATATAGAGAGAGATAGAGATGAAGATCTTTTCAGGCGTTTGAAGATTATCAGCCTATTTCCTAGTTGAATATGGAATTTGTCTAACTTCTACATATTCAACTGATGTGAAATCTTGTTATACGATTACTTCTATTTTCATGACATGATAACCTTAATTTGATGCTGCAGCATCAAATAATCTGCTCGATATCTAACTCCTCAGTAACTCAAGGAAATATATCGTGTTTGAACTTAATAGAAAGTCGGATGTTTAGTTTATAATTTTCATTTTCATTTAATCGGTATGCAGATTGTAGACTTTTAATTAATAAGTTTATTTTTGAAGTAAAAACTTCTTTAGGCACTTTGGGCACTTTTGACACCCTCATGTGGTGTCGCTTTAGGTGTGAAAATTTTTGATGTGAAATTTTTTTAGGCATGTTGGGCATTTTTTTTCATAAGCCGTTAGTAGGTACTAAACATACAGCTTGTCCGTTTTGTTCGCACGAATTCGTAACGTGCATCCGTCCGGTTCAAATATGTATTTATATGAAACATACATACGCCAAGCGTGTGTTATTCCTTCTTTGAAAGTGAATATCAAAGCAGCAATGAAATCTGGGCAGATTTTTCGGTATCGTTGGCGCGATTACACAGAAGACAGGATCCCGTCGACAGATTTAACGAGCCGGCCAAACAACGCCCTCACAGAAATCTTTCACCTGAATATTTTAGCTCTTTGAGTAAAAATAAATCTTTCCGTTTCTCGGAATAACAACAGTGTCAAGTCAACACGCCTTAGAGCAAAGATTATATTTGTCATCGGCGATCACATTAAGCTCATTTACGGGGTGTCGCGGACGCGGTAAGCGATTTAGTCGAAATAGCGCTTGAAGCCTGCCACACACGGAACAGATGTTTTGTCATCGCGCCACCTTCCCGATACAAACGGTTTCATTCGTGGCTTAAAATAAACAAAAAAATTTATAAACTTAGACGACTCCTGTCTACTATTTATAGAGCTGTCATTTCTACTTAAAAACCTAATGAGCCGTTTCTAATATCGTGTGATGGTAGTTCTCGTTGGGACTGTGTTTGTTCACGTAATTACTATCCACACGCCCCGCCCGAGCGTTGACGACGCACTTTAAACACTTAAGGGAAAGGCGCTTAAACTGCACACACAACACTTTGTATCTAATACCAATATACTAATAAATATTTATATATGAAGAAATGTATATCTATGTAAGTCTTTAGACTATGTTCATCCGAGCTGCAGGACTTCCATCTGATCAGAAGCAGCCAGGATCCACCGTCCACCCGCAGCAATTATCAGGTCGTCTGCCCACCTTTTGGGTAGACGTGCTACGCTGCGCTTACAGGTCCGTGGCGGTCCACGAGTCAAAACAATAATATGCCACGGGTCGGTATTGTTTGAGAAGTGGTTTACTATATGTGGTAGAGAAGTGGTCTACCCAACTGATTGTTCCCTGTCCCTATTTAAGTACACCGCTTCTTCTAAAGTAGCACTGATGTCTTGGACCTTCAAGCAGATCTTCTGGCTAATATAGACAATGAACTAAGCGTTAACATTGCTTTTAAAAAATATCCTATGAAAAGTGTCTAAATTTTGTTTAATAACTAAGCCAGTGACGTCTCTACTGGGTCGTCTCATGGAGCAATATTCGGGAGGGGATTTGAGAAATATTCAGGAATTAGTCGCAGGCCACCTGTCCGTTCACACCCGACCTCGGGAATTTTTCGGTATTGCCGAGGCAAAGTTTCTCGTTAATATGTAAATTAAGAGTTATCTGCACAGTGGACGCGGGAATTTAGGATCACACTCAAATAACGAGAAGCAGGTACGCTTAATGGAAATTGAAACTTCTCGACCCGTTTCTATGAATACCTGTTTACCGATTTATCATAATAACGAGAAAACCCACTGAATTGTATCTGTTTATCACGACTGATACATTCATTAACATATGACTAAGTAAGCGTAAAATTTCGGCACCCAACAAATGCGCCTAATGGACTAAGTTAAAGGTATATGTAATGTACTTAATTCTCGTTTGTTTCTTATAAATGTATATTACCTTATTATGAAAATTAGAAAAAAAACTTTTCTTTTGAATTATTTAATCTTCAACACCTATTGTTTTAGACATTTTTGTTGGGTAGAAAGCGGAGATGTATGATGTGAACCTCTGAACATTTGTAGCTATTAGAATAATTTTAATAAAGGTGAAAGATTATTTGTTACGCTTTTATGCCTTAACTACTCAACCGATGACAATGAAAATATTTCAAACTAGTTGTCAGGGGTTACCGAAAAGGACATTTTTCAAGAAATAATTTTCTCAAGGGATCATGGAAAAATAAAAATTAAAAAATCAAAGCCTTACAAAAATAAATTATCAATTAAATAAATATTTCTACGCCTTAGAAAAAGAGGCATAGTCGAAGTTACGGGCAAGCTAGTATAAAATAATCTAAATATTGTATTACTAGCTGGTCGTCCGCGTTGAAAATTGAAAAAAAAAGCAATATAACGCTTGACCTCGTGTTGCTATAACACTTTGGCCAGGCGTTAATTCTTTATTTTTTACTTATCCCTCGGGAATACTCCTTTTTTTCTGGATGAAAGGTACCCCATGTCCTTTCTGGTGTCCCAAACAACGTGTATGCAAAATTTCATGGTGATCGGTTCAGTAGTGTTTGCGTGAAAGAGTTACAAACATCCATACATCCAAACATACTTTCGCATTTATAATATTAGTAAGTATAGATATATTTCAAGGAGATAGTGGTAAATAGTGTAGATTCAGAACAATGTATACAACAAGAAATAAATGGTTTAATAAAATCCATGAGTTGTTTTATTCCACAAAATAAGAGTCAAAGAGGGAGTGCTTTGTTGCAGGAAATGTCGGTTATTCGCAAACGACGAACTGTATCGAATCACCGCTTGACCACACAAGACTACGCTGCAAAGTGTCACCGAGCAATTAATTCCCAGACGTGCTCAAAAAGATTTATTACAAGGTGGCCGTATGGATTTTCTTTAAAAGCCTATTGATCGATTGTCTTTAAAGTTCCCACAAAGTGGTTTATCGCCGTACAAGTTTCATTCACCAACCGCACCAACCAGTGATACAAAGATGAAACAAAAACTACTTATGAGCACTCTTAACCTGTCGTGAGACCGCCGCGGTCCGCGGGTCGTCGTGCCCACTTGTTTTAATATTTGTTCTCAAATTAAGTTGTATAAATGACAAAGAAAATTATAATCTTTCTGTATTAATTCATGAGCTTTCTAAATAAGCCAAACGACATCATCAGCTCTGATTGAAGTTTCGCATTAATTATCTTATAAATTTATCATGTTAAAAAAAATCAACAACTGTTTATTTGAAATTCCAACTAAATAACATTTAGTCGGTATGACAAAACCAACGCTGGACAGGCTTGTTGGCGGAATACTAATATGGCTTAAAGAAGAAATAAAGAATCGTATAATGTTGTGTTGTATTTGTAATATGGACAACGATAAATCATAGGGAACCGACTACAATCGTTCCGATGACATGGTATGCCTGCAAAAAAGAATACAAGCCATCATTCAGATGCCCTGTAGTATTGGGTGGGAGCACCGTTCCCTCACAGGGCTGTAGTGAAATAGTGAATATAGTGCGTGCGACATTATATTTCAACATTTACATTTTCACCAATTGATGGGTACTTTAAACATCACACGAACAGATCTCTCTAATCCACACGTCATGACATTTTCACAGCTACAGCGGACAGGTATAGTGACAGGTGTAATCGTATCCTCACTTAAATTTCACTTAATTTCATTATTTGAAACTACTTATTATTATTATATTACTAGCGATCCGCTCCCGGCTTCGCACGGGTGCAATTTCGTATGACAGCGAGTGGTGAAGCGCGGGCGGGGGTGACTGGATCAAGCGAATCTCGTCGTCGCATCGTCTAGTGCGAGACCGCTTGAATTTATTTTATCGCGCATAGTTTTTAATTTACGATAACTCCTAAGATTAAATTGTATGGTCTAAAGGTGCTCTCATGAATGTATAAATGAAAGCTCATAAACGGATTGATTTTTTCTGACATCTTCAACAATCATCATCATTATTTCAATCAATTTACACAAAACCTTAATAAATTATACACCTAACGTTCCTTAGTTCAACAACAAAATGTTCACTATTTTGTTGATAGGGTGTTTAAAATTTTTGCCATCCTTAGGTTTGGTATCACGAGTCTCACGAGTTGGGCAAAAGCAAATAATTTTCATACCAAATTTTAATATAAGGGCTTTTGTTTTCAATTTATTTGTCTATTGTATCAATATTGGAACAAGAAAATAAAAATAACACAACAAAAATAACTACATACACAATTTTATAAACTCTTTTCTCAAATTAAAATACCATTTATCAATAATATTTTATTTGTTTAGTTTACAAATAATTGACTAAGTAATTGATTTTCTAAATGTTATAACTAAAATAAGCTATTATAGGTACATACCACCACGTGGGTGAAGTTTTCAACATATTTTAAAGTATTCATACATTCCCTTGACGATCCCGTCTCATTGTTTGTTCCCAAAGAAAAAGCAAAACAGCAAGGAAGATGGAGATGTCCAATATTTTAGATGGCATAGCATTCGCCGCTACGAAATCGAAATTCTTGCTTCAAGGATTCTCTATAAAAGTGTAAGGAAAAAGATCTGTATATCTACTCTATTTGAGTCCTCATTACTTTGCAACGAAAGTACAACAAAAACGATGATAGTACAGTGAGAGTGTATCGAGATGTCGGAACAACGTTTTGGTGGCCATTTATGATCATGTTTATCCTAATCCTAAAGACATACCTACCAAATGCTACAAATTTAATATCATAGAGTTACAAACTGTCTGTTACAACTTGTCTGTTATTCCTATTTCCTATGTTTAATATGGAATGAGAAGTTAGTTCTTTAACCGAGAGTTTTCTGACTTTATTACAAGTGTGTTCCATCGAAGTGTGGACAGAGTTATGAGCAATCAGCTCATAGATTGTTGTGTTGACTTTTGCCCGTCATCGGCTATTAAGATTTCTTTGTTATTGAAACATGTTGGACTATTTACACAACACGTTGCTCTCAGAGTGCCTTTGTAAAAATAACTGAAGACCTTTTTTCCGTTCATTCCTGTCGGTCAACGTGTATATCGGTCTCACGACTTTGAATGAAATACCCAAGTCACTTAGTGCGATGTGACGTTAGAATTTGCTTTTAAATATATGAACCGATTCGATAGCTTTATTATGTATGATGAATTGAATGACAGCGATATAGACCGGGTAAAGATGTAACAAAGAGTACGGCCTGAGGTGACAATGACTCGTGATTGCCTCGTGAGAGATTGTAATTGAAATAAAAACTCGCTAGTTGGTGAGTCATTGTGTAAAACTGTTGATTAGCTTTTCAGATTTTTTTTCTAAAAAATGTTTATTGTTAATATGTCTGAAAAAAATTATAATTAATAAACTTAATTATTTACAAACAGCTCGTATCGCTACTAAGCTTACAGCAGCTACTAAGCTTTGGTTCCTAATTTGAGCCAGCTCAAAAATCACCAATTATGTCGACCAAGCTTTTTTATATAAAATGTTTAAGTTAATGGTAATAGAAAATTAACATTTTATATTATTTTAATAATTACTTCATATGGACTGACTATACATTTTGAAAGCAAGATGTTTAAGTATCCATCTTATAGAGTTCATAGCTCGCAGAATGGGAACCAGCGTGGTACGTATTTTTTATGTTAAGCTCGGCAGACTGGGCGAGGGTTGGCTTCCATCGTCTATAACACAAGCAACGCCACAGGCGCTGCAAGTGCCCTGGTAACCATAGTAGGATTAAGGATAGAGATTATGAAGGGATAGGGTTTTGGTAGTTAGCGTGCATAGAGATGCACGCTACTACCAAAACTATTTCCCATTAACTAACACAAAGAGTTGTGCTACATTAAAACTGTATAAATTCTTGTATTAGAGATATGACATTGCGAATATGGATCAACTTTCAATTGAAATGAAGAGTTGACTGCACAACTAGAAATATTCAAGTCGAACAAGTTCTTTATTTATTTATTTTATTTACCTCGTGGTGTTAAAATTGTCTTAAAAACCATTTGTGTGTGTATTTTACAAAACATAAAGTTTGACCTAAACTTTCTAAATGAAGAACTTCTCAAACAAAATTAGCTATTGGTTTAAATTATCAATTTTCTTTGATTAAAAACGTTCCATTGTGACTTCTAAAAAATTGTCGCAAATCGAAAAGTATTTAATTTGGTAAATTAATATATTATTAAGTTTAGTAAATAAGCAGTAATCATTTGTAAAAATTAGTAGTAATTTGAAATGAACTTTAAAAATTATTTAAAGTTTGAAAAGTACGAACTTAATAGTGATGAAACATAATCTAATTTGAAAGTTCTATTTCACACTAGAACTAGGATCAAACAAGTCTAATATTTTTTTAGAAAATATTTCTATTATAAACTAGCGAACCGCCCTTGGCTTCTCGTTTATTGCTTTTTTTGTCAGTGAAAACCTTATCAAAATCCATTGGACGGTTTAGTAATTATTGGAGAAACACACGTCTGTCCCTCTGTATGAATGTTTACTTAAATCTTTTAAGCTACGCAACGGATTAATACGTTAAAGAGAGTTTACAACGAAGATTTAAAAAAAAATCAATCAAAGTTCTTTCAAAAATAAAATTCAACCGTGCGAAGCCGGGAGCAGATCACTAGTATATTATAAATTATTACTCCAAGGAAATAGAAAATTTAAAAATTTCAATTCGTTTCTCTCGACAAACTTTACCAATTCCTTTGAATTCCTGTGTATATTGCAATAAAGTCAAAAACTAATAATGTATTTCAAAAAATATTTAATTAGGTTTTCAATTTTCTTTTCTATATTTATATCTGTGTTTTAAATTAATATCTCTTTAATAATTAAATTAAATTCTCCTGAATGGATAGCTATTTTGATCCATTTTTTTTTGTTTGAAAGCTGACGGGATCGAAATGGTTCATAGCATAGCAACTTACATCAGATATAGCGTGTTTGGGTTCATTGAAATGGTCTAATTGAATGTAGGGTTTTTATTAATAATTTTTAATTATAGCTGGTTTAACTTGTATAGGTACATGTACATGAATCTATACTATACGAACTCGTGTTTGACAACCCAAAATTATGCTAAAAATGTTACATTTTACCTAAACCAAAATCTTTATCGTCAGCTCAGATCAGGAAGTATAATATACCTATGGAAAATTTAATATAAATTAACGTAAACTTAATCTCACCTTCATATTCCAAAATGACATAACGTGATACATGTCAACATAAAAAGTAAAATGTTTATATGATTATAATATGTGATTATAAGTAGCGAGTTTAATTATAAAAAAAAATCTAATGGCATTTTTTTTAAATATACATTCATGTCATCTTTGTGGTTATCATCTTATCTTATCTGACAAATGCATTTGTTATACCTTTTTTGTGTAGGAATGTGCATGAAGCTATGAGCTACAGTAAAATTATAAAAAAAAATCGTTTCGGAATTTTATATTTTAAGAGCACAATTTTTCTACATTCAGGGAAATTACTGATATTCTCTTTTTAAATTTGAAGATATTGCTTGGTTGAAATTTGAAGATAAAAATATTGGTCAGGCTATTCCTGAAACCTCACATTCAACCTTGGTCGCTATAAAATTTTCAATAAAAATAAAAATGAAATAAAAACAGGATGAATATAATTAAGTAGTTATAACTAATTCCAATATAATCTCCTCAAATGTCTTTACGATGTAGTCATAGGCTGTGTTTCGCACAATTTATTTATTTATGTTCCTTTCATCTAGTCTACGTGAGCAAATAATGAATGTACGACATATCACAGGCAGTGTGCTGACGTCACGCCGGACACGGCCACATCAAAGGGAGCTTCATAAATGATTTATACTTATTTTGTCACACTTTAGTTCAATTGCGGCGATAAAAGCTGGGCATTTTTAAATATTAAACTAATGATCAGGCGTAAGTCCCTCTGTATGCACAGAGATACATTGTCTCTGATTGTATAATACTAAATGGAAGTAATGAGGCGCATTTGTCATCAGCGTGTACGAAAACCAAATTCATTTTAACAATTATAAACATAGTTTACCTTCGATACAGCAAATCACCAAGCCATCCTGCTCAATATACGAGCGGGATTAATTTCGTAAACTATATGCGGGATCTCGCTGCTTGCTTATCCCGATATCCTGGTATTTCATACCCCATTAGCGGCTAATGACAAATTAAATAAGCCCTGTTTTACTTTGATGTCTATTTGCGTGCACGAACAAGACTAGTAAATTTTTTTTGTCTTGCCTTGTTAGTACGAAGACGTGTCACAAACAGTTTGATTTTTGAAGTGATAACTTCTTTAGGCGCGCTTTGCACTTTATTTTTATTATATGTTGCAAATTTAATAAAATATATCTGATACTAATGCCTTACATTTAAACACTTTCTCAAATTACAAATTGTTGAACACAAAAGCTCACCTTAATTGGCTGCCGCTTGTAAAATTTCTGTATACTGTAAACTTTATTACTGAAATTATGATTTTTTTAACATATTATTATTTGTAAACTAGTACGCAAGTAAAGTAGAGTAAGCTAACTTACCTGTTCCTTAGGTAAGTAAACTTTTTACCTGTCCGACTCAGGTTCCAACTCTTCTTTACTTACCAGTAAGGTCTTTGAAAAATGATAGCGAAAGCTACTTGACGAATCTGGGATTTCCCGGAATGCTTCTTGTATTCTATATTCTATATCTGTAAATTTATAAACTGTCGATTTACTATTCCTATACCAGTATCTTCTTGCAAAGAACGCCAAACCACCAAATCCCACTTAATTTTTGTATATTTAAGTAAAAAAGTAAAAAAAAATATTAAACAGGAAATGTTCATCTATTATTAATATCTACATATGTTCATTTGTTCATATATTCATCTATGTCTACGTGAAATAAACGTATTGTCTATTGCTTATTTGCACCTATATTTTGGAGGCAATAATATAATAAAGGAGAATCCCTTATCCTTAATCCCACTATGATGTCCAGCGCACTTGAAGCACAAGTTGCTTTTGTTATAGGAGACGGTAGCCACCTACCATCAAGTGAACCGTCATATGAAGAAAAATATTTTAAAAGAGGCTATCGTCCTCAATTTTGCAAGTGATGAATGTTTATATGAATAACATTCATAAAATAACTAAATCCTTAGTTGCATCCCAAATATTTCCAATACAATAAAGTACTTCGTGTTAATTTTATTAATTTTTGACTGCAACAAGGGAAATAAAAGGCAAAAATATTGTTTCTGTATTAAATTTTATTGCATCTATTCACACACCTTCCTGGGGAACGGTTCGAAAACGTTTTAAAAGTAACAAAATAATACAAAAAATATATAAACTATTACTATACAACTTTACAGGTCTATGCATTCTGACACAGTTTACTAACAGATTTTAGATACTATGTTTTTTAATG